>OW121765.1:1332365-2664731 GCA_933228765.1 Miltochrista miniata | reverse complement strand
TTAAACAAAACCCATTGTAAGTGCAGTCAAATAAAACGATTCAATATTATTTATTACTTAATTTGTATTTTCAAACGTGACATGTTGAACTATAATTTCACACCTAAAGACGATGTTTCCTTTCATGTCCATCCCACGTATGACATTTATTATAATAACATACTTTATTAAAGTGATAATTACCTAAAATGTCGCCATAAGTTAAACCAGACTCAGATAACAACGAGAAATAACGGATACCAAAATACCCACTTTTCATCACCTGCAAGTGACACCACATATCTTTAAAATATACATTTTACAACGAAAAACAATAAGGTTTTAAACTTGTCATCGGCCCATACATTCTCATTAAGATTCGCAAGAATAAGTACTCTGTTGAAAACATAACAGAAGTGTCGCTCTTGAACGTGTACAGCGCGATTTAGTTGAAACATTTAACAAAAACACGTACGAGATTGTTCCGATTTCTACTTACTTTTGAGAATTTAGAGACATCGTCTCTTTGATTGTCTTGAGAAAGAAAACTTTTCTGTCGAAACAAAACCAAGAATTACTAATTACCGCTATAGTATGTGTAGAATACATATAAAATTCTCTCCAAAGATAACGTATATCACAAGGCTGTCGATATGAAGAATACTCTAGACTTTAGGCCATCCAGCAAGTATTTAGTCCAAGTTCAATGTTACCATTTGGTAAAGTAGATTAAAAAAGTTTGTTAAAGGTAAATTATGCTACAAGGGCTACTCATACAGTTGGTGATTATTTGATGGATAAGGAAGCCTGGAAATGACCTGCTCTGCTTGATTCTCAAAGAACTGTTAAGATGCATAGTTTATAGATTCATTAATACATATTGTAAATAGAGCATTTAAAAGAATAACTCGCTGGGTTTCTTGCCAGTTCTTCTCAGGTGGGTCGCGTTGTGAACTGGTGGTAACTCTTTGATTTATATAAGTAACGTTTATTTTATTTTATTTTATTTATTTGTTTTAGGAAGGCTTACAGACTAATAACAATGTATACATTATTACTTTATGGTTACAATATAGCTAATTACAAGCCTACACATATATAAAATAACAAGGGCATCTGTATATGCCTAAGTAAATAAATTAATTTTGAATTTGAATTTAAATTTGAATTTGATAACGACGGTGCAATATACCGAACGTTGAAAGAAGGAAAATGAATCGGGATAACAATCAAACCCGCGACTACTAGGTGGTAGTATGCCTAGGTCTGCCAGGAACTCAGGGACCACGAAGCTGGTCAGACAGGCAGATATCAAGTGGTTGTAGTCGGTTCGAGTTGGGCATGGCATCCGTAAGGGAATTTCACAAGTTAAAAAGAACTTTACATACATATATAATACGCACGCCGCAGAATACGACCACTTTTCACCTTATAGTAAGTCCCACGTAATAGGTGCTGAACTTATTGTCGTGTTAAAATGGACAGGTGCAGGTCACCGCGACCCGCAGTTGAAATTTTTCAACCGCCCATAAGGCGAAACGATTGTAATTTTTCTGAAAACCGGGTTTCATTTCGAGTTTTCTCTCTCTACGCAATGGATTTTTTTGCGAAAGAGTTCCCTTAGTCACCTCTTACGACACCCTCGGGATGTATAGGGGTGGCGACGTTTTGTACTCTTACCCGTCGCAACACAAGACCCCGTCGCTACACGGGGCTACAAATAACTTTAAGGGAAGAGGCATATTTTAAGGACAGCGATGAGCGCCAATCGACTGAGGCGATGATGATGATGATGAAATCAACAATGCTATGTTTCGTAACAATTGTACATATCCACACAACAAATTAAAAAACAAATGTTTATAGAAACTTTTGTTTCAAACAAAACACGCTACACGATCCCGGCTTAAACGAAACCGTGCCTTACATGTGACACGCGGTTTTAATTTATGAGTGAAATGTTACGTTTACAAAGTTTTCTTGTGTATCTGTGCTCGTTTGCGAGTTCGCGAATTATCGCGTGAGCGGAAAGCGGACTGATTCATGTTTTTATTTTGCAGTTTTGTTGATGTAAGAGCAGTGTGAGGGGATTTCGTTAGAGAACTCCGCGAGAATAAGGAATGTTACTATAGTATCTTAAACAAGCGAAACAATTTATGACTGCTCTAAGTAGGTATTTTTTTAATGAATTTCAATGCAAATTCACGAACCTAATATGTGAAATGCATCATTTATGGAATGAAAAAACAGGAACTTGTAGTACCTATAAGATGGAACGACCTGCCCGCACACGTTTTTTCCTCATCTTACGATCACGGGTTCTTCAAGAGGAGCGTGAAGAGGCACATCACAGGACCGCCAAATTGAGGACTACTGTCGAAAGTCTTACGGACTGTGAGACTGGCCCCCAATCGCAAGATGCGCCACGGCTAACCATCAGGCTGGTGGCAACGTCAATTTGGCGAGCTAAATATAAAAAAAGGTATTTGGCAAGGCTTGGGGGCAAGGCCTGCCGAGCCTCCAAGCCAAGTCGAGCGCGAAGCAAACACTGCTGTACCATCCTTTACTGGAATCATTTCGCCGCATTTTAAGGCCCCTAAAATGAGACACTAGCGCAAATTATCAATACCAGTTTCCGTCACGGTCGCTCGACGGGCGATCTTCTTGTGTACCTCACACACCGCTGGGCGGCGGCTATCGAGAGTAAGAGTGAGGCTCTAGCAGTGAGCCTCGACATCTCGAAAGCCTTTGACCGGGTCTGGCACCGTGGTCTTCTTACGAAATTGCCCTCCTATGGACCCTAGAGTTTATGCGGATGGGTGTCCAGCTTTCTGGCCGGTAGAAGCATCAGGGCCGTCGTTGACGGCAGCTGTCCTGACTGCATGGCCATAAACGCTGGAGTACCACAAGGCTCAGTGTTGTCCCCTACTTTGTTTCTGCTGCATATCAATGACATGTTGTCTATTGACGGCATTCATTGTTATGCGGACGACAGTACGGGCGACACTTATTACACGGGCCGCCCGGTATCTCTCGGGTTGCAATGGAAGAAAGTCGTGAACAAATTGTGTCTGAAGTCGAGGCTACTCTCAATAGAGTGTCCGATTGGGGTCGACAAAATCTTGTCTAATTCAACCCTACCAAGACACAAGTTTGTGTTTTCACCGCAAAAAAGACCCCATTCACTGTGGCGCCACAATTTCAGGGCACATCTCTCACCATCTCTGAAAGTATAGGGATCCTTGGTGTTGACATCTCCAGTGATGTGCAGTTCCGCGGTCACTTGGAGGGCAAGGCCAAGCTGGCGTCCAGGAAGCTCGGAGTGCTCAGAAGGGCGCGGCGATACTTTACTGCGGCGCAAGCACTGCTTCTCTATAAGTCGCAAGTGCGTCCGCATATGGAGTACTGCTGTCACCTCTGGGCGGGGGCACCCGAATACCAGCTTCGTCCATTTGACTCGGTGCAAAGGCGAGCTATTAGAGTTGTCAGCGATCCCATACTTGCAGGTGGTGTGGAACCTCTTAGTGACAGGAGAGACTTTGCTTCTCCGTGTGTGTTCTACCGCCTGTACAACGGTTTGTGCTCTGAAGAATTGTTTGATATGATGCCTACGGCTACATTCTATCATCGCACCGCTCGCCATAGACTGGGTGTTCATCCTAACACGTTGCGTCCTGAGCGCTCGAGCACTGTGAGATCTAATAGAGGCTTTCTTCCGCGTACGCTTAGGTTGTGGAATGATCTCCCTGCTTCGGTTTTCCCAAACGCCTACAGTATGGGGTTCTTCAAAAGGGGACTTAGAAGGTTTTTAAAGAGTCGGCAGCGCGATTGTGGCGCCTCTGGTGTTGCAAACGTCCAAAGGCTGCGGTGACCACCGGTACATCTGGTGGGGCCGTATGCTTGTCTGCCACTCTAGTGGTATAAAAAAAAACCAGTATGGGCTATTATCTCGCTTAACAAACAACGGTAGTTACAACAGATATTACATGACGTGTCAACAAAGTTGACTTGTACACACTAACGTATAAAGAATTTTCAACAGCCAAGTGACACAAAATTAACTATAATAATAAAGAAATCGCAGTAAGGAACCTTAGACTTGGCACGACTTTGTCTAGATCTCATTACTTCTTATAGATAAACCAGCAGTTTCATCGAGACTTGGCTAGTTTTTTACAGAATCTTTTTAGTGGGATTACATATTTACAAAATATTACAGTAAATTGTAAATTTCTCTCTCTCATTTTTTGCAGTACCTACTTATATTCTACTTGACCACACTTACCTATCTTTTTTTAAGTCAAATAATAAGGTGATTTTTTCCTTTTCAGATACAAAACCCGACAAAACACGTTGAAAGTAATTATTATATAATTACAAATAAAGTACCCAGGATTCATTCAAGCCTTACAACATCCAGTGCAGTCAGACCTGGCTCCCAACCGCAGGAAGCGGTCGGCGGTCACTCGAAATTATTCGCGAACGGGACCTGCCCGGTGTCATGTTGCGAGGAAGTTGCGAGAGATATGGCGGATATATCCGCTAGCCACTGAGAACTGATACTACGTTATAAAGTACTAATACATACACATGGTCACGCCTTTATCCACGAAGGGGTAGGCAGAGGCATATTTTATGCCCACATTTCACCTTTTTAGAATTTGTCCCAAGTAATAAGTTGTGACTGCCTGCTGTTGAAATTTTTCAAGCCGCCTAAAAGGCTTTCAACTTGGGTTAACAAATGCCATTTTACTGGAAACCAGGACCAACGTTTAACGTGCCTTCCGAAGCACAGAACCGCTCAAATAAATGTCACGAAGTGGTCACACGAATGGTCGCCCATCCAAGGACCGGCCTTAGTGAAAGTAGCTTACTACAGTGATCACTTCCGCTTTGCATAAAGTACTTTTAAAATTATATTCTTTGGAATTCCTTTCTCCAGGGTATCCAAATTAAGTTAGTTTGGTTAGGTGTCTTTGGTTAGGTGTCTTTGTATACAAATTTCAGGAACTTCCTATTAAATTATGTATTCATGAGTCAGTGGTATAAACCACAGATATCGGAAAGAGTTGCTTCCGATTCCTGTGATGTAAACGGACTGGGGGTTATCATTCCAATGGCTCACCCGGGGTTCCTAGCCTTAGACAGATGGAAGGGCACTCAGTGATTTTAGCCAGTAGCACTCATACTCATGAAGATTTCCACATTTTGTAAACAGTATACGGCGTTTTCCTAGGTTGAACCCAGTATCACATGAAACTGATAAAAGAGCTTGCCTGAGCAACGGACGAGGCTCTGACCAAGGTAATTACAAAATTAAATGGGCTGTGGGGTCGAACGGTCATCGGTACATAACGGAGGACGCAGTCAATTGTTAAACATTTTGACAGATAGATAGTGTATCCTTTTTTTACGTGAGAAAAATCCTATAGGATTGCTATGCCGGACTCCTACCGACTAAAAAACCTCACGTTACGCCCAACAGCCTACGGTTGGGACACAGTTTAATATATATAATTCTACTATGGTTGGGAGCCCTGGCTAAGCCCTTGGAAGGATGTTGCAGGAAGATAGATGTATGCTTTATTGTTATGAATGTACAACATCACATTTATCATAATAAAATTATAACGAAATTTGCAATGATCTTTTATTTTTTATTGCACGCCTATGCCTCCGCTACATAGGTAGGCAGAAGCATTGTATACGCCCACATTCCGCCAATTCAGTTTATCCATCAAACCTATATTCGGCAGTTGATCCCATCTCATACGTATTAAACTGCTATCATATCTCGAGGCAGGTACTCCAAAACCTCATATTTTATTACAACCATCCATAATATAATTATGTAATTTCATATTAATATCCCCAATAACTTTATGGATAGTGCTTCCCTATCAAAATATACTTTATGTCATTGGCATTTATGAAGGTAAGCCTCTCGTCCCATGAAGTGAAATATCCCATAGAATATTAGTTCAAAGGAAATTGTCGCTACAATGTCGTAGCTATAAGGTCGAAATTCGGTTGAATATAAAAATGTTGTAAGTGTACTTGTGTTCGCTTTCGTACGTAGGTAATAGGGGTTCGTTATATGGGAATTTACAATGAGCCCCAAAGGTACAATAATTTGAGTCATTAACTGCGACGCGAACTTTTGTTTTATAATATCCGGTCCTTATTTTAACGAGTTATGCCATAACCGTAGTTTTTGATGTTGTTTTAAATTGAATTTAATATCGGATTAGAGTTTTATCATTAAAACTTGTAAAGTATGACCAGGCCAATGTAGGGGGTTTAAATAATAAACATTGAAGACAACTAGCACAAGTAATAATAATAAAAAAGCTTGTGCTATAGAATCTAGACAACTAGATATAATTATGTTTTTCGAAATACAAATACTAAAAAACATTCATACTCTGATACACGAAGTCATACTCCGAATATTACATACATACAAACATATGGTCACGCCTTTATCGCCCGCAAGGGGTAGGCAGAGGCATATTATATGCCCACATTTCACCTTTGTATAATTTGTCCCACGTAATAGGTGGTGTGCCGTATTGCCGTGTTTAAATGGACAGGCGCAGATTGTGACTGCCTGCTGTTGCAATAAAGCCTTCAACTTAGCTCTACGACTGCCATTTTACTGACAACCGGGACCAACGGCTTAACGTGCCTTCCGAAGCCCGAACCTTCCGAAGCACGAACCTTCCGAAGCACCGATCCGAATATTGGTTGTAAAAAAAACCCGTGATTACACCTCTAGAACTCAGTATTGCATATCATAATTATTGTTGATTGAACATTATGTACCCATTACAGAAGCAGAAAAACTTAGTAAAGACAAGATTTGGATACAATAAGGTGTAAGGTAACGAAACCTGCTATCCCCATAGAAGCAAGTTGTATAGATAATAAATAAATAAATAAATCATCATTTAATTCAGGTACAACACCCATAAACATCAATTAATAAATTACAAACATTAATAAACAGTCTAAAATACAATAAATAAATCAAAGTAAATAAAACTAGTAAGTACAATAACATAAAATACCTACCAACAGCTAATTCGAATAATAAAACAAACAATAAAAATAAATAAAAGCATTAACATCAAAATAATAAATTCAATTAAAATAATAAAAGTACAATAAAAAAAATGTTTTCATAGCATAAAACAATCAAATAAAATTAAATAAAATCAAATACCATCAAAACAAAAAAAAAGCAGTTAATAAAGTACAATGAAAAGAAATAAATAAAATGGAAATACATGGAAATACTTACATAGATTAAATACAATTGAATAATCAAATAAAATAAATTGTTAAATCACTAAAGATGACTAAATTTATCACACCCCCGGGTCCTTACACTAATTTCTAAGGAATAAGAAAGTGTTTCATCTTAAATTGAGATTAATAAATAAATAAAAATAAAATAAAATATCTTTTATTTTAGGCACAGTACCTACACATCTAGTTACACATAGCATTAGCTTAGAATTTAAATATTTTCTTTTCTAATAAAACCATTACGATACAATTTAATTATTAGATTAAAACTTGAATTAAAATATAATGTGGTAAAAAATCTTATACTGTTAGTTGGCTATAAACGTTTTAGATTTACAAATTTTCTAAAGCCCTGATTTTAGTTCAGCCTTCAAAAAGTTTCATAATTTGAAAACTACAATTCTCCCCAACCCAGTCCAGCCCTAAAAGATTCAACGCAAGATATGCTTAAATTTGGTCTTATAAAAAGTCCTTTGCAACACAAGTACGAGTTATATGTACAGTTTTATAAAATGCCTGACTTTGAGGTAAATTTCATGAATCACGCCGCGCATATTTATCGCGTAATCCCCATAAAATGAATACACATCCATTTAATATCAGACAAAATCAATATAGAAATTGAACAACCCTGTTTACTGTATATGACAGGTTGAGCCGTCAATATCAAAATTCAAAGACTTTAGCCATAGAGCAACGCAGTCAATGACTTTTATCGGCAGGGGAGGCGACTGAGACTTTTCACTCTGTCGAAGCGAACCCCTAAGGAGAACGCTTACCACAGAGAGGAAACTCCATACAAAAGATGCGTTTTCGAAACTGTCACCTACACTAAAAACACGCTGTTTTTATTCTATAGAGCTTGAATGTGTGGTGTGACCCACTAAGTTCACAGAGCAACACAACCAGTACAAGGGGAGAAGACATAACATGTTCGACCTATACATACTGTCTGTCAAATTTTGCGGGAGGAAATCATAATCATATACACCACTATAAAAACATTCATAATTTCGGACATACCCACATTTATTTCTTATATATGTGTGCGTACAAGCGTGCAATTTTTGGGAGTCTGCTTTGACAGGAGGAAAATTCTCAGTATGACGCCTACCCTCCGTGTTGCTCTATGCACTAAGGTAAAGCAAATGTTCCGTCAAAATACCCTCCAACTATATGACAGGCGATGGCGGGGGTGGGGAAGCTTGCTCAGTGGGAGGCAGGGAGTTGCCTATCTGGTAACACTATTATATTATCATGGCTTATACATTTATAATAAATGCGAAAGTTTGTGAGTGCGGATGTTTGTTACTCTTTCACGCTCTAACGGCTGAACAGATCTAAATGAAATTTGGTACAGGGTTAGGTTATAGTCTGGAATAACACATTGGGTACTTTTTTATCCCGGGAAAAATTTCCCTTGGGAAGCGAGAAACGGAAACAAAAATTTCACGCGGGCGAAGCTGCGGGCATCAGCTAGTAAGAAATATATGTGTGTGTCTGAAATTATGAGTGTATTGTTTTAATTGTTTTGTGTAAGTGCCTAAGTGACAGCCGATTGCTTTGTAGTGATGTATAAGAATACGATTTACCCCGCAACACAATAACAGTGAGATAATATTATGTACAAAGCAAACATGCTATGTCCTCCCTTAGTACTGGTCGCGTTGCTCCATGGATTAAGCCGTCAATATCAAAATTCAAGGCTGCCGTCATGGGCAACAGAAGGTAGCTAAAACCTGCTCTATTCGTTTAAACGCGGCAATAAGCCTAGGAACAAAAATATTAAATACAACTAAACTGGTCAAATTTTTATAAAAATAACTGTAACTGTGTTTGTCACTGAACTTCTCCTAAACGGCTGGACAGATTTGACTGAATTTTTTTTGTATCCGTTTGTGTGGTACCTGGATGGTTTAGATTCACAAATCTGCCCTGCAAAGGGCACTGCAGCCGGAATACAGAATAGTTGTGCTGCGTGATGTAAGCGAAGTTGCGCTGGTCAGCTAGTGTAAGTAATAAAACAATTTAAGAGATATTCTGGATTTCAGTCAATGTTTGCATAAAGTATTAATTGATAAAATAAAATCTGCTTGTTATTTTTTTATTTTTAAAACCACTAAGGTGGCAGACAAGCATACGGTCCACCAGATGTACCGGTGGTCTCCGCAGCCTATAGACGTTTGCAACACCAGAGGCGCCACACTTGCGCTGCCGACCCTGTAAAACCCTTCTAAGACCCCAGATGTTGTTTCGCAATTATATTTTTTTTAGTACTTTAAAAATAAATAATTAAATAACTAGCCAAGTGCGAGTCGGACTCCCGCACGGAGGGTTCCGTACCAAGAAACAACAAAAAGTCGTACCTATTTGTAGCATGGGAGCCCCCCTTTTTTCTTTTTATTTAACGAGATGGAAAATCCTCAATGGATGATATGTCGGACTCCTACCGACTAAAAAACTCCACGTAACGGCCAACAGCCTACGGTTGGGAGCCCCGGGTAAGCTCTCGAAAGGATGTCCCAGTAAAGGTCCATTTTGTTTTAATTATTTTTTTTTTTATGAAAATACACTGTTCGATATATATTCTGTGAGTATTTCAAGCGTCTACTGGTTGCTCTCATTACCTATTAACACAGAGCAACGCGCGCCTTAGACAGTTCGCGTTGCTCTATAGTGTTATACAACGCGCGTCTTTAGACAGTTCGCGTTGCTCTATAGTGTTATACAACGCACGTCTTTAGGCAGTTCGCGTTGCTCTATAGTGTTAACTATCCTTGTATAGATCCTCTACGGTTGGTACAGTATATATTTCAAAAAGAGTTTGTGAACTCTATGTTTAATTTCTTTTTCAGAATATTGATGACATTTGAATGATGACATTATAAACACGATATCTACGTCTACAACATAAATTGTGTGTTTGTACGTAAATTGTTTATACTGGAGAAAAATCTAAAATATGGGCTATTTGTTTACTATTTCCTATGAAATAGCTATCTTTGAAATATTACACCTACCTAAAGTAATCTGCTGAAAGCGTTGTTCACTTTTTAAAGAAAAAATATTTACGATGAAAGTCGAAAAATAAGTTAGTATGTGACCCGTATAATGTTCAATCATGGCGACACGAAATTAATTTCATTGAGCAACATTTGATTGTGCTATACCTCCTAAAGTATTCATTTGATTTGCATGGTGTAAAGGGAAGGAATGATCTTGATGAAATGTTCAAATTAGCTAACGTATTTAAATTGAGAAGGATACCTTATTACCGAATATATAAGACAAAATCGCTAAAAAACTCGTTTGTTGTATGGAAGCCCCCCTTAAATATTATTATGTTTTTGTTTTCAGTATTTGTTGTTGTAGCGGCAACAAAAACACATAATCTGTGAAAATTTCAACTCTCTAGCTATCACCGTTCATGAGATACAGCCTCCTGACGGATAGACAGACAGACAGACAGACAGACAGACAGACAGACAGACAGACGGACAGCGAAGTCTCATGAATAGGGTCCCGTTCTTTACCCTTTGGGTACGGAACCCTAAAAAGACTAACATTAAACCTACCTACACCTTTGCATTCATACGTACATAGATATAATCACGCCTTCCATCCCCGAAGGGGTAGGCAGGGGTATATTATATGCCCACATTTCACCTTCTTAGATATTGCCTTTGCATACCCAACGCAATTGAAATTTAAGTATACACCGTTTGTGAAGATGTTTGCATGTTTGTAACTCAATCACGATCTAACGGCTAATCGGCTCGGGCTGAAATTTGGAATCGGGGTTGATTAATAATTTGTACACACATACACTCATGTAACTCGCGTTAACCCCAAAAGGCTAAACCACTCTAAGTGATCCTACTCAGTCTTAATAGGTACTACATAACGTAACAACTTTAACTATTCCACTTACGGTTAGTGGTCTACCAATATAGACATCAATAGCGAGGAAATACGTTAAAATCTTTCGCCAGTTGCTAACTTCGGATCCTTTGAGAATCGAGGTATGGAGTTCAACGATGAGGTTAATATGAGAGACGGTATTAAAACAGTTAGATACAAGACATGAGATGATGTTATAACGATACATAGTTAACGCAAGACATTGTTTTCAAAATTGTTGATTGGTATTATTGCAGTTTGTTTCTAAAAAAAATATACTATTCATTTAATATTTTCCACCCCTTTGCTTTTTCCTTCAAAATTTTCAATACCAAAGTTCGAAAAGCATACCTACTTGTAACTAGCGGTTGTCACGCGGTTTTACGCGCGTAGCTCCCGTTCCCGTGAGAATACACTAAGTACAAAAATACCAGTTAAGTTTTATTTACATTAGTGTTTATCCTTTGTAAGTAACTGCAAATCCTACCTGTTTTTGGAGTCAGCGATCAGTTTTTATTGGCTGCTCAGAGCGGCTATGGTTTGAGATTATTCGTTAGGCTGAGGCTGCACTTGAGGTTTACCGCGGCGGTTTCTAACCTCAAAATGTCAAACCTTGACTTGATTTCATTGATTTTGACAGTTTGATGACATTTTGAGGTTAGAAACCGCCGCGGTAAACCGCAAGTGCGGCCCCGGGCGTATTGTTGAATGCGAAGTTTGTTGGTAGACTACCAACAAACTTCGAACCAAACAAAATTCTCTGTCAAGCCTTAAAACCAACCTACATTATATTATATCGGTTTCAAACCGTCTCGTCCCTTTAACCACTCAAATTCTACTCAAGTAAATTGTTAAACTAATATATAAATTCGTTGAAAGTCAGTGGCTTCTATTCATCCTTCGCTAACTTAGATTCAATTAAATTCGATTACTATTAATTTGTTCCAATACCATGTTGGCAACACCACATAAATTATTAGGGAGCCCTTTGTGGCACTACGCACGCAAATTTCATCAATGATGTTATTAATGTGGAGTGGATTAATAATTTGGCTCTTCTGTAGGGCTTCCCGTGTGAGGCTCAGGTTAGTACATGTTTGAGTAACATTGGAGCCAATGTTGGTAATAAATAAAACAAAATTAATGACAATCGGAAGGGCCCAATTCTCGATATTTGATACCAAAACATCACTTAGTTCCAAATGATACGTAGTACCGTAAATTCTTTAAACGATCGCTTTTTTAAACTATTTGATTTCAAATGTGAATCACAAACTAGGCTCTGTTGAAGGCCTTCCTCTGAAAGATGTTGAAAAGTGTTGCCACCGTGTCAGTTTCTGAAAAAACCAAAACATAATTTTACTAATCATTAAATTTGAAGACGGACAAAATATTAACTTTTGATTCCTGGAACATCTTACCGAGGGCTGACCCGGGGCTCCAGACCATAAGTCCTGGGGATTTCCATCCATGAGGGATTTCTTCTCGAAAAAAGAAGACAACATTTAAAAGGAAAATTTTCGTCTACAATTTTTCACGACATTTTAAACTTATTTTTTCATTTCCAACTTAAATGGGTACTCCAAAATAAGTTAAAGAAATACTTTTAACTATAAAACCATAATCTTAACCGTCTAGTTATAAAACTTCTCCTAGAGAGCCGTAACTTCTTGTCTTTACGGAGAAAATTTAACTGTCCAAGTTGCAGACTATATTTCATAAAGAATATTCACCGTCAAAAACGGGGAACGTATTTCATTTGAAAATGAAAACAGTTGTCGTTTATACTTTCAATATTAACTCTCTAAGTTGTAAGATGTGAAAGCTTTGGTAATGTTTTTAGTTTGAGCGTTTATTTTTAGTTAAAAACGGTTGTTAGAAAAGGAACACTTAGACTTTTGCGGTCTGTCAGTCTGTATGTCTGTTCATCTGTCTACTACCAGGCTATATCACATGAATCATCATAGCTAGAGAGCTGAAATTTTCACAGATGATGTATTTCTTTTGACCACCAAGAAACCGTGAAGACATGGAAGGTGCGACTTGAGCAACCAAAGGGGGGATTCGCCACAATCGCGGCCGTCAGACCGGTCATGGACGAGTGGCTGGAGAGGAGACACGGTGCTCTTTTCTACTGGTTGTCACAGATACTTATCGAGCACGGTAGCTTCGGTAGATATCTGTGGCAAAGACACCGGGAAACCACGGCCGAGTGTCAGCACTGCGAGGACCGCAGCGATGACGCAGCGCTCTACACGCTGGTGGAGTGCGCGGCGTGGGCGCAACGGCGTCAGGTCCACGTGGTGGGTCTAGATGTTGACACTCTCTCGCTCGAGACCATGGTGCGAGCAATGATCTCCAGCGGGAGTAAGTGGGACGACGGCGCCTCTTTCTGCGAGCAGGTCATGCTCGTGAAAGAGGCGGCGGGGCGGGAACGAGAGAGAACTCTCCCACCCGAGTTCCGTCGTCGGCGGCTTGGGCGCTGCCGACGTGCCTTCGCCGAGGACTATCGGCCTCCATGACCGGGGGCCTGAGGACGGTGAGAGGGCTGCTCACTGCCCTTACAGAAGCAGGCCCATGACGGCAGCGTGACGTGAGGGATTGCGCACGCCCCCCTTAGAAGCCGATCACACCCGAAACCCCCCAAAGGCGCGGGATAGCACCCGACCACCTAGGCGAGGCCGCAGCGGCGGCCGTGGGTCTGTTAGGAGTCCTTGGACATCCTTCCGAGGGTTTACCTGGGGCTCCCAACCATAGGCTGTTGGGCGTAACGTGAGGTATTTTAGTCGGTAGGAGTTCGGCATAGCGTGAAATAGCATCTATGAGGATTTTCTCTCACGTTAAAAAAAAATCATCTGGACGCGTACTTTCTACGTCTCCTTTTAAATCCCTTCCATGAGAAAGAGAGAAAATGTCAAGAAATTGGCAAGCTAAAATCGGAAATATGGGTTATTATGTTCAAAGGTACGGCATCTATCGGGTATTCCGTCATTTTGGTGGAATAAAAAAAAGGAGCTAAATTAAGAAACTGCGATAGACCTACGTCTAATTGGTGGACTCTGGTAGATTGATTTGATTGAATACATTATTCATTGCTATCCATTACGACTGCAACTATTGAAGTATCGAGGATTATGTGATGGATTTCTCAATCCCTTCCCTCATTAGCATCCGAAACCACTAGGTGAGGTCGCAGTGATAGCCATGGTCTGTTGGGAATTCTGGAGTAATCTTTCAGAGAGTTCCGAGAGATAGGAGTCCGGCATAGCATCCATGTAGGATTTTCCTCACGTTAAAAAAAGACAATCGACATTTTCATTTCTATCCGCTACAACTGCCAGTATTGACGTATAAGGGGTGTTTGGTGGGTTTCTCTATCCCTTTTCTTACAGACTATAATTCAATTTAATTCAGACTATGAAGAAAAGAAGCCGTGAGACGGTCTCCCCCGACTGCACCTCTTTGAAAGTGAAAGTTCAATCCGATTGATCCGATTGAACTTTCGTCCGCTGTCATTTTTGTTTTATTTCAAACTTTGAACAGATGATCCACGTGACCTAGTGACGTAATATAATGCAACAGAGTCACAGACTACAGACACAAGTCTTGCCACAAGCCCCTTTGCAATTTATTTTATAGAGAGGGGCTAAAATCTGTCTTATTATATATTATAATTTCCATGAGATAATGTCTTATCTCGAATGTGCATTTTACTAGTGAAAGTACCTAACGGTGAAACTGATAAATATGAGTCAGCCACTGACCAAGCTATAAAGGTCAGATCTGTAGAACTTGTTTACGCTTTTACTTCGCAGTAGGCTCAGTAAACCTACTATATCATAGATTTAGATTAATCTTGATTGCGGCTTCCACCTACCACACTTATGGTACTCCGTCTATAAAAATCAAAGCATGTATGTATGCATCATCGTGTGTCTAGTTTTAGTTACCTCGGAAGCCCTAACTTTATAACCTTGAGGGTTTTTCTAATTTTCTACCTCCACTCCGCACGGTTTTCAGTACCTTGTATTGAATGCCAACAATGCTTATGTCAACTTCTCTTTTGGGTCTCGTTTGCCTAAAGGCAGTAACATAATGCATCTCCGTTACAGTTGTTGCCTGTGTCGTTCCGGCGTTGGTGGAAACTAGCACCAGCCAAAGATAAGCCTCTTAAGTTTAACTGCAATCTTACTAATATTATAATTGCGAAAGTTTGTGAGTGTGGATGTTTGTTAGACTTTCACGCTCAAACGTTATAGTCTGGAATAACACATGGGCTACTTTTAACCCGGGAATAAGTTCCCGCGGGAAAAGAATTTACGCGGGCGAAGCTGTGGGCATCAGCTAGTTAAAAATATTAATCAATTTTAAGTATTCTAATAAGCAAAGAGTTTTTTCAACGTCTAAAATCGCCAACCTTAGTAGCCATTGAACAGTAGTTTCGACATAGTATCTCCACTTCTTAAGAAAAAGGCAATGTTCACCCGTTCCCAAAAATAAGAACCTAATCAGAAATATAGACAAACAGAGAGAAAGCGTTACCTCAAGGACTCCATTTTTACCTTTTTAGGTCGGAGAATCGGTTCCAAAGTACTTTGACTTTCAAGGAAGCTGCAATAACAAGAAATAATGACTGAAGTCGAAAAGGAAAAAGACCAAAATAACATAACTATTAGCTAAGGCCTCGGTTCCCAAAGTGGGTTCCGCGGAACCTAGAGGTTCCGTGGACCAGTCATAAGGGTTCCGCCAAAATTACGACCCACTGCTGTTGTAATAATACCTGGATTTCACACAATTTTCTAAAATTAAAGCTGTAGCTGACAATGAAGATAAGTCATCAGTATTGTCATGTGTCATGACAGCATGTAGGCCCATGACTCATGACAATAGTGTGTTGTAGTTTTAACTGGGTGTACGGTAAGGTTACGTCCACCCTAATTGAAACTTGTGTAAGAGTAGTCTCGATTTCAGACACAAATTGTTCACGACTTTCTTCCACTACGCACCAAGGGATAATGGCTCGGCCTGTGTAAAAAGTGTCGCATGTACTATCGTCCGTATAACAAGGTATATGCCGCCAATAGACAGCAACACATTAATATGCAGCAAAAATAGAGTGGACGATGACACCGAGCCTTGTGGGACTCCAGCATTTAGGGCCATGAAGTCAGAACAGCTACTGCTTGCTGATGCTTCTACCGATCAAAAAGCTAGACACCCATCCACAAAACCCCCCGGGCAGTCCATAGGAAGACAATTTGGTAAGAAGACCACGGTGCCAGACCCGGTCAAAAGCCTTAGAAATATCGAGGCCCACTGCTAGAACCTCGTCTTAACTTTCGATAGCCGTCGCCCAGCGGTGTGTGGGGCACACAAAAAGACCACCAGTCGAACGACTTGGGTACAGGATGCACGTGCGCAGTGTTCCACTACGCCGGGAAGCCTTGGACGACGATGCCACTGTAAAATGTTCCTATTTTTCTTTTTCCTTGCCATGGTGTTTCGAAAAGGGAAATTTAAAATAGAGGGAAAAGGTCAAGTGGTACTTGTGTACCGGTGGCCCAAGAGACACAGCGAGGTTCCATTAGTCCAAAAGCCAGCACGGGTAATGCGGTTGATTGTCACGGTGTACGGAAGGGCCCCCGGTCCCCCTTAATGCAGTGGCCGCGTCTACTCCGGTATCTTCCTCCTTACACAGGCTGCTGGTTTAGCCTCCTGGGGCGGAGATTAATTATTAATCCCCAGGTTTGGCTGACGTACAGCCTGCGGGCGGCCAGTGGTCATTTTTTAATTTTTATTTATAACGGAGTACCGTTATGCCCACCCTCTTAATGTGGACTCTTTCGTTAATTCCAAAGATATTTGATCTTAAGGAGCTAATTGAAAAAGCCAAATTTACTGTGCCCAAAGGGGGCTGCGTTATCTCCATGAAGAAGTAACGGTTTTCCTTTGATCCCCGAAGGTACAGGGATAGATCATGGTCTGCTTAGCCTAGCTCTTAGTATAGCTCTTCAACCTAATCCTACCCTCTCGTTTTTGATCCCGAATAAAGCATGCCGGCTAGACGTAGCCGCTCCTACATTGGAGAGTACTTCGCCAGAACTGAGCGATTCAAAAGATCGTTCCTTACTCGAACTATGAAAACTTTAGAACGACCTGCGAGCAGGTCGTTCTAAAGTTGCAAAGCACGTAGGTACTTCTAGCTCTTATAGCCCCGGGTTCTTCAAGCGAAGCGTGAAGTGGCAAATAACAGGTCGCCATCTTGGGGACCACTGCTTACTGTCAGAAGTCTTACACTGTGAGAGTGGCCCGCAATCGCTAAATGCCGCTATGGCTTTCCGTTAGGCGGGCGACGTCAATTTGGTGAATATAATAAAAAGAAAGCTTTTTTTATGCCGGGAAAACGCTTCCATGGGAAGCAGGAACGGCAACAGGATTTCACGCAGGCGGAACCGCGGGCATTATCTAGCTAGTTTGTTATAATCTTTTATGGGGGTTCCGTAGAATAAAATATATTTGTTTGGTGTTCCGTTGCGTTAAAAGTTTAGGAAGCCCTGAGCTAAGGCGTTGCATTAGACACAGCGTTTGTTAATAGTCAGTTGCAATTTTGCAAATTCTCCTAAGTGAAACACAAAATTGTGGGTATATTCAAAATAATTTAGCAACAGTAGCTTTCTACCAGAGGACTGGTGTACTTCCCCGTCCATCCCATTTACTTCCGACAATCAAACCGCTGCGCTGTGCTCTCGCAGGCTGAGTTCAAAACATTTACCGAAACTCCGGCCCTACCATCAAGTAATTCGTGGTATGGTGTAAATGATAAGAGGAGCTGGTAGCTATTTCGTGTACATAAGCATCAAGGTTAAGGTTTTGGGTTATGGAAATAGAACTTAATCAAGTACGCGTTGTTTATCCTACCTTACGTATATTTTTTTCAAGTTAGGCTGAATTAAATTCGATGACATAAATAAGGTACTCAGTATATAATTATGTAAATATTACACATCTTTTTTCTATTCGCATATTCTTTCGGTGTTGCTCACATTAGTTAAAATAGTTATCATTTGTTGTCATTCAGTAGACAACATTTGACATTAAGTTTGTTAATGTTATAAAAATAATTGAAAAATCAGTGTGCAATGCAGGAATACGTGGATATTACTTGGTATTCATAATGTTGCCATAGATTTTGAACTTAATGTACGTAATTGTGCAACGCAAGGATACAAAAATTAGATCACTTCCACCACTTCAATGGACAAATGCACACATTTTTCGGTGGATGGCCAATATTGCATCTGCATTTAAACATTTTGTATACTTATCAACTACACGATAACTTTCCATTCAATAACTCTAAAAATAAATACAGAGAAACAAAGTAGGTAACTGGCCAGATTCGAGTCCTTTCCTGCACGAGTACAGCGACTCGCTACCGCTCATAATTCGTCCCACACAGCCAGGGAATCCCTCTTACTAATGGTGCGCGGTTGAAAGCACCCAGTGTTTACTTTTATTGTCGATATAAATCTGTCTTAACTGTCTCGATAATCGCCGGTAACTGTTTTCTACGTAAATATTGCAAGCTTACAGTTACTTAGATAGCAAAATTTTATTTATCTTATACCTTTTACGATTTATTTGGTAGTTTCATTAACCACATCCATTTCGTTGTATTGGAGCATGTTAAGCCGTTGGCTTTGGTTTCTAGTAGCTTGGCAGTCGTGAAGCCAAGATGACTCCTTATTGTCGTCTTGAAAATTTCAGCAGCAAGTAGTCATAACCATACATATCAAGAGAAGGGGTGAGCACACTACCTACATACATAATATTGAATTTTGTGCTGTAATATTTATTGTTGAAATTTCTAGGCACTTTCTATAGGTCGCTCGGCTTTAGATTAAGGCCTACAAAGCATAAAATACATATCTATAGAAATTGTATTTTCGCTACAAAAATGTAAAAAGATTTATTCAATTGCAAAAGACATAAACCATATCATACATACTAATATGCCTAATCCCCCTACAATACATAAAATCAGCACATAAACCCATGGCACACGATAAAAACTTGAGAACCAAAATGTCGGGCATAAAACGCCCATTTAAAAAACAATCCCACAGACAATAGACGACGTAATTATGTCTAAATCGTAAACCGTCGCTATCAAATATTTTGCACCTCGGTTAACGAGCGGATCCTGTAGTAAAACCATGTATATCGCTCATATTATCTACTGCGCGCTGTACATTGATGGCTTAGGTATTTAAAGTAGGGTGGGTTAGAAACTTCGGGCGTTGGTATTCTGTGATTTTTAACCGACTTCAAAAAAAGGAGGAGGTTCTCAATTCGTCTGTATGTATTTTTTTATGTATGTTAAGCGATATTTCCGTCAATAATAGACGGATTTCAAAATTTCTTTTTTTGTTGAATAGGGTTTACTTCTGAGGTGGTCTCATTTTCACCAGGTCAGGATCTGATGATGGGATCCAGGAGAAAACGAGGGCAACCACTGAAAATTGTAGGGACAACTAGTGCGCTTGTTCACTTTTTAATTAAATGCTTTAATGTTCTACACTTTAATGAAGGTCTGGAGTCGATGTGATGATAGAGTCGAAAGACAGTCGAGGGCATTCCTTAACAATTTACAGGAGTTACCTTGTGTTTGGGCTTGATTGATTTGTATTGATGAGAACTTTACACATAGATTGATAGATCCGACTTAAAAAAAAAGGAAGTTCTCAATGTTTGTATTTTCACCGATATTTCGTCAATTATAGACGAATTTCAAATCTGTTTTTATTGGATAGAGTTCACTTCTGAGGTGGTCCCATTTTAACCAGATCAGGATCTGATGATGGGATCCAGGAGAAATAGAGGGCAACCACCGAAAATTGTAGGGACAACTAGTGCGTTTGTTAACTTTTTATTTCAGTGCTTTAATGTACTACAATTCAATGAATTTCTGGAGTCGATCTGATGATAGAACCGAAAGACAGTCGAGGGAATTCCTTAACGATTTACAGCAGCTGCCTTGTGTTTGGGATTGATTGATTTGTATTGATGAGAACTTTCACTTAGATATATTTTGGGATTCATTGATTTGTATTGATGAGAACTTTCACTTATATATATTTTTCGGTTCACCCGTCACTTAAAATATTGAAAAAAAAAATTTTCAATAAAAAATAAAACCGACTTCAAATAAATACTGAAAAATAAAATTTACTTAGCACAAAGTAATATATATTTTGATTTATCAGATTTTATTCAATATAATATTGAAGTTGGTGCCATGAATAATACCTATATAAAACTATGCGTTTACTAGACGCCGACTTCAATATGATATTAAATAAAATCTGATAAATCAAAACACATTTTACTTTGTGCTAAGTAAATTCTATTTTTCAGGATTTCTTTGAAGTCGGTTTTATTTTTTATTGAAAAATTTTTTATTTGTTTGAATTTATATAATTTTTAAGGGTTCTATTACTAAGACTCCGCTGCTCATCTGTCTGGCTGTGACTAGGCCTCATGAACCGTCAAAGCTAGACCGTTTACATTTTCACAGATTTTTGTAAATTACCGTAGTACTTTTAAGGTTACTCTCTATTTTTACGATGATTTTAATAGACGCTTTGGCAGTCAATACTTGCTATTCAAATGGGCATAAATATCGATCATCTGATGCACGTAGGTACCGTAAAGAATTTAAACACGAGTACGACACCGTATCAAACGCTGTTTAAAATTCTATAATGTTTGTGGCGTTTGCCACTTGTCAATAAGAAGTAATTGAAGTTCGACAATTAAACAATTCTAAATCGCGATAATGCTTAGTGCACACGCTGATGACTTATACAATAGTCAAACATCAACCGTTAGGCTTCGGCCCGCCAGGCTGATCACCTTGCCAGGTTGGAGGATGCTCCTTTTGTTGGAGGAACATCTCTCTCACCCGTTCCTCCAAATGTTTTTAATTTATATTTAAACAATAGCTACTGTAATGTAAGTTGAAAATGTCCTACACTCCTTGCCGTACTAAACCGTCAATGTATATCGAACGTCATTAGTGATGTATGCATGCGCGCAAAGGGGCCAGTTTCATTGCGCCTCAGTTTTATAGTTCCGCCAATAGTTGGTGGCTACGGGCTCTGCTGCAGGTATTAGGGAATTAGGTTGGGGGCACAAAGTTGGGTATGGGAATAGCGGAAAGATATGTGTGAGAGAGTTCCCTTTACCTACATTAATATTGTACTTTTATATTATTTTAATGTGTTAAAAAGATTTCGGACTACTAAGGAAGAGACATGCTGTACCAACCACTTATATTATTTAGCATCTTTTTAACCATATTTTGTGTAAAATAAAATTATCTTTTCTAATCTAATGTCAGATTTGAGAAAAATTGATTATCATTAGGGAAAAGTAACGTTGCGTCCATGAACTTTCGTTTCTGGTTCCCTTAATTTATTCCCTACTAGCTGATGCCCGCAGCTTCGCCTGTGTGAAATTTTGTACCTAGACCTAGACTATAACATATCTCTGTAGGCACCAAATTTCAGCCAGATCCGTTCAGCCGTTACAGCGTGAAAGAGTACAAACATCCACACTCACAAACATTCGCAATTATAATAATACCTAGTTAGATAGATTTCTGATTAACAAATTCATAATGTATTATATTATTTATATTATTAAATTCAATGGTTAAACTACTACTTGACACAACTTCTCTTCTAAGCAATTGACATCGTAACTTAGTTCCTTCTGCAGGTAGTCTTAGCCTACGACGTTTGGACAAACCGAACTACTGTAGGCTTTGTCCTCCTAATACAGATGGTCTAACCAAAACCTGGAAACGTAATAACAATGTAAATCTCATCAGCTGAGCGTTCATGTTCATTGTAATGGCTCTTTTCAGTCCTGTCGAATGTAGTCTACGTAGAGGCCATTCACGTATTTTACAATGACTTAGTGAGTCTGTTTCCTGACGGAATGCAGTCGGCACTATATGTACCTAGAATAAAGTCGCTTAGGGCTGCTGACAACCTTTGTCGTAAGGATTGAGCGTAGATGGTAACATGCGGTGTTATTTTATTGACCAGTGGATACTACCTGAAGCGTGGTCTTTCATTTTTTACGGCTAGCCATCTTAGAATTTTCTTTTTCTTTCCACAAATGTATTTTTGTCACACAAAATTTGAATAAAACTTCCATAAAGCATATTTGGTTAATATTATACCAAAATAGCGCTTTTTATTTAACTTTATGGCTATGTAATACAATCATCTGTTTGAAGTTTAAACTAAAGCATAAATGAAAACGTCAATAGTATTGAACTTTCACAAATTATGTGTCAAAATAAAAAGTAATTTAAGTATAAAATAAGAGTATTTAAGGAGTATTGATATCAACTCCGGAGAAAATCAGCCCCAAAATAATTTACATTCCCTTTTTAGCTCGTTATAGTATAAATTTCAATAAAATACGAAACACATCTTCGATCAATTATGTTAATAATGCTATATGCCAAATTTTAAGTAGATCGGACCAAGGAATTACGTTGTCCCATACAAACTTTACCCTCCTTTTTTATACCTTTGGAGGTGGAATTTGCAAAAATATTAAAATTACTTTTTTCAAATTGTAACAAACAACGCTCATGCTTAGTTTCATCATCTTACCATTAACCGTTTAAGCAATAATTGATAATAACTTTGGGTCTAGGGATCGAACCGCAAAATTAAGTTTGGTCTATATAGTTTTCCGGGATAAAAAGTACCCAGTGTGGTGCCCAGGCTATTAAAAAATAATTATACCAAGTTTCATCGTAATCGAACCGGTAGTTTTTGCGTGATGCCTGAACAAACAGACAGACAGACAGACAGATAGACAAAAATTTTTTTAATCACATTTTAGGGTTCGGTGTCGATCTAGTAACACCCCCTGCTATTTATTTTTTTAATATTTTGAATGTACAGAATTTTCACTTCTACAGATTTATTATAAGTATAGATATTCTATGAGTTTTTTGGAGTATACTTCTTTATTTAAAAGTATCAAAATGGAATCAAAAATTAAAACTAGACGATGATCCATGATCTCACCTGCGTAGTGCCTGTGGGAATGAATACGGGGATAAATTAAAGCTATACTTACTTCTTATAACATCAGCTATCTCATCAAAGAAATATCCGTTGGCATTAATCTAGCCGTTTCAGAGATGTCAGATAATGTAAATAAATCTTTTCTGATATTATTAATTCAAAGCTTAGTAGGTAAGTAAGGATGTCTGTTACTCTTTCACGCTCTAACCAGAGTTAATATATTTCTTCTATGCTCTAACGGCTAACGATACAGGTACAGAATATAGTCTGGAATAACACATAGGCCACTTTAAATCCAGAGAAAAACTTCCCATTGGAACGGAAACAGGAACAGAGAACGCGAACATCAGCTACTGTTTTATATTTTTGTTTTTAACGTAAGGATAATCCTACAGGGATGCTATGCCGGACTCCTACCGACTAAAAACCACACGTAGCCTACCTAATAGCCCACGGTTGTGAGCCCCGGGTAAGCCCTCGGTAGGATACCCCAGGACTTCCAACACATCTACGGCTACCTCTGCGGTCTCACCTAGGGGGGGTTCGGGTGCTATCCCGCGTCTTTGGGGGGTTGTTCGGGTATTATCCCGCTTCTTAGGTGCGAGAATCTCTCACGTCACACTAAGGAAATGTGTTTCCCCTAAGACGATTATTTAAGTTACTGATTGCACAACAACGCCACCACCCTACCGCTTCATGGGCGTTGTTGTGTGATTGATTCAATTTGACGATGGTGACGTTCAGTGACTCTGATTGATAACACTGATTAGATCAAGCTGAAAACTTGTAATATTAAACTTTACAGTCATATTACACTGGTTTGATATCGACTTACTCGTATTAATTACGGTATGTAATTTAACTGCTCTAAGCTACGATAAATCAGTGTTTCTTAGCACGATAAATGCTTTAAGCATCTTGGCTATGGCGAGCCCTAAGATGGGTGAACGTGTTTGGTATTAATTGATAAGACGAAGTGAAGGCAAACTAAATATTAGGTATATAAACTACATCAACTCGTCTGACTGACAGCCAGTAAGCCACGTTGAAAGCCGTATATGGGCGGCTTGAAAAACTTCAATAGCAGGCAGTTAAAACCTGCGCCTATCAATTTCAACAGAGCACTGTTACCTACGTTGGACAAAAGATTCTGAAAAGGTGAAATGTGGGCATAAAATATGTCTCTACCCCTTCGGGGATATATGTATGTATGAATATGAAATTCGAACACACAAAATCATGAAGAAGAATATAAATTGACATGAAACATCACTATGCCAAAGACAAACAAGGCTGATTTTATTACAACTTTGACAAAAATAACCTCCTTTTTTTTTTCAATTTCTACGCCTGTTTATTCACCTTGAGCATAATTCATGGCCCTACCATGTGTGTGTGTCTACCCCCTAATCCGGTTATTTTACGACTAGCCTTTTGTCGCAGCCGGCACGGAACTCAGGACCATTTTCATTTATCGCGACGTATTGTGTCCACGTTTATGCTACCTGATTTAGTTTACTATGTCGCCTGGTTCTTAGTCTGGCTGATTTTTTTTGGACACTTTACTATGGGTAGCATAACATAGTACCTATATATTTTATAGCATGTCTGTTTTACATTATAAAGAAGACTGTCTGGAGTTGTTCGTCTGTAATTGTGTAAAATTTTCTTAGCTTTGATTGTGTGTCCCTTAATGGCTGTCACAGAGCAACGCAAGTAAATAGAAATATACAAAATTTTATTTAAAAAAAACATAATAAATCTACAAGGAGCGAATCACTTACAGAGGTTCTACATATATTTCTAAAGAAAATTATTCCAGGAGTAACTTGTACGTTTCTATTTAGGGTTCCGTACCCAGCGGCTAAAAACGCGACCCTATATATGAGACTTCGCCGTCCGTCTGTCTATCTGTCCGTCACGAAGAGCTGAAATTATGTGTTTCTGTTGCCTTTATAACAACAATATAATCTATACTAATATTATAAAGAGAAAAGATTTGTCTTTTTGTTTGTTTGTTTGTAACGAATAGGCTCCAGAACTACTGGACCGATTTGAAAAATTCTTTCACTGTTGGAGAGCTACACTCTTTGCAGTGAATATAGGCTATACTAGCTGAGCCCGCAACTTCGTTTACGTCACATAAGATGTATGAAAGGAAAGGTATTTCTTCATCAGAGTCATCAAGCAGCGTCTGAAACTGCCCTGTTTGCTTAATCATAAAAGAGCTTAATGATTAAGTCTATTTTAAAACAATTCAGTCCACGCCTTCGGCGCGGACTGAATTGTTTAAAAATAGTCTTAATCATTAAGCTCTTTTATGATTAAGCCAACACGCCAGTTTAGGTTCACTAACATTCAAAGAAACCCCTACAATTAAAATTTTCAAAATATCAGATTCTTAAAAGTGTTATAACTCTTTTATTTCTAAACCGATTTACATAAAACAAACGCTAAATGTTAACTGGAGCAAACCTCAACACAATAAAAAAAACCGCATTGCAATCGGTTGAGCGGTTACTGAGATTAGCGTGCACAACCGTACAGACAAACAGATATACAGACATACAGACATACAGACAAACAGACAAAAATTCTAAAAATCATTGTTTTGGGTTCTATTGCGTTCATAAAGCCCCCTTATAATTTTTTTTCTTATTTATCTTCCATGTACAGACAGTGACCTGTTACGATTTTATTATATGTATTGATTGATTTTATTCCCATATTCTTACGGGAACGGGAACTACGTGGGTGAAACCGCGTGACGTCCTCTAGTAATCTATAAAACAAAACTAAACCAAGACACCTTCATAGATATCTGTTACATATGCACGCAATTATAAACAAGTCGAATATTGCAAATTGAAACAGAATTTGTAATATAATCATTCAATACTAGTAACTATATGTATTATAACTGCGAATCTACATTCAATATTGTAAATTAATATGTGAATATCGGTTCATCCAAAAGCAACAATTTCAATGGCTTGTCGATGGTTCTGTATATGTACTGCGTATATTTGTGCTTGCGCCATACAACGCGAGGCGTGGCTGGGATGTGCGAAACAAATAGTTTCAATATAGTTTAGTGCATTTTATCTATACTAATATTAAAAAGAGGAAAGATTTGATTGTTTGTTTGTTTGCATCAAATAGGCTCTGGAACTACTGGACCGATTTGAAAACTTCTTTCACTGTTGGGAAGCTACACTCTTATTTTATTGCCATATTTCCACGGGAACGGTAGCTATGCGGGTGAAACTGCGTGACGTCCGCTAGTCTATACTAATATTATAAAGAGGAAAGATTTGTTTTTTTGTTTGTTTGTTTGTTTGTAACGAATAGGCTCCGAAACTACTGGACCGATTTAAAAATTCTTTCACTGTTGGGAAGCTACACTCGTTGCGGTGAACATAGGCTATATTTTATACTACTAGGGAACTACGCTGGTGAAACCGCGTGACGTCCGCTAGTTACACATAAACCGAAATGCATTTCTGCGGAATGCTGTAAATTAGTGTGTTGCGTACGTCCGCCTGTAAAATTTCGTCGCGCCACTATAGCCACACATAGGTGACCTCATGCGCCAGGTCCAGATACTTTCTTTTCTTATCTGCTTCGGGGCATATGAGTAATGACTGTTGTAAAACCAAGTTGTAGGCCTTATGGGCGGCTTGAAAAAAAATCAACTGGGGGTGGTCACAACCTGCACCCGGGTCGGCAGCGCGTGTGTAGCGCTTCTGGTGCCGCATCCATAGGCTATGGTAACCAACCATTAATAAGGCCGTAAGGTTATCTGCCACCTCAGTAGCATAAAAAAGCCTCCCAAATGGCTTGGAGGATCCATACGTTCGTTTCATCGTTACGATTGAGACGTCGACGGGGAGGGTTTCCAGTTGAGGTAGGTAGCCTAGATCCATGGGGTAAATTGCTGAAATTTTTAATTCGCTTTCGGCAGTAATGCCAGTATAAATGGCTTCGTGTCGTTTAAAAAAAAAGTATGTAATGCACTAGTTAAGGAAAGCTCCAAATCAATTGTTCTTATTTTATTTTCTAGAACCAAATCAATTCAATACAAAATCAAGCCGTAGCCTAAGATGAATAAATAAAATTTCACGGACATTTTCACTCAACAACATTTTCATTGTTAATATGCTTCAAGCAGTGATCGTATAAAGTACATTGAGTCAGCGGGGCTGCCAGCGCATCAGGAATGTATATAAGTCTTTGTTAGAGGTATAAATAAGGCACTACCTGATACCCACGGATTTACAGATGAGTGGAATTCTGTCCCCGTCCCAGCAAGCAATGGGGACATTCTTATTCCAGGTATTAAGAAATAGCCTGTGTGTTATACCAGACGTAGTCTGGAATAACACACAGGCTATTTATCTATACCTGTACCAAATTTTTGCAAAACCCGTTCAACCATTAGAGCGTGAAATAGTAACAAATATTCACACATCCATACACCATACTCGCACTCACAAACTTTCACATTAATAGCAGTATTACAAATTTATTACAAAAGTGCCACATCTACAATTTTCGTAACCCCACCACGTCATACTCCACAACAGCTATCGAGTTTCTTTGATGGCTCAACGTTAATTTGACATGGGTATTGAATTGTAAACGTACGCCTATGTAGTGTTCACCTGTGTGTGATGTGATGTATCGATTCTGGAGGCGGGGTTTTACATTTAAACTTACTATTTACATTTGCGAATTCAACTATGTATTAGTTTATATGATTGTGTAAGGGTTCTATGAAAAATTTAATCGATTGCAATGGCTGAACTGATCTAATAGTACGAATTCGGACGATCGGTTTTATTTACAGGTTTTTCATGCCTTTATTTATTTGCAGAATTGGAAAGAATTGGAAAATTGTTGAAAGAATTTCATTGTTATGCGGACGACAGTACGGGCGACACTTATTACACGGGCCGTCCCGGTATCTCTCGGGTTGCAGTGGAAGAAAGTCGTGAACAACTTGTGTCTGAAGTCGAGGCTACTCTCACTAGAGTGTCTGATTGGGGTCGACAAAATCTTGTCCAATTCAACCCTACCAAGACACAAGTTTGTGTTTTCACCGCAAAAAAGACCCCATTCACTGTGGCGCCACAATTTCAGGGCACATCTCTCACCATCTCTGAAAGTATAGGGATCCTTGGTGTTGACATCTCCAGTGATGTGCAGTTCCGCAGTCACTTGGAGGGCAAGGCCAAGCTGGCGTCCAGGAAGCTCGGAGTGCTCAGAAGGGCGCGGCGGTACTTTACTGCGGCGCAAGCACTGCTTCTCTATAAGTCGCAAGTGCGTCCGCATATGGAGTACTGCTGTCACCTCTGGGCGGGGGCACCCGAATACCAGCTTCGTCCATTTGACTCGGTGCAAAGGCGAGCTATGAGAGTTGTCAACGATCCCATACTTGCAGGTGGTGTGGAACCTCTTAGTGACAGGAGAGACTTTGCTTCTCTGTGTGTGTTCTACCGCCTGTACAACGGTACGGTCGGCAGCGCGCTTGTGGTGCCTCTGGTGTTGCGAACGTCCATAGGCTGCGGTGACCACCGGTACATCTGGGGGGGCCGTATGCTTGTCTGCCACTCTAGTGGTATAAAAAAAAAAGAATGTCTTTATCGCACAACTTCTACTAGTCCCCAATGTCTCTTTTGTGCAATGTCTCTTACACTGATAGTCTCTGCACAGTGTCTCTTTCACAGGAAATTGTGATTGCAACTAACCATAACAATACATATACCTACGAAGAAAATTTAACTCTAAATCGAATCTGGAAATAAGCTGAAACGGAGTTTTGCATCTAACATAATCCTACTGTCTATAACTTGTTTCTTTTTCTATATTCTCATCTCGTTTGCACTATAGCTAGTTTGAATCTGAATACCTACCCTCTTCTGATTCCAGAACCCAAATTCAATGTCTGCCAGGTTTGAAATTACATATGTGGCATTTTCTCAATGCTTGACTCGACTCCTTGAAGAGCAATGGCACTAGTGCTTGAGTTGCATTTTATGTTATCTGTGCCTTCAATATGCCTGATACTCCAGAAATATTTAATGCTCTTGTAACACCTTTTATAAAAGAGTACCCATAATACTTGTACCTAATAGGCCAATACCTGCATAAAAAATACCAGAAATTAGGTTACCTACGACTCTGTAACCAAGTAGAATCTTAATTTTTTCTTATTTATAGGGAAAATAGAAAATAACTTGGTTCCGACGGGACTTGAATTATATCCTGTGCCTATCAAGGATAGCGCACTTAGTCATTAGGTATATCTTTTTACCTATCTATATATTTGAGAGCCTCTCGCGAATTAATAATTAATGCTATAATAGAGGAATGTGTATGTATCTGCCTATAATTTGAACAGTTGATTATGAAATCAGATAATATTATAGGTCGTTAATTAAATTTTGCCATTAAAATAGTGCGTGGGCAAAATCATATTTCAACCAAAATACATCGTGATTTAGCCGGTTAATGGGTGTGTAATGTCGTGGAAAGATTTTGTGTT
This sequence comes from Miltochrista miniata, assembly GCA_933228765.1. Lineage (NCBI taxonomy): Eukaryota > Metazoa > Arthropoda > Insecta > Lepidoptera > Erebidae > Miltochrista > Miltochrista miniata. The sequence continues at coordinate 2,634,878 of OW121765.1, read as the reverse complement.
GAAATGTGGATAGATACATCAAACAATCAATCAAAGCCTTTATGGCCGCGATGTGCCGCTAGAGCAGTGGTACCCAAACTCTTTTGTTACATGGACCACTTTAAAAATTTTGCTGGGTCCGGTGGACCCCCCGCAGCTACATCACTGCCCATTTCTAAATCTTGAAAAACAAAATCTGATTTATCTATGGAAACTTGCGTTGTGGCTGAGTTTTAACGACGAATTAACATTTTACGAAAAAAAAGGGTTAGAATTGATTGCTTGATAGGATGATAGGTTTAATTATTTAATAATAAAGTCGACTAAACAAATTGCCAATTAAATTTTAATTTATTATGCTGTGAGTGGATGTCAAAAAAGCAAAGTTGGCCAATCGAAAAAGTGACACCAACTTTACTTTTTTGAAATCTACAGAGACTTAAAGCACAAGAACCAATCAATTCTCACAAAATTTATTTAGATAACGTCCCATTTGGAGTGGTAAAAGAAATATAGTAGGTATTTTTCCTTGTGTTGTAGTTATTTATTTAAATTTAAATATATAAATTATTACACTATAAATTGTCATTGTTATAAACGTCGTTATCAATTAAAATTATACACTTATAACTTAATTTAATTTCTTAATATTAAGAGTAGAGGTAGACCCAAGAAAAGATGGATCAATATAGCTATATTGATAAGAGAAGTCAAGTGGACATTTTAGTTATACATTACATCGAAACCAAATTAATTTTCATGCACCCTTGCTTATGGTTGTGGACCCCTATTTTTCATTACGCCCAACGTAGGCCCCGTCGAGTCTCCCGTCTCCCGTGGACCCCTGGGGGTCCACCTGGACCACTTTGGGAAATACGGCGCTAGAGGGACGTCCGTTAATCCCTACGCCTAAAAAAATTTGAACAAAAATCTAAAAACATTTTGTTGTATGGGAGTCTCCTTAACATTTGTTTTAATTTTCGTAATAATTGTTGTTATAGCGGCACCAGGAGTACATCATCTGTGAATATTTCAGCACTCTTGCTATCACGGTTCCCGAGATAGAACCTCGTGACGGACAGATACAGACGGACGGCGAAGTCTCTTGAATAGAGTCCCTTTTTCCCCCTTTAGATACGGAGCCGTAAAAAACCTTTAAAAAAGATCACACAACCCTTGGTTCTTTAAGCGGAGCGCGAAAGGCACATCACGTGGCCACCAACTTGAGAGCCTCGACCAACAGTTGTAAGGACTGTGATAGGGTCCCTCAATTCGCTAGATGTCACAATGGGGTTCCATCAAACGGGCAGCGTCATTTCGGTAACTTAAATATAAAATTAAGCCCAGACACACGGAAAACTTCTGGCTCATGGCACATGATTCCTCGACATTTTGAGTGGGGCAAACTTGTCGTGGACTTGAGGTAATCCTACTATCCTACTTCCTACTATCCTACTAATCTTACTAATATTATAAATGCGAATGTTTGTGAGTGTGGATGTTTGTTACTCTTTCACGCTCAAACGGCTGAACGGATCTGGCTGAAATTTGGTACAGGGATACATTTTAGTCCGGAATAACACATAGGCAACTTTTTATCCCGGGAATAAGTTACCACGGGAAGTGAAAATTTACGCGGGCGAAGCTGCGGGCATCAGCTAGTAATATTATAAATGTCAAAGTTTGTGAAGATGTTTGGATGTTTGTTACTCAATCACGCTCTAACGGCTTAACGGAGCTAGCAGAAATTTGGTACAGGGATAGAATATAGTCTGGAATAACATATAGGCTACTTTTTATCCCGGGAAAATGTTCCCGCGGCAAGCCGGAACGGGAACCAAATTTCACGAGGGCGTAGCCGCGCGCATCAGCTAGTAACGTATATGTTGTCGGTCTCACTACAAAATAATGATTTTGCAGACTGCATAGCTGAAGGAGACGGAGTAAGAAAGCGATGGCTTTAGAAATATTGGGGATTAACGCTAAGATGATGATAATGTCCATTGAAACTTGAAATCTTCTCCTAAAACCTTACGTCTGTTAAGCAGAGTTTGTTTAATATATTATAATAAATTTAAATTTTAAATTTTCAAAATTTTTCAGGTAAAGATTACTAACTCCTAAATTTTGGACGTGGTCAAGACTTTTCATCAAGCATATAGCCTTATTTTAACCAAAACTAAGAAGCATTAAATCAGCATTATACGTTTGAAGCTCCTAAGCAACCATCTTTTGATATGCACCCGCAACTTGTTTACATAAATCGAACAACACAAGTTAAAAATCCCATACAATATTTCTATTCTTCGGAAATGTTCAGTAGAATGTCCATAAACGCCAGTCTCAAAATTTAAATATCACAGGCGTCTGGACGGCGTGCGGGATTGATGTTTGTACGTATATACAGGCGCCGAGACACCGGTACGGAGGTGCGAAGGTAAAAGATAATTACGGAGGAGGCATTGGACATACTGACAGAAACATATAACTAAGAAGGAACTTTGAAGGTTTTAGAATGCACGTTAAGTAATTTATACTACTCGCCAAATACATGATAGTTGTTAAATCTAGTGGAAGACCTTGAAACATTTTCGCAGCAGTTAGCGACAGCCTCAGCAATAAGTATGGAACTGCGAGTATAAGAAGTCCAGTGTTGTACTGCTCGCCAGAAACATGATAGTCGTAAAATCAAGTTGAAGACCTTGAAACATTTTCGCAGCAGTTAGCGACAGCCTCAGCAATAAGTATGGAACTGCGAGTATAACAAGTCCAGTGTTGTACTGCTCGCCAGAAACATGATAGTCGTAAAATCAAGTTGAAGACCTTGAAACATTTTCGCAGCAGTTAGCGACAGCCTCAGCAATAAGTATGGAACTGCGAGTATAACAAGTCGAGTGTAGCCAGTTTCGATCAGGTACTTGTACAAGGGAATCCTGTGACAGTGTGTGTGTCCCCGGGGCTACCGGCCGTACGCAGTGGTAGTGGACAGTATGGTTTTATTTGGAAAGAATCCAGCATAGTATCCGTGACGAATTTTTACACGTAAAAACAATAATTCTTGTCTGCCAACTCAGTAGACAAGGAAAAAAAAGGAATTGCATATTCACTCTCTTCAACTTCAGGTTGGAGAGAGTGAACTTCACTTTTGTGACCATGACGCTTGTAACAATGGCGAAATATCGGAAACAGTCAATAAAACATGATAAATATCCCGTTAATTCCAATAATAACCCGAAGTTTGTTTTACGAATCAAAAGCTACTCGTATTGTGTTTTGTTTTAGGGTCAAAAATATTGGTAAAATACCTTCAAATACAAAGCGGAGAACGTTTCGTAGCTGCAGGACTGCACACAGACTGGAGGTGCAAGCCGCCAGACGCGGTGACTGACCTGCGACCTTGATGTGCAGTTTACGATAAATAGCCTGATGCTATAGGTAAAGCCATTAGCTTTATTGTGGGGGCTTCGTCATATTTTCTTTGGGCAATAATATATTAATACGTGAATTGAGAACTTTTTAATAAAACTGCACGAGCGAATCAATTTGAAATTTGACACCCACCGGATAAAGTTTATAGTGCAGAACACACGTCTTTATCTCCGAAAGGGTAGGCAGAGGCATGTTATAATAATATGCCCACATTTCACCTTTTTAAAAAATTGTCCCTCGTAATAGGAGGTGATCCGTATTGCTGTTTTGAAATTCTAAAGAAGAAAACTATTTTTTGAATGAATTGTTTTACATCTGTGACGACCAATGAGTCTCTATTATGAAAGAATATACCTACTTGTGAATATTATAGACCGAAATTAAAGGACGGAAGAAAGAAGAAACCTACTACATCCCATCGATTCCTCCATCCTGGCGCTCAACAGTCATATAATACAACCCTAGACTGCTGAGGGTTAGGACCGAAGAATCGAGAGTCTGTGATGGGTAATTCTTTCCCTACTCTTTGTTATTATCATTCTATGATGAATTTCAGCTCTGTAACATATAATTCTTATAATTCTATGACATTAAAATGTCTGTCGTCTGTCGAAATTAGAAATTGAGACGGCAAAAATATGAAAAGCAATGTTTAACCCCATTTTCCTTAAATAGCTTCTAGGTACAGTTCAACACCCTGTTTTCGGAGTCTTATTATTAAACTATTATGATGTATGGGTTTAATGTAAGGCGCAGGAAAGTGTATTGTGGCGAAATATGGGAGAGGCCTATGTCCAGCAGTGGACTGCCGTAGGTTGATTCGGTGATGATGTATAATTTTATTAAATTTTAACCACTAAGTAAATTTAAATCGAAACATCGAGTCAAATCTCGGGTGTAAGTTACTAGAAATGATGAAATAAATCTCATAATTCAAATCGTCTTCACCAGGTTTCACATCGTTGAACTGCGAAAAAGGCTGTTCAAACGTTTCGTATGCTTTAAGGTGGACAAAACATAAAAGACCAAGTGCACATTAATTAACATGTGTAGAACCCCTGTTTTTACGAAGTAAAATTATTAATATTTATTTGAAAAAGCTTTACCAAATAGATACCTAACTATTTATCATAATTCTCTCGAACTCTTAGCGCAAAGCTGGATAAAATACAGATTCATTTCCATTTAATAATTTCACAAAATACTAATTCACTGTCTCATAAACTTAAATCTGTCACCATAAAATGTACAAATGTCAAGCTTCTGATACACACACATTTTATTCTTCCACAATCGCTTTTATCACGTACAAATAAGGTTTATTTTTGCATAATCACAAATAAAAGTTAAATCAACTCTCAAGGCCAAACGAAACTGAGCCAAAACGTGTCCATTACCGCAATTAATGGTACATTATCGTAATGGATAAGGAATGTGATCCTTATTTCAGATATTAATTAAGAAGAGTTTCGCTTGAAAGCTCTGTATGAAGTTGTAAAATATTTTCTTTTTGGATCTTTTTGTTGGGCCTAACCCAATATATATTTCTCTATTGAAACTAGCTACCAAGACATATAGTACTGACTTATAAAACTATGGACATAAAAATAAAAGGCTGTATAATTGTTTCGCCTTCCCCTATGAAGATCACTGCGCAAACAATTATCATTTTGTTAACCCTTTTTTTTTTTTTTGATGTGAGGGAAATTCTTCGTAGGATGCTATGCCGGACTCTTACCGACTAAAAAACCTCACGTAACGCCCAACAGCCTATGGTTGAGAGCCCCGGGTAAGCCCTCAGGAAGGATGTCCCGTGACTCCCAAGATTTTCGTTAACCCTTAAAGGAGCAATGTAGTTTAATACTAGCTGACCCTCACAACTTCATTTGTGTGACATTTATGCTCAACTCCTATTCATTGTAGTGTGATGATTTACAGTCAGTGACACTCCACAATAACGTAGCTTTCTATTGGTGAAATAATTTTGAACATCGGTTCAGTAGATCCACAGATTACCCCTTACAAAGCCACAAACTCACAAACGTTACCTCTTTATAATATTAGTACAGATAAACACAGATTTTTTAAACTGTCTCACGCAGTTCGATGTTATACATAAAAATTAATAATGAGATTTAATAGTGATGCGACACTTCATGCCTATGAACGATAATTTGGATCTTGTTCATTCATATAAAAGTCATTACTGTCGACCGAGTCGTTTCGGAGGAGTGCTACCACCAACACGAACTTGAAATATAATCGGGAGCTTTTATGTGGAAAAATAAAGTAGACACACTCGATCTTTTTTTTAACGTGAGGTAAAATCCTTCATGGATGCTATGCCGGACTCCTACCGACTAAAAAACCTCATGTAACTCCCAACAGCCTATGGTTGGGAGCCCCGGGTAAGCCCTCAGCCCAGTAAGCTAATTTCTCCAGAGTGGTGAATAAAATGGTAATTCATTCCTGTTTGACGCGTATCAAGCACCTACAAATTTCCTGGAAGGTAAGGCGTGAACTTTATAAATGTCGAAGAGTGAAATTGAACGGACTTTGAGAGCGGAGCTTTCCCGGAAGTGACGGGTGCACTTCCGCTCGATCACGCGATACGGAGACGAGCCGCTGAGATAGTGTGATGGGCACTTTTATATACAGTGCTTTTATGTAAGTTGCACTATTAGCAGAATATGTTTAAGCTAAATTAACAAAGAGCAAAAAATATGAGTGAAATGTGTTTATATACCTCTGCCTGCCCTTTTGAGGGTAACCGCGTGGCTAAAATTATGTATGTGGCTATTTATGTATCAAAGGTAACCAAAATACGTAACATTGAAGCACCAAGGTAGACAAACGTGACAAAAATTAACCGTAGTACTTACACCTAGATGGGTCAACTTAAATGGGCTACATATGTGGACCACGGAAAGCTTATTGATGTAATGAGGATGTGGGGGTTTGGGGCTAATATCCAGATACTTAGTTCTTAATCAAAAAAATAATACACTGACTAGTCGGCTAGTCCCAGTTACTGAAATTAACCGATAATTTACGATACGATTAGACTTCACCCGTTAATGAGTCAGCAGTGTGTCCCTCCCAGTTTGTTCTACTGATAGGAACAGTAGAACATTGCGGAATAAAAAGTTTACTTTGTTCTATTGATACAATCAGTAATTGAACAATAAGGAATTTTAATTCCATGTTGTTCTATTATTTTTTTTAGTAGAACAATGGAGAAAAATATTCCAATTTGTTCTATTACTTGAACAAAAATAGTAGAACATATTGGAATACACGGCTAATGTCTATAATCTGCTATTACGTTGCCTAGCAAAAGCTTTGCATTTTATAGTTAAGTTTTAAAAGAAACTAGCGGAAGCCACGCGGTTTCACCCGGGTAGCTTCCGTTCCCGTGGGAATACGGGAATAAAATATGTAACCTAGGGATAGTGTTGCTTCCAAACAGTGAAAGAATTTTTCAAATCGGTCCAATCGTTTCGGAGCCAATTCGATGCAAACAAACAAGACAACAATCTTTCCTCTTTTTAATATCAGTATAGATAAATCGTGTAGGTGGTAAGAAGTTGAACACACATTGACATAGATACATGTAAATATACGTGGCAAATTGAATGTCAATACCATGACATTCAATTTGCCATGATAATTGTAAAATCAAGTTGAAGACCTTGAAACATTTTTGCAGCAGTTAGCCACAGCCTCAGCAATGAGAATGGAACTGCTAGTATATCAAGTCCAGTGTAGCCAGTTACGATCAGGTACTTGTCAGACGGGAATCTTGTGACATTCTTCAGAAGGATTCCCCGGGGCTACCGGCCGTAGGCAGTGGTCGTGCACAGTATGGTTTTAGTTGGTAAGAGTTCAGCATAGTATCCTTGACGGATTTTTACACGTAAAAACAATAATTCTTGTCTGCCAACTCTGTAGAAAAAAAAGGAATTGCCTTTTAGCCCCTCTCTATAAAATAGAGTGCAGAGGGGCTTATGGCGAAGCTTTGTCTGTAGTCTGTGACTCTTTTGCATTAAACTACGTCACTAGGTCACGTGGATCATCTGTTCAAAGTTTGAAATAAATAAAAAATGACAACGTCAATCGGATTGAATTTCACTTTCACAATAAACGTGTTAGAGAGGGGCAGTCTGGTGAGAACGATCTCACGGCTTTCTTGTTCTCTCTCTCTAACCTGAACCCTCTATTGACACTTCTGTGGCCATGACGCTTGCAACAATGGCGAAATATCAGACACGCTCAATAAAACATCGGAAATATCCTTTTAATTCCAATACTAAATCGAAGTTTGTTTTACGAATCAAAAGCTATTGTAGGGTCAAAAATATTGGTAAAATACCATCAAATACAAAGCAGAGAATGTTTCGTAGCTGCAGGACTGCACACAGACTGGAGGTGCAAACCGCCAGACGCGGTGACTGACCTGCGACCTTGATGTGCAGTTTACGATAAATAGCCTGATGCTATAGGTAAAGCCATTAGCTTTATTGTGGGGGCTTCGTCATATTTTCTTTGGGCAATAATATATTAATACGTGAACTGAGAACTTTGTACGTACACCTTTTTAATAAAACTGCACAGTCGAATCAACTTGAAATTGAACAACAACCAGCTAAAATTTATAATGGAGAACTATAATATGCCCACATTTCACCTTTTTAAAAATTTGTCCCAGGTAATAGGAAGTGATCCGTATTGCTGTGTTGAAATTCTAAGGAAGAATTCGATGTTCTGACTGAATTGTTGTAAATCTGTGACGACCAATAAGTCTCTATTAGTAAAGAATATATCTATTTTTTAAAGAGAGGAAAATTCTACAGAGATGCTATGCTATACCGCACTTCTGCCAACTAAAAACCACACGTATCCTACCAAACAGCCTACGGTTTGGAGCTCCGGGTAAGCCCTCGGAAGGATACGCCTTATAATTTGAATCGTCTTTATTAAGCTTCACATCGGTCAACTGCGAAGAAGCCTGCTCAAACGTTTCGTATGCTTGAAGGTAGACAAAACATAGCACATCAAGTGTATATTTAGTATCAGAATCTTTATAACCTATGTTTTCACGAAATAAATTTTATTGTATTTATTATAAAAAGGTTTTGCCAGAAAGGTAACTATCCTACTAATACACTCGAGAGCAATGAATCCGGGTCACTTAAAGAATATTAAAAATCTCGGAAACTAAAAATGATAGGTTAATGCAATAAATTGTATTTAATAGACAATGTAATACTCCTTAAATGAAAGTAAAAAAAAATATGAGTCACCATACATTTTATTAACACAAAATTACATAAAGAAAAAACTGCCGATCTCTCCTTAAAACAAAAATAGGAAACATGAAATTTTTGAACTTTATTACGATTTTCTTGAATTTTAATACTTCGTATTGCCTCCTCGTGCTTCCATTACTGCGTTTACGCGGTTTGGCATGCTGTACACCAAGTTCCTTATACGATTTTGGGGAATATTCTCCCATTCCTCTGTGAGAGCAATTTTGAGCTCACGAAGCGTGATTGGGGGAGGGTTTCGTTGTTTTACGCATCTGCCTAGCTCGTCCCAAGCATGCTCGATCGGGTTGATATCCGGGCTGCGCGCTGGCCACTCCATACGAGTAATGTTCATCTCTTGAAGGTAGTCATTCACAATCCTACCTGTATGAGGTCGGGCATTGTCATGCATAAATATAGCATCCTCACCTAAATTGACCATAAATGGACCAACGTGATCATTGAGGATTTCTTCCACATATCTTACGCTAGTTAAAGAGCCGTTTTCTATGATCACCAGCTCTGTGCGACTTTCAGAAGAAATTCCGGCCCACACAAGTACAGACCCACCACCGTAGGCTACTTTTTCTTCGATGCATGCTTGCTTGAATCTTTCCCCTGGTCTTCGATACACTCTGTGTCTTCCATCGTGCTTGTAGAGCATAAATTTTGATTCGTCGGAGAACATAACTTTTGACCAATCTTCAATACTCCAATTTACGTGGCTCTGGGCATACCTTAGTCTCGAAATACGATGCCCACGCTCCAGTTTAGGGCCGTTTGCAGGTCTAAGGGGTTTTAAGTTAGATTCAGCAAGCCGACGTCTTACTGTCCATGCACTTGGGTTACTTCCTCCGAGGCGTCGAAACTGATTGGTGAGTTCAGTTCCTGTGAGAAAGCGATTTCGAAGCATGGTGTTCACCAAGTATCGGTCTTCTCGTGCTGTGGTACACCTGGTTCTGCCCGTTCCTGGTCTGCGTAGGTTAGAACCAGTTTCTTCGTAACGTCGGAGAACTCTTTGTACTGTTGACAGCGACACACCGACAGTCCTGGCTGTATCGCGCTGACTCCGGCCGGTTTCCAGCATTGTAAGTATTCTGGTGCATTCTTCAGGCGTAAGCGACATAATTTCAGCTTGATTAATGAATATAGAGCACTATCAACATGGTTTATGTACCCACATAAATGACAGATTACAAACAAAAGCAACACCAAATGCTGTAATTTCGTAGTTCCATCTTCGAAAGTGGCCCTTTTTCAAATTTGATTTTTTTATGATATAACTTTACAATAACTAAGAAGTTTTAATACCTTCATTTAAGGAGTATTACATTGTCTATTAAATACAATTTATTGCATTAACCTAGCATTTTTAGTTTCCGAGATTTTTAGGATTCTTTAAGTGACCCGGATTCATTGCTCTCGAGTGTATTATAAATGTGAAAGTTTGTGAAGATGTTTGGATGTTTGTTACTCAATCACGCTCTAACGGCTGAATGGATCTGGCTGAAATTTGGTAGAGGGATAGAGTATAGTCTGGAATAACACGTAGGCTACTTTTTATCCCGGGAAAATGTTCCCACGGGAAGCGGGAACGGGAACCAAATTTCAAGCGGGCGAAGCCGCGCGCATCAGCTAGTTTATCATAATTCTTTCGAACTTTTAGCGTAAAGCTTGATAAATATAAATTCACTGGATGAAGCTCGCGGCATCGCCCGCGTGAATTTTGGTACCTGTTCCCGCTCCCTGTGGGAACCTATTCCCGGGATGAAAAGTATGTGTTATTCCAGGCAATAAGCTTTCTCTGTACCAGATTTCAGCACGATTCGTTTAGCCGTTGGAGCATGATTGAGTAACAAATATCCAAACATCTAAACATCAAAAAATCTTCTTTTTTTTACATGAGGGAAAATCCTCATGGATGTTATGCCGGACTCCTACCGACTAAAAAACCTCACGTAACGCCCAACAGCCTATGGTTGTGAGCCCCGGATAAGCCCTCGGAAGGATATGCCAGGACTCCCAACAGACCTAGGGCCGCCACCGCGGCCTCGCCTAGGACATCAAAACATCTTAACAAATTTTGACATTTATAATATAAATAAATATAGGAAGTAGGATTTCCATTAAATAATTTCACAAAATACTAATTCACTGTCTCATAAACTTAAAACTGTCACCATAAAGTGTACAAATGTCAAGTTTCTGATACACACACATTTTATTCTTCCACAATCGCTTTTATCACGTACAAATAAGGTTTATTTTTGCATGATCACAAATAAAAGTTAAATCAACTCTCAAGGCCAAACGAAACTGAGCCAAAACGTGTCCATTACCGCAATTAATGGTACATTATCGTAATGGATAAGGAATGTGATCCTTATTCTAGATATTAATTAAGAAGATTTTTGCAAACAACTCTGTATGTAATTGTAAAATATTTTCTTTTTGGATCTTTTTTGTTGGGCCTAATCTAATATATATCTCTCTATTGAAAATAGCTACCAAGACATATAGTACTGACTTATAAAACTATGGACATAAAAATAAAAGGCTGTATAATTGTTTCGCCTTCCCCTATGAAGATCACTGCACAAACAATTTTCATTTTGTTAACCCTTAAAGGAGCAATGTAGTTTAATACTAGCTGACCCTTACAACTTCATTTGTGTGACATTTTTCATTGCTGCTCAGCTCCTATTCATTGTAGTGTGATGATTTACAGTCAGTGACACTCCACAATAACGTAGCTTTCTTTTGGTGAAATAATTTTGAACACCGGTTCAGTAGATCCAGAGATTATCCCTTACAAAGTCACAAACTCACAAACGTTACCTCTTTATAATATTAGTATAGATAAACACAGATTTTTTAAAACTGTTACACGCACTTCGTTGTTATACATAAAAATTAATAATGAAATTATATAGTGATGCGACACTTCATATTAATGACTTCATGCCTATGACCGACAATCTGGATCTTGTTCATTCATATAAAAGTCGTTACTGTCGACCGAGTCGTTTCGGAGGAGTGCTACCACCAACACGAACTTGAAATATAATCGGGAGCTTTTATGTGGAAAAATAAAGTAGACACACTCGATCTTTTTTTTAACGTGAGAGAAAATCCTTCTTAGATGCTATGCCGGTCTCCTACCGACTAAAAAACCTCATGTAACTCCCAACAGCCTATGGTTGGGAGCCCCGGGTAAGCCCTCAGCCCAGTAAGCTAATTTCTCCAGAGTGGTGAATGAAATGGTAATTCATTCCTGTTTGACGCGTATCAAGCACCTACAAATTTCCTAGAAGGTAAGGCGTGAACTTTATAAATGTCGAAGAGCGAAATTGAACGGACTTTGAGAGCGGAGCTTTCCCGGAAGTGACGGGTGCACTTCCGCTCGATCACGCGATACGGAGACGAGCCGCTGAGATAGTGTGATAGGTACTTTTATGTAAGTTGCATTATTAGCAGAAGATGTTTCAGCTAAATTAACAAAGACCAAAAAACATGAGTGAAATAATAAATAAAAATAATAATAAATATTCACGGACATCTCACACAACACCATCTGATCCCAAAGTAAGCTAGGAATAACCTGCTTGTGTTATGGGTATCAGACCACGGATATTAATACTTATATACTTTTAAATACATACATATTATACATAGAAACACCCAGACTCTTGAGACAAACATTTATGGGTCACACAAATATTTGTCTCCGGTGGGAATCGAACCCACGACCTTGAGCGCCGCAGGCGGTATCACTACTGACTGCGCCACAGAGGCAGTCGAAATGAGTATAATTAATACCTCTGCCTGCCCTTTTGAGGGTAACCGCGTGGCTAAAATTATGTATGTGGCTATTTATGTATCAAAGGTAACCAAAATACGTAACCTTGAAGCACCAAGGTAGACAAACGTGACAAAAATTAACCGTAGTACTTACACCTAGATGGGTCAACTTAAATGGGCTACATATGTGGACCACGGAAAGCTTATTGATGTAATGAGGATGTGGGGGTGTGGGGCTAATATCCAGATACTTAGTTCTTAATCAAAAAAATAATACACTGACTAGTCGGCTAGTCCCAGTTACTGAAATTAACCGATAATATACGATACGATTAGACTTCACCCGTTAACGAGTCAGCAGTGTGTCCCTTCCAGTTTGTTCTACTGATAGGAACAGTAGAACATTGTGGAATAAAAAGTTTACTTTGTTCTATTGATACAATCAGTAATTGAACAATAAGGAATTTTAATTCCATGTTGTTCTATTATTTTTTTTAGTAGAACAATGGAGAAAAATATTCCAATTTGTTCTATTAGTTGAACAAAAATAGTTGAACATATTGGAATACACGGTCCCGGACTAATGTCTATAATCTGCTATTACGTTGCCTAGCAAAAGCTTTGCATTTTATAGTTAAGTTTTAAAAGAAACTAGCGGAAGCCACGCGGTTTCACCCGGGTAGCTTCCGTTCCCGTGGGAATACAGGAATAAAATATGTAACCTAGGGATAGTGTTGCTTCCAAACAGTGAAAGAATTTTTCAAATCGGTCCAATCGTTTCGGAGCCAATTCGATGCAAACAAACAAGACAACGATCTTTCCTCTTTTTAATATCAGTATACCTAGATAAATCGTGTAAGAAGTTGAACACACATTGACATAGATACATGTAAATATACGTGGCAAATTGAATGTCAATACCACTCTATCTTCCCTAGTAGGAAATAAAGGCGTGTTAACAAATAAAACTAAACTAATTCCCTCGTATCTAACAATTTAAACCAGCTCACAATCCCATTTCCCAACTAAAACAAACGATAAAAACTCTCCCGAATCTCAGTTGTGTAAGTCTATATAACTGATATAGATTAAAACAGTATAACTGTCTGTGCAGAGACACAATCTCTTGTTTCCAGTCGGGTAGAGTCGTTAGACAAAAGACAAATACGCAACACTTTCTTGTACGGACAGAAAATAAAGAGAGATTAAAAGTAAAGACCGGGAACGACAGCGCGTAGGGCTGTCACGCACAATTAAAAAGGTTCTTTTATCTATTATTCACGACCGGATTCATTCTGTGACGATGCGTTCTTTTTACTTTTTAATACTTCTCTGTAGTAGCCTTAATTTTTTGGGTAGGCGACAACTTTTCTCATATCTTTCATATCTAATGGACTTTTGGTTTATCAAATAATATCTGCTAGGACATTACAGCTTTTGCACTGGTGAGTTTTTGATGAGATGGTACTGAGCGGTTTTTTCATGAAAATGTCGTGCTACAAACATAAATTATCTGAAGGCTATTTGGATTTATCAAGTAATATCTGTTAGAACAATACAGCTTTTGCACTGGTGAGTCTTTGATGAGATGGTACTGAGCGGTTTTTTCATGAAAATGTCCTGCTACAAACATAATTATTTGTAGGCTATTAAGTAAAACTACAACATTTATCATGTAAACTAATGACTATACAAGTATATTAAGATGACTATTATCTAAAGTCTATCTAAACTTTTTCAATAGCTAGGACTAAGACACTACTGTAGTTTTATTTAATGTATCCGCGCCCGCTAAACAATTAATTGGTTTTTTATCACATTAACTGACATAAATATCAGTTAATGTGAAAAAGGTGTGATATCTTTTTCACATTATCTGATATATGTGTTGTTTAAAAACATTTCTCATTGCAACTTTATTGCACTCCTTATTTATTTAATAAATAGTTTAGATAAGGGGCAACCCTGACAGAATCACAGGCTTGAAGTAAACAGCCGCGTCTAGCTACACTGCAATTATCGGGACATATTTGTCACGAACTAACTGCTAATCTCTTTCTATTTACTTTGCTCTAAGCGCTGTCGTGTTATATGCTGTGTCTTAGCTTTACAAGTCACTTAAAATTGGCTGACAAATTAATTCATTGGTAATAACCGCTTTTTTACGTATGGAAATTCTTCATGGATGCTACACCAGACTCCTACCGACTACAAGCACACGATGCCTTCCAACGGCCAGGGGTCCCGGGTAAGCCCTTGGAAGGATATGCCAGCGGCTATTGAAGTGGAATAGGTCATATTTTTGTCCTTTCATCCTCTACAAGTGGTGCTTCTGCAGAATGACGGACGAGGTTTCTAGCGCAAGCACACGTTTTTCATATTTGAAAAACGTGTGCCTGCACTAGAAACCTCGTTTTTATGTTTGGTAATCCTCATGGAAGCTATGTCGAACTCCTATCACATAAAACCACATGATGCTCTATCTGCCTACGGCCGGGTGTTCTGGGTAGGATAACTCCACGGTGTTCCTGTTGGGAGTCCTGGGGTATCCTTCCGAAGGCTTACAAGGGGCTCCCAACCGTAGGCTGCTAGGTAGGATACGTGTGGTTTTTCGTCGGTAGGAGTCCGGCATTACATCCACGTAGGATTTTCCTAACGTTAAAAAATAAAAAAGCCCCACGGTATCCCTCATAAATGGCCTTTTTTTGTTTAACGTGAGGGAAAATCCTCATGGATGTTATGCCGGACTCCTACCGACTAAAAAACCTCATGTCACGCCCAACAGCCTGTGATTGCGAGCCCCTGGGAAGCACTTGGAAGGATGTCCCAGAACAAAGAGTGATTCATAGGTCGAATAACAATCCTTTCTAACAATGTCGAAGTCGATTCGAGTCAGGCTCAGGCATGATATCCTCGGAGAAAAGCAAATACACCAAGAAACGTTGCTGTGGGCAGTGGCCCTAACTTCTAAAAGATGCAGACGTAGTACTCTTTTGTGCGTTTTTCCTGTAAACTAAATTAATAGCATGTCATGTCTCTTTAATGGCTGAAGCTACAAACGTACTAAAGGGTGTTTTTTTTCGAGGTATAGAACTTTGAAACGGAATAAAACGAAAGTGATTGTTTTTATTGATATGGAAATGACTTTATTCGAAAGGAAATCTTCTGGCATTATAATTTAAATATGATTTCTGGCATATAACCGCCATGGCTGGCTCGGACGTAGTCTAATCTAGAGGTCCAATTTTCGATGACTTTCCCAACATTTGTGGCCGTATAGCGACAATATCGCGCCGAATGTTATCCTCCAAGTGGTCAATCGTTTCGGGCTTATCGGCGTAGACGAGCGACTTCACATATCTCCACAGAAAATAGTCAAGTGGCGTAAAATCGCACGACTCTGGAGGCCAATCCACGTGTCCAAAACGTGAAACTATGCGGTAACCAAACGTTTCCTTCAATAAATCAATTGTGGCACGAGCTATGTAACATGTTGCGCCGTCTTGTTGAAACCACTACTCCTGCACATCATGGTTGTTCAATTGATGAACGAAAAAGTCAGTAATCTTCGCTCTATAGCAGTCACGATTGACTGTAACATTCTGGTCAGCATCGTTTCTAAAGAAGTACGGACCAATTATTCCACCAGCCTATAAAGCACACCACACAGTCAGTTTTACTGGATGTAACGGTGTCTCAACATACACTTGAGGATCATCATCACCCCAAATATGGCAGTTTTGTTTATTGATGTATCCATTCAACCAAAAGTGAGCTGCACCGCTAAAGAAAATTCGCTTATGAAAATCACGATACGCATTTCGGACAGAACCATGATTTTCAGAATAAATTTGCACAATTTGGAAGCATTGTTCAGGCTTCAGTCTATTTATGTTAAAATGCCAAACCATACTAAACATAAATCACTTTACAGCTGTCAAAAATACCGCCGGTTAAAACAGCTAGGCCAACTTAAAGTTCTATACCTCTAAAAAAAACACCCGTTATATGCCAATTAATTATGATTTTGTACCAATCTGGAAATAAATGGCGCCGCAATGAATCATATTCATGACTAACCGCTAATGTTTCAACTGAACATTTTACGCAGTATTGAAATCATAAAATTAGGTCACATTTTAAATTCTTTATAATGCAAGTAGTTTTGTAAAGTGTGGTTCAGTATAACTTACTAATAATATAAATGCGATAGTTTGTGAGTGTGGATGTGCAAGTGTCTGCATGTCAGTGTGTGGATGTTTGTTAATCTTTAATGCTCTAACAGGTGACCGCATTTAGCTGAAATTAGGTACAGAGGTATAGTTTGGAATAAGAAATAAAGAAAGTTCTGGGACATCCTTCCGAGGGCTTCCCCGGGGCTCCCAACCACAGGCTGTTGGGCGTGACGTGGGGTTTTTTAGTCGGTAGGAGTCCGGCATAACATCCATGAGGATTTTCCCTCACGTTAAACAAAAAAAAAGAAAGAAAAGAAAATGCCTTTTATTCCTTTCTCTCAACAACATTATGTATCTTAGAAAATAACACATTAGACTGCTTCAATCCCGGGAATAGGACCCCATGTAAAGCGGGAACAGAGTAGTAGCTTGAATTTGAAAAAAAAAAACTATTAAAAAAACAGTTTCATAATTTCCCCGTGTGTACTGAAACAACTGCAATAAATATTTACGAATTCTTTCGCGAATATTGAAACTAGAATCAAACTAAAGCGTACGCTGCTACTGAACCACCGAGGCAGTAAAATTTAGTAATTAAATCGATACAACGTTTAATTGTAAATATTCAAGAGTCAATAAACCCAATGTTACATTTTTTTCCATTTTGCCGATATCTTATAATGTCATGTCTTAGACAGTGAAACACCAGGTGGGCGTCAATGTTATTTTCATAAACTAAAACATACTGGTAGTAACATCTGATTGTGACAGGTAAATTATAGGTATCTGTCTTTACTAGAACAATCAGAATATTTATAGTTACTAGCTGTTCCCCGCGGCTTCGACCACGTAGAAGTAGTTATCGCGTAATATCATAACCCTCCTTTTGCGCAGTCGGTTAAAAACCTATGTCCTTACTTGGGCCTCGAACAATCCCTATACCAAATTTTATCCCAATCGCTTCAGCCGTTTAGGCGTGAAAGCGTAACATACAGACAGATAGACAGACAGACAGAAAGACAGACAGACAGACAGAGTTACTTTCGCATTTATAATATTAGTAGGGAAGTAGGGATAGGGAATAGTAGGAATTATTTACAGAATATAATTTCAGTTACATTTTTATCCATTTCTTGTAATTAGTGTCCGTGTTTTGGTAGGCACGTTAAGAATCCATCATGGTATTCGTAACCGTTAGAGTGCGCGTCCACATGCGATAATCTGATTTAAAGTTTTTGAAAAATAATAATAGCACTTAGGTACAGATTGCAATAACGAACGCACACGTCCAGCAAAAAGTCGGTCAGATAAAATCGTCGATGATTGGAGCGATCTGATTATCGAACCTATAAAAAACTAACGGCGACGAAAAAGTCAGTAGCAGACTGCCACAACCTGCGCCTGTCCATTTCAACACGGCAATGAGCTCAGTGACCTATCACATGAGACAAAACCTTAACTGGTAAATTGAAGACTTAGTACCCTTTGCCTTGCTTACCTACATAAAGGCGATATAAGATTAAACTGCGTTAGGTGTTTATTTAAATACTAGCGGACGTCACGCGGTTTCACCCACGTAGTTCCCGTTCCCGTGGGAATATGGGAATAAAATATAGCCTATGTTCACCGCAAAGAGTGTAGCTTCCCAGCAGTGAGGGAATTTTTCAAATCGGTCCAGTAGTTCCGGAGTCTATTCGTTACAAACAAACAACAAATCTTTCCTCTTTATAATATTAGTATAGAGTATAGATGTGCAAGGAAAAGATAGAAAAATTCTTCCTAACAAATTTACAAACAAACATACGGAACCCAAACATGTATGTCTGTCTGCAAAAACAATAACTCGGTAATTACCGTGCCATAATTAAGGCTCGTCTGAGTCACAACTTTCATAGCTCTTTGTGTACATTCACATGAGGGCGACGCGGAAGGGCTTAGCACTAGATACATCATAATGAAACCCGACCTTGGGTTAGTAAATAATCCTTTGTTTCAAGAATAAAGGGCTTTGGTGTATTTTGCATTTTGCGTATAAAATGTGCGCAGTTGCATCAGGAATTTTCCTTCAGTGTTGAGTACTTGGGTGCATTCGAGGTATCCACTTTGTAGTTCAATATCAGGGTTCAGGTTCAGGCATTGTTGGAAGCTATTGTTATCTGACCTCTGAACCCTACATGGGCGCCTGAGTGTGCCTTTGAACCTAAGAGGTCTTGATGTGGCATGTCTATACGATATACGCACTCTGAATGCCAATACGTGGTATTACCTCAAATGTGTTTGGTGTCCGTCTCAATGAGGAACTAATCAAAAACAATTTAATGGAAAAAAAAATAAACTGTGATCATTGCCAATTTTTTTGGTCACAGCCTGTTCAAAGTAGGAAAGAAAAAAGGTATAGTCAACATACTATAATAAATATTAAAGTCAATAATTACCGACATAATGATACATCAAATAAATTTATCTTTCCTGGGGAAACGCAATGGAAAAAATAATGAAAAGAAAAAAATAGGTTTCGGTAATTCAGTTCTACGATTCACAATCGTACTATATCTAATCGAACGACAACTTGACAGTTAATGTGTAGCTGTCGAAGATGGCGGATGAAAAGCTCTTTGATCGATGGAAATCTTTGTCAAAACATTATCGTACTGAGCCAATCTTACATTAGGAGCTCTGAATCTCCCATTAGGTCAAGGAAAGTAAAGAAGTGAGTCTAAAGAGTATTTAGAAACTCTTCTTTTTCTCTCTTTTATCTGTCGTCTAAATAAAAATAATAAATATATACGGATAATTTCACACAACGCTATCTGATCCCAAAGTAGGCTTGGCTAGTCTGCTTTTGTTATGGATATCAAATCACGAATATTAATACATATATACTATTAAATACATACTTTCATACATAGAACACCGAGACTCGAGACCTTTAGACCAAAGCGGCTGTCAAAATAAGTCGTCTAAGTTCATCTAAAATTCAAAGTGAAAATGAATTGAGTTAAAGCAATAATTTGCTTGTAATCAATTCATTTTGATACAAGTCTATTAATTAGTTTAATGAAATAAACAGGACGACTCCCAAAACTTAGAAGGTAAGCATAACTAATAGTCTTATCTCCGAAGGCAAATTTTCAAAAGATTTGATGAATTACTGAGGTTTACTCATTAAAGGAAAACTAGAGAGGTTGAAAAATCAAGCAATGGAACCTGAAAGCTGAAGGTACACTGAGCCCCCCTAAAATTTTGTGGCTGCATATTATAAACCTCAGTGCTTTTTTTTCGTGAGGGAGAAACCTCATTGATGCTATGCCGACTTCTAGCGACTAAAAAATCCTCACCTACCTATCCTGCCTAACAGCCTACGGTTTGAAGTCCTCGGAAGGATACCCCAGTCTGTGCCATCCCTACTCCCTAATATTATGTAAATGCGAACACATTAGATTCACGTCTGAAAACTGAACCGATTCTAATGAAATTTGATACAAAGATAAAATAGAGCTCTTTATTCCTTCCTGTTCCTGTGGGATTCTGTTACAAACTGGTTCGGAAAACCTCACCACGTGGGCGCAGCCACGGGCCTTAGCTAGTAAAGAATATTCTATCTATCTTTATAAATAAATAAATATTTGTGGACATTCACAACATCATCTAGCCCAAACTAAGCTAATATAAGCTTTTGCTATGGTATCTAGACGACTGATTATACATACTTATATATTTCTAAATACATATTATTCATAGAAAACACCCAAACTCCGAAACAAACATTTGTAGATCACACAAATATTTGAACCGACCCAGGAATCGAACCCAGGCACTCCAGCGCCCCAAGCGGGATCACTACCAACTACGCCACAGAGGCAGTCAGTATCTTTGTTCACAATGATTTTGCTTGTGAAAGTGCAGTCCATCAATTCATAAATCAATTAGTGTGTGAGCGTTGACCTTCAACTCATTAATTTGTCTGGGCTTCATTAATTACTCACATTGTCATATCTACAGCAGAAATAACTGAAAATGTAAGCTTTATTATAAAATAGTAAGTATTATAGGTACTTTAATGCAAGATTTTTGAAGTAAAACTTCTTTAGACGCGACTACGCAGTTAAGGCCATCACATACATAGCTATAATATACAGGGTGTGGCGTAAATAGTGGTCCAACCGTCAGGGTGTGATAGACCAGGTGCCCCACTATAACATACTACAATATCATCCAAATTCACCCAAGGGTCTCAGAAAAAAATAACTTATTTTTGAAAAATCGTCCCTTTTTTGTAAAGTTGCCTGTAGATTATAGGAAAACCGCTATTTCTGATTTCTGTTTTTTCTCTCTTAAAGCTAAATACATAAGCTATCAAAAAATAATATTGTTAATAGAATTCCACAACAAACGTTTGAAATAAATATAAGTTCATCTCAATTTTCTCTCTAATTTTCAGGTATCATGAAAATTGTTCAACGTTTTTTATAAAAAATATGTACTACACTGATGCTACCCAAACGTTTAAAAATATGCTTATGTAATACTGATTTCAAAATGATACCATGTAAGGATTTCGCATAAACAGAAACTAGTAATTTTTACTGTTAATGTTCGAAACGGGTTAAGAAAAATGACCAAAATCAACTTACATACATCACACTTATAATGTTTTTTTCATAGTAATAGTTCATAGTCGACATTATTATTATTTATTTAAAATCTTATAACCTAGATAGCGCCCGCGGCTCCACCCGCGTGGGATTTTGTAACTATTCTCGCTTTTATTTATTGTCTATCTGAAATTCTGTTCCCATTCCATGACAAATTCCTAGCGCGTGGAACTGCGGGCGCCATCACGGTTATGATTTTTTTAAACTATCGCAGTTTTTAACACTTCACGCGAAATACTATTTACTTACATTCACCGACGTTTCGGGCGTTCAACCGCGACCTTGATGTTGCCTGCGGTTTCACCCGCGATGAATTTTGTTACTATTCCCACTTCCGGTGGGATCATAAAAGCGAGAATAGTTACAAAATCCCACGCGGGTGGAGCCGCGGGCGCTATCTAGGTTATAAGATTTTAAATAAATAATAATAATGTCGACTATGAACTATTACTATGAAAAAAACGTTATAAGTGTGATGTATGTAAGTTGATTTTGGTCATTTTTCTTAACCCGTTTTGAACTTTAACAGTAAAAATTACTAGTTTCTGTTTATGCGAAATCCTTTCATGGTATCATTTTGAAATCAATATTACATAAGCATATTTTTAAACGTTTGGATAGCATCAGTGTAGTACATATTTTTTATAAAAAACGTTGAACAATTTTCATGCTACCTGAAATTAGAGAGAAAATTGAGATGAACTTATATTTATTTCAAACGTTTGTTGTGGAATTTTATTAACAATATTATTTTTTGATAGCTTATGTATTTAGCTTTAAGAGAGAAAAAACAGAAATCAGAAATAGCGGTTTTCCTATAATCTACAGGCAACTTTACAAAAAAGGGACGATTTTTCAAAAAAAGTTATTTTTTTCTGAGACCCTTGGGTAAATTTGGATGATATTGTAGTATGTTATAGTGGGGCACCTGTTCTATCACACCTTG
Source organism: Miltochrista miniata (assembly GCA_933228765.1). Classification (NCBI taxonomy): domain Eukaryota; kingdom Metazoa; phylum Arthropoda; class Insecta; order Lepidoptera; family Erebidae; genus Miltochrista; species Miltochrista miniata. The sequence goes on along the minus strand of OW121765.1, from coordinate 2,612,587 downwards.
ACGGTTGGACCACTATTTACGCCACACCCTGTATATTAATATATCAAGATATATATTATATTATAGCAAGCTATCACACACGGGAGCTATACTATAATATATATTTTGCCCTCACTCGTGCTCACTCGGTCTGCGTCCGTCCTTACAAGCGCACGGTTTTAATGCTTATTTTATGTACAGGATGTTCTAGTTCCAGCGCACCTATCTTAAAAACCGGCCAAGTGCGAGTCGGATTCGCGCACGATGGGTTGCGTACCAAAAAAGGCCAAAAATCACGTTTAATTACAAGCTAATTCTTTGAACGAGAAATAGGCCAGCCGTATGGTCATGAAAGGAGTCAACTAGAGATGCTTTACGGATTCACCTTACATCGATCTTCAATTGTTTTAACAATCTTCTTGTTTTGTCAATGTTCACTTATTTTAACGATCCTTATTTGTTTTGTCGATCTTCATTTGTTATACCGAACTTCATTTACTTATTCCATTAAAGTATGAGCCGAAACTCGGCAGTAAGCAGCACTGCTGCCGCTGCATTGCTGCTACAGAACCTCTGATCCTATATTTTGTATAGATATTTTAGAATAAATTTCGAACTCGGCAGCAGTGCACTGCTGGACGCAGGCCTCTCCCAACTCACGCCACATTATTGGGACAAAATCTTACAGATTGAACTGTGGGCATATAATATGCCTATGCCTACACCGTGGCGTGACTATATGTATGTATGTGAAATCAACGCGGCAGGCAGCATTGCCGCGCAGCACCTCAGCGGCAGCACTGCAGCGACAGCAGTGCTTCTTGCTGCCGAGTTCGAGTTCATACCTATAAGATTTTCAATTCAAGATTACAAGGAAGATTAATTTTATTTTGATTGATTTACCATTTACTTGCTTTAGTCATACAATGGAAGTACTACCACTGATGATGATACTCTCCCCGAATGTTCGGTAAACAAACGGAACATCCTATATCTTCAAAATATACGAAAATATATATTAATATACAAAATATATATTAATAGGCTAACCACACACGCAGCTATAATATATATTTCTATGACGCCATCAAAATATGTCGACAGATATAGCTTGGTATATTTTAGCATATTACTATATATTTTGTATATTAATATATATTTTCGTATATTTTGAAGATAAAGGATGTTCCGTTTGTTTACCGAACATTCGGGGAGAGTGTCATCATCAGTGGTAGTACTTCTATTCTATGACTAAAGCAAGTAAATGATAAATTAATCTTGCTGGAATCTTCCTGAAATTTAGAAATGAAGATCTTACAGGTATTAGCTGGAACTCGGCCGTACTGTCACTGCAGTGCTGCCGCTGAGGTGCTGCGCAGCAATGCTGTCTGCAGCGTTGATTCTGAGCACAGCCTGCAGCATTGTCGCGCTGCACGTGGTGGCACATACATACATATAGTCACGCCTTTTTCCCCGACGGGGTAGGCACAGAGAGACATTTCACCTTTAAGATTTTGTCCCATGTAATGTAGCGTGAATTAGGAGAGGCCAACGTCCAGCACTGGACTGCTTTAGGCTAGGTTGATGAATATTTGGTGAGTCGTATTGCCGTGTTGAAATGGACAGAGGCAGGTTGTGACGTGGTGGTATCCGTCCATAATTATTGTTTCGGAATGTATTCCAAAATAAACCTATACAAAATATATGGGGACCAGAGGTTCTGTAGCAGCAATGCAGCACTGTTGCCGAGCAATACTGTTAGCTGCCGAGTTCGGACTCATACCTTAATCTTAATTGAAGAAATAAATGAAGTTCGGTATAACAAATGAAGATCGACAAAACAAATGAGGATCGTTAAAATAAGTGAAGCTCGACAAAACAAATGAAGATTGTAAAAACAATTGAAGATCGATGTAAGGTGAAGTCGCAAAGCGTCTATAAGTTGACTCCTTTCATGACCATAAGGCTGGCCTATTTCTCGCTCAAAGAATTAGTTTGTAATTAAAAGGGATTATTGCCTTTTTTGTTTTTAGGATAGGTAGGTACGCTGCAATTTGAACATCCTGTAGGGACATAAAATAAGCATCAAAACCGTGCGCTTGCAAGGACGGCCGCAGATCGAGTGAGGGCAAAATATATCTTATAGTATAGCTCCCGTGTGTGATAGCTTGCTATAATATAATATATATTTTGGTATATTAATATATATTATAGCTACGTTTGTGGTGGCCTTAACTCAGATTTTTTCGGATGGAAGTAACGTTTACTATTTAATCGAATGAATGATATTAATATAACATTTGATGCCGTCAATGGTAAAGAAGTTTTACTTCAACGCGCGTAAAGGTTACACGCACACACTTTTTTTTCATATCTTTTTTACGTGAAGAAAATCCTACAGGAATGCTATGCCGGACTCCTACCAACTAAAAACCACACGTTTTCTACCTGATGCCTATAGTTGGGAGCCCCGGGTAGACCCTCGGAAGTATGAACCCTGGACTAACAGACTCTATGCAAGTAGTTACATTTGAATAGGTACCTTTTACTTCATCATCAGCTCGAAAGAACTTCAACAGCATTATCGAACATATTTTTACACGTGAAAATCTCTCATAAATGTTTTGTCAGATCCTTAGTGACTAAAACCACACTGTTTGCTACCACTGGCTATGGCCGGGAGCTCTAGGTTAACCCTCGGAAGGATGACCAAGAAACAGCACGTAGCCATAACCAACATCTTCTGTACATTTCAATACAAACTAACAAAATATATCCTGCGACGTAAAGGCATTGCCTCTGTCTACCCTTTTTGAGGGGAAATGGCCTATCCGTTTGTATAATGTATGTAGGTACCCTATTTACGATGTATTCATTATAGTCAATGATAATAGGCTTCCACCCTGTACCTACTTATATTTCCCGCATCATAATTAAACCCATGCATTATAATAATAAGTATTTTATAATCAGATTCAATTATTACTACTATGAAACCAGGTTACTGGACTAGGCTACAATACAATTAACTTAAATTATGAATGTACCAATGTGGTCAGTGTGCCATGTGACTCAGTGTGGCGACGCACGGGGTCCCATGTTGCGACGGGTAAGAGTGCAAAATGTCGCCACCCCAATATATTACGGGGGTGTCGTAAGAGCCGACTAAGGGAACACGTTCGCAAAAAAGCCATTGCGTAGAGAAGGAAAACTCGAAATGAAACCCGGTTGTCCGTAAATTGACAATTGTTAAGCCAAGTTGAATCCCTTATGGGCGGCATGACAATTTTCAACTGCGGGTCGCGGTGACCTGCTGTTGTCTTTTTCTACACGACGATGGACTCACCACCTATTACGTGGGACATAGAACTATAAGGTGAATTGTGGGCGAACACTATGCCTTTGCCTACCCCTTCGGGGATAAAGGCGTGACTACCTATATGTATGTAAAACACATTTCAGCCTACGCTTTCAACACCAATATAGGCATGAATATACTACCATATTATCTTACATCCCCACTTCATTAAATCTACACAAAACATCGCTTTGATCTACATAATTACTCTATCAAAAACCCAATACATATAATATGCATAAATATGGCGACATTTCTATACAAATATAACATTATATACAGGCTGGGTTTATAATGACGTTGGACCAAGTGAGGTGTGTAACAGGTCGTCTGGACATCGCCGGGTTGAATGGCTAGTGTTGGCGGGTCACTCACACCCGGTTCACGGACACACTGACGGCAAGTCTGGTGAGCAGGATACAGTTCATACTTTGAAAGATACTTTAAAAATTGACAGATCGCTTGATGTCTGTGACTATGTATACAAGAAATAAATATTTTATTGAATCACTAGATTGCGTCCGCTGCTTCACCCGCGTCGTATTATTTTCGTTCCCTCTTCCCACGGAAATTTATTCTCGGGATTAAAAGTATTAGCCTATGTGTTATTCTAGACTCCGTCCGTTCCGTTTAGCTGTTAGAGCGTGAAATAGTAAGAGACATCCACACTCACAAACTTTCACATTATAAACATTAGTAAGATGCTAAGACACTCAAGATTTATATTTAAGCATTATTTGTAAATGACTGCTAATATTTATGATGTTGACATCTTTCGGTTTCTATAATTTGTGGGGAAATAGAACTACGTAAATTGGATTACTTGAGCATAATTTTTAATCACACTTAAGCCGACTAGGACTACACGGACAACCGGGAATACCCTGCTAAACAACAACAACATACTATGCCTAAAATTTAAAAAACTCTGTAGAAAAGGCTGTACAATATACATACCCGTGTGTCACTCAACCAAAACTGCCAGACAGACAAATGAATTCACAAGTTGTGTAAGTTTCCGCCGAGTTTTGTGATAGACTTAGATCTGCTCTTGTAGTCGAGTATGTCACTCGCAATAACTTTGCCAATCAAGTAGTTTCACAAGTATCACTTGTGTGATCTTAGTTCGTGATAGTGGATTCGAATTCGAAGCATTTCTATTAGAAGTGATAAGTTACATTGTTGGAATGTTTGAAGATTTTGTTACTTTCTTTTTGTAACCGAGTACCCGTTTTAATCAACTTTTAGACGCTAGGCAGACGACGGGGCGGGCAGGGCATTTTGCCCGCGACGGCGAAGACCGCTTCTGTCCGCTGATGCCCGCGGCTGCCCGCGGCTGCCCGCCCCGCGAACGCAACGCACACGACGGGCAGAGGCAGTTAGTTCACGACGTTCGTTCTACAGAAGAGACTGAGCTAGCCGCCCCGGCCCGCCCCGCGCCGCCGTCTGCGTTACTTCATACAAACTGGTTTGTGTGATTCATGGCGGGTAGCCGCACCGCCACTGCCCGGCGGACAACTGCGGTGCGGTCTTTTTGCCCTTCGTGTGCGTTGATAGTATAGGATTCCCATAGTGCTATCGTGCGCGGTCAAATTGCCCGGCCCGACCCGCCCCGGCGTTTGGTTTACGCCTAAGGATACTTACAAAAGAATAACTAAAGCTTGCCTCCTTCTGCGTGTTCTACCGCCTGCACAGCGGTTTGTGCTCTGAGGAATTGTTTGATATGATGCCTATAGCTACATTCTATCATCGCATCGCTCGCCACAGACAGGGTGTTCATCCTCGCACCTTGCGTCTGGAGCATTCGATCACGGAAAAGTTCGATAGGGGGCTTTCTACCGCGCTCCCGTAGAATGATCTCCCTGCCTCGGTTTTCCCAAAGGCCTTCAGTATGAGCTTTTTCAAAAGGGTACTTGAAGGTTTTTATAGGGTTGGCTGCGCGAGTATAGCGTAGCTATAACCATAGGCTAAACTGCGGTGACCACCAGTCTTGGTATATAACAGTATTTGGTTGGCCGTATGCTTGTCTGCCACCGTAATGGAATAAAATAAAAATGTTTATTGAATCACAGTTCAATCTTCATTGTTCTTTTCCTGAGCGAAGAAGTATGAAGACTGCTTCTACAAATGAGTTATAAATTATGATTTCAAACTAACATGGTCATTACTATATATTATAAATTAGTCAAAGAGTAATATCGACAAACATAATTTTATAATTCAGAGCCCCTTGCATAACTTTACTCGAAATAATGCTTGACTCAGAAATCTTATCAGAAGGGCTCACCGTGTCTACAACTTATAGGCGTAAGTGTGCGTTGCGTTCGCGGGGCGGGCAGTCGCGGGCATCGGCGGACAGACGCGGTCTTTATTGCGCCGCGGGCAAAAAGCCCGGCCTGCCCCGTCGTCTGTCTAGCGCTATTACGGCGTCTGTCGAGTTACTACTCACTGTAGGAAGTTTTCTATAAGTATTTTTTAAACTTATTTACTGTTAAATTATCATACAAAGAATACATTATTACTTTTAACAGCATTTAATAAACCACAAAGGTTTGATTTGTATGCTGTATTACGAGTATTCTCGATCGATACAAATATTGTAGAAACATAGATAGCTACATAAATATGAAGAAACAGAATAGTACTTATATGCATAGACATACTTACATTTAAAATACTTAGTTCTGACTTTGTTTTAAAATAATTTGTTTTTATAGTACAAGATAAATTTTTGTTTTAAGTTAACTGTGGTCATAAAATCATTCTCTGTTGAGGGTAGACATTAATAAATCTCGGAACCATGTGGTTGGTTGTTTTAATTAGTGGGTACTTTATTTTTGTACTCTACAGAATCTTCAGACAATGTATAAAAGTATTTAGGAACCTAGAACCTATGAAACCTCACACAGCTTTCCTTTATACGTAGTGGGTAGATAATCTAGGTACAGTAAAATACTATTTTCTCTAAATAACCTATGATTTTACAAACTAATGCCAACGCCCTGATTACTGCTCGTAAATGCTTAAATTAAACTATAAGCAGCATTGAATCGTTAGTTCAACGTAGGCATAATATAAAGTGCTCAAAACGAGAACGTTAAATACAATTATAGTGGTATAATATAAACGATATAATAATATTAAATTAAAGCAATAAAACCAAATAGCTCAAGCAAGAGAGCGAGATATTTCACATGAATTGAGATTTACTGAATGTGATTACAGACGTACGAGATTTACTTAACTTTTTGCTTGCACTCATGCAAAAAGTTCTACGAATAATTTGTAAAAATCGGTTTGACAACGCAGGTGTGTAAAGACACGATGGTATAGAATTTATTAGGTAATACCGCATTAGTTCTAAATATTTAATGTAAGAATGGCACCCTCTGATATTAAGCCGTATGCTTCACCATTTATTTTTGTGTGAATAATTCATTTATACATCGGTTCGACGACGTAGGTCTAAAAAGCCAAGACGGCATGGATTTTACGCGGTAATACCTCATTAGTTCTAGGTATTTAATACTAGAATGGCACCCTCTGATACCACGCCATATGTTTTCCATGCCTGCAAATGGACAGCTAACTGTGCCCTAGGCTGGAAATACCCGGTATTGACTGCTCTGGCGTGCAGATAAACTACAAAAGAAAAAAAGTGTTACTAATACGATAAAAAATTAATCTAAGACCATACTTACCAATCTAAAACAGCATTTGTACATCACATAACCGGATACAAGTTTCTACAGTGGTTTTAGAAAGTTCATGGTCACACACACAGGGGAGCTTTTAAGCGTCCAGACACCATCATCTCTTTTTACAAAGCGGGAGCTGTCAATGCTAAGTAGTGTTCTTACAGTCCTGGGACATCCTTTCGAGGGCTTACCCGGAGCTCCCAACCGTAGGCTGTAGGGCGTTACTTGAGGATTTTTTAGTCGGTAGGAGTCCGGCATAGCATCCATGAAGGATTTTCAATCATGTTAAAAAAATAGCATTGTTCTCATATCATGATGGTGATAGTTATTAGAATTGATACTTCTGTTTACTCTAAATCTTCGTAAGTTTAATTTTACGAGTCAAATAAATTTGCGCCCGAGTTTCCGGATTTAATGCCAACATCTCAAGGTTGCTGACGCTGTTGCACACTGATGAGCTTATTTTGTGTGATAAATGTACAAACGTACGTACACATAGCGGTATGTGTGTAACTACATATGTATTATTCACACGAGTTAGTTATTTCTTTGATATATTTATGTGAAAGTTAAAATATTAGGTATGTGTTCTACTGACGGAAAGTAAAAAATGGAAGTAGAAGGAGATAATGGAGATAGAGCAGATTAATTCATGATAAACTTTGTCCCCTTGTCCTAGTCGCATCCAAAATATCCACTCCTACTTACTGATAGTAAAATAATTTCAAGACTTAGTAGTACTACTTAGTTAGACAGTACATTTAGACACGTCAGTATTCTGCTGAGGGGGCAGTAGGACGGCTTTGGAGAAATGCCCAGCCCTGACGAGGATCAGACTTCCCACTAAACAGTACTGATTTACAGCTCGTCTCTAGAAAAACGTAGGATAGCCCAGGAATCTAACTTTCTGCAGGTCAGATAAGTCGGTGAGGTTCATTATTTATTTCTGATCGACATTTTGTAGGATTTGTGTGCATTATCTACAGTCCATTTTTCTTCTAGGAAAATCAGTGTCCTACTATCCTATTAGAGGACCTAGGTGCGCCCTGTCACTATTTATATATTTCTTGTTTTTACATTGTTAATCAAATAAAATGCGCAGAAAACTCGATGCAAAATACTCATATTATGTTGCTTTTACGAGTACTATTATATTATAACAAGCGAAGAAGTCGAGTCATATCACGGAAGAGATGCGTTTGTATGCGGCCCACGCGCCACTTTAGTACTGTGTGGACGACAAGATACAGATTTATAACAGAAGGTAAAATCGTAGAATAAAATTGAATGGCCAAAATGTAAACAATATTGAAAAGCTGAGTTCGCACAGTCAATCTAAAGGGAAAATTCATTGAAAACATTATTTCGACTATATTATGAGCATAAAAAACTTTTGATGTATGGGAGAAGAAGAAGTTCTAGCAACAACAGAAAAACATTATCTGTGAAAATTTCAACTGTCTAGCTATCAATCAATCAAATCAGCCTATGGCGGTGCACTGCTGCGTAGATCTCTTCCAAATTACGCCACAACACACGAGCCTAAGCCAAACGCATCTCTCCCTGCAGCCTTCTCCAGGTCGCCTGTTCAGATACGGTTCCTGAAATACTATCTGGTGACAAACAGACTGACGGATATCGGGTCTCAGTAATAGGTTCCCGTTTTAACCCTTTAGGTACGACTCCATAAAAAAAAACTATTATTCATATTTCAATTTAGTAAACTTTACTTTCTGAAACAATTCTGTCCAGTAACTAAAGTATGGAGCATTGACTCGTTTGGACGCCGAACTTAATTTATTAGCCGGCTCCTTACCGCGTTTACTCTCTGTATAAATATATTATGCCTAATGATTTATAAATAAAAATGGTTAACATCTTGTCATCATTCAAGGACATTATTTATATTACGGCAAGATTTTTTGTTTTCCAATTTTGGTAGGTTTGAACGAGTTATGTTTTTCGCTTTTCATTTTCAGATAAGATCAGTTTCCATGACTTGTCTCTTAATTGGGAGGTTGAAATTTCTTGGACTTGGAAGAACTTAGCATATTCAAGGAATCACCGCACGAATGGTTCTGTATCTATGATAATTTCTACTTTTTTGTTTTTTATCCTTATTTTAATTCGGGGTTTTTATCCAAGAAGGATACGCCAACCCCATCGTATTCTTAACATTGATTCAGGAACAATATTTATGTAGGTATTCATGCATTTTAAATGAAGCAGGTCACTCCTGAATCACCAAAGCCAAACGACACAACTTCTTATCACTCTCAGATTTTGGTTTTGAAATATAATATGAATGAATATTTTAATAATATGAATAGTTTGAATGAGACCTACATCTAGTCTATTTAGATTTAGCTCTTTCAGCAGCGAATCGCGTTCATCCTTATTCCGGACACATTCCAACAACAATCTTTGGATATCTTCGATTGTACTGCAAGCAATACAATTGGTAGAATTATTTTACTTCATTATGTAAGCGAACTTTGCGGGTGGGAAATGTCCGGATCTAAGTCTGGCTAACTTGACATAGTTTTTAAATAGCTTCGAATTATCGAACCAAGGTGCACGAGGAAGCTTACTCTGTATGGTCTTATACCATATGCTTTTGTCTAAAGATTTCTTTTCAAACAGATTTTTCCACTCATCGAAACATTTTTTTTTTAAAGTTCTAATTCCCAGTAATCAGATAAATAGTGAAGTAAATTGCCATCCGTTGCCGCTAAAATTTCAACTTATGGCTATAAGCTATCACGGTTTATAAGACTTGTGATTGTGACAGACAGTCGAATAGCAAAGTCTCAGTAACAGGACCCCATTTTTAGGGTTTCGTAGCCAAATGGCAAAAACGTAACCCTTATAGATTCGTCATGTCTGTCTGTCTGTCTGTCCGTCCGTGTGTCAGAGCCACTTTTCTCCGAAACTATAAGGCCTATGCTATTGAAACTTGGTAACTAGATGTATTCTGTGAACCGCATTAAGATTCTTATATAAAACTAGAAAAATAGCAGTAAATTTTGGGGGTCCCCATACTCAGAACTGAAACTCAAATTTTTTTTTTCATCTAACCCATACGTGTGGGGTATCTATAGATAGGTCTTCAAAAATGTTATTGAGGTTTCTAACATCATTTTTTTCTAATGTGAATAGTTTACGCAAGAGACACTTAAAAATTGGAAAAATGTGTGTCCCCCCCCCTCTGACTTCTAAACTAAGAGAATGATAAATCTAAAAAGAATATATGATGTACATTGCCATAAAAACTACCAACGAAAATTAGTTTGAACGAGATAGAGCTGGTAGTTTTTTTTAATACGTCATAAACCGCAATTTTCGGTTAGAAAAATCACTACCACTGCGAAGGTGTTAAAACATCAATCAAAGTTACAACGAACTATAATAACTTTAATATTATGCTACTTGCTGCTACGAAACCCTTCATGGGCGAGTCCAACTCGCACTTGGCCGGTTTTTACTCTTTGGGTCGAAACCTTAAAAAGGCATGACTAATTTATTTATGACTTTATGAATTGTAACGATTTAATAGGTTTATTACTCTATACCATTTGCGTACTCAAAGTTTCTTGCATTCACAACCATTAAAATTACATTAGTATTTGTATCGTTATTTAAATGAATCACGACCATCCGTCGGCAGTAAAATCCGTGTTTAATGAGTACGAAATAGATCTGAAACTCTTTGGCAACCAATTGGTTTCACATTTGTTCCTATTTGAATAGCCCTTGTAACGCCGACTGCCACTGAAATCCCTACCAAAATCTAATACAACCTTAGAACCACAGACATAAGGTACAAAATTGTGTGTCAATATGTTGTAAGGGTTCCCATTCAATCGTAATTTGAATTACACTGGTATATTGACAAACGTCCTGTGAAATGAAAGCCTAATTTTATTACCAGGGCTATTACTTCGGGAATATTGTAGGGGTTCCGGCCCAATTACGTGCTTTTTATTGGTATGTGTGTTATTATTTCAGTATGAGATTACGGCTACGGTCGGCTTTTGATTTTGACTGTATTGAATGAACTTGAGGGGTTTTTCTTTGAAGACTATTCACAAAATAACGTGTGATATTCTTAAGGAAGGAGCATAGCGAGAGCAAAACCGATAGCGAGAGAGCAATTCTGTGTTTTAAAAACTTAGATTATTTCGCTACTACTCAGAACAATATTAAGTCATTGGTGCTGGTAGTTGTATGTATAAAATATGACGAAACTAATTCTATGTAGATAATACCCGCGTTGCTCTGCCCACGTGGATTTCTGTTCACGTTTTCTTACCCTGTAGGAACGTTATCTAGGGATGTGTTATTCCAGATACACCCATGTGTTATTCCAGACATCCTTCTACGATCCTGAAATTTACGATTTCAATATCTATCCAATTTTGACGAGCGTGGTAGAGGAAGGCCATGATAGGGAATATTAGCTCAAAAAATAGCAAGACCATATCAGGCTCCCGAAATGATTGAGGGAGGCCTAACGTGCAACAGAAATTCTAATTCAGGTCAAAAACATTTATTTGCGAGAATATGGTACAGGAGATTTTATAATCTTACTTCTTACTAATATTATAATTGCGAAAGTTTGTGAGTGTGGATGTTTGTTACTCTTTCACGCTCAAACCGCTGAACGGATCGGGCTGAAATTTGGAACAGAGATACATTATAGTCTGGAATAACACATAGGCTACTTTTTATCCCGGGAATAAGTTCCCACGGGAACAAATTTTACGCGGGCGAAGCTGCGGGCATCAGCTAGTAATACATAATCTTCAGATTCTGCCACATACATTCGGCGTGCAAATGTTACAATTTAATGTCATAGTACAATTTAATGTCATAGTACAACTTAATGTCATAGTACAATTTAATGTCATAGTACAATTTAATGTCATAGTACAATTTAATATCATAGTACAGAGTGAGTTATACGTTTTTTTACGTGTAGAAATTCTTATAGATGCTATTAGAACTGTGACCGACCGACCATTGACTACAGCCGAGAGTCACGGATATACCCTCGGTATGATAATCTCAGAGCTAGAGCGTGCTGGGCTGACTTTATCTTTACCTATTGTTGAAAAGAGTCGAGATAGATAATTACGAAAAAATGTACAGTGCAAATATCAACAAATCTTAGGAGCCTGTACAAAAAAGGGCTAAAGAATATCAAAAGACAGCAAAAAAGTAAGGGAAAACTAAAATATACTCGTACCAAGAAAATACTACTTACATTAAACACGCCCATTAGTACAGGTAAAATTATGGACGCCACACACGCCTTTTAGTTACATAAATATGTCTCTCCTTTGAAATAATATTTATTGAGCAGATGTATGTAAAAAGAGGTCAGCTTATCAACTCTATCCATGCAGGTGCGGTTTCCGCAAGACTCAAAATTTATGGGAAAATAAATTCCCAAGTTTCAGGGCGCACCCCTTGGAAGCCATTCCTGAAAGAAACAGCCTTCGTAAACACGTAAATCTATTGCCTTAGAGGTGTCTCGTAATTTTCATGTTTTATTGGTTGATATCATTACTGATACTAATAAAATCGCTGTAATCGATGTTTTTGCAAATATAAGAATGTTTCAGTGCAATGCAGGAAAATTTGTTTATAGCTGTTTGGATAATAAAGTTTTAGTCGTAGTAGTAACATAGGCTTTTTTTTTACGTGAGGGAAAATCCTCATAGGATGCTATGCCGGACTCTTACCGACTAAAAAACCTCACGTAACGCCCAACAGCCTGTGGTTGGGAGCCCCGGGTAAGTCCTCGGAAGGATGTCCCGGGAGGGGTGGACAACATCGGCTCGATGCTAGGGCTTGTAGTCTGTTTTGATTAACATTTTAAGGTTAACATGATAACAATGAATAAATTTAGTTGAATTGAAGTGAGGATTCCGTAGTGTAACCGCCAGCCGCGCTGGAGGTCCTGGGTTCGATTCCTGGGTCGATTTAAATATTTGTGTCATCCACAAATGTTTGTTTCAGAATTTGGGAGTTTTCTATGTATAATTTGTATGAATTTACAAATATATAAGTATGTATAACAGTATCTATATCCCATAGCACAAACGTAGATTAGCTTAATTTGGGCTAGATGATGTTGTGTGAGATTGTTCACAAAATATAAAAAAAACCGGCCAAGTGCGAGCTGGACTCGCCCATGAAGGGTTCCTTAGCAGCAAGTAACATAATATAAAAGTTTTTGTAGTTCGTTGTAACTTTGATTGATGTTTTAACACGTTCGCAGTGATTTTTACAGGCGAATGTTGCGGTTTATGACGTATTAACAAAAAACTACCAACTCGATCTCGTTCAAACCAATTTTCGTTGGTAGTTTTTATGGCAATGTATATTACATATTTTTTTTAGATTTATCATTCTCTTAGTTTAGAAGTTAGAGGGGGGGAGGACACACATTTTTCCACTTTGGAAGTGTCTCTTACGCGAACTATTCAGTTTAGAAAAAAATATGTTATGAACTTCAATAGCATTTTTGAAGACCTATCTATAGATACCCACACCCACACGTATAGGTTAGACGAAAAAAAAATTTTCAGGTTCAGTTCTGAGTATGGGGACCCCCAAAATTTCCTGCTTTTTTTCTAGTTTTATATGAAAATCTTAATGCGGTTCACAGAATACATCTGCTTACCAAGTTTCAATGGCATAGGTCTTATAGTTTCGGAGAAAAATGGCTGTGACACACGGACGGACAGACAGACAGACATGACGAATCTATAAGGGTTCCGTTTTTGCTATTCGGCTACGGAACCCTAAAAGCCCAACTCCATTAGTGAGTTCGCCATCCGTCTGTCCGTCTGTCTGTTTGTCATACTACAAACGTAATGTTTTTGCTGTAGTTTGGTATGGAAACGTCCGTGCGTGATCCGAAACGCACTTGGCCGGTATTTATTTTATACTAGCTGTTGCCCGCGACTTCGTACGCATGAAAATTATGCTAAAATACCAATTTGATTGCTCTTTGCTTAGCCCCTAGGATATTTAGCGTGAATATATATAGTCTATTTGAAGACCCTACCCCTAGTTAATATTTGTGCCAAATTTGAATCAAATCTATTGAGTACTTTTCGAGATCCTTTTGGACAAAGCAAAGCAAACAGACAAACAGACAAAAAATTTTCTTACTAATTTTCAGCTTCGTTATCTTATGTTGAACACCCAGCGTGTATTTTTTTTTAAATATTTCAAATGTACAGTTTTGACTTTTCTATCATTTTATGATATGTATGGAAGATTTAGTTCACCAAAATTATGCCACCCGCCTGAGGAAAGCCTTCAGTGAGGTAGTGCTAATTTGAAAAAAATATAATTGTCATTTTCACAGTGGCAAAAATTACGCAAGAAGTTGTTGCAATATTTCGAAATATTTATTTCGAATGCGACTCGTTTGGCAACGATAATTTGCAATTGTGTTGTACATTTGCATTATGTATTGGAACGAATGGTTTGAGTTTTTATAATATCGTGCCTACCGAAACTCTCACAAACCAAATATACTTTTGCCTTTAGAATTGGATAAATATACGTAGGTACATACAATACCAATAGTCCTTTATGCCCAAAAGGGTACGCCCACATTTCACCAATGTATTTAGTCCAACGTAAAGGTGGTGAGCCTATTATCATTTTGAAAAAGAGACGCGAAAGTTGCGACTACTTGCTGTTGTAATTTTCAAGTACCATCAAGTTTTCTTAAAAAGTTTACCATGATACTGGCAACCGGGACCAACGGCTTAAAGCACGTACCTTCCGAAGCACGGGAAACGTCGTAAATGAAAATTACATAAAGTGGTAACCCATCTCTGAACCAGCCATAGCGTATACTTAAGCGGTCATTTGACTGCCTCGTTGGTCTAGAGGTCGTGGGTTCGATTCCCACCGGAGACAAAAAATTGTGTCATCCATAAATGTTTGTCTCGAGAGTCTGGGTGTTTCTATGTATGATAATTATGTCTTTTTTTTATACTACTTAGGTGGCAGACAAGCTTACGGCCCACCGGAAGGTTGGTAACCGTAGCCTATAGACGTTTGCAACACCAGAGGCGCTACACACGCGCTGCCGACCCGGGCGCAGGTTGTGACGACCCACAGTTGAAATTTTGCAAGCCGCCCGTAAGGCCATCAACTTGGCTTAACGACTGTCATTTTACTGACAACCGGGACCAACTGCTTAACGTGCCTTCCGAAGCACGGAAACGCTCGTAAATAAATGTCACAAAGTGGTCCACGTGGTGGTCACCCATCCATTTTATTTATTTTATTTTTATTTATTTATTTATGTACACACAAGAAATAAAACAAAAAACAATATACAGAGATATAGGTACAATGGTACTGCTTATTTCTATAAGAAATATCTACCAGCAGACCGGCGAAAGGAGAACAAGAAGGAAAAAGAACGTTGAAAAGTGTGTAAATAAAGGAATAGGTTAGAACTAAATTATTATACATACAAATTAATAAAAGAAAAACAATATAAATCTCAATATGTCATTGATAGGTACAAATATATAAATATGTAATAATATAAATACGGTATAGATAACATAATATATACTTACATAAACTAAATAAATACATAAACAGGTTTATAGTGTAGATATATAATATTCACGGACTTTTCTTCTAAAGGTAGTGATAGTTTTACTGTCTCTGATGTTAGGTGGTAGTGAGTTCCACAATCTGACCGCATGCACAGTAAAGGAATAAGAATAGAAATCGGTTTTGTGTCTAGGAAGTTTGAGAAGAAGGCGGAGGTTAGTCCTGCAGGGAGCGTCGGGAGAGCGTGCAAATGAGAACCGCTCCCGCAGATAGGAGGGTGAAGATGGATTGAAAAGGAGATTGAGAATTCGAGTGTTCCGGCGAAGACGGATAGGGAGCCACTTGAGTTCTTTGCGAAAATGGGAAACGTGATCATACTTTCTGAGATTGAATATGAAGCGTATACATAAATTTTGCAACCTCTCAAGTTTATCTAGAAGCTCCTCGGTGGCGTCTAAATAGCAAGCGTCAGCGTAGTCAATAATAGGTTGTAGGAGAGTTTGAGCAAGATTTATTTTCGTCCTCAGGGGCAAGAGGCTCTGGAGGCATCGCAAAGAGTGAAAGGAGAAATGAACCTTCTTGCTGACATCGTTAATGTGAGTACTCCAAGATAGCGTGGTATCCATAATCACACCCAGGTTCTTCACGGAGTTTGCATATGGAATGTGAACACCAGCCAATAGCACCGGACTCAGTTCTGACACCGGTAGTCTGTCGCATTGGTATCTACTACCAATGACGATAGCTTGGGACTTAGATGGGTTAATGAGTAATCCGACCGACCTGGCCCAGTCACTTAGTCTTTCCAAATCCCGGTTTATCGATGAAATTCCAGAAATTGCGTCATAAGTCGTAAAATGGCGATACAACTGCAAGTCATCAGCATAGAGATGGAAGTTACTGGAAATGTGACTCGTAGCAGAGTTGATGAAGATAGAAAAGAGAAGAGGAGATAGAACGCCACCCTGAGGAACGCCCGCAGATAGTCCGCACCAATCAGAGGATATCTGACCGATACGAACACGCTGAGAGCGACCCCGAAGGTATGAGTCAAACCAGGATATAGCGGTGGAGGACACATTTATAGACCTCAGTATACCAAGCAATATGTCAAAGTCGACAGAATTGAAGGCACTACTGAAGTCAAGAAGAACTAAGAGTGTTAATTCTTTTCGCTCCATAGCCCATCGGATGTCATCTGTCACCTTAATAAGTGCAGTGACGGTGCTATGTCCAGCGCGAAATCCTGACTGAAAGGGGCTGAGGGAGTTAGAAGACGATAAAAAGACTGTGAGCTGCCGATGAACAATATGCTCAAGGACTTTGGAGAGAAACGGAAGTATAGAGATAGGTCGATAATCAGTCAGCAAGCAGGGGTTTGTAATTTTAGGCAGAGGCACAACGTACGCTGACTTCCACACCTCAGGAAAGGAGCCAGAGAATAACGAAGAATTAAAGATATGAGTAATGACCGGAAGTATGACAGGAAGAATAGGGAGGATCATCCTTGAGCAAATGCTATCGCAGCCCGAAGCTGAAGAAGTAATAGACAGAAGAGATCTCCTAACGTCGGACTCGGAGACAGAGGCAAATTGAAAAGGAGAGGTCCGGGGCGCAGGCTCGCCCATAAGTCTAAGTAAGGTAGCAGTCTTTACATCTGGATCCAAGGAAACCGGTGGTTGTGAGAAGTGCTTATTTAGAGCCGCTATATCGATGTCCTTGGCGTCAGAAACAGGAGATTTGCCTATGCCCACGGACCGAAGAAATCTCCAGGTATCAGCAGTGTTCCGACCGTTAAGAGAATCGTAGAAGTGGCGTCTCCTTGCATCCCTACACATCCGACTGCAGCGATTTCGCAGAGACTTAAAAGCTACAAAATTTTCTTCTGAAGGGCTATTTCTAAAACGCTTTTTGGCTCTATCTCTGCGAGCCATTAGGTTCTTTATCGAATCATTTAACCAGGGTGCCGGATAATGTTTGATTCGAACACTTTTAACTGGGGCATGCCGGTCGAATAACCCAATAACCGTAGCATTAAAGATGTTGACCTTATCATTGACGTTATCGGAGTTGAACACCAACGACCAGTCAGCAGAGCCAGCATCTCTTTGCAATGCCTCCAGATTCAAACCCCTGAAATTACGAAGAAAACAGATTTGTGGTTTACGTTTAGGGGGGCGAACGCGATAAGAGAGGAAAAGTAAGTCATGTAAGGAAAACGGAGCAGGCAACTGACCATGTGTGCCCACATCGTCAGGAGAGGAAACTAGGATGAGGTCAAGTAGTGAGGGTTTACAATCGCGGGCATGATGAGTTGTAGAGAGCGGTAGAACATGTAGATTATAGGCAGACAATACAGATAATAATTTACGAGAGCGGCAGTCATTTTTTACCAAACAAGTATTGAAGTCACCCATTATGACTACGTGACTATAGGATGGGGTAAGGTCATGTAGGAGGTTATCAAAAGAGTTGAAATAGTCTATGTGCATATCAGGGCTATAGAAAACTCCAAGAAGAAGTTTTGTGTGAAGTAACGAAATTTCCAGAAACAGGTGTTCAGCTGATTCAGTGTAGGCATTAGGAGATGCGCTAATAATCTTATGTGGAATGTTAGCACGTAAATAGATTCCTACACCGCCACAGCGCACACCCGTTCTATCGTTTCGTATTAAAACATAACCTGGAAGCGATACCAGTGTAGATGGAATGGATGGCTTAAGGAAAGTTTCAGAAATAAGGATAGCATCAAGAGAGGAGTTACTAAAAGACGCCAGAAGATCGGAATAATGGCCTTTAACACTCTGCGCATTAATATGCGCTAGATTAAGGTTCTTAGGATAGTTTGAAGATAAAGAGGAAAGATGATCATGCAGGGTCAGAGAAGCAGAGGGATCAACATCCACACTGTGAAAACTATCAGAGGCAGAAGAGCATGAGAAAAAGCTACTATTTAGGTCGCAGAGGTCATCCGTATTATCCATTATTCAGAAATAAAATAAATATTAATAAATATATATTAAATAATACTAAACAATATGTATATACCGTTGAAGAATAAAAAACAATGTCTTGCTCACTCACTCGCTGATATAGTGGCAGAAATTTTCACAAGACATCGTCACAGGTAAAGAGAATTCATAAAAAAAAAAAAAAAAAAAAACTCCATAACACAGCAAAGGAGGCATAAAAAGAGCTGAGTGTAAAAAAAAAACAAAAAAAATAAGCATATAATTATATCCCTCACGCATCCTGACTACAAAGAGTTGACATGGCACCTACCTAATTAAAAGTACGACGAAAGTGTGGAGACGGCATTATCTTCAAATGTCAGTGTGTCAATGTCAATTACGTATGATCGATCCGTCAAGTACAATTTAATCAAAACATAAACATATTTTTACTTTAAATTACAAAAGTAGGTATTACATATAAAGTTTCTTTCTAACAGTATGGTGTCCCTAAAAAGTGAAAGTTGAGTAAAAGTAAACAAAGCACGAATAGCTAGAATACAAAACAAGTGACTTATACAGACTGATAGGATGCGTGGGGCAAAATGTGACGATTGTCTCTAAGACCGAAGTGAAATCTTACACGCGGCGACGGCTTGACTTGCCTGCTTTAAGTGGTTTGGAGGCCTCGCCAGCCCCCGAAGACGCTTCAGCAACAGGCTGCGAAGACCTGTCGGTCGCTGCAACAGGGCAGGGGTATTGACGGATGACGGTGTCAAGCTCAGCCATCGATTCTAATTTTCGACGGGTTTTATCTGGAGTCAAGATAACTATCTTGCCTTCAGCCGACCAACAACTCCTCACTCCAAAGTGCTGTCTCGCGGCTGTGAAGACATGATGCCGGGCCTTGGTCAGGAATTCCGAAATAGTGATTTTCGTACCTTTAAGGGAAGTTTTACTGTCCCACACTAAGTGACGCTGCTGCAATCCGTGGAATCTGACGAGAACTGGGCGGACCTTCCCTCTCGCACCACCTAGTCTATGACAAACATTGAGGTGTTGAAGACCAACTTCAGGGAGCTTCATGTCAACCGAAATAATATGGTGTATAGCTTCATGCAAGTTCTCATTAGGGCTCTCAGGAACACCATGAAACAGCAAAACCTTTCGTCTCATTGCTGTCTCGTGCCGGTCCAATCCCAGGGTGAGAAGCTCAACCTGAGACTTAATACAGGATAAAGCCCGCCAAGCAAATGTTTTGAACTCTCTGAAGTCCTTGGCCAAACTTGATACAGTGGTTGAAACAGGACTAGATCCAGATGTCGCCTTCAAGAGTTTCTCATCATACTCTGTCATCTTGGAATTGAACAGCTTTGCCAGTTCTTCAAGACCATTGGCTAGTTTGAAATCCATTTTAAGTTCTCACGGTCTGGATATGTGACAGAGACTAAAAAATATCACTGGACAGCAAGCACTAGTGAGTATTAATCACAATTGTAGCACATATATATAGTAAATACTGATTATAATAATAAATATTAATTTAAAATAGAGGAGCAAAAAAATTTGTATGTTTCTCTCTTGACTACCCACTTTTTTTTTTTTTCTTTTTTTTTTCATCCATAATCATTCCATATCCGGCCATAGTAAATGTTGCTTACTGCAGTGATCGTTTACGAGCGCTTCAAAGGTATGAATATCCGAGGTCTGACACCCATAACACAAGCAGTTTATTCCTAGCATACTTTGTGATCAGATAGCGTTGTGTGCAAAGTCATGAATATTTATTTTATTGTCATTTACAGTACACAGGGTTATCAGCGTTACCAACTTTTAAGATAATTATAGTTATAATTTGTTATCTAAATAATACTATTCAAACCTTTTCAAACTAAATGTGCTTATTATTATTATATACAGGGTGCAACGTCCGTGTCGCATGTCCAGTCTATGACCTATCGATTAGTAAACAGCCATCAGTACAATTTGCTAAATAATAGCCGTTTCACATTAAAAGTTTAATGCTTTGAAAGACTGAACTCCCATTTTATGGTGTTGGGTAATTAATTGGGTTTTTATCTTCCCGTGGGTATCGTGAACCACTCTTGTAGGGATGGTTTTAATCCAACTGTAGGGATATAAATTAGGGGCGTAAAAATGTATCATTTAAGTCTCTGGAGACCGAGATAAGCCCGTATTCAGGTGTGCTGGTGAAGAACGAGGTTCTAGCGGTAGCGACTGTCTGCTATCAATGTAGAAGTCGTAGGTCGCCGCGTCGCCCCAAGACGTATATAAGGTGGAAAATTTGGTTGATTCCGAGTAGGTTTCGGTGGCTAAGTGGTTAAGCATCTTGCATGGAATGCGAGAAGATGCAGGTTCGAATCCTGCTCGAAACCAATTATTTTTCCATATTTAAAATGTAAAATAAAAAAAAATTGATGTAGAAGAAAGTTCAGACAAGATTCAGATCACATCCCCAAAAAAAGTCGTTTCCAAGCTGCCAAAAACTAATTATAGTGGATCTGAACTCAGTAGTGGAGACTTGGATACAATTATTGAGATTAAAGTAAGGAGAGATGAACATTAATTACCAAGGATATTGTGAATTTTTTTCATTTTTAAAAGTGCACCATCTTACGGAATTCTACGTTAGGGGTTTGTTTGAAAACCAGCGCTACGCACCAGTCTAGCACACGCTGGACCAGGCCCTATTCAGCATGCTTAAGGGATTGCATAAAAAATCTCAATAATGTAATTTTTTACCTAACAATTCTTCTCTGTCTCTTGTTATTGTGTATCTCGAAGGGTCCTAAATAAAAAATATTTCCTTTCTTTCTTTCTCTTGAATTTAAGCAATCAATATAATGTGCCGTCGTATCTACACAAGTCTGTTTACAGTACACTTCTCTCGGTGTTCAGCAACCCTTAGTGAAAGTATCGGCAGGCATACTTGTAGTTACCTTTTTCAGGTAAGTACATATTTTTATAACCAAACGTGAAAATGTTAGGTACGCTCTGACATCGAAGGTCATGGACGAGTGGCTGTAGAAGAGCCACGCTGCTCTCTCCTACCGGTTGTCACAGATACTTCCCGGGCACGGGAGCTTCGGTAAAATACCCCCAAAGATGCGGGATTGCACCCAAAAGGTGAGGCCGCAGTGGTAGTAGATCTGTTGCGAGTCCTGGAGTATCCATTCGAGGGCTTCCCTGTTGCTCCCAACTGTTGGCTCTTAGGCAGGATACGTGTGATTTTTAGTCTGTAGGAGTCCGGCATAGCATCCATGTAGGATTTTTCTCACGTTAAACAAAAAAAAATGCTCAGATTTCGATTTCTTTTGTAAAGACGGATCAACCTATATTCCGAATACTGAACTACGCCAGACACATTAGAAACCAGTCATTAATAATACTTGTTTGTCTAGATTAAACATTTGAATGGTTTCAATATCATCTTTACAATCTGCAGACGGCCCCGACAGCCAGACTGACTAGAATATGGTCTACTTTCAGTTTCTACGTCTGGTGACGTTTGCTTAGAGATCTTTTAATGAGCTCTGGGCCAAGTCCAAACTTCTTTGATTACTAACGTAGAAAAGTAACTGCTCACTCATTAAGATTCTGATAGATGGGGAGGGATGTACACAAGTAGTCGATTGTAACTTTTGTTGTTAAGTTTGTCCTTTGAACATTGTGCCTGAATTAGAGATTGTGATAAGTGTTAAGAATGAATTATGTAAGATATAAATATTATTAGGATAAGCTTTTTTTAAATAAGTTGCAATTTTTTAGTAAGTCTCTTCCTCTCTCCTAGCATAACTGTGCTGTGCCCGACAGGGTCCATAATTGTAACCAATGATATATTTGAACAGCTGTACCTATCACATTATGGAATGCAATCAATGTATTGAGTATAGTATTATTAGTGTTCTTTTATATAAGAAACTAGCTGTTCCCTGCGGCTTCGTAAGCATAGAAGTCGTTGTCACGTAAAATCATTGCCCTCCTTTTGTGCAGTCAGTTAAAAAGTAGCCTGTGTCCTTTCCTTGACCTCAAACTACCTTTACACCAAATTTTATTGACACACAGACTCACACACACTACACACACACGCACACACACACACACACACACACACACACACACACACACACACACACACTCTATACTTCCATGCACCCTACACTTAGCACTTAACATAAATTAGTAAATTAGTAATATGTTCTTATTGCACTTAGGTTAAAATAGTATTAAATATCTACAAATTGTAAATTTGTTATGTTAAGCTATATTAACAAAAAGAAATTGTATACATGTACAGTAATGAATGGAGACTCCTAACTCAGGCATTATTAGTTTGCCTATCTGGAGTTTCCAAAATCACTCTGATGTAAAATGTTTTTGGGTCAATAAACTTTTATTTATTTATTTATTTATTTATTTATTGAAATCGTTTCCGCGGTTTAGGCGTGAAAATGTAACAGACAGATAGACAGAGTTACTTTCGCATTTATAATATTAGTAGGGATAGGGATAGGGATAAAAGTGTTACTTATGATTTAACGGTATAGTAACATTACGACTGGTGCAGTTTACACAGGAATCAAGCTGATCTCACAAAGTCCATGTACCTGCAACCCTAAATGTGTTATGTGCATGTGTGATAGGCCTCTGCCTACCCTTCTGAAATTAAAGATGTAACTACATGTATGAATACAGCTTGTGGCTAGAAAAAATATGGAAAATTAGGTCCAATAATTAAACCTAAAGTAGCAAACTTCTCTCGGATATTGTGTGTGTTTGTAAGTGTGACAATTAAAGGTGAAAGCGCAACCATATCCGTGCCTCGTCCTTTACTTTGTTTGTGAAAGTTATTATCAACCAAACGAATGTAGTCAGTGAGAGTTTTGACATGGTAATGTAACAGAAACCGTTTGCTCAGCATGTATTAATCGTCCATGCTGGCGCCAAGTTCATAGCGTGGTACAGAGGGACCACTGTGCCTGGGACTTACTGGGTGCGACCCATCTCAGTAGGGTTAGGGTACCTTGCTACGCGTCATCGTTTACGTTCTACCGTTCACAATTTCACCCCCCCCTGACTTGCCAGATTTGGTAAGTTCCTATCAATGCCACTTTGGATATTCGTTTAAGTAAAGAGCTTACTGAAGCTCTAATCAATTCTAGGTCTTTAAATGGTTACTTTTTCTTAACGTGAGGGATAATCCTCATGGATGTTATGCCGGACTCTTACCGACTAAAAAACCTCACGTTACGCCCAAACAGCCTATGGTTGGGAGTCGTCCATGAAATAATTACCCGCAGCCGCGCCCTACATAATGTAACAGAGCTCACATAATAATAAATTAAGCTTAGTACTTACGTATGAGTGTCTGTTCATTTGAATTGACTTGATATTTGTTCCTATATGGCACTTAGTCTGCTTATATAGGTTGCCATATGAAGCTATGATTGGTCATGACTTGACCTCTCCACCCCCCTCAACCCGTAACGCTGGTAAAGCGCTGTTGGGGTCGCTTGGGCCCTAAAGGTTTCAGTGTTACTATTTAAAATGTATATATTTTTTTAAAATATTTATTTAAGGAGCTTTGCCACAACATGACTATGCCGCTCCATCATAGCTATCAATTATAATAGTTACAAATGTGGTAAATACTCATCATACAATAGATAAAGTGACCTGACTGCATTCGACATCGGATTCGCCAGGGTATTGTTACAACTCCCTATGTCCATCGGTCTACCTGCTGTTAGTCGCCCTCTCAGTTGTTGGTTCCGTCAAAAATTGTCATCTTCGTTGTAATAAATTTTGTCATAGTCCCATAGAGCTAACAGAGAAATGAGATATATAAATCTAGGTAAACTCTAATAAATTATAAAAGTTTTTAACAAAAATATAAAAATATCTACCATAAATTACTCCAGACAATACCTTAGCCCTCACATTGTTACACTGACTAATTATAATGACTCAAAGGCCTTCACTCATCGTACGTTAATCGAGATGCAAGTATAATAACCTTCTTTGACTTATTTTCCCTTTGTTAAACTGCATTTTTCCGTGAACAAAGTGACAAAGTAAGATGAAATGAGCTCGCCTAATTAGCGGTGAAAACATTCGGGTGTATATTTTGTATGTTCACGCAGCACTATCTATGTTGTAGATTTTATTATAACCATATTACCCACTTGCTGGTATCTAAAGCTTAATTTCAAATAATTTTTTATTAACCTCAACTTTCAAAACTTCTAAATCGTGATGTATTAAAGTGTAGGTTTTGCGATTGCTAGTTCTAAATTCTGTTATTTATAAACCGATTTGAAAGAATATACATCCAGTTAAATAACATAACATTTTATGGACATGAGTTATTGAATAATTATGGTTATTGATATATTTGAAAATGGTTTTATTATTTCGTGAAATAGATAGTGATGTTCATATTACTTACAGACGCGGGCCCGTCCACAATATGCCTCCGTATATTTCAACATGAAGTGATATTGAGGATATGACGAGGAACTTTCGAGAATTCATAATAGCGTTTGATGCAACCGCACATAAGATGCGTAGGCAGGTACTACCGTTAATAAATGCGCAGAAGTTTATTTAAAATTCATATTTTAATTTTCAGGATCTACTCGCGATATTAATGAACTTGTACTTGTATTTCAAACTTTCAAGACTTCAACTCAAATTATTATGGCTCGGGATTTTCTTCACAACATATTGATATTACCTTACTAAGTACAAAGTATTGTACTTTGTTACCAGAACAATTTCAAGGCAGTAGCCTTGAAATTGTTCTGGGACATATTTTACTTGATCCTCCTTTAATGCAAGATACTATGTTGTTTAAAAGAAATTGTTCCTTAAAAAACTCTTTCTTTTGGTATCATAAAATACAGGTTAATTTTTTTTACATCTTCCAGGTCCGATTCTGGATCAAGCAGGTGATTTTTCGAAAAAAATTAATTGCAGTTTTACTTACTTTTGAAAATAAAGGAATGTTTCCAATTTGACTGTACTTTACCTCCAACTATCGTCTTTAAATATTTACTAAAATTTAGGCATCTTAAAGATGTCTAAATTATTTACAAGCATCATAGAAGTTATTACTGTTTCAAATTCATATTATATTAACCAAGTTTACATACTTAATGCCCTCATCAACAATTTTGACTGTTAGATATTGTGGTAGAGACACCGCATCAAACAAGACGGAAAATTTCCCAGCGAAGCCACTCAATACATTAACAATTTTATTTACCAGTAGGCCTTAATATAAAGGGGGTTCGATAAATAAAACATAATACCGCATTATGGTGCGGGTGAGGACTGAATAATTCAGTATAACTACCGCGAAAAGATCAAAGCAATGCTATGTTGCTCTTTACGAGTAAGTAAATGGGCTGCGGTATTTTCTATTAGAACCTTTACGTACTAAGTAGTCTTCTACTTACTTCAATAGCAATACAAAATCGCGCTCCTTTGAATAGAGGAACTATTTTCATAATATTTTATTGACAACGTGAAAAAATATAACTTGGCTTAGACGGTACTAGGACGGGTGACAGAACAACATAGGACTTTGATATCTGGTAACGATACTGCAACCATTTTTTTTACTTTGACAAGCTGTTCCCTGCATTGCTTCCCTGTGACTTCTTATAGTTGCACTATGAGAAATGAGTAGCAAAACACAGGATAAGTAGGTTACTTTTAAAAAGTTCTAAATTATGAAAACTGAGCCAAAACCAAAATCAAGCATTCTGCCTTGAAACTTTTTGATTTCATAATATCCAATTCACATCGAGGAAGCTTTACTTGAAAAGATAAATTAATTCTATTCTGTGACCAATGTTCAGTTTTTCGCCCTCAAATCGTGCGAGCCCTCAAATAACTTAAAAAATAGTAATACAATATAACCTACTCTCGTAGCTCGAAGCGCTCGTGGCTCCGCGTACTCAGTGTTCTGTAAACGATCACTGCAGTAAGCAACTTTCACTATGGCCGGTCCATGGATGGGTGACCATCCATGTGATCACTTTGTGACATTTTGAGCGTTTCCGTGCTTCGGAAGGCACGTTAAGCCGTTGGTCCCGGTTGCCAGTAAAATGGCAGTCGTTAAGCTAAGTTGAAGGCTTTATTTCAACAGCAGGCAGTTACAACCTGCGCCTGTCCATTTAAAACAGGGCAATACGGCTCACCACCTATTACGTGGGACCTATTACGTTATACAAGGGTGAAATGTGGGCATATAATATGCCTCTGCTTACCCCTTCGAGGATAAAGGCGTGACCATATGTATGTATGTATGTGATATAACCTAACCTCTAACTCTGGATGCAAGGGGGGCGTACTCTATCTTCTCTTTTAAAAAAAATATAGAAATTTTGATTATAATATACTGTTCTGTAGCTGGTAGAGTATAATTTAAAAAATAAACGAATAGCGCAATCTTTTGGGAAAATCACTTTTTAAAGCTGTTTTATACTTGTCGTGGGTATGTGACTGATGCAAAAAAAAGCCTGAAACCATCTCTGAAACCTGTTGTATTTCGTGTTATATTTTGATCTCAATCGATCTAGTACATTTTGAGTTTTTTAAGCTTACACATACGCACATAACATTACTCAATTATTTGAGAACAAATGTTATTTACAGGTATTAGAAATGTATTCCTACACTATGATTTCTCCGACGATTTTATTTCTTGAAAAGGAATCTTTACAATTCACTTCGAAATGAGTAAATTCTTTTGCAGAAATAAAGTTCTCTGAATCTTGTAGACTGGAGTGAATTCTAAGAATGTGTGTAGTTCTATTTACAGCTGGTCAGAATTCAATGAAAAGATTGTTGTCTCTATTATTTTATATTGAAACAGATAGACAGTTCCTCTAGAATCTTTGTGATACTGTACTTTTTTATAATTGACTAGAGTTTCCAGAATATTCCACATAGAAATAGTAAAAACATCTTGTAAAAATCAGAATTTTTGGTTGGTTTTAGAGTTAAGAATATAAATAATCTGCATGGAATGCATTCTTCGAACGACCTTCTCTTATCTTTGGGTATGACACACTAGTGATTATCACAGCACTATATTGTTGGATGAAATTAGTCTACACTAATATTTAAAAAAACCGACTTCAAACAAAAACTAAAAAATTAAAAATAAAATTAACTTAGCACAAAGTAATAGGTAAGTATATTAGATTTACCTGATATTATTGAATGTAATACTGTAATCAGTGCAAAGTAAAACTGTAGGTTTAGGTAGGTTTTATTAGTCTCTCATAGAAATATTGGCACCAACTTCAGTATTACATTCAATAATATCTGTTAAATCTAAATATACTTACCTATTACTTTGTGCTAAGTAAATTTTATTTTTCATTTTTAACCGACTTCCAAAAAAGGAGGAGGTTCTCAATTCGTCTGTATTTTTTTTGTTTTATGTTTGTTACCGGCAAATCGCTTGAAAAAGTTAACCGATTTTGATGATTTTTTTTTTATTTGAAAGCTGGTGCTTCCCATGTGGTCCCATATACAGGAAGTCAGAATCGGATGCTGGGATTCTGGAGAAATCGAAGAAATCCCTCGAATCGAGGGAATTCCTTAACGATTTACAGCAGTTACCTCGTGTTTGGGCTTGATTAATTTGTATAGGGGAGAACATTACCCCTAGACGTATATATATTTTCAGTCTACCCTTCACTAAAAATAATGAAATAAAAAATTTACAAAAAAAAAACCGACTGCGGAACCGACTTCGGAAGTACAGACGAATTGAGAACCTCCTCCTTTTTTGGAAGTCGGTTAAAAAGAGGAATAAAATGATTATATATGTTTGTACTGAATACACTCAAAGACTACTACTACATATGCCGATTTCAGAAATTCTTACACAAAGTAAAGCTACATTTACGCTGAGTATACAACATAGGCTATATTTTATTCCCATATTCCCACGGGAACGAGAGCTATGCGGGTGAAATCGAGTGACGCCTGTTGATACTATATAACATAATGTTAATTTGCTTGTGCCTACTGCAAATACAGTAATTCGATGTGTAACAAAGACCTTTAACCTGAGACTTTGTTGTTACAAAAAATATCCGTTAACATTCAAATTTTTCAATCTTTTACAATTAAGGTCCCCAAAATACTACCCATCTTAAACTCTGACAATTATCTTCATTCAAAGGTTGCCTGGTAGAAATCGCACTTAGCGATAAGGCCGCCCATTGTACATTACAAGACCTCGTATTCCTTATCGATGTAAATAGTTTTTGGTGTATAATAAATAATATTTATTCTATTCTATTCTTAGGTCACAAAAGGTTATTATTAAGGGTAAACGACAAAGATTTTGAATATTCAGTTCAATTGGTTGCTAGAAATTGATTTTGCTATTTCTTTTTGTAATAATGGAAACGACTACTGGTCTATCTTTGCGCCTAAGTCCCTGGTCACTGTCACTGGTCACTTATAGAAGATGAGGAGTAGTAAACCCCGGAGTATTAAAAATTAATCTACACACCAGATATTGTATTTATACTACTAAGGTTGCAGACTAGCTTACGGCCCATGGTTTTCAACACCAGGACGCCTCTACACACACGCTGCCGACGCATGCGCAGACATATTCTTGCCCCGTGTAAGAGTACAAAATGTCGCCACCCCAATACGTCGTGAGGGTGTCGTAAGAGACGACTAAGGGAATACTTTCGCACAAAGATCTATTGCGTAGATAGAGAAAACCCGAAATCAGTCAGTAAAATGACAATCGTTAAGCCAAGTTGAAGGCCTTGGGCGGCTTGAAAAATTTCAACTGCGGGTCGCGGCGACCTGCGCCTGTCCATTTCAACACGGTAATAGGCTCACCACCTATTACGTGGGACATAAAACGATAAGGTGAAATATGGGCGTATACTGCATATGCCTTTGCCTACCCCTTCGGGGATAAAGGCGTGATTATATGTATATGAAATTCTCATGACTAAACTACACCAAGTCAGGTTCTTGCACTTCGCATATAGTGCAAAAACCTTTATTATGAAGAACTGTGTCAAACGGCTGGCTAATGACGCGGCCATTGACACGCGGCTATGCACCGACAGCGGTGATGTATCGTTCCTTCAGACAATTAATTATTTTTAAACTAACATTGTTCATTTCGAGGATCTTGGCACTGTATATTAATAATTTTGTTGCATGCAGAATGTGTCATAAGCCTCATAACGATTCGTTCGCGAAAATAAAATTCGTGTCAGAAAAGTTTACAAGAATAATTATTTTACTTGTGATAGGTACGTATAGCTTTAAAAGGGGAATTACTGCAATTTCTGATGTCAGTTTGTTGCTGGTTACACTAACAGACTGATAGATAGACAGACACCAGTGTGGCGTGTTAGAAGATTTGAATTGCGGCTGCACTACCGGTATGGGTATCCCAATATCATGTCAACATGAACTATCATCACATCATCATATGGTCACGCCTTTATCCCCGAAGGGGTAGGCAGAGGCATATTATATGCCCACATTTCACCTTAGTGTAATTTGTCCCACGTAATAGGTGGTGAGCCGTATTGCCGTGTTTAAATGGACAGGCGCAGGTTGTGACTGCCTGCTGTTGAAATAAAGCCTTCAACTTAGCTTTACGACTGCCATTTTACTGTTAACCGGGACCAACGGCTTTACGTGCCTTCCGAAGCACGGAAACGCTCAAATAAATGTCACAAAGTGATCACATGGATGGTCACCCATCCATGGACCGGCCATAGTGAAAGTTGCTTACTGCAGTGATCGGGGATCGGGGCCACGAGCGCTCCAACATGAACTAGAATCATATAAATAAACCCAATCATAAGGCGAAGATATTAGATGACCTGCCCGCACACGTGTTTCCCTCATCTTACAATCCCGGGTTCTTTAAGAGGAGCGTGAAGAGGCACATCACAGGGCCGCCAACTTGAGGACCGCTGTAAGAAGTGGCCCCCAATCGCTAGATGTGCCACGGCTCTCTATCAGGCTGGTGGCGACGTCAATTTGGCGAGATAAATATAAAGAAAAAGTTATACTTAACCGGACGGTTAAATTTTGTCATTTTGCTATAAAAATTAAATTGTAAATAGTATACTCACTTACATAGTTTTTAATTAATATCGAGCCTATATATACTATACGTTATTTCGGAGTATACTAGGTACCTGCACTTTATATCCATAGAAGTGGTGTTACATAATTCAGACCACATTATAATGCAGGCAAGTTTGAAACAGATAAAGTTTTTATGAGGGCAGATGGTTCACTTAATAGTTGTCACCTTGCAGTACGTATCTATTACTGCAACATAAAATTTAAATACAATAATATATTAAACACTAGCTGACCCGCGCAACTTCGTTTGCGCCACATAAGAGAGAGTATTACCTGTTCCCGTCGCAATTACTCCCGTCGCGTTGCGTTTACTCCCGTAGCGTCTCGTCGTTAATATTCAAAACTACGTGAGAGAGAAAGAGAGAGAGAGAGAGAGAGAGAGAGAGAGAGAGAAAGGTTTCTCGTCGCATTATTTTTAAGAACAATTTCGTTTATGAATGAGGTACCTATCCCGTGGCATTATTGTAGAAAAAAATTGATTGCCATTAAAATGGTTCTTGTGCACCAACCCAAAGATAGACACATGCTATCGCGCAATTTTTTTGGAACTTTTTAAGAGAAACAATTTTGTAGTACATATTGTTTACATAACTATAAATATTTACGCAGCACACGCAACGAAACTCTCTAAAGGAATAACTTTTCCCCAGTTTTTGAAACATTTACTATTACTGCTCCGCTCCTATTCGTTGTAGCGTGATGTTATATAGCCTATGACACTCCACAATAACGTAGCTTTCTATTGGTGAAAGAATTTTTAAAATCGGTTCAGTAGATCCTCAGATTACCCCTTACAATTTAACAAATATACAAACACACAAACTTTACTTCTTTATAATATTAGTATAGAAGTATAGATAAATATTGTTGGACATTCTCACACAACATCATCTAGCCCAAATTAAGCTATATCAGTGATGGGCAAAGTACGGCCCGCGGGCCAACTCCGGCCCGCGAAAGCATGTAATCCGGCCCGCCGACGACGGTCCTTCTACATGAATAGTACCTATATGTCTCGCGATAATTATAATAATAATTTGACGGTCCAGAAATATTATGTAAGTAGATTCTACTTAGATGAAAAATAGGCGAATAGATGAAGGAGCCAGCTAGAGCGTGAAAGAATAACATACAGCCACACATCAATATTAGAAAAAAGTAAGACTAAAAGTTTCAGCACAAAATGTACTTTTCCTATAATCCTGGCCCTCCTCTGAAAATTCTTAATTTTTCTGGTCCCTCATTAAGAAAGTTTGCCCACCACTGAGCTATATGCTTGTGCTAGCTGATGCCCACAGCTTCGCCTGCGTGAAATTTGGTTCCTACACTGTCTTTAACCTCTCTCTATAGGTACCAAATTTCAGCCAGATACTTTCAGCCATTACAGCGAGAAAGAGTAACAAATTCATAATACATATTATATGAGTTATGTAAATTTATTTATTAAATACATTTCTTGATTCATTGGCTAGACTACTACTCGACTCAACTTCTCTTCTAAGCAATTGACATCGTAACTTAGTTCCTTCTTCAGGTAGTCCCAGTCATACTGAAGCCTACGACGCGCGACGTATGGGAAAACCGAACTACGGTAGACTTTGTCCTCATAATACACTTGGTCCAACCAAGGCCTGTGCTGTAAATTTCATGTGCTAAGCGTTCATGTTCATTTTAATGGCTCTTTTTACTTTTCAAATGTAATCTTCGTAGAGGCCATTCCCGTATTTTACAAAGACTTAGTGAGTCTGTGTCCTGCACCGAATGCAGCCAGCACTATAGAATAAAGTTCATACCTTCCATGACCAGTCGCTTAGGGCTGTTGACAATCTTTCATTCTAACGCACAGTGGACACTACCTGCAGCGTGGTCTTTCATTATTCCTGGCTAGCCATCTTCGAATTTTCTTGTTCTTTCACATATTTATTGTTGGTTATACAAAATTTAATAAAATTAACAATAATATTTCCAATGGTATGTACATACTTAAAGCAAAATCATGAAAATGACAATGTCAAGCGGATTGAACTTCCTCAAATGTGTCAAAATAAAAAGTAATTTAAATCAAAAATAAGAGTATTTAAGGAGTATTGATATCAACTCCGGAAAAAATCAGCTCTAAAATACTTTACATTCCCTTTTTAGGTCGATAACGTATAAATTTCAATAAAATAAGGAACACGTCTTCCATCAATTATGTTAATAATGCTATATGCCAAATTTTAAGTAGATCGGACCAAGGAATCGCGTTGTCCCATACAAACTTGACACTCCTTTTTTATGCCTTAGGAGGTAGAATTTGCAAAAATTGTAAAATTACTTATTTCAAATTGTTACAAACAACGCTCATGCTGAATTTCATCATCGTACCATTAACCGTTTAAGCAATAATTGATAATATCTTTATACGACTTAAGTTCGTTTTTTATTTTATAATAAGTATACTTTTCAGGGATGAAAAGTATCCAGTGTGGTGCCCAGGATATTAAAGAATAATTATACCAAGTTTCATCGCAATCGAACCGGTAGTTTTTGCGTGATGCCTGAACAAACAGACAGACAGACAGACAGACAAAAATTTTTTTTTTCACATTTTTGGGTTCAGTGTCGGTCTAGTAACACCCCCTGCCATTTATTTTTTTTATATTTTCAATGTACAGAATTTTTACTTCTACAGATTTATTATAAGTATAGATATCCAACGTTATAAAATGCATTTGTAACTGAATATTATGTCATTGTAGTTAATAAAGTCAGTCAAGTGTGAGTTGGACTCGCACTTAATCGTTTCACACAATTTTGTATGAGAACCCCTAATTTTATTTTATTTCTGAATTTAGTATTTAGTGTTATAGCTGCCACAGAAATATATATAAATTTCAGCGGTCTAGATGTCACAGTTTCTGAGATACAACCTGGAGACAGACAGATGCACAGAAAGACAGATGGACAAACGGACTGCGGAGTCTCAGTAATAGGATGGCCCTAGGGAATCTTACATTTTTTTTCTTTGTGCAGAACACTAAAAACTTTGTAAGATCTTACCGAGATCTTTGAAGTTCAAACCAGCCTCATCTGAAAGTGGTGCATCTGTAAAGAGGTAAAAAGAAGAAGTACATACTCAAAACAAATTCCGACTCGTCTCACCTTAGTTATAGTACCAACAAATACCCACCCGAAATAAACTTGGGAGAGGCTTACGTTCAGCAAAGAACTGGGTTATGCTGATTTGATTAATTTTATTAAAGTACATTAAAAATAGTCCTAGAGAGATATCGAAGCGTGAGAAAAAACTTAATAGTCGCTTATGAGCAATTACTAAAAGCAATAAACAGCTCATAAATTCAATTACTTAATGCAAAAAATGATTTATTTGCACAATGGGGTGGTGGAAATAAAATCGTATAGCCCAACCGAAATCGGCAGCGAGCCAAAATGTTCACTGTGGACAAAAAACGCGCCCATTCGTTATATTAATGGCTGAAAATAATAAGCAGGGCCCATATATCAAGGTTGGTGGAGTTGCATTTGATTTTTCATATGTTGGCTTAAAACCTGAATGCTATTGCCAACTTTGCGAAAGATTTACAGGAGGATATAGATATTGAATTATGGTTTTATTATGATTTTTGTTGGGTATTTAATGCTGTTTTTCGTGAAATCTCGTTTCTGGCTTTTAATGAAATATTTCAGTTTTAATTCCTGGATTTTTGGAAAGATTTATTCTAATGGTTTAATTTTCATGTAGTACCGCGCAACAGGCTATTAATATAAAAACTTTAGAAGTGACCTGTAAATTATTTCATTCTAACCATTAATTCTGTAGAACTGACGATGGAGACCGCGACTCAGTAAGCGTAGGGTAGGACATCCACCCGCCAGATGGATCGACGACCTGGTAAAGGTCACAGGCTGAAACTGGATGCGATAGGCACAAGACCGCGTACTGTGGCGTGAACTGGGAGAGGCCTACGTCCAGCAGTGGACTGATATAGGCTGATTTGATTGATTGATTGAACAATCAACATGAGTGCAATATTTGCATGCGAGTATAATGTCAACAATAGCATAAGCATTGGTATCAAAGTGTTCGTGGCTTGCAGACTTATTGTTCTGTGTAAACCATTGCTGCTGTAAGTAACTTACGCTATGGCCAGTCCTTGGATGAGTGACCACCACTTTGTGACATTTATTTTCTCGCGTTTTCATACTTTCAAAGCCCATTGGTCCAGATTTTTAGCAACGTGACTATCGTTAAGCCAAGTTCAAGGCATTTGAGTGGATGACAATATTTACAGACAGACAGACAGATAGCGAAGTCTCATGAATAGGGTCCCGTTTTTTAACCTTTGGGTACGGAACCCTAAAAACACAGAAAAATGTAAAAATTCACGGCAATGAAAAAATTGTGGTTATATTTAATCAGTAGAAATAAACAGACGTGTGTACAGTCATGATTTTATGTAAATGCCTGTCGTCATGCTCAAAGTATGCCTGCTCTATTCACGAATCAGTCATTATAATATAACATGAAAGGTATATTGAAGTAGATACCATGTACTCAAAAACAAGTTTCGAATTACGACAATTACATTCAAATTGAAACCAAACACAAAATAGGCAACCCATTGTTTTTAGACGAATCAATCAGGAGCACCGGGCCATTAGAGGCACACAAAAGCCGCACAGTGGTCCGAACCGCAAAAAGTGGTAGACAAAATTCGAATGCAAGAACCGCAACGCTCGCGGGAAAATCAATCAGAATAGCGTGCAATGTATATTACCAAAGGCTTTTTTCCAGTATACCTGCACAGTGTGCTGTGTTTCCATAATTGAATAAAACAGTATTCTATTTGTGAAACTGTTCAAATTAGACTAGGTAGAATTTGTTTAAACACGGCAATTTTGTAGTGCTTCAGTCAATGTAAGGTAATTGAAAATAGCTTTGGCATTTTTGTTTTTATGAATAGAATTGTTTCATTATTGATTGTGTAATTTGTTTTAAATTTCTAGTTTGTGTGTGTTAGTGAGTATATTTGCTGTACATTAGGTCGCGATTTTGACACTTTTTTCTTATAATAAAATCTCTCAGCGCCACTTAGGAGCCTGTTAGTAGTATACGTACCTAACTATTATCCTCTTAGTCATGCACCTAAGTCATTTTTGATATTCTACTGTTTCAACTCTGTAAAGGCGGATCAAAAATAGAAAAAAAAAGTGTGTAACCATTACGCGCCATTAAAGTATAACTTCTTTGCCATTGACGGCATATATCACAGAAATGATTAAATTTTAACTTAAAAAATGAATATCATATTATAATTTAATTTTATTTATTATTCATGAGTTTTACAAAGATTATTCAAATGTTATATTAATAACATTAATTGGAATTTTGAATAGCGGAAACTACACATACGAATAGTAAGCGTTACTTCCGTCTGAAAAAAACCTGAGTTACTTCCTAGTCGCGCCTAAAGAAGTTTTACTTCAATATAATAGAAAATTTCTTCACAACCTCGTCTACTTGAAACACTCAATCCATTGCTGAAAAATGTGAAAAAAATCATTCGGTTTGAATTGTCATACTGCAATCAGTCAGAGCGATTCACATGCAAGTTAGACTACTACTACCAGACTACTACTATAAACGTCTACTGACAAAGCTGAAGACGCCATTATGTGTCTTTAGAACATGATTTATTTTATAAAAATATCTAAGTTCTCAGAAACAGTGATACATAAAAGTGGTGCAGGTTGCGTGCTAGCACCAATAAAAAATTAGAGGCTATTTGCAATTTTCCATGAGCGGGTGAAGTCATTCTGTCATAACTGAAAAACTATTGTAAGAAGTTTAACTTTGTTTGTGTACTGATCTACACTAATATTATAAAAAAAAAATAGTGTGTGTGTGTGTATGTTTCTAATAAATAAACTCAAAAACTACTGTATTTTACTAACTTATTTCTAAGAAAACTGGAGCTACTCGGGTGAAACCGCGTGACATTCGCTAGTATTTAATACCTATTATTACAGTACGTATATTTAAGACTTTATTTTAACAGCAGGCAGTCACAACCTGCGCCTGTCCATTTAAACACCTATTACGTGGGACAAATTATAAAAAAATAGGTGAAATGTGGACATATAATATGCCTCTGCCTACCCTTTCGGGGATAAAGGCGTGACAATATGTATGTATGTATGTATGTATATTTAAACTTAACGAACGGTGAGTCAGTCAATCACGATAGTCCAAATCTCTATTGCGAGTACTTTTAAGCATTGTGATTGGCCAACTAATAACTATACTAGGTATAGACAGTCCACATTAACCTCCATCATTAATCCTCACAACCCATTACGTGGGACATAAAACTAAAAGGTGAAATGTGGGCGTATACAATGTCTCTGCCTACCCTTTAAGGGATAAAGGCTTGACTATATGTATGTAGTCAACATTAAAAATATCTCTTTTGACATTGCGTAGGTAATTCTGATAAGACACTACATTAGAACAGCTTGTATTGAGTGGGTTCTTTCAGTAATTTCCATCCAAAAAAACTAATACATAAAAAGAAAAACTTGTACTTCTGTTTTATACTGGCAATATAGAAGTATAAAGTGGGAACGAGAAGCTCTATGCCAACACGTAGACGGTCTAAACGTCATAAGGTCGTGCAATACTAGCATTAAAACAATACATAAACAGTTTTTTTATTAAGTTTTTTTTCTATGAAAGTATGGATTCGGACTGTACAATCCATTTGCTAACCCTAATAAGTGCCATTTATATGCTTCCACTTGACTTCTGCTGGTACATTTTGTGCGTACTTGGTGTCTGTTAACCCACGCACAGACGACTGACCAAGCATGTTATCATGAAGACGCGTTTCAAAGACAGAATCCCTTCAACACTGTTACAAGTGATTTTTTTTTATTTAACGTGAGGAAAAATCTATCATGGATGCTATGCCGACTCCTACCGGCTAAAAAACCTCACGTAACGCCCAAAAGCCTATAGTTGGGAGCCCCGGGTAAGCCCTCGGAAGGATATCCCAAGACATACGACAAACGAATGTTGAAGCACCTGTAGTTTCATTGGTTCAGTGTTCAGAAAACAGTGACTGCATTAAGCAGTCTTATGCTACTATCGATCATGAAAATTAACCATTCTAATGCGAGCACTATTGGTGTTACAAACATCATCAATTTCCCAACTTTCGATCCACTGGGCTGAACCGTATACTTGTCTGCTACCTAAGTTGTGTACAAAGACCAAGCAACTCGGTGTTTACCGATTTTACCAACTTAAATCAATGAAATTCATTACACGAACAACGAACATCAATAAATCTAATAAGAGTATCACAGTTGAACTGGGTGCAGTCTAAAATAATAATAATAAACAAATTAGTTTAACATCCCGTAAGTTGTACTTTACACATAAACTACTTAACATGTATAAACAAGTTGACAGTTTGCTCTACTCCACTGTTACAACTCGCAATTTATAAAATTTGTGCAAATAGCGGTTGGCTTCAGTTTGCTCACGCGAAACTCTCTCTGGAACATTTCGCTCCAAATTTTCTACATATGGACCTAAAACTTTCCGCATTTCCTCGAAAAGCCAGCTCGCTCCGTAAACATATACCTCTGATGGCCACTTACGACTAATCAGGAGCGCAACGGAACTGAAACTCAGCAAACAGCTTGCCTGCCGAGGACGTGACCTAAATGCCATTATTTTTTACTTTTTTCTGTAGAAATGCAAAAGCTTATGTGTTTGCATAGAAGGGGGCGCTATTGGTACTTTATACCCACGCTAATTTATTATTCAAAGTACCGACTGCTAGACACGCGAAGTTTTGCTGCTGTGTGTATCGTTTTCCAGTTACGGTAGACTGTGTTTAAGTGTGTCGTATCGAGTATGAAGATTGCATTGGCTGTATTCTATCATTACTCGTTAGTGTCTCTGTAATAAAGAATTCGACGAAGTTGGAATGAAACATTAGAACAGAAATTATACAGTATAGTGACATAGTAAAGTAGTTCGTTTGTTACATGGCTATTTGCATTTTAAAACATAATAGATACTTAGATCTGCTTCATGTCGGAATATTTATCATAGTGCACTTACGTAGACCAAAAGTAACCTCAGACATTTCTAATTATCACTAGTACGACACGAAACCAAAAACATGCATACTGCTCGTTCGCTCTAACTTTGCCGTTCGGCTCCATACTAAAGTCGAATTTTTAATTAGACGAAGTAAATTGACAGCAACTAATGTCACTTCTTCATACAATGTTGCGTATTTTCTATGACGAAGTGACAATAGCTTATGTCAATTTACTTCGACTAATTAACAATTCGGGTATACGCCGCTACGCCAGCGGCAAAGTTAGAGCGAACGGGTAGTACATAGCATGTTTGTATACTAATGTAGAGGCATACTGTATGTCCACATTTCTCCATTTATATTTTGTGCTACGAAATATATGTTGACGTTATTACTCTGTTCAAATGGGCAAGCGATTGTCCGTCTGTTAAAATTTTTCCATAAGATCTTCAACTTGGTTTTACGACTGCCATTTTACTTGCAAGAGACAGAATTCTTAAGACCAGTACTAGCGTATAAAGATTGATGGCTTAGACAACCTTGAGATTGCAGAGATACGAGCACTTTCAGCGTCTGAAACCAAGAAACTGTACAGGTACAGGAAATGTGAAGGATATATAGTCACGCCTTTATCCCCGAAGTGGCAAGCAGAGGCAGAGAGGGTAGTTACTAGTTTATTAGGTCAGTTTTATTACGTCCATATTTCACCTTAATAAGGTGAAATATGGACGTCAATATGCTCACCACCTACATAAAAGTATAATATACTTTTATGTAGGTGGTGAGCATATTGACGTGTTGAAATAAAGAGGCCCAGGTCGTGAGGACCCGCAGTGGAAATCAAGCCGCCCATAAGGCCTTCAACTTGGCTTAACGATTGTCATTTTACTAACAACTGGGTTTCATTGCGAGTTTTCCTTCTCTACGCAATGAATCCTTTTGCGAAAACGTTTCGTTGGTATAGGAAGGAAAAGATCATACAATAATTATAAAAATTACAAGTAGTGTGAGTTTAGACTGAGAAAAAAAGCGGCGAGTACCATAGAGTATATGGTACTCTATGGTACTCGCCGCTTTTTTTGTGTAGAGTGTAGACAATAAATGCTGTTTGTTCATTAATTCATGTGACCACTTTGTGACATTTATTTGAGCGTTTCCGTGCTTCGGAAGGCACGTTAAGCCGTTGGTCCCGGTTGCCATTAAATGGCAGTCGTTAAGCCAAGTTAAAGACCTTTTAAGGTGGCTTGAAAAATTTTAGCAGCAGGCAATAACAACCTGCACCTGTCCATCTCAACACGGCAATACAGTTAACCACGTATTACGTGGGACCAATTCTTAAAAAGTGAAAAGTGGGCATATATGCCTCTGCCTACCCCTTCGGGGATAGAGGCGTGACCATGTATGTATGTTTATCTTGAATCATGAACTTTATCCATTAGAACATTTATCAAACAGACAGTGACAGTGTAGGTTTTGCTTAGCTGCTGTAATGTAGTGCTATTATAATTTCTTTGCTGCTAGGTGACGTGTTTCACTCTTCTTACAACCCCAGGTTTTAAAAGCGGAGTACGAAGAGGCATATCCTATGGCTTCTAATAGGCGGGCTACTGTCAATATTCTTGAAGACTGTCAGAGAAGCCTCCAATTGCTAGATGTTGACATGTATTATTTCACAAGGTTTCTACGGTCGTGGGGGGTTGGAAGGATGTTTCCGAGGGCTTACCCAGGGCTCCCAGCCGTAAGCTGTTGGGTGTTACGTGAGGTTTTTTGGTCGGTAGGAGTCCGGCATAGTATCCATGAAGGATTTTCTCATCTCACCTCTAGTGTTAAACGTTAAACGTCCATAGTTCATCTACAGAGTCCACTTTTGATCAGTTGTTCTGCATGCTTGCCCCTCACTTTACTACTGGTATAAAAACAGTCTTTCATCCAAGGAGCATCAGTTTTTCAAGTTACAAACTTAAAAAAGAAATGTTTGTAAACGTATGAGTGCATTAAAAAACTTATAGCAATACACACATTCCTAGAACTCACTGAAATACCTTTTTCCCCATTTCATTACGGTGCTGTACACAGACCACATAGAAATATAACCAACTGCAATAATACGACATACAGAATACTGGACTGCAGCAGTAACCGTCAAAGGGATGCCAAACATTCTACTCTTTATTAACTACCTGCCTTTGAACGGTACCATCAAACTGCAGGCTATACGAGTTTATACGAGTCTCGCTTGCATACAGATTGTGTAAATTTGTATAGTTATTTTTTTATTAAAAAAGATTTTGTTTGTAGTTACTAAAACATTACTATCTCTACGAAGCTGGGGTAAAGAGCACAGTTGATTGCTTTGTACATTCACCTACCCTCTAAGGAAACCTTTGTAGGTTATAGTTACAGAATCACATTCTATAAAATATACTGCAGGTATTTTTTTAAAGCAAGAAAAATGTTTCAAATATGGAAAAAGAGTTGGTTTCGAGTAGGATTCGAACCTACGTCTTCGGCAAACCGTGCCGACGCGTTAACCACCCGCCACCAAAACCTACTCGGAACCAAAAAAGTGGCGGTAGATGGTGCCTACGTCGCCCCAAGACGTATAATAAGGTGGAAAATTTGGTTGGTTCCGAGTAGGTTTCGGTGGCGGAGTGGTTAACGCGTCGGCACGGTTCGCCGAAGACGCAGGTTCGAATCCTACTCGAAACCAATTCTTTTTCCATATTTAAAATTTATGATCAGTTTGCATATTAATTGGTTTTCAAAAATAATCTTCAGAAAAATGTTAAGTTAAAGACCAAAAGTGGCTTGAAAATTTCAATACCGGTAGCTTAAACGTGCTCTTTTCATTTCCACACGGCAATAGATTCACCATTTATTACGTAGAAAATATGTATTGAATTGGTTACATATGAACGTTTAGTCTGGTTCTACTTACCGTAGGTATGTATGTTTCTTTATTTCTGTTAGGTATTTGAGTAATCCGGGGATAGGGATTCTTCCCAAGGCTTACCCGGGGCTCCCGATCTTAGATAGTTATAATAGTTATTTGGCTAATAGTCATAGCAATATGCATAATTATAATCTAGTGAAGTGCTTTTTTTTAAACATGAAGAAAATCCTACATGGATGCTATGCCGATACCTAACAGCCTACGGTTGGAAGCCCCGGGTAAGCCCTGGAAAGGATGACCTAAAACTCACAACAGGCCTACTCACATGCATAAATTGCGACCAATGGGTATCTACTGTAATAAAATCTATTTAATATTATTTAAACTGGAGCATGTATAATTCGCCGTGTAAATGCATTTTGGTCCCATAAAGCACACGGGCAGATAATATCATATTGGAGCATTAACTAGAGCTGTTACGTGTTATATTAGTACTGTGTCTTTAGTGTGACACTTTAACTGTTGAAATAGACTCACACGTGCCTTTTGCCTGTGAAAAAATATTATTGGTACTTATATGGAAAATATTTTGGCCGTCAAAATAGTACCTAACTAAGTAATATCATTGGTTATCATTATTACAGTATTATTTATTACTAGCTGACGTCCACAGCATCGCCCGCGTAAAATATGTTCCCGTGGGAACTTATTCCCGGGATAAAAGTAGCCTATGTGTTATTCCAGACCATAATGAATGTCTGTACCAAATTACAGCCTGATCCGTTCAGCGGTTTGAGCGTGAAAGAGGAACAAACATCCACACTCACAAACTTTCGCATTTATAATATTAGTAAGATGTAGGTAGAAGAACGTTTAATCTTGGCCCGGGTTATTCTTCTCGTACAACTTCGGATAGAGAAATCTAAGGGAATTCAACTTGCTGTCCAAAATCAGGCGAGCATTATTAGAATGTCGGAATCTCATTCCG
The DNA here is from genome assembly GCA_933228765.1 of Miltochrista miniata. NCBI lineage: Eukaryota > Metazoa > Arthropoda > Insecta > Lepidoptera > Erebidae > Miltochrista > Miltochrista miniata. The sequence continues at coordinate 2,569,813 of OW121765.1, read as the reverse complement.
TGAATTATGAGTCTATGATGACTAAAATTATATTCTCGTCCATCTTGGTAACACAAATAAGAGCATTTTAGTTATAATATTAGTAAGTTAGGTTTTCGAGAATCTTAAACGGTACGTGTGAGTTCACGTACCCACAATCGTTACTAACGCGAAGTGCGACTGTTTAATGTTAGCGTTTTTATTTTGTATTTATTACCCTAACGTCAACTTGTACAGGCTGTTCCCAAACAATATATCAATAATTATCAGGTGTGAACGGATTTATAAAATAGATTAAAGGCATACCTACCATAAAGTACTGTAAAAAATCTAACATTAAATTAATTATATCTATCAAAATTTCAATTAACTTGATTTAGTAAGTTTAAAATTTTAAGCAATCGCGTGACTTACTATATTTAATGTGGTCAGATTGTCAGATCTGATAAACCAACGACCTGGAAAAAGAAAAGGTCACAGGCTCACAGGTTGAGACTGGATACGGAAGGCATAGGTCCGTCAGTTGAGGCGTGAATTGGGAGAAGCCTACGTCTAGTAGCAGTCCAGGTAATAAATTAAAATTTTGAGATATAATTTCATTCCCATTAAAAAGATTTTTTTTCTTAATACCATTACGGTGGCAGAAAAGAATACGCCCCTTGATGACTGCTTGACACACCAGAGGCGATACACTGGTACGGAGCCTGTGAAAACCTTGTAAGACCCCTTTTGAAGAACCTCAAACTGTTGTAGAGAGGTATATCTGGAGAGGAAGTTGAACTTGACCTCCCAGTTTTAAAATCTGACCTACGTATATCCCCGTAAAATTTAATACTTTTTTTATATTAAACTCGCCTAATTGACGTCGCCAGACTGATGGAAAGTCAAAAGCTTATACTATAAATAGCTACAAATATAAATTATGTTGGGGAATAGCTATAAAAAAAAATTGATAGCTTTTATAGTATGTGTGTATGGCTCATACACACATACTATGTTAAAACATTGGAATAGAAAGCATAACATGAGGTGGTACAGAAGTTTATCTGTAAAGTCTCAACAAAATGAAATGCTTTGTAAAAATAACAACATCCTGTGCCAATACTAAAACGCTAAAACGCTATTAGCGCTGAAGTTGGCACTTTTTCTAGCGTTTTGGCCACGATATTGTAGCTCAGTGGCCATTGCACTGTGGGGAATCAATTATTACTTATTTTACTTAGTTGCATTTCTATCACCTTTAGGGCATCAAAGTTGTATGAATGAGTATATCTTTTATGGCCACTATCGCAGGTAATGTAACATTGAATAATGTATTTCTGGGCCATGAAAAGTTCACTGCCTTTTCAATTTTGAGGTTCAATGTTTGCCCCGTTGTGTAGATATTATGAATCTTAAATCTATTTACCATCAAACTAAATATAAAAGTGAGTATAGACATATTTTAAACCAACTTTTCCGTCGGGGGGTTATAAGTTTGACGTGTGTGTGTGTGTGTGTGTGTGTGTGTGTGTGAGTCTGTCTGTGGCATCGTAGCTCCCAAACGGATGAACCGATTTTGATTGTGTTTCTTTTCTTTGAAAGATGGGTTAGGGGAGAGTTTAGCCATTCGAAAGATATGAAGAATGGAATGTATTTCTAATTCTGTAACCACACTCCGCGCAATTCGCATTAGTTCTGAATAATTGTTGATAGACTATACGTATGTTGATATTAAAAAACTCCTATAAAAAGCATGAAATAAAAAATTAAATTAAAAATTTAAAAAACCCCCGACTCACAAAAAAAGAACAATAAAAAACCTGTAAAAAGTAAAAAAATAACTATTATATCGAGGGTTGGGTGTTAAAACCCGATAAGTAAAAAAAAAAACGAAATTAGTTTTAATAGCCCACTAGAATAAGAATTTTTAGCTCTTCCTAGTGATGTTTCCAGATAACCCTATTTCGGAGTGTAACATAGTGATACACTAACCAAATAACCCAGTAAGTGCATTACTAAATAATAATTTTAGTTTAAAATACTCTTAAGCTAGTTATACTTAAACATTTCATATTTTGTTTTGCGAGAGAACCAGATAAAATGTATTTATTGGTATTTAAATCTTAAGGATAACCACGTTAATCACACTAATACAAAAGATAAAAGCACATAATTTTGTTTAACGGATTTTAACACGAGAAGTAATTCAATACAAACAAAAAAAAACTAAAATTAAAAACAGTAAAAATGAATTAATGGGTTTTAGCTCTAGATGATTTGTCATGAATATACGTAATAAGAAGATATAAAATCCAATAAAATCGTAAAATAAAATAATGTTTGTCTACTTAATATAACAATAATACCACTGGCTTTCCGCGTGTCGAGTGCCCGCAGCACCGCCCGCACATCGCACTGCCGGATAACTATATCCGGCATTGTGTAGCCACAATCGGCGATGGTGGAGGGCTGCATGCCACAGTCGTCAACCCGGGAATTTGCCGCAAAGAGGTAAGCTAGTAAATCAGCTTTCTCCTGGGCCTTGTGAGCCAGAGATCCATCCGGGTAACGCAGCGGCGGCAGCGAGGGTTGGCGGAAGTTAGCCTGTACGGCTTTGGGCAGCTGCCAGTAGCCGCAGCTACCCGTAGGGTGCGAGGCTAGCTCCCGACCCAGCCGTGCGACGCGCTGAGCATCCGCTCTCGCTCTCTAGCTGGCTCTAGTGGCTCTGTTGTACGCTGCCTTGAGGCGAGCCACGTTCGGGTCCCGCATTGCCCGAACCCTGCCGCAGGCGCGATACGCCCTCCGTTTTTTCTGAACAGCCTCGGCGCATTCACGCCCGAACCAGGGACGAGCTTTGCGGATGCTGGCGACATCAGCCACCGCAAATGCGCTCTCCGAAGAAGCCTTGCTTGCAAAGCAGCGCTGACTCCACGGAACTGGAGTGTGACTTCTTTTTTTGTGAGTCGGGGGTTTTTTAAATTTTTAATTAAGAGTACGTAGTTCTGATTGATCCCGGTTGCTATTGTTGATGTTACTAAAGAAGCGCTCATGGCCCCGCAGACTCAGTGTTCTGGAAACGATCACTGCAGTAAGCAACATTTACTATGGCCGGTTATGGTGACCACTTTATGTCATTTATTTACGAGCGTTTCCGTGCTTCGGAAAGCACGTTAAGCAGTTGGTCCCGGTTGTCAGTAAAATGAGAGTCGTTAAGTCATGTTGAAGGTCTTATGGGCGGCTTGAAGAATATCAAACTGTGGGTCGACACAACCTCAATAAAAAGAAAGGTAATCGGGTCGACAGCGCCTGTGTAGCGCCTCTGGTGTTGTAAAAACGTCCATTGGCTACAGTAACCAACCTTCCGGTGGGCCGTAAGCTTGTCTGCCACCTAAGTAGATAGTATTAAAAAAAGATGACTTATGAGCGGTTTGTTGAATTGCAACAGCGAGTAGGGTAGGGTGGGGCTAAAAGGTCCATTTTACGTAAATTGCCTTGTAACTATTTATGTATAAGGTTCATAAAAATAAGTTTTCTAGCAATGGATACCGCTATCCTTCATTTACAAGAAAGAACAAGTGAACATAGGTAATGCCTATCTATAACCTAGATATTTGCATTTTTTAAAGTCGAGTCGTATGGTCCCTTTTACCCCACGGGTGGGGTAAAAAGGACCAGTACTGGGGTATAAAGGACCAGTATATTTAAATAGTTTTTTTAGGTAATTACAGCAAGTAAATAAATGGAAACTATTTTAAATTAATCAGTCTTTATTTTAATTAAAAAAACTAAACAACATTTCTTAGCTTATTTCACTATGGAAACTATTTTAAATCAATCAGTCTTTATTTTAATAAAAAAAAAACTAAACAACATTACTTAGCTTATGGCACGTTATCCAGTCTAAATTAGTTGTACTTTTTACTCGTCATCTGAATCGCAATTAATACATACAAACCAAATCGTGGTGATTCTGGATTTTCTTTGAGGCGTGCAATAAATCTTATTTGAGAAGTTTTACTAATTTCGTGGTCAAGACAAACTTGACGTATGGATTTATTTTCGTTTGTGACTAGCTCAGCCGCACGTTGCATGATCTGGACAGACTTTTTACCTCTCTCGGTGGTTCTCTGGTAATTCCGCATACTGAAAAGAATATCATAAAATGATATATTTTGTATAGGGTTAAAAGGTCCACCGTGGGGCATAAAGGTCCAGAGTGGACCTTTATACCCAACTGTATTTTGATTGAAGTTCAAGGTTATAGAAAAAAATCTACACGGAAAATTCAATAAACAATGGCTTTACGTTAAACTGTATATGTTTAACTGCACCTTTAATAAAAATTCAGGTCTGTAATGTTATAAGCACAAAAGTCAGACTAAATATTAGTGAGGTGAAAAATTTTACTCACGTGATTTTTTTGCACCGGCATCGCGTACACTCTCGTCGGTGCTCGCGAGCTCACTGCGCGAGGTTGCGCGGGTACCCCTTCCGCACCCCCTACATACGCCTGCCATTTGTTTCGTTCGCGCATTTATATTGTCTGAGATAGGCATGGTGGACCTTTTTACCCGCGGACCTTTAAGCCCCACCCTACCCTACTCACAACTTGCGCCTACGTTATACAAAACATAAAGTGAAGTGTAGGTGTATAATATGCCTCTGCTTACCCTCTTCGGGGTTGAAAGCGTGTATCTTAAAAAACCTGCCGTTTCCCCAGCATTTATTTTTAAGAGCACAAAACAAAAATAAAAACATTCCACAAAAAATAACTGTCTCTACATTTGCTGAAAACATTAAAGTTGAATGTTAATTAAAAAAGGTTGGCGAAGGATTTTCTTCGGTGAAGGGCGTTAGTTTGTAGATTGCAAAACGTCATCTCCGGTCGGCAATCGTTTGAAGACTTTTTATGGAAATCGGTGTGCGTCAAGAAAATGGCGGCAATTGAAACTAATTTTATTATTACTTAATAGATTTAGGGCGAAAGACTGCACAAAGATCCTCAGAAATCAAGGGACTTCATCAACTTGATGGTTGACTGAATTGACCAACGTTTTGCTTTTAAGTAACGTATGGAACTCCTCATGAATGACATTCTAGATGTCATCTATGAGGAGTTCTATACGTCAAAAAAATCTAGCCCAGTGCCAGTCAGACCCGGGCACAAATAGTTCCTTACCAAAAAGCGGAAGAATGTTCCAGGAATGTCCACGAGGGTTAACGTTATTACGAGGTTAGACGGCAATCACTCCCAATGATAATTAATAAGTCAAAACTGTAGTTGATCCAAGTAGCCATTTCAAATCCAGGTAAGTTCATGAAACTATAATTTACTTGCTATTTGCTTTTAGGAATTTTGTTGATACGAACTTTCATCTAAACTGCGAAAGCAAATTTTCAATCCATTCAAACCGGTTTTCCCGATAAATGGTAGTTTATATCTTTTCCCAAACTCTTGCCAATGTACTATATTTCGAGTATATTATGTATGAGTAGAGATTACAACGGTTTACATGTACTACATAAAGCATTAGATATAAAGCGTTTGCATAATAATTTAATATCAAAAGACCAATTCAGAAATTTCAATTACGTCCGAAGAAAACATTCAAGGAATTTTTTATACTTTTAAAGTTGAAAGGTGAAACAAAAGAACTCTAAGTCGGATAATTACGGCTTATGAAGAGGAAATTAAGTCCGTATCATTGGAACTGACAGTCCAATGCTTTTTACTCTTACCGCTTTGAAATTTCTCTGTTACGGAAGCTAGAATTTTTATGTTTCCGACAGAGCAGAGGTTTTGCATAGTTTAACGAGCTTTTTAAATATTTTTCGTCTGAGTTTATTCATACTTGAATTTCTTTTTACAAATATCTAATTTCATCTTTTCTGTAGGGTCTGTAATTAAATTATATGGGATACGGCTTTTGTGTATCGTTGGAGGAAAATTTTAACTTGTAAATCTATAATTATATAATATTTTGTTCGTTTGTTCTGGTTTCACGTCAGAGAGAAGAGAATGGAGATAACTGTGTTTTATTCCCACGGGAAGTTTTCTCATAGGGGGTACAATGTTTTTCTTTTTTTATGGGAAGCAGTTAACCTACATGGAAAGTAGATCTTTTTCTGTATTTAGCTTGCTCAAATGACGCCGCCAGCAAGATGTCAAACTATTGTTTTTAGGGTTTCGTAGCCAAATGGCAAAAACGGAACCCTTATAGATTCGTCATGTCTGTCTGTCCGTCCGTGTGTCACAGCCACTTTTCTCCGAAACTATACGGCCTATGCTATTGAAACTTGGTAACTAGATGTATTCTGTGAACCGCATTAAGATTCTTATATAACACTAGAAAAAAAGCAGTAAATTTTGGGGGTCCCCATACTCAGAACTGAAACTTAAAATTTTTTTTTTCATCGAACCCATACGTGTGTGGTATTTATAGATAGGTCTTCCAAAATGCTGTTAAGGTTTCTAAAATCGTTTTTTTCTAAAGTGAATAGTTTGCGCAAGAGGGACTTACAAAGTGGAAAAATGAGTGTCCCCCCCCCTCTAACTTCTGAACTAAGAGAGTGATAAATCTAAAAATAATATATGATGTACATAGCCATAAAAACTACCAACGAAAATTGGTTTGAACGAGATAGAGCTGGTAGTTTTTTTTTAATACGTAGTAAACCTCAATTTTCGGTTAGAAAAATCACTACCACTGCGAACGTGTTAAAACCAAAGACTTCTATATTGGATGCGCCAGTACCGACGCATACATATTTTTTAGTTTATGTATTTAATGGTATTTATTATAATTATTATATGTCAACACTCACGCACTAAACGCATCTTACTTTTATGTATTGTCTATGGCAACACTATCCCGCCCGCTTCCTACATTCACATTCCGCCATAGCTATTGGAAGATACGCACGCACCCGTCTCTTAACGCTCCGCTCCGCTATCGGCCGCTGTGATTACCCATCATATCGCGCTATATCGCTTATCATCAGCCACAGTCTCGAGAGTTACGGTTATAACTCCTGTGTGCATATTTCGCGGTCGTGAATCAAGACCCCGAACGCAAAGCTGGGAGCAGCGCCTACCTACCAACAAGAGTTCAAGGTAAGTGCAATTCCAAGTGTGGTCCTCCGTCCGGATATTCCATCTAACGCATTCTTTCTACTAATAATATTAATTACCTCTTTTCCTATTAAATTCACGCATACGCATATATATATTTAGTATATTACTCATAAATACTCAACGCAAATATTATATTTAACGCCACCCGCACGCATTAGAAAAGTTAATTATCTTTTCACACCGCATATTTTATATTACTCATAAGTACTCATATTCTATAACGCATTTACGCTATTTATCATAATCATATTTACCTATATATAATCAACCCGCTGGCAGGTAGCGCCCCCGAAATTATCGCTACCCAGGACTTGGACCATCCTGGCCATGTTAGTCCGGTTGTCCGATTCTAGGCAATCATTTTGATATTTTTTTGGTAATTAGGAGTTTTGGCACAAAGTAAAACGGACAATCCAAAATTAACAATTTTCTCAACCGTCATAAATTTAACGTAGTTTTCCCCAATTTCATTACAATTTCATATTATCTTTCGAATTGTAATCGTAGATAAAACTCATATTTATACGTTAATTTTATACCCACATATATTTATTTTATTGTGACGGTACTGGGCAACGCAGCCGATACATAACGGTATTCAAACGATTAACAGCTGATTGTTAGGCAGACTCCATATTGGGTTTGTTCTCTGAATACTTTACCGCAAACAGCTGATTTAAGCAAACAGCTGATCGTTGTTCGAATTTTATACTTTTTCGCTGAATATTTCTATTACCTACCCACTTATATACATACTCGTATCTCGTATCAATTATATTATCATGGCTTCTAAAGACAAATCCCATAGTAAAAGTTCAGACGAAAGTCAGGTCATGATAAATTTTTTAGAATACAAAAAACAAAGTTTGTTTCACATAGTTCAAGAAGTGTACAACTTAAGTCTCAAGGTTACCGATGAAACAGTACGCATGATGTTTCTCGCTCGGGTTCAATCTATCGATAAAACCCGATCGGATTACATCGAAACTATCGATAAATTGTTAATTGAACAATTAAAAGATAATCCGCAGGTACAGCCGAGTTATAGTGTTTTTAATACATTTGATGAATTATACTGTTTCATAAAGCAAACGGAAACTACTCTGAGACAAGAACTCGACGATAAAAAGAAAAGTGATAATTTTAATATCAAATTACCCCCACTTAAACTCACAGGTTTCGATGGTACTTATGGTAAGTGGCCTATATTTTATGAAAATTTCTGTAGTGTGATACATACGAATACTCGTCTCACCAACGCCGAAAAGGTTCAATATTTGATAGGTTGCCTTTCGGGTAAGGCACTTACTGTTTGTTCAGGCATAGCTGCTACCGCACAAAATTACGATGTTATTTGGCAAGCCCTTCTGGCTAAATACCACGATACCAGGGTTCAGGCGTCGTGCTATTTAGAACAAATGTTACACCAGAAGCCAGGGCAATCGGCTGATCAGATCTTGGAGAACTTTTGTTCAGCTGAAGCAGCTCTGCAGCGTCTACCTATCACAAATTTATCAGATTTCATAATAACTCATTTAGCATTAAGCAAGTTTGATAAACCTATGCTTGAATTGTTTGAACAATCTCATAGACATTTGAGTGTACCTACATATAGTGACGTCAAAACATTTTTGACAGAACAAAGCAAACTCCAAACGCTCCGCTCACCATCACATTCCCAAAAAGGTGATTATCGCGCTCAGCGGAGTTCAACCGCCTCTCATTTAAATAAACCTAAGTCATTTTTTACGCAAACCCGCCCTACTAATTTGAAATCAGTCGATACTTCTAACATAAAAAATTGTATCGTATGTAACAATAATTCCGCTCACCCTTTGTTCAAATGTCAACATTTTATTCAAGAGACTGTTGAAACGCGAAATGAAATAGTTCGTAAACATTCCTTTTGTGTTAATTGTTTAGGTTTTCATCACGTGAGTGCTTGCAGATCTGTTAATAGGTGTTCGATTTGCAATCGGTCTCATCATAGTTTACTGTGTTATAAAAATAATTTGAACGCATCAAATTCAACAAGAAATCATGCTACCGGCAACGCATCGAGGCAGGCAAACGCGTCTACTGCGCCGTCCGAGCATTCCATGTCGACTCATGCGTCATCGGCAGATGATCCGTCCCGCTCGCACTCGCGGGAGGCGCGGTCACATAGTGGCAATATCGCGTCGTTATCGGCTGTGATCCCTCCGCCGCGTAATTCAAGCAGCGCGACCACGGTTTTGTTGCCGACTGCTTGTGTATATGCAAATTATAAATCGGATCGTATACGTTTGTTTTTGGACTCAGGGTCTATGAGTAACTTTATTACGAAGTCTTGTTGTGAGCGTTTGCACTTAACCATACTTAACGCTCCTTCTGTCATTAAAGGCATAGGTCAACTTGAAAGCCAATCTTATGGAATTACGCATTTCAAAATATATTCGCGATTTGATGCCCGCTGTTCTTATTCGGTTAGTGCACGGGTTATAGACACTATTACAGATTTTTTGCCTAACGTGGAAATTGATACAGCGGAATTAACCCATTTACAAAATTTACCTATGGCTGACGAACGATACTATACTCCGGGTGGTATAGATTGTTTGTTAGGTAATGAACTCTTCCCCATGATTTTAGGGTCGCAAAAAATTACATCCCCAACCTCATCAGTAATCGCGATAGAAACCACGCTCGGATACGTCGCAATGGGAAAGGCGCATGCTTTACCTTATTCGCTAGTGGCAAACAAGCATCCCCGCGATCGCATGTCTCATTCCTCCGTGTCCGACAAGGCCTTCTTATGTCACACTCAAGATGTGTCTCTCGAACAATTAACGCAACGCTTTTGGGAGATAGAACAGGTGCCAGATAAGAAGCACATTAGCACGGACGACGCAGCATGTGAAAAGCTGTTCTCGTCTACTTACTCACGCGACGATACCGGTAGATATACGGTTAGTCTTCCCTTTAAATACCCTCCCAGTGAGCTAGGGCACTCGTACACAATCGCCAAACGCAGGTTTGTAAATTTAGAAAAAAAGTTAGACGCTTCTAACTTACGCAACGATTATAATGCCATTATTCAAACATATATTGATCAAGGTTATCTCACTAAAGTGTCAAATAGCTTTCTGGACTCTCAAGTTTATTATATGCCGCATCGGGCCGTTTATCGCCCTGACAAAGAAACCTCTAAAACGCGTGTGGTCTTAGACGCTGGGTGTAAAACCACGTCAGGTAAATCGCTTAACGATTTGCTTTATACGGAACCAATATTACAGAACAATATCTTTCATTTGCTTCTCAATTTGCGTATGTACCCGGTTGCTGTAACCGCGGACATAGAAAAAATGTATTTTCAAGTGAAACTTACTCAAGATCATCATGCATATCAAAGAATATTATTTAGGTTCGATTCCAATTCTCCTATTGAGAGCTATCATTTCAACCGCGTTTGTTTTGGCGTCTCCAGCTCACCCTTCCTGGCAATGCGAGTCGTAAACCAGCTCGCGTCAGACTGTCGCGCTTTATATCCTCTGGCGGCGTACGAAGCTGACAATCACATGTATGTTGACGACTACGTTAGTTCCATAGAGAATGTAGATTTAGCTGAAGACACCTATAGGGAAATGGTCGCTATGTTTAAATCTGGAGGTTTTAACTTAACTAAGTGGATCTCTAATGACAATACCCTATTGTCACGTATCCCGTCAATTCATAAGAGCTGTCTCGCTGTCAAGTTTGATGAGGATCCTCATGTTGACACTAAGATCGTGGGTATGCAATGGCAACCTAACGATGATACCTTTAACTTTAAAATAGTGATCGACATGCCTTTAACATGCACTAAACGCTCGATCCTTTCCGTAACCGCGCGCTTGTTCGATCCGCTTGGAATCATCAGTCCAGTGGTCGCATACATGAAGTTGCTTATACAAGAATGTTGGAAATTACAACTGGACTGGGACGAGACGGTCCCGGGTTGCATTCTGTCTAAATGGAAACACTTTCATAGGGAGTTGTCGCGTTTATCTGAAATAAAAATACCGAGACATATAGGTTTAACATCCGCTCGTCGAATTACTCTAATAGGCTTCTCGGATGCCAGCCAGCAATGTTATGGTGCTGTTATCTATGTACGAATAGAAACGGCTGAGAACGGAAACGCTCTTAATGTGAATCTACTGACCGCTAAATCCAAAGTGTCAGATTCTAATAAAACGCTAGCGCGTTTAGAACTCTGCGCGGCGGTCTTACTCGCAAAATTAATTAATTCTGTGCGCACTGTTTTTAATAAGCGGTGTCAAATAAACAATATATTCGCATTCTCTGATTCTACGGTAACCCTTACCTGGATTCACTCTCCCGCTCATAAGTTTCAAACTTTTGTAGCTAATCGCATCGCTCAGGTAAATGAATATCTGCCTGCTTCCCATTGGTATCACGTTCGTGGGGTTGAAAATCCCGCCGATATAGTCTCGCGCCCTGTGACACCTAAAGGGTTAATAAATAACTATCTTTGGTTTCACGGGCCGAAATGGCTGTCCGCACCTATAAATGCATGGCCTGTGAAGGAATATAAAATCAATCATAACGAGAAGACAGAATTACCGGAAATTAAAATAGCTTCTCTCCATGCACATACCATACCTGTCTCCGATCACGTTCACATGATAGACGAACTTGCCGAGCGTTGCTCGAGTTGGGTAAAATTTATTCGTTCACTGGTTTATGTATTACGTTTCACAAGGATTCTCAAATCCCGCGGTATACTTTCTGTATACGATTTAGAATACGCAGAATATTATGCGGTCCGCTTCGATCAGTCTAAGTATTTTCAGGTAGAATTACAAGCACTTAAGGCTACTAAAATTTGTCCAAATCAGGCTATTTTAAAACTCAACCCTTTTCTTGACGAACAAGGGTTAATTAGAGTAGGTGGTCGACTTACTCATTCTCAACTAAATTACAATACAAAATATCCAATACTGCTATCACCTAAAGGACGTATAGTGTCGCTCTTAGTAGACCACTATCACACCGACAATTTACACACCGGTCCTGGACTAGTGTTAGCATTGACTCGCCAAAAGTATTGGATTCTTTCTGCACGAAATTTGATTCGCCAACGAGTACATAAATGTAATTTATGTTTTAAAGCTAGGCCTCGTTCTACAACTCCACCTATGGGTGATCTTCCATCCATTAGAGTTTCACAAGTAAAGTCGTTTGTGCATACCGCAGTTGATTACGCGGGACCCTTTTACGTAACTCACATAAGGCGTCGTGGAGTAAAAAGTCATAAAGCGTATATTTGCTTGTTCGTCTGTCTCACAACAAAGGCGCTCCATTTAGAGTTAGTAAGTGATCTTAGTACAGATTTATTTCTCGCTGCCTTTAAACGTTTTATCTCACGCAGGGGTCCTGTTTCAGTGTTGTACAGCGATGGAGGCACTAATTTCATAGGTGCGAAACGAAAATTGAACGAAATTTACACGCTTATACAGTCCACTAATTATAAAAATGATCTGAATAAATATCTAACTCAACATAAGATTCAGTTTCAGCACAGCCCACCTTTCGGGCCCAATTTTAATTCGTTGCCTGAAATTAATGTCAAATGTGTTAAGTCTCATTTATTTAAAGCTATCGGGAGTCAAATACTCACCTATGAAGAATTCAGTACAATATTGGTTCAAATTGAAGGCATTTTGAATAGCCGTCCGATTTGCATACTTTCTTCGGATCCATCGGATCCAACCCCCCTAACGCCTAATCATTTTCTTAATGTTACTCCGCTTAAATATTTACCCGCTGAACACATTGAACCCCTATTACCAGATAACAGACTCACCCGCTATCAATTATTAAATAGAATTGTTCAAAGTTACTGGACACGTTGGAGCAAAGAATATCTTACCTCTCTCCAACTTAGACATAAGTGGAATATGCCGTCCAAACCTGTGACGATAGGAACTGTAGTTGTTGTTAAGGATGACAATACGCATCCTTTATCGTGGCCACTCGCGGTTGTATCAGAGGTGTTTCCCGGGAAGGATGGTGTAATTAGAGTCGTCAGAATTAAGACTTCTTCTGGTGAATACATTCGTCCTGTAACTCGGCTTTGCCCGTTACCCACGCAATAACTCCTACGCTTTTGAATTATTTTTTAGTTCATAAGTTTTCATTCCTTTTATTTTTTTTATTTTGTTTATTCAATGTAGAGGAAGAATCCTCTAAGCCCCCCGAAGTTGGATGCGCCAGTACCGACGCATACATATTTTTTAGTTTATGTATTTAATGGTATTTATTATAATTATTATATGTCAACACTCACGCACTAAACGCATCTTACTTTTATGTATTGTCTATGGCAACACTATCCCGCCCGCTTCCTACATTCACATTCCGCCATAGCTATTGGAAGATACGCACGCACCCGTCTCTTAACGCTCCGCTCCGCTATCGGCCGCTGTGATTACCCATCATATCGCGCTATATCGCTTATCATCAGCCACAGTCTCGAGAGTTACGGTTATAACTCCTGTGTGCATATTTCGCGGTCGTGAATCAAGACCCCGAACGCAAAGCTGGGAGCAGCGCCTACCTACCAACAAGAGTTCAAGGTAAGTGCAATTCCATATATAAAATGAGGTAGACATGCCCTACGCACCGATTTTTGAAACCTATAAACTGAGCTAATTAGCAGCGTTGCTCGCACTGTTGTGAGTCAAAACTTCGAAAGTAGGTGCTCGACTTGCAATCGGAGTCCATACACCTTCTCTTTTACTCTTTTTCTATTCGTATATTGCTATTGTGCGTGGTGACAATTACGTAAAAAATATTTATAAGTGAGTGTAGTCTTATTAATGTGTGTATTTGAGGATTGCTTTTGAAATCTCGTTTGTTAGAGTACGGCGCGTCTACCTCAGTTTATATAGAAGTCTTTGGTTAAAACATCAATCAAAGTTACAATGAACTATAAGAACTTTTATATTATGTTACTTGCTGCTACGAAACCCTTCATGGGCGAGTCCAACTCGCACTTGGCCGGTTTTTTATTATTTAACTAACGGACGTCACGCGGTTTCACCCACGTAGTTCCCGTTCCCGTAGGAATACGGGAATAAAATATAGCCTATGTGAACAACTCTTTGCGGTGAACCGCAAAAAGAGCAGCTTCCCAACAGTCAAAGAATTTTTAAAATCGGTCCAGCAGTTCTGGAGCCTATTCGATGCAAACAAACAAACAATCAAATCTTTCCTCTTTATAATATTAGTATAGATTTGTATAAATTATGGAAAGCATCTAACAACTGAGGGTCACTGTTCTTACGGACTGTCCCATAAGAATAAAAACAGCGGCCCTCAAGTTGGCTGCCCAATTATGTGACTCTTCCCTTTTGGTTTTCCCACCAAAATTGCACGAGTCGGGAAACACGTACGTTGGTTTGTTGCTTCAGTGCTTAAAAAAACCACTACTTCCTTTTAGCCCCTCTCTATAAAATAGAGTGCGAAGGGGCTTATTGCGAAACTTTGTCTGTAGCTGTGACTCTGTCGCATTAAACTACGTCACTAGGTTACGCGGATCATCTGTTCAAAGTTAAAAATAAAACAAAAATGACAACGTCAATCGGATTAAACTTTCACTTGCACAATAAACGTGTTAGAGAGGGGCAGTCTTGTGCGAACGATCTCGCGGCTTTCTTGTTTTATTAAGGTGAATATACTGCGATTTAGAGGCAGTACAGTACATTCACCTTACTGAAAAAGGAAGTAGAAATGTTGGTCCAATGAAAATTCGAAATTATATTCATTTGGCTTTCAACGGTATTAACATTGACTCACTTGCAGTTAATTTCGTTTATAAGTACATTTGCTTCCTATTAACATTGTTGAACACAGTAATAGCTGTATTTTGTACAAATTGTATCGCTCGGAAACTGTGAATCCCTTTTATCTTGAGCCAATATGAGTCAGTAGCTGATGTAAATTATTTTCATGACCTAAGTTTACAAACTTGGTTGAATGCAATGCATACATTCGTGACTTAAATTTCAAAATAATAATTCAGGCCTAATAAAATAAAGTAACTTACTTTAATTATAAAAATATGGATCCACCTGCATTTTTTTTTACCGTGTGGAAATCCAACAAGGATGCTATAGGACTTCACCGAAAACCATACGATACCTTACAACAGTCTATGGCCGGGAGTCCCGGGTAAGCCCTCGGAAGGATGTCCCAGGGTGCCCGGCAGAGTATCCACCTGCGTTGTGGAATATTCCCGTACCCACTTCAAATATGATCCTATTTCCGGAAAAAAGTAGTGTGTTGTTTCAGGTTTTCAACTTTATCCTGTAGATACTAGCGGACCCCACGTGGTAAAACCGTGAGAATACAGGGATAAAATGTGGCCCATGTCACCCGGAGACAGTGTAGCTTCTCAACAGTGCAAAAAAATGTTCAAATTGGTTCAGTCGGACGTTTTGGAGCATACCTGTTCAATAAAAACAATAAAATCTTTTTAAAATATTACCTTAGATACCTATACAGCAATACTTATATTTATCAAGTAACAATTACACTTATAATTCTAGTTTTGTTTACAAATCAAAATTTCCACGAATATCACGGTAGAATCGAACTCAACCTATTCGTCTAGCGCCGGCCATACAATCACTGAATAGATGCCTAAATATATGTTTTAGTAGGCTTTAAATCTATCCGGGACTTCACACCAAGATAAAGAGAAAAATATATTATAATCTCTTTACCTTCAACTTGTTCAATAACGATATACAAGTAGAAAATGTCCCAGTGACTCAGTGTTTGCACTCTCGACGAGGCATCGCCACCTCTCAAGGCCAAACGCTATCTTTCAATTAACATACATTATCTGTGAAGTTAAAAGCCCTTCCATGTGGACAAATACTCTTGCGAAATTAGCTTATATGACGTCGCTGTCGTTTTGTGTTACGGAAAGTGGATTTGAGTGCTGAGACTTGATATTATCTTGAATGAGTGGTGCTGAACAAATCGACGAGTTAATGACAAATAGGTAGGTGTTTTTTTAAAAGTGAGGAAAATCCCACAGAGATGCTAGCCGGACTCCTACCGACTAAAAACCACACGTTTCCTGACGACCCTAAGACACCTAACAGACATACAGACTTTGGCTACCACGGCGGCCTCACCTACGGAGGGTTCGGGTGCTACCCTTTCGCTGTGTTCGTGAGTGCTTTCTTCTTACGTTCGATCACTATGTCGCTACTCCCTCTGGAAAGAGTTATGAAGAGTGCGAGAAAGAGAGAAGGAAGAAATCATACATGCGGTCAATCGAGTAGAGACGAGTCGTAGTAATTTTACCTTTCTAGCCTATCAACGACTCGAGACGATAAGCGGAGGTCGAGATGAAATACTGTAATGGTTTAGTCAATTATTTAACATCTCTCCAGAAGGGTGGGTGGCAATGGTCCGTGTCTCCCGGCTGTAAATATGTAAGCAAATAGTAAGGTCTCATGATTGTAGTTTATTCGGCAGGAGTCTGATATAGCATCCACGTATGGTTATCTTTATCACACGTAAAATATGAAAGATAGGGTGTAACGTGAAATGAAAATCTTTTTGTTTCACCGATCAGAGTGGCAAGTGCGAGTTTCGGCATGCGCCTGTCGACAATCACGGGTGAGCGCGTTATCGCCGATTTGTATGGAATCGAGACAAGTTCCCGCGTTTACAGCTAGGTGGTGGGGTCTCGATTTCATACGAATTGGCGCGCCGTGAATATCGATAGGCTCGCGCAATAACTCGCACTTGCCCCTTTAGTAGTTCATTTTTAGCATAATTTTATCTAGGAAGACAAGAAGGCTTCTAATTTTTCTACTATTCTCAAATTATCACGGAAACAGCCCGTCTTAAACTCATTCTAAACATGAATGACCTTCAAAAGCCTCACTTATTCGCCTACATAAGCCTTTTAAATTTCACGGCACGTATTAATAGACTATTTAGTAAATCTATTAAACTGCTCCACGGATACCTACTTAGGCTCCATTCGATATGGTACACATGCATGCATTGTTGGCCTTCAATATTTCCTAGTTCCTGTATACGTCAATTTATTTTTAGTTGACCTTCTTTTTTCGAGGTTGTATTACGAAAACTACATGAAGATTCATCAAGTGTGTCTTCCTAATTACTTGTAGGTACCCTTATCACCAAATTTGGCAGTTTATTGTGTACACCTACAATCTACATGACCCGCGCAACTTCGTTTACGTTATAGCTCGGTTTTTGTACTGTATAATGTATGCTTTATAATGTACCAGCTGACCCGCGCAACTTCGTTTGCGTTCATAAGAGAGACAGTGAAAAAGAGCGCTATTATTTTGATATCATGTTTCCCGTCATTTACCCCCTTTGCATTTACTCCCGTCGCATCCCAAAAGTAACTCCCAAAAACGCGAGATAGCACCCAAACCCACTTAGGTGAGGCCATAGTGGTAGCCGTAGGTCTGTTGGAAGTTTTGGGTTGACTACCGAAGGCTTAACAACCGTAGGCTGTTAAGCTGTGTTAACGTGTGGTTTTTAGTCTTTAAGAGTTCGGCATTGCATACATGCAGGAATTTCCTCACTTTTAAAAAAATGGAACTGTGAGCGAACCTTAAAAGATAAATAAATAAATAGGTACTTTGTTTAAGAACTTTTTAAGAGGAATAATTTTGTAATAAATTATTTTTATATAACTTTATATCTTTACGCAGAGGCGCAACGGATACTCTAATAACGATTAAATGTTTTCCGTTTTCGAAACATTTCTCATTGCTGCACCGCTCCTATTAATCTTAGCATTATGTTATGTAGCCTTAAGCCATTCTCATCAAATGAACCTACTTACTATCGAACAGTTAAAGAGTTTTTGTAACCCTACCAGTAGTTTCAGTAAGGCTTGCCTTGGTATAATGTGATCATGGTCCCTTTGCAGCGTGTGTCCAGTACCAGCTACACTTCCGACGTTTGATCTGTTGGAGGGGTCTCACTGCAGCGTTCCAATAGGCTTACGTTCGTGATTTTCTCGGGCCCGCATATACCGAGGATTCGTTGGAGGCAGCGGTTGACGAAGACTTTTAGCTGGTAGCGAAATGTGACCTTCCATGTCTCGCATCCGTATAGCAGTTAGTAGTACAGTTTTAACGTTTACTTTGTTTTGAGTTTCACTCTTCGAGTCCATTTTCGCGACTGCCTACGGGGGGCAGCTGTTGTGTGAAGGTTGTTCTAGCCTTGGCGAGTCTTGAAATGATGTAGGGTACCTACTCTTCTATCCCATCAGTTTCTGACACGACACTCCCGGTACGTGAATTAGTGCCTCCACCACATCTCTTGCGTCTGTCGATTTTAATTTCAGTCCAGCCATTCGCTGCCACATCCTGCACGTTGTCCTGCAGACCCCTCTTTTTCCGTAGTACACATGCATGACGGCGTGTGTGTGCCTCAGCGGGCACAGGTCATCGTGGTCATTTAAATCCTCCAGGATATCAGGATAGTCCCCATTCTATGCCATGCCACTTGTTCTTTGTGGTATTCAGCATTATACCATCTATTTCCTATGAATGGTTGTTAACTATCCTGTTATCTTCATAACGATCCTCTAAGGTAGGTACAGTATGTATTTTCAAAAGAGTTTGTGAACTCTATGTTTAATTTCTTTTTCAGAATATTGATGACATTTGATTGATGTCATTTTATACACGTTTACGTCTGCTACATTGATACATGTAATAAAATTCTAAGACGCCGTGTTTGTTTGTAAATTGTTTATACTGAGGAAAATTCTATACTGAGGAATAGCTTTAATCATTAAGCTTTATTTTGATTAAGCAAACAGGGCAGATTCACACGCCACTTGATGAGTATGATTAATAAATACCTCTAATTTCATAGACCTTATGAGACGTAAACAAAGTTGCGAGGGTCAGCTAGTTAAAAGATAAAACAATAGGTTTCTTCTTACCTACTTAAAAACTATTATATGTCTTTGAAATGTGCATTTTATGGTATTGATGTGACTTTTATGACACGTTTAAAGTACATAGGTATGGGATAGACGGCGCTCGCGGCTACGTCAGCGTGAAATTTTACTTCCCACTTCCCATGGGAATGTACTCCGGGGATAAGAAGGAGCCTATGTGTTATTCCAGACTATAATGTATAATCTGTACCAAATTTCAGCCCGATCCGTTCAGCCGTTTGAGCGTGAAAGAGTAAGAAACATCCACACTCACAAACTTTCACATTTATAATATTAGTAAGATCTATATATAATATATTAGAACTGTTGAGGGTCGAGTCTGTACTTGGAAGATATTTTGAAAATTTTAATTGTAGGGTGTTCTCTCATCGATTCTGAAGCCGAAAATGTAATTTTAATTTTACAAATCTGTCTGTCTGTCTGCATCCCGAATCAGTATCACGCCGAAACTACTGAATCGATTTGAATGAAACTTGGTATAATCTGAGCTAATGATCCGAGGAAGGTTCTAGGATACTTTTGATCCCGATATTTAGTACGATTCCTTTAGGAGAGGGGATGAAAGTCAAAATGATTTTTAGTTGTAACTTCCCTATGCGAGGTACGATATCAAAAACTTTTTCAGTGTCATAAAGGGTGTACTTTAAAGATTGTTTCAAACTTTTTTCAATTTTGAGTGTTTTGTAGCCCACGCACGCCTTTGGCGCGGACTAAATTATTTTAGAATAGCCTTAATTATTAAGCTCTTTTTTAATTAAGCAAACAGGGCAGATTCACACGCTGTATGATGAGTCTGATTAAGAAATACCTCAACTTTAATAGACCTTATGTGACGTAAACGAAGATGCGAGGGTCAGCTAGTTAAAAGATAAAAGAGTTATAGGTTTCTTCTTAACTACTTAAAAACTATTTTTAAAATTTTTATGGTAATAATAGACATTCTTTGAAATGTACATTTATGGTATTGTTGTGACGTTTATGACATGTTTTAAGTACATAGGTATGGTTCAGAGATGGCGCTCGTGGCTACGTCAGCGTGAAATTTTATTTCCCACTTCCCATGGGAACTTTAAAAAGTAGCCTATGTGTTATTCCAGACTATAATGTATCCCTGTACGAAATTTCAGTCAGATCCGTTCAGCCGTTCAAGCGTGAAAGAGTAACAAACATCCACACTCACAAACATTCACATTTATAATATTAGTAAGATTATGCACATAGAATAGAATAAACTTTATTGCACACCAATACAAAAACATGCATGTAACTAGATTTTAGGAGCTCTTACTGGCAACCTTTGTTTGGAAATTTTTGTATAGGATCATTTATTAAGTGGGTAGTTATTGGTGTTACATATTTTGAGGACAGTGTTTTTTTTTTATTTCTACACATGAACTTTTTTCTTGAATCACGTATTGCTGCTTTGAATGAAGTCAGTACAATTCATACTAAGTATGTAAAAAGATAAGGATTACATACCTACATAACATACATACAAGTACGTACCAATATGATATAGACTCAAAGGCTTTATCGACTGACAGAGCGAAGCGAGCGAGAGTCTCCGAATAGACAGTACGGATAATTTTGCTTTCGTCCGTATGTTTATTTATATGCAATCTCATGTCAATAATTTGTAATAGCACTAGTACCTATAGTATTAGACCAGATTTCACCATAATTTTGTTTTTTGTCTGGTATTTTAAAAGTGGGGAGCCTTTATCATGTTGAAATGAACAGGCAAAGGTTGTGAGTCCTATCCGCTTTTGAAATTTTTCAATAAACCCACGGTGGAAGATGGCCTGAAAATGTGCGCCTATCTATTTCAACACGGCAATAAGCTACTTGCTATGCGGTTGTACGCACGAAATGTGGACTACGTGGTATGCCTCTGCCTGCTCCTTCAGGGATAAAGACGTGACTATATGTATATATTATACATACATACATATGGTCACGCCTTAAACCCCAAGAGGTAAACAGAGGCATATTATATGCCCATATTCCCCTTTTCCAGAAATTGGGGATGTGATTTTTTTTCTTGTGAGAAATGGAAAGATCATATATAACTTTCATAGAAAACTATTTTTGTTTTTATGATTTTCGCAATAATTGAAAAGTTATATGTACCAATTTAAAAATTAGTCGAGTACAACCACCGTCCGAAAACTTTTTTTAGTTTAAAATCGCATGGTCGTATTTAAAATTTTATCAATTTTAAATGGTTCATAATTCAATCAAATACTTTATTTTTAAAGTTTTACGAAATTAATATCGATATTATTATTGATAAGCTTTCAAATACGTAAAGAAAATCAATATCTATTTTTTTTTTACATTCCCAATTGTCCCACGTAATAGGTGGTGAGCCGTATTGTCGTGTTGAGTTGGACAGGCGCAGGTTGTGGCTGCCTGCTGTTGAAATTTTTCAAGCCGTCTGCCGCCGCCTTCAACTTGGCTAAACGTCTGCCTTTTTACTGGCAACCATAATGTATGTACTTGAAAAAAAAAAAACGAAGTCAATTCCGGCTATCGCTACAGTTTCTACCTTGTTTCCCATAGCTATAGAGTGCATTACACTGAAACGTTCGGCCGTGACAGTCAGTTGCCTTGAACGCACAAATTAAGCGACACACTTAAAAAGTAGGTGCGTTTCACATTCGTTTGTCACGTCTTTTAACGAATGGCACGAGAAAATGTCGAGCGTTATTTTGAGAAGATGTTCGAGCAAGTAAATAATGAGACAACTAACATGTTTCAATAATCTTGAGTGTTTTTGAGATCAATGAATATTGTGTAGGTACTAACATTGTTGCCTTTTTCTACACATACATACAAATAGTCATGCCTTTATCCTCGAAGGGGTAGGCAGAGGCATAGTCTACGCCCACATTTCACCTTATGGTTTTATGTCCCACGTAATAGGTGGGACATAAAACCATGAAGTGGTACGTGGGGCATAAACGACAACCGCAGGTCGTGATTACCCGTAGTTGAAATTTCTCAAGCCAACCATAAGGCCTTCAACTTGGCTTAACGATTGTCATTTTACTGGAACTGGGTTTCATTTCGAGTTTTCCTTCTCTACGCAATGGATCGTTTTGCGAAAGTGTTCCCTTAGTCGCTCCTTATGAAACTCTCGGGATGAATTGGGGTGACGACATTTTATATTCTTTTCCGTTGCCACACGGGGCCCCTTCTGACTAATGCAAAAGATAGTAATGGCTAAAAGTTATGGTGGTCACGTTAGAAACAGAAGCATTTAACTAAATTAAGTAGGTACAACCTAATGGAAATCCATGACGACTTTAGTGATTGGGGGCCACTCGAACCGACAAAACTATTTGAGGGAGATAAGAAAAGAAAAAACTTTATTAAAAAAAAATCTGTGACTTAACCTGGTCGTGAGTTAGTGGCCTTATGATGTCGCTCCCTTAATAAAGTAAAGGCCTATCTCAAAAATACAAACTTTTGGAAAAACGTGTTTTAAGAGTCAGAGAACCCGATAGTTCTACTCTATAATCCATAACGTCATAATTTAAAATGCTATGCCTTTCATTATTTTTTTACGTAGACTACATTAAATGTACTACAGTATTCTTAATTAAAATATAAGAAATAAAAAATATTAAGATACTAATAAATTCTTTATTTAAACCTCTTCCGACTTAGGCCTGTTTTACATTAATTTTATTTTAGATTTATAGGCAATGTTTGGAATCTGCCTTTCTAAAGCTTAAAAATAATCAACATTATGAAGACTATCACAAAATAATGCTTTATTACACAATATAACCTATTACACATAGGTAAAAGTGCCTTATTGGAAAATGAAAATACCACGAAAAATTGTATTCATCAAAAATTATAATAATTCGAAAGTTACCAAATGGCACATAATATTTATTAAATATAGTGGAACATTCTAAAAAACTCAAAAATCTAACTTAACATTACTCAACAAAGTAAGAAAATTGCAGATAAATAAGGAATCTTGGGAACTTCTAAAAATTCCCAAATTAAACTTTATATTTATTTATTTATTTTACACTTTATTGTACGCCAAGTAAATAAAATTATGGTACATAAATTCAGTGCAAGAAGATGTACAATGGGCGGCCTTATCGCTAAAAAACTATTTATGCCAGGCAACCTTTATGTTCCTTACTTACTCCAAAAAATTTCTGAAACAAAACTTTTAATAACAAGAAAAAGTTTCAAAATTGCACGTATCTAATAATAAATCAAATAGGAACTTTGCAAAAATTACAGACACCCTTTTTTTCCTATTATTAATTTGACCACAAAATTTTTAATTATAAACAAAACATTTTAATTATTTAACAACCATTATTTTTTCTTATGCTATGAGTATCAGCAACTTTACTAAAATTAACCAGTCTAAAAGATTTAAAGTATTTCATCGTTTTGAGGTGGTCAAGTTTATCGCTGCATTTAAGTCTACATTTTTGAGAGCATGGTGGTTTCATTTCTCTAGCAGGAACAAGTTTCTTAGTAAAATTAGAAATGTGTTGTTCGCCTAAGTTTCGCTTATTTTTTGAGCCGGATTGTGCTCGGGCCGGACGTCTATGCCAAGGATGTCCAGATTGTCTCAAAGTGAGATCGTTGTATTCTGAAGAGAGGGTAAGGGCAGGAAAGGGAATTTTTTGCTGTAAACGCAAACGCCAGTGTTTTACGGACATTGAACTCAATCAGGTATTCGGATCCCCATTGGGAAATGCGGTCCAGGACCCCGTCAAGATCAGCCACAAGCTGCCGTCTCTTCTCCACAATGTCGAATTTCCCTGCCGATGGACGGGCCGAGTAACTTTCGTGCAAAGTGTAATCGTCTGCATATAGCAATGAATCCTCCCGCGGGACAGCATGTCATTGATATGAGAAGAAAGAGAGTAGGGAACAACACAGATCCCTGTGGTAACCCGGCATTAACCTGCCTAAATCAAGAAGCCTAGCCGTCGCAGAGGACCCGTATTCATAGTCCGTGAAAACTGGTCATCCAGCTGCAAAATTGTCGGTCGGAAACTTGGAAAGCAGCGACGCGTGCCATACTCTATCGAAGGCTTTCGCGATATCGATCGAGGCTTATAGCCAACGACTCACCGTGCCACTCCATAGCCTTACCCCAAACATGCGTCACGTACGCCAGGAGGTCATCCTAGCTAGACCGCTTTGGCCTAAAGCCGTATTGTCGATCATTGAGTAGCGAGTGATTCTCGAGGTAACGCATGAGCTTTTTGTTGATGATTAACTTTTCGCTTTCTCGTTAAAGTTCTAGTTAATGTAACATCAGCAGCAGTTGTATTAGTGGTATTAATAGATAAAGTATTTGATGATGAGCTCAAAGAACGCTGTCAGGCTTCTGGTTCTGCATTATAGGTTGTATCATTATCACTTCCTTAGTATCACTCTCTGCAGAATTAACTGGTGAAATGCGACAATCCAGGAGCGTGAATCGTTGTTATTGGCACAGCTGTGGGTTAAACATTTCGCAGTTTCAGTAACAAGGGAGATGGTAGATTGTGCTCGAGGAATACGTGGTTGCTCATCCGAGGGTATAACATTAATTTGAAAAATAAGTAATGCTCGAGTTATTGGGAAACATTCTCGGGATGATTGGCGGCTACTAAAAGTTGTACTCGTCGAACTGCCGCTGTCGGAACTCGAAGATGAGCTAGAACTACTTAAAGATGATCTGCTTGAGCGTTTCGATGGTGTTTCGATAAAAGCAATCAATGGCCCAGACAACGCGACCAACAGTTGTGTATTTTCTGAAACGCGTCCAGTACTATCCTAAAACATAAATCATACGATTAGATGCTATACATTACTTGCACCTAATCTGAAATAAGATTCGGGTGAACTGAGTGTAAAATAATAAAGTCTGTGAAAGTTAAGGATTTAGCTAGAAAGATTACAATAGAAAAACTTACTTTCTGCCCCTTAGTCGATTCATTTTGTTACTCAACTTGTGGTTCTGGCAGATTAAGTAAGTTTAAAATGTTATGCCACCGCGACGTCATGTTTCTGTGAATAATAAAAATAACAACTGTATCTATTTTACAGTTACTTAACCTATAATATACAAACTTCACACCTACTTAACCAATAATTAAGCTAACCATACGAGATATTATGAACGCAATTCAAAATTTGATTAAACATTTTGCATCGTGTAAAGAACTAACCTTAAAAGTAAGCACAATTCTTGAATCCAATTTTGTAAAAAAAAGAATGACTTTGAGATTAACATAGAAAAAACTAAATATTGTTGTAAAATAAAGAGCTAATTTGATTTATAATGACATATTCTAATAAATTTTGGTGATAACTACTAGTTCAACCTGTCTAGTACTAAAAAATAAAGCAATACTTACCCGTTATTTAGTAATAAAAAGGCACAATTCCAATTCGAACAACACGACCAGCGGTTCGGCGTCATCAAGTAACGGCACCTTACTAGTTAGGCCTCTCTAGCGAGAAGGCGGGGGTGCGGAAGAGGGTAGTATGAAAGGGGCACTATTGCCGTATTTTTTTTTTCCCTTTCTGTCAAGGTCAAGTGATAGAATAGTTGTTATTGAGCCCATATAACACAAAAACTCAAAACCTCTAAATTTTGAATTGTGCCCTTACAATATTAAGGGAGCGATGTGACTCTTGACGCTCTGCTTGGGGTGAGGGTATAAAGAGGGGGAAACACGAGCACTATAGGTTTTTAGGATTCTTTGTTTTTTAACTGTGGAAAATCCATCATGGATGCCATGCCGAACTCTTACCGACTAAAAACCAACACGTTCCCAGCCTACTACCTACGATTGGGAACCGTGGGTAAGTCCTCAGATATTAGGCTATATTCCCAACAATTCGCATCCTATCGTTCGGATCCTATCCCGCGTCTTTGGGGGTTTGTTCGGGTGTTCAGTTTTTTTATGATTCTATTTTACAAATAAAACTAACGTAATAATATCGAACGGCGACACAAAAAAAGGAAACGATTTAAAAACAATTGCAGAGCAAATTTACTGAGAGTCAGGGCCACGCGTTTCAGTATGTTGCACTCCCGCCCTTGGAACAAGACGTAAGCGGAAGCGTGACAGTACCTACAAACTACGACCAAAATTATCTTTAAATACATACCTACGTTTTGTACACTACTAAAAATACTAGTATTGTCAGTTTTCAAGTTTATGTTAGTAAGTCACGTAAATTTCAAGGCAGTGAAATACTAATGTTAGTTTCAAACAATTTTGGTAAGTTGAAACACTTGAACTGCACATACACAAATCAAATTCCACAATTTATTGAAGATGAATTCGCTCTATGATTTCGTAATTTAATAGAGCCTATTACTTGCAAATAATTAAGATCTTTCTTTCGATACATCATATTCTATCGTGATTGTTTAGGTGAACTGCCTAAATACTTAACAATCACGAAATAAGTTAGTATATAATATATTATTGTATATGGCTTTTCTCTATTCAGGTAAATAAAGCGTCACTATTATAAAAACACCTAATTTCAAACAAAACTCAAAATACAAAGTGCATTTCATCTTGATGACGTAACGAAATGCAAATATCACTAGAAATTTTGCTTCTGTCACGGAAGCTACACCGAGTTAGTTATCAAAGGCCGCTCCAGTTTCCGCTTCCGCGTCCTCTCTTGTCTTCCTCCGTACGTTTATAAGCGCGATAATTTTGGCTACCAACCGAAGGTGAGAGTGTGGTATTTATAAACACGTCGTTTGCATGCACGAATCTGCTTCGCTTCCTGCTCCAAGTTTGTACATTTGTTCTGTGTCGTACCGTTTATTGTTGTTAGTTTTAAGAGCATTTGATGTTAATGATGTGAGCGATAAAACAAAGATGGCGCTGACATGTGTTATAATTGTTATCTTTATCTGTATGTTTTCATGAAACTTAGATTTACAATTTGAAAGGGAATCTATAGAAAGATTTAAGGAATATTTTGCTTAGCAATATTAGAATTGATTTTCATAGGAACTTGCATCAATCAATCTATGAAATTGGAGTATAAATAATAATAAATAAATAATAAATATTCACGTTTCACACAACGCTATCTGATCCCAAAGTAAGCTAGGAATAACCTGCTTGTGTTATGGGTATCAGACTACGGATATTAATACTTATATACTTTTGAAATACAAACATAATATACATAGAAACACCCAGACTCTTGACACAAAAAAATTTTAAATAAAAAAATAGAACCGACTTCATACAAATCTTTAAATATAAAATTTACCTAGCACATAGTAATATGTATTTTGATTTATCAGATTTTATTCAATATAATATTGAAGTTGGTGCCATTAATAATACCTACCTAAACCTATGGGTTTACTAAAATTTTTATTTTTTTATTTTAAGTGACGGGTGAACCGAAAAGTATATCTATCTAGGTGTAAAGTTCTCATAAACACAAACCAATCAAGCCAAAACACAAGATAGCTGCTGTAAATCGTTAAGGAATTCCCTCGACTGTCTTTCGGTTCCATCATCAGATCGAGTCCAGACCTTCATTAAATTTTAGTACATTAAAGTACTTAATCAAAAAGTTAACAAACGCACTAGTTGTCCCTACAGTTTTCGGTGGTTGCCCTCGATTTCTCCTGGATCCCAGCATCAGATCCCGATACCCTGGATATGGGACCACCTCAGAAGTAACTTCTTTCAAACAAAAAAAAAAAATTCAATATCCATCCATAATTGACGCTGCTATCGCGTAACATACATACAAAAAAAAAAAAAAAAAACATAGCGTACGAATTGAGAACCTCCTCCTTTTTTGAAGTCGGTTAAAAATTAATGGGTCACACAAATATTTGTCTCCGGTGGGAATCGAACCCACGACCTCCAGCGCCGCAGGCGGTATCACTACCGACTGCGCCACAGAGGCAGTCAGTATAGCAGTCTACTGCTAGATCTCTAAAGAATAGTATAGACCTACCTACGTCTGGCAGTAGACTGAATAAAGTCAAACCGACCCAGAACAGTTGGTGTAGAATATAGACACCAATAGTTTTGAATGGGTTTGACTTTACTGTATCACGATGGTCTGTCTGCTTCGTATAGGGTTCTGGATGACCTGTTGAGAGTCCTGGGACATCCTTCCGAGGGTTTCCGCGGGGCTCTTCCGTGGTGTGTTACGTGAGGTTTTTTAGTCGGTAGGAGTCTGGCATAACATCCATGAGGTTTTTCCCTCACGTTAAACAAAAAAAAAGGGTTCTGAATGACTATTATGTCCAAAAATCTGAGCTAGATTTTTAAACTCACATGACTTGTTCCATTCATTTTGGAATTTGGGTCCTTTTCGTCTATGCAGATGAATGAAACTTTGCTCATCTCTCGACGTTACAACTAATTGGCAATAGCCGTGATTGTGAGAATAGACTACCTGTGTCAAACCTTGACTTGATTTCATTAATTTTGACATTTTGACGTTAGAAACCGCCGCGGTAAAACGCAAGTGTGGCCCCGGGCTGAACTGATAATATATTATTGCCATTAAATATTAATTTTCATCCCTCAAAGTGCAATTTATGGGGCCTGTGCCTGTTACACTCATGAGGCATAAATCGTTTTCATTACAAAGATCTAAGTATTTTAATTCTACGTAATATTCTATTTTCATAACCAAAGGAAACAAAATTATTACCTCATACAGATAGCTAACGTAAAATTTACCTCAGGTTTTTTTTTTCAATTACATTCACGCACGCACATTCAGATACCTTCCCAAAAATAAACAGTATCTTTGATCTCACAAATCCGAAAAAAATAAATTGCCGAATCCGTTTACGTAATGTTCAAAGCTCTTAAATTCTACCGAAAGACGATAAATAGCGCGTAAGTGAATTAAAAAAACATTACTTATATTTATATTTTTTTTATGAACATACGAGGTGAATATTTGACGAAGATTATTCAATATGGCGGGTACTGAAACTACCGTATACCATAAATAAGGGTTATGTTTTCTATAAAAATAAATATCACGGTCAAAGGATTGTAGGCATGGGATGAAATGTTTTTTGGGTGAATAACATTTTGATAAAATATTTTTATATTCGATGTAATCCTTGATCTCGTGATAAAATAAAGTATATTTTAATAATTTCTGAGATAAGCCGCAAATATCGTACATACGAATATAAATAGCATTTTATTTGTGACAAGGTGTAGGCAGAAGCATAATATACTCACATTTTACCAGCAGTATTTATAAGTCGCTGGCTTTTGGCCGTGGCGCATCTAGCGATTGGGAGCCACTTCTGACAGTGGTCCTCAAGTTGGCGGCCCTTTGATGTGCCTCTTTACGCTCCTCTTGAAGAACCCAGGATTGTAAGATAAGGGAAACACGTGTGCGGGCAGGTCGTTCCATGTTTTTATAGTTCGACAGAGGAACGATCTTTTGAAACGCTCAGTTCTGGCGAAGATTCTCTCCACTGTCTAGGGTATAAAGCGCTCGGAAGAATATCCCAAGATCCCCGACAGCCTTTGGCTACGACCACAGACAGCAGGGTTTGGTTACATTTTTGGGCTTCTTGGGGTCGATTGAGGTGTAGTTCCGCTTCTTGGTATATGAGGCGTGCGTGAAATATTAACGACACGCCGCGGTCTTGGGCCTGCTTCTGTAATAAGTGGTATGAGGTCGACCACCCTATTTGACTTAAAGAAAGTGAATTAAGCATTAACTCTTTTATTTAATAACTAGCTGTTCCCCGCGGCTGCGACCGCGTAGAAGTCGTTATCGCGTAAGTGTCGTTATATCGTAAAATCATAACCCTCCTTTTGCGCTGTCGGTTAGAAAGTGACCTATGTCGAATTATCCCTATACCAAATTTCATCTCAATCGCTCCAGCCGTTTAGGCGTGAAAGCGTAACAGACAGACAGAAAGAGTTACTTTCGCATTTATAATATTAGTAGGGATTTAAGTGCATAGAGGTTTAACTGAAAAAGAACCTAAACAGCAATATTCACAAACATCACCATCAGAAAAGTACTCGATCAAACAAAACGTCTAAATTTTTAAACCCTCGGCCACAACTCTGCACTACTTTCGTGGCAGCTGGGTCCGGTTTATGTGCCCATCAAAGCCGACGTTGCGATAATGGAGAGCCCAAGTGTGCCCCTCGTAAAATATAACGCTTTGAATTTCAGTATCGGAGACGTGGTAAGCAAAAAACAAGTAGCGATTAATGGTTGAAATTTTGACGGAAGTGCAGTTTTTGAACTGTTGTAAATGGTGGAAAATTATGTGATGTATGTTTTTTGATGGAGAGGAAATACCTCTCTTGTAGTTTAATTTTTTTATATACGCGTTTGTTACGTCAGACTCGAACCGAATCTCTGAGACAAATAAATATTTATGAACATTCTCATCTAGCTCAAATTAAGCTAATATAAGATGGGATCTTCACGACTGATAGACATACTCATACATATATGGTTCTTAATAAATACCTTAATAACCTTTGAATATTAAGAAAGTTACAAAGAAAGAAACATCAGAGACATTATATTGCTTACGACGGAAAAAATTTCACTTCCTCATCTGGGGATTCAGCCAACCTCACATATTCATGTGCTGCCTAACTGACAAAGGCACCACAAATAAAGTTATAATGAGGTAAATTTTGCAGTCAACTATATTGTGTATTACACACATACTACATATAGTCACACCTTTATCCCCGAAGGGGTAGGCAGAGGCATATTATTATATACCAACATTTCACCTTTTTAGAATTTGTCCCACGTAACAGGTGGTGAGCTGTATTGCCGTGTTGAGATGAACAGGCGCAGGATCTGACTAACTGCTGCTGAAACTTTTCAAGCCGCCTAAAAAGGCCTTCAACTTGGCTTTACGACTGCCATTTTACTGGCAACCGGTATCAACGGTTTAAAGTGTCTTCCGAAGCACGGAAACGCTCAAATAAATGTCACAGTTGTCACATGGATGGTCACCAATCCAAGAACTGGCCATAGTGAAAGTTGCTTACTGCAGTATGATAATTTACAGAACACTGTGTTCGCGGGGCCACGAGTGCTTCAATAAATTGTGTACTAAATTGTATAATGCTGTTTCAAATCGTATTTGTACACAAGCCGCCTCTAAACACCTTATGAGTCCAAGTGTTTCTGTCACGTAAACCCACCGAGTGTACATTGTGTGCATACAAATAGTTTGTAAATAATATTGCCGTTTTTTTTATGTATGTTCGTATATTGGCACGATGCCAAGGCATTGAAGATTAGTAATAATTGACAGCTTCATAAAGATGTGCGTGTATAAAAACGTTTTCATCGGATGTGCGAAAAATTGATATAGCATACATGTTATGAAAAATAGGCTATTAATTTTCTATTGCAAAACACTTCAATCTATAGAGTCTATCAATGAAAATTGGAACTTCTGCTGCTAAGGTGAGTGCTGTGGCATGAATTGTGGAAAATCAACGCCCAGCAGTAAACTGGCATAAGCTGATTTCATTCATTTCAAAAGAATTCATCATCGTCATCTCAGTCGATTTGATGCTTACTGCAGTATTGAGTAAAAACCTCCCCTAAGAATCGCCATAGTGCTTAATTTTGTGTTACATTCTTCTAGTAGGCTGCCTCTATCCAATATAATAATATGAGGTCGCTAGTCTATCTTGCGGGAGGTCTAACCAGTCTCCGTTTTCAGGCCCGTAGACGCTACTCGAGAACTTTTCAGCCCCATTGGCGCATTTTTACACTATGACACTTAGGTCCAGCGAATTTGCGAGTTCTTTATAAAATTCTTTAATGCAAAAAAGGTTGCTAGTATAAATAAATCATCGACACCCATAATGCCTACTCCAAAGTCAGTATTTCGTATCTTCAATCGTTGTATGCAAAAGTCATCGGTTTTCATACTGGCGACCGCAGGCTTCCCTTATCGCCTATTGTCTGTGTGTCAGTCTGCCGTCCAAGGTCTGACGTGTGCGGTCGGGGGTCCCGGACCTGTGCCTGTTATGGCGTGTCTCTGTATCTTCAGAGTTCATTAAAAGTCTGACCATGAGTAGCTGAGGTAAGTTACGAGATTGCTGTTTTAATTTTAATCAAGAAACGTGGAAATTAATTTGAAAGGAAAAACTTTTAAGAATTAATTTTAGATGGCTTAGAATAAAGAAAAAAAAATTGAATATCTTATACTACTAAGATGGTAGGTAAGACAACGGCCCAACTGATCAAAAGTGTTCGCCTGAGTCTATGTACATTTTGCATTATATTGCAATACTAAACAATCGCTTGGGTCATCCGTCGGCTACCTACGGTTGAAATTATTCAAGTTGCCCATTAAGGAACTAGTTCCTGTGGGAAACTCGTACGGGAAAACTTGGAGTATGCATCAGGATAGTTCTTGGAGTAGGCATTAGTTAGTAGAAAGTCTCAATTTAGGACAGAGATAGTCCCCTCCACCAACCCATGGTCTTACCAACCTTTTGGCTATGAAGACCGAATGGTCAGGAGTTACGCGCCGTACTTGAGTGTGCTCTTTGCGGCGCGCACTCTGTAGACTTTCACAATTGACTATCCCGGCTCTCTCCCCACTCTTTAGTAGCCTTGTTGTCTTGGCGTTCATTTCCTATTTTAGTACAGGGATAGCTTATGGTCTGGATAGACACTTTTTATTCCTGGAATAATTTTTCATGAGATACGGGAACAGAAACAAAATTTCAATCAGATGTAGCTGCGGGCATCATCTAGTCTTTAACAATAAAAGGCAGATCACTATCCAAAATTAGAAACTACAATACACGAATACACATAATCATTTTGACAGCTACATCCATTTCGGTCTGTACGTGTAATTTAAGGTCTGCAAATGTTCCGCTATGTGAACAAATTGTATGAGCCTCCACGTATTTGGAGATATGCGTTTTTTGTGATTGCAGACTGCATTGTTTTGTCTGAGTGTTAGAGTGCCTTTACATTGGGTTTTGCAATGTCCTGACAACAGTATATTTATTGTTTACAATTCTATTCCTGTCCATATTTCAAATAAAGAAGCTCCAGTAGGTCTGGAAAATATATTGAGCATTAATTTACAGGGAAATTTTCGATAGTAGATTTGATTCTACAAGTTCTACAGGTTCTTCAAAAGGGTTCTGAGGAAGTTAGTGTAGGGAAGAAATCAATCACGACGTGTGTATCACCTCTGTTCTTCTGTTGTAAATGACCATAGGCTACGATGACCGTTTTAATTAGGTGCATCATAGAATTCTTTTTTCACGTGTGGAAATCCTTCACGGATGCTATACCGGACTCCTATCAACTGTGCTCTGCCACTGCCTACGGCCGGGAGTCCCGGGGAAGCCCTCAGAAGTATGTCCAAGGATGTCTGACAGGCTTTGGCTATCACCGCGCCTCTGGAGTTTTCGCGTCTTTGGGGGATGGTTCGGGTGCTATCCCGCTTTGAAATCTTCACGTGACGCATACATAAGTCATAGATACGAAAATATTTAAATCACTATGAAATTTAGATTTTTTTTTTTCAATATTTGTTGATATTCTGACATCAGCTAGCCCAAATTAAGCTAATAAAAGCTTGTGTTATGGGATCTAGACGACTGATAAACATACTTATATACATACATATTATACATAGAAAACACCCAAACTACGTAACAAAAATTTGTGGATCACACAAATTTAATATGGACCAATCCGGGAATCGAACCCAGGACCTCTAGGGCGGCAGGCGGTTACGCTACCGACTGCGCTACCGAGGCAGTGTTTACCTGACTCCTGCAGTGGCAGGTGTAGAAAGCAATATAAAAAATAAATCAAATTCAATTTTATCCAGGATCAAACCGAGATCCTCCTCTACAGTATACAAAGAGCTTTACTCAAGATCAACAAAAATCTGCACGCTACGGCGCGTGCGCATCGCGCGTGACGGACGAATTTCACAAAACGTGTTTTTGATAGTCATGCGTACAGACATACCTACCTACATGATGTGTCATTAAATAAACTTTTAAATCAATTTTATGCTTCATGATATTTAATACAAAGATGCACTCGTGAGTAATGTATACCTACGAAGCAGGCAAGTTATTTACTTACATGCATACATTATAGTCACGTTTTAGATCTATACCAATACCACGCAACGTTTCACCATTTTATGCAATTCTTTACAATTATATTATGGTGAGCCTATGTGCCCGTAGGTATTGTAAGTTGGGGCCACCTGCTAATGAAATAAGACTTAACTTGGTTTTCGACTGTCATTATTACTAGCAACCGGGACCAACGACTTAACGTACCTTGGAAAGCACGAAATAGCTTGTAAATGGAAATTCCACAAAGTGGTCACCCATCTCAGGACTATCTCTAGCGTAAGATGCTTACCCCAGTCATCGCATACAAAACACCGAACTTGCTTATGTTGGCGCTTATATTCACTCACAGGTCTATCAATCAATCTACTGCTGGACTTCGAACTCTCCAATCATTTTCTGAGGACTTAGGGGACTGTAGCACACCTATAACTGATGATTATGATTACCCATCATAACTTTACATGAATGACAATATTCAAACAGTATTACACACAGAAAATCCGTTCAAAGGAGAGCATTACAACTACTTATGCCATGGATCAAAACCAAATGCACAGACAGACAGGTTTATAGGTTGAAGCTAAGCCCGTGTAGTGTATTGATTTTGACTTAACGCTCACGTGCATTAAAATTGAAATGCATTCAGTCAGTCAGTCATTAAGCCAGGCTTTACTCGTGAGTGGATTTAATGTAGACTGTGTATAACAGGGTTGTTGCTATAAGTCTTAATACAGGCAAATACTTTGGCTAATGTATTTAAATTCTATCCAGGTAAGCTCCTTGTGGTGGTTTTATTCTAGTAAATATGCCTGATATCTTGTAAATAGAAAATTTGTATCCTCTATGACGAGAAATTATTTTTTTCCGAAGCAAAAACAAAAGAATGTAGGTATGTGGACCAAATCGAACTATCGAGGATAACGGCATACGGGGGCTGTCCTCCACATGCCCTTGACCATGTAGTATCCATAAAAATAATACCAATAGTCTATAAATCCGATAATCTAAGTCAGATGTATAATCCCAAGGAACCTCTCAGCCGCCTTGAAAGGCCCGGGATCAGTGGAAACACGGTGCCGGGTAAGATTTAAAAAGGAGTTACAGTCCACCAACTCCGTCGACGTTCGTTCTTCCCACAAGTTTTAATCGTCCCTCAAGATTTTTTGCAATACATATTTTCATTACTTCTTTCAAATGTGTTGATATAGCGACTGTTTCGATGGGCCACTTATATTATTTTCAAGTTAAACTTATTTTCCCGACTTGCAAATGTGTATATTATACCGCCGTGCAACTATAACCTGCACAATACCTATACGGCTTAAACGCATACTATATGTCTACACTAGCGGTCGTCACGCGGTTTCACCCGCGTAATTCCCGTTCCCGTGGGAATACGGGAATAAAATATAGCCTATGTTCACCGCAAAGAGTGTAGCTTTCCAACAGTAAAATAATTTTTCAATTCAGTCCAGTAGTTCCGGAGCCTATTCGTTACAAACAAAAAAACAAAAACAAAGACAAATCTTACCTCTTTATAATAATATTAGAATAGATTTCACCAAAATTTGATTTACTCATATGTGGTAATCCTATTACCGTGATGAGATGGACACAGGCAGGCTGTGGCTGCCTGTCGTTAAATATCCTTCTGTATGTTAAAGTCTTTCAAAATAACTACATGACTTCCATGCTACCGGTAGCTGGGAACAACAATAATCCTGCCTTTCCGTAAATGGAGTTTTACATACATACATTAGGGTGTCCCAAAAAAATCAAAGTTACTTTTTTTAACGCATACCCTCTAATTATATTTCAATCGTTATAAAACAAGTATAAATAAAATTTCATGTACCTAGGACCACAGCAACCCGTGCCGACTTGCATTGATACATTTCAGTACTTGTTAACTTCGGCGCGTCGTATATATCGTATGGTTGTTTAGTCATTACTTGTTTGTTTTCCTAGTGATCGCATTATTTTCGTTTCATCAAGATGTCAGTGGAATTTCGCAGTTTTAGAAAAGGCATATTTTTAATAGGTGATGTAAAATATCAAATTACCTGTTAAAAACTACTCTCTAATGGCCAAATATTGGCGATTCTGTTTATTAATATTTGTGGAGTGGATTTATGTGGTAAGTAAGCTTAAAACTAAGTATAAAAGAGTGCTTTATTTAATGGGAAAAAGCTCGTGTATGGCTTAAGCTTTACCTAACTGTGTTAAGAAATTAATTGCCTTATACCAAGTCTGGAGACATTTACAAAAAATACGAACAAAGCATAACCCATATTCACATACAAGAGTTTATTACAAGCTTGGAAGACTAGTTCGACATTGCACAAGCCGATGCCCTTCAATTAATAAAAATAAATGAAGATAGAATATTCTTGTAGCGGCTGAAAGAGTCAGGCAGACCTGCCTCCTTAGACAAGTGGCTTTTACGTTAGTAGAATGGAATTCTCAATATATGATACTGACACTCGTTAATGTGATGTCTCTCGATAACGAGTGTCAGTCTTTTACAATGCCGACTCTCGTTGTCGAGTCTATTCTACTAACGTAAAAGTCATTTGTCTAAGGGGGCTGGTCACTTAGCTGTAGACTTACGAAGAGAGAGTTCTACTGAAATTTCTGTGATATATTAGTTTCAGAAAATGAGAAACTGGTAGAGTTTTACCGGACTGAATTGATAAAAGAAATTGTTAGCGATGATTATAGAAAATTAGTAGCACTATCTATCATATTTCTGGGTGGAGATACGGAAAGGAAATATAAGATAAGGCCTCCAGGTGCTCTGCACCAGACATGATGAATCACAAAAGCAATTATCATTCCTTAGTTCTCAATTTAAAATTAGTAATATATTTTAACAGTGAAAAAACCTTATCAAAATTTGTGTTTTTTATGAAACAGTCGATAAAACGATCTACAAAACAGCTTTACAAAAGTTCTATTAGCATTTCTGGTAGTTGTATGATGAACTAGCTGTTTTGTCTCTATTTGGCGATGATGTAGACCAAGAAACAAAATTAAAGACAGTTAAATGTTTATCTATAGAAAATCCACCAGTTTACAGTAAACGCTACATTCCTTGAAAAGAATATGTGGTTTACTTTACGAGAAAGACATCGACGACTTCATTTCTGACAAAAGCAAGACCTTGTTTCATCGTATTAAAATTGATGACAGTTTTCTCAACGATTGTCACTTTTCATGGCCTAGTTATGCTTCTTTTCTGCGAGTTAAGGAACAGATAATGACATGGAGAGCCGTGAAACAGCAGAGAGAGCAGTTAAATTGATGTGGGATTTCTATGAAAAAGTCTCCGTTGAAGAGAACAAAAGCAAATTTTTACTGCGTTGCGTACAGGAACTTAGACTCATATACTCTGACTGAAAAACTTCAAAAAAATATAATAAATAATCTTCCTTTTAATAATAATTAATGTTCTTTTAATTATACATATTTATTACAAGTGAAAAAGTGTTTAATTTAATAATAAAAATTGTTTTAAATTTTTTCCCTATAATCTCCATACAAATTTTTCCTTAAAAGTTTGGCATCAAGTCGGCACGGGTTATCGTTATCTGATTTCGATAATATTTTATATTTTAGTTATTATGGTCAATTAGAAAAAATATAAAGGGTATGCGTATTCAAATTGGAAAAAAAAAAATTCGCCCTTATAGGCTGGGACACCCTAACATACATACATACATAAGGTCACGCCTTTATCCCCAAAGGGGTAGGCAGAGGCATATTATATGCCCACATTTCACCTTTGTATAATTTGTCCCACGTAATAGGTGGTGAGCCGTATTGCCGTTTTTAAATGGACAGGCGCAGGTTGTGACTGCCTGCTGTTGAAATAAAGCCTTCAACTTAGTTTAACGACTGCCATTTTACTGGCAACCGAGACCAACGGCTTTCCGAAGCACGGAAACGCTCAAATAAATGTCACAAAGTGATCACATGGATGGTCACCCATCCATGGACCGGCCATAGTGAAAGTTGCTTACTGCAGTGATCGTTTACAGAACACTGAATCCGCGGGGCCACGAGCGCTTCTTTTTACAAACGTTCAATATCAATAATACCAATAGTTCATCAGTGATCACTTAAAGAACACTGCGCGGTAAGCCGGTAAAAGTACTAGAGCTTCATTTTAATAGTAATCGGTCTTAAAAGCTTTTGCAGCGTGCATTTTTGTATCTTTCACTTTTTAAAATCTTTGTCCAAAGTTGTGTTCAATACAATCTGACAAGACAAAGAAGTGGTACATTTTCCACTACAATGATTTAATTCCGGAACACTCACTTTAAGTTGTCTTAACTTGACAGCACACATTTCCCCAAAGTGGTGGGACGGCAACATCGCATTAGCATATTAAAAACTGACATTGTCAAATGAGTTTGATAATAAAATGCGACGTTGCCGCTTTGCATCATCCTAGTTTTCCTAGCTTTTCTAGCATTTCCCATGTGTATTAGGGTCGGAATATTTAGATTTGCAACTAATTAGTGTTATCAAGATAGGGTTTATTTACTACAAGCTAATACCTATGACTTCGTTTGCGTTGTGAACTTTTTCCATTCCTGTTTCCCAAATCAACTTGTTCCTAGAATAAAAAGTCTATTTGTTGTATAAGCAGTGTCATTTTCAGTGTTTGATTTGCGTAGGACTTTCTCTCATTTTTGGGTAATAAAACATTTACTTTTCCTAAGGTAGCATTTATTTTCGTACATTTAAGTAAGTATACCTACGCATCGTCAAACCCGTTCTACATGATAGGAGGCAGCCCAAAAATATGTGTACAAACAGATTTCAAACCCCAACCAGCTATGCAAACATTACCCCGCATGCATATCGATACAGCCAGTGAGAACTTTATGTGTAATTAAATCTTTTTACGACTAACTTAATGTCATAAAACTTTTATTGCACTTGAAAAGTACTAAAAAGTTTTAGGTATTCTGTAAGGTTATGCTGTTTGAAACAATGTTTTAGTCCTTACTCAAGGTTTTATGGGCTTTGAGTGTTTATCTTTATTTCATTTTAATTGTTTCTTACATTATATGAGGGTAATTTTGCATTATATTTTTTGTGACAAGACTCTTTGTAGTATGGGTCTGTTATTAATTTGACCGATGCTTGCTAAAACCTTCGACCAATTAATAATTAGACGGGCCCACGTCATACATTACGAACTCAAAAAGTGAGACTAGTTCACAAACAAAGATATTGTAGCAACGACACGACATGCACATATACATTATTTTTTTAGAATTTAGGGAAGGTAGTGTTTTAACACTTCGAGAACGCACAAGAAGGCATCTTACGTAAAATGTCTTATCTGGCCATACGGGTTTCACCTTCGGAACAATAATACCGACTACGAGCAAGTAAGCGCATACGCTCGCTTTCAAGCCTTCAAAAGTAATACATATATGGGGGGCTCGTCTATACTATTACTTGTTCGAAGGATGCTACTACATAGTATTATTACTAAACCAGCTGTCACCAGCGAACTTTGTAGGTACTTATCATGAAAATTTGCAAGTTCTGAAACAATTTTTTTATTTCGTAAACGTATGTTTTTAATATCTACATACTTACAAACACCCTGACATCGAGACAAAATATTTATAGATCACGCAAATTTTTGTCCGCGGTGGGAATCGAACCCATGATCTCTTGATCCACAATCGCACTTTACGACCTCTAGACCAACGAGGCCCCCCCCCTAGGTGAGGCCGCAGTGGTAGCCGTAGGTCTGTTGTGAGTCTCGGTAGTATACTTTCGCGGACTTACCCGGGGCTCCCAACCGTAGGCTGTACCCAGGGTACGTGTGGTTTTTAGTCGGTACCTAGGAGCCCGGCATAGCATCCATTTAGGATTTTCCTCACGTAAAAAAAAACCAAATTCGTAAGTAGTTCTGATATGATTTACTATCTACATTTTATTATATCACTAATTATAATTAGTGATAATTATCAGTCATGAATACGGCCGATCCTGATCGTAAGTGCGCTTGTGTGTGTGTGTACACTTGCGCTGCTGAACTAGCAAAATAATAAAAAATTAAAACCCCTTTTGAAGAATTTCATCCTGCAGTAATAGTTTGAAAAAAGAAACAGGATGTCAGTTCTTTTATCTACCATCAAAGCACACGAGGAACTCCTCAGACCTTACAATGTACTATCCTTCCTTTGTAATCATAAATGTAGTTAGGTTTTCTTCGCTATTTGCACATAGTACGTTTTAGATATAAACAGATACTAACGCTCCGGACCCAAAATGTGAAGATGAACACCAAACACCTGTCTGTATATTGCTCTCTTATAATAAAATCTCTTCGATCAAATTTCCTCCATTCTATACACAGTTATGTGTAGCTATTTTCAGCTTTAATGAGATATTTCTTCCCTATCGAATACCTTTTGTAGTCCTTCGCAACATGAAAGGATATAACATTTTTTCGATAAATTGTCTTTGTATGACTTCACATACCATATTGGATATTCACCATACAGTCGCTCAAACGCATACCTACCCCATTGGGTGGGAAAACCACATTTTTCATTATTGTGATGTAGCGTGTGTATACGACTTCACGTCACCTTTATTCCTATCAATATCAATACATAATAATAAAATCATAACAGGTCGCTGTCTGTACATGGAAGATAAAGAAGAAAAAAATATTAGCCGAAGGCGTGGACTGAATTGTTTTAGAATAGACTTAATCTTTAAGCTCCTTTATGATTAAGCAAACAGAGCAGTTTCACACGGTACTTGATGAGTCTGATGAAAAAATACCTCTCCCTTCATACACCCTATGTGACGTAAACGATGTTGCGGGGTCATCTAGTATATTATAATAAAACTTGTCCTTTCATACTAACTTTTCGTCTATGTTTTTATCCATTTCACAATTGGAAAGCTGACCTACAAAAAGTAGCAGGGAGGGACTGACTGCGCAAGGTCATGCATTATGACGAAAATTGGGAGACGCTTTCCGTAAGTTGAGTGAGATGTTTGATATTTTGATTGATTGGTTAACGTCAAGGAAGGTTTTTCGACATTTAAGCTATGATTCACTAAAACTAGTTCAGACATTTGAAGATATTTTTCTAATTTCTAATTAAAGAAGGCGTCTTCACTTTCCACGTGGAATCGTGGTGGATTTTATAAGGAACTTAGTTAAATATAGAGACACTTTTATTGTCCTATTAATATATTTTTACTAATATGCCAAACAAGTAATAAACTACTAACTGGAGCAAAAGTCATTGTTTGCAACACTGCACCAGAGGCTACGCACACATAGACAACTCATTCATAGACACTAAGCCGCACACATAGACAACTCATTCACAGACACGAGGTCAGGCGGTC
Organism: Miltochrista miniata; assembly: GCA_933228765.1. Classification (NCBI taxonomy): domain Eukaryota; kingdom Metazoa; phylum Arthropoda; class Insecta; order Lepidoptera; family Erebidae; genus Miltochrista; species Miltochrista miniata. The sequence goes on along the minus strand of OW121765.1, from coordinate 2,528,148 downwards.
CTCAACCGACTTTTCGATACTGATTTGTGCGCGAGTGTGTGTAGCAGAGGGTAGGTGTGAAAAAAAAGTACATACATGTGTTTTCCATCTGTACTATCTCTAATTTGTGACTGCACTTGACTATACATTGAGGCAGGGAGTTTGTTCTGAGTTATATATATCATTGGATTCAGAATTTCGAGCTCTATCGATTGGTATACTCAAAATGTCTCTATCGTTAAAAAAATGTCCCTTACAGTACAAATTTTAGGACTGTCTAAAACGATTTATAACGAAAAAATTGATTTAAGGGCCATTTAAATTTTATTCTTCTCAGACAAGTAAAGTAATTCATCATACAAAATAATTTTGACCTTTACCTTAGACCTCAAATCGGTAATTTTATACAACATGTCCCTTACCTTAACTCATTTTTCGAGCCTTTTAGGGGTAATTTATATACATTACTAATTGTCTCATATAATTTCTACAATTTTGTGTGAAAACCTAAATGTATTCTTGGTTCCACCTATCGGTGTACGGGTGGCGGCCCCGGGTAACTCCTTGGAAGGAAGTTTCAGGGTACGTGTAGACGAGGTCATCACCGCGGCTCAGTACTCAGCTAGAATGGTGCTAATCCGCGTTTTTAGAGGTTCTGTTGTTATGCTGTTTTGAGCCTACTTATGTATGGACATCATGCATCTTGAGTCTGGTCGCCCCGATTGCAGCAGTTCCCACCTTGGCTGCTCAGTCTGCACCTTCCATGTCTCCATGAGTTCCTGACAGTGTGCAGGACGCATTGTGTTCCCTAAGAAGAGTGCAGTCGTTGCCCCTCTTCAGTTTTAAATCATGTCTCGGAAATGGTATTCGAAGTTCAACCCGCTATCGAGTACGACTCCAAGATACTTTATAGAGGGCTAGATATCGACGTTTATTCCCCCCTACTTGTATGCTGGATTACGTGGGTGACTCCTCCCGAGGTCTTTGAAAGCACAGGATCTAAATTTTGTAAGAGACTGCCTTCAGAACCAGTCGCCATCTTCGACCGAGAACTTGAGAAACTCCCTTTAGGGCCACGTCTCGGTGAGTAGATTTTCGCGTCGTAACGTGGGTGTCATCAGCGTAGTACGTTGCGTCGAACCCTTCGAGCAAATGACCGAGTAGCACCATCACCGCGGTTCTAGAGAAGTGGACCGATTCCTCCAAAATAACGCACGATACCCCTTACCTTAGCCGGTAGCTTTTTCATGTCTCGAAGAGATAAGTCTTGAAACTCCGACGTAAGTAGAAATGCTCCATGATGATAAATGAGTGCCTCTCTAACGCAGCTTCAGGGAAAGGGGTTGAAAGCTATGGCGATGTCAACAGACACTGCCATCACCACCTTTCCTGCAATACCGCTTCCTCTGTCAGACCCCAGACACGAATGATCGCGTCTACGATGGAGCGCCCCCAACGGAAACTAAACTGGCTATCCCTCAGTAGGGTGTTATTGGGGATTCTAGAATCATTTCGTCCTCGCTTTCGCTCGAACTGCATGATTCCAGAATCCCCAATAATTTTTAGCGACCTTTACTATCATGATAATTTGTGTGATCTGATGCAGTTAGCAATATTTTCGAACTGCATGATTCCAGACTCCCCAATATTTTTTATCGATCTTTACTATCATGATTTATGTGATCTGATAAAGTAAACGTAGCCTCTGTTATATAAAAGCATTAAAGTCATTCCAGCTTTTGTAGATGAAATTAATTTCATTCTGCTGAAGCCGTTTCAATTTTCAAGAACGATTCACATGTTGTTACCTAAGGAGAAAATAAGCTCTCTATTACCACTTTTATATGTTTTTATTTACCACCTCTGACTATTCAGATTTTGTGTGATATGATACAGTTAGTAATATTTTATGATTCAGTACTTACAATCAGTATACTTGAGGGTATTCATTCAGTTTAGCAAATAAAACACTTTGTTCACAAAAATATTTTATTGTATATAGTGAATTTCATTATAAATATAAAGTTTATTATCTGTACACCATTTATTTAAACATATAACATTTTTTAAAGCACAAACGGAATCATGATAAATACAACTATACAAATCAAGGGAGTGTTTGTATTTGTCATGTAAGCTTATCAAACTAGGGCAACCTTTATCTTCTAAATTGTTTATGTCATCACTATTTAATATGTTTTTTAACCATAACACTTTTTCAACTCCTTTGGCGTAAATACATTTATGTCTTAGAATATCCTGAATCAAATTCTGATGATTTGAATAAGGTATAATTCCCCCGCGCCAGTATATTTTACGATTACGCTCAATCCAACTTACTTGCTTTCGTTCTTCTTTCGTTAAGTCGTAAAATGGAAATGGTGATTTTATTAAAAAAACCTGCATTTTTTTATTACATAGTATAGCTATTTCCTTTATTATAAATTCATTTGCTTCTGTTTTAAAACCTTGAACATCTACGATGGCAATCATGATAACCGACGTACTATGTTGCTTAAGGGCTTGTATTCCACAAGTCGATCGTTGATAATTAAACAATATGCACTTGTGTCATCAGGTATTAATGTTGAACACTCAAACTCCAGCCGCACGTCTACAGGTCCAGTTTTTAAGCTATCGTTCTGCCTTGAACAATCTAAGATGAAGAGTGGTGCTTTGTCTTTAAAATCTTTTAAACTGAGCAAGGGATCTGTTGGACAGTTGTAATATGACTGACGAAATTTCACATACATATCGTATAATATACTGTACTTATCATCGGAGAATTTTAAGCCAAGAGGTTCATATGGATAATATTGGGAGTTTAGAAATAATGTTACGTTTGTGACATCACAATGATCAAATAGCGAACTATCCTTTAATTTGTTACATTTTCTATTAGTTTGCAAACAGAAAATGACATATCTAGGTTTTTCCAATTGCGATGCAGTTTTGACGGACCAAGAATGTTTCGTAGTCTTAGGTAATAAAGGATACTCGTACAAATCCCAATTTCTAAATGCTATTTGAATAGGTTTATCCCTTTCTAATTGTTTTAAGAGTACCAATCGTTCTCGATCAGAAACTTTAATATGAGGTACTCTCCATTGTACTCTCTGTATTTCTATTTGAAAATGTATCACATCATCCGAAAGTATGACACTATTTAAGTTAGAGTTACTTCTGTTCAATACAAGTTCGTGTTTACAATTAATTAAAATTTTATTGTAATCTTCAGCAAACCCAAGAATTTTGTTTAACGGTATAACAGCACTAAAACTACCATCACCTCTAAACGGCTTAAAGTTCCACCCCCATAAGGCAGCAACTCTATTTTCTCCTTCATTTAATGAAATGTATGATTTAATAGTTGAAGTTATTCCAGAATTTTTAGTTCGATCAATTTCAATACCATTCATTTCGTATCTAATGTCTTGAAATAATGACAAAATGTAGTTATTAGTGAAAGTAACATTAGCTTTTTTAATCGGATTTCCATCTTTACCGAAGGGGATAGCTTGACCTTCTATATAAATTGAACTGGCTGATGGTAAAACATATATGTCTTGCTGATGTATAGGGATGCGGATTTCATCGTTTTCTCGAAAGCTGTTATTATAGGGGTTATATGAATGAATTTCATAGCTTTCGATCGATGTATCAAATTGTGGTAACTCGTTAACCCGAAGTATGCTCATATTTTGAATCCTAGAGCTTTAAGAAATTCCTTATTTAACTTAGTCAAATTCTTTACTTTCTTCTTACGTCGTTGGCCCTTCACAGACTCTGAACAAATACTACGTCTCAAAGTAGCGGGCGAGCTTTTATAATATGCAATCATTTTATTTTTCTTAAATGCAAGCGAAGTTCAATATGCTCGTTGCTGAAATTAATTAAGTGACCAAATTGATCCACAATTCTAATAGATATCGAAGAAATAGTTTCCTTATTAATCGGAAAATAGATGATGTTTTGTGGTGTTTCTATACAACATTTTTTTCTATCAGCATTTGGAAAAAATTCATGAATGACATGAGTTTGTATTCCGTTGGAATACGAATCATAAACAAGATCACATTCAATTCTGATTACAGGCAAAATGTTAGAGTCAATATTATTAATTAGATTAAACACTGAAAAGTATAACAATCCACACTCGTGCTGATCTGATAAATTCAATGATGGTTGAAAGTATGAAACCAATTCGGATTTATTTCCCGAGATGGTGACTGTTATAGACATTCCTGTAAACTGAATGTATTTGACTGAGTTTGTTTATTTTAAGCTTGACTTTTCCAATTTTTTTTTAAAAATTTTAAACAGAGATGGCCACAGTTGTATGGGTGATCCCGTTGTATGTTTTCATAATTATAATTAATTCTATAACCTAAATATTTTATGAATTCTTTCGGTGGCTTAAGATTGCCGTAACTATCGAAATATTCTACATAATCATTACACTTAGCATAGGCTACCCAATGAGTACCAAGATTTTGAGAGCTATCTAAATTAATTACACCACATTCTTTGTGAAGAGGTTTTTTCGGTAGCTCATCCCTCATATAGACTCCGCGAAAATAGGGAATACTGTTCCCATATTTCAATATGTCTAAATTATTCAACGCTCGTTTAGGTAGCCGATAATTCAGTTTTTTTCTTTCGATACAAAAATGCCGAGCCCATTTTTATGTGGTTTTAAGTGTAGCCCTTTGCCTATACAAAGAGCTTCCATTTTTTCATTATGCCTTTTCAATTCAGCAAAACGTTTTTTAGCCATTTTGAATTCCGTTATAGTTTTAGCTATTCCAGCTGTACCACCTGCTAAAGCACCCATAGCTGATAATCCTGCAAATATAGGTATTAAAGGCAATACTCCCCCTGTTTTAGGTACAGAAATGATACGAGGAAGTTTCATAGATGGATTATTTGCTAAGTCTCTAGCAGCCGCCATCGCTAATTCGATTGCCATTTTCTTACATTTTGGTCTCATTTTTTGTGAGTGTTTTTTTGTTTTGGTAATAATATTTACAATTCCCTTTTTACAACCAGCTCCGGTAGCTCTCTTTTTTATTATAGGTTTTTTATGCCCAGCCCCAGTCTTAACTTTTGCAGACATAGCTTTGCTTACCAATTTTGCTGCAATCTTCTCTTTTAAACTCGCATCAGAAGCAACAGCACGCTCTTTAGCCATTTTCAACAAAACTAAATCTGCTTTATGCCTATCGCTTAATTTTGATGAATTATGATATGCAATATCGTGTTCTTTACAATACTCGTCTAGTTTATTAACTCCTTTATCACCACGTGAAAGTCTTTTAATTAAATTTGTTCCAGGACCGCAATAATTGTATCCAGGTAAATGCAATTCAAATGGTAAATGATTTATAAACCAATTAAGAAGACTTCCTTCTTTAATCCAATTCATCATCAGACTGAGATAATTTTAGCATGTTATCTTAATAAATATGCTAATCTCTGTTATATTTATCATTTTATTATATTCGCTTTATCTATCCAGCTATTTTCAGTAGAAGGTAAACCTAACCACTTTACTAAAACTTTTGTTCGATTCTTTCTGAGAATTTTTTCAACCAAATATATATTAGGATAATTAGTTTTCTGAAGCTCCTGAGCATAAAACGCTCCCAATATAGGCTGACCTCTGAGTGTATCTTCAATCAAATAGGTCGTAGGAGTAGTATTTTGCACTTTTCGGATTTTAAATATTTCGGTTGACCAGTTCGGTGTATATCCTTTTTCAAATATACCTTTGTACTTACTGATTCGTACCCAATCATTCACTTTTAACTTGATTTTCCGATTACTTTTTTTTACTAAACATGCATATCTTTGTAATATCTGATTTTTATTATTATCATTTACATTGGCTGGAATATCATTTATTGTTCTATGATGAGTATGGTTGTATTTATAAATAACATTATTGAGAGTATTATCTATCCAGACATAGTTTCCTTTCAAACTAAACTCTTTATACAATTTGGATTTTAATGTTCTTATAAAACGTTCAACTATTGATGCTTTCTTTGTTGAGAATGTTGAATAATGGTTAATGCTATAACATTTCATAAGAGTTCTAAACGATGTGTTATAGAATTCTTTACCATTATCTGTTTGCAAGTTTTTAGGAATACGTTTCTTAGCAAATAAAGTTTTAAACGCATTACATACGATATCTTTGCTCTTACTTTTTAAGGGAAAAGCCCAAGCGTATTTAGAAAATGTATCGATAACAGCAAGAATAAACCTAAAGTTTTTGTTATTCTTGGATACTGATTGCATGTCAATTAAATCAGCTTGCCATAGGTCATCTATATCTCTCATTATTACGTTTCTACGAGGGAAATTCACTCGAGCATTTTTATGTATTTCATTAACTACATCAACTTTACTCATATTAAAAAATATTTAAGAATATATGTATTTTCAATTGAATCTGTGAGCATCCAGAAATTACTAGCATCGCTGATACCGTTAAACTGAGGCAGATGGTAAAAGAGTAATGGTATTTATTCTTTAATTATGTTAGCTTCCTTTAATTCCTCAATTATTGATAAAAATTCATTATCGTGATTAGTATTGCCAGCATCTCTAGAAGCAACTAGCAATTTTAGTCTTTCAACAAGCTCATTAGGATCATCCCAATATATTAAATCAGTGCAACTTTTATATTTCTTAAGTTTTGGTAAACTGAGGTGCTTAAGTAAGTCGCCTCCATATTTTGTCTCAATTTTATCCCTTTTAACATCAGAAAATAATGGTCTTATAATTTCACGATATTTTAAACCTTTGTCTCCCCTAATCTGGCCTTTAGGATTATAATCTCTCTTATGAGCGCTTGTATAATGTAATATATCTCTGTAGATAAGTTTATCATCTTTAGAGATAGACATTAAATCAGGTTTTTTTCGAAGTAAAAGTTCTTTTAGTCCATTCGTTAGTTTATAAGTGTTGTCCCCAATTTTCATCATCAAGACATTACTACTATCGAGTTTAGAAAATGATACTATTGAGTTACCCATCATTAAAGTGTTATTTTCTTTTCTAATTCCAAATGGAATATTTATGGTACCGTAAATACCAAATACATCTTCACCTTCCAGACTGTCTTTTATTTCATTTTTAGTAGATTTATTATCAGCATCGTAAAATTCATCTAGCTTGGTAGAAGAATTTTGACTGCTTTCCGATTCGTTTCCATCAGTCATATCAGAAATGTTATTCACAGCATTAGTATATTCAGGTAACTTTGAATTAACCAAAGTTTTAAGTGGTTCTATTACAGGTTTTAATATTTTATCAGAAGATAATTGAATTTCATGTTCATGTTTTCTCATATGTTTTAGTTTACTCTTTATGGAATCAACCGATTTCATTAAAGCTTTTTTAATATTTTTCTCCATGTTATTCTGACAACCTTCCTCATCAAAATAACCAATAAAACTAAAATAATTATATATGAAAGTCATTTATAACTTCTACCTTAATCAAGGTCAGCAAGAACTCAATTATTCTTTCAATTATCTCATTAACATCTTTACTCAAAATAGAAAAAAACATCAAAATTTTTTCTATACCTTCCACTGTTCAATGGTGAATCTTTATTTATGCAGACAAAATTATATGGATTGCTCCAAACTATGTTGCAAACATTTTTAAATCGACTCCATGACATATCAGTACCAACATGTTCTTCGTAAATATGTTTTAAATTTACATCATCTTGTTTAAATAGTATAAGGAAATTAGCATTATCACGTAACAATTGTTTCGGAATTTTTGAATAAGTTTGAGATAAATAAAAACAATCAATTTGTTTATGCCTACCCATAGAAAAATAATTGCGGATATTTATTTGATTTTCACAAACAACATCATCAAAAATAAATACAGAGTTAGATAAAGCCTCACTTGGAGCAATAACATCTTTATTATCATTGAACTCATTAAACTTCACATTCGGCACTCGTCTCAAGACTTCTCGCAAAAAACAATATTTCGGTTGAAGGTTAGTCTTTGAGTACAAATAGAGATTTTGAAATTTGAGTCCATTTTTATGTAGCAACAAGGTAATTACAACATTTGTTTTACCACAATTTGAGGGACCGCATATAATACATCGAATTGTATTAGGTAATAAAATACTATGTCTGATCTGGCGAGCAGAATTGTCAAGTTTTAAATTGCTTACATTTAGGGATGTGGACTGCTTGATCAGCTTCATGTTTTATTAAAATTTTATTAAGTACCTAATTTAAGTTGCTGCGTCAACATCATTTTGTAAATTACATGATCGAATGAGTTACTTATATATTTATATGCATTTATTTAGGTACAATAAAACGTTCAGATAGATTTACGTCAGATATCATGTTACGGAATTCCATTGAAATACTTACTACAAAATTATAGTTACACGTTACTACTTGTTGCATCTTGCATCGCCGAATTAGTGTTTGCTTTGGTGTATACGTAAAGCGTAACCTGATAACTATCATAACAAATGTATTGTGCCTAGTTCATTTCTCATCCGCAGCTCCTCGAGGTAAGTACTTACATTTTAATAAATAAACAAGTAATATTATAAACCTAGTCTAATTAAATAATGTATTGTTTTTTTTTTACAGAATAATGTCGCTCACTCCATCATACAGCCCTGTGGTGAATATTTTTTCATCTATTCATTACCTCAGAATCTTGACTTATTATAAAATATTGAATTAATTACAATTTTCTTTACAGGAACCCTGTGTTCAGGATTACGCTCTTGCAAATCCATTTCTTTTTGCACAAGATAATGAAAGATACTATACTGAAGTAGCTAATCAGTCACGACAGGAGTACTTGGAGAAAAAGAAAAAGAAATCGATACTCAAGAAGGCTGTGAAAAAATCGATGCATTCTTCATCATATGTTATTCGGAAGGAGATAGAGAAACCGAGCAAGCTGATTAAAATACATATTTATGATGGTGATAAATGTGAAAATGTGAATGAATGCGGTGATAGCTGCAACATAATCATTCAATATTTTGTGAAGGATGATTATGATGATATTTTAAAAGAAACTGAATATATCATAGCTAAAATTGTAAACAAAAATTAGTAATGTATAATAAATTGTATTAGTTATAAATTATTTAATATATTGCCTACATTGTATGTACTTGTTTGCGTACTGTAATACTGTAATTGTAATATAAATAATTATAATAAATAATTGTGTACCTAGCAACTTATTCATAAGATACAATAAATGAAAGTATCAGTATAACAATAGCACTATTGTGGATAAACAAAAAATAAAATATATTAATATTTTATACCTATACTTATAATTTGTTTCATTTTCTCATCTTAGCGCTCGTGGCCCCGCGGACTCAGTGTTCTATAAACGATCACTGCAGTAAGCAACTTTCACTATTATTATTATTATTATTTTCTTGTGGGGGACGCCGGCCATGCCGAGCGGACGATCCGACCGCCTATTCTGCTGCCCATTTCGTCCATTTCCCCAGCCACCTCTCTGGGATTAGATTGGGTATCCCAGCATTCTTCACGGCGCCCCGTCAAATCTTCTAGTATCCTTGCAGAATCGGACTATCTGATCCACCTTCAAAAGTTCCAGATCCTCTTTGTTCAGTCTGTCCGTGCCCATAGTCTCCCATCTGCTTAGAGAGTACATTGGGCACTCAGCCAGTAGGTGGAGACTGGTCTCTTCTTCTTCCAAGCATTCTGGGCATATGGGGTCGTCTTTAACTCCTATCACTGTCAAGTGCCTATTTAGGCGACAGTGTCCTGTTATTATCTCAATAACCAGCCTCATATTTGCTCTGGTCAATTTAACCAGTTGGCTGGTTCTTTTCGCATCCATACCTTTGATGAAGATCTTTGACTGTCTCATTCCAGTCGATGATCTCCATCGGCGGTTGGTTTCTACTGTTATGCTCCTGCTGATTACTCCCTTGGTGATTTTGTGAGCGATGGGAATCCCAGGCTCAGGTCCCACCAAGCTTTCTTCTGCTCCCTTTCGGGCTAGATTGTCTGCTATTTCGTTGCCCGGGACTCCCGCGTGCCCGGGCACCCAGGCTAGACTCACTTGAGTGCTTTCCGCCAGCCTGTCGAGTGACTCTCTGCACTCTTTGACAATTGCTGACATTATCTCTTCTTTATTCAGTGCTTTCAGTGCCGCCTGGCTATCGCTATATATGGTTGCCTTTCTGGTCTTTTGACGGGAAACCATTTGCGCACACTCCGTGATGGCGCTGATCTCCGCCTGAAAGACGCTAGCGTATTTGCCTAGGCTTATATGTCTATTGATCTCAGTTCCGTTTTCGCATTTAATGTACACTCCAGAACCGGATTGCTTTATTGACTCCATTCTGGAGCCATCTGTGTAGCAGATAACGCCCCTGCTGTCGTCTATCTGCCAGTTTTCCTTTGTTCCTATGTGAACTCTATATTTTTTGTCAAAGATCCTCTCTTTTCTGATAAGATCATTGTTGATTAGGATCATTGACATTTTGTCCTCATATGCCTTGCTAATATTTGCATGTCCGCCGTCTGCTGGGGTCACCCTCCATAGGCCCATGCTCTTTAGCTTGAACCACTGTTCAACAGCTTTCTTCTTTATTTCTAGGTCCAGGGGATGCAGCCCCAGGATGATCTCTAGCGCGGCTGTTGGTGTGGTCCTCATCGCACCCGTGGTCATCAGGGTCGCTAGCCTCTGTACCTTATCTAGTTTTGTCTGGTTTGTCTTGTTGGCGGCTTTGTGCCACCATACTATTGCTCCGTGTAGGATTCTCGGTAGGATTATAGCCTTGTATATCCATATTACTGTCGCAGGTTTTATCCCCCACGTTTTTCCTATTGCACTTTTGCACTGCATTAGTGCCATTTTGGCCCTTAAGCATGTGCTTTCAATGTGCTTCTTGAAGGTTAGTTTGCTGTCCAGCGTGACTCCCAGGTATTTTATTTCGTTTACCACTTCCAAAACCTGGTCATTCAGTCTCACCGGATCAGCGCTATTAATCTTTCTTTTGTTAGTGAACAGTACTACTTTAGTCTTATCTGGGTTTAGATTAAGACCTTTGCTTTTGCACCATGCCAGGGCCACCTTCAGGCCCCTGTTCATAATGTCGCTTATAACGCTTAGCACTGGGCCTGTGACAAGAATTACCCCGTCGTCAGAGTATGCCTGTGCGTATATATGCATTCTATTAAGTTTGCTAATTAGCTCATCTATTAGCAGGCACCATAGTAGCGGTGATAGGCATCCCCCTTGTGGGAATCCTCTACTGGCCCGTGCTTTAATCGTGATGCCTGCCATCTCTGCCTGTATCAGTCGGTGTTTCAGCATGTGTTTCACCCATTCTGATTTATCTCTGTCAATTCCTTCGCGATTTAGGGTGGCCTCTATTGATTCAGGGGTGGCCATGTCAAAGGCCCCTTCTACATCAAAGAAGCATCCTAGTGCGTACTGTCTCGCGTTTATTGACCTCTGCACCCTACTGACCAGGCTATGGAGGGCAGTGTCCGTTGATCTGCCCTCCATGTAAGCATGTTGATTTGCGTGCAGAGGATTTCCGCTCTTATCTATTTGTTCCCTAATCAGTCGGTCTAGTATTTTTTCTAATATCTTGAGCAGGAAGGAGGAGAGACTTATGCACCGGAAGGCCTTTGCCTCCTGGTAAGAGGGTTTTCCTGGCTTTGGTATAAATACTGCTCTTACCTCCCTCCATGCTCTTGGGATGTATTTTAACTCAATGCTGCAGTTGTACATAGCAAGAAGGTCCTGAGCTATGTAGCTTATCACTGTCTGTAGCATCTTTGGGAATATACCGTCTGGTCCTGCCGCCTTGTACGGCTGAAAGGACCTAACACTCCATTGCAGGTGTTCCTCAGTTATAATACTATTCGGCCTTCTTTCACCGATCTCGATGATCGGTGCAGCCGATACGGTGTCGTCTTTGTGTTCTTTACATTCTGGAAAGTGCGTTTTGAGCATAATTTCCAGAATCTTTGCAGGTTCGGTGATGAGTTTATCCCCCTGTCTTATGCTGCCTAGTTTGCAGGCATGAGCCTTTGATAGCGTTTTGACCAGTCTTGCTGCGTCTGGTTGCTTCTCAACCCCTTCGCAGAACGCCCTCCAGCTTTGCCTACTCTCCTTTCTACATTCGTCTTTGAATGCATTTCTAGTCTGCCTATACGATTGCCAGCTCTCGTTGTCCCCTTTCTTGAGGGCTTGTCTGAGAGCTCGCCTTGTCTTTTTCCTGCTTTTCCCCAGTGCCTTCGTCCACCAGGGTTGTCCTTTGCCTGGTTTGATTTCTCTAAGGGGACATGCCCTATGGTACGCTTCCCGAAGAGTTTCGTCCAGCTTGTTCGATACCCTTTCTAAATCTATGTTGCTTTGAATGGAGGTTTCGTGTACTGGGCTCCATATTTCCTTTATCTCGTCTTCGAAAACCGCCCAGTTTGTTTTCCTCGCATTCCTAATCATTAGTCTTTCGATTCTGCCTTCCAGACTGAAGGTGATTCTTCTGTGGTCCGACATGGAGTCACTTTCGTCCACCCTCCAGTCTGTGATGTGTTGGATTATCTTGTCATTGGCGACTGTGATATCCAACACCTCGTTCCTCGTGCGAGTGATAAAGGTGGGTGTGTTGCCCACATTTACTATCCCTAGATCAGAGGAGCTTAGAAATTCTAAAAGTAGTTCTCCCTTCTTGTTGCAGTCTGTGCTGCCCCAGGCCATGTGATGTGCGTTGGCATCACAGCCTACAACAATGGGGATGTTCTTACCTTGGTACTTTTCAACGACTTCTTGTAGTTCTGGCGTTGGCGGCTCGAAGTCTCTCTCACTCGGTAGATATGCTGAGACGAGGAGCACCCTTTCTTTTTCCCTGCGCGTCTCCAGTGTTATTTCGACGCTGGCTAGGTCACTGTAACAATCCGCCTTTATTAGTCCTATGGTTCTCGTCCTACTGCTTGCATAGATGCATGCTCTAGGAGTTGACTCACCATCCTCATGGTAGTAGATGTCTCCTCCCAGAGATCCGAGCCCAGTTATACGACCTTTCGATACGTATGGCTCTTGCAGTAGGGCGATATCTATTGCCTCACCCACCACATAGCGGCTGAACTCAGTCATAGCCTCGCGACAGTGGTGCAGGTTTAGTTGTACTATTTTTATTTTATTTTGTTTTGTGTTTGTGTGTGTGTTCATGTTTGTTTTGTGCTTGAAAGTGTACGTGTGTGAATTTTGGTGTGTGTGTAGGTGAGTGTTGGTGTGTGTGTTAGTGTGTCCCCTACTTGCTGTCGGGTCCTGCGGCCCGCTCCCCACACCAGCTCGGTTGCAGCCGCGCTACACTCGGCGGGGGAGTGATATCATTCCGCAGAGCAGGGGAGTGATGGCGTGGTGTGTTTGTAGGTGTGTTGAGGTTGGGGGTTGCCTGCTGGGTTTCAGTAGCTTCGCGATTCGCATAAGGTGTTTCCCTAGGAACTTCCTTTTGCCCTTCGCCCGTGCTGCCTGGAGTCGCCCCCCTTCCCGTGCTAGAGGGTGCTGTATTGGGAGTGGCCCTTTGCTGGCTTGGTCTCCATATCCCAGTGTAACCTCCTGTAGAGGTCCCCGGCTGGGCTATGTCGCTACTGCCAGCAGGTGCGATTCCCTGCTGTAGGCTCTCCTCCTCTCTGCCGTCTCCAGAGCCTTTCAGTGGGAGCGGCCGGGCTAGGACTCGTGTGGCTTGGTAGTTTATCCACACGGGTCCCAGCCCCACCACCTCCTCTGGGACGCCCACCACCAGTCGCATTCCCAGAGGAAGTGTATCCCTGCGGATGGGCACCCACTGTGATATCTTAAGCTCCTCCTCCCTGAAATCGTTTTGGGCCCTGATAAACACCATGGGATCCATGATGTGGTCCTCCGCGCTTCCAGGGAGCCAAATTGTGATCCTATGCTTCTGGATTCTCTTGGCCTTCAGGGGAACCCCATCTTGGTCGCCGAAGTCGCAACCAAGCAGCCACTCCATGGTTTCCTCATTCCCCGGTGTGACTAGGTAGAAGCCTTCGGCCACCAGGCCTGAGGCCACAAAATTTAGGCTCAGCCCACGCGTTCCGGCGTTTATGGCTCTTCCTATGTGGCTCGTAAGCTTCCGCCTAACGTCCGCAGCCATCGCACCATCCATCGGCGCCCCGTCGTCCCGATGAACGATGACCGAGAAGTCGCTTGGACCTGCTATAGATCTTCGCGGCACCTCGGCCCCCTCATCGGGCTGACGCTTTGGGCGCTTCGGTGGAAGCTGCGCTGTCTGCTCACCCGGGTCGGTGCCTTGCCTCCTGACCTTTTTGGCCCTGGGGACTGCTTGCCCTTCCGCCGCTTCAGCCGTGTTGGCTGTGGCAGCTCCCTGGCCTGCTTGTCCCTGAGCCTTCTTCTTCCTTTCTTAACTTTCACTATGGCTGGTCCATGGATGGGTGACCATCCATGTGATCACTTTGTGACATTTATTTGAGCGTTTCCGTGCTTCGGAAGGCACGTTAAGCCGTTGGTCCCGGTTGCCGGTAAAATGGCAGTCGTTAAGCTAAGTTGAAGGCTTTATTTCAACAGCAGGCAGTCACAACCTGCGCCTGTCCATTTAAACACGGCAATACGGCTCACCATCTATTACGTGGGACAAATTATACAAAGGTGAAATGTGGGCATATAATATGCCTCTGCCTACCCCTTCGGGGAAAAAGGCGTGACCATATGTATGTTCTCATCTTACAGTTGTCTCGGTTGCATCCAAAGTCTCTACTTAGGACCCTGGAGTCCGCTTTTATTCCCAGAGAGAGGCGGTGACTGCTGTCTGGTGGAGGATGGAGGTAATACCCTGCTGCCTCATCTATTGATCAGCATGTACACATAAATATTTGCTCTGACCTGGGACTCGAACTTAAGACTTCAGTACAACAGTCCAATGGGTGTAGTGGGGCCCTACCAACACCATCGGGCTCAAGTCAACCTCACGTGCAAGCTCGTGCACCTGCTGAACAACGGACGAGGCTCTGACGGCGGCGGTCCATTTCAACACGGCGATGGGCTCACCACCTGTCACGTGGGACCGAATTGTACACGGTGAAATGTGGGCCGGTATAGGCCTCTGCCTACCCCTTCGGGGATAAAGGCGTGAGTATATGTATGTATGTATGTATGTACAACAGTCCAATACACTAAGACTACACCATCGAAGCAGTCAAATAGTCAAGGCAGTTATGGTTTGGGAATAAAGTATTATTTTCTTCTTTTCTACTAAAAAGAAAAACTAGGTGAATATTACTGTATTTATCACATACTTACTCGTATTAAATTAGTATGGGTATGGTTTATGCTGACATAAACCTTTCATTTTTCAGTAGGGAACATAATTAAACAAAATAGCTGCATACAATATATTTATTTCGTTATGAAAAAACATAATAGTCTTAATTTATAATTCTTACTAGAAAAATAATATGATACAATGAATATAGTAATAACATCTTCAGATTATAATATTGTGCTATAATGACCCCATGGTAACGTAGAAGCATTGTTTGTTTTGATTTGACGTTTATCATCATTTCCATCAAGCACTACTTTATTGATTCTTTGAGTATACAGTTTATGATTTTTAGACCTTATAACAAACATAGGGTATCGAAAATTGGTATTACAATTTAATGCTCTTTTATATTTATGTACAGTAATTTTTTTTGAAACAGATTTTTTTACACCTTTAGCTTTTTTAATTATATCACTCAGAGTATTAATACAATACAACTTAGCTCTCAAACCAATAAACTCTGATATAACATCTCCACCCATTTCATCCTTAAAGAAACCAGGTATCTGTTTATTAGAATGTGGGATGCCATAAATATTATTAATTTTAAAATTACTTGTGTCAAAATATTGAATACTAGCAGACCCGCGCAACTTCGTTTGCGCCACATAAGAGAGTATTACCTGTTCCCGTCGCATTTCACCCCGTTTTTGAAACATTTACTATTACTGCTCCGCCCCTATTCGTTGTAGCGTAATGCTATATAGCCTATGACACTCCACAATAACGTAGCTTTCTATTGGTGAAAGAATTTTTAAAATCGGTTCATTAGATCCCGAGATTACCCCTTACAATTTAACAAACACACAAACTTTTCTTCTTTATAATATTAGTATAGATTATTTTTCATATCTTCATAGAAATCTTTGGTTTGTATATAATATAACAAACTATCTGTATCAGTATAGCATAATTGTATTTTATTTTGGAATATTCTTTTCATTACCGAATAGTGAAAATTATATAAATGACTCTTTGCTAGTTCTAATATCGTAAAACCCATGTATATCGGTCGATCCAAAACTACTTTTGCCGGTTGTAATTGTACGGCAACAAGATTTTCGGAAATTACAGCGAGGTTTTTAAAATTTGGAGCGCTTATATATTTTTCAGCACCATCAATCTTCTTAGTTTTATTTACCTCATCTTTCCATACATTAACTAACTTAACATCGACTTGCTTTCTTTTATTTTCGATAGTTTTCCCAAATATTGAATTATTTTGTTTTTTAAAGAAATCTTTTTCAAAATCAGATGTAGCTTTCTGTCTAAGAGAAGTATTTAATGATATATATGGTTCCAAAATCTGCTTTTGTGTAAACGAAAGAATTCTATGAATTTTTAAAATTATAATACCATTTTTCAAACACTCTTGCAAATGAATATAATGTATAACATATTTATACTTATCATAAAGATTAGCAATTAATTTACTAGTTTTATTGCAACATGTCATAGGGTGTAGTGAGGCCCTACCAACACCTCCGGGCCCAAGTCAACCTCACGTGCAAGCTCGTGCACCTGCTGAACAACGGACGAGGCTCTGACGTCGGCGGTCCATTTCAACACGGCGATGGGCTCACCACCTGTTACGTGGGACCGAATTGTACACGGTGAAATGTGGGCCGGTATAGGCCTCTGCCTACCCCTTCGGGGATAAAGGCGTGAGTATATGTATGTATGTATGTATGTCATAGGAGGAATTATTTTTTCCGCTGCAAATGGTAGATCAGAATGCTCATCATGTATAGCGGAAGGATAATGAATATCTACTTCAAGTATATAACCTTCATTACTATAAGATGAAATAGTGTTTATATCAAATTTTGTTATTTCATTATCGGTTAAGAATCGAAAATTTCCGACTGGTAATCTTTGCATCATAGCATAACCATATAAATTAACACAATCTAAGTAGGCTAAAAAAGTATCTGGTTGTTGATCATTATAGTTAGGCAGATATTTGTTGTTAGCTCTGGCATATGTGAGGTGTGTATGGACCGTGCCGTGTGGCGCTCGGTTCTTTCTGCCTACCCCGCAAGGGATTTGGCGTGAAGATAGTATAGTATAGTATAGCTCTGGCATATCTTAATGAGCATTGAGCTAAACCTCCTCTGATACCACTTTCAATCATTTCATACATTTCTATATCAGATAATAAATCCAATTCAACTTTGGTAACTAATAACATAGCATCCCAACTTAATGATGGAGATGAAACATAGTGACAGGGATCTAGTCCATAGTGCTTTAAACTCATAGATCTAAATTTTTCGAAAATATCACATAGTAACAACACATCACATTTTAGGTATAAATCAGTATATTCTCCTAGATTATTTATATCAAATTTATTCCAAACAGTTAATGCATGCTTATAATCTTCTATCGACACGGTTTCTGATGTAAGTCTACTATAAAATTTATTTCGATCTGGTAATTGTGTTTCATCATATTTTTTCCAAGAATCTATATATTCATAGCAGTATATCCCTTTTTTTAGGCATAGTGTAAATAAATCTTCATCCGTGAAAAATGATTTCAAATGCTTAAAGTCTGCTACATTCAATGTTTTTGCAAGATTATCCAAACTAGAACTTAAAAAATTAAAAGAGTCAATATATTTCTGGAATCCAGCTGTACAAATTTACTAAAAGATATATATTTTTCTTTGTTTTTTGGAATCAAATTAATGTAACCACATACTGAGGAAATTTCATTAATAAATAAATGGCAATCATATCCAGAAAGATTATGAAATATTACTGGAATAAATTTGCACATTTGAAATTCTAAATTACATTTGTTATGAGCTGGCCCTCGATATTTACCAGTGAAATGATCATGATCACGAACAATATGATCATCGAGGACAAATTCTTTTCTACAGATATGACATTTCTCTGCAGTCTTAAAAGAAATATATTCTTCAGGAGTTAATGGTAACATATTTCTTTGCATTATCAAAATTTGATATAACCTTCGGCAATCATTTATAATTGACTCAACAACTTTATTTGAACAATTTGGACCTCGGTATGATATTAAATTATTTAATTCAGGGTTAGATTCACAACATATGTAATAAGCAAAGCAAGTGGCTTCATGGATTTGAATGTTTTCACTGTATTGACTTTTGCTTTTATCAGAATATTCTCTTAATAAGCTTTCAAAGTCTCCGTAAATGACTATTGGGACTCTTTGTGTTTTTTTATAATTTGAGAATTTAAGTTTACTGTTTTCTGGGGGAAGTATAGTTTGCAATCTACCGCATTTATGATTGTTTAGTTTTTCTAACGTATTAAAATACAAAAAACATTCTTCACACAGATGAATCTTAGATTTATGTTTTGTCAGTTGACTTCGAACAACTTTTTCAAGGTTTTTAATCAAGCAGAAATGATTCTTATTATCCTTAGTAATAAATAGTAAGTTCACATGGGTTAACTTTCGAACTTTAGTTTTATATAACGGACCAGTAATAGTATTGCTTTTTTCTAAGCCGTAAATATTGATACTTATGTTACAATTCTGTTTTTCAAAACGTTTTATATCTTCAAACGTTGGAGGAAATGACATGCCATTAGTATTCAAAATTTTTGAATAATGTGGATATGATGAAATTCTATTGGGATTATTTTTAGCTGGATACATATGAGCAATGATACACCAAAGAAAGCAATGATTGTCCATATTGTGAATATTAAGACAAGCCTTTATTTTATTAATTCTTGAGGGTAAAGCAATGTAGCTTCCGGCTCTTAAAGGATTATATTTAGCAATGTTCATCTCCAAATGACTAATTTTATCTATGGTCCAACCAGAATCTGATAATTCAAACTCTAAACATTTAGATACTAATCGTTCAATGCATTGTTTATAAATTGTTATAATTTCTGTACTCTGATTTAATATACAGTATTTAGTATTAAAAGACTTCAGAGACAGTTCATCATTTTTAGGCAATAAATATAACACAAAAAGTTCAAAGTTTATCTTCATAGATTTATGTTTTTGTAATAATGGTGTCAATAAATTAAAAATAGTGGTGAATATGCTAGATAAAAAAAATTCAGGTGTTATGATATCAGTAGTTTGTGAATTTATTTTGTAACTAGCTATTCTGTCTTTAAAAGCACTGGCTATCAACAGTACATTTTCAAATTCAGTATGAAGTAAGCAATTTGTTTTATGTTTGTTACTTTTCTTATGTGATGAATACTTTGACTTTGAGACATATAGCTGACAATCATGGCAGAATCTCATTTTCGTAATATCAAAATATGTTTTTATT
The DNA here is from genome assembly GCA_933228765.1 of Miltochrista miniata. Taxonomy (NCBI): domain Eukaryota; kingdom Metazoa; phylum Arthropoda; class Insecta; order Lepidoptera; family Erebidae; genus Miltochrista; species Miltochrista miniata. Next base: position 2,508,496 of record OW121765.1, on the reverse strand, counting down.
GCAGGTCTATATTATATGAAACTTTGGCTTTAGATAAAATCAGTTAAATAAAAATTGCAAATTCAATTCGAGTTTTCAGAGTTCTTGGTATATATAATCAATCTGAAAGGTAATACTTAATTTTTAAGCATAGAATTATTCATAATTTATGTAATATTCAAATAGGAATGAAATGAAAAGCAATAAATCATTAAATTAAAATTATTACTATAAATATTCAGTATTTCAATATTTGAATTTCAGACTTTATAAATTTTTGGTATCACCTGTAAGGCAAGGTTTAGCACCGTATATCATAAAGTAGAAAAATAGTAGTATTTAATTAAATTAATATCATATGAAATAATAAATAATGAAAAGCCAAATATTTAATAAGTATATCTAGAATTCAAGCAATGTTAGAATGTCAGTTTTTATTTTTTTCGTATAGAACCTGTATGACAGAAAAATGATATAAAGTAAAAACAAATGATCAAATGAAACTTAATTCTGAATACTGAGATTATATAAGAAAACAAAATAAAATAATCAGTAAATATTCAACATTTAGATTAAATACTTTCTTGATTTTGAGTAATATTAGATTTTTATTATTAAAAATAATGTGACAATATCAAAGTTTCATCATTTTTGGTTAACTAGGTATATTTCTATAAATATTTTCAAATATTTGAATTTCAGAGTTTATAGAATATTCGAATTTTTGGCATGTCCTGTAAGGAATGAAAACACCTTAATATATTAATATATTAAAAATAGGTAGTCAATCTAAATCTAGAGCACATTTATAATTGTTAATTATAAAATATTAAATCTTTAAATCAAATACTTTCTTGATTTTGAGTAATATTAGATTTTTATTATTAAAAATAATGTGACAATATCAAAGTTTCATCATTTTTGGTTAACTAGGTATTTCTATAAATATTTTCAAATATTTGAATTTCAGAGTTTATAGAATATTCGAATTTTTGGCATTTCCTGTAAGCAATGAAAACACCTTAATATATTAAAAACTAGCTGACCCTCGCAACTTCGTTTACGTCACATAAGGTGTATGAAAGGACAGGTATTTTTTCAACAGACTCAAGGGAGCGTATGAAACTGCCCTGTTTGCTTAATCATAAAAGAGCTTAAAGATTAAGTCCATTCTAAAACAATTCAGTCCACGCCTTCGGCGCGGACTGAATTGTTTTACAATAACCTTAATCATTAAGCTCTTTTATGATTAAGCCAACACGCCAGTTTAGATTTACCCTCACATTCAAAGAAACCCTTGAATTCGAAAAGTTGAGATGCCTCTAATTTCTGAACTACGAAACTCTCAATATTGAAACTTGTGTGGAACAATGTTAAAAACATCCCTTTCTGACACTAAAAGAATATTTGATATCGGACCACGCGGTGAGAACTTACAGCTGAAAATCCATTTTATCTTTCATCCCCTCTCCCGCAGGAACCGCGCAAAATATCGGGATTAAAAGTATCCAAGAACCTTCCTCGGATTATAAGCTCGGAATGTACCAAGTATCATTCAAATCGGTTCAGTAGTTTCGGCGTGATACTTATTCGGGATACAGACAGACAGACAGACAGACAGACAGACAGACAGACAGACATGAAAATTTTAAATTGCATATTCGGCTTCAGAATCGATTATAGAACGCCCTACAATAGAAATTTTCAAAATATCTTCCATGTACAGACTCTCGACCCTCAACAGTTTTATTATAAGTATAGAAGATAGGTAGTCAATCTAAATCTAGAGCACATTTATAATTGATAATTATAAAATATTAAATCTTTAAATTAAATACTTTCTTGATTTTGAGTAATATTCGATTTTTATTATTAAAAGTAATGTGACAATATCAAAGTTTCATCATTTTTGGTTAACTAGGTATTTCTATAAATATTTTCAAATATTTGAATTTCAGAGTTTATAGAATATTCGAATTTTTGGCATGTCCTGTAAGGAATGAAAACACCTTAATATATTAAAAATAGGTAGTCAATCTAAATCTAGAGCACATTTATAATTGTTAATTATAAAATATTAAAAAAACTATTGAAAAAATATTTGAGTGATATAAAATGGGGTTTACTTTTGAATATTCCTGTTTAGCAGCGCTCAATATACTAAAAATATGTTATGTTATTCTAATCTAGAGCACATTTAAAATTATGTAATACCTAGAAATGAGGTTCAAAATTATTAATTATTAAATAATATCAAATTGTTAAAAAATATTAGATGGATATAAAATTGGCTTAATTTTTGCGTATTCTTGTTTAGCAGCGCTTACTAAACCAGTGAGAGCCTTCCACACTGGGTCATTGTCATTGTGTGACGAGCGGAGTGTGAAAAGCGCTCGCTTCCACCGATCAGCAGCAAGCGTCTCTGCTTCTTTACTATTGTATACACGCAGCTCTATATAAAATTTACCGTTCCGCGTTGGGTCCCGCTGTAGAGTGTACCCAGAACCGACTCGCCTCGCCAGATAACTTCTTAGGGCAGCTGCTCTCACAGGTGGCTCTTCGTCACCCTGCAAAATGCAAATTTATTGATTTAGCAAATTGTACATAACATAGCATCATCTTTTTTTACCTAAATCAGTTTCTTACTGTTCATGAAGTCTAGGGCATATTACTGTGGTATAAAACTAACATAAACAAAACACTACACATTATTATGTTGCTAGTTTATAAGTCTGTCTAACTCTATTAAACAATAAACTTTCGGTAAGTAAATATCAAAAGTAAAATCAGATGGTTGTTAAGAATTTCATGTTCAAATGAGATAATATAGGTAATATGAAAGCCAAATTAGTATTATATGATTACTTGACTAGATCATGCTATTACACTAGTACAAAATCAGTAAGTTTGCTTTATAGATTTTGTGAATACCGTTACAATTGTATGAAATATTTATCTAGATTGACACAATTCAATCATAAATAAAATAATAATAATAAACAAGGACTTACTATATTAAAAATCTTTGTGAAACTGTAAAAAGTGAGAGTGATATATTTATGTCTTACCTCAGAATCTGAAAATACGGTGTGCTTTTTTCGAGCAGTTACTGGTGCTGGTTCAGTTTCCGAATCATCAGATACATCATCACGAATTGGCACTTTTTTCTTCGGGTTAGGCTTTTGAAGGCTGGTGCGGGATTTTCTTTTTATTGCTTTTGATTTATTGTGAGTGCTGGTGCTTGGTTGCACAGCAAGCTCTGCGTCAGAGTCAAAAGGATTGTGAAGTGACCTGTAATTTTAATATTTATTTGGTTAGAATTATAGTTACTTATGTAAACTGCTAAATGTACTCTGAAATAAAGACTTTTATTAGGGGAAACAGTACAGTTATTGGTCAGTATCAAAAGTCTAGATCCCATAGCACAAACGTATTAGCTTAGTATGGGCTAGATGATTCTGTGTAAGAAAAGAAGTCCTGTAATAACTCGCATATTCTATTTTTTTATTTTTTTAAATAAATTATTAAATATTAATAAATAATAATCACATAAAAAAAGGAAATACATACATACTTATTGCCCAGGATCTTAACTCTCAAACACAAATATTTCACTTAACACTTCGTCGATGTCACTTAGTTTCTGGATGCACTCCTCAATCAACAATCAATTAAATACTGTCATAAATTAAGGTAGCGATTACATTAAATAGCACAAAGTCAGATGTAGACGCTTCGTTGAAGATACATTGAAATTTCGATCTTAAGTACTAATAAAATATATATGTTATTAAATCACTATTGTATGAGTCATGTATATTACTGTGAACACAGGCTTAGATTCCATATTTGGCTAGCGGCGCCACGATTCTGTGGATACCTGAGACGAAATTCTAAAAAGGAAATCGCATGTACTTTACTGATCTATTGCACATCTTTTGAGTGTCATGTTTATGTAGTCTCTTTAGATTCTCAAAGCAAAAACCAATATAAATTGAACTTTATAATTTTCTATACTTAAAGTCCCCAAAATCTCTGCTATTATTATTCAGCATTTGCCGTAATCCAATTTGGGTAATGAATTAATCCAACACCATTATTAAGTAGCAATATTACTTAGTAAAATAATAATTGTAAATATTAAAAACATTTTGCTAAGTGACCATCTCATAATAATACGTTCATTAAATAATATAATATATGAGACCTATGAACAGAAGTGGGTGTCAACCCGCCGAGGTGATGATGATGATGATCCATTTGGAAAATACATATCTAATATTAAAAAAAATATAAATAAAATCAGTCACACAACTCATTAATGCAGGAGCGTGACAGGTAGTCTTTTTATGTATTTATCTATAAAAAATTGGTACCATGACATTGAATATGGGAGATAGAGTACAAGTCATAATAGTAGAAAAACGATTATGCGGTCTTCATATTGTAAAAATAATATGTCATGACCAATATAATGCAATCTTAATACCTAATTATAGTGAAAATAATAATTTCTTTAGAATTCGTTATAAAGGGCTTAAGCTATGGGCCCGAGTAATTAGAATCTACAACAACCTGGTAGACGTAATTGAAGAAAATTAATAGGAATGTTATTAAACTAGTATTTTTATATTGTGTATAAATTAATATTATAATTAGATATTATATGCTGAGACAAAAGTAAAATTCATTAAAAAAGTAAAGTCATGACTGCCTCCTGCGCCGCTGCGGCGCTGGAGATCGTGGGTTAGATTCCCGCCGGAGACAAATATTGGTGTGACCCATAAATGTTTGTCTCAAGAGTCTGGGTGTTTCTATGTATAAAATGTATGTATTTATAAGTATATAAGTATTTATATCCGTGGTCTGATACCCATAACACAAGCAAGTTATTCCTAGATTACTTTGGGATCAGATAGCGATGTGTAAAATGTCCGTGAATATTTATTAACTTTTTATTTATTTTGCTAAATAAGGAAGGACATTGCTAGTTATTGAATATCTCTCTGTATACTCTAACTCTCTCATAAAATGTTGCTAACTGCATCAGATCACACAAATCATGATAGTAAAGGTAGCTAAAAAATTTTTGGGGATTCTGGAATCATGCAGTTCGAGCGAAAGCGAGGACGAAATGATTCCAGAATCCCCAAAAACACCCTACTTCCCTCAAATCTGGCACCACTCGTGTGAAGTGCCCAACAAGGCGCTCTGTAACAATATGCTACACCCTGACCTTTTTCAAACTATGCTTAGCGCATCAGCATCAGAGCCCTATCAGTCAAGACCCAATTCTTCGAGAGCCATCAGGACCCATGCATGACTTGGAATGCCGTCGGGTTCGGGGTTGGTGCTTTTTTAAGCCGCAGCACAGGTGCCGCTAACACGCTCTTTGTGACTTCAGGCACATCGTCCAGTGCCTGAGACGGAGCCATAGGGAGCAACATGTCCCTTAACTCCAGATGGAAACAAGGAGACCAAGACCCTCTTAGTCGTGGCACCTTAGTGCGAAAACTTTTGTTTTTATCATTCATACCAATATTAATCATGCAAAAAATATTTCCCTTTAGAAAAAAAAAACCACAAAGTAATTTTTCGGGTCTACAACAAATATTAAAATCAGAAAAATAATAATATTCAAGGGGGCACCCTTACAACAAACGTGATATTTAACTGTTGTTTGGTACTAAGCCCTCCGTGCGTGAGGCCGACTCGCACTTTGCCGGTTTTTAGGGTTTCGTAGCCAAATGGCAAAAACGGAACCCTTATAGATTCGTCATGTCTGTCTGTCTGTCTGTCTGTCTGTCTGTCTGTCTGTCTGTACGTCCGTGTGTCACAGCCACTTTTCTCCGAAACTATACGGCCTATGCTATTGAAACTTGGTAACTAGATGTATTCTGTGAACCGCATTAAGATTCTTATATAAGACTGGAAAAAAAGCAGTAAATTTTTGGGGTTCCCATACTCAGAACTGAAACTCAAAATTTTTTTTTTCATCAAACCCATACGTGTGGTATATCTATAGATAGGTCTTCCAAAATGCTGTTGAGGTGTCTAATGTCATTTTTTTCTAAAGTGAATAGTTTGCGCAAGAGGGACTTCCAAAGTCGAAAAATGAGTGTCCCCCCCCCTCTAACTTCTAAACTAAGAGAGTGATAAATCTAAAAAAAATATATAATGTACATTGATATAAAAACTACCAACGAAAATTAGTTTGAACGAGATAGAGCTGGTAGTTTTTTTTTAATACGTCATAAACCGCAACTTTCGGTTAGAAAAATCACTACCACTGCGAACGTGTTAAAACATCAATCAAAGTTACAACGAACTATAAGAACTTTTATATTATGTTACTTGCTGCTACGAAACCCTTCATGGGCGAGTCCAACTCGCACTTGGCCGGTTTATTTTAAATTCTTTTCGATAACCTTCAGTACCAATTTACATCAAATATCATCAAAAGTCTTAAAGTGAAGTCCTTTACAATCGTTTGCATGTGATTTTCTAAAGACTCTTGCTACTTACACTTTAGTCATTTGTTTATACATAAAATATCAGTAACGTAAGGTACAACTAAACATATTTTTTTAATGTAACGGACACGCTATTTTGGAAACCAGTATACATTCCTAAATTTTGAGTTTATAGCATGAAAGAAGAAGAAATTCTAAGAAACTTCACTCCTGACACAATTAAAATCGGACCAGACAGTAAAAAGTTACAGACAGATTTATAAAAATAAAATCGTTTTTTGGCTCTCCTGAAAAACCGTGTTTTGTCCCTTATATTAATTGATACTTCTGGTGTCGATATTATGTACTACTAAGATCATGTTCTATTGTTCAACTACACAGATGTTGAACATAAATCATGACCAATTATATCTGTTGCCAAACCCCAGCAAAACTTACTCAAGACTAATACATTTCAATCTGAACGTGTCCAATTAACAGATACGGGTTCAAGTCCAGCTCGAGCAACTTCGCCGGCCAGTCCACCGCAGAAACTTGCTCAAACTTTAAGTTCACGTAAGTTTGTGTGTTTAGATCTAATTAATTTGTATGATTTCTCGAGATTTTCTTGTCTAGAATAGTTCTATTCATTTTAACGCTCTCTGAGCATGCGGTGGGACCATGGATTTTAAAGTTAGATTTTATGCTTTAAATCTTGGTATAGAACTTTATTATGTTTCAGAAATTAGAATAATAATATTAGCATTATATCATACGGCTCTTGAAAATTTCGTTATCCCGGGTTAAAAATGATGCCTGTGTCATTGCAGACTTAATCTATTTGCACTAAATTTCAGACAGATTCGTTTCTTTTTTAACGTGAGGTAAAATCCTCTTGGATGCTATGCCAGTCTCCCTACCGACTTAAAATACCTCACGCCTCGCGCCTCACGTATCCTACCCAACAGCCTACCGTTGGAAGCCCCGGGTAAACCCTTACCCTTAAACAACAGACCTTACGGCTGCCACTGCGGCCTGGCTTAGGGGTGGGTTTTGGGTGCTATTCCGCGTTTTTGGGGGGTTTTTCGGGTGTCGTCCCGCTTCTTAGAGAGAGGGGTTGAGTCCATGAATCCCTCATGTCACGCTGTCGTCTAGGGCCTGCTTCTGTAAGGATGGTGAGCAGCCTCTCAGAGGCTTAATAACAAACATGGAAACGTCCAAACATCTTCACAAAATTTCAAACTTGTGATATTAGTAAGATAGGTATTCTACCTTCTAGGACTTTTCAAATTTCAGTGACGTTGATTGTTCCTGTGCAGTTATTTGAGATAAATGCGTCAAAATACCATATAACGCCCGGTTCAATCTAGACAAAGGCGCACTGCGCGACTCCACGTCTAGGACACTAGCTTAATTGGATGATAGATATCGCTTTTAAAAGTTTAAAACAATATTGATGATGCGGTGATTTTATTTACCTGTATACTGCACTTTGGAAATGATTAACTTGATTTATCTCTTGGTACTAAAGAGCCTATTGGAGAGGAGACGCTGTGCCTGAAGGCGGAGTGCCTGATATTAGAATTTCTATCGTCGGAAAGAGTCCCGCAACGATGGCACACGGTTATGCTCGTAGGTATTGTTCTGGAAGCTTGGGCTCCACTGCAACACTGTCGGCCTTTTGCTCCTTGTGCTTCTCGATAAACAAGATCTTCGTGTAAATACTTGCTGCGCTCATAGGACCCTTGGCAGTCACGATGGTCTCGCTGAATACATCATTACACCTGTGTGTTAAAAATTAAACTATTGAAGTGCATGGTATATTGATTCATTTTTGTATGTACATACGAATTTGAGAATGCATGGTCAATCCGAAACGAAATTGCTTTGCACTGAGAATTGACGCCATCTCTCGGATAACATTGGAAGTCAGGTATCTATCGTTGCCGATTTTTATAATACCTCTCACAGGAACGCGATAATTGTCAAAATAGCAACTCATTAATCTTTTGAGTAATGTAAATATGCCATCTAGTACATTTTTTGTGATTCTAAGGTGTCTATGCAATATACATAATATTCGAGTAATGTTGCGGCATCTAGTGGAGTTTTTGTGAATTTGGACTTAAATGTGCATGGGATTATATATCTTAAGGGGCCCCCATGCAATATTGGAGGTGACTGTACCTCTTTTTACGGGATTATAGTTCGTAGAAATAGGTGCATTAGGTATTTTGTTGGCCCCTAGTGATAGCAAGCCTAATTACCATAACCAAGAAAATATACAGGAAAAATTGATAATCATTCTTTAGGCAAAATCTAAATTCCAATAGCCAAGACAGATCATGTTAAATATATCCGCAAATACATCTATGCAGTTCGAACATTATATATTTAGCAAATGAATTTAAAGCAAAACAATATTTTAAAATTACTATCAGCAAGTCAGTAAAACAGCTTTATGATAAACACATCATTATCTCTACTTACACATCACTGGGCAAATGTAACTGCGTACTTTACATAAATTATGATAAAAGCCTACCTAGGTAACATTATATTGTAGGAACTTGGTAGCTTGGTAAGGCGTGAATTATACTGAAACGGCATGCGGTGACGGTGAAGGACGGGCGCAGCGCAGGCACGGTGCCGCTTTGAACCGTTGTCATCATTTTTCAGTTATACTATTTTTGTTAATATTATAAAGAGGAGAAAGATTTTGATTGTTTGTTTGCATTGAATGGACTCCATCACTCCTGAACCGATTTGAATTTTTTTTCTCTGTTGGGAAATACACTTACACTATTGTAACATAGGCTATTTTCAATTCCAGTATTACCACGGGAACGGGAACTACGCAGGTAAAACCGCTTGACGTAGTACTTAATGTATTGAGACGGCGTGTTCTAAATTATACAGAAGCGACGCGGCGCAGGTGCGGTGTACCTACCGTAGATTTAGTGTGACAAAAGTTCGATGCGGCATGCGGCATCGTGCCTGCACTGCGTCTGTCTCACACCGTTTCTGTATAATTCACGCCAAGCAGTATTATGCAAATATAGGTATGTACGCACTTCGCCTGGATCTAATGCTTCCGTCTTTAGTGTTGAAGTAGACTGTAATAAAAAGCGACTTTGAGGTAATACTTACTGTTTTAGAACACCTTATTTAAATTTACAAGTAAATTAAAATGTCACATGACGTGCGTACGTGAAAGTGTCACCATATATCTAATCGTGGGTAAACAGCAGCGTGTGACGTTTAAGCCGAGTTTTCACCACGAGTTGCGCGGGCCCACATAACTCTCAACAGCATATACTTGTTTTCCCGCCACTGCACCACAGTTTACTGTTGCGAGTTAAGATGATTCATAAATGGGTCCGCTCAGGTCGCGGTGAAAACCAGCCTGAAATGCTGAGACGATGATAATAAAGCCAAATATTGTTCTAACTGGTTTCTGATCCGGAAGGGCCAATTATGTTACGATCGGGGAGTTGGAATGCTTTCCGTGTACCTAGTATGTTTGTCAGTTGCCTAGTAGTCACAGTTTAAGTTTACAAGTAGCTTCACTTAGGTTAAATGATGTTGTATAGTGTGGCGACCGCTACATAGCGAAGATCAACTGAAGTCTCACTACGGAGATTAGATAAATCCTGCATCGCGATATCAGAGTTCTCACGGCGATGAATAATATAACCAACAGTCCAACATCAACCGTTGGGATTCGGCCCGCCAGGCGCGATCACCTAGCCTGGTCGGAGGATCCTCCCTTTGTGTGTTAGAGGAACATTCCCAACCTTTCCTCCACATTGGTGACCCCGACGTCATTGAAAGCAGCCTGCACGAAGCAGATCAACAGCGGCATCATCATCGCCACATATAGAATGACACACTTCATCTACCAAAAAGAAGTATTATCATCTTAGACCATATATCACGGGACTAGCCTTTGCGAACCACCGCATACAAAAATATTCTGCTAGTTTTCATAGCGGGTGAAGGGGGAAACACAAAGACATATAAAATTTCATTATATTTAAAAATGTATTAATCGACAAACGCGTAATGGCTGTTGTGTTAATTTTTATTGTACAGTCAACTACAATGAAATGTACTGGTTTAATCATATAAAATGATGTACTGATGTACAGTGCTTTTTATAAAGCCAAAAGACCAAATGGTCTATTGGCTTAGCAGAAAACAATGCTTAAGTAAGGCGCATCCTGTGGTTAGATGATCTAAGATTATCATGGGTCAAAAGACAAAAAACCATTGGCAATAAATACATAGAGCAACACAATTATTGACGTTTATTACGAGGGGAGGTGCCATACATACTGAGACTTTCCCCTCTGTCAAAGCAGGCTCCAAAAGGTAGGTATGAGAAATATAATACACATGAATCCGAAATTATAAGTGTAAGTTTCAAAGTGACAGCCGATTGCTTTTGTAATGGTGTATATGAATACGATTCCCTCCCGCAACATATTACTATGACAGATATATAAATAAATAGCAAAGAGGCTTTGTCTACTCCCCTTATACTAATCGCGTTGCTGGGCTAAGGGCTGGGCAAATATGACTCAAAAAAATGCGCATCTAAATCGAAACATCATGTTTGAAGTCAGTCCAAAATGTTATGAGTTGAGGAACATCGCCGTATTTGCCGTATAATGTAGAAGGATAGATCGTTTACCCTTCGGCTGGCAAGGCAACCGAAGTTTTGTACATTGTTTCCAGTTTTTTTGAAGTTTGAGTTTCAGAGTTTGAGTTATACAGCAGTATGAAAAATCCTTCGTGGAAATCAGTTACGTAGACGTAATAAGAAGCCTTCGTAGAAACGAAAGTTACGAAACTCCGGTTACCTAGAAGCCGAAGGGGCACGCAGTGAAAATTCCTGTATTGCAATGAGATTGAAAAGTGACTCAACGAAACCGCTTTGGTGATTGAAGTCAGAGATTTATGGTAAGAACCTGCCTCTTACTAGTAAAAAACCGGCCAACAGTGAGTCCGACTCGCGCGCCGATGATTCCGTACCAAAAAACGGCAATAAATCACGTTTGTTGTATAGGAGCCCCCCTTTAATCCCCCCTTTATTTTCAGGTTTTAGTATTTGTTGTTATAGCGGCAACATACATAGATCATCTGTGAAATTTTCAGTTCTCAAGCTATAACGGTTTCTGATATTAGTCTCGTCACGGACAGACAAACGAACGGTGAAGTCTCATGAATAATAATAATAATAACAATAAAAGAAAAGACAGAAACATAATAACAATAATAATAAAAAAATGACAGTCGTTATCCTTTAATGGGAATAACGCAACCCTATGAGGGCACAGATATCCCACCATGTGACACATTTTTTGTTGATCTCAAAAAGTGGATGATTCAAAAAGCAAATCTTTTTGAATCATCCACTTTTTGAGATCAACAAAAAATGTCTCACAAGGTTATAGAAAAGCACATATTCGCAGGGCAGCTTGTGGCGAGCTGAATGTGCATGCCTACACCTCGGTCCCGATTCCTCAGAGTTTTGTTGCGCTTCTCGACCAGTTAGCATTTATTGTGCTAACAGGAGACCGCATGGCGCTACTCGGTTCCTCTGGAAGTCCAAATCTCAACTCTGGCTTGCCTTAATTGGCCGGTCAGAGGAAGGAAGCCAGACCTTTATGTTCGGGGGTTAAAGTGTCATTTTCAAGGGCATAACTACGGGGAAACCCGCTCCGGCTCTGACCCGCGATGACGTAACCGGCGCGGCTCCGCACCGCTCTACACACCTAGCCGCTCACACCGGTGTTGCCCTATGTCGCCTCACAGGCTTACGAGCCTATGGCGATTGTATAGGGGCCCATCTAGTGAGTCACCGTCTGCCAATAATTTGATAATGAGATATTGAAATGGTAGACGCTGTCTTCATCCATAGCCTAAGTTAACCAGACCATTTAACACCCATCACAGTAGCCCTTTTTGTAGTTAGCATTATTTTACAATAAGTATTGAAGCGCTCGTGGCCCCGTGGACTCAGTGTTCTGTAAACGATCACTGCAGTAAGCAACATTTACTATAGCCGGATATGGATGGGTGACCACCACGTGGACCACTTTGTGACATTTATTTACGATCGTTTCCGTGCTTCGGAAGGCACGATAAGCCGTTGGTCCCGGTTGTCAGTAAAATGACAGTCGTTAAGCCAAGTTGAAGGCCTTATGGGCGGCTTGAAAAATTTCAACTGTGGGTCGTCACAACCTGCGCCCGGGTCGGCAGCGCGTGTGTAGCACCTCTGGTGTTGCAAACGTCTATAGGCTACGGTTACCAACCTTCCGGTGGGCCGTAAGCTTGTCTGCCACCTAAGTAGTATAAAAAAAAAAAAAGTAGGTTAATTGCCTTGCAGGCACTCCATTGCCGTTCTTCTACATAAGTCGGATGTGAATTGTTGGCAGTGGGGGTCCCAATTTTCCTATAACATTAAAAGTCTCAAAGGGCCTCTGCATGTTGCACCTGCGTTCCCGTGTAAGCCTACCAAAAGTACGGGTGTCTTCTTAAGAAAAAAAAAAGAAGATACTCGTGTTAAACAGAGACATAATAATAATAAGTAATCATTTTTATCTAATCGATAAATAACTATCTGTGTCCCACGGTTTCGCCTATGACGTAATACGAACCCCGTCGCACCCATTTAACTGCTACACGCCTGAATATATTGTAATAACCGGCCAAGTGCGAGTCGGACTCCCGCACGGAGGGTTCCGTACCATAAAACAACAAAAAGTCGTACCTATTTGTTGCATGGGAGCCCCCCTTTTTTTTCTTTTTATTTATCTCTAGAAAAATCCTCTAATGGATGATATGCCGGACTCCTACCGACTAAAAACCCCACGTAACAGCTAACAGCCTACGGTTGGGAGCCCCGGGTAAGTTCTCGAAAGGATGTCCCAGTAAAGGTCCATTTTGTTTTATTTATTATTTTTTTATGAAAATACACTGCTCGATATACTGTGAGGATTTCAAGCGTCTACTGGTTGCCCTCATTACCTATTAACACAGAGCAACGCGCGCCTTAGACAGTTCGCGTTGCTCTGTAGTGTTTTACAACGCGCGTCTTTAGACAGTTCGCGTTGCCCTATAGTGTTATACAACGCGCAGACAGTTCGCGTTGCCCTATAGTGTTATACAACGCGCAGACAGTTCGCGTTGCTCTATAGTGTTAACTATCCTTGTATAGATCCTCTACGGTAGGTACAGTTTAGATTTCAAAAAGAGTTTGTGAACTCTATGTTTAATTTCTTTTTCAGAATATTGATGACATTTGAATGATGACATTATAAACACGATATCTACGTCTACAACATAAATTGTGTGTTTGTACCTAAATTGTTTATACTTGAGAAAAGTCTAAAATATGGACTATTTGTTTACTATTTCCTATGAAATAGCTATCTTTGAAATATTACACCTAACTAAAGTAATCTGCTGAAAGCGTTGTTCACTTTTTAAAGAAAAAATATTTACGATGAAAGTCGAAAAATAAGTTAGTATGTGACCCGTATAATGTTCAATCATGGCGACACGAAATTAATTTCATTGAGCAACATTTGATTGTGCTATACCTCCTAAAGTATTCATTTAATTTGCATGGTGTAAAGGGAATGAATGATCTTGATGAAATGTTCAAATTAACTAACGTATTTAAAGCGAGAAGGATACCTTATTACCGAATATTTAAGACAAAATCGCTAAAAAACACGTTTGTTGTATGGAAGCCCCCCTTAAATATTATTATGTTTTTGTTTTCAGTATTTGTTGTTTTAGCGGCAACAAAAACACATAATCTGTGAAAATTTCAACTCTCTAGCTATCACCGTTCATGAAATACAGCCTCGTGACGGACAGACAGACAGACAGACAGACAGACAGCGAAGTCTCATGAATAGGGTCCCGTTCTTTACCCTTTGGGTACGGAACCCTAAAAATGAACCCCTATTTCTCAGGTAATTGGAAAAATTGAAAAGCCACACGATGCCAGGACGTGTCAGGATTTGAGAGCGCGGTTCAAAGTTCGCCGAGGCAACTAGTTTACATAATTTATGGAAAATTGTCATATTTTTAATTTTTTTATTATAGCTGCGCTCCATTGGGTAGTAGCATAATGATAGGTAACCTACTCAGGTTACTTGAGAAAATTGTGCTATCAAGCTGTGATAGATTTTTGAAAATTAGTTATGTAGTTTTAGAGATCATTGATTATAGTCTTCTTTTTATAGTATTTGTATAGGTACTTAGACCATGGGTGCTTCCTAGTGTGTTTTGTAGTATGTCATAAGCATAATCGTGGCGCGTAGCTAGTATAATGAAACAAAAGTGTATCAAAACACTTCAAAAGAAAACTTCATCGCGAGAACGAACGAATTAATCACCGGACCTATGTGGGACAAAAAATTGTAACAAAGTTAAATTTTCATACAAATTAAATATTAATTATTGCGGGGAGGATGTGGCAGTGTAGAGCCGCCCTACGGACAGACGGAATGATTTATTTGTATTTTTATAGCGACTTGACTATATTTTTACAACAGATGTCTATCATAAATTTTGTTACACAATTTTCAGCCATGTAACTTTTGGAATTAGAGTCATTTTCCAAAAAAAAATTGGCCCAGTGGTAATTTTTGCCAAATTTTCGGACACAAAGGCGATTAAGTTTAATTGTGTAGGTACTCAAGTTAAAAAGTACATTAATTAAGTATGGCGAATTCTGGACAATGAAAAAGAGATTGTGGACGTTTTTCTTCTTCATTATGATTTAATAATGAGAGGTCCATTTAGATTTTATCACGAAACGGAAAGGGAACAGCTGTTTATATCCCGTAAAATAAATTAGGTTAAGTAAATATGCATGTCAGGCTTTTTCCGAAACCTTCAATATTATTATCGTTGCGTAAAGTCGTCAAGGATACACTTAACAGATTGTATTATGTTTAGGGCGGATTCGACCAAAATCGGAGCAAGACTAAACTAGAGAATAACTTGTACTTATTCTAAATTTTCCATTTTACAACTAATAAGCACAATGTAACTATGGCAACCATACTGGAGTAGACGCACTATATAGGGTACTAGCGGACATCACGCGGTTTCACCCGCGTAGTTCCCGTTCCCGTGGGAATACGCGAAGAAAATATATGTTCATCGCAAAGAGTGTAGCTTCCCAACAGTGAAAGAATTTTTCAAATCGGCCCAGTAGTTCCGGAGCTTGTACGTTACAAACAAACAAACAAAAAAACAAATCTTTCCTCTTTATAATATTAGAATAGATATAGGGTATAGGTAGACTGAGTATATAGGGTCCCATTTTGGCCCTCTGGGTAAGGAACAAACAACAACTACTGTTATCCTGATATTTTTCTTTCTCAATCTTTCTTTCACGAGTTAAATATAGTTGATTTTTATTATCTTTTGCTAGAACTATTTTGAACAAGAACCACTAGCATTTTGAAATCAAAAGTTTTCGTGTGTTAAAATCCTGAAAAAATAAATCTGAAGAACACTATTTGTTATTGAAGTACTCACTTGGAAAAGTATAACTCTTCATTTGATGAATGAGACGGTTACAAAATGAAGACAAAGAGAAATTTTCGACATTCGACTTTGAAAAGGACCTTCGCACAAGGTCCTGAAGACCTTCAATCAGATATAGTTGGAGAAGGGACGTAAAATTTATAGCTTACGTAACCTTCGCTTAAAACGCTAGATGCTTTGAATACTTTCATCTATGATGGAGAGGAGAAAATCCCTACAAATATTTTAAATGCGAAAGAAACTCTGTCTGTCTGTTGCACTTTAAAGCCTAAAATGCTGAAGCGATTTAGATGAAATTTCGTATAGAGATAGTTTGAGTTCCTAGGCACTTTTAAATCGACTACGCAAAAAGAGGGTAATGATTTTACGCGATAATGGCTTCTACGTGGACGAATCCGCGGGGAACAGCTGGTAATTAGTAAGATTGTTTTTTATACCACTAAGATGGCCGCCATGGACATGGTTTACCTGAAAGAAAATAGACACCGTAGCCTCCATATGCTTTAGCAACATGGAAGACGACTTTCGTATATACCTTCTGTTTTTTACGTCTGGAAATCCTTCATGGATGCTATACCGGACTCTTACCGACTATATACACACGGTGTCCTACCACTGCTCACCGACAATAGCTTATAACACAATGATGTTAGTGTTACTCACCAACTAGCGCGAGGTAGCTATGCAGAGAACTCTTTCCCAGGGCGCCTTATTCCAGAGATTCCAGTGTGCGCGCAAAGGTAGGCCAGGGCTCTCACGAAAACAGCCAGGTAGGGTGTACACACATATATTTATATAACACACAATACTACAGAGACAATGAGATTACATAGATACAGAAAGCACAGACATACATAAGAAGAATTACGGGTTACGTACTAATTGTACTTCACTAAACCAAATCAACGTGAGTGGTGACTTAGGCGGCTAGACTACACGTACAAGTAGCTGACAAGTACTGGCCTTCGTTGTGGGTGAGAGCAACTCCGTTTGTTGTAAATGCCGGGTGTAGACGGCGAGCTTCTTACAAATGCACCCTGCTCACGCAGTCCACGTAAGATTGGGGTGTGGCTTCTCCCACCATACAGAGGCAGCCTCCAGCCCCTAATAAGCGACCCTGTCACGAAACAGACAACCAAATAAGTCACTGACCACGTGACAGACGAAGACTGAGATGGTTTGCAAAAGAAGAAGTGACTCACCAGTTTTCTGGGTAAAATGCAGCAAATACTCCGTTATAACTTCTACCAAACGGTGAGGCACTAATGCCAGAGCTTGTGCGAAAACCTTTTCGAGGCACAGCTCACCAAGCTAAAAAAGGAACCGACTACCTCAAAGCAGCTCATATATCTTACTCCTCGAATATTCTCGCAATCTTTAATAAAACCTGTTTCTCCTTTTTTTTTTTTTTTTTTTTTTTTCTTCTTGTTCTTGGACTTTCTCGGTTTGAGAGTACCTATGCCAAAGTCAAGTAAATTTCATTGTGAAAATAATATAAATCATTTTCATATTATGATTCTTCATATGAGCAGCGTATTCATGTATGTCCAAGTTTGGACTAAGTTCTACTCTAGTAAGGCGGTGGTACCTTACTAGGGCTTGCTGTGGAATTCGTCGACAAACCTAAAAACTCGCGTTTCACTGCGCTTTATCACTTTCCAACACTTTTGCACGTTGTCGAACCTTTATGTTTAATTATCCACCATAAATTACACATAAACACTCAAAATTACACTAGTTTTGAAAAATTATTAAAACACAATGTAATGCTTGTCTGAAAGTTTCCCGCCGAATCCGTCGTCCTGTTTCTCCTTAATGCAAATCATCGGGGGTGCCACAGACAAAACTTGTCACTTGTGTCAAAGGAAAACCACAGATAAAAAAACCAGCGATGAATTGATTAAGGGCGGCTTTACACATTGTCAAGCCCGAGTACCAGATTGCTACACAAAAAATAAATGCTACAAGCTACGGGTAAGCTATCAAAAGGATAGCCCAGTAAAAGTTATTTTTAAGCCTGGTCGAAATCAAACTCACACATTCATGCATCTAAAGCACCGCCACCGAAGTATGAGGAAAATGGGCATTAATTTCTTTTAAATTACTCAATTGAGATATTTATAACAAAACTGTTCTAAACCTAACTAAATTAGTATACTTCATGAATAAAATAATTTCTGTTTTATAATCGGCGGTGCATCCTTATAAGTACCTAACCTACCTAATGCTTTTTTACCAAGAAAAACGTTATATCTAGCAAATTTCAACCTTATGTCTTCGTAACAGTGGCGAAGGGCTTCACTTTATATGGTAAGTATTTAAAGGATCTGTTAGGGACGTGATGTGCAAGACGGAGACATATTTTATTAAAATTTTCCATCTCCTAGTTGTGTATGTGCGCAAAGAGTAAGGAACAGACATGATACTTTAAATAAATAAGGACCCTAATCAAAAGTTGTTTCAATCGCACTAAATATAGATATAGATTGACAACGCGAGTGGTACACCAGTAGTGTATCACTCGCGCTGCCAATCTTATAACCTTGTTGAAATAGACAAGGATAATATTTGACTAGGTACTCTGTTGGAAACTTTCAAGTAGTTCATAAAGATTTTAACTTGACTTAGCAAGAAACACGTTAAATGTGACTTAGCAAAAAACTGATCCAGTTGACACGGAAATGCTCGTAATCGAAACTACGTGCCACAAACGGTCACCCATCTCAGAACCAACTTGGCGCAAAATGGTGATCTTTCAAACTCTCTCAAACTAATCACAAACTTGTTATTTAATTCGTAAACAGTAAAAAATGTACCATAAAGTGTAAAAGCATTCCTAATTAAAATGGATTTATGCAAACTTGAAAAAGTAAAGGATTTGTATAAACAGAACAAAGCTTAGCAACACAATCTTTTTTATTAAATTAAAACCTTTAAAGAATAGTAAAGTTGTTACAAAGAAAATATTAACTTAGGTTTTCGGTCATTATTTACGCTCTTAAAGCTTATTTTAATGTAATTATTGACCATTACAATCCTTTTTAATTTTTTCTTGAATACTATACTATACTATCTTCACGCCAAATCCCTTGCGGGGTAGGCAGAAATAACCGAGCGATTTATTCTTGAATAAATTATGAAAAAATGTAATATTTATTATGTGTGCTACGTAAGAAGACGTAATAATGCTAGTCAATACAAATGTAATATGCTCCGTAAGTAGCATGAAAATAGGTAAGTAATAATATTTTGAAAAATCATAGGAACGAGCGTAACTCAGAGAAAATAAAAATAAGAAAAGGTTACATAGGTCTTAGGCATGAACTGTGAACCGTCCATATTCTACTCTATGTATCATATAACACTGTCGTCAGTTGGCAGAGCGAGTTAATGAGCGAGCTTTGTTACCATCTCGCTGCGGCTTGCCGACACCGGCAGATGTATTCTATCCCTGTTATTTCGCCAGTTAATTACCAACAATTGATATTTTGATGAAGAAGGATTGAAAGTGTTATGAATAATGATCTTTAGGGGAATTGTTATGGTGCCAGAGAATCTTATGTTATAGCCGCTTTATGTGGGAAGCCCTCCGGTAGGTTCTTACCCCATCGGAAGTAACAGTAAAATGGGCGTATCAAATCCAAGTGTACTAATACCATAATGTGATTTTTCAGGACTGTATGTAGCCTGAGAACACTCGAAAGAATATTTCGGAGAGCGCGACCAGTAGGTTGTCTTGAAATTTGAAATTTGAATTATCCTTTATGCATAATACTCTAATCGTACTTTACGCAAAATTTCTACTTCCTCTTAATCTACTTGGAACGTTTCTGCGAAATCTAAATACAATTTTATATTTAGCTTATTACATATAAGAGGCTGAAATAAATCGTTCGAGCAGGTTTCTGAGAATTCCAAATTATGATTGACTGGCGAAATTTCCCAATCATAAGTAGCGCCTGTTCTAATGAAAATTGACAGGTTCGGATAACTTAAGCGAGTAATGCGGAGTTTTAATATTTGACGAGGATCCATGACTTAATAGAATAGGACATAATTTGAGTTAATTACGCTGGGAAAATATCTTCATCAATTTCATACAATTATTAAATTAATAAAGTTCAATTTTGTTACGGAGTAGATCAAGAGTTTAATTACCAGTTAAGTTGGAACGTTCATTATATATTTTTTGCCGATATTCAGTCTGGTGAAGTTTGTATAAGGCTTGCTAAGACTAGGCTCGTTTAAAGAATTAAGTAGTGATTGCTGAAAAAAGATCGCTAATGGTGAATGAAAAACAAGCTGGCTTTTATGTAAATATTAATAAAGTTTGAGTATTAATTAGGTAACTTATTTATTTGCTTTTATTTATTCTTTAATATAACTTTAAAGCTGGGCAAAAATGCCACGAGCAAGATTGCCCAATATAAATTCGTTCCATTTTGTTTCGAGACTGCACACTGGGCTCATGAGATCACAGTACACATTATAGTTATTTCACGGCTCTAAGTAAAATAAATAAAAAAGAAATTGTGAAAATTTCACATAAAGCTCTTAAAGATAGACAGAGTAGGTACTAGAGATACTGGGAAATTTTTCAGAACTCATGGAGAATGGAAAATCAAAACTGATAAATCTGAAGAGAAAATTATAGTTCATATTTTTGATAAGAAGAACTTCATTTGCTTTTTGTATAATTTCCTTGAACAAAAGTCGTTCAGCATTTCAGCAATCAGGGAATGGTAAGTTATGATGTACGCTTAAAAACCCCGTACAGCAGCGTATTTTACTACGAGAAGTTAAACAGAAAAACGGTACTTTAAATCCTCTTATATGCATATAATCTACATATTCCCTCTTCCAAGGTAAAGAACATAATGTAACCGGCAATTTGCCTCGAATTCACACAAAGAACTTTCTAGAAGCCCACAAGATATTACACCACTAAAGCATTCAAAGATTTTGCTGTAACTAACAAATGCGACATTTAAAACCATAGCTATGTTTGCTGTAGGAAATATGGATAATTTTATTCTCGAGACACTATGGCATGCTAATGTGAGCACCTAAGAACGAAACTGATAGGGTGACCAAGAAAATACAGGACTTAGGGGAATTTCCATATATTTCATGTGAACAAATTCTGTGAATCGGTGGATTTTACTCATTCTAAGGTGTCGAAGCAAGGTCTATTTATTCATAGAGAATAGTAACATTTGACTAAATATGATTAGGATTTCTTCATGTAGTATGCGTTTTTATAGAAAGTACTAGAACAGGCACTTTGATATTTCCACAATATTAATGTTTTGGTAGTGACGTAACATTTCATCAAAATCTTGGCACAACTTATGAACAGACGACATCGATGATAGTATAACAATAAAAGTACAGTCAGCCCGAAAGTCGATGAACAGAATCAACTAATCAAAACACCTGTTCACTATAAAATGCCATAAGTTATAGTCGCAACTAGGAAACAAAATAGCCTGTACACCAGAAATTTATAAAAGTCGTTAAACACGAGTATTTCACAAGAATCTGTGCAGTAGTATTCCTAAAGTCGCTGTACACCATCAATCCAAATGTCGCTGAACATCATTGTATCAAAGTTACTAAACAGCTAATTTCACCTGACTAAACTAACTACTACTAAATATGGAAACTGTTGATATTGTTATTATAGAACAAAGTGTTTGGCTGAATAAAAGTATAATTAATTAAAAACGTAATCATTTCTTTATTAATATCACAATCAAAAATTCAAATGAAAATATTTTAGATATTATAATATAAATCATAACGCAAAATCAAAAATTTAATTTAAAAATAATAATTAATAGCGGGCATGGCCTCCATTCGCGTCTATTACTGCCTGGAGACGCTCGCGCGTATTACCTACCATATTTTGACAAATATTTTGGCCCCTAAATCTCTCCCAAGTTTCGGATGCATGAGCTATGATATTTTGTCGGGTGCGTGGCGTATCGTTATCCCATGCTTGCACCATAAGAGCCCACAAATTCTCTATGGGGTTGAGGTCCGGGCTCTTTGGCGGGAATGGAATCTCCAAAATTTGCTCTGTGTTTCCATTAAACCATACTCGGCATACACGTGCTTTATGAATTGGACAGTTATCGTGAACGAAGTTTATTGGTCTCTCTTCTGGCAACATGACTTGTGTCGTTGGCAACAAAACATCGTTCAATATATCTATATAGCCCGCGCTATTTAATCGACCTCCTATCTCGATTAGTTCTCCAGGGCCACCAGAGCACATCCAACCCCAAAACCCAACAGATATTCTACCACTTGCACGGTTATCGATTATGTTACGTTCTGCATATCGGGTATTATATATGCGCCAGAGCGACATACGACCATTTTTGGTAGAATGAAATGTTTTTTCATCCGAAAATATGACATTTGTAAAATCATAATTTAAATATCTTTGCGCAAATTCGAGTCTTTGCAATTTGTGTCTTGCTGTCAACATGAGTTTTTTGGCTGGTACTCGGTGATGAATACCTGCTTCGTGCAGTCGACGCCTTACGTATTAAGGGACAAGTTATTATTGATGGCTATTTCATCAGTACGCGTGAAACCGTTATTTCTAAAAGTGTTAATAATTGTTTGGTCTTGTTGGCGAGATGTTTTTCTAGGTCTTCCAGTTTTTTTCAAATCCCTTATGTGACCATCATCATCCCAACGCCTAAGCCAAAGATATACGGTGGTGCGCTGAAACAATGTTTAGCTATGATTAGACATAAACATATATTTCTTTCTTACAATGATGCGACTGAGTACTTATCAGGTAAGTAATAGATGCACACATACTTATCAATATGTGCTTGAATATTGACAAATGTTTGATTTAATAATAAAAATATAACACTGACTCGTCGTGGCAATCGATTCTTAGACTTTTTGATCTATTTTATGTAAAAATATTAAATAATTAAATGTTATTCATTATTGATTTAAAATTAAAACTGTTTAATTGTTAAAATGTTTTAGAAGTAATGCAGCACACTTTATTTGTTTTTATTAATTACAGCAATCTTAATACCTACTTACAATTATTGTTAAACATGAATGCAAATATGATATAATATTATATGTTTTATTACTTACCGAAACTCCTAATTCTGCAGCAATTTCTGATACATTGTATCCTTGTTCTTTCAAGAGAACAATTCTGTGACGTTCATGCTCCGTAATATGCACATTATACGGCATTATTGTGATATTTATCGATTGATCTCAATAACATAAATAAACAATTATGCACATACACAAAGTTTCATTTACTTCAGACTACAACAATTATACGCTAGACTAAAATTATCACAAGTCATATGAACAGAAACAATAAATTAAAAATTAAAGGAAGGTAGGTTTTGTAAGATTCGCGCAAAGTAAAGCGATTATAGTGACGGTACCGTAACTATAATACTTTACTTAACTAAAATCGCTTCGTAGATCATTAGATTTTTGTTTATGTTATTTTTCATATAATGGATTAGTATGATTACTAAATAATAATAATAATAATAAATATTCACGGACATTTCACACAACGATATCTGATCCCAAAGTAAGCTAAGAATAACCTGCTTGTGTTATGGGTATCAGACCACGGATATTAATACTTAGGTATATACTGACAACAAAATATAATTGTTTTGTAAATAAGTATTGAAGTAGATACTAACGTGTTAACATATACTAGCTGACCCTCGCAACTTCGTTTACGTCACATAAGGACCATGAAAGGAGAGGTATTTCTTCAGTAGACTCCTAGGAGCGTGTGAAACTGCCCTGTTTGCTTAATCAGAGAGGAACTTAGAGATTCAGTTTATTCTAAAACAATTCAGTCCACGCCTTCGGCGAATGAATTATTTTACAATAGCCTTAATCATTATGCTCTTTTATGATAAAGCCAACAAGCCAGTTTAGAACGTCCCTTACATTCAAAGGAACCCTTGAATTTGGTTTAGCGAAAGTTGAGATGTCTCTAATTTCTGAACTACAAAACCTTCAATATTGAAACTTGTGTGAAACAATACTCCCTTTCCAAAACAAAAAAAAAATATTTGAAATCGGACAACACGTTGAGAAATTATAACTGAAAAACTATTTTGTCTGTCATCCCCTCACTCGCAGGAACCGCGAAAAATATCGGGATTAAAAGTATCCTAGAACCTTCCTCAGACTATAAGCTCGGAATGTTCCAAGTATCATTCAAATCGGTTTAGTAGTTTCGGCGTGATACTTATTCGGGATACAGACAGACCGACATGAAAAATTTAAATTACATTTTCGGCTCAGTATCGATTAGAGATCACCCTACAGTTAAAATTTAAAAATATCTTTCATGTACTGACTCCCAACCCTCAACAGTTTTATTATATGTATAGATTATTAAAAGTTAAGCAAGCACTGTCCCAAAAGTAGCTGAACAACATAAGCGACAAAAGTATATTAACACACGGCAACATTAAAAATATACTTTGTTAACCTAATATTGAAATTTTGATGTTCAGCGACATTTGGATTGATGGTGTACAGCAACTTTAGGAATACTAGTGCACAGATACTTGTGAAATACTCGTGTTTAACGACTTTTGTAAATTTCTGGTGTAAAGGCTATTTTGTTTCCTAGTTGCGACTATAACTTATGGCATTTTATAGTGAACAGGTGTTTTGTTAAGTTGATTCTGTTCATCGACTTTTGGGGCTGACTGTACCTGTATATAGTTGTGAATTTCCTAAATAAATAAATAATATTGCAACGAGAACTTCTAGGCATAATTATATACAGCGCATATAAATTGCTATGAATAAAATAGCTGACAGTCATTCAGATGGTAGAAAGTTTTTACTAGAGCGAAGCACAAAGACCCTCAACAAAAATAAACAGTTTCTTAAAAAGTAACTATACCATGGATTTTAATATTTAAAGCAATTAGTATGCAAACTTTTTCATAATAAAAATAAATTAAATGGCGGTTACAATAAGGTGAAGAATTTCAACTTGTATCAGTACGGCTCCCGTAGCTCAATTGGTTAGAGCATTGCCCTGGATTAGGCAAAGGTTGCGGGTTCAAGTCCCGTCTGGGCCAGGTTGTCTTTTTTCACTTTATAATAAAAAAAACTATACCATGGTTCCCCTACTCCCAGAGCCGGCACAGTCGCAATTCAACTTGCATTACCTTTATTAAAGGATATTAGCGTGTCGAGAGAGCGCATACACAGATTTACATGTTATATTATAAAATTGTACTGGCTTAAACCCTTGCTTCGCTTGCGCAAAATGGCGCAGAGTTGTGCTTTTGAGAGGAACCATAACAGTACAGTGAAAGCACGTGATAACGTCGGATTTATACAATGAGATTCGAAGAAGTGCTTTCTTTGTAAGCATGGGGTTACTACGTATTAAGGAGTAAAGTAACTTTGTTTTGTACCAAAGACGTTTCAAGTATTTGTAAATTCACGTAAATTGTCATTGTATTGTATAGTAATCTTATTCTTCGGTTGTATCGCCGACTTGCTAACACTAAATTAATTTTTAGAAGAACAGTCTGAAGCCGAATTCTAGTCAACAAGATTTTTCTTCTGTATAAACGCTTATTAAGTGTCTACGTTTCCCATAGTTGACGAATATCATTTTTTCAACCTAAAAGATAAATAAAATTTAGAGGTCCAAATAATGATATCCAAAGATTGCCTTGAGCGATAGGGTTGTACATTTCTAGTAATATCGTCAAAACATTATTAACAAAATTATCACACTAACATTACAAACACGAAAGTTAGTTTGGATGTAAGTAGGTACCTATCCTACTTCCTACTTATATTATAAATGTGAAAGTTTGTGAAGATGTTTTAATGTTTGGATGTTTAGATGTTTGAATGTTTGTTACTCAATCACGCTCTAACGGCTGAATGGATTAGCTACACTAGCACTAGCATCATCTAGTGTTAAATAAATAGTAGATGCTGTAGCATTTCATGGAAAAAACTACTTAGATCTATTCTTGACCTAAGCTATCGGGCCGCATGACCGGGGGCTTGAGGACGATGAGGGGGCTGCTTACTGTCCCTTATAGAAGCAGGTCCTAGATGACAGCGTGACGTGAGAGACTCACACGCACCCACAAAGAAGCGGGATAAAATCCGAACAACCCCCCAAAGGCCCGGGATAGCACCCGTGCCTTTGGGGGGTTGTAGGTTAAGCCGCAATAGTAGATAAGGTCTGTTGGGAAACTTGGGGTCATCCTTCCGAGGGCTTCCCCAAGGCTCCCAACCGTAGGCATTGGGTAGAAAACGTGTGGTTTTTAGTCGGTAGGAGTCTAGCATAGCATCCATGTAGAATTTTCCTCACTTAAAAAACGTATTACAATAATTGCGGTCTTTTAAATATTTAGACAATCCCTACTTCCCTATCCCTACTAATATTATAAATGCGCAAGTAACTCTGTCTGTCTGTTTGTCTTTCACGTCTGAACGGCTGGAGCGATGAAAATGAAATTTGGTATAGTGATAGTTCGCGACCCTGGGAAGGTAGGCTACTTTTTAACCGACTGCGCAAAATGACGGTTATGATTTTACGGGAAATCAATTGCTACGCGGGCGAAGCTGTGAACAGCTAGTTATTTATATCTATTGGAAATAGGAACAGGAAATCCCTCTCAGTGGGTGGAGCCTTACCGGCCCCATACACTGACAATAATATTGATCAATATAAATTATTGTTCAATAAGTTGACCGTGTAGGGCTAATATTGAGGTATGAACAATCACTAAACAAAAGTTTGACGGAGCTTAAATTTTACTGATCAATTTTTTTATTCGCACCGTGTAGGCTTAATATTGATCAATATTTTTCAGTCGGTATTCGGAATTTCGAATTTGGAATTTACATTTCTTCGTCAGACATTAAAAATACTCGAATCGAACAGAAATAAAAATGTTGAAGCAATGTTATTGAGTCAATATTATGGAAGGTGTGTATTCAAAAGCTGGTGATTATGAATATTGAACAATAAAAAAATTGATCATTAGGGTCCGTTCACACAGACCGGCTCGGAGAGCATCGGCGCGCACTTTTCTTTTCACACAGACCGGATGGTATACGCTCGGTGTTGGTCGGAGCGGAGCCGCTAACTATTTCACACAGACCGGCTGAAAGCGAATACGCTCGGAGCCGGTCGGATGCGCTCGGAGCCGGTCGGATGCGCTCGGAGCCGGTCGGATGCGCTCGCAGCTGGTCGGATTCATCGAGTGCATCGATTCACTACAAAGGCAGTACCAGTATTCCAAGTTTTGTTTGCGGTGTTAACGGGTGCTTTTCGGAACATGGTGTTAGATAGCTCCGATGAAGAAATATATTAATTTTTCATCAGTCATGTTTTCGTATAAGTGCACACAACTGTTTTGTTTACATTGTGCTATCGAAATGGCGGTCGGCGTGGGGCAGCGCGCACGCAATCGGAGCCGATCGGCTGCGCGAGCGGGAAAGAGCACGCAATCCGAGCCGATCGGCTGCGCGAGCGGGAAAAAGCACGCAATCGGAGCCGATCGGCTGCGCGAGCGTGAAAGAGCAGGAAATCGGAGCCGAACGGCTGCGCGAACGAGAAAAGTACGCGATCGGAGCCGGTCAGCTCCTCTTATTATTTCACACCAAGCGCGTTTAAGCATTCTTACTGACAAAATTCTCAATTCTCAATGCTTTATTGCGTTCCACAATGTTGACAACTTAGGTGGTAGGTACAAATTATTAGATCATCGTGGACCCTGTCGGGCACAGCAAAATAAATATGAAAGAGAGGGAGAGTGTGCGCTTTTTTTTCCTCTTAAACTCGAACTAGCAAAGGTACTTTTCTCTCTTAGATCTAAGGTGATTCCTAACTTTTTTTGTCCAAATAATACTTTCCTTTTTTATTTTTTACTTTAAATCGAATTTATAAATTGTGTAATTCACTAAAGGTCAAGGTTAGGTAGTGTCGTGAATCCCTAGTAAGTATGTTAAATGTTTGTAAATATATACTTGTCATTAAATATTTTGTTGATTTCACTAAACGTTACATGCATCTCATTAGATATGAATATCATTATATTGTTCTTATGTCAGTACATACTATGTGTCGCATTCATTTCTTTCAATGTCCATTTATACCTATTTGCTAAATAATATCTAGACTATCTTAATTTAATATTGTATGCATGTCACTTAAAATTATGTCCGTGTCATTAAATATCTTGTGTGTGTCATTAATTATTATATCTATGTCATTAAATTGAATTACTTTACATTTTTGTATCATTAACTATTTATTTTCATTGAATATTTTAGTAAGCCATGTCAAGATTTATCGTTAAAATATTCATTTATGTCATAATAGCATTTTTGTGTCAGGAATTGTTTTAATTTATTGACAAATGTATAGTATTTTGGTTCATTTTTCACTTCTACAGGGAGTTTGTTAAAAATCTTTATAGACATCACATATGTGCTTGTTGAGTGGATTTCTAATTTAGAGGCTGGTAAATTCAATCTATCCTTATGGCGCAGTAAATACTTTTGTTGCTTGTCTTTTCGCTTTGTATAGAATTTTGGGTTTCTATGTACGAATTTGCATATTTCCAATATGTAAATACAGGGCAGTGGTAAGATTTTGTACTCTTGGAAATGGGGCCTACAACTTTCGATATCATCTATGTTGGCTAGGATTCTAATTAGCCGTTTTTGAAGGGTGAACAGTGTAGGTGCGTCTGAGCTATTTCCCCACAGCACTACCCCATAACTCATCCACGCATAGGCGTATGCATAATATGCAGCGAGAGCAGTTTCTATGTTGGTGGTCTTTTTTATTTCGCGGAAAACGTATGCAAATTGTGAAATTTTGGATCTTACAGTTTTTATATGGGATTTCCAATTTAAATTTGTATCCAATGTTATCCCCAGTAGGGTAGTTTCGCTAACAACTTCTATCTTTACACCGTTGTAAAGTACATTTATGTCTAAGGATGCTTTTTGGTATGGGTGGAATGGTATAATTTTTGTTTTTGTGAAATTAACTTCAAGGTTGTGGTCGGTCAACCAAGAAACTGTCCTGTTCAGAATTTCGTAGAGGTTTCTATCTAGGTTAAGATTGCTCTTGCAGGAGGTAAGTATAGAAATATCATCTGCAAACATGACGCAGGGCTCATTTATGCTTTTTGGAAGGTCATTGATGTATAGGAGGAACAGTAGACAGCCCACCACGCTACCCTGAGGAATTGAGCCATTAATTACTTTTCTACTTGATCTGATGTTTTCTATCTCCTTGGTTTCATAATTGAAGAATTCGATTTCTACTTGATGTTCCCGGTCTTTTAAATACGATGAGAACCATTCATAGGCAGGGCCACGTATTCCTATGCCGTGTAGTTTCTTCAGAAGTATGTCAAATCTTACTTTATCATAAGCTTTTGTCATATCCAACAGGATGCCAACAGCATATTTTTTTTTATTGATAATGTCCAAGGCTTCCTGGGTAAACTTATAGGTAGCTAGTGTCGTAGATTTATTTTTTCGAAAAGCGTTTTGGCATTCATGAAATATATTATATTTTTCGCAAAAGGCGTATACACGATTACACATTGCCTTTTCGAATATTTTAGATGCAGTTGGTAAAAGGGCTATTGGACGATAGTTGTTTGGGTCTGTTTTTGTACCTTTCTTGTGAATTGGTTTGATTATCGCCTTTTTCAAGTAGTCGGGGAAGGTACCCTCGCAAAAAGATTGATTAATTAGTAAGTAAAACGGCAGTGTGAGTTCATCTGCACACTGCTTTATAAGGATCGGTGGTAGTTCATCCAGCCCATGACTTCTTTTATTTTTTAAATTTTTGAGTAGCCTATTCACCTCATATGCCTCAACTGGACTTAGAAACAAAGAGTTTTGTACTGGAGTCAGCACAGGGAGACCCTGTGGATAGTTGTTTCCAGAGGCAAGAGAGCTACTTTCCCCTATTGATGCAAAGAAATTGTTAAAAGTGTTTACGACCTCTTGAGGCTCAGAGATTATTTTGTTTTTTGTTTGTAATTTTATATTCTTTTTTTCTTTTTTTGGTTTCTTGTTTGTTTGCTCGTTTATGACGGCCCACATAGTTTTAATTTTATTCTCAGATTTTTTTATTCTATTTATATAGTGTAATTTTTTTGACGTCACAACTGTTTTTTTTAGAATTTTTTCATAATTTTTATAGTACTCCATAAGTATCGGATTGTCATATTTAAGTATAACTATCCTTAAAAGTCGTTTATTCGTACATGATAATTTAATTCCTTTTGTTAACCAATATTTTTTGTTATTAGTTTTAAGTTTTATTCGTCGAATTGGCATATATTGGTTAAGAGTATTTAATAGTGTGGCATTAAATGCGTCATAATTTTCGTTCATACTTTTGTCTAATTTTATTATACTTTTCCAATTCAACTTCTCTAGAGCTGATTTAAATAATTGCATATTAGTGTTATTATACAGACGCTTTTTGACGCACCAAGTTATTTTTTTACTTTGTTGTGGCAAGGAAATGTGTATACTTGTGCCACGATGGTCCGAGAAACCTAGCTGCTCTACTTTTGCCTGTATATTTAATCCACTGACGTTATGGAAATTTGTGAATATGAGATCGATAGCTTTTTTTGTTGTTTTTGTAATGCGTGTTGGTGTTTTTATGTGTTGTATATAATTGTATTCTAGCATTAAGTCTAAAAATTAGCTTATTTTTGTACCTTTTTCCAAGATATTTATATTAAAGTCACCTCCCATGATTATATTGAGCCTTGAATATTTTTTATTAATATAAACTAATATTTTTTTAAGCTGTTTCAGAAAAGTCTCTTCCTCTCTTCCATTCCAATAAATAGCAACTATCATTAAATTTTCCTTAGTTAGTTCCGTAGCACAGACTTCTAAAACATATTCTATGGTCATTTCCGCAACATCACTTCTGTCCACAATATCTAAATGATCCTGTACCAAGATACAGACGCCGCCTCCCTTATAGCTTTTCCGGCAATATGATGCTCCACATGAATAATCAGCAAATTGCATTAATTGTTTTTTTTTCTCTGTAAGCCACGATTCAGTCACACATATAACGTTGTATTTTGGTGTTTGTTCCATAAAAGCTTCCATAATATCTAATTTGTTGTTAAGACTTTGAGTGTTCTGAAATAATATCTTAAATCGTCGGTCTTGGGTTTCGAAATGAATTATGTGTGTGTTTAGGGTAGGAGTATTGTTCGGGTTTGTGGTTTATGGTTTTAGTGCCGCCGGTCTGATTCGATTTTTCATCGACACATTGGGGTTTTTGTGTGTCATCTGAGATATGGGTTTCTTTCCCTTCTATGAACAATTTATTATTTCGGATCACGGCATGTAATCCATTACTTCGTGCTTTTCTCATTTCTTCGCGCATTAAATATCTTTTCTTTCGAACTTTTTCATCTAGGAATTCGGACAAGAATAACCCGGTTCCTTGGAAATAACTACTATTTTTTCTTAGATATGTAGCCAATCGCTTACTTAAAAGCTCCATGACCAGTGGTCTATTTTTAGAACTGTCTCTCCCTATTCTATAAGTTTGCTCCAAATAACCCGTCAAGTCGACTTGCATATAATCGCGGAAAGTCTCTATTAATCTGAGGTGTAGGTCATTATTTGGTTCCTTGTAGTATTCGGGAAAGCCGTAGAGCACAATTTTTTTAGAATTATTCTCAACGGTGTTATTTTCAGTATGCGCTATTTTGTGCTTTATATTTTCGATTTCGCTTCTTAGTTTCTCGTTCTCTGTATTAAGTTTTTGTATTTCAGTGTTCATATGTTGTATATCTAATATTCTGTTCTCGTTTTGCTGTAATAGGGTGTCTGTCTCGCTTTTGATCTCCCGTCTCAGACTTGATATTGCTTTGCTTATCTCTTCCTGAATAGTAAGCTGTAATTCTGATATGATTGACTTATTATTTTCCTGTAGTCTTATTATTATTATTTCATTTAATTTTTGCAGTAATATATCTGTGTTTGACTGCGTTGTAGTTTTGTCATGGGTGCAGACTGTATCCCCAAATTCATCCATATCTTCGAAACTGGTTGTATGGTTAGTGTTGTGTGTTGACCTTTTTCTATTAGTTACATTATTTGTTTCAGGGGACGAAAACAGCAACTGGTTTGCATGATCTCGTTCTCTCGGGCGAATTGGGGTTTCAGAATTGTCTCCCTTCGGTATTTTGCATACACAAGCCTGACATTTCCAGGACTTTTTCAAAGCTGTTAATTTTGTAGTGCTAAATTTTTCGTGCGATACATTGGCACACTCTAAATCATATGTGCTATTACAAAGCGTGCATGTCAAGTATTTAGAGTTCGCTATCTTCTGGTGGCATCCTGCGCAGATTGCTACCATTTTGACAATTTTTTTGTTAAATATATACCACTTGTGGCGCCGCCAAGCGGTGAGTATTTGCGTTGAGGTATAACTTTTCGGCAATAGAGATGTGTCCGAGTTTGCTAGGCACCAGTTTTATGTTGATGTTGCATTGAATTCCCATTCACTCCCTCTAGCGGCCAGTAGTAATATAAGAGCACTGTTAACGCTAAAAAATAGATGTCACTGCTATAAGTTTTTTGAGACAGGAAATTGTTTTTATCGGACCATAGATGGCGCTATCATCAATTTTTATGTTATTTACTTTGGTATCGCGCCCTCTAGCGGTCGGCAGTGATTTTAAAATAACAAGGAGTATAGATGTCACTGTCATCAGTTTTTGTGTTGTTTACCACCTTACAGCTCCCTCTAGCGGTCAGCAGCAATATCCGAATTTTACTCACAGATTTGAAATGGAAATTTTCTTAACGTACAATGTATAGGTTGTTTTTTATTTTAAATAACTCATTCTTGACTATTTTTACACTGTATTAATTTATTCACTATCTTCAATTTTTTGATTTTGCATTTTACCAGTTATGCGAGTACTTTGGTTTCGTGTTTATAAAAAATTATTCGCTTTTTACACTCAGTCACTAAGTTGGCCGTAACTCTGTGGATTTTTCACTTCACTTCGAGATAACGTTTCTAATTATTCACTTTGTAGGTTTCTTCACTTTTTTTCACTTGTTGGCTTCTAATGTTATGTTTTGTATTTTCTTTAACAAAATATATAAGGAGCCGATGTTTACGCAATGGCACACTAGCGCCCTCTCCCCAAAAGCAGTGCACATGCAAGAATAAACCTTACTTCAAATAATAAAAGCTCTGTTTTCAACGTGATAAGAATCTGCTCTGCTCTCCGAGCCGGTCTGTGTGAACGGACCCTTAGAGTCTACGAGATACAGGAAGTTGCGAAACCTTCCATAGACTATTTTCTTTCATATTCCATAGACTAGTTCATTAAAATTACTGAAACCATCGTAAATGTATTTAGTTACGATAATTATGCGGAAGTTGCTGTAATTGCTTCGGTAATCGATTCTCGAATGGTTTCATGTAAATCGATAACAATATATTGTAGTTTTTTAATGAGATTTAGAGGGCGTGTGTGTCACATTGTCCTTAAAGTAAAAAAAGGTAAGATAATGGTATAATGGGGTTCTATTATGCACAGCGATAAGCTTAAATGTGTTTAAAAATAAATTAAAGAAATTTCTTTTGAATAAATTGTCTTGTATTTACTAAGTTATGTAGTATTTTGTAGTCTATAGTTTGTATTGAATTGCCAACTTAATTTTTGTATAGTTTTTAAATGTTATTTTATATATTTTGGACCCTACAGGCAATTGTAAAATAAATATTCACGGATGACTCGTCAGCTCGCGTAGGTGATCCATGCGGAGAGTTACAGTGTAGGCTCTTTGAGTCGCGAAGGACTCTTGGCGCTCCCTTAGACCCGCCGGCCGCCCGTGTGCACCGCACTCTCTTCACAATAGGTAAAGCCGCCCCTGTCGAACCATAAAATTTGGAACGTCCTGCCAGACCTCGCATTTCCCTCCTCTTGCCACCCCGACAACCACATCTGATCGCAAAGTAAGCCAAAAATTAACCTGCTTGTGTTATAGGTATCAGAAAAAGTATATTATCTATATCTATACCTATATCTATGTTATTATTTTAAAGAGGAAAGATCTGTATTTTTGTATTTTATATATGTAACGAATAAACTCAAAAACTACTGGACCGATTTGAAAAATTCTTTCACTGTTGGGACACTCTATGCGGTAAACATAGGCTATATTTTATTCCCGTATTCCCACGGGAAGGGGAACTACGCTGGTGAAACCGCATGACGCCCACTAGTAACAAATAAACAAATAAATGTTTGTGGACATTCTCACACAAAGTCATGTAGCCCAAATTAAGCTAATTTTGACTTCTGCTATGGGACGACTGATAGACATACTTATACTAGGTGTTTCTTTTAGGGTGTCAAGCCGCCACTAGCTGGTAGCAGGGTTCCATACCTATCGATTTAACCCCATGTATGTTCTACGATTTTTTGTAGTTTTCGAGATATAATTTTTTTCGTTATTTTTTATAATTATTCGTTACAAACAAACAAACAAACAAAAAAACAAATCTTTCCTCTTTATAATATTAGTATAGATATTGTGGTGGCAGACAAACATGACATACGGCGCACCGGTTGTACTGGAGGACACCGGACGCTTTCAACACCAGAGGCGCTACACTCGCGTTGCCGATCCCTTCGAAACCTTCTATGATCTCTTTTGTAGAACCCCATATTGTAGGCGTCTGGGAAAACTGAGACAGGGAGATCATTCAACAATCTAAGCGTGCATATTTTGTAAAAATTTCAACAGTCTTGCCATAACGGTTTGTGAGATAAAGTCTGGTGAAGACGGACAGTCAGAAAGCAGAGTGTTAATAATATGGTCCCGTTTCTACACTTTGGATACGAAACCCTGTAAAACCTTGTGGTTTGTCCGGACATTAAAAGTCTGCACATGTATTTATTTTCACAAAACGGCACCGGGAATAAGTAGTGTCATGCGTTAACACCATCGCCGACTCCATGGCTAGTCGGCGCCGATGAGCTCGAGGTCTACCAGCACCACATCTATAGCACTAGCAGATCGTCTTGCAGCACGTGTGGATAGTTATGCAGGGGCAACAGCACCCACCGCAGCAAGGTCCTCCGCAGTAGCCTCCTCAACACATCTTCTTAAATCATCCGAATATCTGGAAAACATACAAAATGAGAAATATTAATAGGTTACATTGTTCTGCATATCTGATCGTTCTAAAAAAAAACGCGTGGATAATAAACTTAGTTACTTGCGGTTCATACCTATTTATGTGACACTTTCAAGTTACTGCTCACTGGTAAATGTTTGTGCAAATTCAAGTCATATTCTGTTTTCCAAATTGTTGATTTGAGATCGGAAATTTATAACAAATTTCGTAACATGTATATTGACAAACAAATACTTTAGGACATTCCAACTATTTGTTTTAACAACAATTTTAATTAAAATAAGCCCAATAACTGTGAAGGTATTTGTACAAACATTGCTAGCGAATTTTTTGTGTAATGTTGGTGAACACTATCGACTTTTATGGATAACGTCACTGGTACGGTCAGTTTTTATGGTGGACGTAGACGTTGGTTAAATGGGTAGAAAAGGCCTGACCGCAGCGTATCGTAGGATGACATTATGCCGTAGCATCCTTAGATATGAAGACAATTTTTTGTCGTTGCTAGGGATGTCAACCTTCCGACATCGAGAAAGAAGTAAACTAGCATTCCCTTGAGATAGAAAGTTAAGCATATTGAAGAGGGACTAAAACATCTTTCACTTTCTGGATAATGTGTCGGAAGGTTGTTATAGAAACCTCGTCAGGGGTGAGGTACCAGTACATATAATCATGCCTCTGTAAAAATAATTTTCGAAATTCCACATTCACTTACAGAATTTGGAACTGACGTTTCGGACGTCCGTTATAGAACCCGTGGTCACGGTTGGACTGCCACCTCTAAAGAGTAAGTTTAGTGAAGTTTAACCACGGGCGAAGTCGGGTATATAGTAAGTGATGAATAAAATTAAATGTAACTGAACCTATATAAAATAATATTGCTTTTTTTATGTATGGGGTTTCTCAAAAGGGGTCTAAGGTTTTTACAGGTTTGGTAGAGCGAGTGTAGCGCCTCTGGTGTTGCAAATGTCCATAGGCTACGGTGACTATCAGTGCATGTCGTGGGCTGTGTGCTTGTCAGCCAACTCAGTAGTATAAAAAAGAAGAAAGCGTACAAATCTAACATACTGAGACTTTTTGTGTCAGAAATACAAATCAAGTCGATAATGTGCACCGATTCTTCAACATTTTAAATATTTCAGCCGCGGTTTGACTATCAGCCCTCCCTTCTCCCCTCCCTAACTCCACTGTTACTATTCAATTTGATTATCAAACACAATTGGCTAACCAAACATTCAGTGTGCATTGTAAAATTAAATTCTTTGAATTCGAAAGGAAATGAAAAAATGCTTTTCTGTGAAAGCTGTTTTGTTGAAACCTTCTTTGGTAACGTTAATAAATAATTCGTTAAAAGTAGGGAATAGGGTGGTGACTAATGATATTTTTTTTCGATTTTTGAATTTCACATGCTAAATACACAATTTCATAAATGAGCTCTTTAAATATAATATTGGATTATAATATTCTAACATGTGTAGATGCAACAGTAACTGTTACGATTCTGAAGAAATTTAACACAGAGATGCATGGAAATTGGGAAAGAATTTTCATCTGGGCAACAACTTCCTATAGGAAACATGTACGTACAGCCTCACCCACCACGCGGGCTTTTGCCGTAATGAATCTTTGCCTTTTTTTGTAAGATAAATCGAGTTTACGTCAATATTTTTTAGATCCTTGGAAAAATTAATTAAACACAGTCAATGGTTTTAATTTTGAAATTATTTTGCTTGATCCCGTTGTAAACTACATCAGACTGGTATTGGCTTTATCAAAAGCGAGGTAGGTACCTACAAATGAAGCTGAAACCCAAATTAATACCGCCGGACAGATCGTAGCCCTGTAACTGGCGTTATTGATACGGCGAACCGCCGCGGGCTAGCTTACACAAAGCCTATTGAAACCCGCCATTGCAATGCTAGCACCGCAAAATCAACAGACCATGTGTTTGTCTACGTTATATAGTCATAATTTGAACTACCTGTAAATGGATATTGACTTCTCTGTTAGCTTATGTAAGCTTGTTTGCCACTGTTTTATTTTTTCCACATGTCTTTCATGTTTGAAGGTAGGTCGCTAACCATTGATCAACGCGACCTGTACGAGAGAAGTAGACGTACCATGTTTGATCTATACGTATTTGTCTGTCATAGGTATATGTTTCGGAGGAAATCGTATTCCTATACACCTCTACAAATAGGCAATCGATTGTCACTAAGGACATTATACGAAAGAATATACTCATCATTTCAGACGTATTCTTTTTGGAGTACGCCTTGATAAGGGGGAAAGTCTCAGTATGGCGCCTGCCCTCGCGATAAGTTATAAGTCATGAGTCATTTTTTATTTGTGGACATTTTTTTATTATTCTTTTTTTTGTCATGTTAACCTGCCAGATAATCAATACATATAATAAAATCGTAACAGGTCGCTGTCTGTGCATGGAAGATAAATAAGAAAAAATATTATAGGGGGGCTTTATGAACGCAATAGAACCCAAAACAATGATTTTTAGAATTTTTGTCTGTTTGTCTGTATGTCTGTATGTCTGCATGTCTGTATATCTGTTTGTCTGTATGGTTGTGCACGCTAATCTCAGTAACCGCTCAACCGATTGCAATGCGGTTTTTGAAGTGAAACTTCTTTATCGGCGTTGGAAAAAAATTTGCGTCACGTCACGTCACGTCACGTCACGATTTTTGGTTACGCGCCATCTTTGTTCTGTTCCCCACCACGGTGGATTCGAATTAAGAGTACTTTATCCAGGGATAGCATGTCGTTTGTAGATTTTTGGACTTTTGTACTTTGGGACTTTGGGCTTTTGGACTTTTGGGCTTTTGGGCTTTAGGGCTTTTCGGCTTTTGAGCTTTTCGGCTTTTCGGCTTTTGGGCTTTTCGGCTTTTCGGCTTTCGGGCTTTTCGGCTTTTCGGCTTTTCGGCTTTCGGGCTCTTCGGCTTTTCGGCTTTTCGGCTTTTCGGCTTTTCGGCTTTTGGGCTTTTCGGATTTTCGGCTTTTCGGCTTTCGGGCTTTTCGGCTTTTCGGCTTTTGGGCTCTTGGGCTTTTCGGCTTTTCGGCTTTTGGGTTTTTGGGCTTTTGGGCTTTTGGACTTTTGGACTTTTGGACTTTTGGACTTTTGGGCTTTTGGGCTTTAGGGCTTTTCGGCTTTTGAGCTTTTCGGCTTTTCGGCTTTTGGGCTTTTCGGCTTTTCGGCTTTCGGGCTTTTCGGCTTTTCGGCTTTTCGGCTTTTCGGCTTTTCGGCTTTTCGGCTTTCGGGCTTTTCGGCTTTTCGGCTTTTCGGCTTTTCGGCTTTTCGGCTTTTGGGCTTTTCGGATTTTCGGCTTTTCGGCTTTCGGGCTTTTCGGCTTTTCGGCTTTTGGGCTCTTGGGCTCTTGGGCTTTTCGGCTTTTCGGCTTTTGGGTTTTTGGGCTTTTGGGCTTTTGGACTTTTGGACTTTTGGGCTTTTGGACTTTTGGACTTTTGGGCTTTTGGGCTTGAAAAATAAGGTTATGAAGAAGTTTCACTTCTTACGTGTGTACACTAGTACACGCACACATTTTTTTATTGTGTTGAGGTTTGCTCCAGTTAACATTTAGCGTTTGTTTTATGTAAATCGGTTTAGAAATAAAAGAGTTATAACACTTTTAAGAATCAGATATTTTGAAAATTTTAATTGTAGGTTTCTTTGAATGTGAGTGAACCTAAACTGGCGTGTTGGCTTAATCATAAAAGAGCTTAATGATTAAGACTATTTTTAAACAATTCAGTCCGCGCCGAAGGCGTGGACTGAATTGTTTTAAAATAGACTTAATCATTAAGCTCTTTTATGATTAAGCAAACAGGGCAGTTTCAGACGCTGCTTGATGACTCTGATGAAGAAATACCTTTCCTTTCATACACCATATGTGACGTAAACGAAGTTACGGGCTCAGCTAGTAGAGAATAAATATAGAGTTATATTTAGCTCGTCGAAATGGCTGCATCTGGTCAATTGGGGCAACCCTCACATTCAACAAAGCTATTGATAGTGACGATCAACTTGACGGCCCAATGAAGTGCCTTTTCATATTCCGCTTGAAGATCCCCAAGTTATTAGAGGAGAGAAGCCAGTTTCTGGCATAGTGTTCTGCCTTTCGACAGAAAAATTACCTTTTAAATCGCTTGGTTCCGGAGAAGATTCTCACCACAGTATGAGTGTGGAACCTCTGCAGAAAATATGATGACACGAGTAACCTTGTGTACGTTACAGCGTGGCTTTTCTTTACTTGAATTGTATGTAGATTTTATACATATAAAATTTAGTTT
Source organism: Miltochrista miniata (assembly GCA_933228765.1). Taxonomy (NCBI): domain Eukaryota; kingdom Metazoa; phylum Arthropoda; class Insecta; order Lepidoptera; family Erebidae; genus Miltochrista; species Miltochrista miniata. The sequence goes on along the minus strand of OW121765.1, from coordinate 2,468,923 downwards.
GAATTACTCTATCTATTGCTGAAAATGGCATTAAAGTCAGACAAAACGTTTTCGTTGAAAGTAAACTTAATAAATAAACATTTCTGTATTTTTATTTAATACTCATTTTATTCTTCTTCAACTTATAGAAAGCAACCCACAAATGCGAACATAAAGCATATTTTTAATCCATTCGATTCCTAGAATAAGTTCACACTCTCGTACCAAGTAACTGAGTTATAACTCGACAGAATCGATTAGTTTCCATTCCAAGAATGATGACACACACATGAATGGCGGTTAGGGTTCAAACTGGATGTTAGCGGTAAGTGGAGCGACGGGCGGCGATTGCAGCGAGTCCGCCGCCCACGAGTACAAGAGAGTTTATGCGCGCTTTCCACTGCGAGCGAGTCGGACCCATTACGGACTCCGCTATACTCGTAACGATGATTTTCGATACATGTCATGTCCGCTTTGGTGGAAGGACATGTATGAAAATCTTCGTTACGAGTATAGCGGAGTCCGTAATGGGTCCGACTCGCTCGCAGTGGAAAGCGGGCATAAGGCGGCGCGGCATTGCGCTCGCACACAAGAAGTTCCGCGCTCGGTCCTCGGTTCATAAAACAATAAGGTACAGAAAGCACTGTCAAGTACTTCTTGACGAAGCGTTTTAGACCAACGCGTGAAATGGCGCCCTTACCGCCTTCACCCTACTTCAGGTACCGGAATCGCCTAAGTACTGTCAAAACAACCCGGACAACCATAGAGATTTATCGGCACATTTGGGTCGTCTAACTTGATCGTGTAGAGCTCGAGTATTTCTTTATTTTCATACCTACTTTCGGCTACGCCTACTCGCGCCCAAAAAAGTATCGAAATTACTAATAAAGTCCTATAACCTTGCGTCCGTGACCTGTGTGAGCGGTGTCTATGTCTTTGAGCCCGAACGCACTCTGTTTGTAGATTGCCTTCTGTACTTATTATTTTGTGATTTGTTATTGTTTATTCGAACTCTCTTGTACTTGTCGCTCCGCTCACCGCTGACTGCCAGTTTGAGGCCTTAGGTCATTACCGTTCATAGTTACGTACAGGGGCGTCGGCGTCGGTCACGGTAGCTGTAATTATTATCACATTAACAAGTGTATTATTCTGATGTTTTAATGCACTTACTGCTGCTGTTATTACAGAAGTAATTGCAGAGATAATTTTAGGTGAGAAATTAGGGAAGGTAAGGTGTTAAGTAATGTGGTGGTAAGCATCGTCATGGAAGAATGATGACGTAGAGTAAATGCTATATTAACTTTGTGCTTTTTTATATTTTAGCGCTGTTGAAAGCGCCTTATAGTTATGGGCGGAGTCCCTGACGGCCATCAATGTGGCTAGACTGCTGAGCCCGCAGAGAGTGATGGCCGTCAGGTTGATAAGAGGATACCGCACGATCTCCGGTGAGGCGGCATGTCTCCTAGCCGGGACCCCTCCATGGGACCTGGAAACGAGAGCCCTTGCGTCACTGTTCAGATAGCGCAAGGAGGCGCTGGAGCGGGGCCAAAGGCCCGCTTATCGAGAAATCGAGGCCCAGCGGTCCCTACTCCATCAGGAAACCGTGGAGACATGGAAGGTGCGACTTGAGCAACCAAAGGGGGGATTCGCCACAATCGCGGCCGTCAGACCGGTCATGGACGAGTGGCTGGAGAGGAGACACGGTGCTCTCTCCTACCGGTTGACACAGATGCTTGCCGGGCACGGTAGCTTCGGTAGGTATCTGTGGCGGAAACACCGGGAAATCACGGCCGAGTGTCAGCACTGCGAGGACCGCAGCGATGACACGGCGCTCCACACACTGATGGAGTGCACGGCATGGGCGCAACAGCGCCAGGTCCTCGTAGTGGGTCTGGACGTGGACACTCTCTCGCTCGAGACCATGGTGCGAGCCATGCTCTCCAGCGGGAGTAAGTGGGACTGCGCCGCCTCCTTCTACGAGCAGGTCATGCTCGTGAAGGAGGCGGCGGGACGGGTACGGGAGAGAACTCTCCCACCCGAATTCCGCAGTCGGCGGCCTGGGCGCCGCCAACGTGTCTTCGCCGAGGACTATCGGCCACCATGACCGGGGGCCTGAGGACGGTGACAGGGCGGCTCACCGTCCTTACAGAAGCAGGCCCATGACGGCAGCGTGACGTGAGTGAGACATTTCACGCACGCCCCCCCTTAGAAGCGGGATCACACCCGAAACCCCCCAAAGACGCGGGATAGCACCCGAACCACCCCCTGGGCGAGGCTGCAGTAGCGGCCGTGGGTCTGTTGGGAGTCCTGGGACATCCTTCCGAGGGTTTACCCGGGGCTCCCAACCATAGACTGTTGGACGTGACGTGAGGTTTTTTAGTAGGTAGGAGTCCGGCATAACATCCATGAGGATTTTCTCTCACGTTAAACAAAAAAAGAAAAAAGCGCCTTATAGGTATATTTTTTTTTAACGTCAAGGAAAATCCTCATGGATGGTGGTGAGTTTCTAGGCGAAAATTGCAGTTAATGACGTATTAAAAAAAACTACCAACTCGATCTCGTTGAAACCAATTTTCGTTGGTAGATTTTATGACAATGTACATCATATATTTTTTTAGATTTATCATTATCTTAGTTTACAAGTTAGGGGGGGGGGGGGGACATTTTTCGTGTGGAAGTGTCTCTTGCGCAAACTATACACTTCACTTTAGAAAAAAAAATATTAAGGACCTCAATAGCATCTTTGAAGACCTATCTATAGATACCCCACACGTATGGATTTGACGAAAAAAAACTGAGTCTCAGTTCTGAGTATGAGGACCCCCAAAATTAACTGCTTTTTTTCTAGTTCTATATAAAAAATCTTGATGCGGTTCACAGAATACATCTACTTACTAAGTTTCAACAGCATAGGCTTTATAGTTTCGGAGAAAAGTGGCTGTGGTGACATACGGACGGACAGATAGACAGACATGACGAATCTATAAGGGTTACGTTTTTTGCCATTTGGCTACCGAACCCTAAAAAGGTGAAATGTGGTCATATAATATGCCTCTGCCTACCCCTTTCAGGATAAAGGCGTGTCCATAATTATGTATGTATGTAGGCAACAAGAGTTATTCTTTCATTTTACGCCCTATAAACTATTCCTTGAGCAACTGAAAGAAAAAGAAATCAATACCAAATATTTGTTTAAACCAGAAACAAAACCCTCTACACAAAAGTGACAGTTCACACAGTTACGTCATCCGTACTGTCAGTTAAATGTCAAGTTATGATTTATATTTGGAACGTCATTACATTAGAGCGTAAGAAGCAAAGCGTGTTAGACGTCATCGTTATTATCTTCAAATGACAAAATTGACAGATGGCTTTATAATGAAATGTTGTGAATCCATATTTTCATTGGGGGAAGCCACTTCTGTAGATGGATGATATGATTCCTGGTTTAGGGAAAACATTCTTGGGCTTATGGTTTTGTAATAGGTAGTTATGTTAATTCGGTTATTAAAAGTACATGATCAAGAAATATTTGCTTATAGAGTACCTACCTACCTTAAAAAAATAATTATTTTTAACATTATCGCACCTTTACTCCAAACTGGTCGGCAGAGGCATGCAATATATTTCAATATAGTTCTAGTATTGTCCCACATAACAGGCGGTCAGCCTGTGTGGAAGCTGATAGGGGCTGTTTCTGGAAAATGTAAGCTTGACCTTAAAGTTAATCAACTGGATTTAATTAACCTACTACATTATTACTAGCCGTCAAAGGATCTCTTTAAGCTAAATACTGTTACTAATATTATACGTATTACATATTCAGAAAACAATATGCCAGCGGAATGAAAATACTTTTGTTTTGTTTTTAGATAATACATATAAAAGAAAGATACCAAAACAAAGGCCATAGAGTAGATCTAGCTCAATATACAGAGCCACGAACTTAAGCAACTAAATTATTCAAGCATTTTACTGCAAATTGAATAATGGCAGACCTTTTTACATAAACATAAAACAGCATCACACTTCACTTATTCCTAGTTTAAAAACTAAACGCACTGTGAACTTTACTCATAATTATAACGAAACGTGCAAAAGCGTTTAGTATTCATGACGTCACGCGTGAAGGGACTAATGTCGATGAAATCATCGCTTTGTGGGTAGATAACATCTTTACTGTAACGAGCGCCGCGTCGGTAATGATTTGTGCACTGTTCCCTGTATCGACGTGCTTGGAAATTATAGGGTATGGGCAGAGCTGTTGCGATGGCCGCTATGGTGTTGTCTTTTCGTGATAATGTGATTTATCCATCAATTTTCACGGTATAGAGACACCGCCTATTGCGGTCGATAATAAAAATTAAATCAAATATTTGTGAACAATCTCACACAACATCATATTGTCCAAATTAAGCTATTATAAGCTTGTGCTATGGTATTTAGACGACTGATAGACATACTTATATACTTCTAAATACATACCTACTTACATATCATACATAGACGTACGTATAGCACGTAAACTACGAAAACAGCATTTTGTGGATCACACAAATATTTGAACCGACCCAGGAATCGAACCCAGGACATCCAGCGCGGCAGGCGGTTGCACTACCGACTGCGCCACAGAAGCAGTCTATTATAAGTATATCTCATATCAAAAGTTTATTTATATAAACGCATGCCTATAAAAAGAATAATTTTAATTGATTAATCAAATCAGTCTCTGGCAGTCTATTGCTGGTCGTAGACTTCTCCCAAATTACGCCCAACACACTATCCTGCGCCATCCTCAGTCAGTCTCTCCCTCGACCTTCTTTAGGTCGCCAGTTTATCATTGTCTCAGAGTATAGAACAAGGTTTTACTCTAAGATCATAGTCTATCAAATATAGTTCATTTGATAAAAGTTTTGAACATACATGAATAACGCCACAATTAACACGTGTAGTCCATAAAAATTCTTCAACGAGTAAATCGCAAAGCTAGAAAATTAATCCGGAGTATAACAATGTTTTTTTCTCACATGAAGAGCATAATTAGATGACCATATAAGACTCTCAGGGTCGTCATGCTGTCTGTCAAAGGTAGTAACCATATAAGTGCTGATATAGCTGAGAAAAAATGTCTACTACATTATATACAGTGGGTAGCTTGCAAGAGTTCCGCATAAGTTTAAATCATAGTGACATTTGAGTTTAACCCGATGCCGCGATGAATGCAATGAACAGGTTCGGCTGAAATTTGGTACCTATTGGAATAAATGTCTCTCCACTAACTCCTCCAGTCATCTTGGCTATGCGTTTCGAATCGTCGGGGGATGTGTGCCGTACTTTCGTCTGCGCTTTCGGGCGTGCACTTATTGACTCCTACAAAATTCCTATCCCAAGCACTCTCCCAATTCTGGGACTGCTCTGCGTGTGTTATATGCGCTAAAGTCACCTCTGCGACTGACGTTTAGCGTTACGTTTGACGCTAATCGGCCGTATTTGGGGTCGTGGTACTTCATTTGAGTTTGCAATCAATTTCTGAACGCAGCATATAAAACGGCAGCTTTGAAATGTAAGTGCTACAATTCAGAAAAGGCTAGTTTGGTAGTACGGTAAGCTAAAACAATAAGTGTCTCTTTTACTACAACAATTAGTAGATATAAGTATAAATTTTGCGTTCCGTGAGCGAAACTAGGTGTCAGTAAAGAATAATAGCATTTGCAATCTAATTGCCACTTGCAACATGACAACTACTGATCCCTACTTGGAAATATCCATTTTGGTGAACCATGTGCTGACATGGCGATGTGGGGAATGCGGCAGAATCAGATTATGGACCGATTCAATTACCAGCTGTACTTATATGATTTAATAAGCTAATGATCTTTATTTTAATCGTAAAAGTAAAGTTGTTTTAACTGTCTAGATTAAAATACTTATATGCCATTTTTAGTAGCAACTAGCTGACCTGGCGAACTTTGTTCCGCCGTATCAAACTGATCCGATATATGATATACGCTTTTTTTCTATTTTTACTTTGGATACAGACCTTGCCTTGGCTACAATTAATGCAAAAAAATAAGAATTAGCGAAATCGGTCCAGCGGTTCTAAAGTTATGCTCGTACATTCCGTGCACGCTGTTGTGGAATGATCTCCCTGCCTCGGTTTTCTCAAATACCTACAGTATGGGGTTCTTCAAGAGGGGTCTTAGAAGGTTTTTACAGGGTCAGCAGCGCGAGTGTGGCACCTCTGGTGTTGCAAACGTTCATAGGCTGCGGTGACCACCGGTCCTTCTGGTGGGCCGTATGCTTGTCTGCCACCTTAGTGGTATAAAAAAAACATACATTTCGCAGATTCATTTTATTTTAAAGATGACACCGTAACGTTCAATCAGTCTTATACCCATCTATGAAAAGCGCATCCTGAAGAATATCATTCGTCGTCTGTAAGAGCCTCTGTTTAACGGTTTATAAGCCGACCTATCTTACCATACCTTCGAAAAGAAATTGCAGTTACCCTGACCAACGGCTATGAACAGAATAAATTCAAATCATTCGTCAGTCATACAAGGAAAAACTTGAAACTCACGCGTGCATTTTCCACCTCCTAAAACTCAGTATTTTTCAAGCAAATCATAAAAAGGTATTATCTTATTAAGGAACCGGGAATAGCGCTTGAATGATGATGATCATCCTATAAATATTAAAGAAGTTGTTCCATAATAAACAAGCCAGCCTATGCATGATAGAAAACCATACATTACGTGAAACTTCTAAGTGGACGAAATACTTAAGTTTTTATAACTTTGTAAGTTATTTAATCAATATCAGCCCTGTTTTTATATCATGCATAATAATTAGGTTAAGTCTTGACTTATCTACTACGCAGTACGCGGTTATCGTCTGTCCGTGCTAACGTTTAGAGATAACGGAATGGAAGCATGCAGTAAGGGAACAAGCTAATTTTAAATTATGAGAAGAGTACATACCTATTTTTATTTTTGAACATTAGTTTTGTAACTTAGTTAGATTTTCCACCAGATTGTCAAAAGTGTTGCGCCTTAATGCCTGTATTATATAACAACAATTTTTCATACTTTCCACTAAGATAGCAGACTAGTTTACGGCTCACCAGATGGGAAGTGGTCACCTTAAAATATATTACGTGGTTACTTACATTGCATGCCAATATGTGGGCAAAACTTGGAGGACATGTACATAAATTTTATAACATTCTATATAACCACTGTGTGCAAAAATAAAAAAAAAAAGGAATTAAAAAAAAATTGAATTACCTTGTTATGTAGTAACGTCTGCTTGTACATAAAGTGACATCACATCATATGAGATTTTAGCGAAATAAAACCAGAACTATATGCGGAATCTATCCAGTGTAGGTAGGTATAATAACAGTTTTTTTTCTACCTTGGTAGAAAAAAAACTGTTATTATGGGCAGACAAGCTTATGGCTCTCCTATTGGTTGATTACCGTAGCCGATGGACGTTTGCAACTCCGGAGGCGCACACACGCGCTTCCGACCCAGACACAGGTTGTGACGACCTACTGTTGAAATTTCAAGACCTTCAACATGGGTGAACAACTGTCATGTTACTGGCAACTTGGACCAAAGGCGTAAAAGTGTCTTCCGAAGCACGGTGTAACGTTGTGGAACAACGGGTGCAATTAGGGGTTCAACATTAGGGGTTTTAAAATGAAAACGTAGATTAATAAATGAAAGCGCCATCTACCGAGTTATTGTCGCAACGGCGGAAGCCTCATTCGTATTTAAAAAGCGGTCTTGACGTTTAGTAGTTTCGAGTGGTGCCGCTAGAGGCGCTGTACAAAAATATAAAAACAACCGCGCGCGAATTTCGAAGCCCCCATTACTCAAATAATGTAAAGTCACTAGTCGCGAAGGCGTAGGTGCATCAGAGTATAATTTCAAAGTGAAAAAATATGGTTAGGAGCCAGGTGCTCCCAAAGTGATCAGCGATTTAGCTGCGAGCGTCAATAACCCCATCATTGGGTGAGTCAAATTATTTATAATGAATCTAGATTTTTAAAACAGTGAAAATTAACGGCTGTTGGTCAACCCTGTTATGGGAGGGTAGATTAAAGGGGTGTGAAAAAATCTCTTTGTAAAAGTAGAATATCAGCAAACATTGTGAGACCCCCGATTCCTGAAATGGTTAACAGGAGTCGGCTGTCTTAGCAATGGGCGGGAAAAAGGGTTCCAGCTAACCCGTCATCTGGAACATTCCAGGGTCCACCCTGCGGGTTCCAAGCAGGAACGTCCACCCTGCGGGTTCCAAGCAGGAACGTCCACCCTACGGGTTGTCAGCATCCACCCTACGGGTTGTCAACGTCCACCCTACGGGTTGTCAGCATCCACCCTACGGGTTGTTAACATCCACCCTACGGGCTGTAGAAGTCCACCTGTCGGGTTCCACGAAGGTGAAGACGCACCCTCGAGTCTACGAGCGATCATCCACCCTACGGGTTGAGAACACCGTGCCAGCCCAAGTTGTGGACGGCACGGCTACGTCGCGGACTGCATCAGCCTTGAGAACCACTAAGATAAGTCGGAACCCTGCGAAGGCCTTCGGAGATCGCACTTGCTGCCCGAAATTACCACGACCCCGAGCTTAGATTATAATACACCATCATTTGAAATTTTAATTCTATCTTTTTATTTCTCTCTTCTCCTTTTCTGAAAGCCCACAGCTTTTCAGTGGCGCCCACATCGTGGTTTCGGGTAGCGAGAAAGCGATTTCCGACGGGAGTCGGAGGTCATAATTATAAGATTATTCAATTTGTGTAAAATAGTCTTAAGAGTGCCCGTTAGCGGGGTAGTTTCCCTCCAAATTAACATAACTACCCAGGAATTTGGCTCTCCTGACCTCTGCTGCCAACTTGTTCTTTCCGGCTTATTTTGTGTGTTTTTTAGTTATTTTAGTCAGATTTCGGCATAAACAAGAACAAGGCAAAATTTGAATTTTTTCTCAACGTAAATTGTAATTTTTCCAAATTTTAACGGTCCCCAATTTATTTTTCACACCCTCAAGCATTTATTTTATGGTGGAAAATTTTTAAGTAAATTTAAAGTAAAAGTTTTTTTTTTTCAATTTTAAATAGTACTTTGTTAAAGTCTGAAGTAAAACTTCTAATTTGAAACGCTTACATTAATTTTCGTAAGTGAGTTGTCTAGCATAGATTCATCGTAAAAAGTAGCCAAAGGATATCACCACCACAATTTTTTTTTTTACGGCGTCAAACCGCCTCAATTTGTGTATTATTTTGTTGTATTTCCCATATGTGAATTTACAGCGAGACCAACAGCCGATAATCACACTTCTGGGTGACAATCCCTATTGAAATTTCACTCTAGTAAAACGGTAGAACAAAGATTTTACAAATTTCACTTCACTTAAATTTAAAAAGATTCATAATTGTTTCACTTTTCGAATTACGTCGAATTCTGATACACTGAAGTACAACTGTAAGAAAAAACATTCCAAACGTAGATCACGCAGTGAATACATTCTTGCCAAAAAACAATTATAAACTATTAACTTTGATTCGTGTTCCGAATAAACAACGGCAGATGTTGCTTTCATAACGTTTACGAGTAAGTTGAATTACTAGCTCGATAGTAGAAGAAATTTTTTTTTTCCATATAAACTGTGGGTGGAAGTGAATATAATACACTCCGGGCACCAACAGTCTCATACAAAACATTTCCAGAACCGTCCAAGTACGAATCGGTTTTCAAACAATTCGAAATATTCAAGGGTTCCGTAGTGGTGAGGAACAAATTACATAAAAGGTTGGTTACTACCATATAGTTTATTTCAAGAACCGTCCAAGTGCGAATCGTCTTTGACACAGTTCAGAATAATTAAGGGTTCCGTAGTAGTAAGGAACGATTTAAAGAAAAAATTAGTGGTACGAGTCAAAATACAATTAACTCGTAGTACGTTCGTGTGAATAGTTACATTTCAATAAAAATAATAGCAGCGTCGAAAATTGCATTATTCGAGTAAAACTGTAAAACACTTAGTTAATTTCATCAACCCATCATCACACACTTCACTTTCACTACTCACTGCTTAGGATTAGATTACATTTAAACACAGACAGACAGACAGACAATTAATTTCTAGAAGGGTCCAATCTATTAATTGAGTGAAGGAACCCTAAAAGGTAATATTTCCAAACTTAAGTATTTACTAAAGCAAATACTAAGTTTTATAAAGGTTCAATTTATAATTCGGTTCAACGAACCCTAAAAAGTAGAATTTATTTTTCGTTATTCGGCGGGTGGATCGAAAAATATTCACATTCCTTAACATTCAACAAGACGTAAACAGACAACGATAAGGGCCGTCGTTCACTACAACAGAATTCGTTAGCGAATATAGCGAACATTCGTTGTTTACATAAAATTAACTTTTCATGTAAAATAAGTAGCAGATAAATACACTATACATTGGTAAATAATCATCATCACTAAAGATTCCCGGCTAGAGTAATTGAAATAGTCAGTACAATGGCATTCAAATCAAATTTCACATCGCTTCCAAAAGCGGAACTTGCATATGAAGTTAAGATCTGGGGAGAGGAACCTGGTTCAACGGTGGCGGCCCTCAGGCAATTACACTGCATTAAAATGCATTCACTAATAGTTTATATAGTACATCAGTACAGTTACACAATAGGTTTTGATAATGTTTTTTTTTGGGGAAATATAAGGGTGTTAGCACACCGCAACATAATATTAATGCCTAGGTGGCACATATAGGTACCACATTTCGTGTCATGTTACACGTATACATATGATCATACGGAAGTTTCACAATTACACTTACATAATAATTAAGTAAGATATAGTCATTACATATTCATCACAATTATCTTCACACAAAATTCCAAACACTCAACAAGCAGTTTTTTTTTTGTTTGTTTACATAGTGTGACACTGGCCTTAGATGCAACGATGAATAACACGTTTGCATCAACACGATTACGTCAGCAGCTTACGCGCAAACAAAATAAAACTTGCACAGGGGAGATTTCATACGTACATACATACACATCATTTATTTAAATACATTTTACACTGACATGGTGGCAAACAAGGGCACCATATTTTGTTTAGATATTTGGCAGAATGGCCAAAGATCAATGATCTTCGTCATTTATTAAGGTTGACATAATAGTCATAGTCAACATTCTTCTACTAAAGTTGAGAATAAGCATTTGTCTTTTGTTATTGATACTAAGATTGCGAATATGCACTTGGTTTTTTATTTTTATTTGGTTAAAGGGCTAAATAGCCTAGTAATTAGTTAGGGACACTACACACTACACACTACACACGACTTTCAAATAAGTACACAGAACAACGTGACAAACACATGCCGTGTTCGTCATGGGGACATAAGGGTTAATTAGCAACACGAAGGATTCTGCAAGTAAATTATTTTCTATCACTTTTCTGTTTCTTGGTTTGGTTGGGAGTTTTCTGTTAGTTGGAAGCATGAGTCTATCCCTAACAGAGTTCGTCGTTTACTGTTAGTTGGCAGCATGGTTTTGCCCTAACAGAATTATGGTGTAGGTTTGTTACTGTTACGAGGAAGCATGAGGCTTACCCGAACAGAATTATGGTACTGTTATTTGGCAGCATTTGTCTTGCCCTAACAGTCGTAGGTGTAGATCACCGTTATGTTTATTTTCGTCATATGGCTAATCCTACCACTCGGAAGCTAGAGGCTTGCCCTGGGGGATAGTCCATCCTATGAGTCGGAAGTGTTACACTAGCCCTAGTAGGATGTTCTTCTCTGGGACGGTTGTATAAATCCCAGCCTTCAGCAAAAAGCCTTATTATACACACCCCACTTTCAGGCGGTGCGTATTACCTGAACCTTCAACCCAAAGCCTCAAATACGTCTTTTCTCTTTCTGTCCCATAAGATCCTTCAGAATCACCTTAATACATCCTGCGAGTTGGTTTCATTAAAATTAAGGCCGACTCTTCGCTACACCCAGCATCATCTCATTCACACAACACACTAACATACACACACACATAGACGAGTATTAGGTATTATGTTAGGGGCGTTCGAGGACGAACGCAGCATTTGACGCGTTAGGGTACGTCAAACGCTCACCGGGGAGGGGGAGTATGTAACGTTGTGGAACAACGGGTGCAATTAGGGGTTCAACATTAGGGGTTTTAAAATGAAAACGTAGATTAATAAATGAAAGCGCCATCTACCGAGTTATTGTCGCAACGGCGGAAGCCTCATTCGTATTTAAAAAGCGGTCTTGACGTTTAGTAGTTTCGAGTGGTGCCGCTAGAGGCGCTGTACAAAAATATAAAAACAACCGCGCGCGAATTTCGAAGCCCCCATTACTCAAATAATGTAAAGTCACTAGTCGCGAAGGCGTAGGTGCATCAGAGTATAATTTCAAAGTGAAAAAATATGGTTAGGAGCCAGGTGCTCCCAAAGTGATCAGCGATTTAGCTGCGAGCGTCAATAACCCCATCATTGGGTGAGTCAAATTATTTATAATGAATCTAGATTTTTAAAACAGTGAAAATTAACGGCTGTTGGTCAACCCTGTTATGGGAGGGTAGATTAAAGGGGTGTGAAAAAATCTCTTTGTAAAAGTAGAATATCAGCAAACATTGTGAGACCCCCGATTCCTGAAATGGTTAACAGGAGTCGGCTGTCTTAGCAATGGGCGGGAAAAAGGGTTCCAGCTAACCCGTCATCTGGAACATTCCAGGGTCCACCCTGCGGGTTCCAAGCAGGAACGTCCACCCTGCGGGTTCCAAGCAGGAACGTCCACCCTACGGGTTGTCAGCATCCACCCTACGGGTTGTCAACGTCCACCCTACGGGTTGTCAGCATCCACCCTACGGGTTGTTAACATCCACCCTACGGGCTGTAGAAGTCCACCTGTCGGGTTCCACGAAGGTGAAGACGCACCCTCGAGTCTACGAGCGATCATCCACCCTACGGGTTGAGAACACCGTGCCAGCCCAAGTTGTGGACGGCACGGCTACGTCGCGGACTGCATCAGCCTTGAGAACCACTAAGATAAGTCGGAACCCTGCGAAGGCCTTCGGAGATCGCACTTGCTGCCCGAAATTACCACGACCCCGAGCTTAGATTATAATACACCATCATTTGAAATTTTAATTCTATCTTTTTATTTCTCTCTTCTCCTTTTCTGAAAGCCCACAGCTTTTCAACGGAAATGCTAATAAAAATGTTTAAACAAATATTGCGTTTAAATGAGCTTAATACATATAATAAACATCAACATATAAGCCCCGCAAGTTGGTAATGCGCTAGAACCTTGTCATAATGACAGCTAAGTGACGTCATCGTGACGTAGCGCGAGCGCGCACTGGCCTCGCGAAGCTGCGTACGGTATTTTTTTGATTACTGACTGCTCGACGGACATACGTCACCAAGTGGTCACCAAGATGGCCGCCAAGCGCAATATCGGGCGGGGCTTATACAACTTGATAAATTAATGATTCCTTTTCACATAACGTTGTCCACTGTCGCAAGCTGCACGCAATTCTAATCAGTTTCACTTTTAATTATTTATACTAATTAATTGTTTAACACAATTTATTTAGGTTCCATAACGCAATATTCTTAAAATTTTCGTAAAACTAGGTTAAAAGACAGGAAATCTCCTACATTTATAAAAAATGCTTTTAGGGTTCAGTACACAAGAGGTTAAAACGGAACCCTATTACTAAGACTCAGCTGTGGGTCTGTCTGTTGATCTGTCTGTCACTGAGCTATATCTAATGAACCGTGATAGCTAGACGGTTGAAATTTTCACAGATTATAATATTTTGTATCTACATCTTTCAGATGACGTGAGGAACTCACGCACGCCCCCCCCCCCCCCCCTTAGAAGCGGGATCACACCCGGAACCCCCCAAAGACGCGGGATAGCACCCGAACCACCCCTGGGCGAGGCCGCATTGGCGGCCGTGGGTCTGTTGGGAGTCTTGGGACATCCTTCCGAGGGCTTACCCGGAGCTCCCAACCATAGGCTGTTGGGCGTTACGTGAAGTTTTTTAGTCGGTAGGTGTCCGGCATATCATCCATGAGGATTTGCCCTCACGTAAAAAAAAGGGTCTCCCCATACAACAAACGTCATATTTTTTCTGTTTTTGGTACGGAACCCTGGACCCTGGTAATACATATTTATAAAGGAGTTAAATTTATAACGCTATAGGTACAAGTAGTTTTAACTCGCCAATATACAGTTCTAACCTCATTTTTGACCCAAGAGAGCGATACCTCAGGAACACTACTGTTACTTGCAGTTTATTGAAGCAATCAAAATAAAACTAGAGGTTCCGTACTAGAATATGTGTTGTTCAAATAACTGTAGTTTTATTTTAAACTATATATCTAAAGCTCGTGGAAACTTGCTACACACAACGGGCTAGTAAATAAAAGAGTTAGGTACATCTAATTCCTTCTACAACTTAGTTATTGTCTTGGGATTACCAAGAGCTTCGACAAGCTACTTTTTACCCGACTGCACGACACAAAATAAGAATAAAGTTGATAATTGTATTTGAAGCAATATTTGTATCACCTACATGTCGCCACGGCTTTCCATCAGGGGGGCTGTATCAATTTGGTGAGCTAAATATTAACTAGTAACTTCTGCAAAGAGTAGCACCCAGGATTAAAAACAACCTGTGAGGTTTCTTGTTTTAGTAAAAAATTATCAAGATTCATTTATAAATAACTCGACAACAATCTTCACCCCCAGTCTTTCTCATATTCACCCTGCCAAACAAAATTTCCCAGAAAAGTTGTATTAAAATTTAAAGAACACGTATACCACATTTGGGGAAAATCGGTTAAGAAATGCGTCCTCTAAACCGCAACTGTTATGTACAGACATATAGACAAAAGCAAATTTCCCATACTGTCGAATCGGAGACTCACGCTCGCTTCGCTCACTCAGTCAATAAAAATATAGGAGTAAATCTTTAAATATGATGTGGCGCAAATTGAAAGAGATATCCAGCTGTGGACTGCTATAGGCCTATTTGATATTGATATTAACATATTAAACATATTAGTCCTGGGACATCCTTCTGAGGGCTTAACCATAGGCTGTTGGGCGTTACGTGAGGTTTTTTTAGGCGGTAGGAGTCCGGCATAGCATCCATGATGAATTTTTCCTCACGTGAAAAAAAACATTCTTAATATTATATTGATAGGTAGGTACATGTTATATGCTTTACTGTAGTATTGTAATATACATTTGATTGTAACAACGACCTCCTTCATTATATTGTGTAAATAGGTAACCGAATACTACATTGCTTATAACAGTACTATCAAAATAATTACTATTTATCTCCAATTAACGGAAGCAGTACATCGGTGTAGCTCGTGGCGTTATTATTGATAACATTGTATGTAATGTTATCACTTTAATGTTTAATCGTTTAAATTAATAATAAGATGTCAGTGTAACGTTTATTTGCGCAATTAGTATGTGAAACTAGATTTAAATAGATGATATTAATTTGTATTTATTTGTAAAAACAATGAGTTGACTTCGTGAGCTTGATCTCTGATCTTAGTCTGTATCATGTGGAATGAAAAAAGAACAATAAAATGTGAAAAGCTTGAATCATATCTTTTTAGGGTTCCGTAGGCCAAAGGATAAAAAGGGGACCCTACTCACGAGACTTCGCTGTCCGTCTCTCTGTTTGTCTGTCCGTCTCGAGGCTGTATCTCAGGAACAGTGATAGCTAGAGAGCTGAAATTTTCACAGATGATGTATTTCTGTTGTCACTATGACAAATACTAAAATCAGAAAAAATGGGGGATTAAGGAGGGCGCCCATACAACGAACATGATTTATTGCCGTTTTTTTGCTCTGTGCGGGAGTCCAACTCGCGCTTGGCCGGTTTTTTTTCGTGTGGAAATCGTTAATGGATAGTATTCCGGACTCTTGTCGACTAAAATCATACGGTTCTCTACCACTGCTTACGGCCGGGAGTCCAATCACTGGGACTCCAAGTTAAGGGTTCCCAAGTTAAGCCCTCGAATGAATTATATGATCATACCTCTCGTCTCACATTTTGCAACATCCCAAAAGTGGTCCCGATACATGTGCAGTGCACGTTTACAGAACATTCAGTCAGCAGGGTCACATCAAATCTATTTGGTCCAGGATACACACGATAAAATTTCAGCAAATACGTATATACGATTTCGTCATATAACCAGCACAGCTGGAAGGTCAAAGGTGAACAATAAACACTAACAAATTACAGACGGTTAAGTAAAAACGATAATTAGTTTAGAATCAATCAATCATGCAGATAAGGCGGGGTCGGAGTTTACACGGGTTTAGCTGAGGCCGAACATCTGTGTGTGGTGCGTAAAAAATATATTGCTCGGTTTACTGTATTGCTGCTGATTTCACTATCACATGAATAAATATATTTTTGAAAATGTGTAACTGAAATTGGGTGAAATTCAATGATCTACGTTAAAATTAGGAAGGAAATTATTGTACTGCTCGTTCGCTCTAACTTTGCCGCTCGGCTTTATACTAAAGTCGAATTTTTAATTAGACGAAGTAAATTGACAGCAACTAATGTCACTTCTTCATACAATGTTGCGTATTTTCTATGACGAAGTGACATTAGCTACTATCAATTTACTTCTTCTAATTAACAATTCGGGTATACGCCTCTACGCCAGCGGCAAAGTTAGAGCGAACGGGTAGTAATGCGTGGTTTTTGCAGAAGTTTGGTTTGAATTTAGCCACTACTAAGCAAAAATGGAGCAACCGAGTTCTAGACCGCGACTCGGTAAACGTAGGGTAGGACTTCCACCCGCCAGATGGACCGACGTCCTGGTAAAGGTCACAGGCTGGGACTGGATGTGAAAGGCACAGGACCGCGTACTGTGGCGTGAACTGGGAGAGGCCTACGTCCAGCAGTGAACTGCTGCAGGCAGAGTTGATTGAATCAAAAATAGTCTTTCCTCTTCTTCCTGGGTCAAGTAATTTACTGTTACTATTGGGAACTAATATACTGCGAGATACAATGGACTGGACGTGTTCTTTGTCACTTTCACCACACGTATTCATAAGCTCACCTTTTTGGTGAACTTATCAAGACGTGTGGGTGTGTACAACTGTCTTAATATCACTAAAAACATCTACGAAGGTCGAAACATCCAAATTACAGTCCATAAAAAGCTTCTAAAAACACTTAAGAACTCTCAGTTCCCGCGATATTGGCCTTAAGCCATATCAACCCTCAAATACCTACCACACATTCGACTTAACTGTTCCTGAACAACAAATTTATATCCCACATCTTTAGCACTACATCAAATTTGGAACTTTTTATTTGCCTGTTGAACCCCTAACTGCTCTACGTTATGGCCTATTATGATCTATTTGAACATTTTAACATTTTGAATGTCTTCCAACTAACATTAAACGTGTTTGTGTTGGTTTTTGAGCTCAGTCGTACATACATTTTCTGAATACATAAATTTCATTTTATGTTTTATAGCAAAATCTATTTGTTCATTGTCAATTTGGTTCAGTATAATGTATTTGAATAGCCTTCTTTTTCTTTTGGTTTCCTGGACAGTCTACAGAATAACGGGTTTTTTGAAAAGGGGTTTTAGGAGGTGTGGCATTTTTAAATTTTAATGTTCTGTATCGAAAGGGTAAAAACAGGGCTCTATAAATGAGACAGTGTCCGTCTGTCTCCAGGTTGTATCTCAGAAACCGTAATAGGTAACCAGCTGGAATTTTCTATAACAACAAATACTCAATTCAGAAAGAACTATTTCAGGGGAGCTCCTATAGAACAAACGTGATTCATTGCTGTTTTGTGGTACTGAATCCTTCGTGTGCGAGTCCGATTATCGCTTGGCCGGTTTTTTCACAAACTGTTGGCTTACGATGTCGGGAGCTGCCGCTTCTGATTTTTGACGTCACTTATCGCTTCGGACTATCCTGAAACAGACACTTTACAGAATGAACTATACCCCAATCCATCTCGTCTTTTACAGGCATATCGAACAGCATTCAATTTTTAGAACCGGAGCAGCCAATTCAGTTCAAGACTTGTAAGAATGTTTAATATCAATATGTTACTCACTCGCCACCTACGGCTAGAACAATAAAAGAAAGAGCCTAATACTCTTTATTACACATCTTAAAAGCAAACATCCGAGCAAAAGAGCTGTAATTCATATTTGATAATCGCTACATAAAACACTAATCTGTTTATTCTTTTACAAAAACATTCCACCCCTTATTTCTTCTACTCACCCCCGAACTCTGCTAAGCGTTTCAACATATTTTAATGGCTGGATAGTTGGGTCATAAACTCGTTTGATTTATTTTACGAGCGCTTTAAGCGTGTGGCAACGGTTTTAGCGAGTTCTGCCTATACCTATGCAAGTATAGCATTGAGACATAAAAACTGGAAAGGTGATGTTATGATGGTATCGGTACTCTGGGGAACCGAATTTACGTACTTGATGGGGGACTAAACACGCAGCTTAGATACTTGATAAAAGTTAAGTAATGAAACATAGAAACAATGAAATTGTATGTAAATAAATAACCAAAAATAAATAAACAGTTCTGTCATTCGTAGCAAATTGTCTAAAAACAACGAGGCAGGAACTCTAAAAAGCTAGATACTGCGCTAGTGAGCCGAAACCCTGGAACAATTACTTTATACATAGGTACAGTCACCTCCAATATTGCATGGGCCCCTTAAGATCTATAATCTCATGCACATTTGAATCCAAATTCACAAATACTCCACTAGATGGCGCAACTTTACTCGAATATAATATCTCATAGACGCCTTAGAATTACAAAAAAATGTACTAGATGGTATATTTACATTACTCAAAAGATTAATAAGTTGCTATTTTGACAATAATCACGTGCCTGTGTGAGGTATTAAAAAAATCGGCAACGCCTACTTGACTTCCAATGTTATCCGAGAGATGGCGTCAATTCTCATGCAAAGCAATTTCGTTTCGGATTGACCATGCATTCTCAAATTCGTCTGTACCCATAAAACCCAAAAATTAATGAATTCGGTAAACCAATTTAAACATCTGGCCACATCTGTAGAAGAACCGATGGTCGGTGGAGCAAACGGGATCTTGAGTGGAAACCACGACTTGGTACACGTGGAGTAGGACGACCCCGCCAGATGGACCGATGACCTGAAAAAGGTCGCAGGGACTGATTGGATGCGGAAGGCACAATACCGTGTGTTGTGGCGAAACTAGGAGAGGCCTACGTCCAGCAGTAGACTGTTTTTTTTTGATGTCATAGGCTGATTTGATTGATTGAATTTAAAAATGCACCGATGACTTCGTAAGCAAACAAATTACATTTTAAATGTTACTAGATTATTGTACCAAGTTCATCATCTATACTAATCAATACTAATATTATAAAGAGGAAAGATTTGTTTTTTTGTTTGTTTGTTTGTAACAAATAGGCTCCGGAACTACAGGACCGATTTGAAAAATTCTTTCACTGTTGGAAAGCTACACTCTTTGCGGTGAATATAGGCTATATTTTATTCCCGTATTCCCACGGGAACTGGAACTACCTGGATGAAACCGCGTGACGTCCGCTAGTATAGAATAAAGTTTCCCCTGGGCATCTGGAATTACAAAAACCACGCCAATCTGAGGGCCACACTAGCAGGGCTAGTATGAGTTCGTGAAATTAATGTTTGTGTCAAGAAAAAGTGTTTTTTATTAGATAATGGAAGGGAATTGAGTATGTAGGTTGGGGCAATACTTGTATAAGAAAATGAACTACCTATCTAGTTTCTATAGCATTCATTTAGACCTGTTTGTACATAGACTGACTTATCTGTTGTATTTTGGAGTTATAAATTTAAGATTCGGAATAAAAAGTCAAATAAATTAATAATTATTGTTATTTTCTATTATTTTTTCACTTCTTTTTTGAGTGTTGAGTTGAGACAGGGACACATTCATTTGAGTCCAAATAACAAAAATTTTATATTCCACACAATATGAACTTACATACATACACACACATGGTCATGCCTTTATCCCCGAAGGGGTAGGCAGAGGCATATTATATGCCCACATTTCACCTTTTGTATAATTTGTCCCACGTAATAGGTGGTGAGCCGTATTGCCGTGTTTAAATAGACAGGCGCAGGTTGTGACTGCCTGCTGTTGAAATAAAGCCTTCAACTTAGCTTAACGACTGCCATTTTACTGGCAACCGGGACTAACGGCTTAACGTGCCTTCCGAAGCACGGAAGCGCTCAAATAAATGTCAGAAAGTGATAACATGGATGGTCACCCATCCATGGACCGGCCATAGTGAAAGTGGCTTACTGCAGTGATCGTTTACAGAACACTGAGTCCGCGGGGCCACGAGCGCTCCGTCTATGTACATATATATGTACACAATATGAATTTACATCTCTTTATTATTTCAAGCAGACTGTAAGCCGTCGACTTGTGGTCACAAAATATGGAATGTCACAAGGTTTTGAGACATCTAGGATGCAATTCAGCGAAGGTGCATAACGGATTGATCGTTTAATGGAAACTGAGCAGGGAAAACAAAACTCAACAAGCTGAATTATAAATTTTGCATTAAATTTCATCTTTTTGCGAATATTACAAATTCAAACCACAACCACAAATATTTTACAATCATTAAATCAAAAACACAAATTATGACTTTACATTAACTCCCAAACTTACAGTGAACCCAATTAAGTGAGTACTACGGTTTTGATAATTTAATTTAAATTAAATTTTAATAATTAGCGAGTGAACGGTAAGGGCCTGAGTGGAATTCCAATAGTTAATCTACTCCACACACACGTTTGTAACAAACCACAGCTGTACGAGTTGAAAATTTAAATCATGTTTGCCCCGAAGGCTTAAGTTTTGCTGAAACAATTTCCCAACGTAACTCTTTAAGTACTCTCATGATATTCCCAAATGTATTAACTAATGTCGGATTGCTTAATACTTAATTCCGTCTGAAAGGGGTTCAAATCGTGTGGGATAATATTATCTAAAGATTGGTTTTATAAATATGGAGGATATTTGTTTAGGGATGGAATACTAGATAGCGCCCGCGACTCCGCTCTCTGAGAATTTTGTTACCGTTTGCGCATTCTATGGAAACATATTCCAGGCATAAAAAGTCTATCAATGTAATTCCAGACTATAATCTATCTGTACAAAATTTCAGCCAGATCCGTTCTGTCAATAGAGCTTGAAAGAGTAAGAAACATCCTGACATTTTGACACACACACGCACACACACACACATCCACACATCTATATTCACAAACTTTCGGATTTACAATATTTTTAAGATTACATACAACATCCCAAACATCATTCGTTGGACTTAAACCCCTTTGCTGGTGGAGGATCCTTCTATTTTATTGGAGCAGCGAGGTCTCCACTTTTTCCTTCACAAACTATTTAAAAAAATAAAATCGACCAAGTGCTAGTCGGACTCATATGGAGGGTTCCATCCCATACATCGGCAAAAATCACGTTGTATGGCCGCATTCATTATTATTATTTTTTGTTCTAGCGGCAATAGAATACATCATCTGAGAAATTTTCGGCTTTCTAACTATCATGGTTCCTTATATACAGCCTCGTGATGGACAGACAGACACACGGACGAGTCTCATGAATTAATTTGGCAACTGTGTTTAACGATTGCGTCTCAAGTGGTGTATTTCCTGATTTGATGAAACACAGTAAAGTATTACCACTGTTCAAGGCTGGCAGCACTTCAGATCCGGGTAATTTTAGACCTATTTCGGTGTTGCCGACCTTGAGCAAGATATTTGAAAAATTAATACTGGAGCAGATGCTGATTTATTTTAACAGTCACAAATTGTTTCATGAGAAACAATTTGGCTTCACTAAAGGACGTTCAACTACCGATGCTGGTGTAGAGTTATTGAAATGTATTTATGAGGCCTGGGAGGATAAACAAGATGTAATTGGTGTATTTTGCGATCTGTCTAAGGCTTTTGATTGCGTCCAACATGAAACATTAATCAGGAAATTACACCATTACGGCATAAGGAGCAAGGCTCTCGATCTTCTGACTTCATATTTGAACAATAGAATTCAGAGAGTCGATGTTAATGGTACACGTTCAGAAGGATCAGTAGTTACTATGGGCGTCCCGCAGGGTTCAATACTCGGCCCATTTTTATTCCTTATATATTTTAATGACCTACCCTTTTACATGGGGGACAACAACAGGATTGTTTTGTTTGCTGATGATACTTCTTTGATTTTCAAAGTCAAACGACAAACAGATAACTATGACGATGTAAACAATGCAATCTTGAAAGTGGTTCATTGGTTTAACACTAACAATCTTAGACTGAATGATAATAAAACTAAATGTATTAAGTTTACCTTGCCAAATGTAACACAGTCAGACACCAATGTTCAACTTAATGGTCGAGAGTTGGAACTTGTGGAATCAACGACGTTCCTAGGGTTAACGGTCGATGCTGGTTTACAATGGGGTCCACATATTGTAAAACTAGCTAGTAGATTAAGTTCAGCAGCATTTGCTGAGCAAAAAATAAGGCACTTGACTGATGTAGATACGGCTAGAATAGTTTATTTCAGTTACTTTCACAGTATAATGTCTTACGGTATTCTACTGTGGGGCAATGCTGCAGATATAAATTCTATTTCTATTTTACAAAAGCGAGCCATAAGAGCTATATATAGATTAGGTCCAAGGATCTCTCTGCGCGAAACATTCAAAGAGGTTAATATTCTTACCGTAGCATCTCAATACATTTTTGAAAATCTTATGTATGTACAAAGAAATTTACATAGTTTCCATAAGTTAAGTGATAGACACAATGTCAACACTAGAAATAAAAATAACCTCGCTGTTTATCATAGCAGATTGCATAAAATCAGTAATTCTTTCAGGGGTAACTGTATACGCTTTTACAACAGGTTACCTAACGAAATTAAGAGTATGTCCCAAAATAAATTCAAAAAGTTTGTTAAAGGTAAATTATACAGCAAGGGCTACTATACGGTTGGTGATTACTTGATGGATAAGGAAGCCTGGAAATGACCTGCTCTGCTAGATTCTCAAAAAACTGTTAATATGCATAGTTTTTAGATTCATTAATAAAGTTGTAAATAGAGTAGTTAAAAGAATAACCCGCTGAGTTTCTTGCCAGTTCTTCTCAGGTGGGTCGCGTTGTGAACTGGTGGTAACTTTTTGGTTTATATAAGTGACGTTTACAAGTGCATTTGTATATGCCTAAGTAAATAAATGATTTTTGATTTTGATTTGATTTTGATTGAAAAAAAATACTAAAGTAAAAAAGATACACAATACAACAAGTTGGAGGAGCCTTAGGAAGTTTGACTTAAAGTTTTTTTTTTGTAGAACTTCAATGGTTACTTAAAATAGATTATTGATCGTTAGTAAACGTAATTAAATGTTAATCACAATGACTGACACTTTAATTTTATTCCATTCACTGCAAGTCGTGGGCGATACGCGGCAGGCATTCATATTTTACTATTTTAAAGTTTATGCTCACAAATGACTTGAAAGTAATTGCACTCACTATTTAATGTTTCATAATACATCTTCGGTAGGCAAACTGTTTGTCGCTAATTGTTTGCCAAACTGCAAAAGAATCATCATTGTTCGGCAAATTTTCAAAATATATATGCAAAAAGCTAAATATACGATTTATGGATCATGTTCTTAATAAATAGTTATTTATGCACAACTCGGATCTTATTCACAATAATATGATATTATTATTATAAAGTACTTGTAGTTTTCTAACGTTTTGACCGGATTACATCAGCCGTGGTCACAGATTGAGAAACGCGGAAGATAAAATAGTTACTTACTAACAAAAAAACTTAAATCATTTTATTGCTAATTTAATACACATTTTTTTTAAATTTAAGATTACGTTTAGCAGAGGGAAAAGTGGCTTGAAATAACCTTCACGTTGCTGCATTTCATAATAACATTACATAAACAATATTAACTTGCATAATCTCGACCAGGTGTTCAGAATGCCAACAATTTGTCGCAAATAGTCCGCAAACCGTATTTATAGCCCTAAACCTAATTTATAGTGAACAGTTTCGAAAATATCGTTACAGGCCTTTATGGTATTATTGCTAACGTTTGGTAGCCAACATGCAGTTTTTTACACTCTGTCTATTGCAGTATATTAGATTGTTTTATGTTACTGCTGTAATTGAATTTTGTGAAAGGATATGATTCGTAAAACTTTATTGTGAGTCTTAATTCTTATGAATGTCAATATTCAGGTATCGATATTGAATTATTACTAGATATACTTAGAGAAAAGTCAGTAGCAATCAGAGGGTAGGTACCATATTACATATTTTCACAACGTCATTTCAACAACTTAAGGCCGTTGATAATGCTAATGACCTTGACCATACAAAACGCACGTCCTTCAAGCTAGAAAATGCAGTTTTTCATGGCTTATTTTAGTTGTAATAAGTAAATACTCAAACCTATTCAACAAGAAGCCGTGAGACGATCTCACCCGACTGCCCCTCCAACGTTTATTGTGAAAGTCAAAGTTCAATCCGATTGACGTTGTCATTTTTGTTTTATTTTCAAACTTTGAACAGATGATCCACGTGACCGTAGTAGTGACGTAATTTAATGCAACAGATTCACAGACTACAGACACAAGTCCCGCCATAAGCCCCTCTGCAATCTATTTTATAGAGAGGGGCTAAAATGAAAAAAAAAACAAATTTATGTTTTCATTATAATATTGGCATATTGACAAAAATTATGTCATAAAATAGGTACACTAATCTAATATTTTTACAATTTATAACAAAAGCATATTTGTAGATTAAAAATCTTTTTTTCGCTATCATTTTTCGTCTAGGTATAACTTATGCCGACAATTAAATGATTTCATGTGCACCTACCTCTATTTCGTAATATTCTAAGCCAGGCCCCTTAATAAATTTAATTAAACATTAACACCATAATAAATTCAGCAACAACAGAAAAGTACCAAAAGCTTGTCACAAAACAAGGTAAAATTAAATAACGTGTATTGTTACGTTCGCGCCATAGACGAGTATTTTATTATCTGTCAAAGCGTTGTTTACTGGCATCCATTTTAATTCGGATTCCCGCCTTTTTGTCATTTTACACCGATCCGTGTTAATTACATGTCCATTTTGTGAATGACAATGGGTGTCCATGTTAATAAAAATATAATGATATTTTTGTTATGTTATTGTGGAATTTTTGGATGCGGTGGAGATGTAGAGAGGTGTGTGTTAAAATTGTAACATTAAATTTATATCTGTGATTTTGAAAAACCATTGTATGTTTTATATTATGAAACATACAATGTTGCCTTTTTAGGCCAGCTGGTATTTACAATATTTATAATGTAAAATTACTGCTAATGCCATTACTATTATCATCTATGCTAATTGAAGCTCATTGCTGAAACCTACTCCTGATTTGTTTTATCTTGTAATAATAGCATTCTAAATTTTAAATATTACGTGTAATTGTATTGATGAATCTTGTTTTTAAACTTCTCTGTTTACTTTAACTTAACCTTAACTTTACGTTCTATGGATTTATCGTGTTTAAACACACATTTTATTATCTTCTGTATCAACACAATTAGGTACTCGCTTATCAACGCTGAACCGAAACTTTAAATGTTTTGGGTAAGCTTACCCATAAAATCTACACACCCACTAAAAAGTTTTTGTCTTTTAAATACTATTCCTGTAAGAGTAAAATAAGGAGTTATAAGTTAACGGAAGTGTGTCGCAGACCCAGCCCAGGCCCGCAGGTGGTATACGAAAAAAAATTTCACGGTCATTTTCAAACAACGCTATCTAATTCCAAAGTAAACAAGGAATAACTTGCTTGTGTTATGGGTATCAGGCAACGAATATAAATACTATTAAACACATACTTATCAAACATAGAAACACCCAAACTCTCGAAACAAACAATTATGGATCTCACAATTTTTTGTGTCCGGTGGTAATCGAACCTACGACTTAGTGATCCACAGTCACACGTTTCGACCTCTAAACCAACGAGGCAGTCAAAAATACAATGTTGAAATCGATTATTCCCAGTTGTTCCGTTGAAGTAGTTCCGTGGCGGAACTAGTGAGACTTTTTTTCCCAGTTGTCCCGCGGAACAAAGCATCAATAATTCAGATCCCATTAGTTCCGCGGAACAAAGTAGAAATGAAATCTTAATAAATTCATTCCCAGTAGTCCCGCGGGAGAAAGCATCTCTTACATACGAATATTTTATGTTCCCATTAGTTCCCTACGGTGTCGAACGGCTATTTTCTCATACAATTAAAAAAAAAGAAGATCGACAAAACAAAGGAAGATCGGTACAACAAATGAAGACTGACAAAACAAATGAAGATCGACAAAACAAATGAAGATTGACGAAACAAACGAAGATCGACGAAACAAATGAAGATCAATGAAACAAATGAAGATCAGCAAAACAAATGACGGTTGAAAAACAAATCACGGTTGGAAAAACAAATGACGATCGAAAAAACATTATGCAGATCAATAAAACAAAAGACTATAAGCAAGTTGATAAGGTCAAAAGTTTCTTGCAGCCATATTTTGTAAGCTGAATGCGATTACCATTAAAAAAATAGGTGCAAGCATTTCTCGACCTTATGAATTTGCATAATATTTATTTATTTTTTTATATATTCGTGATCTGTGATGTCTATAAACGCCTAAAAGCACATTTTTAGGGAAGTGTCATTAAGGTCGAGAATTGCTTGCAGCTATTTTTTTGAATGGTTATCGCATCTAGATTACAAAAAAGGTCCATGCCAATTTCGACCTTATGAGCATGCATAATATCTATTTATTTTTTATATATTCGTGATCTGTGATGTTTATAAACGCCTAAAACCACATTTTTAAATAAGTGCAATTAAGGTCGAGAATTGCTTGCACCTATTTTTTTTAATGCTAATCGCATTTTGATTACAAAATATGGCTGCAAGTAACTTTTGACCTTATCAACTTGCTTATAGTCTTTTGTTTTATTGATCTGCATAATGTTTTTTCGCTCGTTATTTGTTTTTCCAACTGTCATTTGTTTTGCTGATCTTCATTTGTTTCGGCGATCTTCATTTGTTTTTGTCGATCTTCATTTGTTTCTGTAGATCTTTATTTGTTTTGAAAATTACTTAACTACGTTATACTTCTAAACTAGATGTTCTTCGTATAATGGATCTTTTGCCACTTGCATGTCCTAAAAGATCCATATTCAGAAAAAATAAAATACTTTAAGGCTTTAAGATATTAAAGTGGGCATAATATGATGTCCATAAAGATCCATGATAGTTCCGCTACGGAACTATTGGGAATAGAATAGTCTCACTAGTTCCGCTACGGAACTACTGAGAATAGAAAAGTCTCAGTAGTTCCGTGGCGGAACTACTGAGAATAAAAATGTCCCAGTAGTTCCGTGGTGCGGAACTACTGGGAAAAAAAAGTCTCACTAGTTCCGCCACGGAACTATTGGGACAAAAAGTCTCACTAGTTCCGTCGCGGAACAACTGCCGCGGAACTACTGGGAATGAAGGGCTGAAATGATGTCAAGAAACCATTTAAGACCGATAGCAACTCTAATACGTAATAAAGACCCTCTACAGATTCAAGGAATGTTAAAATTAACAGTATATTGTCAATTTCGCGTTTAATTAAAGGTTTGTAGCGACTACAGGTGTCTCTGGAATCTTTATAGCCGTGCACAATATTGTACGATTGCGAATACAATTTGTATTCTATATTGCTGACCTTAGTTCAAAGATCTGTATTTTCAAGCTGTATTTCGGGCCTTGGGTTCGGATGAGTAGAAGTTATCTGACATTCAATTTCATCATACTTTTGTTTTTATTATGCGCGTTTTCGTACGTTTATGATTTTATTGGGTTGTTTATGTTTAGTCCTTTTCTTTTTTTTCTCAATTTCGTTTTTCAAGCGAGTGTGTCTACTAAATAGCTTTATTGAGTATCAATAGAGACCAGTCCAAAATTTGAGGAGCGTTTTCTATATGTGTCAATTGTTCCCATTTTCTCCTTAACCAGATATCTTCTCGAGAATATATGACAACAGCTGCTTTATTCATTGAAATCGAATACTTATTACATTTAAAATCATCGAATAATTTCATTATTGAGCAACATGTGTATGCAGGTAGCATACATTATTTATTTTCCCCTAAAAGTAGGTCAACCGCACCTGTGTAATGTAAAATTATTGAGACCTTTGAAGGGGACAGGACGCTAGCTGGCAGTCAGATTTTTATACTACTAAAGTGGTAAACAAGTAGGTAGGCATATTAATAGTTTAGAATCATATTAGACAGGCCTGTTTGCAAGTGGTCATTCTAAGACCTCTTAGAAAAGATCCAAAAGTTGACCCTGCCAGCAAATACGAGCAAAATCCGGGGTTCTGATGGTCTCAACCGCAACTTTATAATAAGATGAGAACAGGTTCCACATGCATGTTTGTTATTGTATTGCTAACATGGTAACCTCTTTATTTTAATCTCCCACTTTTAAGTCGCTTCATAGAGCAACACGATCTATGACATTTATGACATTGCTTTTTATTTCGCTTAGATCTTTTAAATAACTCGGTAAACTTTATTCAGTTTTAGCCCGTCTCTATAAAATATTATGCTAGGCTTATGGCGAGACTTGTGTCTGTAGTCTGTGACTCTGTTGCATTAAACTACGTCACTAGGTCACGTGGATCATTTGTTCAAAGTTTGAAATAAAACAAAAATGACAACGTCAATCGGATTGAACTTTTACTTTCACAATAAACGTTTTAGAGAGGGGCAGTCGGGTGAAACCGCCTCACGGTTTCTTGTTCAGATATAGATAGAGCGCTTCAAAACGAACATCGTCAGTTCTATACATTACATTAAATATTGTACAAATGTGAAAAGCTACATAAACGAAGTGTGTGGTTCAGCTAGTTAATAATGTAACATAATTAATATCAAATTTATTCAACAAACTCGCTTGTAATTTATAGTAACAAATCACCATCTGGTTCTATAAAGACAGCAGCAAAAACTGTCTCAATCATTGCATCTATCTCTTTTCAACTCGTGCTCTATATTAAATATTATTCCACTCTTGCGCATAAATTACTGTTGAACATAGATATTGACAGTCAGTAGCGAACGTTTTAATTGCCTACAAAAAATAGTATTATCATTTATTAATGTAATGAATTTAAATAACGATATGACGAACGATGACTCATTACGAGCACTCTGATCATATTCAAATTGAATATTTTTATTTTGTTACTAAGAAAACGTGTCAGGGTTAATAGTAGGTATATCACTAAAATGGCAGATAAGCATGCAGCCTACTTGATCGAAAGTTGTCACCATAGCTGATGGATGTTAGCAACACAATGCGTAATTCAGTCCTGTGGCCGATGCACACACACGCAAAAACCTTTTAAAATTCTCTTTGGAGAACCACATATAATTTTATATGTATATATTTTTTATATTTAGCTCGCTAAAATGATGCCACCGCCTGATGGAAAGCCACGGCGACATCTAGCGATTGGGGACCACTGTCACAGTCTGCAAGACTATAGACAGTGCTCCTCAAATTAGCAGCCCTATGATGTGCCTCTTCACGCTCCGCTTAAAGAACCTAGGATTGTCAGAGGAGGAAAGAGGACGAGTTTCAAAGTTTGGCATGGAGTTTGTTACACAATCCAAGCTCTGTATTATTATTTGTTGTAAACTGTTGGTTGACACCCAGTATATATTTTCAGTGTGTTATATTATAAATGCGAAAGTTTGTAAGCGTGGATGTTTAGTACTCTTTCATGGTCTAACGGCTGAACGAATCTAGATGAAAATTGACATAGGGATACATTTAAGTCTGGAATAACACATTGATTTCTTTCTCTCGGGAATAAGTTCCATGCGAAGCAAGAACGGCAACAAAATTTGACGTGAAGCCACGCGCATCATCTAGTGATTTTTAAATTTTACTAGAGGGCCAGGCCACGCGTTGCTGTGACTAAGATTTTTGTAACGCGCTACTTCCGGTCGTAGATTAGGCTTTCCAAAAAAAAACTATCCCATCTCTTAAGTTGGATCAAACTGCACACGGTGTGCAAATTTCATCAAAATCGGTTCAATAGTTTAGAAGTCCATCGCGGACAAACATCGTGACAGGAGATTTATATATATTAAGATATAAATGTTGTGTATGTAATATTAACAATATACTAAAACTGGACTTCAATTTGCATACCATTCTAGTATCATTACGAGTTGCACTTAGAACTTTACATCGACTGTGTATTATGAAGTTTCAGGGACTATTTGTATAGTAGTTAGTATATAAACATGAAACTAATTATTATATAAGTAACTACCAACCAGAATAGTTTGCAGTTCATTTGATTGTTTCTCAAAACAGTTCATTCGCGATAACAGAAATCAGAAACAGACTGATTTCTAAATTTGAAATATGAAAAAAGAATTGGTTTCAAGCAGGATTAGAATTTGTGTCTTCTCGCATACCGTGCGGACGCCTTAACCACCGGCCACCAAAACCTTCTTGGAACCAACCAAATGTTCCACCTTATTTACGTCTTGGGGCGACGTAGACTGATTTCTGTTATCATACACTTCACAAATAAGGTCTACACCGCCATATACCACTCAGAAAAAATATTTAATGGTAGAGGCGGTAAAGGGGCTCTGAAGCCCTATTGAGGTCTTCAGGACCCTACTCTCCAAGAGCATGAATACTCGAAATGCAAACACCTGTAACAACCTATCTGACCCAGGTACCTTCAACATACCAACCACCCTCCTAAAACAGGGGATTGCAATAGGCTTTTTGATTGACAAGAATTAATAAAAATCATTCACATCTTCAAGTAAGGGCAACAATTTTAGGCAACGGTGACCACCGGTACATCTGGTGAGGCGTATGATTGTTTGCCACCTTAGTGATATAAAAAAGTCGAAACGGGCATCTTAGAAGGCATTTTACAGAAGAGGTTGATATTTTTCACCACTATGACGAAAAATAAACATTATAAATCGGTAACCAATTATAATTAAAATCTTTAAAATTAATAAACTTCATAAATCTCTACTTAAAACCCAAGTTATTCGGCTCAAATCAGTGGCACATCCAGTCACATTCTAAATCTACAAAATACCGACCATGTACCTACATAGTTTTTGCTGTTCGTCTAGCGGGCTGTGTGTTCCGATAATATATTACTCCACATTAATATAAATACACAATGAATTTATTATGTATTCTATGAATATATTTTATACGTAATAATGTACTGATTTAGATTACTGAATGCGTTATGGGGCAAACTTGTTTATGGATGAAACTAGGGGAATGTAACTACCGTATTATAATTTTTCGGTACGATAGAATGACACATTGAAATTTTTATTGCTTCGTTTTATGTAACCGAAATTATGCTACATTATGTTAATTGTATTTTAGCTGCTGACATCAACATTCAAGCGCTAGTCCCGGTTGAATCTAAAAGCCTTTATCAGAGTCCAGGTCAGTGAGTACCCTGTACACTCTGTACAGTGGTAGAGCGTCCACCTAAAAGGTGCGTAAATAAATAAATATTTGTGGATCTCACATAACATCATCTCGCCCAAATTACGCTAATATAAGCGTGTGCTATGGGATCTAGACGGCTGATAGACATACTTATGTATATATTGTAAATACAAACATATTTTACATAGAAAACACCCGAACTCCGGAACAAACATTTGTGGATTATACCTACAGATATTTGGACCGATCCAGGAATCGAACCCACTACCCACAGCGCGTCAGGCGGTTACACTACTGACTACGCCACAGAGGCAGTCAAAGTCCATAAGTATACCTTGTGTGTATTTTATATTTAAAAAAAATTAAAAGTATTGTTTTATTTTTTTTTCTATTTTGGTAGGGCGTAGGGTGTATGTGTAGTGTGTATGAACCCTAATGTTAAGCAGATATATCGTATCTATATATTATTATGTAACGTCATCATTGTGAGGACAGTAATAAATCATACTTGATTCAAAGTGGTCTCTTTTACTAATATCAAACCTTCATATCTTCATAGTCTATAATCGTACATAATAAGTAAGACCCTGTTTGAATTATTATTGGTACATAAGAAACACCAAAGAAAATTTCATTCTTTCGTCTTTGGAAAAAGCTTAGTTTCAGGAAAAACGCAATAAATAGATAGGCTATCTAAGCACAATCGCTTCGGATAAAAATAACAGGACCACCCTATAGCAATTACCATAACTACATTACACCATAATAATTAAGTTTGAACTAAATTCATTTTTAATTACCTACAAAAAAAACGTATTACTAATTTATTTGTTTAACATTATATTAAAAAATACCAACTAAACGAATTACGGTAAGTATTTTCAATTCATAATTAAGTAAATCAAATAATAATTAATAAATAACCCTATATCTCGTCGCTATATATCAGTGGGCGCCATGATCAAAGGGCGGCACCATCAAAGCCCATCGGCATCCACTAATTACGGCTCAACAGCGATCTCTATTAAATGTATAGAGCGCGTACGTGTCCCGGGAATTTGTGATTGTCGACTGTTCTATATTGTATCTCAGTTCTATATCTATTTAAAATTGTTAAGTGGTCGTGTCTGTACATAAGAGTTATTAAAAAATAATACTTGGGTTGTTAAATAAGAATAAATAGGCAAGAATGCCAAAAAGAAATATTTTTGTGTTCTACTGACCACAAAAAAAAACTTTTTTGGTAGTCTTTTTGTCTTTATGTTTGTTTATGCATGACTAGCGGACATCTCGCGGTTTCGCCCACATAGTTCCCGTTCCTGTGGGAATACGGGAAAAGCATTTTTTTTTCAGTTTCAGTTCAGTAGTTTCGGATTCTATTCGATACAAACAAACAAACAATCAAATCTATCCTCTTTATATTATGAGTATAGATCGACGCAATATCTACTGAATGGATTTTGACGCAAATTTTAATTAGAAATCTTGGTCAGACTTAAAATCATACGTTGATTTCTTCGCTATCGACTAAGCAGAATCGGAGTTATGAACCAAAATAAGGTTAGTTTTCCGTGCGATCATTAAATCTTTTGGTCGCGTTAGCCGACATTTACGCGGGCGGAACCACGGGTGTCGGTAGTATTACATTAAATGAGAATCGAAGTGCTTATGATTATACTCCAATGAGCACAAATGTTGTTAATTCGTTACAGAAATCACTGATTACTCTTGGACTTGAACGTTCACGCTTTGAAACGAGTCTCCAAATTACCGTAGTGCTTCATATTTAAATTTATAGATTTATTTAGTATAATATTTTATACTTGAACTGAGAGCGACTTATGAGTGTGACGTCTATCATGGCTATTAAAATTTGTTACGAATTACAGAATGGCTAAAGGTTTCTCTTGTTTGCCCGGTGACACGGTATATATTAGTCTCGCCACCTATTTAGTGGACCAAACAAATCCACTGGCCACGTCTGATCTTGTAAATCCTCTGCCTATCTTTCGGGGATATAGGCGTGATTGTACGGTATAGGTGTATTTGTTGTAATAACAACTCTCAAGGTTATGAAATTATTGTTTAAATGCGTGTCGGTGGTAGATTCTTAGATTTTAGAATAAGAGATACTTAGCGTAATTACATTAAAAATATAACCCGGTAGATCTGTGGGAACTAGTATCTATTAAAATAAACATTAGCAAATGTCAAACTAATTATAGATCATTGAAAACTACAAAAGATAAAAAATATAGACTGTTAGAGATCTTTTGCTACTGTATACTTTAATAACCTTACAACTGTGTAGGCGTAAGCGTGCGGTTAATCTATGTTTTAGCAATTAAATACAGTAATTCCTATTGTAACTACTAACTACTAATGAAATTCTTGCTCTAAAATGTGTGTTACTTGAAAATGATGACGCATTCGTATCAGCAGTTAAGTGTCGAAGCTCGTGCATTTAGCGAGCAATTATATATAGGTTAGGTGTAGGGTTACGTGACAACTTCTCCCAAATGCAGTTCTGGTAATGCGTTAAGTTTGAGATGCGGTGATACGAGCCAGTGTTGTGGGCGTGTCGATAGACTGTATCGATGCAAAAAATAACTAATACATACATACATATAATCACGCCCTTGTCCCCGAAGGGGTAGACAGAGGCATAGTCGTAGTATACGCCCACATTTCATAGTGAGCCTATCGCCGTGTTGAAATGGACAGGCGAAGGGCGCGCGACCCGCAATTGAAAATTTTCAAGCCGCCCATTATGGCCTTCAACTAGGCTTAATGAATTTCATTTTACTGACAACCGGGTTTCATTTCAAGTTTTTCTTCTCTACGCAATAGTCTTTTTGCGAAAGTGTTCCCTTAGTCACCTCTTACGACACCCTTGGGATGTATTGGGGTGGCGACATTTAGTACTCTTTCCCGCCGCAACACGGGACCCCGTCCCGTGTTGCGGCGTCCTCGACCGTCGCCACACGGAGCAAATTAACTAAACAAGAGATTAATTAAACTCATATTAATAGAAACAAGAGATTAATTACACTCATACTGATAGAATTCGGGACTTCACGGGAATTACTATTTACTTACATTCAGATTAATTAAAAATTATAAATCTCCTACATAGATTGTTCTGATAAGATCAAACATGGTGACCCATTCAGTGCAACAAATTACTTTCTGCAATACTGGACTGAAAAACCACAGGATCATGTGTTGTGGCGTCAATTAGGAGATGCCTAGTGAAAGTGGCTGATTTGATAAATCGATTTGCATTACAAAATATATACATATCTCGTAATATCTCTAAGTAGAAGTAATTTAGGGGTTGTTAGATGACCTTTACATAACAAATATCTACACTTATCGATATAATTACACGAAACAGTCTCATCACTAGTAGTTAATAGTAACTCGTCTAGCACCGAACGTCTTTGCTCTCTTAAGACAATTTCCACGAGTATGCGCCATTGCATCCAGTTAAACCGTCTCTGTTGGACGCTATTCCGTAAATAAAAGCGAGGGAAATACTAGGTAGATAAAATCTTGAAATTAAATGAGAGATTTATAATCATTGCACTGTTTAACGGCGTCGCAAAAAGAAAAGGAATTGTTTTTATTATGTTTACTTAGTAAACAAGAGTTGTACTGCTCGTTCGCTCTAACTTTGCCGCTCGGCTCCATACTAAAGTCGAATTTTTAATTAGACAAAGTAAATTGACAGCAACTAATGTCACTTCTTCATACAATGTTGCGTATTTTCTATGACGAAGTGACATTAGCTACTGTCAATTTACTTTGTCTAATTACCAATTCGGGTATACGCCTCTACGCCAGCGGCAAAGTTAGAGCGAACGGGTAGTAAAGGTTTGTTTTCAGTTTGATTGGTACGGGTCCAAAGGAAAAGTTAATAGGTATTGCACAAGGGTCTGTCAGAGTATTCATTACTAGCTTAGCTTAGTTACGTAGCTTCATCCGCAACATACTTCAAAAACTTTTAAGCATATTCCTTTTAAATTGTAGTCTTCTCAATCTCTTTCCTAGTAACGAGATCAAACTTTATATCTTTACCTTTTCGCCATGTACTTGTCCGTTAGTCTACAGGTCTTATACCAGTTACAGTGAAGATGTATACTTTGGACTCCGACAATAGCGGTAGGGCCTTTGAATACAAAGGGTTCCTACGGATATCTTCTATCTCAGAAAATAACAACTTTGATCAATATGACAAATCAAAACTACATAATTGCATTCATTGCTACCAGTTTGAACAGCCGCAATTTAAAAAATGCTGCTTTTTTGTAAGCGCTCGTATTCGTCATTACACCCCTAGGGGGGTGAGTGGAGTCGTGGTCTAGGCCTGAGCCTCTACACGAAGTCCTAGATAAGAGAGGGTCCTTGGCCGAGTGTCAGCTTCGGCCGAGTGTCAGCACTGCGAGGACCGCAGCGATGACACGGCGCTCCACACTCTGGTGGAGTGCACGGCGTGGGCACAACAGCGCCAGGTCCTCGTAGTGGGTCTGGGCGTGGACACTCTCTCGCTCGAGGCCATGGTGCGAGCCATGCTCTCTAGCGGGAATAAGTGGGACTGCGCCGCCTCTTTCTGCGAGCAGGTCATGCTCGCGAAGGAGGCGGCGGGCCGGGTGCGGGAGAGAACTCTCCCACCCGAGTTCCGCAGTCAGCGCCCTGGGCGCCGCCGACGTGTCTTCGCCGAGGACTATCGGCCTCCATGACCGGGGGTCTGAGGACGGTGAGAGGGCCGCTCACCGTCCTTACAGAAGTAGGCCCATGACGGCAGCGTGACGTGAGCAACGCACGCACGCCCCCCCCCCCCCCCCCCCTTAGAAGCGGGGTCACACCCGAAACCCCCATAGACCGCGTCTATGGGGCGTTTCGGGTTTGCACCCGAACCACCCCCTGGGCGAGGCCGCATTGGCGGCCGTAGGTCTGTTGGGAGTCACGGGACATCCTTCCTGAGGGCTTACCCGGGGCTCTCAACCATAGGCTGTTAGGCGTGGCGTGAGGTTTTTTAGTCGGTAAGAGTCCGGCATAACATCCTATGAGGAATTTCCCTCACGTTAAACAAAAAAAAAATAAAAAAAAAGAGAGGGTCCTTGCGTTGAGCTTTGTTGATGTCTTCCAGTTTGGTGGGCCGACATTCTTCACGCCGTTCCGGCGGTCGCTCCAGCCAGGTGAGATGACCGGCTACCCGGTCAGGGCCGGCTTACCTTTTGTAAGCGATGCGCTTTTATATTTATAAATGAAAACCCTCTTCGAAAGGCATTTTCGTTCACAGTAAGTTGATAAATCAATCAAATCACCGAACCACACAGTCTGCCTTGCCGACTGTAGACTGGAAGCCATAGACACCACGAAATAAATCCCAAGTATCCGTAGACCGTACCCGTAGACTTCAACTAACAACGTAAGGATAACGTACAAATATTGATTGAAACACTTTACCCTCCATTACACAAGGCTCATAGACGCCCAATATTTTTTTATGATTCGCGTACATTTTCGGGGTAATAGGTATGAAAATTATTAATCTGCTTATTATTAATCACAATCAATGTTTACACAAACCGCTCATATTTATCTCCAGGTTCCCCCACTGACCAACGGACAGATTGACAATTTTCTTTACGGTCACATTTGAAAGTGTCAAATGGGACCGTAAAGAAGATTGGAAGCCTAACTTTAGTCACATCCAATAATTCAAAAAAGAAATGTTTACCTGCATAATGGATCCTGTGCTTTAAAAATTTGTAAGAAACAACAGGAACTCCATTCTCAAATGAAGATGAAAAATCTCATCCATCATTGGATGGATGATTTGACGTTGATGATTGGGCATACGTTAGAGTAAATTTACACTCCTATAAAAGAAAAATATATTAATATACAAAATCTGTAACTTTCCAGAATACGGCCAAACAGTCTCAATCCGATGCAAACGACGCATTACCTACAGTGCCTTTATCTTTAACGCTACTAATACAGTATTATAGCGCTCGCTAACATTTCCCACGCTATTGAAACCATCTATTGACTTTATATTGAAAATACTTTGTTATCTTCGCTTCAATAGTATTGCTAAGTATAATGTCTACGAATAATTTAGTTTTACAATTCTATTGCTTTTGTTACACACATGATTGTATAGACACGCTTTTTTCTCTGAAGAAGTACCCAGAAGCATTCTTTACGAATTCATAAATTGTATTTGGTCTCATATATTGGCATAGGTGGGTATGCATAACCCTATTGCAGTATTTAAATGGGTAGAAGAAGGTTATGAATTTATGATTGTGACTGCCTGTTCTTGAAAATTTTCAAGACACCCACCAATGCTTTTAACTTTACTTAAAGAATACTATGTTAATGGCAACCGGGATCATCAGTAAATATTTCAAAGCAAAGATCTTTCTTGTCTCTAATATTATAAAATTGTAAAAATAGCTGTTACGGTACATTCAAGATACATTAAAACAAACAACTGTAACCGACTAATTTAGGGCTTCTGAGTCCAATTCTAAGATTTTTTTCTTCGTGTCTGTTTGTTTGTTCCTTTGTTCGGGATTGGACCAAAATTCAGTCACTCGATCATAATTGTACTATTAGGATTTGGTACGTACCTACTTAGTTTTTCAACTTAAATAATGCTGTATGTTTTATCAAAATCGGTTCAGAGGAAAACATAATACAGCTAACCTATGTTTTACTAGAAGCCCTATAAATTGGACAGGTCAAAGTAGTTTGGTTATTATCACCTCGCGAACGAAGTCGCGGGCAAAAGCTAGTTACTAATATTAAAAATGGAGAAGTTTGTAAGTGTAGATTTATCTTGTTGTTTGTTACTCTTTCACGCTCTAACGGCTGACCGGATCTGACTAAAATTTGGTGCAAGGATAGATTATAGTCTTTTTAGGTAAACAGTACACATAAAACTTTTACCTCAGGTAAAACAAGAAGCCGTGAGACGGTCTCACCCGACTGTCCCTCTAACGTTTATTGTGAAAGTGAAAGTTCAATCCGATTGACATTTTTTGTTTTATTTCAAACTTTGAACAGTTGATCCACGTAACCTAGTGACGTAATTTAACGCAACAGAGTCACAGACTACAGACACAAGTCTCGCCATAAGCCCCTCTGCAATCTATTTTAAAGAGAGGGGCTAAAAACATCATCATCATACATCATACAACTACAACATACAACATACATTAGAGCCGCGGCCGCCATATATAATAGGTACGAGTACATGCATATGGCCACGCCACCAGGGGTAGGCAGAGGCATATTATATGCCCACATTTCACATTTTTTTAGAATTTGTCCCACGTAATAGGTGGTGATCCGTATTGCCGTGTTGAAATGGACAGGCGCAGGTTGTGACCTCCACCGGCTTAACGTGCCTTCCGAAGCACGGAAACGCTCAAATAATTGTCACAAAGTGGCACAAAGTAGTCACCCATCCAAAAGCTGGCTATAGTGAAAATTGCTTATTGCAGTGATCATTTACAGAACACTGAGTCCGCGGGGCCACGAGCGCTTTATATATAGCACTTTCATAAATGGAAATGACATAAACAGTCATCCACGTCCCATGTCAAGTCTGACAGCGGCTTACGTAAGATGCTTGACGTACTGATCGTTTACAGAACAGTGAGCACGCGGAGCTACGAGTGTTTCTTTCTTTTATTAACATTGTAATATTCTTTTTCAATTTCATCTAATGTACAAGATGTTCATCTATATTTGGAATAAACTGACAAGGACGGCTGTTGTTTCATAATGTGTGTTTTGTTCTTGCTTACCTATTTATTTATTTATTTATTTATCACATTACAAACAAAACAAGCTAACAGTGAAATGATACCAAAGCGCTCATAATGCCACGCTACATATTAACTAACATATTATTTACTGTACACATTATGTGTACAGTAAATAGGTAATATGTGTGTGTGTGTGTATGCGCGGACTCATAATAACTTCAGGGCTCCCGACCTTTGTCTGTCATTAAAACCGGCCGAATGCGAGTTGGACCCGCGCACAAATGGTTCCGTACCAAAAAACGGTAGACGGACTTTTGTTATATGGGGGACCCCGTTAATCCCCCCCTTTTTCTAACTTTAGTATTTGTTGCTATAGCGTAAACAAAAATACATAATCTTTGAAAATTTATTTCTTTGTATGTATGTATCATGGTTATTGAGAGGCAGCCTCCTTACGGACAGACAGACAGACAGACAGACAAACAGACAGAGAGACAGTCAGACAGACGGACGGCGAAGTCTCATGAATAGTCCCATTTTTTTCTAAAAATTAACCCGTCAAATGAAGAATGATTACCGCCGAGAAGACTTGGGAAGTTGGATAATGCCGTTTGTAATATTTCAAGTATCTTTCTAAACTGGTACTAAGTATTACATTAATAAGTAAACAATAATCTCTGTTTGTCGACAGTTTTCATCTGAAACTTTGCACAATATCTGCTCCTGAAGTTAATATCCGCTTTCTTTGATGAAAGACTAGAAGACTAGACTAGACTTGCGTAAATAATATAAACTAAGTACTTGTTATTCGCTATTCGCAAATATTGACTTTTGCAACTATGATTTATAATGAAATAAAATTTCGAATCATATTTTATTTAATTTTTTTCAGTACGTAGGTACTGCTGAATCACCGCAGCATTGTCAACTTTAAATTTGGTTATGGAAAAACGTTGCCACACATTTTTTTTTTATCTAAGTATTTTTTTTAACTTCTCTTTATTTACAGATAATATACACTATATATGTATAAGTTATAATAAAGGGGAACAAAATTTCATTTAAAAAAAAAGTGCAATGTCAAGTAAGAATTATGCATCAAAAAACTCTTCCACATCACTGTCAACCACTACCGTGCCCAAAATGCTGGCGGCGCGTTGCCACGTTGTATGGCAATGGAGAGCCTCTGGCCTAAGTATACACCAGTATTTTTTTTAATATCTCGAAAATGACGTCCACCTGATGGAAAGTTTGAAAATCCTACTTGAATTCTATGCCGGACTCCTACCGACTAAAACCACACAGTAGATACCTTACAACAGTCTATGGTCGGGAGTCCCGGGTAAGCCCTCGGAAGGATGTCCCAGGGTTCGCGGCAGCTTTGGCTACCACCGTGACCTCGGAGGTAGTTTTCAACAGAGGACCTCTTGGCGGCCCTCTGATGTGACTCTCCCCTTGTAGAACGTTTATGAGAGTTGTAAGCTAATAAAGTCAAATAACTACTCAAGACACCGATTTTTACATTCTCTTCGTGTCCCTAATGCCTTTGTATAGCTAGGAAAAGAGATTTTTACACACCATCCCATATCCTACAGTCTTACCTTACATTTTTTTTATATTTAACTCGCCAAATTGACGTCGCCACCAGCCTGATGGTAAGCCGTGGCACATCTAGCGATTGGAGGCCACTCTCACAGTCGGTAAGACTTTCGACAGTGGTCCTCAAGTTGGCGGCCCTGTGATGTGCCTCTTCACGCTCCTATTGAAGAGCCCGGGATTGTAAGATGAGGAAAACACGTGTGCGGGCAGGTCTAAATGCTTACATACATAATTATTACATAGAAAACACAAGGAAATAAATACTTGCCAATCAATAGCTATTGTTCCGATCTGGGATAGTATATTTATTTATTTAAAAATCTTTTATGAATTAATTTGTACAAAGGTGGATCTAGCGTCGTAGGCAATTCTTTCCAGTAAAACTTAGCTTATTGCAGATATAGGAAAATTGTATTTAAATACTACTGCTCTAAAAAGGCAGTCCTATTCTTAAACCATAATCGTTTAAAGTCTACAAAGACGACGTAGATATTAAACACAAGAACAAGTCCTATACAGCTTTAATTCCTTTAAGTAAGACACAAATTCAACTTAAGCTAAGCGGTACTCAGCTGTTAAGTTCGAGTTATGTAAACGCCAATTCAAGTAAGAACTTTGTTAGTTAACTACTTATAGAAACGGTAAGTTCCACCTGGTATTGCTTGACATATTATTAAATGCAAATATCTTTGAAAACCGGTTATAATGGTCTGTATTGGTTTTGTAATACAAGTGAATCATTCGTGAAAGTCCCGTCAGAAATACTTCCGAAGCACACATCAAGAATGGCAATGCCACAGATGAGCACCCATCTCAGGACCTGCCGTAGCATAAAATGCTTAACACACTGGTCATTTATAGAACTAGCTAGTGGAGCTCACACCACGTCTTTAACACTTTATTGGTAGGAATATGTAGGCGTTTGGTACGCCTACAGTTTGGGGTCTTAGAAGGTATTTGGCAGGATCGGCAGCACGAGTGAAGCACCTCTGATATTGTTAACGTCCATAGGCAACGGCAACCGCATACCATCAGGTGGACCGTATGTTTGTCTGCCACCTTAATGGTATAAATATTAGGCACCTATTCAAATACAGTAACTAAATCATTTTCTACGACAGGTGAGCACTCTCAATTACCCTGTCAAGTTTCCAGACACAATATTTTATCAGCAAGGAAATCTAATACATCGATATGTTCACTCATCGGATCACTAATGCATGGAGCGGGAGCACCACATTACTGACATTACACTGCATTTTGTGCACAAGATCTCTCAATCTTCCATTAATATCGCGAAGAAGAAAATAAAATGCCAGAAATATTTTTCTGTGTAATGTAAATACATTTTTTCGATGACAGCTATCTGAAAAATAGCGACGTATGTAATGATTGGTAATGGAAAGAGTTGTAATGTACGTTTTAGTATTTTGTGACATATTTTTGCGTCAGCATCTTTATTCTTAACGCTTCGTGAAGTATTGTTATTGAATTCGACAGCTCATTTAAATATCAATCATCGTAATCCGAGTGCAGCCTTTTGGAGTCCATTTCTCTAATTTCTTCAAACGTGGCCCTGTGCGGCAACGGGAAAGAGTACAAAATGTCGCCACCCTAATTCATGCCAAGGGTGTTATAAGAGGCGACGAAGGGAAACTTATGATAGCATTAGTGTCGTCCGCAAACATGACTACATTGCAATCCGTGAATAATCTGTTTACAAACTCGAAATGAAACCCGGTTGTCAGTAAAATGACAATCGTTAAGCCAAGTTTGAAAAATTTAAACTGCGGGTCGTCACGACATGCGCCTGTCCATTTCAACACGGTAATCGGCTCACTACCTATTACGTGGGCCATAAAAGTATAATCTGAAATGTGGGCGTATACTATGTGTGACTATATGAAAGTATACATAAATATACTATGATTATTAATTTCAGTCAGTAAAATGACATTTCTGGAATGAAAATTCAGTACTAAATTCAGTATAAGTGACAGTTGCACTTGTCATTTTACTAACTGAGATTAATAATCGTACTTTAGATAAAATATTTAAAGAGAATAGTATGCTAACTTTTTCATACTATTAAATGGCGGTTACAATAAGGTGAAGAATTTCAACTTGTATCAGTACGGCTCAATTGGTTAGAGCATTGCCCTGGATTAGGCAAAGGTTGCGGGTTCAAGTCCCGTCTGGACCAAGTTGTCTTTTTTCACTTTATAATAAAATATTATTTTTACATTAGGTATATTATATATATATTTCATCTTCTCTGTAGTCCAAGGCATCCAATTTAATGAGTCATCCTACACCACGTCTAGTCACGACTCGTTCGAATAGGTATAATCAGATCCAATTGCGAATTGAGTCGAACTCATTAAATCATGCTTCGGCAGTCCTCTGACGGAAACATTTTGATGCGTAATGTACGCTGGAGTTTTAAATCCAAAAAAATGTCGCCCCTTACTCCAGGTATATTTTTCGAAAACGCTACTGAACTGTACGTCTATGGCCGGATTCAACCAAAACCGGAGTAAGACTATACTAAAAAATAACTTGTACCTACTTATTCTAAAAGCAATACTATTTACTCTATATTACCTTACTCCGATTATGGTCAAATCCGCTGTTATACTCAACAAAGCTACTCATAACATTAAAGCCTATAAAAATCAAAAACAGTAACCAACATGCGTTCTAACAACCGTTTACGAAACATTTACACGAAAATAAGTAAACCATTAATATTTGAACACCCAATCATCATCAGAAAACTCATTAAAAAAGTAATTCGGTTAAAATAAAATGAAAATTTTCAGCCGCAGTCTGTGGGGATCATTATGTGAGGGAAAAAAATACGTGAAAATTCGTTTTTCATGTCACACGACGATGTCAAAAGCAGTTGAAACAGTGAACCATTATTTTTTATGATGCTATTAGCGTTCGCCACACGAATCCCGTCGAAATAGTATTAAACTGTTTGATATTGTTATTTATCTTAATGGTCGATTCACAGAGCTCTTAGTTTTATCTGGTGCAATCATCTGAATCCGTGATTATGGTCGTTCATGAACATATTCTTTTGGAACGTGGTTGTATCTTCAATTTAACGAAACAAAACCCCAAAGTAAATATATACAGCCTACGGTTGGGAGCTCCGGGAAGGATGTCCCCAAGACTCGCAATCAGACAAATATGAATACATGTGGTTTTCCACACCAAAAAAAAAGAAGATGTAATAAAAGAACGAACAAAGATTGTATTTTTCTAACTCTTTTAGTTATTTCATGTATCAGATAAGAGACTACCAGACATTTATTTTAAAAATGGCTGAGTTATTTAGTGTTTTCATTTGAAAAATGCAATTTAAGGATTTTATTATCTTTTAGATTTCATCTAGATAATATTAATGATTTTACAAGCGTGACCATGACATAAGGACGCTTTCTTACAGGTGCGTTTATAATTCGATGTTTATTATTCGAAACGATTTAAAAAATCATAATGTTAAGGATAGTTCATAGGGTACTTAATCATAAT
The DNA here is from genome assembly GCA_933228765.1 of Miltochrista miniata. Lineage (NCBI taxonomy): Eukaryota > Metazoa > Arthropoda > Insecta > Lepidoptera > Erebidae > Miltochrista > Miltochrista miniata. Next base: position 2,424,235 of record OW121765.1, on the reverse strand, counting down.
GTAAAGTAGTAGACTTAGGTACAGAAAAATGCAAACGGCAAAGTTCTAGTAACGTTGGTATTGTACCAGATTTGGTCAAAATATAGGTCCTACTCTTAGATCATCTAACCACAGGATGCGCCTTACTTAAGCATTGTTTTCTGCCAAGCCAATAGACCGTTTGGTCTTTTGGCTTTATAAAAAGCACTGTACATCAGTACATCATTTTATATGATTAAACTAGTACATTTCATTGTAGTTGACTGTACAATAAAAATTAACACACAACAGCCATTACGCGTTTGTCGATTAATACATTTTTAAATATAATGAAATTTTATATGTCTTTGTGTTTCCCCCTTCACCCGCTATGAAAACTAGCAGAATATTTTTGTATGCGGTGGTTCGCAAAGGCTAGTCCCGTGATATATGGTCTAAGGTCCTACTGCATGAAAAATACAAGAAGCAGAGGTTGCAAAAACGCATGCAATAATACTGGCTGGTATAATGCATTTGTGGGGGATAGTCTTTATTCTCATTAAGTGCCCGCACGTCGAGCTCTCCGTTATATGAAATCACAAATAAAATATGCATTCTGCTATAATTATACGGGCAGTGGCAATTTTTTATAGCCTTTAGCCAAATTTGTACGTGCCAAAGGATTTCCGGCCCACCTGATTCGAACCTTTTGTTATAGGAAGTTAGTTGCGTCCTGCGGTTTTCCTTCTGTCACTGTCATTGTTCGTGGTTAGATTAAAAAAGACAACTATTCCTTGTCAAAAATAAAGATAAAAATACTGACGCATGGACAATTTATTTGTACCTAACTAGCTGTTCCCCACGGTTTAGTCCGCGTAGAAGTGGTTATCTTGTAAAATTATTACCCTTCTTTTGCGCAGTCAGTGAAAAAGTAGCCTATGTCCTTCTCTTGAACTCAAAATATCTCTATACCAAATTTCATCAAAATCGATTCAGCGACTTAGGCGTGAAAACGTTTGTTACGTTTTCAACGATTCATTCAGACACACAGACAGGCAGACAGAGAGACAGAGTTATTTTCGCATTTATTTCGCAATAAAGTTATTTATTAATTCTTTGTTCTTGAAGCTTTCTTGACAGTCTAATGAGTGCGTTACATTTTATTGTTCAAAAACTTAATTACATCGTGTTACATTTTGAATTATTGTATTTTTACCGTTTTAAGGATATCAAAATATACTTTATTGTTGGTATTCTAAAGAATTATGAGTGTAAAAATGGATAATCAGATGAGACAATGAAATGTAGGTACTAATTGTGATATATTTTACTTGAATAAATGTTGAAATTAAAGCTTGAATACGACGTTTTCATAATCGGCTTAGGTAGGAAAACATGGTGATGTTAAATACTGACCATAAGCTGTATATTTTCGGACATTCATTACATTTTCATTTTAGCGTGAAAATCCCTTTCACAGTAAAAATAGGTTCAATCAGTTCGTGTTTCTTTACGTGTGGAAATTATTCTGTTTAATTTTTTTTAACGTGAGGAGAATCCTACAGGGATGCTATGTCGGACTCCTACCGACTAAAAATCACACGTTACCTACCTACTATCTATGGTTAGGAGCCCCGGGTAAGCCCTCGGAAGAATACCCCAGGACTCCCAAGAGACATACGGCTACCAAACAAGGGGTTCGATTACTATTCTACTATTCCGCGTCTTTGGGGGGTTGTTCTGGGGGGGGGGGGGGGGTGAATAAATCTCTCGCGTCACGCTGTCGTCTAGTGTCATTCTGTATGCTATCCCGAACTTTTGCAGACCAAAACCACACGGTGTTCACCTATGCCTACGGCAGGGACTTCCTGATAACCCCTCGGAAGAATGTTCCAGGAATACCGACAGACTTTGGCTCCCACTGTAGTCTTATCAAGTGGTTTTTGTACTATCCCGCGTCTTTAGTGGTTGTTTCGGGTGTTATACCACTGCGCGAGGCGTGCGTGAAACCTTCACGTCATGCCGCCGTTTTGGGCCTGCTTCTGTAAAAACAACGAAGACTCCACGGTACCAATCATTCATTCATTCATTCATTCAGCATCTTTCTGTTGTGCTGACACAGTGCGTATAGATAACAAGAGGAATACGATTTACCCTGATTCATACTATTGTAAATAATGATCACAGTTTTTGGCAGGTTCGAGGCAGGGCGCTGATTCTCGACCACACGACGCGAATGCGTGGACGCAAATTTACGGTTGAAACGTCGCCCGTGTCATGTTTCGCTCTTCCTAAATATGAGACAGGCGAGGCGTCACCCGCCGATTTCCGCCCACGCATTCATGTCGTGTGAAGCGAGAATCGGTGCCCTGGTCATAATTTTGGCGTTGGTTGCTCACTATTATGTATTAGGGATCCTGGGACATCCTTCCAAGTACTTACCTGGGGGTAGTAGTGTGCCACCGCGTGGTTTTAGTCGGTAAGAGTACAAAATAGCATTCATGAGGTATTTCCTCACGTACAAAAATAATTGTCAGAAGTCCTGGTATTATCCTTTCTAGGGCTCACCCGGGGCTCCCACCCGTAGGCAAATGATAGGACACCGTTTGGATTTAGCCGGTAAGAGTCCGGCATGACATCCATTAGTATTTTAATTACATCTTAGACCCAGTGATGTTATTTTGAGAACTTTAAAATAATCGTACAAAAGTGGTTGCACAGACTTCGTTTCATACAAATTCAGAAATTGTTAACAGGTTTTTATAATACATTCAGTTTTCCTGACCCACTCTCTCTAACAGACTTTGGAAAAACCAAATAAAACTTAATTTTACTGGGGATCTTGTCAAGTAGGTAACGAGACTGGACTTAACAGTTCGGCGGTTTTACGCAGTTTCGTCGTAACTTTGCCACGAGCCCCTCTCGAGCTAACTACCCAAATTAATTACTAAGAAATATTAAATTAATTCTAATTAAAGATTTTAAAAGCTCTTTGATCATCGTCCCTTTATATTTTTAGGTGCTTTAGCTAAAGAGGATGATTTAATTAATTGCTCATTATAACCTTAAGGATGGTTGCCATAGTCACAGAGGATTAGATTTAAAAGGGTATAACAGGTTCCCTTCCTCGATTTACGAGTAATTTGCAAGTATTGCAAATGTATGGCTGTTCTTTAATCCTACTGCAGATGTGAAAGTTTGTGAAGATGTTTGGATGTTTGTTACTCAATCACGCTCAAACGGCTGAACGGATTGGGTTGTAATTTGGTACACAGATAACTTATAGTCTGAAATAACACATAGGCTACTTTTCATCCCGGGAATATGTTCCCACGGGAAGCGAGAACGGTTATCGAATTTCACGCGGGCGAAGCCGTGAGCATCATCTAGTGCACATATAAATCTAGTCAATACCCGTGTTCTCTCACAATTTTTGCTACATACTTTAGAGGCGATTAGTACAATTTGCGATCCATCGTTCTTCGAATTCACGTTATTCTCGATTGTAGCCAATTTTTTTTAACTTATCTATTTGGTAATAGATGTCATTCTACTTTCTCGAGTACAATCACGGATAAATTTAATTGTAGCAATATCGAGTCAAAAGCGTTTTAAAGTTCTACATTGACCTTTAACTGGAATGTCAATTTGAACCCAATTAGTACTACTATCAATATTACTTGTTTGAGAACAAAAGTGTATGCCTACATCCAAACTTTATTTATTACAATTCACAAAAAGTTATTACAATTGAGAGAGGACCACGTCCAGAAGTGGACGGCTATGGTTTGATTGATTTTGATTGATATTCTATTGATTCATACTCGAGCGCTTTGATCATCGCAGGGGTAGAAAGATTTTTATTTATTCTGTCTAATAATTAGAAAATAGCTTTGACTGCCTCGGTGACATGTAACTGTCATGCTTAGATCTCAGGTTTGAATTCCGGTTTAGACACACACAAATATTTGTATGCTCCACTAATGATGCTTTCGGAGTTTAGATGTTTTCTATGGAGAATAAGTATGAATTCAGAAATTTATAAGTATGTTTATAAGTTATCTAGATCCTATAGCGCAAGCTTATGAGCTTAGCCTGGGCTAGACGACAGTGTGTAAAAAAATGACTCACAATAATAAATATTTTTTAACAATTCTTAGTAGTAGGTATTTAAAATTACTTTTTTTTATTAAACTTGAGGAAAATTATATCTGTAAGAACATCCTACATGGATGCTATGCAGGACTCCTACCGACTAAGAACCACACGTTCCTTACGTACTGCCTACAGTTGGGAGCCCCGGGTACCTAAGTCCTCGGAAGAATTGTCCCAAGATTCCCAACAGACCTAAGGCTTTCACTGCGGCCTCACCTTGTCCCGGTGCTATCCCACGCCTTTGGAACGGTCAACCCGCTTCTTGGGACCTGTGACGTGCGTGAATATTTCAGTATGATCAGTACTTACCTAAATATAAAGTTATTAACAACAGCATAATTAGCAGTAAGTACTTAAATATAAAGTTATTATTAAAAGCAAAAATACAAACAGAAAATTATGGCAAAAGCCTTTAAAAGTCGCGTAAAGAGATTCATCTACTGTAATAAATTTATAAGGAGCCCGTTAAAATCTGGTAGAGGAACGTTATCAATTTCACGGAAACTTTAATACTTTATAGCGTCTTTGCCAACTTTATGCTAATAGGAGATAGCTGAAGTTTAAGTTAACCCTGGCTTAAGTAAAACAAAGTGCTTTTGAGTCGAGAACTTTGAATTGTGGGAAAAAATTGCTATGTACACGTCTGACTTGAGAGGTATTGAGAGGGGTTTAATTATATTAAAGCTGCTGCAGGCTGCCGGGGAAACATTTTTTTTGACATAACAATTTTAGTATCTAAACCAATTTTCTTATCTAAATATCATGATTTTATTCTTGTACAATCTTCTGTGCTGTTTTCAGCACATCATTAATTTTATACAGTTTTCCATTTCATCAGCATTTTTGTAAACGCTTATAAGCGTTTCATATGCATTAAAATCATCAGTTCGCTAACAAGAACGCCGCATGTCCTCACTAATCATCAATAGTATCATTAAAGAATATCAATTCTTTTTCCAATTTCATTAATTGCAATAAAAATAATACTTCCATCTAAGTGACTTCTATTATTTAATTATATTATCAATACAAAGGCGCACAGGTTGCCAAGAACCCTTACAATTCTTATTTAAATCAAATTGTAGAATTGGATTCAAATAAATCTGTCAAATGGAAGTAGGGGAAGAGCACTATGCTCTCTATTACCATCGATGTTATGTGATGCTTGACTTTGTACAGGCAAGAAAAAACAACCTGCCCCGCTTTTCCACAGGTTAATTCACAGTTAAAAAATAAGAGTGAGTGTATATCAACAGACTGATATGTATTACTAATAATGTTTTACGTAAATAACATTATGAACAAACTGAAAAACTAAAGCATCATGGTAATTTCAACAGACAGAGCAGTTCACAGAAAGTAGATCCTGAAGCATTTGCATTTATATGGCTGACGATTTCAGCTGGAATTTTAAAAGGTAAGTACTATTAAAGCTGTACTTTTTCACTTTTTATTTATAAAGTAACGGGTGTTTTTTTTAGAGGTATAGAACTTTAAGTTGGCATAACTGTTTTAACTGGCGGTATTATTATCAGCTGTAAAGTGATTTATGTTTAGTTTGGTTGGGCATTTCAACATGAATAGACTGAAGCCTGAACAACGCTTCCAAATTGTGCAAATTTATTTTGAAAATATTGGTTCTGTCCGTAATGCGTATCGTGATTTTCATAAGCGAATTTTGTTTAGCGGTGCCGCTCACTTTTGGTTGAATGGATACGTCAATAAACAAAACTGCCATATTTGGGGTGAAGATGATCCTCAAGTGTATGTTGAGACACCGTTACATCCAGAAAAACTGACTGTGTGGTGTGCTTTATAGGCTGGTGAAATAATTGGTCCGTACTTCTTTAGAAACGATGCTGACCAGAACGTTACAGTCAATTGTGACTGCTATAGAGCGAAGATTACTGACTTTTTTGTTCATCAATTGAACAACCATGATGTGCTGTAGTAGTGGTTTCAAAAAGACGGCACAACATGTCACATAGCTCGTGCCACAATTGATTTATTGAAGGAAACGTTTGGTTACCGCATAGTTTCGCGTTTTGGACAAGTGGATTGGCCTCCAGGGTCGTGCGATTTTACGCCACTTGACTTTTTTCTGTGGAGATATGTGAAGTCGCTCGTCTACGCCGATAAGCCCGAAACGATTGACCACTTGGAGGACAACATTCGGCGCGTTATTGTCGATATACGGCCAAAAATGTTGGGAAAGTCATCGAAAATTGGACCTCTAGATTAGACTACGTCCGAGCCAGCCGTGGCGGTTATTTGCCAGAAATCATATTTTAATTATAATGCCAGAAGATTTCCTTTCGAATAAAGTCATTTTCATATCAATAAAAACAATCACCTTCGTTTTATTCCATTTCAAAGTTCTATACCTCTAAAAAAAAACACCCTTTAGATAATTAGGCTGTGTTTTATTGAAGCGGAAAGTAGAAAAGATGAGCGGAAACGTGACTAAATGTACCTTTTTTTAACGTGAGGGAAAATCCATCATGGATGCAATGCCGGACTCCTACCGACTAAAAACCTCACGTAACGCCCAACAGCCTCTGGTTGGGAGCCCCGGGTAAGCCCTCGGAAGGATGTCCTAGGACTCCCAACAGAACATGACGAAATTTACCTTTCATATTGTTTGGGATGCACGTTTTGTCACTGTTACCTATTAAAGCTACGGTCGTTATTGACAAGATGAATTACGAAAAAGTATGGTAACAAGACAAGTAGCAATAAGACACAATCCTCACATTGATGATTTTGATATGAAAGTACAATTTTATTATTTTTTTTGTTTTTATTGTTCAAGACATAACATACTTAACATTATTGTTAATTTATCTTACACTACAAAGACCTCGTAGGGTCTATATGAGTATAAGTGAGCCGTTTTTACATATTTTTCTTTAATTACTTTTTTTTCTTTCTAAGTAATGTGTTATTTTTTATGCAATACGAAATGGAGAACAAAAGTTAATACTTTTTTAAACGAGGCCAAGACAAAACTTGTTCACTTTAAAGCAAAACAAAAATGAAAATAAGAAAATGGACAGCAGGAAGAGTCGTGTAATGCCCCTGGGAGTTAGGAGTTCCGGGTTCGATTTCTAACCGATGCCAGTCAGCTTCGGAGCTTAGTTGGCGTTGTTTCCATGCCCCTTGGGACTTTATACGTGTGTCTACATCTGGAACTGACAACTTGAACGCTATTGTGAATTTTTTGAAATCTTTCTCAAAAAGGATGGCACTTAGGGGCACTTTGCTGTGTTCGAAATGTTGAGGGAGTTGGGTAGATTTTTGTAAATAGATAATGGACCAAACATCAAAATTTTTAGAAACAATTTAAAATTGTTATTGAAATTACTTTATGTTTAGTTATTTTTTCCGATGTTTTATTATTTTCTTTAACGAATAAGCATTGTTGACATAGAGTTTAGCACAAAGTAAAGTAATATAACTTTGCGTTATAGAATCTAAACCAGCAAGAAGTAGGTATTAGGCATACTTGGAGAGTAATATATTGTGTGGCTATAGTTTAACTGTTAGGACACTTTCATTGGTACATATCATCAATACATCTTTCATTAATACCTTAAATGTAAAGGAACAATTTTTTAAACAGCTAAACCAATTCTATCTTAAGGATCAACTTAATTCTAACCTGTGAGGATAGATGTCTTATGTAATCCTACTAATATTATAAACCAATATGAAAGTTTGTGAAGATGTTTGGATGTTTAGATGTTTGGATGTTTGTTACTCAATCACGCTCTAACGTGTTGTGATTTTGCTAAAACCATTCAGTTTTAGGTAGTAATAAGTTATTTTTGTGATGTCAACACCGCCTCATAGTAGAATGATTAGCCTGTACATAAAACATTTATTGATTATTCGAAAATAGTGGGTAGTTGAGTTGACATAAATGTTCAGTATGAAGTGGGAGTTGGTGAGAGGCGATAAAAAGTGAATATTCTGGAAAAAGAACACATTCTGTTTCCAGATCGAGTTCAGTAAAGTGCTAATTAGTTAAATTAGAATATATGTATGAATTAACTAATTAACTAATAGTTAGCAGTTGTGCAAGTATTAGATAAATTGTGAAAATAAAAATGTAACGAATCTACAATCATTGGATTGTTATTTATTTTATCATACCATCAAGTGGAAATATAGGAGTAGTATCTATTATACGAAGAGCAGAAGAATAAATGGCTATGTACATCATTGGAGTATCATTTCTTCATCAATTCAGAAGTGGGATAACCTGCGAGCCAAGCCGTGACAAGTTAAAACTGTAAGTAAAAGTTTATTCGAATTCTAATCATGGTTCGTGATTATTCCTATTAGCGTGTATTATATTCGTAGCATTTTCTACTGTAGTCAAGAAGGTATTTGACTTTAACGAATTGCTGCAAACTGGGGTTACATAACTCTATTGACTGCGGTGTCCATTTAACGAAGTTTTTTTTTTTTAACACCGGTAAGGGTTTTAGGAAATATTCTCTACCGGAACAGTGAATACATTTGTTTTAGATTGAACACAGAAATGTGACAAAAAGGTCCTTATCGTTTTATTGTAGTTGCATAGAGCTATATTTTTATTGTGGTAATACCCACTATTATGCCCATATGTACCTATTAGTTACCTTGAAACAAAAGTAGGTACATATTTAAGTTACATAGCCACTTCTCAAGGGCTAGGACTTCATTTTAATTCGTGGATCCTCAGTTAATAAGACGTCCTATTAGACATTTTGGACATAACTACAGTTAGTTATTTTAATTTATTTTGTGAATACCCTCTACCGGTACGGTGAATAAATTTAGTTTTATATAGGACAAATAAATGTGACCAAATATGATAGGTACGCACCGTTCTTATTGCAGTTACATAGATCAATTATGTGTAATATAATATTTTGTGTTAAGACCGATTGCTATTTATTTTTAAAAGTATGTGGTTAAGATACTTAACGACTTCTCAAAGGCAAAGACTGTATTAAGTGCGTGGATCTCCAATCAACGAGATGTACTATGACAAATTTAGACATTATTTTATTAATTTTAGTATGAATGCTGCTGTGCAACCCTGAGCGTTGCAAGTGATTGTCCAACCATGCAGGTATTATTTGTGTTAGTCCCAAAGCCGTGCAAGGTGTGTTGTTGGCAGCCATTCAGGTGAGCTGTAAGGTGAAACCATGCAGGTATGTTGAGACTCGGTTCCATTAGCCGTGCAGGTGTGCTGTTTGCAGCCATGTGGGTGCGCTGTAGAAGCACAACCAAGCAGATATTATGTGAGTTATTTCCATAGCCGAGCAGGTGTGCTGTTTACAGCCATGTAGGTGTGCTGTAGAAGCGCAACCATGCAGGTATTTTGTGAGTTATTTCCATAGCCGTGTAGGTGTGCTGTCTACAGTCGTGTAGGTGTGCTGTAGAAGCGCAACCATGCAGGTATGATGTGAGTTATTTCCATAGCCGTGCAGGTGTGCTATCTACAGTCATGTAGGTGTGCTGTAGAAGCGAAACCATGCAGGTATGATGTGAGTTAGTGCCATAGCCGTGCAGGTGTGCGGTCTGCAGTCATGTAGGTGTGCTGCAGAAGCGCAACCATGCAGGTATAATGTGAGTTATTTCCATAGCCGTGCAGGTGTGCTGTCTGCAGTCGTGTAGGTGTGCTGTAGAAGCGCAACCATGCAGGTATGATGCGAGTTATTTCCATAGCCGTGCAGGTGTGCTGTCTACAGTCGTGTAGGTGTGCTGTAGAAGCGCAACCATGCAGGTATGATGTGAGTTATTTCCATAGCCGTGCAGGTGTGCTGTTTACAGCCATGTAGGTGTGCTGTAGAAGCGCAACCATGCAAGTATGATGTGAGTCAGTGCCATAGCCGTGTAGGTGTGCTGTCTGCAGTCATGTAGGTGTGCTGCAGAAGCGCAACCATGCAGGTATGATGTGAGTTATTTCCATAGCCGTGCAGGTGTGCTGTTTACAGTCGTGTAGGTGTGCTGTAGAAGCGCAACCATGCAGGTATGATGTGAGTTATTTCCATAGCCGTGCAGGTGTGCTGTCTACAGCCATGTAGGTGCACTGTAGAAGCGCAACCATGCAGGTATGATGTGAGTTATTTCCATAGCCGTGCAGGAGTGCTGTCTGCAGTCATGTAGGTGAGCTGTAAAAGCGCAACCATGCAGGTAGGTTGAGAGTTAGTTTCATAGCCATGTAGGTGTGCTGCTGAAGTGCAATCATGTAGGTGCAGCAAATGATTTCTATAAGCTATGTAAGTAGACTGCCAGTGCACAACCATGTAAGTATGTTGAGATTGATCTGTTTAGTCATGAAGCGATGCTACATGCAGCCGTGTTAGTGTGCAGCCAGTATGCAACCGACTAGGTGTGCTGTCAATTTCAACCAGGCGAGTATAGGGAGAATGATTCACATTATCATCTGTGCTTTATGCAGTCATATTGTTGTGCTGCTATTATGGTGGCGATCATAACAATATAGAAGTTTTTTCAATGATTTAGACTGACATTAGGCTAACTTGGATTGGTATGTGTGGAGCGTTTAGATTACACACACATGAATGCATAACAAATTTTGTTGCCCAATAGTAAATGGAGCGTATGTGAAACAGTATTGATATTTATGATTTACTTAACACCTCCAGTCTTGTTTATGCCTATAGTGTTATTTAGATTCCATACCAGCGGCTTAGTGAGCTTTCCCAATCACGGAATCGCTCAAGAAAGATTACTGCACAAACTGTACCCTTTTCATAACTAGCCGTATGCATAGTAAGGCATAGAGATTTTTTTTTGGGGACGCCAAGCAGGCGAGATATAAGCGCCTTGGACGTAATAAACGCCTTAGATGAGATGATAGATGGGAAATTGTTAGCTTGAAAGAGCAGTAACTGCGTTTAAAATGACAATTCCAGGTGACTGAAGTGAAAGATTCACGCCCAAGCAGAAAGACAGGTGAACTGTCGTGTCGGAATACAGTGCGGCGCGGCGGCGCGGTGTGACCGCCAGAAGGCGGAATCTAACCAGTGGCGGCGATACTGAAGGCAATGGTGAGGATCGGGCCGAGCAATAGGTGAAATTAAGACTTTGATTCGGATAATTGCTAACGACCTTGAGCAACCGCGACACGAGTCCTCCAGACAAGGAATTGTGGTCTTTTATAACTTATTTTAGTTGTACCTTATTGATAAGAACTCATAGTGCATTATTTATGGAATTATAATTATATAGATATAGATATAATGTATCACGTTTTAAAAATGTGATATGGCTGAGGATTAGTTGAACTTTTTAGCTTCATAACAATCTATATGTGTTATAGTGTGGGTTTCCTCAAGAGTTATCCGTGTCAAATACACGTCGGAAGTTTGAGGCGGAAACACATTGTTAAAACGCGACGCAACGCGTGTTGAGTAGAATCAATTTGTGTTGTTTTCTATGACCAGAGTCACACTATCAATATCCAATGCGCCACCATACGCAGTACATTCTATCTACACATACTCGCGTTGTGTTTTTAGTGTGTCGCGCACATTTAAATCCCTGGCGACCATTTTAGGCATGGACTCTATTATTGGGGAATATAATATAATTTCTAATTGTAATAGACGGTGACCTTTTTGACCAATTGTACCAAATCATATCATATCAGGTGTTCAAAATATCCCGGGAGATACCGTGCAATGCACATGGGTAGACAATTTTAGGATTTCTTATCTAATTTCGACGTTTTGTGAAAAGACTTTGTGAGACAGCTAGCAATATCTATTATAAAGACCTTTTTTTTAATTGAAAGAGCTATACAACGGCAGTGGACTGTATGAGTTAAGCTAAATATTACACTTGGATCCTTGTAAAAAGACCTAGTTGACGGACCTCTACTGGTCGAAGACAATACTAGCGGTTGCCGCATGGTTTTCCCTGTGTAGTCCCATTCCTGTGGAGATACGGGAACGTTACTCGGGGAGGGTGTGCCTTCGCAGTAGTGGAAGAGTTTTTCAAATTGATTCAGTGGTTTTGGAGACTATTCAACGCAAAGGAACAACCATACAGGCAATCGAATCTTTCCTTCTTATAATATTAATATAGATAATCCTGATTGAAACACTGAGGCACGGAATAACTTTTAGTAGTACGTACACAAGTTTTACTTCCTTGATCTTGATTTAAGCCAGTGCTAGAGAGTAATAACTATTTTGTGCTATCTTATAGGTATTTCTAAACACACCTACAAATCGCAAAAATATATATATATACAGAGAAATTTAAGTAAAGATAGAAACATTTTGCGTGCCGCCATACGCGGTTTAGAAGTCTCCGTTCGGGCGTTAATTATTGCTGTAGGTGTAGGCGAGTTTCAGAAGCCTGACCGAAGTGCATACGGTTGCAGTTCACCAGGGTTAGGTGGTATTCTCTGACTAGTTTAGTTTATCAGATTATACTAGTTGCGTATTTCAGTCGACAAACTACTATACAAGAACGCCCTGTAAACTGTTAAAAAAAAGGGCACGTAGGTGTCTATTAGGCCTTAATTTTACGCTGTACACCGGCTGTAACATACTTCGTACCAGCAGTCCCAATACTGTAGTACCACTATGACAAGGAGGGATTTAGTACCACAAATAGCGTCAGGTTGTTGATTTCTTTTAAGCCCGCTTCAACATGGACTAGTGTCCAGTCAAATGAGTATACTAAGAAATAATGCCCTATAGGGATAATTTAGGACCAAGTAAACTAAGTATAATTCTGATGCTTATTATGGTTACGCTAGAACAGATTCAGTCTTACTGGTTTACTAATGCAATATTTATAATTCCGCTAAGACTGAAGAGAAGGTAAAACTGCCTTTTAACAGTATATTTATGCACTTAGACCACTTAGGGCCATTTTGTTAGAGGTAAAGGCTAGAATTAAATGTATATCCTATATTCTAACAAAAGTTGACTGGTTCGCAAAATGAAAAAAAGAACCCTGAACAGCTTACGTTATCAGAGTTCCTTGTAGAATTTTATCAGATCGTGGGACTGCTGCCTAGAAAGTATTGTAGCATCTGACAGAATGAGACTTGCTACATATTTATTTACCAAAATAATCCAATGTAACATTATCTATTTACATTATAACTATCTAAACTAACCTAAATCTAAATAATGACATTGTACCCAAAGACTGGCAGCATTTTCCCTTTAAATAGTTATACCCATTGGTTTAGATAGATGACTGCAGTCTGCCAGTCGACTCGACTAGGAGTTTTCTTTTTCATATTTTTTAACAAATATCGTTAATATTCTTATTCTGATAAAAATGGAAAAAGAAAACCTTCTAAAGTCTTAAATTTACCGTGACTATTGTAACACATAGAAACCAATGCTTAACTAAATGGTCGAGAGTTGGAACTTGTGGGGTTAGCCGCTCCTAGTAGTTTATTTTAGATAATTTGATTCAATTTAAAACTAGCTAAAGGTTAAGTTCAACAGCTTTTGCTGTGCAAAAGATGAGGCATTAACAGATGTAGATGGAATTGTAAATTTGAGTTACTTTAACAGTGTATTCAAATTTAACCTGTATCCTCCTGCGGAGTACCTAATCTTGTATCTTACAAAATATCCATAAAAGCGATATTCTATAATTTAGATTACGTCCAAGAGTCTCTCTGCAAAAAGAGTAGGTACTTAACATTATGAGAATAAGAAATTCATCAGAATCTTGTGGCTGCACCACACAAGAAATATAGGTATCGTACCTTGCAGTTTCTTTTATTCAAATACATTTCTAAAGTAATACCATACTATTTCTAAGTAAGTACTAGTCTAATAGTTATATGTCTAGTTTTTATCCTGTATTTGTGAAATAGGAAGGTTTTACTAACCAAAAAGTTCCCAATAAATCTTGCGAATTTATAACATGTACATCAACCATAAAAAAAAAAGTCTTTCTTGTTATCATAGTAGACTGCATAAGGTCAATGACATTTTATGGGTAGTTACCCAGTTAAACAGTGGTAGGTATACGCTCTTGCGACAGGCTACCAACCGAATTTGAAGGTATTGGTATGGTTTAGATTAATCAGAGTATCTCAGTGATTGACTTAAGAATGCTTATACATTTTGCATTGACACATTTTATGCGCATACCATGATTATTTTATATTATTATTATTATTTGACATAATTCGTACCTACCTATTTCAGATTTATGTTTGCAAACGTTTGACACAATTTATTATAGTATGATATGAAATTATTAATTATTGACATTATTACACGAATGAAACTATTATTACATTATAAGACACCAATATTTTTGTTATTATCATCTGAGATTTTTATTTATATTTAAAATGATTATCTAAAGTCATTATTATTTGCATGACAATTTATTAAAGTTAGTTTACAGTATCGGAATTTAATCTATCGATGTATTTATGACCTAAGTTACAATTCATTGATTAAAATTGTCGGCAATAATAAACACATTGATACATTTATTGTTAAAAATTTCAGAGAAACATAATTTATTACATATCTATATTTACATTATTACTATCTAAACTAAACCTAAATAAGGCCCCCGTGGCATTGTGCCCAAAAGACTAGCAGCATTCCCCCTTTGAACAGCAATGCCTATTCGTTGAGCGAGAAAACTGCCAGCCCTTGGGTCACCAGTTGACTCCACAAGGCGCTTTTTCAAATTCTTGAAAAATTTTTGCGCATTGGGACCCCATGGACCTAGGGTCTCGACACCGACTGGACAAAAACGATACGATGAGTCGAGACCCTTATATTTATTAATTTTAATATTTTCAGCCGCTTCCGCTGCTGCACTGGCTTTTAATTTTGTTTTAGGAAGATGGGACGGGGCTAGAGTGTCAACACAAGTTGCATCCCACACCAGGACCCGACCCATCTCCCACGGTATCAAAGTTATACCATCCGGTCTCTTGCCATCGTCCCTGAAAACGCCGTTTGGCTCTAAGAGCGCAGGCACATTGGCGGTGGCAAGAGCACGGCGGATGATGTCATTCAGCGCAGCGTGGCGTGAGAAGCGGCCTGCGCTCTTTAAACATGAACACATTGTAACATTATCGAATTATGGAAACCTGTAAGGATAGATGTTGATATAAAAAAAAGTAACTTCGAGAATGCCACAAGAGCTGCCTTAAATACTATATTTATGTGTCCTTAGGGTTAAGGTATATAGGTATATTGTGGCTTCATCACGTTGCCTGAAACTAGACGATTATTAAGGTTAAAAGAACTTTATTTCTCATAAGGACAGTAGTTCGCTTAAAATGAGATTAACAATTTAATTTACAAATATTATTTAAGTAATATTATTATGATGGTAATATTAGATACCTAATGAATTTTTTATGAAAAATCACTCGCTTTTACTAGTTGTATTCCACTATTAAATATATTTTACACTAATTGCTGACACATGTAATGATTTCTTTTGCTGGAAAAGGAAACCTGGAAGTGATCTGCAGACTCTGCTGGGTTTTAAAAAAAAGATCACTTTTTAGATTTTACATTTGTAAATAGTTTCAGCAGGCGGTCTGCTCTGTGAACTGGTTACTTGTTGCCTTTGTTTTGTATTCTTGACGTTTCGCCAGACTCAAGTTCTCACTTATAGTTTTACAAACTAAATAATGATTGAGTTAATATTATAAGCCTATAGACTATAGACAGAGTAGATAGAAGATATAGAGAAGGTTTAGGTTTAATTTAACTTTAAGATTTTGATTTAGCATATTATAAAAAGCCGCATAAAGGTATTATTGTTATGTACGTCATGTGTAAAAATATGTGATTAGTTCAATATACAGGTCCGAATGTTGTGATTACTGCGTGCTCCGGAGATAGCACGCTGTCTGATGGCCGAATGTTGTGATTTTGCTAAAACCATTCAGTTTTAGGTAGTAATAAGTTATTTTTGTGATGTCAACACCGCCTCATAGTAGAATGATTAGCCTGTACATAAAACATTTATTGATTATTCGAAAATAGTGGGTAGTTGAGTTGACATAAATGTTCAGTATGAAGTGGGAGTTGGTGAGAGGCGATAAAAAGTGAATATTCTGGAAAAACACCCACATTCTGTTTCCAGATCGAGTTCAGTAAAGTGCTAATTAGTTAAAGTAGAATATATGTATTAATTAACTAATAGTTAGCAGTTGTGCAAGTATTAGATAAATTGTGAAAATAAAAATGTAACGAATCTACAATCTTTGGATTGTTACTTATTTTATCATACCATCAAGTGGAAATATAGGAGTAGTATCTATTATACGAAGAGCAGAAGAATAAATGGATATGTAAAGGATCATTGGAGTATTATTTCTCATCAAACGGCTAAACGGATTGGGCTGAAAATTGGTACAGGGATAGCTTATAGTCTGGAATAACATATAGGCTATTCTTTCTATCACGGGAATATGTTCCCACGAGAAGCGGGAACGGGTACTGAATTTCACGCGGGCGAAGCCGCGCGCAGCAACTAGTTAATATTATAAATGTGAAAATTTGTGAAGATGTTTGGATGTTTGTTACTCAATCACGCTGTAACGGCTGAACGGATCGCGGATCGGGCTGAAATTTGCTACAGATATAGCTTATAGTCTGGAATAACACATAGACTTTTCATCCCAGGAATATGTTCTCACGGAAAGCGGGAACGGGTACCGAATTTCACGCGGGCGAAGCCGCGAGCGTCATCTAGTAAATAAATAAATCAATAAAAAAACTAACTTTAAACTTTCGCCTTAAAAAATAATTATGTAGGTATAACGGGTACCAATGCATGAGCGCTTTAATACCCGTTAAATATAATAGCTAAACCAATTGTTTTATTATGTTCATAATAATGTTAAAACGTTAAAATGTTACAGGCGTCAACAAATCCATCCATGACTATCAAATTTTTGGATGGAGTTTTTGTCAGTAGATTTAGAGAAATCAGCAAATATTATACATACGTACTACTACCTCTTCTTTTCATGACAGAGGTAATTGCAAAATAAACATCTTAGGTATACTTTGTTATATTGTACACAACCCTAGCAATTAAAAATACCAGACAGTAGACGAAGAAAAAAACGTCCTTCAAAGTCCTCACACATTACGGAGAAAGAACGAAAATGCAAATAAATGAACAAAACAAGCACCTATAATAAAAAATAACAACAAAAAAGACGGAAGCTTCGTCTCGGAAACCGGTATTGTGCTGTACTCATATTCAAGAAAATATGACACCAGTTCCGTCCGTGTCTATTGTAAGGCTTTCAGTGTACAAGTGGCTCACTTTGACTACAGACAAACACACACATGGACAATAAATGAAAATACTGAAGAAATCTTTTAAAATTGGAAGGGAACTAACACAGACGGGTACGAAAGGCCAATAAATGAGCATTTACATTTGTGTGAGTTAGTATCGCAAACGGTGGGTGCACAAAGGAGTTGAAAATTTCGCGCGCTGTGAAATTCGCCTTTATCTAGTAATGTCCTGTGCACATTGAGAGAAAAACGTTTATTTTTATTACGTTTGGCTACTGCTCGAATAGATGTTACACCTTAAACGTGACTCATACTTAACTTTAAGAGTCCGTATTTGAATTGGATAGTTTTAGTTTTAATGTTTATTGATGTTTTATGGTCTTAACTGCACTTCAATAGAAGATGTATGTAGTTTTCTTACGCTTGAACTGTTATCCGCAGGATCAGAAAATGGGTTATTGCAGTACTTGTAGAAGTTAACTAGAGTCAAGAACTTAGCACATTGGATACTGAATTTTAATGTTCTGTTATAAGACTTTCAACGATAGCAATGTTCTTAGATTTAATGGATGTAATGTAAAATCTTCTGGATGTTTTCAATACCTATCTCTTTTCTGTAATATCTTCAAGAAATCTTTCTTATGAGATGATTCTGTTAGTGGTTATCATTGGGTAGGTATCTACGTTATTCCACTCAAGGGACTACGCGCTAACTAAGACACTATTTAAAAAAATTGAAAAACCATTAGTATGCTAATTAAATCATGAATTTAATGTGGATAAATTATCAGATCTAAACAGAACTTGAACCTGCGTCTCATAGGTAGGTATGGCATATACAATAATAATAATAATACATTTTTATTGTCAGGTTTCAAAGATACAAAGATACCTTAAGCTATTTATACATAATATACTAAAATTTTTTCGATACTAATATTATAAATAGGAAAGATTTGATTTTTTGTTTGTTTTTTTGCATCGAATAGGCTACGAAACTACTGGACCGATTTGAAAAATTATTTCGCTTTTGGGAAGCTACACTCTTTGCAGGGAACATAGGCTATATCTTACTCCCGTATTCCCACGGGAACGGAAACTACGCGGGTGAAACCGCATGACGTCCGCTAGTTAGTAAATAAAAACCTTAAGCACTATGTTAGTAAAATACTATGCCGCTGCCTACCCCTTTGTGGATAAAAGCGTGACTAAATAGTCAAATTGAGCTTAATTTAAATAGTCCATTCATCTAGATATAATTGCCATGACTGTACCATCGAAACGGTTATCGTCTGCGGTGTCTTTCAGACAACCTTAAATATCCTATAAGTAGATTAAAAACCAATAAAATAGTGTTGCTATAAAAACGAATAATTTGCTCATTGAATGTCGAGTTAAGGTTAGTAGGTAACTACTTAATGTATCTAATCTGAATACCTGAGACTTGTAACGTTGACAATTTAATGGGTACTTACGAGTATGTATTGTGTACATTTTTTAATAGAAAACAAGTAACTAAAATAAATAAATATTTTGTGGACTAAAGATTTTGAATTAAATATCTAAGTATGTTAATACACAAATAAATAAAAGAAGTTGATTGATATCTGATGGATCAAGTTTTTCCTAGATTCTATTTTTTTCTAGCATTATGATTTTCTTTTTTGGCGAATGCTTGATGCCTGCTACAGTAAAACTAAATAAAATTTCATCATGGTTTTCAAATGTTTTCTCTTGTCCTCAGTTATTATTGGCAACTTTGCCCACTTTTCGAAGTTACAGCCATATTGCATATGCATAATTATAGTAATGGAAACTATGATACCCGAAAACCATGACGAGTAATGAGAATTGTGCGACTATAATTTAAAGCTACTTGTTATAGACATGAAGTATTTAACATACGAATGTTTGGCGTTGGAAAATTCTACATCCACCAATATTAGTTAATTATAATAATTATTGTATCTTAAAATTTCAAATAGAAAAAACTTTTAAAGCTGCTGAGGTCGGTCATACAATTTGGCATATATTTCGTATCATTACCGCCGCACGCTATGTGCAAACGTTGGACTAAAAACCTAATAGAATTTGCATAGAAATCGAGTCGGGGTGTTCTTTTGGCCGATTATTGCTTCATCCATTTGCAGCGGAGGCGGAGGTCAGTTAAAGGGCAAAGATTAAAACATTTATACCCGCAGATAGTACTGCAAGTTTTTAATAAAGTCAGTCATTGTATTTGTATAATCAAACAGCGATTCATTGCTGGTTTTACTAGACCAGCAATATGATCCACTTCGAACTCACAAATCTATAATTAAAAAGTTGTGTTTTTTCCAATGCTTTTTTTGCAATTTAAATTATATAGTGCCAGTTCCTTTCTTTCATAATCAGTTCATTTATTCCCGTTTAAGTCAATAGGCCTCGTTCAATTCACACCAAAACTAAATTTTTCGCCGTCAAACCCCTCTACGTGTCCTGCTTCAGCTTGGGAAAAGGTATATTCTCAAGTCACAATAACCAATATAAAACTCACAAACTTCAACAGCCATCTGATCTTTAACAGGAGACTTTAATCAATATAGGTATTATTTATCCAACCAGGCTTAAATGAAAATATATTTACTCGTTACAATGTGTAATTTTGCATTGTACCTACTTCAATCGAATACCAAACATTCTTACTTTGACTAACCTGCGGAAAATATTCATAGTTTTTTATTATCAGTTGAAACTACTTTTATGGCAGTCGATTTACCAGAAACTACTTACTTGAAGACTATAAAATTGCACGAACAAAAATGTGCAGAGCTAACCCGAAATCCACTTCTGCAGAAGCGCTTCGACCAAGCGTATAATACTTTAAAAGCTGGGACTATAAAAAAACAGAGAGGGTAAACATAGATATAAACGGTTGGGCCGCATTTACATACAAATGAGGCCGATGCGAAATTATTTCAGTCAACGGAGGCGGTGCAATGGTGGCCGGAAAAAAGTGGCGATAAGCGTGAGCTGCAGATTTCATTGAAGGTTCTTCAGACAGTCGCTTATTGAGTTTTAAATGTGTTTTATCAAATAACACTCATCCTTTGAAATACGTATGAAGGGAAAATATCCATATTCCTTACTAAACACAAAAGTAAACTTAGCTGAATGTTATTTATTTAGT
This sequence comes from Miltochrista miniata, assembly GCA_933228765.1. Classification (NCBI taxonomy): domain Eukaryota; kingdom Metazoa; phylum Arthropoda; class Insecta; order Lepidoptera; family Erebidae; genus Miltochrista; species Miltochrista miniata. The sequence goes on along the minus strand of OW121765.1, from coordinate 2,403,655 downwards.
TCTTGCTCTTCTGAAGGGATATAATTATGATAATTGCTTCCTGAAAAATTAAAAATATACAAATCTAATTTAGTATAATTCTTATAGTATAAAAGTTTAGTGATTAACATGTGCCAAGTTGATAATACTGAATCAATCTTATAAAATAAGCTCAGGATGCAACTAAAGACCAAAGTTTTGAATCTTTATTCTTTTACTGAACTCGCCTAATTAACACCGCCCGCCTTATGGAAAGCTATGGTGACATAAAGCGATTGAAGGCCACTCTTAGTCCGTAAGATTTTGACAGTAGTCCTCCACTTTTCGTGCTCAAATCCAATTAAATTGTTTTAAAAAATACGTCTCAATGTCCCAAGACCTTTTTCACGGAACCCTAAAAAGCTTATGCTCCTTTTTCCCAGACCATTTGGTGTGGAAACGGTCACTTCTCTATTTACTGTTTGTTTTGGAGCGACTGCTTTATTTCGCATCGATTTTTATTGTCCAATTGAATTTAAAAGGTTTAATTGTAAAAATGTATTCATGTATTATTTAAAATTAGGTTTTGCACTCACTAGCTCGTTATGAAAAACTTTAAAAATGTGTGCAAAATAAATAGTTTTTTGTTATTTTTGTCGTAAATACTTGTTGCTTGCTCTATAAAACAAATTATACCATAAATTTATTGTCATTGAGTTATAGGGTGCCTTGAAATTAGAGGAGCGAGGAAGCGCCGCAGTGGCGTATGTACGTATAATAATGTACGTAGTAATAATAACTCAATGTTTATTTTTAACAAACTTGCAAGACTTTTTAACAAAATTACAAATAATTGTTTCCGTGAATTATTATTTGTTTTATAGAGCAGGCAAAAAAGTTATTAAAATAAAGAAAATAAGGGCAGATAGTTACAGAAAAAATTACTTCCAGCTTAAGGACCACTGTGAAAAACCACAGAGAAGACTATGACTATAAGTGTGAGAAAAAAATGCCGATTAAAAATCGCTATCATTGGGCGGGCGTCGTCATTGGCGTGCTTTAGGTATATAAAAAAAACAAAGGGAACAAAAAATTCACCGGACTTATTTTTTATTTCAGTTAGTCGAAGGATTATGACATTTATCATTTGCAGTTGCGTTGCGAGCATCATTGTTTTCGATCATACCAATTTTGAAAGGCAGTACCGATCTCTATTTACTAGTCTAGTGGATAGAGGGCCCATTGTTACTATGGTGGGTTTTGGGCGGGGTCTCTTAATGGTAAAAGGTACACGGGAATGGAGTGGTCGATAGTGAGTTACTACTGATTCCCATATTGATGGTTACGGGTAACCCATTTGAAGGGTAATTTTTAACGGGAACATGACAGAGTTTGTGAATTTTTTTTTTTTTTTTTTTTTTTTTTTTTTTTTTTTTTTTTTATACCACTAAGGTGGCAGACAAGCATACGGCCCACCAGAAGGACCGGTGGTCACCGCAGCCTATGAACGTTTGCAACACCAGAGGTGCCACACTCGCGCTGCCGACCCTGTAAAAACCTTCTAAGACCCCCTTTGAAGAACCCCATACTGTAGGCGTTTGGGAAAACCGAGGCAGGGAGGTCATTCCACAACCTAAGCGTGCGCGGAAGAAAACACCTATCGGATCTAACCGTGCTGGAACGCACCGGACGCAGAGTGTGAGGATGAACTCCCTGTCTGTGGCGAGCGGTGCGATGATAGAACGTAGCCGTGGGCATCATATCAAACAATTCCTCAGAGCACATACCATTGTACAGGCGGTAGAACACGCATAAGGAGGCAAAGTCTCTCCTGTCGCGAAGAGGTTCCACACCAGCTGTAAGTACAGGATCGTTGACAATTCTTACAGCTCGCCTTTGCACCGAGTCAAATGGACGAAGCTGATATTCAGGTGCTCCCGCCCAGAGGTGACAGCAGTACTCCATATGCGGCCGCACTTGCGACTTATAGAGAAGCAGTGTTTGCGCCGCAGTGAAGCACCGCCGCGCCCTGTTGAGCACACCCAGCTTTTTGGACGCCAGCTTAGCCTTGTCCTCCAAATGACTACGGAACTGAACGTCACTGGAGATGTCAACGCCAAGGATCCCTATACTTTTGGAGATGGAAAGAGATGTGCCCTGAAATTGCGGCGCTACAGTAATTGGGGTTTGCTTAGCGGTGAAAAAACACGCTTGTGTCTTGGAAGGGTTGAACTGGACAAGATTTTGTCCACCCCAATCGGACACTCTAGTAAGAGTAGCCTCGATTTCAGACACTAGCTGTTTACGATTTTCCTCCACTGTGTCCCGAGAGATACCGGGGCGGCCCGTGTAACAAGTGTCCCCCGTACTGTCGTCCGCATAACAATGAATGCCGTCAATAGACAACATGTCATTGATATGCAGCAGAAACAGAGTAGGGGACAACACTGAGCCTTGCGGTACTCCAGCGTTTATGGCCATGCAGTCTGAACAGCTGCCGTCAACGACGGCCCTGATGCTTCTACCGGCCAAGAAGCTGGACACCCATCCGCATAATCTCTCGGGTAGTCCATATGAGGGCAGTTTCGTAAGAAGACCACGGTGCCAGACCCGGTCAAAGGCTTTAGAGATGTCGAGGCTCACAGCTAGAGCCTCACCCTTACTCTCGATAGCCGCCGCCCATCGGTGTGTTAGGTTTTTTTAGTTTAAGGTTTAAAATCGAACTCTATTATCTTTATTCTTATTGTTCTAGACTATTTTCATCTAAGCTTATTCGATGTCTATAATGGGGCTGTTATTGACTGCGAGGAGCAGCAATGCAAAATCCTAGGGACCTATTAGGGACAATTAATTATTGATAAGTGGTACTGTCTCTGAAAAAGAAATAGGTATTATGAACGTTTATTTTGTAACAATACGAAGTACGCAGTTACAACCACTGTCAGTTTTGAAAATACTTTTTTTTTTAAAACTGTCATTGGTTACAACTATTTTCTCAATAATTTCTGCATGGCAGTCTTGTTCTTAAGACGAGCACCAAGGAAGTGCAACACAAGACAAAGAAAAAAAACCCATTTAGTCACCAATTTTCCACAAATTAATGGAATCAGTTCATTACCCGACTGCGTAAAGAGTGTAACTCTTACTCCTTTGTTGCACAGGTGTAACAATAATTATTAATGGTCTTTTGTTGTGCGAATTAGTTTTTAATTAACAGCCGGAAACAGGCGGAATGGTGATTGTTTTCGAACAAAGATGTCTGTGTTTGACGGCTGTTAAAGGGTTTATGGGGCTGTAGGTACGAGTATGTAACGCACTCGGTATTGTTAGCTGGGCGCAGTATGCCTTAAAGATATTCCTAGTTGGCAACTGGTTGCATATTAAGACAAAATATTCTTCATTCACAACTTTGCAACTGGTTGCGAAACATGGTTGCGATGGCGGCCGAAGGGGCCTTGCAATGTCTTGTTTTCTAAAGTCGATAGTAATTCTGAACCTCCTCAAGTGAACCTTTATGACTTCAGAAAGCTTTACCAGCTGTTTGTCCTTCTGTCCCGAAATCTTAGGTCTATTGATGTTCAGATTATTTATGCTGTTGATTGATGGCACTTGGTGGAACTTGCTGCACATATTGAAAAACGACACTTGTACTGTTTCAAATATTGTGAAACAGTACAAGTGTCGTTCTTTTTCTATTGATGTTAACTTTTCTGTGTCCTCTTTACTGCCCACTATGCTACCGAAAAGTACTGTGAATTATTGAACTACGGATAAATATTATGTAATTTTATTTAGATTTCTATAAAGCTGACTATGACTAACTCTCTTAAATCCGTTATTCCAGTGGCCTGAGAGGTTTGAACTACACCACTAGTTAGAACTACTACAGTGCACTGGCTAATTGTTTAAAATAAATAAATGCTATAAAAATAAGTACCTACGTAATTTCATTTGAAAATCATCAATTATTATCAATATTATGCAAAATAGTAATAAAATTGCGCGCCCACATTTCTAAAGAAAAACAAACGCCATGAAGTAAAATCTAATGGACAATACAATAGAATGAATAAGCGTGCTATAAAGCCATAAAATGCATACAAGGTGTAATTAAGGTAATTTAATAAAAACACTCCGTTTGAATGCGCAGTGCCAATCGGCGCCGGCGCAAGCGGTAGCTAGGGGCCATAAAATGCCGCTGTTTCATTCATTTTCATGATCATGATGAAATTATTTAATGACTTGCTAAAAGTCCTAATTAGAATCATCAGGGATATGGCCATCTTCAATTACTGGCTAAGGTGCCTCAGCTACGGCTATCATACCACATACAATAAATACTATCCTGGAGGTTCATTCAATCAAAATTCAGTCAGTATTTTTGGTTTAACTTTGAAATATTTAGTTCCGTAAAAGGGAATAATTATACAGATATCGATTTAAATACATGCCTTGCTTATGGGATATTTTTAAATGCACCTCTGTTTAATTTTTCTGCACACTAGGTAACTCCACTAATTTACTGAATGCAAACCAGAAAATTAAATGCTGTGCAAAAAAAAAAACAATTGATTAACTAAACATGTCCTACTTAAAAATCTAAAATATTATTCAGAACGAGATGACCTTTTTAATCGAATTCTCACCAAAAATGTGGTTCGTATATCGAATATATGATTTGTGAAACAGACATACGAATTGCATATCAAAAATACTAACTTGCACTCTAAATAGTACTATCTTATAATTTTGTTGATCAATAAAATTTAATTTTGTAGAGGTTAATTTTGTAGAGGGATTACATTGAGGTTTTACTTAGAATAAACGATGTTCCCAAAAGTAAATTAGGCGGTAGATTTCCTTAAAAAAGTTTTAATATTTTTGTTGAACAATGGAATTTTTAGATATACCTACTATTCTGATAATAGTTATTAGTGTGCAAGTCAGTATTTTTGGTTTAACTTTGAAATATTTAGTTCAGAAAAAGGGAATATTCAGATATCGATTTAAATAAATGCCCTTATTTACATACCATACTATACTTTGGTGAGGAGTTTTTAATAATAATAATAATTGGAACGAACGATTCAAGAGTATAGGTTTTGCGATCCCGTGTGTCGCCCACGTATACCGCGTTTGCCAACGCATAAAAAAAACATGGCTCTAGTGAGCACCCTGGACTCGGTTCTACCAAGCTATTTCAATACTTGTGTAGATATTAGTGATGCACACTCAATTCTGTATTGCGCGGCTGTAGCAGTTTGTCGCGTAGCTGGTGTCAAATTTCCTAAAGTTGAGCCAGCTACTAGACCTAAGTCTGTTCCAGTCTGGCAATGCAGGATTGAGCGTCGTATCACCGAGACTAGGGTGCTCATTGGTAAGCTATGCTGCTTCAGGGGGGGTAATACCCGACCCAGAGTGATGCGTTTTGTGACTCGTGCATTTGCGGGGACAGATATTAGTCCCCGCGAATTCTCTGTACGGGTCACGGAACGCATTGACTACCTGAAGCAGAAAATTTATGCGTGGGCAAACCGTATACGGCGATACAAGAAGAGAGTGGGTAGATATATTCAGAATCGTTCGTTTCAAAAAGATGAGAGGTGTGTATATAGAAGATGGGAGCAACCCGATTCAAGTATGACTAATATGTGCCTACCTGATGCCGAAACCACAAGCACATTTTGGCGAGGTATTTGGTCGGCGCCTATTAGTCATACAGAGTGTGATTGGATGCGGGATGTCGGGCGGTCATGCGAGTCTATTGAGACCATGGCACCAGTCATAATAACAACTGTTGACATTGCTAGTGCAGTTCGTTCGTTGCCCAATTGGAAATCAACTGGGCCGGACGGACTGCACAATTTTTGGCTCAAATGGTTCCATAGCTCGCATGATTGTTTGGCATCTTGTTTTCAATCATCACTTGAGTCCGGATCGCTCCCATCTTTTATGACTTCAGGTATTACACACCTCCTCTATAAATCCGGTAGTACCACGGACCCGAAAAATTATAGACCGATAACTTGTTTGCCTACGGTCTATAAGCTTCTCACATCTATTTTGAGAGTTAAATTATCATCTCATATAGAAAATAATTGTATTATGTCCAACTCTCAAAATGGATGTAGAAGCGGGTCACGTGGTACTAAAGAACTCCTTATTCTTGACATGGCCATTAATCAGCAGGTTCGTCGTAACCGGAGAAATCTGGCGACATGCTGGATTGATTACAAGAAAGCCTACGACTCCGTGCCACATACATGGCTGTTGAGGGTGCTAGAGTTGTATAAAGTTGATACAACTCTTTGCACCTTCTTGAAGGCATGTATGGGGCAATGGAGAACGGCTCTTGTTTATCCAGGATGTCGTCAGATTCTTGGGAACGGTGAACCTGTCAAGATTGAGAGGGGTATATTTCAGGGTGATAGCCTGAGTCCCTTATGGTTTTGTCTAGCACTGAATCCTCTCAGTACTTTACTGGAGGGTTCAGGGCTAGGCTATCAGTTTAGGAGAGGAGGTCAAGTTGTTTCCCACCTTCTGTACATGGATGACTTGAAATTATTTGCCTGCACCAGTTCCCACTTGATAGAGTTACTCAAGATAACTGAAACCTTTAGTAATTCTATCAAAATGGAATTCGGTGTAGATAAATGTGCAGTCATGCATGTAAAGAAGGGACGGATTGTGGAATCTGAAAGAGTACAACTTTCAGATTTCACAAAACTTAAATCTCTCTCCGCAACTGAAACCTACAAATATCTTGGTATGTCGCAGGCTTTAGGTATTGCTGAGACAGACATGAAACAAGCGTTGATGGATCGTTTCTTTGGCCGCCTGAAAAAAGTACTGAGAAGTCTTTTATCAGGTGGTAATAGGGTGCGAGCCATCAATGGTTGGGCCATGCCTGTCTTAGGATATTCCTTCGGCATACTGAGATGGACTCAGACAGAACTTGACACCCTGGATAGAAAAGTCCGTTCGTTGTTGACTGCAAACCGGATGCATCATCCGCGTTCGTCTGTAATGAGGTTGTATATCCCACGGAAATGCGGCGGTCGTGGTTTTTTAAATATCAAGACGTTGCACAACCGTGAGATATACAACCTTAGGGAATATTTCCTTCATGCGGACGTGGGTATGCATCGGGATGTAGTAACAATAGACAGCGGACTGACCCCTCTTTCTCTTGCCAAAGAGAACTGGCACAAACCACTAATACTAACTACCAATGACCGCAAGGAGATATGGCAGAGTAAAGAACTGCATGGACGATTTTATCGGGCCTTACATGGGCCCGATGTAGATTTACTAGCATCAGTATCCTGGCTACGTTTTGGTGATCTGTTTGGAGAAACCGAAGGTTTTGTCTGTGCAATTACTGACGAAGTTGTTATGACGAATAACTATCGGAAGTATATTTTGAGAGATGGTACGGTTGACATATGTCGGGCATGCCACCTACCGGGTGAATCTCTCAGACATATTATTTCTGGTTGTCCTCGTCTTGCCAACGGGGAGTATTTACATAGACACAACCAAGTGGCCAGGATTGTCCATCAGCAACTTGCACTAAAATATAAACTTGTTGATTCAGAGGTACCGTATTATATGTATGTGCCCGACCCAGTTCTTGAAAATGGTCGTGTCACATTGTATTGGGATCGATCTATTATCACTGACAGGACTATTGTGGCTAATAAGCCTGATATAGTGGTAATAGATCGATCAGAGCGCCTAGCAATAATCGTTGACATTACCGTCCCACATGACGGAAATCTCGTGAAGGCAGAAAAGGAGAAACAAATAAAGTATTTGGATTTGGCTCACGAGATTGTCGACATGTGGGATGTGGATTCAGCGATTATTGTTCCGATAGTCGTATCAGCGCATGGTCTGATTGCCAAGAGCCTCGATCAACATCTAAAGAGGCTCGCGTTAGGTAATTGGGTCAAGAACCAGATGCAAAAGGCAGTCCTCCTAGACACGGCACGCATTGTGAGGAGGTTCCTGTCTCTGCAGCCCTAACCACCGGTAGCTTGGTCCCTGTACTCGATACCGGTGGGACACTATTTTTTTATATTTTTAAATATATTTTTTTGTTTTATACTAATGTATTTAAAAATCTAAATTAATATGTATAAAGTAGTAAATAAAGGAAATAATAATAATAATAATAAGCATTTATTTTCAGGCACCATGAGAAAAGTTACAAGATGTACCTACTAAAACTTTTTCAATACTTTTTTCTACCAAAGTATTTTACGATGTCGAATTCGATGTCTCGTATAATCAGTGTGAAGTAAATTGTCATTGCGTTAACATATTTCTTACGCTACTGTCAGCCCTGAGATAGGTTTCTGATTTTGTTGTATTTCTAATTACAAGCACTTTACGCCCTTAGAAATTGACCGTAAGCCAATGGTTTCTTCATCGTCGTTAAATCAAGTAACGGTCTTATGGGTGGTTTGAAACAGCTAACCTCTTACCAGTCTAGTCATAGCTAGCCTCTTACCATTTCAACACAAAAACACAACTGCAAAGCTTTTGGTGTTGCAAGGTTCCATTGGAAATAGTTACCAGTTTCGGTTATGAGGATCGTATGCCTACGTAGTACACGTTAATTTTTCCAGTACAGTGTCATTACGTGACATCAAAATGAATCTACAGAAAAACGCCATTTTAGGCTCCTAGATGCAACTTCAAGATACGACTCTTCACATACGTAAGGTTAACGCATTGTAGCGATATAAACCGAGGCTTTTAGCGCATGTTGTGCTAATTGCACAGGATTTCACCCAGATCGAGTCCTGTGATAGGGGTTAAGGCCCTGTGTATGACGATCAGCGATGGGCGGAACGACGGCATAGGTGGAGCGGACAGCGATGGTCTGTACAGGAAAAACCCGCTAACGCTGTCGTTGACTACAGTTTTAAGGAACTGTGTGCTAATGGATCATCGCACCCCTCTCGCTGCTATCCCGCTGCCGCTTTCGTCGTGTAAAGGGCCTAGGTTGTTATGAAATATTGGGACTGGCAACGTAGGCAGTGTGCTGGTCTTAGGCCTCGAAAGTTTTGATAAAACCCTATCATCCCTATCACCCTATCATCCAGGAGATGTGACATAGACTAGTTGTTACGAACCTCAAACAGTGGCATCACATGTACGAATGGAACTAGATTTATTTGTTTACGATATTTGTGAGAATTTTCTAGGTTAGGTTAGGTAAATAAGAATAAGCTTCAAAAATTTTAGCAAAAATTCTTTATAACTAGCAATGATGACTGTTTATTGAATATTAGTTCCAAACCTCAATAACAGATGGCACTACTTGTACGGCAGCAGTTACATATTTTAATTTTATTGAGTCATTCGAGTAAGGCTCATCACGAATTATCAAAATCGTAACAGCAGGAAGGTGACCTTCGGATCATAAAATGAGAAGTATCGGATTTGATAACTACCTGAATCTATTGCACCTCATGACGAATGACTGCCTCAGTGGAGCAGTGGTAACTGTATGGGACTGCTGCACTAACTTCTTGGGATCGAATCCCGGGCCAGTATAAATACATATTTATGTGATCCACTCTAAGGATCCGTTGTTTCGAAGTTTAGCTATTTTCTGTGTAGGTATGGATTATAAAGTAGTTTGTAGTCTAGATCTCATATTGGCAGCAGATAATTTAGTAGTATTTTGGTATTACTTAAATTTTAAGAAAAAAATTGTTCCATTATTGAAAATATAACAATTTTTTTTTTCTTCAGGTTCTAAAACTAATATTTTCTAACCCAAATGAGCTGACTACTTAATTAAATTAGGCTGAGAATTTTAATTCCATTTTTCATTTATTTATAAATCCAAGTAGCATTATGCAGGTAACATAATACCGATATAATTAATACAATAATTATTATACCAGCTAATGACTCCTATTGAATGCTAATACTACCTCGTTATAGAGCGTTGCGACACTTTTCTATCCTTATACCTACTGAACTAGATAGAATACTGGTGGATAATATTGACTGCCTCTGTGGCGCAGTCGGTAGTGATACCGCCTGCGGCGCTCCAGCGCCCTCCGGTGGGAATCGAACCCACGACCTCCAGGTCGTGGGTTCGATTCCCACCGGAGACGAATATTTGTGTGACCCATAAATGTTTGTCTCAAGAGTCTGGGTGTTTCTATATATAATATGTATGTATTTAAAAGTACATATGTATTAATATCCGTGGTCTGATACCCATAACACAAGCAGGTTATTCCAAGCTTACTTTGGGATCAAATAGCGTTGTGTGAGATGTCCGTGAAAAAAAAAAATATAATCTAGGTATACCTCTTAGTCCCCCGTGTGGCGACAGGGTCCCGTGTTGCGACGAGTAAGAGTACAGAATGTCGCCACCCCAATACACCGAGGGTGTCGTAAGAAGCGACTAAAGGAACACTATCGCAAAAAGATCTATTTCGTAGAGAAATAAAACTTGAAATGAAACCCGGTTTTCAGTAAATTGACAATCGTTAAGCCTAGATTAAGGCCTTATGGGCTTGAAAAATTTCAACTGCGGATCGAAACAACTTGCGTCTGTCCATTTTAACACGGCAATAGGCTCACCACCTATTACGTGGGACATAAAACTAAAAGGTGAAATGTGGTCGAATACTATGCCTCTGCCTACTCCTTCGGGGATAAAGGCGTGACTATATGTATGTATGTATTTACACCTCTTAGAGTATAATTAATCAAAGTGGTGGAAATATTAAAAAGTGGGTCACCCATCAGAGAACCAATCATAGTGAAAGTTGCTTACAGTAATCCTTTACAGAACACCAAGTCTGCAGGGCCACGATCACTTTAGTTAGTCGATAACGGATGTGAAATGCTGTTCCAAATCCATCAATCGAATCAGCCTATGGCAGTCTACTCCTGGACGTAGACCTCTCCCAATTTACGCCACAACACACGGTTCTGCGCCAAAAGCAAAAAAAAACAAAAGAAATGACATTGTGTTTGTAAAGGAAGGCTGTTCAAAGAAAGTACCTCAAAAGCCATACTCAATTTTGATGGCTGCCGCCGATTGGACTATACTCTCAGACACGTATGAAAAACACTACAAAATCCCGGAGGATGTATGTGCCTCGTCATCCAGACCCGACATATTCCTGTTTTCGAGGATACACAGGCGTGCGGTGCTCGTGGAGCTTACGGTGCCGTGGGAGACCAACATACCGAAGGACCACGCCATGAAGACAAATAAATACTTTGACTTGACCAATGATTTAACCAAAAATGGCTATGTGGTTAAACTCTATGCCGTAGAAGTAGGAGCAAGGGGAATTCCAGCTAAATCCCTGTATAATTTATTTAAGGACCTTGGATTGCCAAGAGCTTCAGTAAGCTCTTTACTAAAACGAGTATCCAAAGCGGCATTGATAGGATCTTACCAAATCTGGTTGGGCAGGGGGGGGGAACATTGTTGACGGTGGAAGGTGATCGTTTATGCGCATAGTAAGGTGGCCACCCTAAACCTACTCGAATGGGTCGCAAGTCCCAGACGCCGTCGGGGTGTTCCCCCCTGTGCCACGCTATGGACCCGGCGCCCGCACGGAGAATCCATGGAATGCTAAGAATACGGTCTCTAGAAGGTACTTATTAGTAGGTCTGTATATACTTCAAGGTATACTTATATTGCAATTGCAACGTAGGGCAGGACGTCTAACGTCCATCCGCCAGGTGAACCGACGACCTTGAATAGGTCGCAGGCTGGGACTGGATGCGTTTGGCGCAGAACCGTGTGTTGTGGCGTAAATTGGGAGAGGTCTACGTCCAGGAGTAGACTGCCATAGGCTGATTCGATTGATAGATTTGGAACAGCATTTCACATCCGTTATCGACTAACTAAAGTGATTGTGGCCCTGCAGACTTGGTGTTCTGTAAAGGATTACTGTAAGCAACTTTCATTATGGTTGGTTCTCTGATGGGTAACCCACTTTGTAATATTTCCACCACTTTGTTACAATCATTCTCATTGTGAGACTTTCCATGCTTCGTCCCAATCACCAGTAGTAACACATAGTAATTATGCCAGTTTTTTTTTGTTTACGTGGAAGGGAAAATAGTCATGGATGTTATGCCGAACTCCTACCGACTAAAAAACCTCACGTAACGCCCAACAGCTTATGGTTGGGAGCCCCGGGTAAGCTCTCGGAAGGATATGCCAGGACCAGGACTCAGTAATTCTCTCTTCTCTTAAAAAAGAAGCTTGAATCACAACCTGCCCCTGTCCATTTTAATACGCCAAAAGCTCATTCACCCATTTCTTGGGGAAAAAAGGTATGACTTTTGACTATACTATATGACTTTTATGATATTTTTAAATAACTAAAGTTCAAAAGTCTTAAATTTATTATGGTCCCAGCAGATTGAAAGTAATCATCCCAACTAACGCAATACCAAACTTCATACATACATTAGACACACCATTTTTCCCGAAAGGGTAGGCAGAGGCATATTTCACCTTTTAGCTTTATGTCCCACATACCTAATAGGTGGTGAGCCTATTGCCGTTTTAAAATTCCCTCATAATAACCTATTTACAATAACATAAACACTAGTTGCGTAATAAAATCCATTCATTGACATTTCCGAATGACTTATGCTAACGAAGAAGGCGTGTACCGACGTATGTGCATGCGCATTGCACCAATTACCTCGAACCTCTTCCTAGTGACCTTATGGGCACTGACCCTATGGACGGGCCTCCGATTCGAATGCTAATGGAGTCGTTTGAACGAGATTAATCGATTCAAGAAGATCGTTATCCTCAAATCAATTGAATGTTTGTTGATTTGATATGTTTTGTGAAAGACAAGTTTATGCCTTGTAGCTTAATCTTGAAATACTTCTAACATAGGACATTGTAAAATTCTTTTGCAAAGAAAGTCTACAGCATAGTAATTCTATTTATCTCCATATAATCTTACTAATATTGTAAATGCGCAAGTTTGTGCGTGTGGATGTTTGTTACTCTTTCACGCTCAAACCGCTGAACGGATCGGGCAGAAATTTGGTACAGAGATACATTATAGTCTGGAATAACACATAGGCTACTTTTTTATCCCAGGAATTAGTACCCGCGCGAATAAATTATACGCGGGCGAAGCTGCGGGCATCAGCTAGTATCTATATAACTTTGAGTCATAGACCGATCTCCTTACAACCGATATTCAGGTCTAAGTCATAATCTCGATCCTAGTACATCCTTCTGAAGGTTTACTCGAGGCTCCTGGTGGTAGGCAGTAGTAGGGCAACGTATGGTTTAAGTCGGTAAGAGCCCGGCATCGCATCCGTGAGGGATTTCCAAATGTGAAAAAAGATCAAACTTTTAGTCCTCTTGTTTCAATGCATCATCTCTCGGTATTACGTATACCTCCGTATAATTATGCAATCGGTTGAACATTGGCACACTTTACGTGAAAAACTATTGGTTTATTAATGTTAAATCATAAAATATAACAATACTTACTATTGTAGCGACATGTTTTATGATCTTTTTTCTGTTTTGCATCAGATTATTGCATCGCAGATATATTTTTATAAAGTTACCCTGAAAACCAGTGTTTACAATAAAACTGATTTTTGTTACACTTTAACATTAAATCTTAATTAATGTTGAAGCGAAAGCAGTTCCTTGGATACGGTTCAAAGCTAGGTAGACTTTTTCAACTTTTTAGATCTGTATATCTCCCACTTTGTTTCAGAATGGAAAGGAGTACGGGTACTCATAAAGAGAACACTCTTTGAGATAAAAACTGTAAGAGGCAACTCGTTCATGTTTACTTTTCTGTGGCTAAAGTGGCGGGACAATGACGTCATGAGTAAAGCAACTTTGGATTGCAAGTCGCTGACATCTCTTGTAATTTAGGATGTGGCGAGTAGGTTTTCGTGGCAAGACAGTTTAGTCTTACTGTAGAGTTGTTCCTTAGATTCTTCCAGAAGGTAGACCAGACCTTCTGTGAGAAATCACTCTTTTTAATTGGCTACAAAATTTAAGGGCTGACACCTTCTGTATTTTTCTTTTAGGTATTCCAAATCAGTACAGGACTTCCATTTAAGGAAATAGTACTGACATAACCAACATACAATACTCTCAATTATCTCCGATAGGAAAAGTAGAGATAATTTACATAGGTGCACTTTGCAAGTAAGTACATACATTTTTGTATACACGTAATAGGAATTTTCGTCACCGGCTGGGCACTAAATACCAACAGTTTTTTTTTTATTTCACATAGGCTACAGATGCACTTGTAAAACGTCCAGAATATAAATCAAAAATTTACCACCAATTCACAACGTGACCCACCTGAGAAGAACTGGCAAGAAACTCAACGGGTTATGTCAGTCATTATAGATGTTACAGCTCCACAAATATAATATCTACAATCCGAGCATTACACATTACAACTAGGTAGGTAATCATTATGATAATAACTGATATAATATCAAAATTTTCCATGACGTAATAGTAACAATGTTGCCAGCAATTACACATGTAAATATAAATGAGTGACTGTACAACCAAATGCGAACGTGACGGCAGACAGCGAGACGCCGCATGATCGATACTCGATAATTATATTGCGCTGCATTCGATATCATATACCTACATATGATAAGTACGCTTAGTAATTTGTACTAGTGCTAATTCTAGATCTACACATACATTGTAAACGATCACTGCGTTGGGCAAACGGTCTCTTATATCAGGAATATTGGCGGTATTTCCATTTTCAACAGCAGGTTGTGAATTGTGGATACATAAGCTGCAACTATCCAATTGATCACGACAATAGGCTCAGCATTGTACCCATTTAATGGGACAAAAACTAAAAAGGTGAAACGTGGACGTAAAATAAGAAAGTGAACATAATTATGTACTCGTATGTATGTGCTTACCCTACGTTATAAACGTTCACTGCGTTTGGTAATCGCTGCGATGCAGGGGTCCTGAGGTAGTACTCTTTATACTGTGCCTGAGGTAAGTGACCTTGCTGGTGGTAGGTACAACGGTTTTTGAACGCTTCCGTGATTCGACAGGCCCAGGGCCTTTGGTCCCAGTTGCGATTCCTTCGAAAGACTGTTGGTCCCAGTGGTCAATATGTACCTATGTCATTATGGTATTCGACAAACAGCAGACTAATCCTGTCCGCTTATATTGTTTTTGCGTAATACGTAACTTTTTTAGCGTTCATTTAAAAGTTAGATTTTTTTAACAGCTTCAAAGAATACCTACGAACGTTCATAGATAAAGTGTCTTGATTATGACAGACCGACAGCAAAATGACTTTCAAAAAGTTCAGATTTTTCCGCAAGCGCAATGCTTTGAATAGAATTGTATAGTACCAAGCACTTTGACGAGTCTTTTCTTTCTGTACTATGAAACTCGAAACTCATTGGTAGTTTTTCCTTCTAGTTCAACACCGGCTTCTTCCTAGTTTACTAGCGAATCATGTTACGCAACTCATAAAGATAGCGCCCGTGGTGCCGCCCACGTTGAATTACGTTTCCGTTCCCGCATCAGAAACTTATTCCGGGAGTAAAAAGTAGCCTGTAAGTACCAAATTTCATAAGAACAAGACATCAGCATCAGCTAGTTTATAATAATTCTCCAACTATCATTTTGAAGTGCTCGTGACCCCGCGGGCTCATTGTTCTGTAAACCATCACTGAGTAAGCAACTTTCACGATGGCCGGTCCTTGAATGGGTAACCTCACGTGACCAGTTTGCGACATTTATTTTTGAGCGTTTTTGTGCATTTTAAGCCGTTGGTCTTGGTCGTCAGTAACATATCAGTGGTTAAAACAAGTTGAAGGTCGAATGGGGCGGGCGGCTTGAACATTTTCGGCAATGTATGTTTTGAGTAGGTATATCAAATTTTCAGTCCTTTGCGACACAGTTTCAGTTTTTTACGTGTTTAATTTCAGCTAGGAAACCTTCTTAATCTAGCTCATTAGTTCTTGTCAAAACAAAAAGGTGTGAAACCGCGAAGGGCAGCTCATTACTTAATAATACGGCATTGAGCTGTTTTTAAATGTTAATAGGTTTATATAGCATATGGCCGACATGAATATAACTTTTTTTAAATTGTTAAGTTGAAGAGTGTGTTTGTTTATTTACAATACGGCTACGGTCCGGTCAGGCGGGCCCGGGCCGTAAGCTGGTATATCACCTCTTGGTTTAAAAAAAGGAATAAAATAACGCGATACATAATCATAATTATCAGTCAGTTTGTTTGCTTGAAAAAACTGCTCATCCGATTTGAACGACTTTCTGCATTTGGTATTCTGTTTGCAGAAGGCGCAGAACCGCGTGTTATGGCGAAAATTGGTGGGATGCCATACAGTAATTAAGTTCATTGATTGATTGATAGGAACAGAACAGAAATCATACGTGTCAACAAAATGAGTCCATTTCCGACAGGAGTTTAAAATACCTGTCACGAACAAAGACGAGTGCACGGCTAGTCTATAATACTACGGCAAGTAATAATTACAGCCACAAACTACCTAGCTAATAATTCAGGTGTCACTCCATTTTCTACTTTTAAAAACAGCACCGAAGCTTTTAAGCTCGTATTTTTTACTTTTTTTACAACATTTTACGATCAAAAGTTCCACGATGTTCGTGTTCGCGTGTACTTTGTATTCGCTGCTTGATTAATATTTATAATTTTAATTACATATTTCATTAGCGACGTTTATAGAGCTCTGTTGTTCGACGACATTTATATGTATACAAATATTTGTGCTGTTGTCAGTTATTACTATGCCGCTTTGTATTTTGTAGTACATGTTTTTGGGGTATTTGGTTTTGGTGAGCTCAATTATTACTTTACTCTGGGCGAAGGTTCTTCTCAATTTTTCATATAAAATACATAATTGTGCTATCATCTTGGCAGGGGGAACGACTTTACATACCTGCAACGCTTGTCAGACGGATTGATACAGGATTTGCTGCGAGTTTTCCTTCTGTACGCAATGGGTACTCTTATAGAAGTAAACAAGATCCCTTACGGCTTACAAGCATTTTATTTCTATTTATGTGTTTGCGTGTTTGATAAAAGTAAAAAATATGACTAGTTTCTTTTAATAAAACAGTAGAAGTGGTACCACAAAGTCAAAACATGACGTCATTATAGGACCTCACAAGTCAGTTTAACTGAAGGTCCATAACATCACAAAACGGATCCTGAGCTAAAAAGCGGTGATTTCGGATGCAACCGGCATTCACGTAGATGCCCACACAATGATGAATAACCAGTTTCTCTGAAGAAAAAAGTGGTATACGAATGACATAGCATCAGCGATTATTAATATAAGCTGTCTGCCAAGCACTATTATCTCACAGCTGCTTTCAAAGCCAATAATAGCACCTGAAAGTTATGTCTATGGAAGTTGAATACGTAAATATATTATGCACAGGTGACTTGGATAGCATGAATGCTATTTTTAAACAAAAAAGTTGGCTGGAATATGATTTTGCTTTATGTTCTTTTAGGAGGAATAGCGTGATTAGAAAACAATGTGGTATAACTGAAGATGTAGTGACAAAGATAGAAAAAGGGATGCTTAGATGGTTTGAACATGTTGAGAGGATGGATAAAAAAAGAGTGTCTAAACGGATCTATAAGGCAAGAATGAATGGGCAAGCTGGTAGGGGTCATCCTCGGCGTACGCATGGTAAACAAATTGATGACCTGCTGGAAAAAGGCCAGGTCAAGAGTACCCTTGATCGTCGAGCGTGTATGAAAGCACTTATGAAAGTAGAAGAAGCGAAAGTGGTATGCCGGGATCGTAGCAAGTGGAAAACCTTGTCTCTGCCTACCCCGATGGGAAATAGGCGTGATGATATGTATGTGTGTTTTTTATCTTAACTAATTAATATTTTTATTCTGAAAATACATCGAATACCCCCAAGAAGCGGGATAACAACCAAAAAACAACCTAGCAACCTCCCCCCCCCTAGGTGAGGCTGTTGTGGTAGCCGTAAGTCTGTTGGGAGTCCTGGGGTCATCCTTCCGAGGGCTTATCCTGGCTCTCAACCGTAGGCATAAGGTAGGAAATGTGTCGTTTTTAGTCGGTAGGAATCCGGCATAGCAACAAGTCAAAATAGTCTCTTTTCTTTGAGGAGTTCGTTTAGCCAATCCTCTGTTACATCGTTTAACTGTTGAGATCTTTTTAAATTAGGTTAACTGATTCGAACAGTCATTTTTTATTTCAAATAGTCTTACAAAACGGCATAATGATTATACCCTCAATTTGAGGACTTATTGCCTACCTATTCATGAAAGTCACTCTCTAAAATGCCGTAAGGTGGAAGTGGTCAAGTTGTTTTAGAATTAATTTAAAGTTGTGAACAAGTTCCATCAAGTGCCAACAATCAAGAGTATAAGTGACACTGTCTGAAAGTGTCCCTAAACGATAAGGGCTGTAATTTTTACAAGTCAAAAAAGGTAATCTACACAGGTCTTAAAACCAATGGACAGAACTTCGTGACTGATGCCTAGATGAGGCTGCAGTGGTAGCCAAAGTCTGTTGGGAATCCTGGGGGCTTACCCGGGGCTCCCAACCGTAGGCATTAGGTAGGGAACGCGTTGTTTTTAGTCGGTCGTAGATACCGACTAAAAACAACTCCGGCATAGCATTGATATAGGATTCTTCACGTTAAAAAAAGTGACTGATGTCTTGTATATGTGTGGAAAGTCATTGTACAATACTCGCCTCGTTCAAGCACGGCGGCAAAAGACAATAAACTTTGACAGCCAATTAATCATGGCGGTTAAATCACAAAATCAATATTTGAGCAGCGGTTTTCGAATGCAGCCAACTTCGTGTTAACTGCATTTCCCAGCCACAGACTAATGGAGAAATACAGAGGTCTGTTTTATTAGCAAAGTAATAAACTAAGTTTGTAAGTCTCGTCTTTATTTATTTAATTATTTATATGACATTCATACTTAAACCTCATTTTGTACGTACAAAATATATACCTAGGTACCTACACAGCTGATGATCAGAGACTAGCCTAATTTAACTATAAATTGCTTTTCATCAGATTATTGGATGATAGAAGAGAGTATTTAATTAAAATTATAAACGCGGAATATTTTTTTATATCACTAAGGTGGCCGACAAGCATTACGGCTCACCTGACAAACTATCCTGGTTTCACTCGTGACATTAATGATAAACTTTAACGATATATTTTTACCCTTTAGCGGATAGAGCCCCGTGTGGCGAAGGGTCCCGTGTTGCGACGGTAAAGAGTACCTATAAAATGCCATGCCACCCCAACTCATCCCAAGGGTGTAAGAGGCGACTAAGGGAACAATTTCACAAAACGATCCATTACGTAGAGTTGGAAAACTTGAAAATCATGTATCGCGGTTGTCATTACAATGACAATCGTTAAGCCAAGTAAAAGGCGGCTTAAAAATTTCATCTACGGGTCGTCACGACCTGCTTCTGTCCATTTCAACACGGCAACACAGACTCGCCACCTTTTATGTGGGACATAAAACTATGAGGCGAAATGGGGGCGTATAATTTGCCTTTGCCTACCCCTTTGCCTTTGGGGATAAAGGCGAGATTATATGTATCAATGTATGTATGTTAGCAGGTTATCTGTTCCGTAAACTACTCTGTGCGCCTATACTTTAGCACGAGGTCTATCAACTTTACCTTTTGAGAATATTCCATGTCGGTAACGTCGATGAGTCTATAAAAAGATCATCCCTATAACCTTGGCGAGCTATTGAACCTGTGTATAGAATGTATGACGAATCTTATTGGCTGTGTCCATGCCAAAAATCACACGTTATTATAATGATTGCTTTTTATGGTTATCTTTTGAGTCTAGCGTCCTGGAATTCTTTAAAGTGCAGTATAATTTTATTAGCAGATCTAACTACTTTGTTCCAAATTAAAATAGAGTAGCTACATTTCAACAATTTGTGTTTAAAGTCGCTTGCTTAGTGTTCTGGAAAAATTACTAAGTCAAGCACCTTATGCTACACAGTCAGTCTTTAAAACCGGTGTCAGTTTGTATCATTTTTAACTCGCTTTTATTAGCTTCACTTGTAACTATGTAAGTAAGAAAATCTTGGAATGATAATTTGACCCACTTCCCGTCCGAAAATCAGGCTGAAATTTTGCACACGCTCTGAGTTCTGATGACAATACATGACTAGCTAAAAAACGTCATTACAAATCCAATATGGCGGCCTCCCCAAAATGGCGGACTAGCTGTTTGAAATCCACCCCCATGATATGGGTATCGAATGAAAGGGTTTGCTGTCAGGAATACGAAAAAAATAGTCACGTGACTTAAATTCAATATGGCGGACGTCCAAGATGGCGGATAGGCTATTTGAAATGCACCTCCATGATATGGGTATCAAATGAAAGGGTTTGCTGTCAGGAATACGAAAAATATAGTCACGTGACTTAAATCCAACATGGCGGACAGCCAAGATAAACTATAAAAAACAAGCGTGTTTTTTAGTTATTTAAATTATTAAAATTATTCGTTTACGAGCGTTACTTGAGAAGGCCTGTTAAGTCATTGGTCCTGACTACCAGTACTATAGTTGTTGAGTCAAGGTAGAGTCTCTTGTAGGCAGCTTGAAAATTTTCAACAGAAGGTAGGTAGTCAAAACTGACTTCAAATAAGGGAAATTCACAAATCTGATACAATTTTTTTTCTTTTTGACGTGTGGAAATCCTCAAGGATGTCATGTCGGACTTCCACCGACTAAAACCACACGATGCACTGCTATGTATACCTATGGCCCAGAGTCCCGAAAGGATAACCCCAAGACCCTCGACAGGTTTAGTCTACTATCGCAGACTTTCCTCTAGGATTTGGGTTTTATTCCACTTCTTGGGGCTGGGGGGGAGGGTCGGGTGTTATCCCGCTGCTTTGGAGAGGAGGAGTGTACTATTCCACTTCTTTGAAGGTGAAGAGACACTACACCGCTTTGGAATGCTTCTGTAAGAACGGCGAGAAGCCAACTCGCCGCTCTCAAGCTCTCGCTCATGGAGGCCGATAGTCCTGCGACCTGATACATGGTACAGAATACAACTGGTAACATGTAAGTGCATGCTTCTCCACAGCCTTCATCCTCTTGGTGACTGACTGTACCTGTATTTTATAATGTTGGTTTACATGATATTTTTAAAATACCTATAACTTTATTTACCTACCTTTGCGGGGTCGGTTGCTAATTGATGAAGAAGGTTTAACTTATTTTTATTTGCATAAAATTTTATTTTCGAGGACACCCACCAAGTAAGTAAATCCATTTGTGTAAATATTATGGTCCGTAAGTTATATTTTGGATAAACCAGTTATTTTTAATTTCACAGTGGCTCCTTATTTTGGACTTCAGAGTGATTCCCGATTGCATATAAAATCTACTAGGTACATCTCATTGCAGTAGGATTACCAGCACGTGAGTCAAAATATAACTAACTACCTTTCTTAAAAACTGGGCCTGGATGTGGAAGGCGCAGACCGTGTGTTGTGGTGTAAATTGGGAGAGGCCTACGTCCAGAAGTAGACTGCCACACGCAGATTTGATTGATATTAAAAACACTGAAACTGAGATCTGAAAGCTGAAAGCCCGCCTGATGGATAACCATGGCGCCATGTAGCGAACTGGGTTACTCTCACAGCTTACAACGCTGACAGAGGATCTCAAGGTTTTTTTTATATTAAGCTCGCCAAATTGACGTCGCCACCAGCCTGATGGTAAGCCGTGGCGCATCTAGCGATTGGGGGCCAGTCTCACAGTCCGTAAGACTTTCGACAATGGTCCTCAAGATGGCGGCCCTGTGATGTGCCTCTTCACGGTCCTCTTGAAGAACCCTTCTATGACGTGTCTCTTCACGCTCTGCGTTTCTGTAGTTCGACAGAGACATGATCTTTTGAATCGCTCGGTTCTAGCGAAGGTTCCCTTAAATGGTGGCCATCTATTTTAGAACCATCCTGTCGAAGAAGTATCATTTACATCAACCGTCGTTGATGAAGCTAGTGGGACTTCGAAACCCTGATAATTACTTGTCTGTAGGCAATTATTGATCTAGAAAAGACAGTATGCTGTGGCGTGGATTGGGATAGGCCTACGTCCAGAAGTAGACTGCCAGAGTGACTGCGCTGATTTGATTCTATAAGCAATTATATCAATAGGTATTGCTTTCAGGTTATGTCAACTGTAGTGACGCTTAAGGAAACCACTTATAACAAATCTCATAAATAATTCATGTGAGGTTGCAGTAACTTAGAACTGGTTACAACAGTTCAAATCGTGATAATATTTTTTAAAAACATCATTGTTTACTTTATCCTTACGAGGGCGTTTTTTTTTTAACGTAAGGAAAATCCTACAGGGATCTTATGCCGGGGCTCCTACCGACTAAAAACCACACGTATCCTGCTACGGTTGGGAGCCCCGGGTAGGCCCTCGGATGTCCCCAAGACCTCCCACTTAGGACTAAGTAAATAAGTAAACCAATGTTCTCCTTAACTCCATTCTATTTATTTGTATTCAAATCAAATTTCATCAAATTTGGTTCAGTTCCTGGCCAAATGTATTAATTGAAGTAAGTGACATATGCAAAGTACGTTCTGTCATGCATGCATTATGAAATAATTGTATTAATTGAAGTAAATGTCCTGTAGCATGATCGTTTAGGGATCACTTAATAGCGTATCTAATAGAATGGCCCTTAACCCCCTCCCCCCTTTTTGTTGATCTATCTATTATGTGTAAAACAAAATACAACTGGTAAACTGTGGTATGTGTATAGAATAAATCGGTTTAACCTTTCCGGGGAAAAACGAAGCTATATGTATGTGTTATCTATCTATAGAGAGAATCATAGAACCAAGTGTACTCACTGCCCACTGTCCTTCATGGATGCTATGCCGGACTCCTACTGACTAAAAAACAGCCGACGGTCTGGAGCCCCGGGTAAGCCCTCGGAAGGATGTCCCAGGACTCCCAACAGACCTACGGCTACCACTGCGGCCTCGCCTACGGGGTAGTTCGGGTGTTACCCCCTGTCTTTGGGGGGTTTTCGGGTGTGATCCCGCTTCTTAGGGGGGGCTGCCCACTGTTCTTAACTAGGTTTTCGTATTATGATAATTTTCTGCTATGTAACTGCATTAACACTAACTAGATGCAACTGTTTCTAGTTTTTTTTTCTTCTTATTCTTGGGCTTTCTCGGCTTGAGAGTATGTTAAAGTCAAGTAAAGTTCGTTGTGAAAATATAAATAATTTTCATGTTAAAATTCTTTTTAACAGCAGCGTATTCATGTATGTCCAAGTTTGGACTAAGTTCTACTCTAGTAAGGCGGTGGTACCTTACTAGGGCTTGCTGTGGAATTTGTCGACAAACCTAAAAACTAGCGTTTCACTGCGCTTTATCACTTTCCAACACTTTTGCACGTTGTCGAACCTTTATGTTTAATAATCCACCATAAATTACACATCAAAAATACACTAGTTTTGATAAATTATTATAACGAAATGAAACGCTCGTCTGAAAGTTTCACGCCGAATTCCCTGTTACTAGTGCTAGGTAATATTGATAAGATCCAAAGTGTAATAGGATTCTTTTTTGTCGAACTTCAATAGGTTTTCAATGTCAAATGGGCAAGCTGGTAGGGGTCATCTTCGGCGTACGCATGGTAACCAAATTGATGACCTGCTGGAAAAAGGCCAGGTCAAGAGTACCCTTACCCGCGAGCGTGTATGAAAGCACTTATGAAAGTAGAAAAAGCGGTATGCCAGGATCGTAGCAAGTGGAAAGCCATAGTCTCTGCCTACCCCGATGGGAAACAGGCGTGATGATATGTATGTATGTATGTATGTATGCTTTCAAAACTGTGATATAGTTTTAACAAGTTTATATCTTATATGACGTCAATTCAACTTATACTATTTTTATCAAGCGATTACTAACCGCTACTGAAATTACTAAATCTTACTAATATTATAAATGTGAAAGTTTGTGAGTGTGGATGTTTGTTACTCTTTCACGCTCTAAAAGCTTATCGGATCGGACTGAAATTAAGTACAGGCATAGATTATAGTCTGGAATAACACATAGGCTTATTATCCCGGAAATAGGTTCCCATGGGAAGCCGGAACAAGAAACAAATTTCACGCGGGCGAAGCTGCGGGCATCAGCTAGTTGATAATAAATAACAAATGAAGGAATGACGTCACAAAATAACCTTACAGAAAAAAGCGTTTACTAGGGTTCAATTAAACGAGTTCCAAGCATTTACTTAAGACTAATAAAGAGTCAACAACAAATTATTGCGACAGCCAGCCAGACCGGAAAAACTCGCCTCCTTCCGATAAAATTGTAAACAATGGAAAAAAAACTCGATACATAGTAAACGCTTGATACAAAGATAAATCATTATCATTTTGATAACAAATCTGCTCTTTATAAATGAACCACCCGTGCGTTCGTGCAAAGCTTTTGGGGCTCTTCTCCAAAACGAGAAAGGTACCATTGATTTTAACGTTAGTAAAATCTTTCAGTTATGCTATGCTGGACTCCTAGCGACTAAAACCACACGTCCTACCTAACAGCCTACAGTTTTATTTCATTATATTTCATTTTTAATTACATGTGCTCTACATTGTAATATAACAATGTACAGCAGGGCAAGAGGCCATCAAAATATACCCTACTTTCTCCACTCCACTTTCACTTGATATCCTTTTTGAAGATTTCACAATACAAAACTGTAAGTATTGACACAACTTATCCTGTACCAGAATCAGAGCCCGTCATGGAGCATTATGCAAAACAGACAGCGGTCGTGAAATCACTCTTAATTATCATACTATGGCCAATGACCTTCAAAGTGCAACGATTTATCGCCGGTGAACCTTCATAACGGTCTTATGAGGGTATCACCCTTAAGGTGTGTTTTAGTGATATCAGTATGATTTAGCACTTTCATGTATTAAGGGTTTCATATTGGCAACTTTATACCGTTATAATGCAAAAGGTGTGTAGAGTATTGAGGTAATATTACAATGTTAGCGATGACTGTTGATTACGATTATCAAATTAGTACTTTAATTGATGTGAAAAAAAAGTGTAAAGTCTTTAATAAAATACAGACTTATTCATTTTCAGTATTTTTTTTATTTAATTACATCGAATAATAATTTAAAAAACGTGGACCAGCACTGTCCTCGCCAGCCATCTTAGTCGCACCTATCACTTCTTCTGCCGTATCGGAAGACGTCAGCTTAAAAGGAAAATTAAGAACACCACTGTGGAGCAGCTTCACTACTTCATTGCCAAGGCAGTAGAAACATAGCAGAAGCGGGCTTACCTATTGGGTAGCAGTAATAACAAGATGTAAATATTAAGGTAACACATGTAAAATCTAAAATTTACATTTTTTATAAATTTTAAGTTGAATTCTCATAAGCTAAAGATTGCTTGAAATAAAAGATATGAAAACCAAAAAGTCATTCAAAATGAATTGGCAGTAATTGTGAACTTTTTAATGATATTAGGTATAATTGCGAAAGTTTTCGAATGTAGATGTCTGGATGCTTGCTACTCTTTTCCCCTCAAACGATGGAATGGAGTGGCTGAAATTTAGTAACTGATTAAATGTCTGGAATAATATAGGTCACTTTTTATGCCTGGAATATGTTCTCATGGGAAGCGGCAACGGGAAAAATCCTACGTGGGCGAAGTTGCGGGCGCCGCCGCCGACGCGCAAATTTATTTCTCAAATACCAACAATATGCCAGACAGCAGGTGTCATTCATACCTATGAATTTAATTAAATAATTTATGAATATTAATCCAATTAATTTTCCTTAAAACGAAATACAGTGCGCTGTTTACCTTTAAAATAAAAATACGAATGTAACGGTTGTGGTTATTTATTATTTCCAATTACCTAATTGAATGCAAAAAACCACAAATAACACATTCACTGATTACAGAGTGATTTATGTATGGACGTGCCTAACTGTATTTATTCAAATATTTTGCGTATACTATACTTTTGCGGCAACCATTTTCAGAATCGCAAAATCTGAATATAATAGAATCGAGTGGGTTTCCCACTTCCGACGTTTTGGTGGGAAATGAAACTGGTAAATAGATTCTTCCCAGTAGTAGATAATTGGGCCTAATAGCTTAGTTATTGTGGAAACCTTCCTCTAAACTGGTCAAGACAACTTTATTTCTAGATTATATTTACAGTAGGTTGCTTACGTAAGACATGTGTTTCCCGATATTTAAGTGGAAACCAAGGGCTTAAATCGTTTTCATTATTAGTACGATGTAGGTCTTATGTGACACAACCCAAACCACTGAACTAATTTTTCTCAAATTTAGCGTTTCTAAACTCACAGTAGATTCCACCTTTTTTATTTTTTACGTGCGATATCCTAACGGATTTCATGCCAGACACAAACTGTCTAACCCATGCAATCCTTTAATTCTTATGTTATTTCTTATGTAATTCGCGAACTTGGTGAATTTTCCATTTACAAGCGTTTTCAGTCTTAAAGCCGGGGCCACATTAAAGAAAACGTCAATGCCCATCATCGCGATAAATATTGCGCTAATTATGGCGTTAATTCTTAACGTCACCATTTGAGTAGTGTGGCCGCTTCAACGTAATAATTCTCGCGTGAATGCCCATTCTTGGCGTTAAAATTGACGTTAAGTGTGACCGAATTAAATTTTACAAAAATACCTTAGCTCCTTAAAAATATACTGAATGTATCCATATATAATACTGGCACATAGAAAATATACCGATAAAAATACCGATTATCAAAACGTGTTTATTCTTTAATTACTACCTTAATTTTATAAAAGAAGAACCTAGAATTTGCATTTAACATTTTATTTGAAGGATTGAATTCAACGTCCTTCACCTGCAACACGCTTCGTAAAAAAAAATTACCGAATGTTATTGCAACAAACCCTACAAAGAAAAAAATCATTGCGATGAGGAATTGGGTTTTTATTTTTTCAGGTCCTTAGCGAGCTCCGGGGGAACCTCCCATCTTGCTCCCCCGAGGAGAGACGCCGAACGGTTCTCGACGGGAATAATCTTTGGAAATTCTTTGGCTTTCGGCCGAAAGCCAAAGAATTTCCAAAGATTTTCCCGGCTTTCCGGATTCCCGGCTATAGGGAGGAGGAATACCACCAGGTTTAATGGGTAGGACGGCCCCGTTCCGGAACCGGGAGCCCCAAACCCAGCTGTTTTACATGATAATTTTGCAATCCAATATGGCCGCCGCGCCGAAATCACAAAATTTCATGATGGGTATCGTTTAAGAGGGTTTTTGGTATGCTGAGTACGAATTTCGGGTTAATTTAGAGATCCAATATAACCGCCGCGCCGAAATCACAAAATTTCATGATGGGTATCGTTTAAGGGGTTTTTTGGTATGCTGAATACGAATTTCGGGTTAATTTAGAGATCCAATATGGCCGCCGCGCCGTTATCACTAAATTTCATGATGGGTATCGTTTAAGGGTTTTTTTGATATGCTGAGTACGAATTTCGGGTCAATTTAGAGATCCAATATAACCGCCGCGCCGAAATCACAAAATTTCATGATGGGTATCGTTTAAGGGGTTTTTTGGTATGCTGAATACGAATTTCGGGTTAATTTAGAGATCCAATATGGCCGCCGCGCCGTTATCACTAAATTTCATGATGGGTATCGTTTAAGGGGTTTTTTGATATGCTGAGTACGAATTTCGGGTCAATTTAGAGATCCAATATGGCCACCGCGCCGTTATCACAAAATTTCACGATGGGTATCGTTTAAGGGGTTTTTTGGTAGGCTGAGTACGAATTTAAGGTCAATTTTGCAATCCAAGATGGCCGCCGCACCACCGTTGTAAAATTTCATGTTGGATACCGTTTAAGGGGTTTTTTGATATGCTGAGTACGAATTTCGGGTAATTTAGAGATCCAATATGGCCGCCACGCCGTTATCACAAAATTTCATGATGGGTATCGTTTAAGGGGTTTTTTGGTAGGCTGAGTACGAATTTAAGGTCAATTTTGCAATCCAAGATGGCCGCCTTACACCTTTGTAAAATTTCATGCTGTATATCGTATGAGGGGTTTTTTGGTATGCTGAGTACGAATTTCAGGTTAACGTTTGCCATCCAAAATGGCCGCCGTGCCACTGTTGTGAAATTTCATGTTGTATATAGTTTATGGGGTTTTTTGGTATGCCAAATACGAATTTTAGGTAAATTTTGCTATCCAATATGGCTGCCTCGCCACCGTTATAAAATTTCATGTAGCATATCGTATAAATGGAATTTTGATATGCTGAGTACGAATTTAGGGTTAATTTTGCAAAATTATCTTGAAATTCGTACTCAGCATACCAAAAAACCCCTTAAACGATACCCATCATGAAATTTTGTGATTTCGGCGCGGCGGCCATATTGGATTGCAAAATTATCATGTAGTCACACAGAGATAGATTATAGTCTGAAATGATACAAGTTTTATCCCGGGAATAAGTTCCCATGAGACGCGGAGAAGAGAACAAAATTTCACGCAGGCGAAGCTGCGGGCATCAGCTAGTCTATAATAAATGTTACATTACACGCGAATGCTCGTGTCGGTCAGGGAGGTAGCATCGTAACGTAATGCTCGAGTCGAATCTATAAATGTTACATTACACGCGAACGCTCGTCGGTCAGGGAGGCAGGCCGTAACGTAATGCTCAAAGTCGAATCTAATTTGTTACATTACAGGCGAATGCTCCCGGTGAGGGAGCACCTTTACCCTAACCTTTTATTCAAAATATACCCAAAAATACTGACTTTTACCAATATACCCATTAATATACTGATATCGAAAAAAGTCAATAAAATATACCGAAAAGGTATTAAAATACTGAAAACGGTCACACTCTCACGGTGCGCACTGACACGCGTAGTGTGGCCGCTTCAACGTAATAATTCTCTTTGATGTGCCGCCACTTGAGCTATCGCCTAACGTCAAACGGCAATGTGAATGCCGTTGTCGAATTATCGCGATAATTCGGTGGCTACGCTAACGTTTAACGTTCATCAACGCCATTATTAATGGCATTTCCCCTTAGTGTGGCCCGAACATAACAATAATTTACTCAGATTTTGAAAGTAGGTACCTTTAATATTTTCATAATGAAAATTTTAACCGTGAGTAGTTACACCCAGTCTGCGTCTATTTCATGACGGCATATAGGCTTATTACATGCAAAGATTTAAACAGAAAGTTGTGATTACAAAAAACGTAATTAAGTACCTTCGTTGGTAGTGCAATAGTAATGTATACAACTGCTGTTACTGAGGTTTCAGGTTCGAATCCCAGAACAGAATGTATTTATGGGCGGTGTTGCAAAGTTTTCTATAAATGTATAAAAAATATACTCAATATCATATATATTAGTTTAAATAACATATCAGTTCCTTTACACCCATCACAGCACATAGCTTTATTATTAGCCAAATTTAAAAGGAAATTTCCTACAAATAAAGCGCTCGTGGCCCCGCGGACTCATTGTTCTGTAAACGATCACTGCAGTAAGCAACATTTACTATGGCGCGTGTGTAGCGCCTCTGGTGTTGCAAACGTCTATAGGCTACGGTTACCAACCTTCCGGTGGGCCGTAAGCTTGTCTGCCACCTAAGTAGTATAAAAAAAAAATTACCGTTTTGCAAAATACATAAAAATGCTGAGGTGCGATGAGGCCCTACCAACATACTCGGGACCCAAGTCAGCCTCACCTGCGAGTGGTGCACCTACTGATTTACAAAATGCATAAAACTACTGGACCCATGCCAGCCTCACCTGCGAGTGGTGCACCATGAACACGCCATGGCGTAGAGAAGGAAACTCGAAATAAAACCCAAGGCCAATGAACCCTCCCAAACATGAAAAGCCACGAAAAGCAACGGCCCCCAGTTCCCGGCACTTCCGCTGTCCCCGATTGGACCGACGCGACGACCTAAAAAAGGTCCAAGGGACTGACTGAATGCGGAAGGCAGGACCGTAGACACAGGACCGGGTATTGTGGCGAAGTTTGGTAGAGGCCTACGTTGATTGACATAAAACTATTACTCTGATTTAAACTTCATTACAACATCATCAACAGTAGTAAATCCTGACATGTTACAATTTGCAGGAAAAATTGTGGAAAATAAGTAAGTACTTGCGGCCCACTGACTGTTAGTCTGTTAGAAAAGATGGATGACGACGCTGCCTCGCCAACACCTGCCATTACTCAACCCGGTTCTACTAAGTGTTACTTAGCATATTGTATAGCTAAAATTCTATTAGACTAAATCTTGCTATCAGTTTTTTTTGTGGTATTTGTGGTAGGTATTTATTTCTCCTAGGGATATCCTTCCGAGGTCTTGCCAGGGGCTCCCAACCGTAGGCACTAGGTAGGGAACGAGTGGGTTTTTGGTCGGCAAAAGTCTATTATAGCATCCATGATGGATTTTCCAGACGTAAATAAGGCGTTTTCTAAATTCTCTAGCTCTAACAGTCAACCATACGTAATCCAGAAAAAATAAGGTTAGGTATATAGGTACTAGTGAAATGACAAACAAGTCAATTTTAACAGCCTGTTGGTAGAACGGGTAGCCTATACGTTTCAACACGACTATTAAGTTCGAAAAGGCGCCTACTGCAACTTTCATAGGTTATGGTGATTACTTTCGATCAAGTTAGGCTGTACACTTAAGTGTACAGCCTAACTTGATCGAAAGTAATTATCTTCGACTTCAGTAGTAAAAACAGAAAAGTTCGCAAAATAACTCAGGAGTACCTTCACTGATAGCGAAGAGTATTTATTTAATTGCGATAGTATGACAACGAGGCTTAGACCA
The DNA here is from genome assembly GCA_933228765.1 of Miltochrista miniata. Taxonomy (NCBI): domain Eukaryota; kingdom Metazoa; phylum Arthropoda; class Insecta; order Lepidoptera; family Erebidae; genus Miltochrista; species Miltochrista miniata. The sequence continues at coordinate 2,372,715 of OW121765.1, read as the reverse complement.
TATATCACGGGACTAGCTTTTGCGAACCACCGCATACAAAAATATTCTGCTAGTTTTCATAGCGGGTAAAGGAGGAAACACAAAGAGATATAAAATTTCATTATATTTAAAAATGTATTAATCGACAAACGCGTAATGGCTGTTGTGTGTTAATTTTTATTGTTTAGTCAACTACAATGAAATGTACTAGTTTAATCATATAAAATGATGTACTGATGTACAGTGCTTTTTATAAAGCCAAAAGACCAAATGGTCTATTGGCTTGGCAGAAAACAATGCTTAAGTAAGGCGCATCCTGTGGTTAGATGATCTAAGCTACGAGGTTATGTTTGTTCACGTCATTATACTGATACTACTATAAGAAAATAGAATAGGTAATAAGCAAGTTAAAACATACCCAGTTTTAGCCCAGTCTAGGCAGGCAACTGGTGTTCGTCTTTATAGAATAGAATAGAATGCTTTATTGTACACCAATTTAGAATTACATGAATACTGAATACCTACATGTTTTAAAATGTGCAACGGGTGGCCTTATCGCTTAATGTAATTTCTTCCAGGCAACCTTTAGATGGATAAAAATGTTAGAGATAAAGTTCATGACTGGGAGGTTATTTTATTGAAGAAGGTACCTATTAGGTAGGCTTTATGTTTGTTTTCTGATACTAAGTAGTTGTAGCCGGGTGTCAGTAATGACATTAGTTAAGTCAAGATGTAAGCCTTTGCAACTTGAAATTTTTTGAAGCGCCTCTGGTGTTACAGTCGTACATAGGCTACGATATAATCAACCATCAGGTAAGCCGTAAGCTCGTCCACCAGTTGGTAGTAAGTATAGAAAATAATTTAAGGTGGTCTCTAATCTAACAACCCGCACAAATAATAAACTAACAACAAGCACATGCAACCGATGTAACATTTACTGAAATGAAAATGGGAAATGGGAAAGTAGAGTCAAGTCTGCGCCCACATTAAGTCCAGTTTGACGAGACCATACGAGACTCACAAAAACATTTCTATCTTGGGATCAACAAATAGCATTAAAAAAGTTCCATTCTAAATTTAAAAATATGGAACAACTTTTTCCGCAGCAATTTTCTTTGTATTGCCACTGAAAGTTAGCAACAAATTATGAGTTCATCTCAAAGGAATGTAAATTTACATAACCATCCCGTTATGGAGGTTGGCACGTTGTAAAGTGTTTATTTGCATTTAAATGCACAATAAGCGTGGCTAATGTCGCTAGCTCGCCCATTTTATTTATCGATTATTACAATAATTTCGTAATTAATCGTGATATTCTGAAAGGGTCTAGCAGCGAGTTGAAGTTCATAGTAATTGAGCACGTTAAAATGGCCTTATGGGTGCGTTTTAATGAAGAATTAACAGCTGATACTAGATAGCTAACAGGCCTAGAATCAAACCATCACGGTCATGCTTTGCATTCCATAAATGATTATGAAATTGGTATGTTTTAACTTTTACAATAATACTGCATTCTAAAAGAGTGCAAGAAACTATGCATGTTTCAGTTTTTCTACTAGTTAAAGCTCAAGGGCCATCATTTAAGCAAGCATCGTAAACTGTCAAATTGTACCGTAACCGATGCGTCGATTTTGTATTGAGCTAAGATTACAATTCTGTTCTGATACAATTGAAATAGCAGTCTGCCCCAGCACTATAAGTACATTATAAACACCCAAACAAAACATTGTGGATGACGTAAATATATATATATATTTTTTTTATACTACTTAGGTGGCAGACAAGCTTACGGCCCACCGGAAGGTTGGTAACCGTAGCCTATAGACGTTTGCAACACCAGAGGCGCTACACACGCGCTGCCGACCCGGACGCAGGTTGTGACGACCCACAGTTGAAATTTTACCTACAAGCCGCCCATAAGGCCTTCAACTTGGCTTAACGACTGTCATTTTACTGACAACCGGGACCAACGGCTTAACGTGCCTTCCGAAGCACGGAAACGCTCGTAAATAAATGTCACAAAGTGGTCCACGTGGTGGTCACCCATCCATATACGGCCATAGTAAATGTTGCTTACTGCAGTGATCGTTTACAGAACACTGAGTCCGCGGGGCCACTAGCGCTTCTTTTTTGTATCCAACCAGGATTCAAAATTACGATCCCGAGACACTATCAACACGGGAGTGCCGAAATTACTCAGTCCGTCTGTTTTTATTCCCTGGTATACAAACATATTTTTTTGATATCATGGTGACTATCTACAAAACTACAGACTCTAGGCTTAAAATTTATTTAAATACTGTTATCCTAGCAATAATAGTAAGGATTGTATCCATATCTCTAACAATTTCCCGTTCGTCGTATGTCAAGTCACAACGCGGACATGTCCATATTCAACACAATATTTCTTACTATGACCATGCACGTCCACAATGTAGGAAATAATGCATATGTAGCGAATTCATGTAAAGTAATATGTGTTGGAGCTTATAATTTATGATAATTATGACACCGCCTGCTAGATTGTAAGCTCGTAACTCGTATGGTTAGGTCTGATATAGGGTTACCTTCCGTGTACCCTTATGTTGTGGCATAAGTTCCTTGCTATGGTTTTCTACTACTGTCTACTCTCATAAAAGACTATTAGATATGTAGGTACCTACTTTTCTTTCAAAATGTCGCTGATATATGTCATGACATGAGTTTTTGAAGACAGATGTCAGCGAGCTATAAAAAGGAACCCTATTAGGTACGGGGTTCTTCAAAGGGGCCCTAGAAGGTTTTTACAGGGTCGGCAGCGCGAATGTAGCGCCTCTGGGGTTGCAAACGTTCATAGGCTGCGGTGATCACCAGTCTATCAGGTGGGCCATGTGCTTGTCTGCCACCATAGTGGTATAAAAAAAATAGGTTCAAAATTATTCAGATGAACACGAATCGGAAACATGAGTGCATTTATTTTTTGGTGATGAATAATGCACAAATCTTGCGTTAATTATTATAATAATCCTTTTCAGCGCGGCTGTTTTGGAATTGCCTACTTGCCGTAGGATAAATTGCAAATGGTAAATTGTGAATTACATCTGCATAATCTGTTCATTCATGAAAATGCGCGACTATAATAATATATGAACAACCCTGAAGTCTTTATTCTATAGTCACAAAAATGCATATTAAATTCTCCTAAAACGCTTTGCAACCCAGTAGGGTCAACTATCGTAACCAATGAGGTTAATCCGAGGTGCGATTATTGCTAGTTAAAAAAAAATAAAAAAAAACTTTAGGGTCAAAAATGTTCAAAACTAAAAAAAGCACTTAAATTACATGTTGCTATCCGGCCATAGTGATGTACCATTTATGTACATGTCACTAAGTTGAGACATAAATAATTACTTGTCACCGTGTAACAACTAAATGGAATTATCACTAAGTACCTTTTCGAACCAGTTTCGGTACAATTGCATGTATTTGGATATTTATGGTGACATAGACAAATGTGTACAAAAACGCTATTAGTGAACAATTGAGTAGATAAAAGTGCTATTTAAAAGTTTTGTGTTAAATTGGTGGGAACGGTTTATAGTTTTAATGAGTTGTAGTACGGAGTAAAGTTAATTTAATATGTACTGGCATAAGTAGTTATGGGAGGCATAAAGTATTATGTCAATACTGATTGCTCCAATCAATCAATATCAATACACATAATAAAATTGTAACAGGTCGCTGTCTGTACATGGAAGATAAATAAGAAAAAATATTATATATTTAGGCTTTATGAACGCAATAGAACCCAAAACAATGATTTTTAGAATTTTTGTCTGTTTGTCTGTATGTCTGTATGTCTGTATATCTGTTTGTCTGTACGTTTGTGCACGCTAATCTCAGGAAACACTTAACCGATTGTAATGCGGTTTTTTTATTGCGTTAAGGTGCGCCAAAGGCGTGGACTGAATTGTTTTAAAATAGACTTAATCTTTAAGCTCTTTTATGATTAAGCAAACAGGGCTGTTTCACACGCTGCTTGATGAGTCTGATGAAGAAATACCACTCCTTTCATACACTTTATGTGACGTAAACGAAGTTGCGGGGTCAGCTAGTGTTAGAATATTTTTATAGAAGACTTTTATATGTTGTCGATAAACTCAGATTTTTATTGACTGCCTCGCCTCGGTGGTGCAGGTGGTAGTGTAACCGTCTGCCGCGCTTATGGTCCTGGGTTCGATTCCCGGGTCGGTCCAAATATTTGTGTGATTCACAAATGTTTATTTCAGAGTTTGGTGTTTTCTATGTATAACTAGATGACACTCGCGGCTTCGCCCGCGTGAGATCCGGTAGACGTTCCCGCTTCCCGTAGGAACATTATCCCGGTGATAAAAAAGTAGCTTATGTGTTATTCCAGACTATAAGCTATCTCTGTACCAAATTTCAGCCCAATCCGTTCAGCCGTTAGAGCGTGATTGAGTAACAAACATCCAAACATCTAAACATCCATACATCTTCACAAACTTTCACATTTATAATATTAGTAGGAAGTAGGATAGGATATTAGTAGGAAGTAGGATAGTAGGATATACAGGGAGTTCATCCTCACACTGTACGTCCGGAGCGTTAGAGCACGGTTAGATCCGATAGGGGTTTTCTTCCGCGCACGCTTAGGTTGTGGAATGATCTTCCTGTCTCGGTTTCCCCAAACGCCTACAGTATGGCGTTCTTCAAAAGGGGTCTTAGAAGGTTTTCACAGGGTCGGCAGCGCGAGTGTGGCGCCTCTGGTGTTGCAAACGTTCATAGGCTACGGTGACCACCAGTCCTTCTGGTGGGCCGTATGATTGTCTGCCACCTTAGTGGTATAAAAAATATGTATGTATTTAGAAATATAATACGAGTGATGTATCAGTCGTCTAAATCCCATAGCACAAGCTTATATCAACTTAATTTGGTCTAGATGATTTTGTGTGAAAATGTGCACAAATATTCATTTTATTTATTTATTTTATCATCATTGCTTTTCTACCTAATAGAGAGCAAAGCAGTAACAAATTAACAGGATCTGGCTAATTATGTTGACTTTCATAATGTTTACGTAAGAAAGCAAGCAGCTGTTACCTTTATATGCAGACTAGACACTATTATCAATAACTGGCAGATGTCACGTGGTTTCAAAAGCGTAGTTCCCTTTCCCGCGGGCATTTAGGTATAAAATAATAGTCTATAGATATCTATTTACTCAGGAAAAACGTAACATTTTAACAAAAGAATTATTGAAATCCGTTCAATAGTTTTTGAGTTTATTCGTAACAAACATGGAGTAGATACTTACATACAATATTAACAAAAAAAACCGACTTGAAACAAAAACTAAAAAAATAAAAATAAATTAACGTAGCACAAAGTAATAGGTAAGTATATTTAGATTTATCAGATATTATTGAATGTAATACTGAAATCAGTGCCAAGTAAAACTATAGGTTTAGGTAGGTATTATTAATCTCTCATAGAAATATTGGCACCGCCTTCAGTATTACATTTAATAATATCAGATAAATCTAAATATACTTACCTATTACTTTGTGCTAAGTTAATTTATTTTTATTTTCTTTAGTTTTTGTTTGAAGTCGGTTTTTTTTTGTTAAAATTTTTTTTCATTATTTTTAGTGACGGGTGGACTGAAAATATATTTGTCTAAGGGTATTGTTCTTCCCAATACAAATTAATCAAGCCCAAACACAAGGTAACTACTGTAAATCGTTAAGGAATTCCCTCGATTCTAGGGGTTTTCTTCGATTTCTCCAGGATCCCACTATCCGATTCTGACTTCCTGTATATGGGACCACATGGGAAGCACCAGCTTTCAAATAAAAAAAAAATCTTCAAAATCGGTTAACCCGTTCAAGCGATTTGCCGGTAACAAACGGTTTTTGGAAGTCGGTAAAAATAAAAGACAACGATACAGGCAGATTACATTACATAGTCATTGGAATAATGTTATAATCGAAAGAAATGCTATATTGAATTGCATGCAAATGTATGCTGTGCTATGTATTATATGTTAAGAAAATGCAGTCCGAATCTCCAGCTGCCCACAGCAAACCTCCGGGCTACCTGTTGGTACAAGTAATTTTGGAAATCAACTCTTTTCTAATCGTTTTTCTGTTATTCTATTCTATAGTAGGTAACTACTATAAAATTTTCACGGACATAATGCACATACACTATGGGTAATGGGCTTAGACCATATATCACGGGACTAGCCTTTGAGAACCACCGCATACAAAAATATTGTGCTAGTTTTCATAGCGGGTGAAGGGGAAACACAAAGACATATAAAATGTCATTATATTTAAAAATGTATTAATCGACAAACGCGTAATGGCTGTTGTGTGTTAATTTTTATTGTACAGTCAACTACAATCAAATGTACTAGTTTAATCATATAAAATGATGTACTGATGTACAGTGCTTTTTATAAAGCCAAAAGACCAAATGGTCATGTGCAATGGCAGAAAACAATGCTTAAGTAAGGCGCATCCTGTGGTTAGATGATCTAAGGTAATGGCTATCAGGCAGCGAATATTAATATTTCATTTTTGTTGTATTAAGGTGATTGATTGATTGATTGTATTATGTATATTGTATGACAAATCACAGCTGATTGTATGACAAATCACAGCTGATTGTCAGAGAGTATTCTATGGCAATGGATAAACTCATAAACTCAACATCACATTATGCTGACCGTTTTGACTCACTATCAGACAAAACTGCAAATGCAGCCAGTCAGAGCCAAAGAATCCACACACCCCATCAGATCAGCTGTGTAGTATACTAAACCAATCAGAAAACAGTCCTAGTTTAATACCCACTTATAATACAGGGAGTCAAAGTTTTATGTTCAGTAATGAAATTGGAAAAGATATGGGCTTGAAATGAAAATTATTTACCCAGGGAGAGTCATTTATAAATTATTGCATGCCTTCAGCATCATATACCCAAATTATGAAGTCTATATGTAGGCATAAGTTTCAAAGTAGGGATAATTTGGTAATTTTTATAGGAAACAGGGGCAATATAACAAAACAGGACCTTGTAAAGTATTGTGATACATTAGATTCATTAACCCTAAATAATATTATAATATATACACTGCCCTACAGTAAATCAATGCCAGTTGCAGAGTATAGGCTTAGGGAGCAATTGAACTTGACATTACACACTATTGCATATTATAATAAAAAGTTCAATATTATTGACACTAACTCTATTGTTAGAAATAATTATTATTTGACTAAAGGAAAGCATAAGCTTTCAAATTATTGTAAAAGACAGGTAGCAAAATCGCTACAGTATTATATTGATATTTTAGCCAAAAACCTGGCTACCCAAACTGCTTCTTTTGAGCAGTCTAATGACATAGTATGTAATAGTAGGACTAAGGATATATGTTTATATCCGAGTAATTTAAATTAGGTTATGAGACAAAAGAGCAAAACTCTTGCACTCAATTTGACATGTACCCACAGCAAAATAATAAACATAAGGTCCCTCCGGCCACTGAATCTATTCAGTACGGAAATACTGGTTTACACCTGGTGCACCAGAATGTAGAAGGTCTGCTCGGCGGGAAGGAGTTGGAGTTGGAGCTGTGCATTGATTTGAATGGAATAGACATTTTTTGTGTAACAGAACATTGGTTAAAGCAGCATGAAGTAATGTTGAACTTTAAAAATCATCAGGTTGCTAGCTCTTTCTGTAGGATAAAATGTAAACGTGGAGGCTCATTAATTCTTATTAACAAGGCTATAAAATTTAAAGAACGTAAAGACATAGTAAGCCTCTCTGTTGAACGAGTCATTGAAATAGCTAGTATTGAGTTCGAGCAGTTCATTGTGTTAAGCGTATACAGTCCCCCGGATGCTCCATACACACAGTTTGAGGAAATACTGGAAGATGCTTTGTTTAAATGCCAGAGCTCTAAAAAAGCAGTAGTCGTTTGTGGAGATTTCAATGTAGATATTTTAGATTCTTCGGTGGAACCTTCAAAGAGACGGAAAATGTTGAACTTATTTAAGTCCTTTGGTTTACATAATGTATTTTTAGAACCTACTCGTATAACTGGCACTAGTGCTACTTGTATTGATAACATTTTCACTAATACACACCCCATTAAGAATTGTATGGTAGACCCTGTAAAATCTGATCATCGAGGACAATCTGTTCTGTATGCTAGAAATGTTTCCAGAAGTAAGAATGTAATCAGTTTTGTACCAGTCAACTCGAAACGCTTAGAAACTTTCAAAGAAAATATAGCCAAAAAGATAACAGAATTGCCCGATTACACTACTGTAGATAAATCTTACGCTGATTTATTTAACTTAATACATGATGAGTTTGGTAAAATTTTTACACCAAAAACAGTATCGTTCGGAAGCAGGTCTGTTTTCAGTGACTGGGCTACACCTGGTATTTATAAAAGTCGTAAGAGGCTTTATGAACTTTATTCGGAAAAAGCATTTAATTTTAACCCTGAGTTTAAGGAATATGTTAAAAAATATTCAAAGACCTTTAGACAAGTTTGTTCCTTGGCAAAGTCAAATTTCATTAGAAATAAAATTACAGCTTCGACAAATGTAATTAAAACTACTTGGAACATTGTAAATTCTGAATGCGGTAGGTCTAAAACGAGTGAACGAAGCACTCATTTAAAGATAAACGGGCGCCACGTCACAGGGGATCTGGAAGTAGCGACTGAGTTTGAAAAATTTTTCAGTAATATACCTATTCATATAACGAATACTCTTCGGTCGTCTTCCGCTTCCGCTGAGCAAATATTGTCAGAATGTGTAGATAGCTGTCAACACGCGTTCGAATTCACGACTGTTGACTGCAACGACATTCTGAAAGCTTACAGGGCTATTAATGTTAAAAAAACCGCAGACCTATGGGGGCTATCGGTAAAATCTGTATCTAGTGTCATTGATGTCATAGCCCCTTACTTGGCAGCTGTGTTTAACGATTGCGTTTCGGGTGGTGTGTTTCCTGATTTAATGAAACACAGTAAAGTTATACCTTTGTTCAAGGCCGGCAGTGCTTCTGATCCAGGTAATTTCAGACCTGTCTCAGTGTTGCCGACTTTGAGCAAGATATTTGAAAAATTAATACTTGAGCAGATGCTGACCTATTTTAACAGTCACAAATTATTTCATAATAAACAATTTGGCTTCACTAAAGGACGTTCGACGACCGATGCTGGTGTAGATTTGTTGAAGAGTATTTATGAGGCCTGGGAAGATAAACATGATGCGCTTGGCGTGTTTTGCGATTTGTCTAAGGCTTTTGATTGCGTCCAACATGAGTCATTGATCAGGAAACTACAGCACTACGGGATAAGGAACAAGGCTCTCGATCTTCTGACTTCATATTTGAACAATAGAACTCAGAGGGTCGATGTCGGTGGCACACGTTCCGGGGGATCGGTGGTTACTATGGGCGTCCCGCAGGGTTCGATACTCGGACCATTTTTATTTTTAATTTATATTAATGACCTACCCTATTACGTAGGGGACACTAACGGGATTGTTTTGTTTGCAGATGACACTTCCTTAATTTTCAAAATTAAAAGACAACTAGATGACTATGACGATGTTAACAATGCAATCCTAAAAGTAGTACATTGGTTTAACACTAATAATCTTAGCCTGAATGAAAACAAAACTAAATGTATTAAATTTACCTTGCCCAATGTAACACAGGCAGAAACCAATGTGCAACTTAATGGCCAAGAGTTGGAACTTGTGAAATCTACTGCGTTCTTAGGGTTGACGATCGATTCTGGATTGCAGTGGGGCCCACATATTGAAAAACTGGCTGGCAGATTAAGTTCAGCAGCATTTGCTGTCCAAAAGATTAGGCATTTGACTGATGTAGAAACAGCGCGAATAGTGTACTTCAGTTACTTCCACAGTGTAATGTCGTACGGTATGCTACTATGGGGCAATGCCGCAGATATAAATACAATTTTTGTTTTACAAAAACGGGGCCATAAGAGCCATATATAGATTAGGTCCAAAGGTCTCTCTGCGAGAAAAATTTAAGGAATTAAATATTCTGACTGTGGCATCACAATATATTTTTGAAAATCTTATGTATGTTCAGAAAAAATTATCTAGTTTTACTAAGTTAAGCGATAGACACAATGTGAACACCAGACATAAAAAGAACCTTGCCGTTTATCATTGTAGACTGAACAAAGTCAGTAATTCTTTCCTGGGTAACTGTATACGTTCTTACAACAGGCTTCTAAGCGAAATTAAAAGCATGCCTCTAATTAAGTTTAAAAAGTGTATAAAAAGTAAATTGTGCTGCAGGGGCTACTATACAATTGACGATTATTTGATTGATAAGGAAGCCTGGAAGTGAACTGCTTGCTCTACTGATGGAGTCTACTTATTGTAAATATGTAGTGCACAAAAAGAATAGCCCGCCGAGTTTTTTGCCAGTTCTTCTCAAGCGGGCCGCGTTCCGAACTGGTGGTACTATTTGCATTGTATTCATTGACGTGTCGCAAGTGCCTATGTATTAGGATTATGCGAAATAAATGTTTTTTTGAGTTTGAGTTTGAGTTTGATTGATTGTATTAAGGTTGCAATGTTCGACCTTGACAAATCGTAAGGCAATACGAACGATTGCAGCGTACGCTTTTGCCGGATTTCATTCGATTCTAATACATTATATTACTGTTATAAAATCTGAGGGCTTTTAAGAAAAAATCTATAGGTAGGTAAAATATTGTTCTAAAGACCTATATCTATTTTATGAGAAGTTTTTATGAAAATTAAACTCATTTATTTAAATAAAAAAAGTACATTTCTTCTTAAGATTTTTGCAATATTTCTCATTTTTCGAGAGCGATTCCGATCCAACAAAGTATTCCTAATCGTGTTTTGATACGTTAAAAAAGCAAGAGTATCTAATTAATTCCAAGAATTACCTAGTATAAAGTTGACCCCAAGATGAGTCTCTTCCGAACATAGAGCCCCTAATGCATACTTAAACTCGTAGTACCTACATAGAAATACCGGACTCTTAAGACCAATAATTTTAATGGATCACACACATTTTTGTCCCGTTACCCGTGGTGGGAATCAAACCCACGACCTCATGATCCACAGTAGCAATTTTCGACCTCTTTACCAACAAAGTGTAAACAATCCTAAACTATATTCACATAATCATGTCATGTTCCTACGTACTCATATGCACCGTGCACGGCAAAATCTTATCATATATTATGGTAAACGCGTGTTGTATGTATGACCTTTCAATTGTTTCCTTGTGTGGTGAATTTTAATTCGCCATGGTTTCCGCGTAGCGTTAGACATAAGACCGAAGTTGCATATACTCGTATCTACTATAGTTAGTATTTTGTATTTGTTATGTGTTTTTTATGGGAACTTGTCTCGACGTGACGGCGTCAGTCCTGTCTACATAGACTCATCAGCAATGATCTACGTATTTAATATTTGCATTGAAGTTATTAATTTTACATTGGACTATAAAAAATTTACTACCTTTTTTGAATTCTAAATTGAGTGAATGAGTGGCAATAAAGTGGCTAGAAGTTTGTGATCAGTCAGTTTGTAACCTTGAGTCTGACCTTGATTATTACTTTCTTTGAAGATGGCAAGAAGGGGGTGATAGTACCTACTGCAGAATAGGTGCTCTTATCAACCTAGATAAAGCCAAGCTGATGATTGTGCTTACTGATGGAGGATTAGCGAAATAAATGTTTTTGATTTTGATGTTCGAAATTCTGCTACAAGTGTCTTTTTCAGGATAGGATTCAGATCAAGAGACAGTGCCGTGACCTCTGTAGTTAATATTTTAAGTCTAAAGCTGAGCCGGTGAACTTTGTTCCGCCATATCAAGTTGACCCGATATTTTTGCATATAAACTTTGCCCCGGCTGTATGGAACAAAAAAAAAAGAATTAGCGAAATCGGTCCAGCCATTCTCAAGTTATGAGCGTACATTACTTTTTGAAGATCCATTTTTACATAGATTTGTTGGTAACTTCTGAATCATATTTTGCTAAATTTGGTTAGTGTAACTCGTATCGCAAAAAAATAAGCAAAAACTGTATCCCAGATTGACGTGAGACGTATTAGTTACGATTGTTAGGACACGTCCTGATGATCTACCTTGAAGGAGAAGTAGGTTAAACTCGTGATACCCAAACAAATTATATGCAATCATAAAGATCATTCTAAATGTACAAAAAATTTAGATCCTTTGATTGCAAATTACAGCTTTGTGTGTTTTTTACTCTATATAATTATATTGGTGCATATTTAATACGGTATTTAGTCGGTTTGAATTTTAAGCACTATGTTTTTTGAATATTTCTAGAATATCAAGAAAAAATTGCAGTAATCGAAATTGAAATCATCAAACTGGGTATAAGTAAAATTTATTTGATGTCGCCATCCCAATTTATCCCGAGGGTAGCGTAAGACGCGACTAAGGGAACTCTTTCGCAAAACGATCCATTGCGTAGAGAAGGAAAACTCGAAATGAAACCCGGCTATCACTAATGACAATCCTTAAGCCAAGATGAAGGAATTATGGGCGGCTTGAAAAATTTCAACTGCGTTTCGTCACGACAAGCGTCTGTCCATATTAATACGGCAATTGGCTAACCACCTATTACGTGGGACATAAAACTACAAGGCGAGATGTGGGCGTATGCAGAAGCATACCTCTGCCTACCCCTTTGTGGATAAAGGCGTGACTATATGTATGTATGTATATAGTACTTTAAAAAAATCAGAACTTAATGTCATCAAATACTTACTTTTTACGCTTTATTAGAAATAACATTAACACATTTACAAAGGCATAAGGTATAGTAAAGAATACGACAATATTTTCGATATCTAGACACGCGGTAGAGTGCCAAGCCAAGTTCAAGTAACAGAACTGGCGAGCAGCACCGTGTGTAATATTATTATTCCACATACATCAAATAGTCACGCCTTTATCCCCGAGGGGGTAGGCAGAGGCATAGTAAACGCCTACATTTCACCTGATAGTTTTATATCCTACATGCATAGGTGATGAGCCTATTGCCGTGTTGGAATGGACGTTGAATGATTTTTTTAAGTCGCCTATAAGGCCTTCATCTTGGCTTAACGATTGTCATTTCACTGACAACCGGGTTTCATATAGAGTTTTCCTTCTCTACACAATGGATATCAATTTCTAGCAGATCGTAAAGAATCAATTAAATTACATGATGGAGGTAACTATTAGGTCCGGGGAGGAAAAGGGGCTACTTTTATCCCGGATAACATTTTATTCCCATGGGAGTCATTTTTGTGTGACAACCAAATACGAGCGGAGCTTAGTGTGTAAACTAGTTTTAATTACTACATTCGGTACTTGAAAAGTAGGTATTAGGTATGTTTCGTAATCCTCAACACGAGGTGACTGTTAAGTACGTACTTCACTGAGTGTTAGTACGTATATAATAATGTAATTAATAAGTGGATAAATAAAATAAAAATACACAAGTATTTTGCCCCATAAGAAAGAAAGTTATCATCAAGCCAAATCATTATCTTTAATGTGTCGAATTGGTCTATAACAGTCAATTGTGGGACGGAGGTCTCTCCTAAATTACGCCCCAATACACGGTCTATATTTCTCCAATGTTTTGACTGACTTTTGCGCCAGCTACGAACCTAATCAAACAACTACCTACCTCATTCACCTGTGTCGATTCGGAGAGTAATCTAATCAAATGCCAATTCGAAAATTCATATTTCCATAATCACAATAAATGCAATCAGAGAAGCAATCTGTAGGCATATATGTAGTTACGTAGGTGTGCATAAACGTACAAATAAACAGCGCACGCGCCGGGTGCCACGACCTGGCTCAATGCTATACTATGTCCATGTGGGCAACGCACACATGCCAACTGCGCGTGTGTGTAAGCACACGTGTCGACGGCTTGTTTACATCACTACAAATGTATATTATAGAGTGACAAACAGTTTTGATCATTTTGCACATTGCTCATTTTTGTAGTTTATGACACGGTTCTAGGATTATGAATCATCAATTTATCAACTTTACACACAGCTGCACTTGAGGGCTAGGATATTATCAGATAAATTAAATTAGTTACACGTAGAAGTCTTTTCATAGATAATAGTGTATTGGGTGACGTCAGTAGGTTATCGATGTTTATTCTATAAGAATACGGCAGATTTTCCTGGAGTACTCAAATTGACTCAAATCAAATCTAGAATTAATAAAACTTATAACAGTCGAACAAAATTAGTAATGACTTAAAACAGAACTAATCAACGTGAACTTGTGCACTTAGACACAAATGCGGTATTCGTAAGATGGCCGTAAGAGTTCTGGTCTTGTTGGCAGTACTATGTTTTTATGTTTTTCATTGTTAAAAACCAGCTACTGCCTGATCTCTTAACTCCCTTACATGCGTCTATAGTATACCCGCCGAGTTTCTTGCCAGTTCTTCTCAAGCGGGTCGCGTTCCGAACTGGTGGTACTTTTTGCATTGTATGCATTGACGTGTCGACTCGCAAGTGCCTATGTATTAGGATTATGCGAAATAAATGTTTTTTTGACTTTGACTTTGACTTTGACTTTGACTATACCATGTCCTTGCCGTATCAGTCAGCAGGTTCACTATTTTGTGCAGCACCTGCTAATTACTGATTGGTAAATGAAACTAGACACGAAGTGTTCTGAGCATAATCACTTCATTATCTTAATTTTACGCTTTACCATCAGTTGAAAAATAAAAACTGACTTCTTGACCGACCGCACTAATAAACATATACGCGAGGTGGTGAACTAAGCAATGGAGGCCGCAGCTCCACACAATCGCGTTAGTGTGAAGGCACTCATACAGACAATTACAACTTACAGCATCTGAAACGGTCTACTGTATCTAAAACGTTAGTTTTGCACAGAAAGAAATGTTTGGCTTTTTTTTTTTACGTGAGGGAAAATCCTCAGAGGATGTTATGCCGAACTCTTACCGACTAAAAAACCTCACGCAACGCCCACCAGCCTGTGGTTGGGAGCCCCGGGTAAGCCCTCGGAAGGATGTCCCGAGACTCACAACAGACCCACGGCCGCCAATGCGGCCTCGCTCAGGGGGTGGTTCGGGTACTATCCCGCGCCTTTAGGGGGTTTCGGGTGTTATCCCGCTTCTAAGGGGGGGCATGCGTGAGTTGCTCACGTCACGCTGCCGTCATGGGCCTGCTTCTGTAAGGACGGTAAGCGACCCTCTCACCGTCCTCAGACCCCCGGTCATGGAGGCCGATAGTCCTCGGCGAAGACACGTCGCGTCGGCGGCGTCCAGGCCGCCGACTGCGGAACTCGGGTGGGAGAGCTCTCTCCCGCACCCGGCCCACCGCCTCCTTCACGAGCATGACCTGCTCGCAGAAAGAGGCGGCGCAGTCCCACTTACTCCCGCTGGAGAGCATGGCTCGCACCATGGTCTCGAGCGAGAGAGTGTCCACGCCCAGACCCACTACGAGGACTTGGCGCTGTTGCGCCCACGCCGTGCACTCCACCAGCGTGTGGAGCGCCGTGTCATCGCTCTGGTCTTCGCAGTGCTGACACTCGGCCGTGGTTTCCCGGTGTTTTCGCTACAGATACCTACCGAAGCTACCGTGCCCGGCAAGTATCTGTGTCAACCGGTAGGAGAGAGCACCGTGTCTCCTCTCCAGCCACTCGTCCATGACCGGTCTGACGGCCACGATTGTGGCGAATCCCCCCTTTGGTTGCTTAAGTCGCACCCTCCATGTCTCCACGGTTTCCTGGTGGTCCAGGGACCGCTGGGCCTTGATTTCTCGAGCCGCAGGCCTTTGGCCCCGCTCCAACGCCTCCTTGCGCCATCTGAATAGTGACGCAAGGGCTCTCGCTTCCAGGTCCCATGCAGGGGTCCCGGCTAGGAGACATGCCGCCTCACTGGAGATCGTGCGGTATCTTCTTATCACCCTGACGGCCATCACTCTCTGCGGACTCAGCAGTCTAGCCACATTGATGGCCGTCAGGGTCTCTGCCCATACGGGAGCCCCGTATAGGGCCATGCTTCGCACGATCCCCAGGTACAGTCTCCTGTAAATAGCGTTGGGTCCCCTGATGTTGGGCATCAGCCGCGCGAGTGCGGCCGATGCTCCCCTCAGTTTTGGGACCAAACTTCGGAAGTGATGTAAGAAATGCGTGGCTTAAGTAAATATTTTCCTATTTCACTGGTCACAGATTGACTTTAACTGCGTCATTATCTGAGTGACTGCGTCTTTGCCGTGACGTTATCAGTTATCATTTTACAATGTATTTTATTTTAAATTTTTATTAGGTATGGCTTAAAATAGAGGCAAAAATCTACGATTTATTAGTTAAAATAACAACATTTTGCCGCCGCTGCTACTTGAAATTGGTCACTCTAGTAATGTAGCAATTAACTCTTAGATTTCTGCAACAATTTATTGCCTATGCAAATAAATCACAAGTACTGTAAAATGTCAAGTCCATAAAATAATTGCTTTGACGGATCAAGACTGTTTAGTCGTTGTAATAATATGTGCGTTTGTGTGGATATTTACAGATAATAAAATATTCTCGAGTATTCAACTCTTGCGCACTATATTTGTTTGGTAGAGTCTTTGCCCCGATCCCTTGCATTTAGGCCCTAAGTCGAACTCTCCGATTTAAATGACGTAATATAAAATAACACACTGTTCGTTGCGTCATCATTGCCAGACATGATGTGATAATATAACTTTGAAAAATGGTGATTTATTGTTGAAAGATTTATGGTAATCAGATAAAATTTTCAAGATACCCATGTAGTTTTTATTGGAATGGACCCACAGCTTATTACACCAAAAAAATAAAAACTAGCCTGACTCCCAATATCTAAGCCAGATAATTAACAAAAAATTCCAAATAGTAGGAAACGTAATTTTTGGAGCCGAAGCCATCCTTTCCTGCGAATGATGCACCTTCTGAGTATGAGGAAGGTCATGACAAAGAAAACGTAAACTAGAAATGAAGTCCTGTAATCTCTCCCTACAATCCTCTTGCCAGCGTGGTTAAGGTCAATCAATTTTACAGTACCTACCAAAATGAAATTCGGAGAGGCCTATGTACGTATAAATAAATTGTCATGAAAGCGTAAAAGTACCTACATAAAGGTATATCGGTCATATCGAACAACAAAATGAACAACAATAGAATATGTTCTTGCAATGCCAAATGCAAGGAACAAATTATTCACAGCTACGGCTCATTTATAAGCTGGCAATGAAAAGTTTAAAACCCGTTTAACTTAAAAATGAAAAAGCATTTCTTTGATGTTTATTTACAGTAAGTACATTCTGATAAATGTAAATTTAAAATGTTTCTCAATGAGACTGTACTGAAAGAATACATTTACATTGCAAAATACTTATAATGTAAAAGAAGAAAAATATTGAATGTAATAACTTTTGCAGAGAGTTCGAGGTCCGCCCTACATATTCAAGAACAAGCAACTCGAAGGGTATACCAATAGATGGCGCTATAAGCTACGTACTAACATGCATTTCAGTTGTTATCGCGTACAATGTACATTTTTTTATTTTTACATTTTTTTTCCTGTAGAAATTCTCATGGAAATGATACCAGCTATCTACAGAATAAAACAGCACGGTGTAAGGTGTGTCATCTGTCTACGGGTTCCCCGGGTACGCCTTAGAAAGGATAATCAGTGCTTCCGATACACATTTTCATAATAGGACATGGAATGGTAATGAATCTTACTAATATTATAAATGCTTTAGTTTGTGACTGTAGATGTTTGTTACTCTTTTACGCTCAAACCACTGAACGGATCTGGCTGAAATTTGGTACAGAGATACAGTATTCATAATTCATAATTCATAATTCATAATTCACTTTATTTTTGCGAAATACAGGTACAATGGTAGGTGTTCGTGTAAACTTTGTGTTTCACCATATTTTCGCCAAACAGACATGCAAATAGGTTAACAAGCACTTAAGTTTCAAAATTATATACATTAATTAATCTAAAAAATCAACAAATATTTATACGCAAATGTTAACAATTATTTAAAATGTCAATAAATATTATTAATAATCTAAATGTCTGTAATTATTATGAATGGGCTAAAATGTCAATAAATATTCTTTACTAATTATACTATTATGTTAACCTATTAAATAAATTCAAATTAAATGCCTCAAATTAATTAAGAATGTCAAAATAAATATTCATTAGCACTATGTTAGCCCATTATTTTAAAATGTCAATATACATATAAACTTAGTAAACCAAAATGTCAACAATAAGCTAGAATGTCAATGATTAATAATGATAATTCAAGTTCTACATGTCAATATCATTTCAATTATAAAGATCTAGGTAATTATGTTCAGGCACTTATCATATATTTCCATTTAGATATTCATTGACTGAGTAATAACATTGTTTTAGCAATAGTTGCTTTATCCTTAACTTAAATACATTTATTTTATTTATTTCTAATAATGTTTTTGGTAGCTTATTGTAAAGACGAGGGGCCATACATAAAACACTCTTGTTCATAAAGACCGTCTTGTTTGTTGGCATGCTCAAAGTTTAGTTATGCCGTTTACTCTTTAAATTTGTAAATAAATGTCTATTTTTTCTAACAAACAATACCATTTCCATATTGTATATACATGGTAGTGTTAATACATTCAACTGTAAGAAATGGGGCTTGCAGCTATCCATGGGTTTCAAGTGACATATGGATGCACCTCTTCTGCGCTACAAATACAGCCTCTTTATCCATTGATAAAGAGGCTATATTTATGCCATTGCATTGCCCCAAAATATTATACCATACTTTAAGAGAGGTACAACATATCCATGGTATGCTGTGAGTACAGCTCTTTGACTGGTCGTTTTCCTCAGCATGTTTATGGCATATGAGAACGTATTTACCCTGTTGCACAACAATTCAATATGGGTTTTCCAATTTAAGTAATTGTCTACATTTAGGCCTAAAAACTTGGTTACATCCATCTCTGTGACTTTTTTATTAGAACAGCAGATGTTCATATTAGAAATTTTGTTAACCCTATTTCTGAATGTCATAATATATGTTTTGTCAATATTAATAATTAAGTTATTACATGTCAACCAGTTAATTGTATTATTTAATGTCAAGGTCACGTCAGATTCTAACTGTTCCCTATTTTTTCCAGTAAACACATTTGTACTATCGTCAGCAAATAGTACCGTCTTATAATTGGTTACTTTAGGCAGGTCATTAACATATATAATGAAGAGTAACGGTCCAAGAACACTGCCCTGTGGCACGCCCGTTTTTACGTTTCTCTTATTTGAAGTATATTCAATTACGGTTTTTGTCTTTTTACACAGCCTATTTATTTTTGTGACCTGTGTTCTATTGCTTAAATAGGAATTGATTAGGGAGTACACATTTCCCCTGACTCCGTAGGCGTACAGTTTTTTTAGCAGTATTTTGTGGTCAACATAGTCGAAGGCCCTCGTTAAATCCATATATAGTGCACACACTTGATTACCCTTGTCTATATTAGTCAGTACTGTAGCCAGGAAGTTATAGACTGCCATATCTATAGATTTTTTCTTCCTAAACCCCATCTGTTCTGAACAAAGTAGATTACGTCTCTCAAAATAGCTGTATATACAGTTATGTATTACCTTTTCAAAGATCTTAGAGATAATCGGAACAAGTGCTATGGGGCGATAATTATGCATTTCACTTTTGTCGTGTTTTTTGTGAATTGGTTTGATCACAGTTAATTTCAACGGGTTCGGGAAAACACCATCCTCAATACCTAAATTTATTATGTGACATAACACTGGTGACAGTGCAACAAAAACTAATTTTATTATTTTTGTGGATATATCATCATACCCTGTGCTATTTGTATTTTTTAAACCTACAATAATTTTTTGTATATCCTTAGGCACTGTGGGAGCCATGTATACAGACTTGAGTTCATATGGTACTGCAGTTAACAATGGACTTGGTTGAGTCTGTACTATTTTGTCTATGAAATAGTCATTAAAGTAGTTAGCTATTTTTAAAGGCTCAGAAATAATGTTGCCATTAACCTTAATTTGGTTAATTTCATCATCAGGTGGCTTCATTTGATTACCCCGGATCACAGCCCAGGTTGCCTTTGATTTGTTTGAAGCTGTTTGTATGAAGTAGTCATTTTGTGATTTTTGTGTCAACTTAATAATGTGGTTTAGTCTCGATGACAATTCTGTGAAACAGTTTTTTGTGCTTTGTGTACGATTCTTCCGATATTCCCATAACAACTGACGCTTTCGTTTACAACACACACGGATACCTTTTGTTATCCATCGTGGACGCACAGTTGGAGAACACTTTTTTTGTTTTATAGGAAAACATAGGTCATAGAAAAATTTTAATTCGTCGTAGAAGGTAGTAAATGCCAAGTTTGGATCCTGAGAGGTAAATACGTCATTAAAACTAAGAGAATCCATGCAATACTTGAATTTAAGTTTGTTCTCTTTACAATAATCCCTTTTATTAATACACCATGATTTCAGATGGATATATGACTTTACCGGACATGACAGCAGCTGCGCTGTGTGGTCAGACAGTGCTAAGTCCAGGACTTCAGCATTGCCTCCCCGTATATTGAATATAACATTATCCAAGCACCTACTACTAGTCAGTCTTGTAGGTTCATTGACACCCAGTTTCATATTATACTTTTGGAGAATCTGTTTAAATTGTTTAGTCTGGTTACAGTTTTCTAATATATTAATCACCACAAATCACAACTTTCTTTTTACTGTAGCAGAATTGATTTAGTATTAAATTGAAATTGTAAAAGAATTTATCTATTTCCTCCACAAGAGTCCTAGGGGGTCTGTAGATACACAATATATATGCATTATAGTCAGTCAATATAATCCCTGAACATTCTATAATAAGCTCCAACGAATACTTATCTATATCACTTATTGGCCTAAAAGCAATTGTGTTTCTCACCATGATACATGATCCACCATACCGGTTTCTCCTACAGTATAGTGACCCAAGATTGTAATTAGTTAATTTTAGTACATTTTTGTCTGATGCAATCATGTTATGCTCAGTTATACACAATACATCCACAACACCACCATACTTAGCTTCAAGGGAGTCAAGGTTAACCAACAGCCGATCAGATTTGGACATCAAACCATCAATATTTTGATGGAAAATCAGTATGCGGCTAGGGACGAAAAAAACTACTTGACTCTCTCGAAGGCGATACAACACTTACTTGCTCAAGGGGTCCATCAGTCTGTGTACATTTGTCTATTAATAGTAGTGAGGCCCGTTCTTGTTTTCTTTTTTTATTTTCACAAAATTGGTTACATTTTAGCAAATAATCAACATTAAGTATTTCCTTCAAAAGAATTCGACTTTTGTGTAGTGCAAAGAAATCACGTCTAGGCAATATGTCACAATAATTCATATCAACGAATTTACTATTAGGAAACCTATTAATTAAAAATTTCAACTCGTAATTAAGTTTTGTTCGTTTAGATATTTGTTAGAGGGTATTTCAGAGATCAAAATATTTGTATTGTCGATACTTGTCAAAAAAGATGACAGATGAAGCAACAAGTCATTAGGCCGCTTGTCATTAGTGCCACCAATGACAACAACAAAGTCACTTTTTTGCTAATGTCGATATTTCATGCTTAGCGGTTAAAATGTGTTTCATTTTGGCGCCAGACTTCCAATAAACCTTTATTAGAAATTTATCTCCAATAAGTTTCTGTAAAATGCCTCTAAGTTTGTATCCCTGCTGATCTGCTATTATGATTATTCTTCTTTTCTTAACTTCTCTCGTGTCTTCATGTGTGTCACGTACCTGCGTCTCAGCGAGACAGTGAATCTCATTATCCACAGGAAATCGCACGTCCTGGATTGCAGGTTCTGTTGGTGATGGAGATCCCAGTAAGGGTTTTGTGACTTGATTTTTGTTTGCGCTCATATTTGTCGATTTTTGGGTCTTCTTTTTTATTCGCTGTTTTGGTGTCAGGATTTTTCTGCTAGGAGTTGAACAGATTTTTTTATATGTGTCACTTTATCGTAGTGCATTATGTAGATCCTCTTTCAGCCGGAAGTTTTCAGAGTTGAGATTCTCAATCTCAGTATGGGCACTTTGTAGATCGCTGCTCAATAATTGTATTTGGTTTTGTAGGTCTTTTATATAATCGGACTCCATGTGAGTGTAATCATTTGGTATACTCCTGATCGTAGCATCAAAAAACCCGGATTGGTCATTAACATCGTTTGTCATGTGCACGATACTATCAAACGAGTTCACCCTGATAGGCTGACGGTATGTTATATTATTTTGTTCATGGTCCATTTCTAGAGTGGTATTCCCAAAAGCCCTGGTTCCACGGCAGTGTTTATGCTCAAGATCTATGGTACCGTAATACCCTGGAACGCGCTCCAATAATCTGTATGTTGGTACAACTGCTACTTTTGACGAAATTCAAATGTATGAAAATTAACGAGTTCGTCTAGCTTTATCTTTGCATACTTTGGAGAATAGAATAATTATAATATGCGTACCAGTCTGATTTCATCACACGTTCTCCATAAAACACTCATACACTAATTACACAGTGCACCTTGAGTAGATTTTTAGTCAAAATAGTTTATCTTTGATAGTTGACACCAGTTACTACTTCCGTAAATAATAAACACTTTTTGCGTTTTAAACTTATTGCAAACATTAATACAGCATATTTAGAGCCTTCAAACACATTATCACTAGTTTTTGTCGCCTATTTTTATTTTTAATCAATTAAAATGTAACAAAGTTGCAGAAGAGCAGTTCACTGCGGCAGTGTTGCCAACCGAATATTATACATACATACATACATATGGTCACGCCTTTATCCTCGAAGGGGTAGGCAGAGGCATATTATATGCCCACATTTTACCTTTTTTTACATTACATTATTATAGTGCGGAATAATACATAGGCTAATTTTTATCTCGGGAATAATGGTCCCACGGGAACAAATTTTAAGCGGGTGAAGCTGCGGGCATCAGCTAGTCTAAATATGTAGTATAAATAGAAAAGTGTTTTCCTTTAAATATTAAGCTCGCCAAATTGACGTCACTAGCCGGAAAGCCGTGGCGCACTATCATAGTCTGTAAGTTGGCGGTCCTGTGATGTGCCACTTTATGCTCCTCTTGTAGAACCCGGGGGCTGTAAGATGAGGGAAACATGTCCGCGGGCAGGTCGTTCAAGGTTTTAATAGTTCGACGGAGAAACAATCTTTTAAAACGCTCAGTTCTGGCGAAGAATCTCTCCACTGTGTGTGAGTGGGATCGGAAAGGAGAGGGTGGTTGAAGAGCACTTCGGAACATTCGCAGACAAAAATTCGGAGGCAACCAACGTTAATGTTCTTCGCTGCGCTATCAGCTCGAGGCCTCCCGTCACCGCAGGACATCTAATAATTCAGATAGCACGATACGATACGTCTACTAAGTACTTCGCGGAATCATCCCAAAGGTGAGAACAGTCGACGCAGGGACGAATCTGCGTCTTGTAGAGCAAACATCTCCGGTGTGGCGTGAAGTATTGCCTTACCTTAATTAGGATTTTTATTTTTCGAGAGGCCAGCCCAATACAACTCTCTATGTAGTTTTTATTGGATTGAAGTGTTTATTGAATTGAAAGACAACTTAGGTATTTAAACTTTCATGGTCACTAACACTATTATTAGAGTTAACGGGATATTTACCATGTCTTTTTGACATCCTTCCTCCGTGTTCCTCCGTGATCATGGCACTTGCAACAGCGCCGAAATATCGGAAATACTCAAAAAGACATGGTAAATATCCCGTTAACTCTAATAATAGTGAAAGACAACTATCTGTCATGGCCTGAATTTTCAATGGATTGACGTGATTTTCGATATAGAAAGTGTCTCTGGTTACTGTTTTTATTGACACAGGGAATGCATGAAGTCGGCTCCGAAAAGGAACCATTCTGCCCACTGAACCCCGCGGTGTTCCTCCTCGCCCTGTAGCAGGGCTGAAGGATATCCAAGAAATATTTACGTCGTCCCGGCAAGTAAAATAAAATATACTACAAATCACCTCCATTGCCCCAAGATGCACCGCAAGGAGGATTTGAGCCGTTGCAGCGTTGGGGTCCTGAAGATGTTAGTGGGTCCACGCATCCCAGTGTCGAGGGGTAGTTCAGAATAGTACCTACTTATGACTTTGCAATATAAAAAATATTTCAGTTCAGAGATAGGCTTCTCCAGACACGAAAATTCCAACCTACACCAAACAGCGATCGCGATCGCTGCGCAGAGGTTGATTTACCAATGCGACTGCCTCGACCGCGCATTCGTTAGTGTTACCGAATTGCGCGCTTGAGGTCCTAGACTCGATTCCCGGTTCGGTCCAGATATTGTGTGATCCACAAATGTTTGTTTCGGAGTAAGTGTGTTTTCTATGTATAATATTTATTACAAATATATAAGTGTGTATATCTATCAGTCGTCAAGATCCCATTGCACAAGCTTATTATTAGCTTAATTTGGGACAGTTGACGTTGTGTGAAAATGTCCACAACTAAATAAATGTAGAGGATGTAATTGAAATCTCACACCTTATACGTAAGAGAGTGAGAGAAAGAGAGAGAGAGATACAGAAAGAGTTAGTTCTGCCCGATCTGGCAATAATGTAAACATGTCATGTTTTGACAATCGTTTTCTAAGACAGATGAGTAGAAAAATATAGTATGACAAATCATTGAATTTTTCAATATCCTAAATAGGTATTTTATATGAAAATAAACTAGGTATCATAAAGAAGTTATTTGGTGTTGAAATGATTGTAAGAACACTGTATGACTCCGGGATACTGGAATATAATCAGGGTGAATAGGTACTCAATTGCAAGTAACTATGGATATATATATAGGATCAAATATGTTTGTTTACATTTTAGCGCAAAGCTATTGAAATACAGTATAGGTACCTCCTCCTTTTGTGGTATGCGTTGGATGTTAAAATCTAGAAAACAGGTAGGTAATGATTTCCGCCTTTACTTACTTATCTATATATATCTATTAATTTCCTCGCAAAAAGTGTGTCAAAGTTTATCATAATTAATCAGCGTTTGTATTATTTATGTATTGGGGCGTAGCATGTGGCCGTCAACCGGTCACTCTGTTATCGCGAAATATTTCCTTCAAACTCGTACTATAAGATTAAAAGGTCTTCAGGTTATCACTTACTCGTATGACCTCACTGGTACAATCTCATTACTGCTTCGAGTATGATGATATCGTTATAATGTATTTCTACTTGTGCATTATTATTTATATCAACATTTTTTCTCACGATTATGGAGAGACTGGCAGACTTGTTTTACTTCGTAATCTGAATGTAAATATTTATGTTATTATAGTAGTCGTAGCTCGTAGAGTAAACGATCACTGCGTTACTCATAATGGACTACTGTTAGTCCAGATATATGTGACCATTTGAGGTATTTTCATTTGCTAGAACTTTCGTGCTTATGTTGCTCCTGGTTGCCATTAACATGATAGTTATTAAGCCAATTTGCCAATTTAAAAAAAAATGTTGTCAAAATTTTATTTGTCTCATAATAAATTTATTAAAACCGGCCAAGTGAGAGTCGCAATCGCGCACAGACGGTTCCGTATCAAAAGACGGCAAAAAAGCTTCCTTCTTATTTCCCCAATTTTCCATAAAGTCAGTGTTTGTTGTCATAGCGGCAACAGAACATCATCTGTGAAAATTTTAGCTCTCTTGTTACCACGGTTCCTGAGATACAGCCTCATGACGGACAGACAGACACAATAGACTCCCGTTTTTAACGTTTTGGTACAGAACTCTGAAAACACCAAAATTGAGAGAGATAAGACTTTTCAACAGTAAACTTTCGCAACGCTTTCAAGGCGCACAATCGGGAATAGACTCCTAGAATAGTAATCAGAGATCAATATAAATACAATTTGAGAGTTTTCGTAGCTATTGAGCTACGAATACGATTCTGGACGAATTCACTTTAACTGCCTGCCGCGCATAGGTCCTGGGTACGAGCTCCGGGTCGGTCCAAATATTTGTGTGATCAACAAATGTGTGTGGCTTATATTAGCTTAATTTGGGCTAGATGATATTGTGAGAATGTCCACAAAAAATTATTTATTACAAAAATCTATTAAATTTACACTTGAAATAGCAAACTTGATCTCCCAGGTGCTTGCCACCTCGCTAGTATCAAAATAGTGTATAATGTGAGGATACGAATCATTTCAGAAACCTTCCTACTAAAATATTATCCTTAACCCTTTTTTTCGTGTGGATATTCTCATGGATGCTGTGCCGGACTTCTACGGACTAAAACCACACGGTGCCTTACCATCTGTCTAAGGCCAGGAGTCCCGGGTAAGCCCTCGGAAGGATAACCCTCAGGGCTGCCGACACAGACTTTATCCACGATCACGGATTCTCCTTATGGATTTGGGTTCTATCATACTTTTTTTTCGGGTTATATCCCGCTTCTTTGGGGGGGGGGGGGGGGTAGAGTGTACTATCCCACTTTCTTAAGATAATCCTAAACCCATATGGATGCTATGCCGGACTCCTACCGACTAAAAAACCTCTCGTAACGCCCAACAGCCTACGGTTGGGAGCTCCGGGTAAGCCCTCAGAAGGATGTCTCAGGACTCCCAATAGACCTACGGCTACCACTGCGGCCTCGTCTAGGGAATTATTCCAAACCCTGCCTACTAAATCAGTCCTTTTAATAACTATTACGTACCTATAAACAATAATATTGTGCACTGCTATTACAAAACATATTGTTTATTATGCACTTGTTTATGTAACGTTTCAATTAACTGTACTATAAAGACGTGACTGCAATAATACGTTTTATTGTTATTTTATTATTATCGTGCGTGTCCTCTGGCTAGCTAAATACTTCATTACTAATCGTGATATTATTGTCATTTATATTAATAACTAGCGGACGTCACGCGGTTTCACCCGCGTAATTCCCGTTCCCATGTGAATACGGGAATAAAATATAGCCTATGTTACCTGCAAAGAGTGTAGCTTTCCAACAGTAAAAGATTTTTTCAAATCGGTCCAGTAGTTCCGGAGCCTATTCGTTACAAACAAACAAACAAAAAAACAAATCTTTCCTCTTTATAATATTTGTATACTCGTAGATAGCGGACCTCACGCGGTATCACCTACGTAGTTCCCATTCCCATAGGAATCTGGGAAGCTACACTCTGGGAAGAATATTACCCATGACACCCGGGGATAATATAGCTTCCCAACAATTAAAGAATTTTCAAATCGGTTCAGTAGTTTCGCAGCCTATTCGATGCAAACAAACATACATACAAATAATTTAATCCCATGTAGAATAATACCTGTTTGATATCATTAGATTTTGTTACACTTGATATTACTAACCGAATTATATCAGTCTATGAAAATTCACTGCTGGACGATACTTGGAAAATTCCTATAGAATTTTCCAATTTTTGCCAAAACAATGCTTACCTATTTTTTTACCTCAGAGAAAAAAGGTTGCCTGGCAGAAATTGCTTTTAGCGATAAGGCCGCCCATTGTAGTGCTATTTTGTATCAAATTTCAAATTGGAATACTATCTTGGCGTACAATAAAGTATACAATAAATAAATAAAATAAATAAAATCCTCATGGATGTTATGCCAGACTCCTAAAGACTATAAAACCTCACGTATCCTGCTAACAGCCTATGGTTAGGAGCCCCGGGTAAGCCCTCGGAAGGATAGGTACCCCAGGCCAACAATGCTTACCTACAACGGAAACTTATTTAATATGTTACTAGAACTTATTAATGATAGCATTAATCTTGACTTTGCTTTATAAAAACACGAAACAATCACGTCGTTTTTCAATGACAATGATTCTGGAATAAAGTTATGATGTAAAGTAAATTACATTATATTTTACATCATCTATTTCATAAGAAGTTTTGAAGATAAGTAGGTTATGCTATATTGTAGAATATTTATATGATGAAATTTTAATTTTTAAACTGGCATCTACACTTGTTTTGACATAGGTACTGCGCTTTACTTAAAGCACCTAGAGCATAGAGCAAGGCGACCACTACAAGAGTGGAGGCGCGATAAGGACACTTTCCCTTCTGTCAATACGTAATCAATATGGTATGCTATCAAATAATTTATTTATTGATGAAATTATACTAATTCATTTTTGACATGTTTAACTGTACTGGAAAATAAAATTTAATGCTACTATCCTACTAATATTTTAAATGTAAAAGTTTGTGATGATGTTTGGATGTTGGGATGTTTGTTACTCAATCACGCTCTAACAGCTGAATGGATCGGGCTGAAATTTGATACAGATATAGCTTATAGTCTGAAATAACACATGGCTTGGCTGGCTTTACATCCTGGGAATATGTTCGCACAGGAAGCGGAAACGGGTACCGAATGTCACGCAGGCGAAGTCGCGAGCATCATCTAGTATATCATAATTCATTAGTGCATTATTTATGTTTGTGTCTGAAATTTAATTGTACATACATACATACAGTCACGGCTTTATCCCCTGTAAATTTAATTACGTTGTTTTAATTTTCTTGTTTAAGTTCCATAGTGTCAGCCATTTCCTTTTACAGTCGGGTATAGGAATATCATTTCTTTCCGCAAGATATGAACAGAGTAAACATATTATCACTGCTCCTCTTTTTTATGTGAAGGAAAATCGACTAAAATACCTCGCGTATTCTGCATAACAGCCTACGGTTGGGAGCCCCGGGTGAGCCCTCTTAAGGATACCCCAGGGCATCTCTACTTTCCTTGTAGGTACCAGCAGCGTTGCTCTATGGGAACGAGTAACAGAACGGGCACAGCTAATTTAGTAAATGAAATCTACAGCCGGTCAGTTTGTTCCGGACGGCATTACTCACTCCGCGCAAAAGGAATACTGGGTGTGTGTAAAGGAATAGAAGATATGCGCAAAGACCGGTTGGGGTGTTAACGATGCCAAAGTATTTATACTCCGTATATACATGACCGAGTTTGGAATGCTCGCAGTTACGCGAAATAAACTAGGTAGGTATTTGACAAATTTTATTTTTATCCATTTTGAATATGATATTTTTAGAATGGTTACTGTGGGTCTTGTTTATAAAATAAATTTTGTCCTTCTTAATCGACCCCCAAAGAATTTGAATCATACGCGTTACTGATAAAATATGGACATCATCGTCTTTCCCCAAATACCTACCTATCTGCTATAATGTACTATATCTACTCCACTTTTACTGGGGCTACATACATACATAATAGACTCGCCTATATCCCCGAAGGGTAAGGCAGAGGCATAGTATACGCTCACATTTCACCATATATAGTTTTATGTCCCACGTAATACATGGTGAGCCTATTGCCGTATTGAAATAGACAGTTTTTCAAAAGTAGTCAATTTTTAAGCTGCCCAACTTGGCTGTAGGATAGCCTTTTTACTGACCACCAGATTACACTTCTAGTTTTCCTCCTCTAAGTACACAATAATTGGTTTTGCGAAAGTGCTCCCTTAGTCGCCTTTTACGATACCCTCGACATGAATTTGGGTGGCGGCATTTTGTACTCTTTGTCATCGCCACAAGGGGCAGTTATGTAATATGTACTGTAATGTAATGTGTCCTAAATTTTACGAACCAAATTTTATCTGAAATATTTTTTTTATTATAAACTAGCTGATCCCGCAACTTCGTTTACGTCACTTATGGTGTATAAAAGGAGAGGTATTTCTATATCAGACTCATCAAGCAGCGTGTGAAACTGCCCTGTTTGCTTAATCATAAAGGAGCTTAATGATTAAGGCTATTTTAAAACAATTCAGTCCGCGCCGAAGAAGTGGACTGAATTGTTTTAGAATAGGCTTAAGCCAACACGCCAGTTTAGAGTTACCCATTTTTAGATTCATAAGTCTATTTATAATTCTTTAAAGTGATAAAACTTTTTTATTTATTATCCGATTGACACGGAATTAACACTAAATGCTAAGTGGAGCAAACCTCAACACAATAAAGAAAACCGCATTGCAATCGGCTAAGCGGTTACTGAGATTAGCGTGCACAAACGTACAGACAAACAGATATACAGACGTACTGACATACAGACATACAGATAAACAGACAAAAATTCTAAAAATCATTGTTTTGGGTTCTGCGTTCATAAAGCCCCCTATAATATTTTTTCTTATTTATCTTCCATGTACAGACAGCGACCTGTTACGATTTCATATTATGTATTGATGTGAAAGTTTGTGAAGATGTTTGGATGTTTGTTACTCAATCACGCTCTAACAGCTGAATGGATCCGGCTGAAATTTGGTACAGGGATAGAGTATAGTCCAGAATAACACAACAGGCTACTTTTAATCCCGGGAAAATGTTCCCACGGGAAGCAGGAACGGGAACCAAATTTCACGCGGGCAAAGCAGCACGCATCAGCTAGTAGGATACAATACAGTAATGGATGTACGTTTACAAGCTTTATCTTTGATTCTGTAGGACTACAAGGACATATTTGGTGATGCAATTGAACACGATTACAATTTTCCAATAATTACTGACTTGTAGAGATTTAAATTAATATTATCTGTTAATGTACCGAGACCGCAGCTGGACACTGACTCACGGTGGCAAAGATTAAGGACATAATAGAACTTGCTCTTCATTGTAGCAGCAGAATGTTACGCAATAATTGATGTTGAGCGTCAAATATTGTGTAAAATTCTTCAACTTCATGTGTAAAGAAAGTAATAAAAGCTTTATATAACATTCATATTTTTTGCAGTTATAGCCAAATATCCATGACCAATATTTTAATAGTTTATATTAATTTTTTCGGGTTATTTTTATGTGTGATTTCCAAAAGTCCCTCAAAAGTTCCCTTAATGAGTTGCCCCTAAAAATTACCACAACGTCAGGTCGATTAAGTGAGCGAGAACAGTGATGAATGATTATGATACCTAACTTGGAGATCAATATACCTACTAGAACCTTATTTCGTAAAGCTTTAAGCTTTAAAGTACTATTTTGCCAGTAACTAGTCAACTTCTTTAACAGCTAAATATTTTTTTTAATGAAAACCTTCATGGATGTTGAACATTACATTTATAACGAACTAGTTAGGTTAGGTTAAATTAGGTACACGTAAAGCTTTCCCTTGCTGATCCTATCCGCTGCCGTCGCGCCGGTCGGCGAAGACGTGTGTATCTCCACCTCATGTCACCCTGATATTGTCTGCGGGTGTATGGGACGGGGACCCTTCACCCGCGTTATTATAGCCATCTGCGAAGGAGCGACGTCCAGTGTGCCTGATGTCGCCCAAAAAGAGAGAGTACTATTACTCAGCAAGTAGGGTGCCTGCGACCCACAGCGGGCACGCGCCGGGAGGGATGAGAAGTAATGGCTTGCCGTACCCGGCCCTTCCACCAAGGCGCAGAGTTTGGCACACCGCAGGAAGTTTTTAGTGGGTGCGAGCCCCACACTAGCCTGGACGTCCCCGCGTCTGGGTAGTGCCAGAGGACATACAGACAGAGTTTGAGTTTGAGTTTGAGTTTAACTAGACCTACTTGGAAAAATAGTAATTTGTTAGTAAAAATATTCTTAGTTATAAACTCTTACGTTCATATTCTTTACTTTGGGGCCCTATTATTGCAATTGATCCAATATGTATTTCGACTAGGTTTTCTACATCTAGTCGGCGAATATTTGTCGTATCTGCACAATATTATTTTATAGTCATTGGCAGTAGGCCTCTTTGATCACACCGTTGTTGTCCATATTGTACCTACTCATTGCTAACCACAATTGCTGATAGTAATAAAAACAAATACCAGATACTTCCAATACTCGGCAATAAATACCTATTGTTATTACAATTGAATCTTGTATTGTAATAAATAAATTGTCTATATGAATTGGCACCGTAATAACACCTATATATTGTGGTTAAAGTATGGTAAAATTGTTAACTGGTTGAAACTGTCTAAAAATATGTTTTAAACGACTTTAAAGTGTACACGAGTATTTACAAGTCAAATGTCATTTATCTCAGACTTATATTCATGACGATAAAGACATTTTCACCAGTAAATTTTCCTAAAAACATAACAAAAATACTATAAGTTTAACCAAAATAATAAGCACACAGAAAACTACAACATTTCTTACTTAATTTAAAAAGGTAATTGTCATTGAAACTCGTAATATGAGAAATATTACGAGTTTTAATGACAGTTGCCTTTCTTCAAGTTACCTAGCATAGAAAATAATTCAACAAGAAAATCACAATTTTGTAAAAATACTCGTATTTTTATCTAACCAAAAAATTACTCTGCAAAGTCAACAAACATAGACGCTAAAAATACTTCAATTAAAATCCAACAAAAGTCAACCCTCAACGTGAAAACATATTTTCTAAACACATCCCCTTGGACGAAGCTACACCACCGCCAAAAACAGACGAATAAATCCAAAGTAAGAAATTTAAAAAATGATCGCAGAAACCTGTACAGAAATGTCCTCTGAAATTCAAGTTACAGCGGCTAGATTTCAAGAATGTGCCTCAACACGAAGGCTTTGAGCTGAATGGCAAGACAGATTATAGCGTAAGTCGTCGCTAGAGAGTGTGTGCACGGTGGTTGAAAACGCAAGTTCTTCTAGAACATTTTAAGTTAAGGTTCAAATTTATATAAAGAGGATATTAATGTCGTATAAATTTTGGTACTTTGCGTTTATAGCACTTTTGTTATCGTTATAATAGTAAGTATTGTTAATGTGTAATATTTTTGCTTTTAAATTATCGCTATGCAATATAATATGTTTTATTCAATAAAGTTTTGATAGAAGTATTGATATAAAATATAATTTATTTTGTTAATAGACCTTGAAATGGTTAGAAAAATTTTTAAATGACCAAATTATACGACGATGGGTTTTAAACGATTTTTATTCGAAATCTCTGATACTTCTTTGTATCAAAACACTTATTTAATTGTAATGTGAGTAGATGATTCCTGTTACAATCGAATAAGTATTTCGATTCTTCCAAACACCTTCAGGTATATGGGTTTTTGAAAAGGAGAATTAGTAATTAGTCACGGGATCGATAGTATGAGCTTAGCAATAATTATAGCATCAGAGTATTAAAACGTTGTGTTGTGTATTAGCCGGAGTAGAACTTTTACAAAGACAGTTAAATTTTTAATAGCCTTAGGCAAATATTTCTTGAAATGATATTAACAGGTATAGATACTAGCTAGAAGATCTGAAACATAAACTAAACTTAAAAACAGGTAGGTATATCAAAGAAAAGAAAACGTAGTAATAAAAACGTTTTCAATTTAGACAATTATTTCTCAATGTCAAAAACTTAAACAATGGAAATTTTATTCAACTCCGTAGTTGACTCTGCGCACAGTGCAGTGAGCCCGACTCTCCAAGTGTCACGTTACGCGTGTAGAGCGTCTGCAGCATTCGCGATGACACTTGCAACTGCTATTTGCTCTAATTGCAAGTATTATTGCACAGCAGACTATGTAGAGTTGAATGTGGAGTCACCACTTGTTCTAAAGACTACTCGAATGACTTGGCGTTACTGTTATAATATAAACCAAAGGTTTACAATTAAACTATATATTTTAAAATATCTATAAGTACATATAATAATACGTACGTGTAAGTAGAGGGTCGAAAATCTGTACATGAAAGATATTTAGAGAATTTTAATTGTAGGACAATCTAAGTGAAGCTGAAAATGTAATTTAATTTTTTTTGTATGTCTGTCTGTCTTGATGAAGAAATACCTCTCCTTTCATAGACCTTATGTGACGTAAACGAAGTTGCGAGGGTCAACTAGTTAGTATTATTAGAGTGGATAGTTCCACGATCTGGAAAAAATTGCAGAGAGTGACTGGATACTGAAGACGTAGGGCTGTGTATTGTGGCGTGAATTGAGAGAGGCCTACTTTCAGCAGTGAACTGTCATAGGCTGATTGGATAGATTGATGGAACAATAAATTTTTAAGAACATTTTTTAAATTCTTAATTTATGATGAAACTAAACCAATATTGGTTGACCCAGTTTTGTTTTCACTGATATTCGAGGAGTTCGGTAGGGACATGCAATGTAAGATAATTTTAAAGACTTAATGGTAGATCGTTTTTTTATATGCAGGTAGTCATTATCTACTACTATGCGTTTCAACACGGCAATAGAAGCACTAGCTAAGATGTGGGGCCTAAAATTGGTCAAGTGCTCGTACGGTATAAAAACGGTAATACTGTGTCTCTGATTAAAAATTTAAAAAACCCCCGACTCACAAAAAAGAACAATAAAAAAACCTGTAAAAAGTAAAAAAATAACTATTATATGATGACCTATCTACCCTAAGTATTGAACCTTTATTATTATTATATGTTGATCAGTTGAAGCAGTTGAACAGTTGATCTCGTCGGGGGGACCGCTCTATACTAAATAGAGACACTATTGTAACCGCCATTTAAGAGTATGGCACAGAGCCATCTATCGAGCTACTTAGCAACTCTGATATCAATGAACGATATTGCTTTTATACATTGATTTGATGTCTCCGACTCAATCTATAGATTTTTAATATTTAAAGCAATTAGTTTGCTAACTTTTTCATAATATTTTTTATTATAAAGTGAAAAAAGACAACTTGGCCCAGACGGGACTTGAACCCGCAACCTTTGCCTAAATCCAGGGCAATGCTCTAACCAATTGAGCTACGGGAGCCGTAAAAAAATAGCTTGAGTTTGAGTGCAACATCTCAGATGTTGCTTTTTTTTTATACCTCTAAGGTGGCAGACAAGCATACGGCCCACCAGAAGGACCGGTGGTCACCGCAGCCTATGAACGTTTGCAACACCACAGGCGCCACACTCGCACTGCCGACCCTGCTTACTCATTACTTCATGTGAGCAGTAAACTTGTCTGCCACCAAAAAAGTAGTTATGGAATAGCAACCGCGACTTGGTAATCGTCAGCATTCAGTTACATCCTGCGGGGAGGGCCTGTATGCGGAAGGCCCAGATCGCGTGTGGATGCGTGAATTGGTAGAGGTCTACGTTCAGCAATATAGGCTGATTTGATTGATGGCTTCTCTTTTGCTAACCTAGATTCTCTTCCTCCTCACATTTGTCATTCAGATCTCCTAAATACAGCCTATGCTAGGTATCTTCTAACTGTGGATTTGACTTACACAATATATTTCACGCTAATAAACATTCATATTGTGTATACAAATAATTTTAATAGAATGCCTTAAATAGGTCACCCCGTCATCTCTTGTCTGAAGTAATGCTAAATAATAACTGTTTACGAATTCCGCAATAAGATGCATTATCGAATGCAGATATTTACATAAGGAAAAGTTTCTTCCCGTATGTTCTGTATTTTCACTAGAAGTACCTATGTATGTTCTATATTTTCACTTGTAATGGGTAGCGTATGTAAAAGATTTATCTGTTCTCGGAAATAACTATGTCATCCAGTGAGAATCTTTTCTTAAATGAGCTTAAGTTGTATTAATCGCGCAGGTACTAGATCTACCTCGTAAAACTCGTAAAAATGGGAACAAAATTTGTAAAGTTAGTTCTTCTTCGCGTTTTCCAAGTTATTTCCAAACCCTAATAGGATTTATTTATACTGATGATCGCTACTTCTTCTATTTAAGCCTTACGGCATTTTAGAAGGTTATTTCGATAATCTAAGTTATTCAATACCTACTGACATTCGGTTTATGACTGGTTGTTTTCAACCAACTTTAGAAAAGGACGAGGTTTCTCAGTTTTCGTAAATATGCACCTGCGTCGTCCTGTCCGTGTCTCCTCAGTTTTTCAACAGCTATACCACTGAAAATAAGGTATGATAAGATACTGCAGATGATTGATGCAGCTTTATAAATAAAAACTTTAAATACGTAGAAATTTTCGACACCTCAAATAATTAAAAAAATGCTAAAAACTATAAAACCCCATTACAACTTCTGTAGGTTTAATAAATAAAATATGTGTATTATATAGCTTGTTTTAAAGTTTATTTGTACAAGTTTTGTGTGAACCGCACCAGGGAATAAAATTTTCCATTCAACCTTTACAACCCCCTGTAACCTCTAAGGGGTTCATTTTAGAAAATTCAATTACCCATGTCCTGTTCCTTGCCCAATTTGAACATAATTAGTTTTGAATCCAAAGTCCCAGCCGGTAGCAAACTTTTTGTGACTTTTGTATAGGTATATGATGTGGGGTTTCCCGCAAAGACTTCTATATAAACTGAGGTAGACGCGCCGTACTCTAACAAGCGAGATTTCAAAAGCAATCCTCAAACACACACATTGCTAAGACTACACTCACTTATAAATACTATTTACGTAATTGTCACCACACACAATAGCAATATACGGATAGAACAAGATTAAAAGAGAAGGCGTATGGACTCCAATTGCAAGTCGAGTACCTACTCTCGAAGTTTTGACTCACAACAGAGCGAACAACGCTGCTAATTAGCGCAGTTTATAGGTTTCAAAAATCGGTGCGTAGGGCATGTCTACCTCATTTTATATAGAAGTCTTTGGTTTCCCGTACCTTCCCACAAGAACAAACATACAGTTACCTATGTGCTTTCCCGTTCTCTAACTCTATCTCTGTATCTAATTTTCACGGGAGAGGCCTACGTACAGCAGTGAGCTGTAACAGATCAATTTGAATTTATTATTCAATCTTTGAATCCTTCCTACTATGTACTAATTATTATAAATGTGAAATTTGTGAAAGTATTTGGATGTTTGTTACTCAATCTCGCTCTAAAGACTGAACGGATCTGGCAGAAATTCTGTAGAGAGATAGGTAGATTATAATCAGTTTAAAATAACATTTCGATCGCTTTTTATCCGAAACTCAAAACTCAAATCCCATGAATATGTTCCCATGGGAAGCGGGAACAGAAACCAAATTCCAAGCAGCAAAGCCGCGAACATCATCTAGTTTTAAAATAAATATTAATAAGTACTTATTTCAATCTAATAACTGCACTGCGCAGTATAGGCACGTGTATCATTTATCGAAAACAACATGTTATTCCTTTGAAAAAAAAAAAACAATATCAGGAGTAGGAGTAAAATACAATAGGTAGGTATCTAACTATTATGTGTACTGTGGTTTTGACTCACACAAACATTTAAAACTAATAAACATTGTGTACAAAATAAATTTAATAGATTTGTTTTGCAAAGATAGAAATAGTTCATCCCGTCATCTTTTGTCTGAAGTTGAGCTAAATATTAAGTGCTCGCAATTTCCGGGTTTCAAAGCTTAATCTAAATATAAATACTTAAAGATTGGTATGGTGTAGAGATGCGCCGAATGTTCGGCCGAATATTCGAATTCGGTACATTCGGCAAGTTTTGGAAAGTTCGTATTCGGCCGAATATTCGGTTAATTTGCCGAATAATTACCGAATGATGCAATTATTATTAACAAATTAATAATTATTGAATAGGCAGAGGTTTTTCCATAACTAACGTCATGATACAAAGATTTTTGATGACGGAGAGTAACGTAGCCATTTAGGTGACTAAGCCAAGCGTCCATAAAGCTCGAAGTTGCTTTCCAAAATCATTGCCCGGTTTTCACCGCTAGCAGAGCAGACCCACTATTGAATCTGTTTAACTCGCAGTCGCAGTAAACTTACAAAGTGCTTCATACTTATAGATCTCGGGACTTCGCGCGAAACAAGTTCACTTAAATACACCGACCGATCGAAAAAAAGTGCAAAGTCCTTGTTTTCCCAACAATAAATGGTCGAGATGAAATTATACATTTTTATTTTTTTTTATTTAAATAATGAACTGAGTGGAAAAAAATTGTTGGAATGAGCTGGCTTAGTTCTAGATAGTGGTCCGAGTCTTTACGCAGCCAGTTCTTTACGGTTCTTCTTTAAGATACAATTTGCACTTCACTTGATTTCGTGTCGAAACCACGACCGCACTCAACCAGTCCAAAACTCTGAACTAATCTAACTCTCGGTGAAAATGAACTGATCTTTTTACATTTCACAAATAACATTTACTCTCTTCACTCATCTCAATCATAATTTTTATTTTTAAACTCTTCGTTGGTGGGAAACAAAACTCATTTCATCAAAATGAGACCGTTCAGCTCACCATCTCCCGCTGATTATTCTATCGGCGCTTGTCGCCACACATAGAGTGCTGTTGTCATTTTTGAGCTGGTGCTCTTGAATACCAGCTTTGCCCGTTCGACTCGGTATAGAGGCGTGCTAAGAGGATTATTAACGATTCTCTACTTAGGGGCCTTCGCGGCAACTTTGAGTTTTACAGCTTGAAGAATCTCTAGAACTAAGCTAAACCATGCTATGCTAACCAACCACTAATATAATAGTAACAGAGAGGCGATTCTCTGCATAGATATTTACTGGTTAAATATTTGTGATTAAATGTAAGACAACCGACATTTCGACTGTAAACTTTCTTCACGCTTGCAAGTCGTTCGATTGAAAATCGGCGGCCTGGAGTTGAAGGCTGCGCGCCTAGCGCTGAAAGAATGTCGCCAGCATCGTCAACTGACCTGTACTAGCCTGTTTACCGCTTTAATTTGAACCGAATAGTTCGGCCGAACATTCGGTTCGGTACATTTTATACCGAATATTCGGCCGAATGTTCGAATTCGGTTCAACACACATTCGGCGCATCTCTAGTATGGTGTTTGTTGATTTAGTGAGTAGGTATTTATAGACAACTGAATTGATTTTACTCATATAGGAATGATTTAAGTATTAGGTAAGTACTCAACAAATTTATTCATTAACAAAATGTAGGTCAAGCATAGTTTTAAAATTGACTTATCTTACCAATAACTGTACTCCACCGCTTTGCTTGTTTCATAGTGTATAGTCCTTATCACACTTACAGTGAACCCATACAGAAATACTTGTGTTTCTAATAGTGAAAGAATGATTAAAATCGATCTAGTGGTTACAGATTTCATCGTTTAGAAACAAACGAAATTTTCCTCTTTATTATTATTAGTATTGATTAAGTTATAGTTGCTTTCAACATGTCTGGAAATTGGTGACAACTAAGCTATATTAGTAAAGTTACAAGATCAATATCACTTCAATCAGGGGCTGAGCACTTCAAACGGTGGCTTGTACTAGGTAATCGCTGAAATCCCCGCTAGTAGCTAGTTGATTCAAAGACATCGTACCATATCAATCCCCAAGGCCTGATTCTATCACCCACTGTATACCTACGTAATATACACTCATATTTGAGACTTATTACCACAGATTACTAAATAGTTACTACGTAACGGATACATCACTCCCATATAAAAGCGACAATACCTACGCTATATTAGCCTACAAAATTTTAATAATAATACCTGCTGCTCAGAACGAGAAGAATTGTACCTTAAACACGCGCTCATAGCGTCGAGACTGTGTTGCCCGCTGTGCGAGTGACGTCATCGTAAGAATGCACTAGGGTTGAACCTATAATGATTGTTGTAATAAAACAAATGTTACGAATCAACCATATTTTAATACGCTTTTAGTAGGTCGACGTGTATGTAACTAACAATGTAATGGAATGTAAGGAAAAAAATTATGAATGGTTTAAAAAAACCTTAGAAAAACACGCTTTTATAAATGCACGTAAAAACCAAAAATAAATTATGAATCACAGTACGTAGGTATACCTATATATTTATATTGTTTATCTTATGCCTACCCATTACTAAAATATCAAAGAAATCTAAATTTAACTGACATTACCTTTAGCGTAAGTACCGGCTATTCACCTATCTCACCCGGCCATCCTACCTTACTATGTTACACACACATACATATGGTCACGCGTAGATCTCCGAAGGGGAAGGCAGAGGCATATTATATGCCCACATTTCATTTTTTTATAGTTTGTACTAAGTACAGGTTGTGACCCTCTGCTGTTTAAATTTTTCAAACCGCCTAAAAAGGCCTTCAACTTGGCAGACTGCTATTTTATTGGCAACCAGGACCAACGGCCTAACGTGCCTTCCGAAGCACGGAAACGCTCAAATGAAGGTCACAAAGTGGGCACATGAATGGTCACCCATCCAAGAACTGGCCATAGTGAAAGTTGCTTACTACAGTGATCGATTACAGAACACTGAGTCCCCGGGGCCACGAGCGCTTCGACTACCTATAAAACCTATTTACCTACAAATTCTATAAAACATTGAATTGCCTATAAAAAAACATCAATTTTATAATACCTGACTCAAATAACTCCTTAATTTACGATTTACATACTTATCACCTACCTACTTATGTTCAAACAAATAAATGGTGAAAACATTCAAATTGATAAGATTTAAAATATTACTCAGCTTTCTTCGTCTCTCGGCAATTTAAAAAACGACAAATGTTCTTTTTTTTTTGTACTATTACACCCATCCACTGCACAATAATTACGTGGTTTCGGTATTTCGAAGCGTAAGCGCGGGAAACGTGCGGTGCGGTGCGATGCGAGCGCTCAGTCGGGCGTCCGGCAGCCCTCTGCCAGTTGTATCCCCAGGGAGATGCCGAGCGGTAGGTACATAGCGCGCGATTTTGAGCGAGTGACGGAGGCCTGACTTATTACCCAGTCGGGAGGCCTTTTTTTTGTTTAACGTGAGGGAAAATCCTAATAGATGTTATGTCTCCGGACTCCTACCGACTAAAAAACCTCACGTAACGCCCAACAGCCTATGGTTCGTAACCCCGGGTAAGCCCTCGGAAGGATATCCCAGAACTCCCAACAGACCTACGGCCGCCACTGTGGCCTCGCCGCCTAGGGGGTGGTTCGGGTGCTATCCCGCGTCTTTGGGGGGGCTTCGGGTGTGATCCCGCTTCTAAGGGGGGGGGGGTGCGTGAGTTCCTCACGTCACGCTGCGATCATGGGCCTGCTCCTGTAAGGACGGTGAGCCGCCCTCTGACCGTCCTCAAGCCTCCGGTCATGGAGGCCGATAGTCCTCGGCGAAGACACGTCGGCGGCGCCCAAGCCGCCGACTGCGGAACTCGGGTGGGAGAGTTCTCTCCCGTTCCCGTCCCGCCGTCCCTTTCACGAGCATGACCTGCTCGCAGAAAGAGGCGGAGTCGGGAGGCCTAAGGTTATTCTTCCGAAGGCGTAAACTGAACTCCCAATCGTAGGTAGATGATAGGGCACCGAGTGGTTTTAGTCGGTTTTTCCACACGTGAAAAAAAGACACACAAATTATCAAAAAAATAAATACTAAAACGTAATCCTCGCATATGTTAATGAGATGATAATATTTGAAATCATGGAAATCTACGTTTTTTAAGCGCACTGTCGGTGACGCATCGCCTCACATCACAGTCATATCGCAGTAGGTACGATACATGACATACATAGCTATATAGTAGGTATAAGTTCAACAAACCGAGGTCGAATCTACCAGTGACTGCGTTTACTTTCCGCGCTTGTCGTATTTTATATTTTAATCGCAATTATGCGTTTAAATGTGCGAGTGTGGTTGACAGATGGCGGTACTTTACCTTTTATTTGTTTGACAGCCGATAGTCGAGAGAATGCTTTTGAATCAGTTTACATAATTCAGAGTAAAAAACGCACTTTGTTAGACTAAAGGAGGATACATACATATACATATAATCACCCCTTTATCCCCGAAGAGGTAGTCAGAGGCATAGTATACGCCCACATTTCACATTATAGTTTTAAGTCCCACGTAACAGGTGGTGGTGACCCTATTGCCTTGTTGAAATGGACAGGCGCAGGTCACCGCGACCATAGGTTGAAATTTTTCAAGCCGCCCATAAGGCCTTCAACTTGGCTTAACGATTGTCATTTTACTGACAACCGGATTTCATTTCGAGTTTTCCTTCTCTACGCAATGGATCTTTTTGCGAAAGTATTCCCTTAGTCGCCTCTTACGACACCCTCGGGATGGATTGGGTTGGCGACGTTGTACTCTTACCCGTCGCAACACGGGAGCCGTCGCCACACGGGGGGCACTTACTTGTTTGACAACCAATAGTCGAGAGCGAGACTTCGAGAGGATGCTCTAGAATCCGTTTACGGCATTCAGAGTAAAGAACGCACTTTGTTCTAAAGAAGGAAAGGAGGATAAGTCTGGCTATTAAGTTACTCAATAGTTTAAGAGATATACCTATGTCTTAAAGCATACAACAGCAATGTATAGTCATACCCTTACACTGATCCTGCGACATCCTTCCGATAGCTAACCCTGGGCACCCGCAGGCATTGGTAGAGCAATGTGTGGTTTTAGTTGGTATGAGTCGGGAAAATATTAGCATAGCACAAACTTATATCAGCTTAATTTGGGCTAGATGATGTTGTGTGTGTCCACAAAAATTAAAAAAAAATGCCAACGTACACTCTTGGACATAGGCCTCTCCCAAATTACTCAACAATTACTTTATTTGATCGAAGGCCACTTTGAGTTTTTGGTTTTGCACCTTCCGTATACAGTTATTTTCAGAATGCTGTTTTTTACGGGATATATAGGATAGAGCAGAGATCAATTCACTGTGATCCGACGTTTATAATAATTTGTTTCCAAATTCAGCCAGATACGTTGAAGCATGAAAGAGTAATCCTTCCATACATTCCATTCATACTTTAAGGCTTGTATATTCGAAAGAGACTCATCTTGGGGTGAACTTCATACTAGGAAATATTCTTTGATTTGATCTGATAAAACCATATTATTATAATGTATTAGATTCTCTTGCTCTTTGAACGGCTCAAAACACGATTAGGAAAACTTGGTTCGATCGAAATCGCTCTCGAAAAATGAGAAATATTGCAAAAACCTTAACAAGTAATGTACTTTATTTATCTGAATAAATTAGTTTAATCCTTATGAAAAATTGTCTGTACCTCATAAAAAATAGATAACAGGTCTTTAGAATAATATTTTACGGCTAGATTTTTTCTTAAAACCCCTCAGATTTTATAACAATAATATAATGTATTAGAATCGAATGAAATCCGGCAAAAGCGTACGCTGCACTATGTTTTATGAACGTCATTTTTCGGACACTCCGTTGTTATTGAATAACCTGATAGATTGGATCATTTAAATGTTATATATTGAATCCCCGCTTAGATATTACGTCTGGTTTTTGAAAAAAAAAATCCAAAGTTGTCAGTATTTTCGACTCGAAATTTAGAAAAATTGAAATTTAAGATAAAGTATGAACAATTCGTGAAAATAATGTTAGAAGCATTGGTAGGTACTCTAGCACCGCATATTTTAAATTTAAGTTGAACAACTTAACCCTGCCAGATACGGAGTTATACTTAATTTTAGGTTTTTCGTTTTTCCCGTTTTTCTCAAAAGTTACAAAGTATTGGTGCGATTTCTTTATATTAAAATAAAGCTCTTTACTTCTTCTAGACACCACATGAATTTCACAAAACAATTCCATGGAACTTAGAAGCTAAAGACTTTAAAAGATTCACCCGGATTTTCATCATTTAAGGCAGACACACACTCAAATAATATTTTTTTAACCGGATTTGCTTTTAATAAAAAATTATAGTGGTTTTGTGGGAATTATTCCTGAAACTAGCTGTTTCAGTACTATATCACATAAAAACTAAAATACTCCATCGAAATAGTGATTTTTAGAGGACTTCTAAAGAAGTAGATATATTTTAGTACGTAAAAGTGCAATGGTAAATACATAAACTGGGAGTATCTCCACGTGGTGAAGGCGGAAACAGTTACTGCAACTGGCTAAAACTCCCATTAATTTATACAAA
Source organism: Miltochrista miniata (assembly GCA_933228765.1). NCBI lineage: Eukaryota > Metazoa > Arthropoda > Insecta > Lepidoptera > Erebidae > Miltochrista > Miltochrista miniata. Next base: position 2,328,683 of record OW121765.1, on the reverse strand, counting down.
AACTTAGCGTAATGTAACAATATACGCTTAGATGCCTTCGGGTTTATGTTGTTTTGCTTGAATATTAAGTACATCTGTTCGGTGGCACGGTAGCCTACCCGGTAACGCAGGGGAGCAGCCACCAAACATTCTCAAATATTTTAAACAAAGAAGAATTCTGTTAAAATCGTATTCATGGAATTCACTGAGTGTAATGAGGCTTCGCCTCAGCAGGAGCCGCACCAACTAGCTGCGGGGTGCTCGTTTAGCCCTCAAGAAGATAATTCTTGTCTTCAAAGGGGACCAGTGAGTACTTGGTACAGTCAAACTAAAGAAACCAATGTTCTTCATACTCCAGCTGCAAACGTTGATGATGAACCCACAAAAAAAATATTGACAAGGTTTGATATATTTAAATTGTTTACGAACAAAATAAAAGATGTAACAGTATCTGAGCTGGTAGATAAAATTTTTAATTATTTTGGAAATAACTACGTTATGTCCACTTCAAAGGAAGAGTTTATACCTATTTTAAAAACGTTCATATGTAAAAGTAATACTATGTACAAAAACTGTAATCGTACTTTAAAATATTTTGAAAAAAAACATAAAAGCTGGTTAAGCCACATAATGATCACAGGAGAGCTTAGTGTAACTAAAGAACTATCTTTGCGCAAAAAAGTAGTCAATTTATGAGTTTAAGCACACGACAACAACTAAGATCACGTCGCAAACTACAGTCGCAACTGGAACAACAGCCACTGACGAAAAAAATAAAATCTTTTGCTGGATCACTAAAGCTTAAAGGTGTTCCAATTCCATCGAAGGCAGCTAAAGACATAGAGAAGGTAATACACACCTGCTTAGAAGGTCCTAATACGCCATTCAATATACTGGAAAAAATAAGTGACTGTCCTAGGCCGTATACTCCCGAAGAAGCTTTATCACTGGTAATAGACAGAAAATTGACTATCGAAACCTATAATTTTCTGCACGCTGATCTTAAAGATCGAGGGTTTCCAGCTTTTCCTCCTTATTATAAAGTTTTAGAAGCAAAAAAAGACTGCTATCCAACTAATATTGAAATATCGGAAAGAGAAGCCTCAGTTCCCTTCCAAGACCTGTTAGAACATACTTCTAACAGAATATTGAAAGTGAATGACGAAGTTATCACACAATACTGTGAACATAAATCTTTAAAAGAGGTGGAATGTGTGTTAGAAGGGAATTGGGGTTTTAATGGGAGCACAGGGCAGTCATTATATAAACAGGCCTTCTCCAATGCTGAAGGTGGTGAAGAAAATAGTCTAGTGGCCACCACCTTTATTCCGCTGGTTTTAAAAACATCAAACGATGTTATACTTTGGAAAAATCCATCCCCTCAATCTTACAGATATTGCAGACCTGTATGCGTGCAATATAGAAAAGAAACCACAGAACTAATAACGTCGGAGAAATCAAAAAGGGAAGACCAAATAAGAAGTCTTTCACCTCTATCAGCTGAATCTTCAAACGGACATAAAATAAAAATTTCCTGGAATTGACATTTAGCTGCCATTGACGGCAAGATATTGAATACCATTTTAAATACATCATCTCAAATGCGTTGTCCATATTGTGGCTTAACTGCAACACAGTTCAATAACATTGACCTGTCTTTACAGCAATCAGTGAACATTGCAGGGTTTAAACATGGGGTGAGTCCACTTCACGCATGGATCCGTGTGCTAGAATTGTGAGCACCACTGCCGAAAAATGGATAGAGTGAAAACAATGACAGATTTATTTCATAGGGCTTTAGAGTCATCTGATCCTATAATTTCACATGCACACCTGCTCGAACGCCAAAAAAAACTATGCAAGATTCCGTTATCTGCAGCTGCAATTTCATTGTTAAAAGCTGTACCTGACCCAAACTCAGTGGAAGAACTTACTAATGAAAGTACTCAAGAAAACGAACGTTGTGACACTGACGAATGTGTTGTACTTATTAACGAAGATATTTTGTGAAGTGAAGGTGAACTAAAACATAATGCAATATCTTAAAGTGATTTCATGTGAACAGCCGATTACTTAGTAGTTAATTAGTTAGGTGTGCGACGATCGCGTGGTCCAACATCTAAATCTGGTCATTAACTTCACCCTCACCTGTTGTTTGTTGTTCGAAACCTTAAGGCTGGTTCGGACTAGGCTAGTAATTTAGTCAAGAGTTGTATTAAAGGCATAAACGAAACTATACGCTACTAGACCACATTCCTACCCTAACCTAGTCGATCTCCTTTCTATAACTCCAACGCAACCAATTGTTCCACCTTGTACCTTCCATCAACACTTTAGATTCAGTCATCACCTCTCCATCTCTTGTTTCCTCTCATAAACTATAACTTTCGTCTTACTCGAATTTACTTTCATCCTAACAAAAGCCTAAATCATGCAGTTCAGGAACGGTGGACAAGAACGTGGCGCGCTTCATTATGTCTTCATTTCTGATGAAATTGGGTATTTATCCACATCTGGATACTACCTCAGGAGTATAGTATGATTATGATAGCTCGTATGTTTTTAGACACGCGGAAGCGTGTCAAGCTAAGTTCATTGAACTTAGAATTGGCGAGCAGCACCGTGTGTAATAATATATTATCCTAAGTTATAAGAAGAAACGATATTTTATGTTGTTATAAATAAATTTCAGGACTGACAATTGAACTTAGAATTGGCAAGCAGCACCGTCTATAATGTTTGTTTATTTCCGATATCATGTTTCGTAGTAACATTTACTCCTTACGACCTACACAATCTATATTCAATTAGAAATAATGTAAGTTTTATTTTTCGAAACGACCGGGTTCGATTTCCGGACGGTGCAAGAGATTATTTAAAAATCTAAGTATGCAGTTCTTATTTTCTCTAAAATCGATGACATGGTTCCTAAGAACAGATCTTTGTATCTCTTATATTTACAGACTTACCCATACTGACGGTTTCGAATGTTACACCCGGTATATTGACTTGGCTCTCATTTCACATTTATGTTTTTGATGGCATTTTAGATTTACGTAATCAGCATAGCAACTATTTTAACTATTTTTTGAACCATACATGACCGTTAAAAATATTATATAATTTCAGTTTCAATCCGGATAGAGTGTGTGGTGACCTTAACAAAAACAGTTAATTTATTTTATCTCCTAAGTTCCATGGAATTGGCGCGTGAAATTCACGTGGTGTGTAGGGGGCAAAAAGACGATCATTTTAGTCTAGATAAATTGCACCAATATTGTGGAACTTTCGAGAAAATAAACAAAAACTAAAATCCTTAAAATGCGCATAAATGTGTATCTAGTGAAGTTACGACTTTAATTTAAGTCCCTAAAGGGGCAGTATAGGAAGTACTTTCAATAAGCTGAACTTAACTATCGAGTATTATGGATAGTTTAGGAGTAATATTAATTTTGATTTATACCCGGGTCAAAAAATGGTCATTTTCAAAAAAAAAATTCTCAAAAACTAGATGTGCTCGTATTTCGCGGATAAGAAATCTTGCATTTTAATGATAATATCTATAAGATTTTACAATAAAAAGGCGACGTCCGAAAAATGGCGTTCATAAAACATAGTGCGCTGTGATCTTTTGAATTGCGTTAGGATTTGTCGAAGTCGAATACGGAAGCCTTAAACAACTTTCGCATGTTTAACATTATTAATATTATTATGTAGTAGGATAGTCGTCATAAAGTTTTTACTTATCATAAACACGGTAATTAAATTTCATTCGGCCATTAAATAATTATACTCCACAATAAACGGATAGTGTAGAAAGACTGTTTAATTATAATTTAATTATTAGGTATACTGTTGATAATGACCGTGAATAAGTTTGTATAAAACGCAAATTAAAGTATATGCTATGGGTTTTTTTTTAGCGTAAGGAAAATCCTACATGGAAGCTATGCCGGACTCCTACCAACTAAAAATCACACGTATCCCACCTAACAGCCTACGGTTGGGAGTTCCGGGTAAGCCCTCAGAAGGACACCCCAGGACTCCCAACAGACCTACGGCTACCACTGCGGCCTCACTTATAGGGGGTTCGGGTGCTATCCCGCGTCTTTGGGGGTTGTTCGGGTGCCAACCCGCGTCTTTGTGGGGGCCGTGCGTGAAGCCCTCACATCACGCTGTCGTCTAGGGCCTGCTTCTGTTAGAGCGGTAAGCAGCCCCCTCACCGTCCTCAGGCCCCCGGTCATGGAGGCCGATTGTGTTAGACGAAGACACGTCGGCGACGCCACCGCCGCAGACTGCGGAACTCGGGTGGGAGATTTCACTCGCGCTCCCTCCTATATGCTATGGGTAATATCAAAATAGATGAGATAATATTTGTCAACACAGATAATGCTACCAGCGACGTCTAGAGATATTCATTGATCCAGTCACAGTCCCACTTAAATGTTATTTAGTTGGTAACACGTGTTTTAGTAATCACGCCATATTGGAATGATTGATGTGGAAAAAAAGTTGTAGATTTGCTCAGTTCTATTTTTGAACTTTTCGCGCTACGTTATGAGGATATTGTACAATGCTTTTATAGTTTTCTTGGAGAGTTTGGAATTTGCAAATCTTTAATTTCTTGTTTATCACAAGGTGGCAGACAAGCCTACGGCACACCTGATGGTAAGTGACCATCGTAGCCTAATGAACGTTTGCAATACACACGATGCCGCCCCTTTTGAAGAACACCATACTGTAGGCATTTGGGAAAACCAAAGCTGGGATATCATTCAACAATCAATACTTGCGCGGAAGAAAACACGCATTGGACCTTACCGTGATCGAACGCTATAAACGTAAAAAAAATAACAAAAAATGTATAAACAAGTTATACAATCAGGTCATTGACTTACGCACAGATTAATAACTTCGCAATATTGAGATAATCTCACACTGAACCAGGAAAATTGCAACAAAAACAATATAATTGAACCTACAGGCGATTACTCGCAACACTGCCTTCAGTCAGAATGTGTCCATCATTGGAATCCCCCTGTATTTTTAGGGTTCCGTACCCAAAGAGTAAAAATGGGACCCTATTCATGAGACTTCGCAGTTCGTCTGTCTGTCTGTCCGTCACTAGGCAGTATATTAGGAACCGTGATAGCTAGGGAGCTGGAATTTTCACAGATGATATATATTTTTGATGGGGCTATAACAACAAATACCTACTTTTACTACTGTATTTGTTGGATGGAGAAGCCTGGAAATGACCTGCTCTACTGGATTCTCAAATAAATTGTAAAAATGCATAGTTTTTAGATTCATTTTGTAAATAGAGCTCTAAAAAGAATAACCCGCTGAGTTTCTTTCCAGTTCTTCTCAGGTGGGTCGCGTTGTGAACTGGTGGTAGATTTTGATTTATATTCTGGACGTTTTACAAGAGCATCTGTATATGCCTATGTGAAATAAATTTATTTTTCTTCTTCTTTCTTCTTTCTTTTCTTTTTTTAACGTGAGGGAAAATCCATCATGGATGTTATGCCAGACTCCTACCGACTAAAATACCTCACGTAACGCGCAACAGCCTATGGTTGGGAGCCCCGGGTTAACCCCTTTGAAGGATGTCCCAGGACTCCAACAGACTTACGGCTACCACTGCGACCTCACCTAGGGGGTGGTTCGGGTGTTATCCCGCGTCTTTGGGGGGTTTCGGGTGTGATCCCGCTTCTAAGGGGGGGCGTGCATGAATCCCTCACGTCAAGCTGCCGTCATGGGCCTGCTTCTGTAAGGACGGTGAGCAGCCCTCTAACCGTCCTGAGGCCCCCGGTCGTGGAGGCCGATAGTCTTCGGCGCAGACAAGTCGGCCGCCGACTGCGGAACTCGGGTGGGAGAGTCCTCTCCTGTTCCCGCCCCTCCGCCTCTTTTACGAGCGTGACTTCCTCGCAGAAAGAGGCGGACAAATACCAACCTACTAAGATTAAAAAAAAAGAGGGGGGTGCTTTTACAAGAAACTTGATAATTTGCCGCATTTTGGTACAAAACCCTCTGTGCGCCGAGTCCAGCTCGCACTTGGCCAGTTTTTCAGCCTATGAGGAAAAGTGATTCTGAAATTCTTAGAAATGGCGTGCGGTATTCTCTTTAGTGGTAGAATAAACTGATAATTTAGTGATTATGTGTCATGTCGCATCTGGCGTCCGTTTATAACAAGTCTACGTTTGTAATACTGAATTACAGTGTAATTAGTGTTGTATAGAAGTAATATGATGTAAATAGTATTCAGGTATGTATCAATAGTTTGCTGATCAGGAAAACGATGTGGGAGCAAGATAACTATATATATACATAAATTTAAAATATAGAAAAATAATCGGTTTCGAGAAGGATTTGAAGCTACGACTTCTCGCATATCGTGCAAGATGCTTAACCGTTCAGTCACCAAAATGTATAAAGGTGAAAAAATTGCTGGTTCCGAGTAGAACCAACCGATTTTTTCACCTTATTTACGCCTTGGTTACCTATTACCACAAGGTGACTTACTGAAAAACTTTTTCTTTCTTTCTTTCTTTCTATTAACATATAATATATGTATATCTACAAACGTAAACAAACTTTAAGAATAAGAGTCATGTTCTATTTTTACATCAGCTAAATATTTAAAGCTTTTTTATACTACTTAGGTGGCAGACAAGCACCTTATGGTTAGTTACCATAGCCTATGAATGTTTGCAACACCAGAAGCGCTACACACGACGACCGAGGCAAATGAAATAAAATTATTTTTTTAATTAGACAACTACAAATTTATAGCAAATTCGTTGATGTAATAAAATACTATTTACTATCACAGTATAACCTAAGAAGGAAATAAACAAAATAATCAACATTTAACTCCCTAAATAATTATGTGAGAATTTCCCGAGATTTTATTACGTCAAAGAAAAGATATACTAAACCGCTAAACGGTGTTTAAGTGACAATTCAATTCTGTAAGGAATTAATTAAACGAGCTCAGCTGAATATTCTTCGCGGAAGAGATAGGAAAATATTTATTGCTAGAGGACGTCACGCGGTTTCACCCGCGTAGCCCCCGTTCCCGTGGGAAAACGGGAATTAAATTTAGCCTATGTTTACCGGGGCAAGCGTAGCTTCACAACTGTGAAAGAATTTTTAAAATCTATTCAGTAGTTTCAGAGCCTATTCGATGCAAACAAACAAACATACAAACCAACAAAAATACAAACAAACAAACAATTGAATCTTTCTTTTTTATATTATTAGTATAGATATAGATGTGCTAATTCTAAAGTAAGAGCATTAGTTGCAGTAAGAATTATTATTGATCACGAGCTGTTCTCCGCGGCTTAGCCCGCGTAGAAGTCGTTATTGCGTAAAATCATGACTCTCCTTTAGCGCAGTCCATTAAAAAGTAGCCTATGTCCTTGCCTTGGAGTCAAACTATCTTTAAACCAAATTTCATCGCAATTGGTTCAGCGGTTTAGGTGTTAAAACGTGACCGACAGAGTTACTTTCGCATTTATAATATTCAGTAGGTAGGGATTTCATGAAGAAAATACGGCTGATTTTCATACAGGTATCTAATCATGTATCTTATTTTGATAAACTCAACTGAGCAAATTTTTCACGTGAAGAAAGTTCTGTAATGATTAAAAAATAAGAAATGAACAAATTGTCCTGCAACGCCTTTCCACATCACACTCACCGCAGAACATTTTTCGTCGAATCTTGCGGCTTTCGTTGAACATGAAATTAACATACAATATAGTGTATGATGCCAGTTTGCACAATGCATTCATCCAGTTCCGCTAATCGTGAATTTCTAAAGTCAAATACGTCACTCTGACTCAGGGGAAAATCTGTAATGGGTAGTAAAAAGTAAAATGGAGGCCAAATTGTGTTGTATGAGTAAAAATATTCTGCGATGAGTAAACTTGTCTATAGTAAGCTCTACGTATTAACGGCACGTGGATGTAGTATGTAATGAATTATGATTTGGAGTAAACAAATCTCAATAGACGGCCGGAAGTCGTATACATTCTTTAAGTCACGTGGTCGCTAGGTTTTCAAAGGGTTTTATTTTCTGCGAGGAGCAGCGAGGACACAGCGTTTAACACGTTGGTGGAGTTCTCGGCGTGGGCACAACAGCGCCAAGTCGTCGTGGTGGGTGTGGACGTGGACACTCTCTCGCTCGAGACCAAGGTGCGAGCCATGATCTCCAGCGGGAGTAAGTGGGACTCCGATGCCTCTTTCTGCGAGCAGGTCATGCTCGTGAAAGAGACGGCGGGTAGGGACCGGGATTGGACTCTTCCTATCTTCACAGTCGGCAGGGTGGGCGCCGCCGACGTGTCTTAGCCCAAGACTATCGACCTCCATGACCGGGGAACTGAGGACGGTAAGAGGGTTGCTCACCGTCCTTACAGAAGCAGGCCCTAGACGACAGGATAGGATTTACGCACGCCCCCCCCCCCCCCCCCCCAATAAGACACCCGAAAAACCCGCCAAAGACGCGGGATAGCACCCGAATCCCCCCTAGGCGAGGCCGCAGTGGTAGCCGTAGGTATGTTGGGAGTCCTGGGACATCCTTCTCAAAAAAAATCTTATCGGAAAACCACATTCAAATTTCAAACTTGTGCATCAGTGATTGTTTTACAATGACTTCAAGCTGTCAGTTTACTCATTACTTCCAAGAACTGCTCCGACATGCTGACCTTAAAACCCTTAATCTTTCAACCTCGAATTATTAAATCATCTGCACACGGAAGCTACCTTAAATTGCGGGTCTCGAGACTGTTCAATTTCTCTGAAACCATTACAATATCAATCTGCAATTATTATCAATTTTATACAATCTTTACTAATTATGAGGTCTTCCATTCCGTTAGACCTGATTCTGTATATAAACATTCATAAAGACATCTGGGTCGAGAAATTACGTCGTTGGAGTATCATATTCAAAAATTATCTATATCCTAATAAGATGTATGAAACTTACCATCAGAAGATTCTTATCGCGTACTAGTAATATTATGGAAGAAGAAGATTGGCAGGGAGGCATAAAAAAACTAATTTGCAAAAGAAGCAACATTATTTGACTAAATACTAAACTTGAAATTTTCTTTATTTCTCTACGTTTCGGCTATTTTTATTATCATAGCCGTTGTCACAAGTAGATCTAAGTTAGTAAGGACTAATTTGTTCAAAATAAACGAAAGATATTATACAGAACAAGTCGTGGCTTAAAATGAGAATTGTTTAAGGAATTCTTCACTTATTTTACTGTTCTACTACAGAAGCAAACTACACACTAATAAATACTCTGGTTGCGGAAACCAATTGGTTACCGTTTACGCGCAATAAACCAAAAAGACATCAAACGTGCCGCATTTCAAATTGTTGAGCGTTTTGCGATTCGTCACGAGCCAGAGGTTAGGTTGCATCGATTGATTTTAGGGTTCTGTAAACGCTAGAGGTATTTAAAACCATTGTAAAATGACAGGGTTAATATTATATCAGTAATTCAGATTTTGTGGTAGATATTTATTTATACATGTGTGTAAAACTTATGTTCTCAACGACTGAAGACAAGAAAGGTGGAATTGTCTTAGCTCAGATTAACTTGGTTATATTTTCATAACGGAGTAAACTTTCTTGTGAAACTTCATTATAAAGAATGTCCGTAATATACATCTTATTAGACTATCCTCTCGGGGATACAGACGAGATTGTATGTATGTATGTAAGCTACAGGAACATAAACAAAATTATCTTTTTTTTTAACGTGAGGAAAGTAGCGCCGGGTAAACCCTCGGAACTATGTTCCAAGAAAACAAAATTGCCCTGTTCAATGAAAGAACCAATCAAATGAGCCGCAGGCCTATCGCAGTCCAAGCGAAGTCGTGGCGAATAGAAGGACCTCTATGTACAAACTTGTCTGGTTATCATAGTACACTAAAGCCACACACACTCCCAAAGGACTGCTACTCTATCTGAAAAGAATTCTCAGCCCAGTGGCGTCATTTTGAAGCATTACGAGTATGAGTATTCAATTATCCCTAGCCCCCTAGCTCTTTCTTAAAAAAGTTGGTAACGGTGTTCTAAACGTAACTTATTCTAAGTTTTTGATCACGGGGTAAATTTGTTCAAGGTGCAAATCGAAAACAATAATGTACAACAGAGCAATGTAGTTACTGCAAAAACTATGTTAACTGACATGTTTGAATTTCCCGATATCTTCGTCATTTTCTAAGCGTGTTGATCTTAATACCATGTTTCGAAAACGATCAATTGTAGGATTTTTGTGCATTTTGAAACTTTTTTGGCTGCAGTAAGCTACTAAACACTCTGCAAAGATGACCTTTTCCGGGAGTCGGGACTCTATGTCAAGGCATATCTATATGAACCGTCTATATAATAGTTTAAAAGGTTTTCACACAAACAAAATATATAGCATTCAGTATTTGAACATATAAATACTGAACCTCGTTTTATAGTCGTTCGGTATTTTTTCGACACAGCAGGTCCATGAAGCTGTACATTAACTACATCGTAATATTTTTTCTCTCAATGACGCGCTTGTTTGTCAGTAATAAAATATTTTAACACATTTTAGTAGCTACTACAATTGTCACTGCTGTTTCGTTTAAATTTATATATTATGTCTGTTAATTTGTACTAATAAAAAATGTATAAACAAACTTTTCCAGTCATGCACGCTATGCATACCATGGAAACAAGTTGAAATTTTATCAAATCTAATAAAATTACTGGGTGACTCACTTACCTAGCAAAATACCCTTTTGCTGTTACTTTACTGCTAAAATAGTGCCTAGATTGAAAATTTATCGAAGTCTTCCAAGGACGAAGCTGCAGAACACAGTAAAATCATTTCATAATGATGATAGAAGTCAGAAAGCTTCTCGAGTGGCCACCACCTACAGAAAAATGCAGCGCCTCCCACAAGATGCACTGATAACCTGCTGAAGGCTTGTATACAGTCAGAACATAGTAACAGGTTTTTTACAAGGGTCTTAGAAAATGTGTGGGAGTTGCACCGGTGTTGTTGTAATGGTTCATAGGCTAGGGTGATAAATTTTGATCAAACGAGCAGGGCTGTATCTTGGTTTACTAACTTATAGGTACAAAATAGCAGAAAAATCACGCTGTGAAAATACTGAGGAATCACTAAAATGCTTATTATTCAAATCTCACTAAAGTGCAAAATATACATATAGGTACTGCTAAGTCCATTATCCTTTCTTCTACGATTTCCGTAAATAGCAAAATCTCAATTTCCGCGCTGATCTTGAAATGAATGAGTAAGATAAAAATATACACAGTACCATTTTTACCCAGTAAAACCATCGACTGAGGGATATTCTTAGTCTGCTTGCGCTTACCCATCTGCATGATACCTCACGTAAACGAAAGACAAAAGTCAAAGGATACCTTCTTTCCCCTAAGATCTTTTACTTCCATAGGCAAAGATCTGAGGAGAAAGAATACCTAAATCTTTAAAGCAACCTTCTGAGGTCAATCCTTATTAAGATAGCAGACACTATTGCGACAAATGCGGGCGTACGTATTTTATGTATCTACGTCTACCGATTATTCTTTCAGAAAATATAAGGCTGCATGTACAAATATGATACATGCAGTGCAGGCATACATACAATAGTAACACCTTCAACCCTGATACAGTAGTCAGAGGTATATATTTACTATACGCCCAAATTTCTCCATTTGATTTTCTACCAAGTAAACGATTAAAACCATAGATTTACACTACGTTCATGTTAATTGTCGCTGTGGGGACCGCGGCGGTACAGTACCTACCTAAACCGTGTAAGAATAATGTACAAAAATATACCGATTACGTTCTAAAGAACCAATCATTGCCCTCATCACTGAGTTCAGTTACTTATAGAAGCCATTCACTGTTTAAAGTACAAACGTCAAAATCGAGCACACATCAATTATTTTTAATTCTTCCGCACCCAAACTGCAGTTTTGGACGTGTGTAATTTATCGTTCATAAACCGAAATTTGGCACAAAGTGACAATCCCTTTGTCGCACATTTCCGAGAAAGCGTTTGATGACGGACAGACACATATTATTATGTATTTGGGTTCCGAAGACTTATTATTAAATATAGTATTTTTGGCAGCTGCAGTTTTTAAGCTTCTTTTTACGACGAGTTGCTGTTCTCTTGGGAAGAGATCAAAGAAAGAATGTAATCTGGGTTTTAAATAATATTGGAAGTATCAGTCGTTTGTCGAATTTACTGAGCACGCGTTCGCAGTGCAATGGCATCGGGTATGCACTTTTATCAAAGGAAGATATGCTTCAAATAGTATGAGTATGTGCCGTGCGAAACTCCACTTTGACAGACGTACTTCGCTTTTTTGAATTGTGTCGCATTTCAGTGTTATATTTGGAGAGTTCAGATGACATTCCTGTAGTTTTTTTTTTGCTAACAGTGAAATGTTTATCGAAGTACTGTAATTGTAAACTATGAATGTTTCGATGAAACTTAAAATATCTTAATACGTTTTTTTGTAGATTTATTAACGGTGGTCTAATGTCTACACAAATCTTGCAGACGTTATTCATTCAGCCTATTCTCGTAATGCTTAATACTTGCATTACTATTAACTATTAAAATCACTCATGCTTTGGAAAGCTATCGAATGTATTTTTCATTCAATTACCTACTTTTTTTTTGACGTGAGGAAAAACCTCATGGATGTTATGCCGGACTCCTACCGACTTAAAACCTCACGTTACGCCCAACAGCCTATGGTTGGGAGCTCCGGGTTAGCCCTCGGAAGCATGTCCCAGGACTCCCAACAGTCAGTACCTACTTATTTATTGTTTCGATCATTCATAATGACGTTCATATAGTCACAAAAAATAGTTAGCATTTCCTTACTTGGTTTTATTTTTCAGAAAAGCTCAATTTTATCACAAAAATATTAGAAGTCAATTCTATTTTGAAAAAGCAAACTTGCAGCCTCAAGCCAGTCAAGCCCATAAATGACTAATAAAACGGTGAGCAGTCACCGAACAATCGCAGTTTCAACTCGTGGGTTTCCGAGATGGAAACACATAAACGAACGAATACATTTTACGAGCGCCACACGTGGCTTTAACGGAGTTTTTTTATTGTACAAATAAGTGATGGCATTGTTGCGTATTCGTAATTAGCGTGTTTATGTGTTTAATGATTTAGAGCTGTAGCTATATCTTCTGCTTCAACAGTGTTCATTGAGAATTATACATACATACATACATATAATCACGCCTTTATCCCCGAAGGGGTAGGCAGAGGCATAGTATACGCCCACATTTCACTTTATAGTTTTATGTCCCACGTAATAGGTGGTGAGCCTATTGCCGTGTTGAAATGGACAGGCGCAGGTCGCCGCGACCCGCAGTTGAAATTTTTCAAGCCGCCCATAAGGCCTTCAACTTGGCTTAACGATTGTCATTTTACTAACAACCGGGTTTCATTTCGAATAAAAAGTAGCCTGTAAATCCCTACTTATAGCTATACTTATAATAAATCTGTAGAAGTAAAAATTTTGTACATTCAAAATATCAAAAATAAAAATAGCAGGGGGTGTTACTAGACCGACACCGAACCCAAAAATGTGACTAAATTTTTTTTTAAAAACTAGGTATTATTATAAATTCGAATGTTTGTGAGTGTGGATGTTTGTTACTCTTTCACGCTGTAACGGCTGAACGGATCTGGCTGAAATTTGGTACCTACAGAGATTGATATAGCCTAGGAACAAAATTTCACGCAGGCGAAGCTGCGGGCATCAGCTAGTTATAAATACGAAAGTAACTGTCAGACTGTCTGACTGTTACATTTTCACGCCTAAACCGCTGAATCGATTTTAATAAAATTTGGTATAGAGATAGTGTGAGTCGAAGGGAAGGACATAGGCTATTTCATAACTAACTGTGCAAAAGGAGGGTAATGATTTAACGCGATAACGACTTATATGCGGACGAAGGCGCGGGGAGCAGCTAAATAAATAAATATTCACGGATCAATCAATGAAATCAGAATGTGATAGTCCACCGCTGGACGTAGGCCTCTCCCTAATTGCGTCACAATAGAAGGTCTTGCGCCTTTCGCATCCTGTCACTTTCTGCGACCTTCTTCAGGTCTTCGGTCCATCTGGCGGTAGGTTGCCCTACCCCTCGTGTACCATGGCTTCTTTTCAAGCTATCATTGAGGTTTAATACGCTAGTAATATTAGTTCAATGCAGGCCATATCAATTCATTCAGTTTCAAATTCGAAATCAAAATCCTGTTAGGACAACAGGATTTCGAATATTTGAAACTACTTCTTTTCTATCAAAACCCTCACATACAAAGCCCAAACCGCACACAACTATACAATATTATTGTTCAACAAACACAAGCGCGTTCAAAAAGAGGACGCTCATTTAAGCTCGTAATAAATAATCTCGAACGATCCGAACAAACGGCGAGTAAACGGGTAACGTAAACACGTGGTGTGTACGCGGATTTGCACGGCCGTCAAACGCAAACGTAAACTTGCGTGCGAATAGCTTTCGTGAGTAAGTTATTGCCGTTTTAGGTTTATGAGTCAATTGCTTTAAGTTAAATTTGTGAATACCTTTTTATGCTGTTTTTGTCTATAATAATAAATCGGCCAAGTGCGAGTCGGACTCGCCCGCCGAGGGTTCTGTGCAAATTGTTCACGTACAAGTTGTTCAGGAATCGAATCTCGCAGTTTTTGATTACATACTTATAAGACTGTTTTTGATTGAATTACAGTTTTAATATTTCCCCTATACTTATAGTATAAGAGAATTTTGCATTCCACATTTCATAGTTCTAGGTTAACGGAAAGGCTATTAGATACATAGTTTTTTTTTCCCTTGATTCTGTAGAAATACACGTTTTGGCGACGTAACTTTTTTCTACGTTAACTTAGAAGTCTGATTCTTTTTACAGCTTTAAGAGGCCTAGATCTTAATAAATAGTGTTAATTTCAACTCGATACCTACATGTAGCGTACAGTTTGCGTTCATCGCTCACGCGTGACGGTCGAACTACGCGGAATTCACTGTAGACGTTGCGCGAATACCCCCGTTAAGATTCTTGTAAAAAAATATTTCTTTTCTTTTCTTTTCTTCGATAAATATCTGTTTATATATTCATTAAATATCGTTCCTAGTCTACAAAATGGTGAAGTGCGCTAAGTGCAGTAAACTAATCACTAAGAAAACGACTGGATTGCAGTGCGGAAAGTGCAGTAAATGGTGGCACACAAGCTGCGCATTATTAACGCCCGAGCAGCTGACTGCCCTCACGGCGGTCGAGGCGGTGGACTGGAAATGCAAGCCTTGCTCAAGTCAAAGCAAACATAGACGCATATCGGCAATCCTTCCGGATGACGAAGACGATAACACCGACTCCGAAGCAGTAGGTCAGCCGGCGTCGGGTAGCATGATGCAGGAGATCAGACGTCAAATACGTGAAACCATACAAGAAGAGATGAAAAGAAGCTTACAATTCTTCTCAGATAAATTTGACGAATTCCAAGACTTCATAAACAGCTACGAAGAAACTATTAAAATCATGAACCGGCAGTACAAAGATTTAAGTAACAAATACACACACATAAAAAACAAATCGGATTTTTTAGAACAGAAAATAAACACGTTGGAACAAAAGGAAATAAGTAATCAACTGGAGGTATGTGGTATTAATAAACAGGATAGTGAAAATCTTACGGAGATAACACAAAAAATTTGTAATAAGCTAGGAACAGAAATAAATAGTGTAACAAAAGTATATAGGAAACAAAGCAAGTCGACTGAGGGACAAAATAGGAATACAGGTACTCTTGTCATGGTCCTGAAAGACGACCAAAGAGATACGTGGCTTGAATCTGCGAAAACAAAGACACTAACCGAACAAGATATTGGGAGGCAGGGCAGCTCGAGAATATACCTAAGGGAGGCCCTTACCCCAGCAACGGCTCATCTCCTCTGGCGTGCGAAAACGGACTTAAAGCTTACCAACCTCGTCAAGTTTGTATGGTGCAAATACGGAAATGTTTTGATACGGAAAGATGAATCAGCCAAAATAAGTGTTATCCGATCAGAAGAGGACATTAAGAAATGGGTTCAGGAGCTGAGTGTCAACAAACCGTGAGTCTGTATCGTTTTACCATATCGGTTTATTTGTTTGTATGTGACCTATTATCTACTCAGCATACCTATCCTAAGTAGCCCTCTATGGATAGCAAAATTAATTATGTACATGAAGGGACTTTCAATGAATGGAGTGACTACTTGTCATCATTACCTAAACAAAAACAATTGTTAACAACCTTACACGTAAATATCAGGTCAATTTTACTAAACTTTGCACACATCGAACAAATTGTAACTTCTAGTCAGCAGGTTGTCGATATTATTGTACTAACCGAAGTTAATATAAGGGAGGCCTGTTCATCTTTATTTGTTTTGCCTAATTATAATATGTACACTAACTTAAGAACAAATAAGAAGGGAGGAGGCGTAATTTTATACATACACAAAAAGATTAAGTTTGTAAGAACACACGCCTATTCCTACTTTAGCGAGATTATTATGGGTCAAATAGAAATAGGCAATGATAAATTATTTATTATTGGTCTATATAGGCCACCAGACCAATCAGCTAAGAGTTTTGTAAAAGAAATCTCAAACTTAGTTAAAAACAAGGCCGAAAAATGCAACCTTCTCCTCATTGGTGACATGAATATTAATATTATGAAAAATACAACTATTAAATCGCATTACTTAAATTCCTTACATGAGTTAGGATTAATAACTTGTATTAATCAGTATACACGTGTGGAGAAAAAAGGCGGTTTGATAACAAAGTCGTGCATAGATCATGTATTCGTGCGGAACAGCTCGGCGACAACTGCTACGATCTATAGCGCGGTAGTGAATGAGTCACCGGCCGACCATTACATAACCGCATGCGCACTAGTATACAAGCGGCCGTCGTCTAGGGATAATGCAAAAAAACGCGTCTTATATACTTACAACCAAAATCAGCTGATGGCCGAGCTGCGCCGCGCGGATTGGAATGCCCCTCTTGGCTTTAACTCACCTAATGGCGTTTATGAATCAATGTACAAAATATTTTGTGACTCCTACAATGTATGTAAGCAGACTAAGCCGAGATTAAATAAGTACGAATCAAAGACCTGCAACTGGGTAAATAAAAGAGTTTTGTACATGTGCAAGCAACGAAATGAGCTATTTAGGATGTATAAAAGGGTACCTACAATTGAAAATAAAATAATTTATAATAGATATAGAAATAAGACTAATAAATTTATTAATTATACAAAAAACAAATTCTACAAGCGAGAAATTGTAAACAATTTTAATAATTCTAAAAAGTTATGGCAATTAATAAATGAACTATGTGGTAGGGTCGTTGGCTCAGTTGATGAACTGATTCAAAAGTATTTTTCTTTATCTGACTATGATGCTGCAAATATGTTCGCTAGAGAATTTAAAAGGTACACGCAAATAAACTTAAGCTCATGTGAGAGAAACTTATTAACTGGGTCAACGTTGGGCACCGAAACTGGGTTGGAGATGACAATGAGAATGCCAAAAATTAATAATGAGGAAACATCTAAAATTATCAAGAATTTAAACTCTAATAAAAGTCCCGGTTTGGATGGAATCAGAGCTACTGACTTAAAAAGTATTCATAAAGAGATAACACCAGTAATTACACACCTTATTAATAGATGCATTGTCACATCCACCTACCCGGACGACCTAAAGATAGGAGTAGTGCGCCCTATTTTTAAAAAAGGTAATCACAGTGATTGTAATAATTACCGTCCTATAACTATATTGTCGTGCGTTGACAGGATAATTGAGAGGTACTTGGGGGACAAACTGAGTCAATTCTTAAGCTCACAAAAAATAATTCATGACAAACAATACGGTTTCCAGAAAGGTAAGAGTACCACTCAACTATTGTGTCAATTTACCAACGAAATTAACGAGCACCTGAATGATAAACGTCACGTGCTCGTTATTTTCGTTGATTTCAGCAAAGCTTTCGATATGCTTCAGTATAAAGTGTTGTATGAGAGATTAGAGCAGACTGGTATACGGGGCCCGCTGCTACAACTTTTCAAAAATTACCACCATAACAGGAACACGAGAGTAAAGGTCGGAAATCAGTATAGCAATAGCGTAAAGACCGAAAAAGGCACGGCTCAGGGCTCAATAATTGGGCCAAATGAATATATTATTTATGTAAACCAAATGTGCAACCTATTTTCCCACGGTTCCGTATACCAGTTTGCAGACGACACTTGTCTAGTTGTGGCAGAAAAGGAAATAAAAACAGCTGAATTTAAGTTGCAGCAAAACTTTGACAGAATGTGTCAATGGGCTCACGATGTTGGTCTGGTGATAAATTTTCAAAAAACGAAGCTCATGTGCATAGAATCTTCGCATAATACCAGCACATACACACCTAGTATAATAGTGCACGACCACGACTGTTTGCATAACAACCTTAATTGTAGGTATAACAGCTTATGTACAACATTAGAGATGGTTAAGGAACATATGTACTTAGGGTTGATGATTGATAATCGTTTTAACTGGGCCGCCCATATAGAACATGTTTGTAGTAAATTAAGAGCTATACTCAGCAGACTATACGTATTAAAATACAAAATGCCATTTAAATCATTACGTTTATTGTATCTCGCATTGGCAGACTCTGTTGTTAATTACGGGTTATGTAGTTATGGCCGAACTTACAAAACATATATCGAAAAAATATATAGACTGCAGTTAAGGTTGTTAAAAACTATTGTTCCATCTAATGTTAAAAATAAATATAAAGATAATTATAATGAACTATTTAAATATTGTAAGGTGCTACCGATTCAATCTAAAACTAAAATTGCCATTATGAAAGAGGAAATCTCCAATTTGGATCAACTCTGTGCACAAACACGAAACAGTAATTTAAGGCAGTTGCCGTATTCGAAGAAATATATTGTACCAAAATCAGTAAATGTATACGGAACTAGAATTTGTCAATATGTACTACCAGAAATATTAAACAGCCTACCAGACGAAATAGTTAAGCGATATGTAACAAAGCAACGTTACCTAAAAAGTCTGCGTAGTCATTGTCTTAACAATATAGATAATTTAAATAGTTAAGTAAGTGGTTTATAGTATTTTGAAATGAGATGATTATTTTCTATTATCTAACATAAGCGAACTCCCGCTCGCATGAAAACCCTAGTGGTTTAAGCGGGTGGTTTAAAGTATGAAATATGCATGTACTTGTAATGTTTTGAACAATAAAAAAAAAAAAAAAAAAAAAATGTATTCACGAGAAACAATCTTAACAGTCAGACAGGCAGATGGACGGTGTAGGTACAAGAAAGTGATCCTATAAAGGTTGCATTTTTTCCTTTGACGTACAGAACTCTAAAAACCTCTATACTGCTCGTTCGCTCTAAGTTTGCCGCTCGGCTCCATACTAAAGTCGAATTTTTAATTAGACGAAGTCAATTGACATCAACTAATGTCACTTCTTCATACAATGTTGCTTATTTTCTATGACGAAGTGACATTAGCTACTGTCAATTTACTTCGTCTAATTAAAAAATTGGGTATACGCGTCTACGCCCGCGGCAAACTTAGAGCGAACGGGTAGTACAAGAATATTATAGAACGAGTTATCCAATTTAGCTTATATAGTACCTAAATACATTCTCTAATTCCCAGTTATTTGCCTGTACATCACTTTGGAGTCGCACTTCGTTATTTTTGGCTGCACTCCGCTTACAGGAATTTAATTTCGGCCCTGGCTGCGAGCCGGCCAGAGCTGTAGCCGGCACTACAAAGAAAAATAAAGGTCTATGTTATATGTTGATTTTGTATTATTAGCGCAATATGCGGTAGAGAATGAAAAGATAAATAGATAGTAAAAAAAACTTCCAAGTGCAAGTCGGTTTTGGGCATGGAGGGTTTCGTTCGCACTAAAACGGTAAATAAACTACAATGTATTTAATACTACAATAATTTGTATACTAATAAAACTACAATAATTTGTATGGGAGCCCTCCTTAAATGTATTTTTTTTCTGTTTTTTAGTAATCCGTACCCAACGGCTAAAACCGGGACCCTTTACATGTCTGTCTGTCCGTCCCAAGGCTGTGTCTCAGGAATCGTGATAGCTAGAGAGCTGAAATTTTCACAGAAGATGTATTTTGTTGCCACAATAAGAACAAGTACTAAAATCAGAA
This sequence comes from Miltochrista miniata, assembly GCA_933228765.1. Taxonomy (NCBI): domain Eukaryota; kingdom Metazoa; phylum Arthropoda; class Insecta; order Lepidoptera; family Erebidae; genus Miltochrista; species Miltochrista miniata. The sequence continues at coordinate 2,308,349 of OW121765.1, read as the reverse complement.
CTAAGGGGGGTTCCCATACAACAAACGTGACTTTTTGTCTTTGCCGAAACTCTCTGGCAAGTCCGACTCGCACTTGGACGGTTTTAATATTTGCTGTTATACCGTCAACAGAAATACGTCATCCGTGAAAATTTCAGCTCTCTAGCTATCACGATTCCTGAGATATATGTAGCCTGGTGACGGACAATACGGACAAACAGACAGACGGACAGCGAAGTCTCATTAATAGGGTCGAGTTGTTACCCTTCAAGATGTAGAGTAATAGCCAGACTGCTTTCAGAAATTGTAACAATGGCGTGTGTTATCCCTACTAATATTATAAATGCGAAAGTAACTCTGTCTATCTGTCTGTTACGCTTTCACCTAGACGGCTGGAAGGCTGGAGCGATTGAGATGAAATTTGGTATAGAGGTCCTGGAAAGAACATAGGCTACTTTTTAACCGAATGCGCAAAAAGAGGGTTATGATTTTACGCGATAACAACTTCTACGCGATCGAAGCCGCGGGGAACAGCTAGTTGAAAATAAAGCGAAAAGAAAACTCAAAAGATTCAACAGGTAAGTAAAAAATAACGAGAAAGTAGAAGATACTGTATTTTTAATACATTGCGTTTGTCTTGGAAGCAAGGAAGGTATGCAAAAAAATGTCTGAGACGCTTTTGTGTTTTAATTTTCTTTTAAAACGAATATACAAAATTTGTTGCATTTTAGTTATAGTAAGAAGGTCCAGTTATTGTGAAAGAGCTTTCATGAAACTATAAGCCACAATTAAAATCAGGAAATCAAGAAACACCAATGTAACGAGAAAACAATAACTTATCTTCTTTTACACATTTTTTTATGGTTAGAAAAGGGTAGAAAACGGGACCCCATTAATGAGACTTTGCTGTCCGTCTGTCTGTATGTCTGTCCGTCACAAGGCTGTTTCTCAGAAACCGTGATAGCTAGAGAGCTGAACTTTTCACAGACGATGTATTGGACATTCTCACACAACATCATCTAGCCCAAATAAAGCTAATATTGTGGTATAGAATATAGACGGCTGATAAACGTACTTATTTATTTGTAAATACGTACTTTATCTATGTATGTATTGGTAGGTATAATATATACTATTTTTGTAGTATATTTTGTATGTATTAAAATGAGTTGAACGCCAACAACTACCAGTCATCAAATAACATATTTTTTCAATCCAAAGGTTGCCCGGCAGAAAATGCTGGCTGCCTATTGTACTGCTATATTTGTAACATCGTCGTTGCGCCTGACAAGTTCCATATGTGCATTTTTTCGATTTTTCGATTTTTGCATATTTATGATCTCCTTCTAAATCTACACATGCTAGTAAAATCCGTTGTGTAATATTTAGCTTAGAACCAATTTTGCAAAATTCCATATGTGTTTTAAGCTTTGGAAAAAAACGTTATGTGCACACACGCACATATGGAATATGCGATCTTGCCAATATCGCGCGGAAAACATGATAAATATGTAACATTATGGCGGCAAACATGGTCTAATGTGACGTTAACCATCATTTTAATTACTATTGAAAAGAAAAGTGTGTCGAAATTCGTAAGCAATGTGCTTTTTATTTATTTATTATCATTATTAGATAAGTTTTGTTATGGATTGAGTCCTACCCACAATATAGGGGCCACTTTCGGTCTTACCTGCGAGTGGTGCTCATGCTGATTAACAGATGAGGTCATGACGAAGAGAAAAACAAATAAAATAAATCACTACGCACTACTTTGCCGTCAGGTCAACGTCGTACAATAAGGCACAAACCCCTACCAATATGAAAGCTTATAAAAATAAACGGCCCACAGTTCCCTGCACTTGCACTGTTCCGGTCGCGGTAGCGGTCGCAACAATGGCGGGAGGGAAGTGCAAAGAATTTACGGGCTTAGACAGGCTACCATTCACGACTGATCCTGGCTCCATATAACAACGCACTTTAGGTACACTCCATAGCTGAACGAGCATCTCATCAAACTCGAGATAGAACTGAGTCGCAAAGACATACTAGACTAGTGCGAGGTCCAAATAAAGGGTATCTTCACTTACACACTTCAATCAATGAACACTAGAACACGCTAACCACCCTCACACCAGATGAAATGCTCTATTTTTAGCAAAGTGATGGAAGGACCTCTGACGGTGGTGTCGATTTTATGGTGAAAATTTACCTCATTAGCAGTGGTGTGGAAGTCAGCAGTGTATCAGCTCGGGTAGCATATCATATACTGGAACTCATCGACAGGAACTCCCTGAATGTGATACAGGTGTTTGCCACTACCTCGAGAAGCACGAAAGAGGCAATCGAGGCTGTGTATGAAGACATAGCAAAGATATTTCAAGGCACTGCCAACTACAATGTTAATGGGGATTATCAACGCCAAACCGTAGGGTATAAGGTCGCGGCAAAACCGTGATACGGAATGACTGAGGCACATACCTACTTTTTGATTTTCCCTCCAATCTCAGGGTCACTTCTTGGTGAATTTTTTTTTTAATATGAGGCCCCATAGAGAGTAGATTTGGTGAAGCCTCGACAAAGTCACAATTAATGAGAAAGTCTTTATCATAACGGACAAAAGTGATGACTTTGTGATTGTCAGGTGGTTTAATGCAGGTGGTGATCACTGACTTGTCCCAGTATTTTCAGAAAGAGCCCAAGTAATAAAGTCTATTCTTCGACCTACTATGCTCCACATAGAATTGGGATCCGAAACGTTTCAATTGAAACTTAGAAATCGTTTCGATTTGCTAGAAACCACTGACAACGATAAAACCGACACAGTGGTAAAAACGTTACATCAAGTGCTCGAAGGTTTTTGTCCAGCAATGGCAAAAAAGGTGTTCAAAGCTCGAGACTCTCGAAGTTATGAAGATTAGACAGGAAATGAGACCTACGCCTGCGTATTCGTCAGAACGGTTTGACCATAACGTCAAAATTCTAAAGCTGATAAGACACGACCTCAGACGTAATAACACCAGTGTTTTCGAGGCTACGATTGAGTAGAACAGGGGCACTAAGGTCTGTATCCAACAGTTCAACAGCAGCAAACAGCCTCAGGTAGCAAAATTGTACCCTCAAGGTTAATTTCATTAATATTCTCGAGGAAATGGACTGCTTTTACAGATACCTATAATTATCACGGTTTCATTAGCCTAGAAATGATGGCCACAGGGATCCATTAACGCACCAATGTTCCATATATCGATCAGAGCAAAGTCAGCGCGGCTCTCGAGCAACACAAAAATAATAAATCCCCTTGAGAGGACGGATTAATAAACAACACCTTAAATTTGGTGGGACTCAGGTCCTTAAAGTGTATTAAATTTCATTCTCCGTCTGGAACAGACGGCTAAAGCGGGGAGAGAGAGTGTGGTGACTCTGATATTAAAAAAAGGTGACAAGACCTGCCGCATGTCACTTGTGCGCGAGCCATGTTTACAAGTTATTCTCGAGAATAGTGTCACAAATTGCCTCACCGTAAAGAAACGACGTAGCAGGGACTAATCCTAGTCAAAAGATTGAGGCTTGTGGTTGCCCAGGAGTCTACATACCTTGAAACCTGATTTGAAACGATGTTATCCGTCAGAATACCAGAGTTGTCGACATAGCTCTTAGAGCATGCGTTTTGATGGTAGGTACACATGTATAGAAGAAACGATAGCCGAGCTTGATGAAGGTAGGATAGGACGATCCCCCTTCTGACGGCTCGACCGCCTGAATAGGTCACAGAGAGTGACTGAATGCGGAAGACGCAGGACCGTATGTTCCGGTGTAATTTTGATTGCCTGAATATGATAACCTAATTAAGAATAGGCATAAAACTGACCACGGTATCTACAGACATTAGATCGTACGTAATTATTCAAAAGTTTAGGCTCCATCTATTTTGTTCTGCACTCGGCTTTGGACTCGTGTAAGTGGATTAAGGACTTTATGTTTTAATTAATACTAATACATTACAAAAAGACCGACCAATAATTTTGAAAATGAAGGTAGTACACTGAATGTTTAATACCGAAATGTCACATAATAGACTAGTTTTTGAGAAAACAGTGTTAACAATATCCCTTATGTGCATGAAAATGGCACATGAATAATTTGCATGCGCAGTGCCAAAACAGGTATGTGCAGATTTTCAGAAAAAAATAATTAAATCTTCAAATATATGCAACATTGCATTTCAAATGTAAATCTTACATTTGTAAAAAATTCATGATCATAATACTGCATTTACAGATTTTTGATTTCTTACACACTTTTTGAAAAAACATGTTTTTTTGAGTTTCCCAAAACCTTGTAAAAATCACATCTGGAACTTGTCAGGCGCAACGACGACATACTTTCACTGTATTTGTATATTTTCTTGGTGTACAATAAAGAATTTAATGAATAAATAAATACAATAAATACATAATATTAGTCACAAAAATAATTAATAATTAAGGGGGGCTCTCATACAAGAAACGTATTTTTGTTAAGGTTTTTTGGGAGTTGGTATACCTACTTATTATGCGGTAAAGTGTTCAAACATCATCCCTAACCCCCCCCCCCCTTATACGTTCGTTTTCATAGCCATGAGTCAAATTCCTACTGAAAACTTTTACAAAATGGAAAATCTCCAAGACACCAGATTTCTCAGTACTGAAGTTATAGGCACAAATAAAGCGTGCCGTTGTGCCATTAAAGTAACAAGCAGTCCAATTTACGAGCGGGCACCGAACTCCACACCTATTGGTGCGAGTGCAACGGATTAACTCGAATTATCTAATAATGAGTGCAATGAGTGACGCCCGCGCACTGCACTGCACCTATACGGAACAGAAAATTTACAGTAGGTCAACTTAGAATGACTATTGGATTATTATAACTTTTGTGACTCAACTAAAACTCTGCTCAGCTATCGACATTTCAGCTAAATTGAAATTTGAGACGTGGTCACGAGTTACCTCAATCCAACTTTCAAAAAATATTAATCAGCCTGGAAAACACCCATTAACTGAATGAGGTATACAAATATTGTAACAATAAAAGATTAAACTTCTTTTTTGGCAAGTAATCAAAAATACAATCATCTAAATTTTATAAATTTGCTATTTGCCCGAAAATTTCTATATAGGACTAGGTACTTTTCTCTGTCGCACTGCATGTTATAATCTTATATATAAAAATTAATCGGAAAATGTGTTGGTAAGCGCATAACTTCAGAACGGGTGGACCGATTTCACTAATTCTTTTTTTGTTGTGTAAGGTATTGTCAGGAGAAGGTTCTTATGGAAGAAAAAATATTGTATTCCCACGGGAACGGGAACCACGCGGGTGAAACCGCGTGACATCCTCTAGTTACTTATAAATTTCACTAAAATTTATAAATTTAATCCTAAAATACTCTTCATTACTCAAATTGTTTAAACATTTTAAATCATACATTTCCTAATCAATGCATAAAGTTCTAAAAACTACTTTCTATTGGGCTGGTCCAAATAATTTTGCTCAGCCTGTAATGTGTTTTCGTGAAATTGTTTTACTGGACATGTTCTATACTGTAACGCCTCTACTTATTATAGCCTCGAGGCTGGGTGGCAAATTGACAATACTGCGCACTTGCATGTACCGAAACTTATGACGCGTAATAACTAAAACAAGATTTTGCTTTTTACTTATTAACTTACAGGAATTAATTTACACGTTTAACTGTAAAGTAACCGTAAATGTACTGTACTAATGTGCATTATTTGAAATGTAAATTCAGCGAACTTTCAAGGAAACGCCAAACATTTAAACCTCTGATGATGGTACATAAATGGTTAATATACTTCTTTACCCTTTTACTAGGCAGATACTACCATACCACACAGAAACTATTGTGAAAAGCTTAATAAGAGAAAATAAATTATCAAAAGAAAATTTTGCAGTAGACTGTGGTAGGCGTTTCCATTTATTTTTAAATGATATTAAAACTTATTCCCAGTAATATAAAAATAAAAGGAATGTTAAAACATAAATTGCAAGACACATTAACCTTAATTTTTGCATTTGTTTATCAAATAAATAAAATAAAAAAAACTGCCTAAAAAAGTAAACATTATTGACTTAAGACTTAAGTTCAAATAGTAATATTATTGTAACATTACGTGTGAAATGTTATCGACATAAATTAAAAGACAGCAAATCATCATAACAAGTTTCTGGGTTCCAGTTTCATGCACTTACCAATGTTTACCCGCTGAACTGCGCAGTAGTACAAGCACTGAAACACGACGCCATCATTACCTACTTGTACTAAAATAACCTCTCGTTTTAATACATTAACAAAGAGAACTTCGAACAAAGCATGCCTACTGATTTCAAATCAAATCAAGTCAAATCTATTATTAAAATTGATCAAAGGATCTTGAAATGTACCTACAAATTTCAATACCTTTATTCAGTGAGGTATAATGCTTATTAAACATTTCATTGATTGAAGGCTTCTATTAGTGTACCCTGTCTTAGCCATCTAGTCTAGTCATGAATATTAAATGAAATTAATCAAATTTAGATGTTAACTGTGACCTCCCCCAGATGGACCGATGACCTGAAAAAGGTCGCAGGGCTGACATCCACTCAGTCGGAAGGCGCAGGAAAGTGTATTGTGGCGTAATTTGGTAGAGGCCTACGTTCAGCAGCGGACTGCTAATAGGCGAATTTGATTAACTTTAGATAACAATTTATAGTCCATTTGAAAAATTTAATTTCTTGCAAACTTATAACATTTTTCAGTTGCCTGGAATAAGAATCCGTATTTCTGAAGCAGAGAGTAAAAAGGCAATAGGCTCACCTATTACGTGGGACATAAACAAAAGGTGTTATGTGGGGGAACACCGAAAAATTCCGAAATATGTTTTTCCGAATTTCAATATTCCAATGTTCAAAATTCCGAAGATTATAAGTCCTAAGAAACAAAGCTCCGAATATTCAAAAGCACGATATTCATTTATACGAAAGTCATAAGTACGAATTTTTATTTTTCCTAATTTCATTAGTACAAATAATCAAAAGACCGGACTGTTATTTTCCCGAAAAACATTATTCAGAATTTCAAATATCCGAAAATTCCAGAATTTCAAATTTCAGATTTTGATAATCGGAGTTCGTATTTATAATATGGCGGATTTTTAATGATTCGGAATTCAACGGTTCGGTTTCTTGAAATTCGGCATTCTGACAGTCGAAATTGTAAACATTCGGAATTTTAAAATTATGACTTTTAATAAAAAGGATTTATGAAACATCGGATTTTTGACTTTCGGGATTTCGAATCATTCGGACTTATGAAATTCGGAATTATGTAACTCGTGATTGTGACTTTCGGAAATAAGTTTTTCGTATTAATGTCGTGTACCCGTTATGTGGACTGCACATATGCTTTCGGGGATAAAAACGTGACTATGTGTAATGTATGTAGAAAGTGAAAAATATTTCTTAAATAAATACAATGTTTTCTATTTATTACAGTTCATGGAAACGTAGACTTCTGGTCGGGGATCCCGGGACATCCGAGGGCTTGCTTTTAACTTCCGGAAGATAATAAATTGGTGCAGACTATTATGTTATATCTATCTTTCTCTTTTTAAGGTCTTTAATTTAAAGTTCGCATTTCCGCCACTTGCAGGTGAGGCTGAAGGGCCCTGAAGATCAACAGACCTTGGCTACAACTCTGCGGTCTCACCTAAGGGGAGTTCGGGTGCTATCCCGCGTCTTTGGGGGTTGTTCGGCTTTTATTCCGCTTCTTTGATGGGGAGGAGGGGAGGGGGTTGGAGTGACGTGCGTGAATCAATTTTTATGTAGGGCCTCACCGCTTACACACAACTTTTAAGAAAATCTTAATTATTAGTTTACATATCCAATAAATATTTTATATAGTATTCAAGTATATAATTATCTAATTAAAAGGAGGTTCACTTTTGTTTAAATGCCAGGATAAAGGCTTTCAGAAAAGAATGCTCCACAAATCGTACAGAAATCTATTTCTTTACAAATTGGTACCTAACGATTGTGTTCAAACCTATATAAACAGACAAAATGTGAAATTAATTCAGTACACTCACATAACGTATCACCTACTATGAAAGCATTTATGTCCACTACCAGTTCAAGTTGCTGTTAATCCAGTTGTTAGGAGTTAATTTAATACGGCAGTGATGCGTAGCGACACTGTAAGTGCGCAGTGGAAACATGATATTACTACGTTTAGTACGAATAGTACTATTGTTTAGTTCAATGATTCACACACTATCATAGTAACGTTTCTCTGTACCTGAAACTGTACTCGTAGGAAGCTACAAATTAGTGTTATTTTTTTTCTGTTTAGGTATTTATGAAATAGTATCCAGTGTGCACCGTGTTGCAATGGGAAAGTGTACAAATGTGTCGCCACCTCAATTTATTCCAAGGGTGTCGTAAGAGGCTACTAAGGTAACACTTTCGCAAACGATCCATTGTGTAGAGAAGGAAAACTCGTAATGAAACCCGGTGTCAGTAAATTATGACAATCGCTAAGCCAAGTTGAAGGCCATAAGGGAGGCTTGGAAAATCTCAACTGCGGATCGCTACGACCTACTCCTGTCCATAACAACACGGCAATAGGATCACCACTTATTACGTGAGATATAAAACTATAAGATGAAATGTGGTGTAAATTCTATGCCTTTGCCTACCCCTTCGGGGCTGTAGGCGTGACTACATACATATATACATACAGTCAGCCTCATAAGTAGATAAACACTATTGAAATTTACGAAATAGATTCATGAATGAAAACTTTTTCTATAAGTATACACTCTATTTATAACAGTATTGTTCCAAACAAGTACTGAGTGTAATTGTTCATTCATAAATCTAGTTCGTAAATTTCAATAGTGTTTATCTACTTATGAGGCTGACTGTACATTTGTATGTTTCTAGTTTATGGAAATTCACACAGTATTTTCGTTCTTAGACTTTTAGTGGGAATGTTGGAATATCAACTAAGTTTGGCGACTACCACTACGAGGTAAGAATATGATTCAACGTAGCATCACACGTGTGCTACACCAAAGAAGCTACACTGATCGTATGCGTAAAGCGTCTCCGGAATAACGAAAATGATATCAAGGGTTGCAGCTTTTAAAGTTATCTTGTAAATAAATTATGACCAAACATTTAGAACCCTTTTCAGACAATGACAAGAATCACATTTAATGCCTTTAACTAAAGTAATTCACTCCGAATACCAAGCTTACGACTTCTAATCGCTGTAATAAGTTTCAACAGTATTGATCCTCACACACAACCAGCTAATAAACTCTTCAGTAATATCTAATTCATGCCACCTAAATATTATACTGCACATTATACAACTTTAGTGCGAAACAAGACCACCTATCTTGGTGTGGAGTTACGTGCTAGGTGTACACTGTAGGGTAGATACCACAAAATAATAAGGTACAGAACTCAATCTCATGTATAGCTCGTTCTCTCTAAGTTTGTCGCTGGCGTAGAGGCTGATGTTTAAGGCAAAGTAGGGTAAGCGACCGGCAAACTTAGAGTGAACGGGTAGTATGAACTTTTTTTAAAACCTACCCTCGGATACGCACACTCGCGCATCCAGTATCGAAACTGCTATGAAAATCCTTTGACCTCGTGTCCGTGAACCTCGTGAGCAGTGTCTATAGTGTGCGTAGCGTACTTTGTATGTAGATTTCCTTCTGTATTATTTTGTGCTTGTAGACTGTAGAGGTAGATACGTGAATAATGCTCGCACGTGTGGAAACGTCGGTTACCGTCTACCGGTAATTTGACAAGTAACGATGCAGTACTGCGCTGGTACAATTTAACCAACAATTTTAGGTGGAATAGAATTGTTTCTAAAATTTTTGAAGTATGTTTAGGTAAATTTTGTAAGTATGTTTTATAAATTTACCTAACATGCATTTATCTATGTGGAAAAGGGGTATGATTCCCAAAAATACAGACATGTATCCCTCGTTAGGATCACCTATACATGAACTATCTTCGTACAAATAAACACCTTTCAAACAACAATGAGTAGGCGTCGCCACATGACGATGATCAGCGTTCAAGGGGTTTCCTTTTAAAGATTACCCCGATCCCGGGCTACGTACTGCCCTCATGACACAAGAGCGATTTAGTCACTTGTTAAGTTCTTAGATTCCAAAAATATAGCAGACTTACTTTAATAACAGCACAATAGCCAGTTGATTTAAATTATTTATTTAACTAGGCAAGTGGACAAAGGTAATTATTTTCCCTATGTCACGAGAATGTCCACATATTGACCACGTATCAATATGAAAGCATAGTATGGATTTCAGAAAAATTAAATCATTTGGCGATAATGTTGTTCCAGTATTGTATGTTTTTAGAACGCTATTCTAATCATTTGAGAAACGTACGTCAATGTCTAAACATTAACCATTTAAATACCTAATGGCACAGTATATCAATAACACATTAAGAAAATAAGGCCGTCTCCAGTAATTTAAGCCAACAAAGCTACGCATACATAATTCTCTTAAAGTAAATCTTGGAGCCTCGTCAATTAATTTGTACAGCATCAACACGACAAACATACAGTTCCACCAATACTGTTAATGTTGTGTAATTGTCGCGTTATAGAGTAAACAAGGTAAAATGGGGTAAGTACTTAGATATGTCGTAGGTAGCTTTCAAATATTCAACACTAGCTAAATATGAGGGGGTAAACCTCATAGCCTGTATTTACAATAATGTAGGAAAATATTTGACGAAACAAACCAATTTTTTTTTTTAATTTCAAAGATTATCATTGCGGGCGGCCTGGACGCCGCCGATGTGTCTTCGCCGAAGACTATCGGCCTCCATGACCGGGGGCCTGAGGACGGTGAGAGGGCTGCTCACCGTCATTACAGAAGTAGGTTCACGCACGCCCCCACTTAGAAGCGGGATCACACCCGAAACTCCCCAAAGACGCGTGGCCGTAGGTCTGTTGGGAGTCCTGGGACATCCTTCCGAAGGCTTTTCCGAGGCTCCCAACCATAGGCTGTTGGGCGTTATATGGATTTTCCCTAACGATAAAAAAAAATGTTTGTCCATAATATTATACTTCGATAAACTTTAACTATCTATTTTACTCCATTAAAGATGAAGTTATGAAAAATATTTTCATAGCGGGTGCCCACATTCAGTAGCAAAAGAGTAACTAATTAAAACATTTTAAGTTTCTAAGAAAGGTTTCGGCTGGGCGTAGAAAGATGAGAATCGTCTCGTATAGATTCCTATCTAAGATACTTATATGTAGTTAATTGAGTCGAATACTACGAATATTAAAAACGGTTGGAATAAAATGCTAATATAGAAAGAGATTACATTATATCAATATTCCATATTTGGTATTAGGTACCTATTCCTGTTTTTTAATATTGACTAATTTTGGTAATGTATACTTTTACGGTAACTTGTAAATTGCGAGAAGGATTTAATGGCTTAAACATAAAATATTCAATAATAAATTAAGATATACCCAAAAGAAAACTGTCCATTTATTACCGACCGATATGTTTTTAGTTAAATTATACTAATAGTTAGTATAAACATCAAATTTACTGAAGAAGATAGAGGCTGTACAACAAATAATAATTTCACTCTTTGTAATTATTGTTTTGTAAACGTCCATAAACCACAGTGGCTAATTTTGATAAGGTGTTTTTGTGTTTGTATGCTTGTCTCCCACCTTAGTGATACTACATAAGCCTAGTTACTGTAACAAAAAAAAAAAAAATCTCAGTTATTTTGTTACAAATAAATTCTGCTAAATCAAAAATTAACATTCCAAAATGCAAAATGCTGGTTGTAAGCGTCACTATGTTCTCCGGCATCAAAGTTTTATTTATTTACAATTTGGTAGACCTAAACAATGTTAAAACCGGGTAAGTACGAGTCCAACTCGCACATGGGGGGTTCCGTACCAAAAATGGCACTAAATCACGTTCATTCATAACAGTCCTTTTGTTTTCTGATTTTAGTATTGGTTGTTTTAGCGGCAACCAAAATACATTAGGTACTCATCTGTTAAAAATTTCAACTTTGGTACACGGAACCCTACGAAAGCAGATCAATCATGACGTCCAAAGTATACTACAAAGTTTTGATGGAACCTAAACTCAGAAAAACTTAGACACCTAATATATAAAAGTTGTTAATGTTAGAATGATGAAACTTCCGATCTCAAATTTGAAGTTGAAAGAATCAACTGTTATTTTGGTTGCTGCTATTCTATAATTTGAAAACAAGAAACAATAAGGTACAATGTGATTGCGTTTTCATTTGGCCATAATTAAAAAAAAGACACTGTAAATAAGAATACTACTAAAAAGTCTCTATAGCACCTTCCTTTAATTACCTCTGCATCTGCATCACCCTAAGGCTACTCCAACTTTGTAAGAATTTGTGCATAAAGTTTTTAGAAAAATAAAAATAAAGGTACACTGCAACTCATTACTTTAACCGTGGCATAGAGATCAACAATTTCATTTAAAACACACATTTCTTGGAAACACAATTCGCACGCCATTGTGCAAGTGAAAGGGACAAAAACAGACAGAGACGGAAGAAATTTGCAATCATTTGTCCATCAGCACAATGGACACCGTTATTCTGTTATAATGCAGTATGGTAAATAATTACACATTCGTATACAAAATGTACGTAATATACGGTACTGTATTGAAAATGACATACTTCTGAGATCGTTGCACTGTGGCAAATTGTGGAAAATTTTCAACCTTTTTTTTTTGTTAACCGTTGCAAACGGTTTGATTTCGGTACAAGGATGTCTGCATAATAATTATAATGTACGTACGCTGTTCATTTTTTTTGTTTTAGTTTTTCATTTGAATACTTATGGTAATATTAAGTTTCCGGAGCTAACCTAACTACATCGGCATCCATGTTCGAAATGTGCATCGAACAAGAATATAATTATTACCAGCACGGAGATCAGAAAATGTGCAAACGCAGTACCGTGCACTGTGGAGTAAATTGGGAGAGGCCTACGTCCAGTGCTGTGGACTGTCATAGGCTGATTTGATTGATTGATGGAGATCTCGAATGTAAGAATTAGTTAAGGACAGAAGCATGTTGACCACTCCAACAAATAATGTCTAATTCTGTCGAAATATCCATCTAATTCGAATTGTCGAAATTTTTGACGTTTAACTCTAATGATTGATTGATATTTTCTTTCTTTATTATTAATATTTTTTCTTATTCTATTTGTATAATTTAGATTGATTTAAGATTGAAATATTAAATTTTAATTTTATTTTTTGGAGTAAGTCAATAAAAAATCCTACTAATATTATAAATTTGAAAGTTTGTGAAGATGTTTGGATGTTTAGATGTTTGGATGTTTGTTACTCAATCACGCTCTAACGGCTGAATGGATCCAGCTGAAATTTGGTATAGGGATAGAGTATAGTCTGGAATAACACATAGGCTACTTCTTATCCCAGAAAATTGTTTTCACGGGAAGCTAGAACGGAAACCAAAATTCACGCGGGCGAAGCCGCGCGCATCAGCTAGTTTATTATAAGAAAGAGCTACCTATTGTTAAAAAGGAAAGGTTTATGTTTTTATCTTGCAAATAATTTGGTACGACCTTGTTAATTTATGACGAATAGTATTGTATTTAGTTTCTATTTTCATAAAGTTGCATGTAAAATAATAACAATATTTGCATACCTGAGGGTGGAGGATGGAGAAACTTAATTTATTTCTTTAACAGCATTGTAACCCATTTTCGCAAATAAATGAATTGAAAAAATTATTTCGTAGGTACCGGGTCTTTAGCATTGGAACTCCGAATTGTCCGACAAGAATTTGAAAGTACTTACTTTGACTCAGCGCAGTCTTTACAGCATCCTTAAATTAAACTTCTACATCCCATTCAGATGAACACACTTTCACATCTTTGAAAAGACACAGAGTTTTCAGGACACATGCCACCACATTGTTATAATTGAATCTCTAAAATGGAAGTACCATATTAATGTGTTAGAAAAAAGAGTTAGGAAACTCATCTACATTTTTAGACTCCTCCGAAATTCTGCAGATATTAACACTCTCAAATTAACTTACTACGCTCTGGTTCAGTCAATCTTATCATACTGTATAACATCATGGGGCGGTGCAGCCAAAACAAACTTATTGCCTTTAGAGAGAGCTCAAAGAGCCGTATTGAAAGTGATGTCCAGAAAGTCTTTTCGGTACCCCACAAATCAAATTTACAAAGATTTAACAGTTCTTACAGTCCGTCAATTATTCGTCCAGCAAGTGATTCTTAAAAAACATACTAAGTTATCTTATGACCCAAGCATATACACTACTAAACGTCGCTCAGATAGGGTGTGTCCCATAATTAGACACAAAACTAAATTTGCAAAACGACACTACTCAGTCATTAGTTGCTACCTATATAATAAAATCAATAAAATTATACACATCTATCCGCTAAATTACTATCAGTGCAAATTAAAATTAAACATATGGCTTCAAAAATTAACTTATGAGACTACAGAGGAACTACTGCAACCAATATCGTAATAATTACCTGATAATAAGAATGTTGTTTCAGCCTTAGTCCCCGTGTATAATTAATTCAATTGATAAAAATCATAATTAGTAGTTAGATGACGCTAGATTTCAGCTCATAAATGATATAAAACTTGTCTGCTAGTCTCCACGAATTACATAAATCCGTTATGGATGCATAATACATAAAACATGGGTCACGAATACATAGAATACATAAACTAACTAAACACCATCCTCTGTAGAACTGTAAAAGCTTGGAACGACCTGCCCGGACACGTGTTTCCCTCATCTTACAATCCCGGGTTCTTTAAGAGGAGCGTGAAGAGGCACATCACAGGGCCGCCGCCAACTTGAGGACCACTGTCAAAAGTGGCCCCCAATCGCTAGATGCGCCACGGCGTTCCATCAGGCTGGTGGCGACGTCAATTTGGCGTGCAGAATATAAAAAAAAAGGCCACAGCTCACCATTAATGCTGTAGGATACCACAGCGCTGACTTTCAGCTGTAGCCCATAAAAGATGGCAGACTTTCTAAGAAAGTAGGTAGACAAATAATATTTTATAAAGCAAGTCACTGCAGGAACTAAGTGAATCTGCATTAAGATAATTCTTAGCTTTTGAAGTAAGTTTGAAGTACGAACCAACTGCGGCTAGACCTTGTATATTCCTTAGAATTGACATTCCTTTTGATGGCAATTCTAAGGAAACGTGGGAGCACCGAACCAATGGTATAAAGGCTATGCTTTTCGTAGATGTATCTTTCAAACATAACTTTGAAGACATTGCGTTAATTAGAACGTAGTAGATTAATAAAGTATAACCGTCATTATTGTTATTGTCATGGTGACGACATGACGTCACGCGGTTTCACCCGCGTTGCTCCCGTATCCGTGCGAATACGAGTATAAAATATAGCCTACTAGCTGTTCCCCGCGGCTTCGACCGCGTACAAGTCTTTATCGCGTAAAATCACAACCCTCCTTTCGCGCAGTCGGTTAAAAAGTAACCTGTATTCTTCCCAGGGCCTCGACCTATCTCTATACAAAATTTCATCTCAATCGCTCCAACCGTTTAGGCGTGAAAGCGTAACAGACAGACAGACAGACAGTGTTACTTTAGCATTTATATATTAGTACGGAAGTAGGGAAGTAGGAATGCTGGCCGGGCATAGTATCTCCAGAACATAACAGAGACTGCTACCGTCCGTACAGAGTGGTACACGTGACCACTTTGTGACATTTATTTACGAGCGTTTCTGTGCTTTGTAAGGCACGTTAAGCAGTTGGTCCCGGTTATCAGTAAAACTACAGTCGTTAAGTCAAGTTGAAGGCCTTATGGGCGGCTTGAAAATTATCAACTGTGGGTCGTCACCACAGAACAGTTAAAGGAGGTCTCCTTTAATTGTTCTATGGGTGTCACAATATGCACCCGGTTACGTAGTAACTTTTTACTACTGAGGCCCGGGTGCCGGAGGCGTAACGTGAGGAACTCATGCACGCCCTCCTTTAGAAGCGGGATCACACCCGAAACCCCTTCAAAGACGCGAGATAGCACCCGAACCACCCCCTGGGCGAGGCCGCAGAGGCGGCCGTAGGTCTGTTGGGAGTCCTGGGACATCCTTCCGAGGGCTTACCCGGTGCTCACAACCATAGGCTGCTGGGCGTGACGTGAGGTTTTTTAGTCGGTAGAAGTCTGGCATAACATCCATGAGGATTTTCCATCACGTAAAAAAAAGAAGAAAAAAATAAGGCCCGGGTCGGCAGCACGTGTGTAACGCCTCTGGTTTTGCATACGTCCATAGGCTACGGTCTCCAACCTTCCGGTAGGCCGTAAGCTTGTCTGCCACATAAGTTGTATAAAAAAATTGCTTATAATATTTTATTATCGCTGGTCATTTTTTTTTGAGCCCTAAGGCACCACCCGGGTGCGAAGGGTGGAGGTAGAGAACGCTACATGCGTACCACACGGCCGGCCGTGTGATTATGTCAGACTCTTACTGACTAAACTCTACCTTGAGCCTCTAGCCCTTAGGCCTTGGAGACTCATCGGATGCGATCGAGAAAGTTGATTTTAAGTTAAAAACTAGTGAAGTATATATCTACCGTATATACCTCCATCAGGCTGCTGACCCTTCTCGTATCACCAGAGTGATTCACGTTACTCTGAAACGATAGCACTTACAGCATTGTTTCGTAGAAGCCACGAGGTACAGTTGGGTGTGCCGATACTACCTATTGTTTACATACTGTTGTGGTTTTTCTCACTAGTTGTCATTTTATGTTATAATAACCTAGTTCCTGTTTACCAGGTTGCGGTGGGGTCACTGGTGTTGAAGGAATTCTAGTATACGTGTAGAAGCTCCCTAATAAATAGCGTAAAAATAATAAAGAGCGTTTCAAAAGATCGTTCCTCTGTCGAACTATAAAAACCTGGAACGACCTGCCCGCACACGTGTTTCCCTCATCTTACAATCCCGGGTTCTTTAAGAGGAGCGTGAAGAGGCACATCACAAGGCCGCCAACTTGAGGACCACTGTCAGAAGTGGCCCTTAATCACTAGATGCGCCACGACTTTCCATCAGGCTAGTGGCGAAGTCAATTTGGCGAGCTAAAGATAAAAAAAAGAAAAATAAAAATAGCTTTTTTTTACATATTTTCACAGGTTACGTCATCGGCCCCATGATGGAAAGTCATGCCGACATTATATTAGCAAATTGAATGCATATGTTACTTAGGTACATGAATTGTTTTTTATAACGTGAGGAAAATTCTGCATGGATGCTATGCCGGTCTCCTACCGACTAAAATCCACACGATTAGCCTGGGTTAGCCCTCGAAAGGATGACCCCAGGGTATCCAACAGATCTCGGCTACCTCTGCGGCCTCACCTAGGGGGATTACATAAAAGATATTATGATACATTTGCATGAAATTGACGTTGCTAATCTTAAATTACAGTTCTTTAAATTTAAAGTTACATTGTTGTCACCAATCTTGTGTATAACGTCATTGCACGGAATCCGTTTTCATGATATCCGCATTGAAAACCACTCCAAAATGCTACTTTTAAAATATTTGAATAAACAAAAGCTCTCAGATTAAAAAGATACAGTGGCCGGAGAGATACCTAATTTGAAAGCAGGTCGGTTTTATGCAAACAAATGTTTAACGGATCTTAATGCGGCTTCTTTACATTTCCCGACGTTTCAAACCCTTTTCATGAGTTCATGGTCGCTAGGGGATTGCGGTGTTAACGTCCGAATATATTACGATCCCAGTAAATATTACTGTGCTGATTTAAACTTGCTAAATTAAGATGGAGGTCACTTATATTTATGAAAATTTTGCGCTTCGATGGCATTATTTTGTGTGCAAAGTGATATTAAATTGTTAGTTGTAAACAATTTATTGCTTTGCCCAATGGACTTACTCGGGTTCAACGTATGGGTATCTAAGGATTATAAACTTCAGCAAAACTGACGTTTTTCAAATGGCAGAGAATATATAAGTAATCGCAAAAAGTATTTTCCTATGGGAACGAGCGGTGTTTTCACGACAATCTCCATAACAATTTTTTTTTTGCACAGATTATTTATTTATTTATTCATCTACATACATCCTACCTTTACAGTCTAATGTATTACATTATCTCAATGCAAATAAAATCGTTCGACTACAAAGCGGTCGTTTATTCTTGACTGCCTCTGTGGCGCGGTCGGTAGTGATACCGCCTGCGGCGCTGGAGGTCGTGGGTTCGATTCCGATGACCGGAGACAAATATTTGTGTGACCCATAAATGTTTGTCTCAAGAGTCTGGGTGTTTCTATGTATAATATGTATGTATTTAAAAGTATATAAGTTTAATATCCGTGGTCTGATACCCATAACACAAGCAGGTTATTCCTAGCTTACTTTGGGATCAGATAGCGTTGTGACAAATGTCCGTGAATATTTATTTATTTATTATTTATTTATTCTGTTTTTTTTTTCATGTGGAAACCCGTCATGAATGTATCTTCTTACTGACTAAAAACGCATGGTGCCTACGCCTACCTACAGTCTGGAGCCCCAGGTATGTTCTCGGAAGGATGTCCCAGGACTCCCAACAGACTTTGAGGTTCAGGTAGTAGTTGTAGCCTACATTAGGACCGGCTATAGCGTACGAGTATAATTACCTAACGCTATGATCATTCACAAAACACAGAGTCGGTGACTTCGAGCATTTTTCTGATATATTATGACATCCCGTTAATTTCTAATAGTTCCTATAATATAAACAGTGTATCTCAAAATGAATTCGATGTACATCTTAGTTGGGGAAGTATCCAAAACAGTTCTGCCGGAATCCGAGCTAATGCGCCGTTGGTTCGAGCTATGTTTTGGCAAACTTTCAACTGTCACACGCATCGTCCGTGTTGAGTGTAACAGCCGTAGATGTACTGCTAGATATAATATTGTGTGATAGGTTTTATCTTTTTAGGGTTCCGAACCCAAAGGGTAAAAAAACGGGGCCTTATTCATGAGACTTCGCTGTCCGTCTGTCTATCTGCCTGTTTGTCTGTCCGTCACGAGGTGATAGATAGAAAGCTGAGATTTTCACAGACGATGTATTTCTGTTGCCACTTTAACAACTGCCTCTGTGCCTCTGTGGCGTAGTCGGTAGTGATACCGCCTGCGGCGCTGGAGGTCCTGGGTTCGATTCCTGGGTCGGTTCAAATATTTGTGTTAACCACAAATGTTTGTTTCGGAGTTTGGGTGTTTTCTATGTATAATTATGTATGTATTTAGAAATTATATAAGTATGTATGTTAGTCGTCTAGATCATATAGCACAAGCCTATATTAGCTTAATTTGGGCTAGATGATGTTGTGTGTGAATGTCCACAAATATTTATTTAAAAAAATACTAAAATCAGAAAAGGGAGAGCGGTTAAGGGGGCTCCCATGCAATAAACATGATTTTTTACTTGTTATTGGTACGGAACCCTCTGTGCGCGAGTCGAATTCGCACTTTACCAGTGTTTGTGGACAATAAGATTACGGCCCACCTAAACAAAAATGATTGCCATCGCTTATGTATGGATGTTTACAATACCAGGAGTGTTACAAATCCGATAAAAACTTTCTAAAACCCCGTTTGAAAAACTTTATGCTGTAGACGTTAAAAAATCGTAGTAGGGTGCTCTATACATAACATAATCGTAAACGATGAAACCGTGATTTAAATCACCTTTAAATAGGTATTAATTTCTTTTTGCAAGATTTTTTTATTACATATTTTATAAGTACTCGTAACATAAACTGGTATTATGTATATGTCAATTAACAGATTTCTGGTACATTATGTGAGATATCAAGACTCTAAAAATGAAAATATTCCCGTAAAATACTTTATACACAACATGACTCTAGAAAAAGTTTGCTCGAAACAGTTTTGCCAATTCGTAGAAGCTATAATAGCTTCAGAACTCCGAACTCCCAGTGGACGCTAACCCTCAAACGCGTTGTAAAGGAATTCCTATTCTGTACGGCTCATATTAATCTCTTTCACATTTCCACGCGAAGTCCACCATTATTGCCAAACGTACCGACTAATAGTTGGAATTGTTCAGTTTTAATTAACACGTTATGGGCCGTGATTTCAGCTTCGGAAGTCGTTATTACAATTTGTCCAATGGAGGCGCTTTTCTATAGTTATTTAATTAAAAATCAAAATATGTTATTTGTAACGTTCTTGAGATATTTCTTAAACAGAAAAGCAAACGCAATCATTTAGTAAAGGCAAATACTACTGCTGCTCTCATCTTGTATGAAATGTATTCTGTAAATGCCATACTGCGTTAAGGTTCTTATGATATGGTCAGTCCTGGATGGGTGACCATTTATGGCATTTAAATTTTAGAGTGATTTCGTGCTATGGAATGTACCTACGTTAAAGCATTAATCCCGGCCGTTAACAATATAGTGGTTATTATGCTTTGTTGAAGGTTTTCTGAAATATTTAAACTCACATCTGGTGAAATGTAGTCGCATAAATTATCTCTACCGTTCTCTATTAGGAGAAATACGTGCTCATAAAATGAATACAATAACAAAACATACCATCAGCCTGTACTTATAAAGCTTTTGTGAACCTCGATCGTCGATATCCTTCGACTCTGTCAAAACCTGAGCTGTTCTGAAGGCTTATTAAGGGTTTTTTTAAATATTGGCTTCTAAATTGACTCCCTTCCTGATGTAAATTTATGGCCACTTCTAGCCCCTATCACAGGTCATAAGAAAACTTGCACTTGGTCCTCAAAGTTCGCAGCACTATGATGTGACTCTTCATGCAATCAGCGGTTATATGAGGATGTCGTATTAACTGGCGATATATTCCAGTACAGCCTGTAAAATAAAATTTTATTCCAGTTTTTTATTTCATATTTTAGAATGCGTTCTTTCGACAAACTTGTTTTTTTTTTTAAATGCTACCAGTAGTCGACCCAAACAAAATAAAAAAAATATAACCCAATCAAAAAGCCAAGCCTGACTTTGGGGTTATTTTTTTTATACCACTAAGGTGACAGACAAGCATACGGCCCACCAGATGTACCGGTGGTCACCGCAGTCTATGGACGCTTGCAACACCAGAGGCACCACACTCGCACTGTCGACCCTGTAAAAACCTTCTAAGACCCCTTTTGAAGAACCCCATACTGTAGGTTATAGTGAAGGTTTACGAGGCAAACAGCTGTGAGGATGCAAACAGGTTTGCTTAGCTTTACACTAGATGGCGTTATGTGTTATATTTGAATGCGTCTGCCAACTTCTTTCATTATTACTAACCTAACTAGCAGTTCTAAACACACCATGAAACAGTTTGCCAACAAGTTCCAACAAGAAATACGTTTATAAATAACATTTAATCATCCTCGCTCGTCGTATCGCCAGCTACAGTGATTACTAATTTGACAAACGTCAAAAAGGAAGAGTGAGCATTAATCTCGAATCTCAGCTAACCTTGATACGAGTTTACGTTACAAGCCAAAAATACATGCGCTTCCTTTTGATGTAGGTAAGCTCATTCGGTAGCATGGATTTTGAAATTGATGACAAACACTCATGCCTGTATATCCTCAAGTAGATATTGGCAAACTACATTTTAAGATTAACTTAGAACGCAAGTTTTAAAAACCCTTTACACATCATTAGGGCTAATTAGGTCGAGTAGGTACGTCACGTCAATCTATCAATCAATAAACTCAGCTTATAGCAGTCCAGTGCTGAGCGTAGACCTCTCCCAGTTTTTTCTGCATCCTGTTTCATGTGGGAGGGTATTTGGCCTTACTGTACCACGTCTGGCCAGACGGGTTGGTACAGGGTTTTTATTTCGAGTTTCCCTCTCTGTGCGCCATGACCTCGTCCGTCAATCAGCAGGTGCACCACTCGCAGGTGAGGTTGGCTTGGGCCTCGTGGGTTATTGCTGGTAGGGTCCTAATTGCACCCTCGTTAGTAGTTAGTAGTAGGTACGTCGTTTACATTAAATAGTCTAAAAGCTCCCGGTGCTTTTTCAGGGTTAAGTGTCTTAGAACAGAAATCCCTGTGAGTGGCAAGCCGTGGCGTGGCATCTCTACTTCTTTATCAGAGATCGATATTCCTACTGAGAGGCATAGGCTTCTTTTTGTTGGGCCTATAATACAACTAAACCAAGGCTCTCTTGTCTCAACTCGACCTGAAAATTGAGAAGGTAACAGGATTCAGTGCGGTTTTGTGCAAGAAACGTCTTCAGAAACGGAGGAGATTATTCAATTCGACTGTATGTATGTTTTTTTTTACAATCACAATAATGCTATTCGACGTAGTGTATTGAAGGTTTAAGGTATTATAGAGCATTGCTAATCATAATGAATTATGTGACTCATTCATTTAAATTAGTTTTAGATGTGCGTGATTCAAATTTAGGTATACATCTACAGTTCCAAAAAGCTGTAACAAACGGATGGACAGATACACTAGCTACGAATATTTACTTAAGTTTCTTTGACAAACGAACCCCAAAAGCGGCAAACATTACAACAGTAGTCACACACATTATTTAGACAATTTCTCATGATGTGTGGAAGCGTAGTGGTGGCTAAATATAGCCCACCCCAGCACTTCCTGCGGTTGTTGCAAAGGCGATTAATGGAACATGTCAGCGAAATTGCTATTCCAACGTAGAAATACGATTTCGTACTGCCGACTAAGTGGTACCGTCATAATTTTTTAAACATCGGATTGAGCGGCTTTTCTTTACATGAGAATTCTATTAAGCACCATAGTAGACGGGGGAGCATAATATTTAAGTAAGACTTTCCACTAAACTCCACGGAATTCTACCTCAGTTGAGGGGAGAAGTTTCAAGACTGCAATCCTCCTTACAGTGCTCCATGACTGGAATATATCTTGTAACTACTTAGTAGACGTGACATTATTCTCCTAGAAAGCACGGATGTTAAATCCTCATAAATGCCTTTGCCGGATTCCTGTCAGCTACAACCTACAGTACAAGCTACTGGTGTCCATTTTTTTACGAGAAGAAAAATCCTCATGGATGCTCTGCCGGACTCCTACCGACTAAAAAACCACACGTATCCTGCCTAACAGCCTACGGTTAGGAGCCCCGGGTAAGCCCTCGGAAGGATATCCTAGGACAGCTACTGGTGCCCTACAATGGAATGCGGCCGAAAGTTCCAATTAAGCCACTGAAAAAATGTACCAGGATAGACGGCTAGTGTTCTGTGCTTTAAGAGCGTCGTACAATCCAAGTTGTCATAAACTCTCAAGAAGAATATCCCGTGACGGCTACTGGTGCCCTACAGCGGAATGCGGCCCAAAGTTCCGATTAAGCCACTGGAAGAATGTACCAGGATAGACGACTAGTGTTCTGTGCCTTATGAGCTCCTTACAAACCAAGTTGTCTTGAACTTCCAAATTCTCTTTATCATAAAAGTATCCCTCTGGCTTGATCAAAATGCTTTTAACCCCCAACCCTAACCAGGTCACCCACCCTTATCCAATAATAAGTAGCCGAGGTCGTTTCACTTGCGATCATTTACGTCGTAAACGCTAATAAGCCAATCTTTTTTGTTTCGTCTGCCCTGTATCCTGTGTAAGCTATCCATCAATTCTGTCTGTGTGTTCGGATAATTATGTCGGCGGGATGGGCGCAGTGCTATGTGTGTAGCTTCAAGCTATTAGTACTTGTTTGCTACGAGTACCTATGCCAAATACTTTGAAAAACCAAAAAGAATTGATATTGTGAATGCTAGAACGTATACCAAATTAATTTGGAGAAAAAGTTTTCAGTTTTAAGAATCATATACTATTTTTCATGTATGTGATATATTTAAAATCTACTTTGAATTATGTACTCGTTTGTAATATTTTAAAAGTGAAATAATTTATTTATATTTGACTAGCTGTTACCCGCGACTTCGTCCGCGTGGAAATTATGTTATAAGCAAAGTATGAACCGTATTCTATTTGAGCCTCTAGGATAAGTCGTAACCAAAATGTGGGAACAAATTTAGGACATCCTCCAGCTTACCCGGGGAGTTATGCGCTAGATGGATTTTTTTAACGTGAGGAAAATCCCACATGAATGTACTATGACTCCCACTGACTAAAAACCACACGTATCCTACCTAACAGCCTATGATTGGGAGCCCAGGGTAAGCCCACTAAAGGATACCTTAGGACTGCGCTAGATGGATAGGAAGAGACCTCATGGTTTTAGTGGGTCCAAGGCCGGTATGACGTACGTGTTTATTAATTAGCCCCTTTAATAATTATAAGAGTAAGTATGGCGAAGCGCGAATACGAAACGTTTGTTAGATTAGGGCCACAGACTGAAAACTTTACGCATAATCGGAAGAGTTGAGACGATAACACTAACGCTAACGGTAGCCAGTAAATGGCAGTCGTTAAACCAAGTTGAAGACCTTAGAGATTCAATAATTTTCAAAAGTAGGCAGTACTAACGCCTGTCCATTTCAACACGGCAATGCGGCTCACCACCTATTACGTTACGTGGGACAAATTAAAAAATGGTAAACATATAATATGACTCGATACCCCTTTGGGGATAAAGGCGTGACCGTATGCATGACCATGTACTTATTATGTTTAAGGTGATTTAATTTATGTACCCATGTCACTGTAGCCAAAGCTCAACATTTTTCAGTAAAGTTGTTTTAAGAATGTTCATTATAAACAACGTTTGTGTGGCGTGTTGGCTTAATCATAAAAGAGCTGCTTAATGGTTATGGCTATTGTAAAATAATTCAGTCCCACTCCCAGTCACTGAATTGCTTTAGAATAGACTTAATCTTTAAGCTCTTTTTTGGTTAAGCAAACAGGGCAGTTTCACACGCTGCTTGATGAGTCTGATGAAGAAATACCTCTCCTTTCATAGATCTTATGTGACGTATACGAAGTTGCGATGGTTAGCTAGTCTATACATATAATAAAACTGTTAAGGGTCGAGAGTCTACTGAAGCCGAAAATGAAATTACATTTTTCATGTGTGTCTGTCTGTCTGTATTCCGAGTAAGTATCACGCCGAAGTTACTGAATGGATTTGAATGAAACTTAGTTCAATCAGAGCTTATAATCCGAGGAAGGTTCTAGGATACTTTTGATCTCGATATTTTGCGCGGTTCCTTTGGGAGAAGGGATGAAAGACAAAACGGTTTTTTAGTTGTTACTTCTCAATGCGTTTTCGGATTCCAAAATTTTTTTTTTAGTGTTATAAAGGGAATACTGTAAGGAATGTTTCACACAAGTTTCCATGTTAAAGGTTTTCTACTTCAGGAATTAGAGACATCACAACTTTTGCAAAACCTAGAATTCAAGGATCCCTTTGAATGTGAGGGTAAATCTAAACTGGCGTGTTGGCTTAATGATAAAAGAGCTTAATGATTAAGGCTATTGTAAAATAATTCAGTCCGCGCCGAAGGCGTTTACTCACGAAACCCCCCCCCCCCCTCTTAAAAGCGGGATCGCACCCGAAACCCCAAAGACGTGGCATAGCACCCGAACCACCTCCTAGGCGAGGACGCAGTGGCGGCCGTGGGTCTGCTGGGAATCCTGGGACATCCTTCCGCGGGCTCACCCGGGGCTCCCAACCATAGGCTCTTAGGCGTTACTTAAGGTTTTTTTTAATTTGTAGGAGTCCGGCATAGCATCCACGATGGATTTTCCTTCACGTTATAAAAAAGTATACTACATATTACATGGCTTGTACAATAGTATAGCGTAGCCTGAAATTTGATTTATATTAGTGTGAGCTATGAGATCTAGAAAACTGATAAACTTACTTATTATGTTATATACTAAATGCATATTTAAAAACAAACACGTACTCTAATAAATTTGATTATTGTTCTTTATCAAGCCTATAAATTACTACTACTAATCTTTACAGTTAGGTACTTTTGATTGTTGCCCGTAAATACATAAACAAATATATTTTGTGTCTGTCAAGCCGTTAGAATAATTATAATTATGAAAGAATATGAAATATAATTTCATTGACTGCCTCTGTGGCGTAGTCGGTGTAGTGATACTGCCTGTCGCGCCGGAGGGTTTGGTTCGATTTTTGGGTTGTTCCAATTAGTTGTGTGTTCCACAAATGTTTGTTTCGGAGTTTGGGTGTTTTCTATGTATAGTATGTATGTATTTAGAATTATATAAGTATGTATATCAGTCGTCTGTCGTCTGGATATCGTAGCAAACACAGAATTTAATTTTTCCCTACCGGGCCTCCAAGATATTTAGCGTGATAATATGTAACCGGTGTGTAAAACCAATCTCTTACTAATATTACTGCAACGTTTTAGTTTAATCAATCCACATACTTACATATTTCATTAGCCTCTGCCTAGTCCCTAGGATATGTAGCGTGATAATATATAGCCTATTTAAAGATCCTACCTCTAGATTGCTCTTTCTGTAAGTAATTTCTGTATTTTGCAAAAATATACAAACAGATTTTCATTGTTCTCTGCCGAGCTCCTAAAAAATTTAGCGTAATAATATGTTGCCTGAGTGTAAAACCTATCTCCTACTAATATTCCTGCTACGTTTTAGTTAAATCAATCCAACGGTCTAAACATTTCATTGCTCTCTGCTTAGCCCCTAAGACATGTGGCGTGATAATATATAGCCTATTTTAAGACCACACCTCTAAGTAATATTTGTGCAAAATTTGAACCAAATCTGTTCAGTACTTTTCGAGATCCTTCCGGACAAAGCAAAGCAAACGACAAACAGACAAACAGACAAAAAAAATTCTAACTATATTTTCAGCTTCGGTATCTTATGTAGAATACCCGGCGAGTAGTTTTTTGTTAATATTTCCAATGTACAGTTTTGGCTTTTCTATCATTTTATTATATGTATAGATATCTAGTATTTAAGATAGAAATAGATTACAATTCGATGGCTTAGATGACTGAAAGTATAGATGGATAGAAAATTAATTTATAAGCAACTAGGATCTTATTTGACTAGTTGACTATATAGGACTTCAGTTAAAGACGGAAACACACAAACTGTCACCCAACTGTCACTGTGCCTGTTCAGAATCTAACGCAATTTATATCTATACAAACGTAGGTATACCTAAAGTATCGCAATGCGGAACTCAAAATTCTCATCAAACAACTCCAAACAACAAAACAAAACTTCCTCAAACTATAAGTCATCCTATTTTTCGTGAACCGCAACCCACGACCTTTCGCATCCAATTTCGAACTAGTCCCCTAAAACCACGGCCACCGCAGAACCTTGCCGGTACCTTGCCACCATAGGTTTTCATGACAGACAGACATGGCGCATGGCGTGCCCAATAGTTTACCTCACGCACGTGTAATTTGAACCTGTATTTCCTGAAAGTCCTTCTGGTTAGAGACATGCGATTTCATTTCACAGGAATAATGCTTGTTTAAAATGGAATGGCGTAAAGTGAATATAGTCAATTATAAAAATAGGTGTTACCAATAAGAATATAAAACACCATCTAGTTAAAATCACCATGTTCTACATGACTTGATTCGACCAAATTAGTCAGTTAGTAGGTAGGTATACAAAATGAATGAATCTATGTTTCAAAAATGTATGTTTCACCCGCATAGTTTCCGCTCATATAGGAATATGGGAATAAAATAGCCTAAGTCAGCCGAGGATAGTCTAAGCTTCCAACAGTAAAAGAATTTTCCTAATCAGCTCAGTAGTTTTAGAGCTTATTGATTGCATACAAACAAATAAACCATTAAATCTTTCTTCTTTATCATTTATTAGTATCTATAGAGTAATATTGCGCCCTTTTAGCCCCTCTCTATAAAATAGAGTGCAGAGGGACTTACGGCGAGACTTTGTCTGTAGCTGTGACTCTGTCGCATTAAACTACGTCACTAGGTCACGAGGATCATCTGTTCAAAGTTTGAAATAAAACAAAAATGACAACGTCAATTGGATTGAACTTTCAATTTCACAATAAACGTGTTAGAGAGGGGCAGTTTGGTGAGAACGATCTCAGGGCTTTCTTGTTATAAGTCGTTATGGTGTAAACCAGCTTTCACAGAACTAACTTGTAATTTTAACTTACTAACTCTTCTGAGGAGGTATTTTTATAATCCCCATACATGTTGCCTGTGTGGCGTACCTAGTCGGCAGTGATACTGCCTGCGGCGCTGGAGGTTCTAGGTTTGATTTCTGGGTCGGTCGGTCCAAATACTTGTGTGATCCACAAATGTTTGTTTCGAAGTTTGGATGTTTTCTATGTATAATATGTATGTATTTAGAAATATATAAGTATCAGTCGTCTAGATCCCATAACACAAGCTTATATTAGCTTAATTTGGGCTAGATGTTGTTGTGTATGAATGTCCACAATAATATTATAAAATAAAAATAAATACATATAATGTTTGTCAATAAATACTTCCGCATGTGCCTGCAATATTATAATAAAAGCTACCTACCTAATTTAGTAATTAAAAGTAAATATATGGTATAATCTGTGCTGTCAATCTTGTAGGCGTGTTTTAATTATAGAGTTAAAGGTTTTGATCGCTGGAATATTTAAGTGATTCCAAATACAGATTCCTATATTTCCTATATTTGTCAACACATTTTCATATTGTACAAATATATATGTATGTGAAAAGGATAGCAAGACACCAAAGGAATTTAAGTGATGTTCAGAATCTTACTTCTAACTTAATATTATAAATGCGAAAGTTTGTGAGTGTGGATGTTTGTTACTCTTTCACGATCTAGCGACTGAATGGATCTGGCTGAAATTTGGTACAGGTATACATTATAGCCTGGAATAACACATAGGCTACTTTTTATCCCGCGGGAAGCGGGAACGGGAACAAATTTTACGCGGGCGAAGCTGCGGGCATCAGCCAGTCTATTATAATTTCTCTTCTATGGATATGAGACCCGTTTCACTATTAATTATCATTGGAAGGTTATTAAGAACGTAGGGTAGGATGCTTACCCGCCATATGGACCGACGACCTAGAAAAGGTTCCAGGCTTAGACTGGATGCGAAAGGCACAGGACCGTGTGTTGTGGAGAAAGGCCTAAGTCCAGCAGTAGATTGCCATAGGCTGTTTTGATCAAGGAGCCATAGGCTGTTATGATCGAGGAGCCATAGGCTGTTTTGATCAAGGAGCCATAGGCTGTTATGATCGAGGAGTCATAGGCTGTTATGATCGAGGAGTCATAGGATGTTATGATCGAGGAGCAATAGGCTGTTATGATCAAGGAGCTATAGGCTGTTATGATCAAGGAGCCATAGGCTGTTATGATCAAGGAGCCATATTCTGTTATGATCGAGGAGCCATAGGCTGTTATGATCGAGGAGCCATAGGCTGTTATGATCGAGGAGCCATAGGCTGTCATAATCGAGGAAGGTTATTCTGCGTTGCCTTCCAAAACACGAAAGGTCCGCTTTTCTAGTATTACATGTCCACTTACTGATGTTCACTTTTTACAACAATAAGGCGGCAAATAAGCATACCGTCGAACCTTATTGGAAGTTATAGGTTCTATAATATATATGAGTATAATATAAGATTTAATAAGATTCCAACTATGTAAGTGCTACACTAAAGCTTCCGACCCTCCAAAAACCTTTCAAGATTAGCAATCCAAACTGTAGACATCCAGTTAAACTCATCTTTTTGTGTGAAATGTAGTTGACAGACAGACACTAGGTCCTCCCTGAAGCAGGTCGTCGAAGATAAACTTGGACTTGATTAAATATAGTAGGTACCAAATATCTTAATATCTAGCCGTTGCCGCTGAAGCTGGGAGGGAGAGATAACTTCGCGGTAGACAGATTGTAAGGCATGAGGATTTTCACACGGTAAAATTAAACCCCTTTTTACCTAGATAACACAATTTTTGATTAGAACGTATTACTTTTGCATACCAGTAAGGTTCCTGGTTACATCACCAGTGTTAAATTTACATTTTTAAAACAGAAATCCTAATCTACTGTAAACTTCATTAATTCAAGCCATGTTAGAACAACAGAAACCACGTCACGCGGAACCTCACTCTCAAGGATAGAACATAGAAATGCTTTCTGTCATATATTGTACTGATTACCATTACATGCGTACGCGCACACCGCAGTGTTCTTCCGGATTTTTTCAACATTACGCTGTGTGCGGAATTCCAGCCCACATGACATTGAACGCTCATTGCCAATGTTGAGTATCTACTAACAAGAAAATACGTTCGTTTAAAATTGTATGATAAACATCTTTTCTGGTGTCTATGCAAATTAGGTATTATAAGATAGTTGTACTGTTTTATGGACTTGATTGCCCTAGCTGTTGATATTCCGGTTTTAGTGACAACTAGAGCTTCTACTGTGAAGGGAGTGCCGTTTGACCTCCAGAATTGAGGTGTGTCTGTCATCTGCAAGCTCATAAACTAGCTAACTGATCAATGAGACTGTGGGAAATGATCAATATCAAAACAAAAACGAATATACGAGTACGTCCGGTAAGTAATGGAATTGCGGAAGGCGTGTTCGTGTGTTATGGCGAAAAATTGGGAGAGACAGTAAATTGCTATAGGCCGTTTTTATTGATTAAAGAAATGAAATAACACCTACTACATACGGATTCCGGAATTATATCGTTTTCTTTTCAATTTTTTTTTTCTAAGACTCAATGATATAAATCGTTGCGACCACGTTAAGGAATCTTTCATATTAGAGAAGGCCATGGGAGTCTAGACCTGGAGTAGTCCAAAATATCTAAAACGAGATAAATTTTGTGACTTTTAGCATCTGATTTTACCAACGTCAACATAAGGTTACGCAGTCTTCCTTGAGCAGTTACGATTGTGAATATATCACTCTACGCAGATAGTGTCGCACCAACAGGCCCCAAATTACCCTCAGTCGCCTTTTACATGTTTACTAGGACGATTAACATAAAACAATCAAATGCCATTAATTGATAAAATCTACTCAATCTTTCAGTATCCTTTTTTCATACACCATTTACATTACTTACCTTCTTTATTTCCTTATCTACAAACTTCAAAAAAAAACTTCAAAGTTCACGCAAACCAATAGGCATTAACATGTATATCAAACAAGCAACAAAGTGCCTATTTGTCACGCTATGCCATCAGTATGCGCATAATTATGCCACTGAGGGTATGCGCTCGCGACTTGTGACAGGTCACCTGTTTGCAGTTGAGCCATGGGAAAAAATTGTAGAATAACGAGATACAAGTCTTACGAATAAAACTTGATTAGTACCTGGTACGGGAAAATTACGGACAAAAAAGTATGAAAACGAACTTAATGACAACATCTAAATTACCTACATTACATTATTTTAAATCACTTAAACTAAGAAAATAATACTTTGCTGTTTACACAAATTTTAATTCTAAACGAACCTGAGACTTTAGTAACAGCAGAAAATGAATTTCATTTTGAATGTGTTTTTTTAAAGTAAGGGAAAATCCATCATGGATGCTATGCCGGATTTCTACCGGCTAAAAAACCTCACGTAACGCCCAACAACCTATGGTCGGGAGCCCCGGGTAGGTAAGCCCTCGGAAGGATATCCCAGGATTTTGAATGTGTTCTTCATAGAACACAGAAAAAAAACATACAAGCGCACATTCAATTTGTAATTTAGCGTGTTAGGTATATAGGTACCCTCAGGAGGAATTCGTCCACATTCCTACTTTATCAACTATCCATAGTCAAAAGAAGTAAGTACTTTAATTTTGTCAATTAACACATCATTATTTTTTGACGTGGAAATCCTCATGGTTGCTATGCTGGGTTCACCAGCTAAAACATATCGGCGCACGCCCATGTGTTTATGGGTGAAAGTTTCTGGTGCAATCTGGATCAAAACTTCAACACCCTTCTTTCTTTTATAGTCACAACGAAATTGATGCCAGTATTAAACTGAGAAGTAAAAGCTTTGTAAATTATGTGCATATGGTTTGAAAATCTTTAGTCAATCAAATTAACCTACTACAAATTTGTTTGGAAGATAGCCTGCCCCAATTCTCACCACTACTCACGGTCTTGCGCCTTCCGCATCTTACTACTACTTAAATCTAATAATGTAAAGTAAATACAAATACAAAAGACACTATAAAATAAACTAGATCCTTTTAAAAAATGCGGATATAATCTGCCAGGAAAAATAGAAATAATTTTATAAGATAAGGTATAAACCGCGCCCGCGGCAATCGTTTTGATTCCGAAAAACCCGGTCTTGTTTCCTCTTTGACATGGAAACTCTCGCAAGGACTTTGTTGTAAAAATAAGGTTTCAATTTTAAAGCCAAATTAGCTGTCATGCGCAACTTCGTTGACGTCACATATGCTATATATATACGTCTTTATGGCCACGTCTTTATCCCCGAAGGGGTAGGCAGAGGCATATTATATGCCCACATTTCACCTTTGTATAATTTGTCCCACGTAATAGGTGGTGAGCCGTATTGCCGTGTTTAAATGGACAGGCGCAGGTTGTGACTGCCTGCTGTTGAAATAAAGCCTTCAACTTAGCTTAACGACTGCCATTTTACTGGCAACCGGGACCAACGGCTTAACGTGCCTTCCGAAGCACGGAAACGCTCAAATAAATGTCACAAAGTGATCACATGGATGGTCACCCATCCATGGACCGGCCATAGTGAAAGTTGCTTACTGCAGTGATCGTTTACAGAACACTGAGTCCGCGGGGC
The DNA here is from genome assembly GCA_933228765.1 of Miltochrista miniata. NCBI lineage: Eukaryota > Metazoa > Arthropoda > Insecta > Lepidoptera > Erebidae > Miltochrista > Miltochrista miniata. The sequence continues at coordinate 2,275,440 of OW121765.1, read as the reverse complement.
CACGAGCGCTTATATATAAGAGAGAGATGCTATATATATAAGAGAGAGAAAACGAGAGAGAGAGAGAGAAAGAAAAAGATGTATTTATTATTCAGGCACAATGGATCGCGCGAAACTAGAGTGTTTGCTTTATCACAAAAGAGCTTCAAGATTAAGTCTCTTTTATTATTAACCAAACAGCCAGTCTAGAATAAGACTTAGACATATTCAAAGGAAGCCTTAATTTCCAGGTATAGCGATTCCAGGTCCATCCCCATAAAGTACGAAAATTATAAGAGACCTCCAACACGTACTGCTACTACTAAGATATGAAAGAATTTCCATCTCTTCATTTGCTTACGTCTGAAGAAAAGCTTAACTGACCACTTTACTATCTAAACAGCATCGTTCCTGCTCTCAACTACAAATAAACCTGACAGCTATCTACTATCCAACAGCAAAACGCAGTTATTTCTAAAGCGTAGGTGGCATTCCCGTTCAATAATTCCTATACCTAAATGGCAAGTAATCCCAATGATATCCTTGCAAATTACACAGCGAAAAGCAATACAAATTAATATCAATCGCTACCATAAACTGAATGAGCGATAGACCGATAACAGTACTTTATAACAGCATTGTGCTGCAAAAGGATTCCTACTTACTTTGTTCATTGAACCCTTGACCTGAAATAATTATGGAAGTGCTTATCTTCGTAGAATTTATGCAAATCCTGGTCCAAACACGAAGTAGATACTCTAATGAAAGTGGGCGATTATAAACAGCTAGTCAAACACAGTATTATAATGTACCTAATAAAATTGTGGCAAATTAAAAAAGCTTACGGTAAAAACATAAGTGTTTAAGCGGAGTTTAAAATACTATGGTTTAGGAGTAAGCATTTAAGTTAACAGAAATATTGAAAGCAAGAGGTTCGGTAGGATTTACACGGCTGACCATATTCTCCAGTTTGAACATATTATTTCTAGCGTAGAACTATTGCCTTATTTGGATGCCATTAAAATTAATTTTCAATATAGCTTGAATTGTAATAAGTACCTACCTATTAAATTGCTGCAAAAAGAGAAACTACATACCGAACATCCAAAATTCCACAAGTCAAGTTTTCTGCCACGTATAATAAAATTATGGCTTAACATCAAAATCATCCATTATTTTGAAAAAATAAATGTTTTAAGAATAGGCATTTCAATAATTAATGCAGTATAAAATGACCTATTTTAAGTATTTTTTTAAGAACTTTTACGAATCTGTAGCTACTCGTATACTTAAATAGTAAGTTCAATGGATATTAGATAACTTTATACAATTTGCATGTTAAATAACCAATCAGAGAAAAGTAGTCTTAAAAAGTAGTGCGTTGCGTGTCCTCACGGCATAACTTTGACATAGATCCTACTGAGCTTTTGTGTGGTATAAGACACAGAATCAAGCATTATGGTGTTTTTCATTTTATATCACCCTAGCTGAACCGTGTGGCAACGGGAAAGAATACACAATGTCGCCACTCCAACCCATCCTGAGGGTGTCGTAAGAGGCGAGAGGTAACACTTTCGCAAACGATCCATTGCATAGAGAAAGACAACTCAAAATGAAATCCGGTTGTCAGTAAAATGACAATCGTTAAGCCAAGTTGAAGATTAAAAAATAAAGGCGTAACTATAATTATGTAGGTATGCATGAACCGTGTAACTTCATATACGTTTGTTACAACATCACATTACAAATCTAAAAAATCTGATTTCTTCTACTGTACTGTAATATACATTAGTAACCTTCCTATTGAATTAATCTTTGTATTACTGAAAACGGTACTTAGAATCAGAAGAATCTCTGTTTTTCATTAAACTAAATGTAATGAAAATACTTAAAATTCAATATTTTTAAGGGATTAAACAAGAAATCGCTAAATTGCGTCCCTTGTGCCACCCACACATCTGACGACAATTAAGTTGTTAGAGTTATCAAAAACTTCGTATTATTAAAATTCGTGTGATCTTATAATTTTAAATATTCACCGAGGCTCCATAATCAACTTCCACTTATGACAATTAAACATCAGAAAACTTACTTTTTATACCATTTAACTTGTTACTTATGTATAGTGAGTACATTTAATTTCATTACTTTAGGCTTCAATTATTGAATTACCTTTCATCCAATCGCATTGAATATTCATCGAGAATCTAAACGACTTGCTACTAAATAATTCACCTCTTTTTTAGGGTTCCTTACCCAAGGGGTTAAAACGGAACCCTTTTACTGAGATTCCACCGTCCGGTTGTCCTGTTTATACGTCACCAAAAAACGGATTAAACAACTCAAAACTCAAACTCAACTAAAAAAAAACGCGTTAGGAATAATTTATTGAGTAACTTTATACTTTAATATACTATCTTCACGTCAAATCCCTTGCGGGGTAGGCAGAAAGAACCGAGCGCCACACGGCACGGTACATACACACCTCACTTGCTTCTTCAACTTTCATTTTTCTTTTCATGCATGCACGTCGGTTCCTACGGCTCTTGACACCACCTTCAACTAACACACGATTAATTTGGTCGTGGTAGGTGTGTCGTGGCCTTACCCGACTCCTACGTCCATCCACTTTCGCGTTGTATATCTGTTTTGTCATTCTTTCATCTCCCATTCGTTCCACATGCCCGAACCATCGTAGCATGCCCTAGGTTCCTTACTTTAACACCTACACTTTCTTTCAGACCAACTCTCTTTCTTACATTATTGAGTAACTTTAAACTGGCAAAATGTGAAGGTAGTGGCCATTGACTAAAGTAGCTATATGACTTCTGTATGTTCGTAAGTATGACGAAAGTGGGGTCATTTAATTAGGTAACATTTGACAACTCACTTTCACAATCATTTGACAATCAAATTATGTACTTGTAATATTTTGTTCCCCCAACGAAATAAAAAATAATAATGGGACAGGGATTCACCTGATGATTTTCAAAATTCATATATCTTTTAAGTCCGTATCGATTCATTCACTTTCTCATTCATCATTCTTATCAATACTAATAAAATTGTAACAGGTTGCTGTCTGTACATGGAAGATAAAGAAGAAAAAATATTATAGGGAGGCTTTATGAACGCAATAGAACTCAAAACAATGATTTTTGGAATTTTTGTCTGTTTGTCTGTATGTCTGTATATCTGTTTGTCTGTACGTTTGTGCACGCTAATCTCAGTAACCGCTTAACCGATTGCAATGCGTTTTCTTTATTGTGTTGAGGTTTGCTCCACTTAGCATTTAGTGTTTATTTCATATCAATCGGTTAACAAATAATAAAGTTATATCACTTTAAAGAATCATACATAGACATGTGAATCTAAAAATGGTTAAATCTAAACTGGTGTGTTGGCTTAATCCGGCTTAATCTAAATGATTAAGCAAACAGGGCAGTTTCACATGCTGCTTGATGAGTCTGATAAAGAAATATCTCTCCTTTCATACACCTTATGTGACGTAAACGAAGTTGCGGGGTCAGCTAGTTATGAATATAAAACTGACAAACGGCAAATGATATCTACCTATTAAAATGACGCCATTTTACGTATTTCTAACTCAAATACCTACACTGCACAAACTAGGTAAATCTAATGGTGCCTTGTCACACCTATCTTCAGGATCAAAGAGAGGACAATCAAAGCCCTCGGGCCACCAGAAAAGCCACGTCTACATAGCCCAAAACTCACTTCATCTCTATCTTTGTTAACTATAAACAAAAAAAAAGTAGTAACACTGTAATAAACCACCAAATGTAGAGATTCAAATACAAAGCTATCAGAAATATTGATTAAATGAAACTTGTACGTATATGAATCCGTTGACCCCGGTTCCCCGAACTGGTGTGGAGTGCTCCCAATTCACGTCATGTACGCGACCGCAATGTACTGTGACAGTTTTATCTCGACAGCATACATTACTAGATACGTTCAAGGATACAACTAGCAGCCAAATTTGTAAATACTAGCTGATGCTCGCGGCTTCGCCCGCATGAAATTTGGTTCCCGTTCCCGCTTCCCATGGAAACATATTCCCTTAATGAAAAGTAGCTTGTGTGTTATTCCAGACTATAAGCTTTCTCTGTACCAAATTTCAGCCCGATTCGTTTAGCCGATAAGCGTGATTGAGTAACAAACATCCAAACATCTTTACAAACTTACACATTTATTATATTAGCAGGATACGACAGTATGTTATATGCTTTGATTATTTACACTCCGTATATAATCAAAGGTTATATGAATGATTGCTCCAACTGTGACCCACCGTAGGTATATAGAAACAGAATGCCAAGTAGAAAAACACACCCGATTAATTTATCACAGGTCCTTGTCAAAATGGTAAAATATAAAACCACTCAGGCCTATGAAATTTCCGTGAAATGTCCTATAAAGTTTATTATCAACAGAATATTTACGAGATTTTGAGTGCCAAATTGCGAGAATTGTTTCACTGTGTCAATGTCGGTGAAAATTTTGTGTCAACCGATTTAAAATATTACTTGTATTATCACCAGTAATATTTTAAATCGGTCGACACAAAATTTCAGTTTTTGGGACATCATCACCCAACGACGGTTTAGCCAAACTAAAGCTAATATGGGTATTTTGAAAGAAATCTTCATCTTTACTAATATTATAAAACGGAGAGATTGTTTATTTGTTTGTTTGCATCGAATAGGCTCTGAGACTACTGAACCAATTTGAAAATAACTATCCAAATCCAATTTAATACACTCAAGATACTATTTGCTCAGCATTGCATTGGTTCCACCGTACGGTACACGCTTACTACACGTATGGTACGGGCGCCGGGTCCATAGTATGGTACAGAAAGAAACACTGTGTGGATGTATGGGACTAGCAACACATTTGTACAAAATGACGGGATGCATAGGCTTGTGTGTTATGGTGAAAATGCGAATAACAAGCGCGTTGCCAAGAGCGATAGCCGTTGCCGCCGCACCATCGCAGAAATCGACGTGATCTCCAGCATAAAATAAAGCTTTAATAGGAATGTACTGTTGACGTATAATACTGGATAGTTGTAATCTTTAAAATAAAAATACAAACACAAGCTTCCTACGTTGTAACGTTAAGAAAATTTTAATCTCAAGATTATTATTGAAAGGGACCGGTGCTCCAAAATGTATTTTTATGTTCTATTTCATACCGTAATGAAAATATACGAGGCCGCGAGAAAGTTTTGGGAATCCTGCCATTTCTGCTGACAGCATTCTCGGCCGATGGACCAACTACTGCCAAAGAATTTTATTCAAGAACACGAAAGTGATTTCGACTTTTATACCTTACAATGCGAATTTTAATGACGCCATTTTGACGAAGGCGATGAGAAACGTGTTCCGGGACCAAAAAGTTATTAGTTGTTACTTTATTTTTCTTTTCATGGAGTATTTAATTTATAATTTATACTGTTTTATTTTTTGATTAGTTTTTGTTTGCCTTCAACATTATTTTAAGACTTTTAATATTGACTTTTTGGAGTTGTAATGCATTTTTGGAAGAAAAGGTACATTGCAACTGGTGACTTCAACACAGACTTGTCAAATTTTTCATGTGAATAACTAAACTACTGGCAAAATGTGAGAACATATTTTAGTTCTGCCTACCCCTTGGGAGCGTGATTATAATGTTTGTAAGTTATTTTAAAGCTGTATTCACACTTTATAAATTCACAACATTTTATTACAAAGTCGATTAATGTAGTCCTAATTCAACGCGGTTAAGACGTTTAAGAGTGTTAAGATTTTATTGATGTGAGAATTAGTTTTACGGAGGTGTGTTAAATTTAAATTTCTTGGTTTACTTATACATTGTATTTGTATTCAACACGTTATATCCTCTCGCTTTGCTCATGAAAACAAAAAAAGCCTTTTGTTACTTCAAAAACACAGTGTTACCTATCTTAGAAATTGATCATTGCGTGATATGCTTATATTGCTTATCTTAGTTTTCATTTACTTATAACTACACTGAGTTATTTATAGTTGGGAAACATTTATTTATCCGGTTTCAACTTTACCAATTAATCTATATCAAAATCAAATCACTGCAGACTTATTTCGACATTGTAAGCTTCTGCGGCTCTCGGATAGACGCAGCTGTATATTCTTAAAACTGATACTCAGGCAAACAATTCCAATATGAGAGATTAATTTTAATAATAAAGTATTCCCTTTAAATGAAAAAAAAAATTAGGATTGTCAAAATTTTTGTGATTTACTGGGGGTTCGGAAATGCTACACACTGAGAAGAACACCCCAAGAATCTCAGTTCGGTACCTAACAAAACTCATCTTAATACAGTTTTATTTTTATGTAGAAAGGAGCAATTCGTGTCACTGTCAGGCAGCCTTGTCCTCTAGAAACTCTTTAATGCTTAATAAGCTTTCTGGCACAATTTATATGTTATAACGTTTTTTGACGTAGGGCAACTTTATAGTGTCTGCAGCACAAGCGTAGCACCTCTAATGTTGGTTAACCATAGGATACGCTGAAGACTTTCAATCAGTTATGCTGGCCTACGTAGTGGTTTAACTGAATTCCTTAGACGGTAATCGTTACACCATAGAATCTTACAACTTTTAGGGTAAGCTACTATGGCGTGTAATGATGATGGCGTCTACTAAGAAAGACTTTTCAAAATTCAAAAAACCAAATACGGAGTGTTAAAATTTATCGACGTTTAACAGGAGCGAAACCGGGGGGGGGGGAGGTAGCAGGTAGTTTGTTAAAAATAATAAACATAAAAAATAACAATTGGCAGCGCGTGTCTTCTGGCTTTACGAACTTAAAATCATAATACTACTTGTGGACAGTTTTGATATCGTAGGTAGGTAGTAACTTTGTCTGCCACATTAAGTCTGTAACTTTAATTAATGAAAATCCTACCAGACGCCAAATTCTTAAAAGAATATAGAAGATATACTTTTTAGCGTGCAAGAAACCCAGAGCTGCGATCGTCTTTTGTGCGTTTTAACGAAATAAATTAATTATAAAAAAAACTATAAACAATGTGAAAAAAAAGTGGTGTAGTGCAAATGACGATTTTACTAATGTCTTTCTTATTAATATTTTATATTATAAAAACAACTTAAAACTTATGAGATCTAGCTTTAATTTCACGAAATCGAATAATTTTTAAACACAAAAATCTATAGAGGATTTATCAGTAATCGTGTTTCTACCTTAGAGCGTTTTTAGTTCATGAACTGGAGTTGTCGGTGTTCAAATTTTAATTCATTAGACTGTCGACTGCTGAGATTTAGATCGAGGTCTAATGGACTCCTATGTATAAAACTTTAAGCGATTACTTGTAGTTATTTATCCCAAAAATACCAATAAATCACATACAACATCGATTTAAGTCTCATACTCGATTCAGTCAATGTCAGGGCAACTATCCCATATTTGGCACGTGACAGGAATGAGACGAGGATATCGTCGGAGACGCAAGTACGTGCTAAATCTACTTAATTCCACACTTTTACGACCCAAACGTACACTCATCTTGAGGAGTCATAAACGAACCGACGAGTATATTTTATATATGGATGAGTTTATTCATTTAGTGATTAAAATTGTATGTAGTCGACTGGCGAGCTTTATTTTTATCCGACTATATGGCTATGCAAAGAAAGGTAAATACACTTAACAGTGACTTGACTGCCTCTGTGGCGTAGTCGGTGTGGCGCTGGAGGTCGTGGGTTCGATTCCTACCGGAGACAAATATTTGTGTGACCCATAAATGTTTGTCTCAAGAGTCTGGGTGTTTCTATGTATAATATATATTATGTATGTATTTAAAAAAGTATATTAGTATTAATATCCGTGGTCTGATACCCATAACACAAGCAGGTTTTCTAGCTTACTTTGGGATCAGATAGCGTTGTGTGAAATGTCCGTGAATATTTATTTACTTATTATTATTTTATTTTATGGACTTTCTGTTTCCTCTTAGTGTTTGTTATAATAGTAGGCAGTAAAAGTTAATAAAAGAATAAGCTTGAAACTTTACACCCTCATTTAAAACAGATGGCGATAAAATAATTAGAATACCTAACTTGCATTATCCTTCGGAGACACTCGGAGACCCTCAAGACCTCGGAGCATAGGATTGTTTATACTTAATTTAAGAAAAATAAAAGATATTAACACCTATCTCTGAAACTCGACAGATCTCAAGACTGCCGTCTCAAAACTGACGTTTCTCCTAGCTATCACAGCCTCATTTTCTTTAAATTCCCTAATGCATTTGCCTACGCCATTGCATATCATATCATCATGACCATGCCAGCGTATCTATATTGTTGCCCTAAGCTCCGCTTCACTTCGGGGCCCGGGTTCAATTCCATCTCTAATCCCATACTTCACAGGGTTTTTGACCTCTCGTATTGATTTTATCCTTTTCACAAAAATTAAGGCTTACTATTTCTCTACCTACATACAATACCTCGAAGCCACTTTAAAACCATCTTTGCCCGTCCTTGAATAGGATAAACCATGCATACAGGTGCCCTGCATTATGTAAGCCGTAAAAAAGCTATCAAAACAAGCCGCCAGACGTATTGGCGTATCGATATATTTTACATTTGAATTTCAAAGTTCAAAGCAAAGCTTAGTTTTTATGCACAGTTCTAACTGAGCTTACGGTGGTCGGTCGGTAGGTCTACGTGACTCGACTTGTTGACAAATTGGCATAGATTATGAAGCGTTGATAGATGCGATGTGAAGCGCGTGTTTTGTGCCTATTTTTACGTGGAAAAACCCCGTACGTAAGTCACCCTATTGCAGCTGACGATAAATGTGCAAATCGGAAATCAAACAAATAAAGTCAACACTCGGTACTTTCCTTGAGTATTTGTAACCAGAAAACTTGGTTCTGCTCTAAGTACCATTCGATTTCTGTCAACAGCTTAACAAAGCGATTCACCATAATTCAATTTTAGCTGCATTTTTTGTAATTTAGATAAAGTTATCAAAGTATTAGAAAAATAACCGGCCAAGTGCGAGTCGGACTCCCGCACGGAGGGTTCCGTACCAAACAACAACAAAAAGTCGCATTTGTTGCATGGGAGCCCCCCTTTTTTCTTTTTATTTAACAAGAGGGAAAATCCTTAATGGTTGATATGCCGGACTCCTACAGACTAAAAAACCACACGTAACGGCCAACAGCCTACGGTTGGGAGCCCCGGATAAGCTCTCGAAAGGATGTCCCACTAAAGGTCCATTTTGTTTTAATTATTATTTTTTTATGAAAATATACTGCTCGATAATGTGTGAGTATTTCAAGCGTCTACTGGTTGCCCTCATTACCTACCTATTAACACAGAGCAACGCGCGCCTTAGACAGTTCGCGTTGCTCTATAGCTGTGTCTATAGTGTTATACAACGTGCGTCATTAGACAGTTCGCGTTGCTCTGGTCTTCTCTCGTTTTCCATAAATTCATTTGCACTAATATTGCTTGCCATAATCGTCCCCGATCATAATATTTACTTGCACTATTATCATTTATACTAATAACGTTTGCCTTAACAACTCAACAGTCATACCTTTTATTTGCCATAAAATGACTTACTATAACAACATTTCTCATAATAATTAGTTTCCATAAGTAACACATCTCATAATCGACTCTTGACATAATCAAAATCTATTATATAAAAATAAGTCGGGTTTTCCTTCCCGACGCTATAACTTTAGAACGCACGAACCGATTTCCACGGTTTTGCATTCGTTGGAAAGGTCTCGGGCTCCGTGAGGTTTATAGCAAAGAAAATTCAGCAAAATTTCACATACAGCGCCATCGCGGGCGAAGCTGCGGGCATCAGCTAGTTTGATATAATTATGAAAATAATGCATAATATTGTAAGGTCGAAATTAATTTATTGTTAACACCCCGACTCAGTGCAATCCGACTCGGATAGGTTAGGTTAGAAGACTAAGGCGGGAGCTCCGCTTCGCTTCGCTCCCGCCTTAGTCTTCGTGGTTTTTTTTTAAACCACCCAGAAGTAACAGCCCCGCATAGCGGGGCTCCGTCGAGCGTAGTTAGCTAGAGACGCCATATATGAGGTTTAGTTTTAGGTTTAATTGTTAATAAAAAATCTGTGTCGTATAAATTATCTTTATTTATACGAGTATTATGGTGAATAAAAGTTATGGAAAATGGCATTATTGAAATCGAAAATTATGGCAAATACATTTGTGGATTTAAATTATTATGACACTTGATCGATTATGACCAATGGAATTATTGAAAGTCATTTTATGTCATTGCACGATTATGGCAACTGAAGCGTTATTTCTAATGAAATTATGGCAAATACCAGTATGGCATATGAAATTATTGCATTTTAAATTATGGCAAACATTAGTAAACCCGTTGCTCTATAGTGTTAACTATCCTTGTATAGATCCTCTACGGTAGGTAGGTACAGTATATATTTCAAAAAGAGTTTGTGAACTCTATGTTTAATTTCTTTTTCAGAATATTGATGACATTTGAATGATGACATTATAAACACGATATCTACGTCTACAACATAAATTGTGTGTTTGTACGTAAATTGTTTATACTGGAGAAAAATCTAAAATATGGACTATTTGTTCACTATTTCCTATGAAATAGCTATCTTTGAAATATTACACCTACCTAAAATAATCTGCTGAATGCGTTGTTCACTTTTTAAAGAAAAAATATTTACGATGAAAGTCGAAAAATAAGTTATTATGTGACCCGTATAATGTTCAATCATGGCGACAAAAAATTAAATTCATTGAGCAACATTTGATTGTGCTATACCTCCTAAAGTATTCATTTAATTTGAATGGTGTAAAGGGAATGAATGATCTTGATGAAATGTTTAAATTAACTAACGTATTTAAATTGAGAAGGGAACCTTATTATCGAATATATAATACTAAATCGCAAAAAAACACGTTTGTTGTATGGGAGCCCCCCTTTAATATTGTTATGTTTTTGTTTTTAGTATTTGTTGTTATAGCGGCAACAAAAACACATAATCTGGGAAAAGTTCAACTCTCTAGCTATCACCGTTCATGAGATACAGCCTCCTGACGGACAGACAGACAGACAGACAGACAGACAGACAGACGGACAGCGAAGTCTCATGAATAGGGTCCCGTTCTTTACCCTTTGGGTACGGAACCCTAAAAATGAAGTAACCTTTGATTTCTAATGAAGTTTTACTATAAGTACCAATTACGTTTAATTTTAAGGTTAAAATAAATTATTTGCTTTCCATACAATTCCATACAAAAAACTTATTTCAGTTCTTATTAAAAAAAAGTTCTCTACCGAATACGACCATGATCTTAATAATAAATAGATAATGTTTGCCGAATACGGTTTTGACTAACAAATTAGTCATTTATCATTATATTCAGTTCAACAAACTTGTGTATGATCAACTCATCATGATTCATAATAAAAATCCCCGGTAATTTAAATTTAATACAAACTTCGAAAGTTTATCTAACACGCGTTTCCCTGAATTAACCAGTTCATCATTATCTCGGCTGTCAATATCAGTTACAAATCTATACTATGATATAATGTATATTGAATTAATTTTATGTTTTAAACGCACAGAACTATACATGGCCAGGTTCATGTGTCACTCCGTTATTGAAGCCTCACTAGTTGTTACCATAATATTTTTTCGAATTTACAGTGTGACTGAAATGTTACCAGTAGGCGTATAAGATTCCTGGGGCCTAGCCTTCCGAGGGCTTACCCGGGGCTCCCAATCGTAGGCAGTGGGTAGGAAACGTATTGGTTTTTAGTTGGCAAGAGTCCAGCGTAGCATCCATGACGGATTTTCCAAATGTAAAAAAAAAATCAGATTATTTTTGCATGGTACAGACAGCACTAAAAGTTAATGGATTCAGTTTTTTTATACTACTACGGTGTCAGATAAGTATAAGGCTTAAAATCTGGTCGAATGCGGTTACCGCTGCCTACGGACGCTTTTCATTCCTACGGTATTACTCTTGGCCCCGGGCCCGCGGAAGCGCTGGAAGGAAGCGCTCGTGGCCCCGCGGACTCAGTGTTCTGTAAACTATCACTGCAGTAAGCAAATTTCACTATGGCCGGTCTATGGATGGGTGACCATCCAGGTGATCACTTTGTGACATTTTTTTTTTTTTTTTTTTTTTTTTTATGTAATGACGTGCTACAATAATAGCATATCATATAAATTACAATCTAGCCATAAGACTAATAAGTAATTAACATTTAACCTAAGCTGCTAATATTGTAAGTAAATTGTAAGAATGAACTAATAAGTAAATTGTAAGAATGTGTCCATTAACACTTTTCTTAATGTCTCTATTAAGGGGAAGTCACTTAGTTCATATTGTGTTTTTATTACAAGTTGCACTTATTACACTATGTCACACTGACACTTCACTATACTAATTCAAAGGGTTTTGTCCTTTTTAGTCTTCTCACTAAATCTGTGTGGTCAAGGAGTTGGATAGCCTCGACATTCACATGATGATGAAGTCTTTTTTGATGAGCTTCGGCGTACTTTTGCACTTCATTAGCTACGAGGTCCACTTTAAGGTCCCTATGGAGGTCGTCATTTCTAATGTACCAAGGCGCATTTACGATACCCCTCAGTACTTTATTTTGGAATTTTTGTATAATCTGGATGTTGCTTGATTTGGTACAGCCCCATAGCTGTATTCCATAAGTCCACACTGGCATAAGGACTTGTTTATACAGTAGTAATTTGTTTTGTACTGACAGCGAAGAATGTTTGCCTAGAAGCCAGTACATATTTTTGTAGCGAAGCTGTAGCTCGCTGCGTTTCTTCTTAACGTGAGCCTTCCAACGAAGCTTAGCATCTAGTGTCATGCCTAGATACTTGGCTGTATTCTCGTAGGGAATAATCGTATTATTTATATACACTGCATGATAGTTGGATCTTTTATTAGTGAAGTCTATGTGAACTGATTTGGCTTCGTTCAATTTTATTTTCCACTTTTTCGTCCAGTCATATACGATGTTGACTGCATTTTGGACCTTTTCCACGGCTTCTGCATGAGTAACACCTGTGGCCATAATGGCTGTGTCATCTGCAAATGTTGCAATGGTATGGTTTTCTAATACCGGGATATCGCAGGTGTATAATAGGTACAGGACCGGTCCTAATACACTTCCCTGGGGCACTCCAGCTTTTATTTCCCTTAAGTCTGAGTATGCATCATCTTGTCGAATTCTGAACATTCTTTGAGTCAAGTAGGACTTTAAGATGGCGGTGAACTGTTTTGGGAGCATATTTTCGAGTTTTTGTGCAAGACCTTCATGCCAAACTTTATCGAAAGCTTGAGCTACGTCTAGGAAGACTGTAGAACACACTTTCTTGTCTTCTAAAGCTTTTTCAATGATATTAGTGATACGGTGTACTTGATCGATTGTAGAGTGATTTTGTCTAAATCCAAATTGATAGTTTGGGATCAGCTGACGTTCTTCTATGATGGGCTTTAACCGTTTCAGGAACAGCTTTTCAAATAATTTTGACATTATTGGTAGTAAGGAAATAGGTCTATATGAAGTAGTTTCATGGGGTGGTTTGCCAGGTTTAAGTATCATAATAACTTCGGCCACTTTCCACACATCAGGTACATGGTTTAGTCTAAATGACGCATTAATAATGGTGGTAAGTTTAATAATCGCTTTACGTGGTAAGTTGCGTAAAACTTCTGCCGTAATTAGGTCATAGCCAGGGGCTTTGTTTGTATTTAGGCGTTTTATTTCATTAAACACCTCTCTCAGTGTAACTAATCTTATTTCTAACCCATCGCTTGACGCCACGTCTAAAGGTATGTTTCCGGAGGTTTCATCGTTTGGTCGGAAAATTTGCTCTAAGTGTTGTGCAAATCTGGCTGCTTTCTGTTCATTATTTATAGCCCAACCGCCATTGGTATCTTTAATGGGGGGGATATGTAAAGTTGGCTTTTTGGAATGTTTTGTACATTTCCATAGGGAGTAATTTGTCGTGCGATCACTTGTTAACTGACTTAAGTAACTATTTACTGTTGTATTATGAAAATTTTGAATTTCTCTCCTGAGTCTTTTGGTAATGTTGTTTAGTTCAGTTTTGTCAGGGGGATATCTGGTTCTTTGCCATTTTTTTCGCAGTATACGTTTTTCAGCTATAATATTTCTAATACTCATAGGATAGCAGTTATTTTTAATTCTTTGCCTAATTTCCGGTGTATTACGCCAGGCACATTTTTGTATATCTGTTATGAATTTTGACACATCAAGTTCTAGTTGTTGCGGATTTTTTAGCGGTACTTTTAGGTTAATAGCTTCTTCTAATTCGCATCTGAAGCTATCCCAGTCTGTATTTTTATTGACTAAAGAGGGCTTGCTTTCTTTTTGAATAAGAGTTTCACCTATGGTCAGTAATATGGGTGAATGGTCTGAACTCATGTCAAATCCTTCTTCAATTTGTAAGACGCCGGACGAAAAATTTTTGTAGATGAAAAAATCTATTAAATCTGGTAATTTCCCTTTTTCAGTAGGCCAATAGGTAGGTTTGCCTGTTGATATAACATTACAGTTCATTTCTCTGATAGCACAAAGTAACTGTTTGCCTTTAGAGTTCGTTAATCTCGATCCCCAGTGTATATTTTTGGCATTAAAATCGCCACCAAGGATAAATCTGTTACCAAGACTTTCAAAAAGAGTTTTGTACTGCTCTGCTTTTAAACTATGCCTTGGTGGACAGTATATAGCAGAAATTGTAATGGGGTATCGCTTAGTTTTAATAGTAACAGCTATAGCTTGTATAAATTGTTCTTCACATTTATGTTCTACATAATGACTAATAGTATCCTTAATAATTATGGTACTACCACCTCTTGCAGTGTTGTTGGGGTGCAACGAATGATAACTTTTATAGCCCTTAATTCTAATATATGATTCTCTGGTAAAATGTGACTCAGATATCAAACATATGTCTATATTTTCTGTAATTAGGACTGCCTGCAACTCATTTTGATGCTTTAGGAGTCCATTTGCATTCCATGCCATAATTTTGATTGAATACAACATGTTTATTTTCTGTAAGTGTTTAATTCAAGTTTCTTTAACCTTTCATCAAACGATGTCATTAGGCTAAGAATTTGATTAATTTTATCGTCATTATTAGAACTTACTGGTTGTTGTTGTTGATTTGTTGACAACAACTGTTGTTGTGGTGGCTGAGGTTGCAAGTGAATGTCCTTAGTCATTTGTGCGTACGATACGGTTTTTGTGACCCGCTTTTCGGGATTCGCTTTTATGCCAGTACGTTCACTAGACATCTTAGTGGCTGTCATAGATGTTTTTGATTTTACTGACTTATTTTTAATTTTTTGCAGCTCTTTAGCTACCATACACCCTCTATAGTTAGAAGGATGTGGTTCGCCACAGTGTACACACTTTGGCTTTACCTCTGCAGGTTGCCGGCAGTCTTTCGTTAGGTGTTTACCCGTGCATTTTACGCATTTAGGTTCTCTGGAGCAGTATTTTTGAGTGTGGCCATAGGCTTGACATCTCTTACACTGTGGAATGAGTTTTGAGGTTTTCAAAGGTTCTATATCCACTTTGCAACTCAGTATTGAATGAATAGCGTAAATTCTGTCAATGCTTTCTTCTTTATCAAATGAAAGCAGAAAGATATTAAGAGGCTCTTTAGTCCTCCAACTCAATTTGTTAACTGCGTCCTGAATTTTAAGACCTTTGCCTTTCAGATCCGCGATAATTCTGTCCAGTAAACAAGACGAGTGTAATTTTTTTGCTACGACTCTTATGGGTCTGTCCTGTTTGTTTTCATAGGAGTACCACAGACAATTATTTTGAAGTAGGGTCTTAGTAATGGACCTATAAGAATCTTCGTTTTTGGCGTTTATTTTTATACATTCACCGCTCATCATTTTCACGATAAACGAATCGATTGCAGTATCTGCTGACAGCAGATCATAGAACATTTGGTAGTTCTTGACATTTTCCACAACTATGGGTGGTGGTTGTGGAGGTTTTTTGATCTTCTGTGCTTTTTCGTTGGAGCAGATAGCTCTTTGGGATGGTGGTGGGGAGGGTGTCAAGTTCAAATTCCTTTTTTTACGATTTTTTACACGTACCCACTCGGTTTCTTTAGCGAGTTCTTCCTCGTCGGTCTCATATTGGACCGCTGGAGTGGAACTTTCAGTGTTTTCAACAGTTTTGTTGTTAGTATTTTCAGGGGGTTGCTCCTGGTCAAAGTTCATTTTACTTTGAAGGTTCTCTATTTGACATCTAAGGTCATTTACTAACTCTTGCAGTTTTTCTCTCTCTTCTTTCTCTTTGACATAATAGTCGTATATGATACGCTCGGTCTCTGTTGTAATATTTACTTTTGTAGAAGCTGTAACACTAAGTGATGATCAGTGTTACTCACCAACTAGCGCGAGGTAGCTATGCAGAGAACTCTTTCCCAGGGCGCCTTACTACAGAGATTCCAGTGTGCGTGCAAGGGTAGGCCAGGGCTCTGACGAAAACAGTCAGGTAGGGTGTACACACATATATTTATATAACGCAGAGATACACAGAGACACACAGAGAGCTTATTCACTGATAGACACAAATATCACAGGTACACAGAAGTATAGTCAGTGCTTAGGTACTTATGCTACTAAGCTACACATAAGTAGTGGATTTACTGGCCTGCAGAGTGAGCTGAGTGAGAGTGACTGCCTGTTGTTACTGCCAGGTGATGACGGCAGATACCTCTCACATGAGAAGCTCGTGTAGTCCGCACTTCCACGTTGTCGTACCACGTGCAGCCCACTAACTTATAGGTGCGGCACACAAAATCTCTTCCGGCAACTAGCCCCGTAGTAAAAAACCCTGTCATGAAAGAAACGACAAATTAAGATCTTGGCTGCGCGACAGACGACAATCGACCCGCTTTGCAAAAGAAGAAGTGACTCACCAGTTTTCTGGGTAAAATGTAGCAAGATGCAATGCAGCAACCCAATCACAGCCCGTTAGGCCATGCGAGGCAACAAATAATCGCGCTTGAGCGAAAAACTGATTCGCGGCACAGTCTCAGAGCATAAGCCAAAGGACCTCCAACTACCCCAAAGCAGGTCTCGGTCAAAGTCCCGTCTTTCACGAAAAATCTTAACAAGACCCGTTCCTTTAAATGCGAAACGCTTCGTCACCGAACTTATGACATCCTGTCATTCTGACAGCAGAAATGTCACCACTGACAACCGATTAAAAAAAGATAACTCGATAAGGCTGCTTTCACATCCTAAATACTGCATCTATAGAAAATAAATGCTACAACCACCCCCCCTTTAATAGTATTTCCTGCGGATATGACACGCTGGAAATACACAATAAAGAAAACAGAAAGGTACTGACTAATAAACAAAGACAACCAGCTAGGTCCTTCAAACACCAGCTGACTACGACCATTACAATACCAAAGAAAGATCCTCCTATGTACCTAACTAGACACTGACTCGTGTACCGGTTAGGCTAAGTAACTAGAGTCTAATGCCCTTCATAGAAAACGAATGCTCCCTTTACTCACTGCCGATACCCTAACACTACCCAAGCTCTCAGGATAATGCAGAGTACTAAGAAGCGAATGAGAGAAAAACGCTCGGTGCGGTGCATAGAAGAAACTACAACGTGACAATTTAAAGTCACGTACACATATAGAAATACAAACAAAAGATTAAAATAGTCTTACATAATGATCACATAGCACTGGTTTAATAAACTAGAGAAACAGTGCTATGTAGTTACGTTAGGTATTGGAGACTGCTCCTCCTGATACTTCAGGATGTCCTTGATATGGTACTCCCCAAGATCCTTACCGTCCAGATCTGACAGCCTATATACTAAAGGGGATCGTTTAGCAGTCACCACACATTTAAGGAACTTAGGAGCTAGCTTAGCAGTAAAATTCTTGGCCTTGTTGGACAGGTAGAACGTGCGTTTATAAACTATCTGTCCCACTTTCAGCTCTACATG
Organism: Miltochrista miniata; assembly: GCA_933228765.1. Taxonomy (NCBI): domain Eukaryota; kingdom Metazoa; phylum Arthropoda; class Insecta; order Lepidoptera; family Erebidae; genus Miltochrista; species Miltochrista miniata. The sequence goes on along the minus strand of OW121765.1, from coordinate 2,257,349 downwards.
CCTTTTTCTGAGGTTGTAATACTTTTCATTACGCTGGTGGGCAACGTTCAAATGTTTCCTCACCTGGTCGTAAATGCGTTGTATTTCTCTCAGCTTGACACCGAAGGCTGATGGATCGTCTACAGAGACTGAAGTAGGATGGCACGCGATATCTGTCTGCCTGTACAGCACTCCATCCCCAATAAATTCCCTACCATGTACCAAAAAGTAAGGGGTGAAACGAGTTGCTTCGTTAACTGCAGTGTTTAAAGCACACTGTATCTCAACCAAGAACTGATCCCAAGACTTGTGTTGTGACTTCACATAGCATGAGATCGCTTGAACCACATTGCGAATAGCTCGTTCCGCCTGATTAGTTTGGGCATGATACCTAGGGTTATAATATATATTAGGTACATTGTATTTAGCCAACAGATCCTTAAATGGCTTACTCACAAACTGAGGGCCATTATCCATGTAAATAGTCTTGCAGACTCCGTGCACGAGAAACACACTCTTCTCTATGAATCTCGCGACTACAGCGCCTGTGGCAACCCGAACAGGGCACAACATGACGTATTTGCTAAAGTAGTCGGAGACCACGATCAGGTGTACGTTTCTATTGCTCGAAGTGGGAAAGGGACCAAGCAGATCGACAGAGATAGCTTCGAATGGCTTCGAAACCCGCTTCGGGCTACCCATTAGGCCGGGACGAGACGTATTTACGGGTTTGTACTGCTTGCATGTTTCGCAATTCCCAACATATTCTTTGACGTCCTCGTACATCTTGGGCCAGTAATAATTTAGGGCTAACCTTTTATGCGTCTTCCAAACGCCACCATGGGCACTAAGTGTGTCATCGTGGTACTTAGAGAGCAGGGGCAAGCGATCCTCCTGAGGTACCACCAGCTTCCAGTCAAAGTCTGAAGTCAGAGAATATTTATTTTTAGTTAACCTATATAAAAGGTTGTCACGAATGTCATAATTTGGTGACTTCCTAGGGTTCTTCCGAACACTATTCATGGTGTGGTCATACCACGGGTCTTTAGTGGGTACTGCATCGAGGGAATCAATTTTGATACGAGACAGAGCATCAGGTACAACGTGGTCTTTACCTTTTCGATGCTCTATGTCAAAATCGAATTGACTGAGCCTCATGCTCCAACGTGCTAGACGACCCGTGGGATTTTTTAGCTTATGGAACCACAGAAGAGATGAATGATCCGTGACGACCGTACATTTTTGGCCTTCGACGTACTGTCGAAATTGTTCCAAAGCGAAAATCACGGCCAGAAGTTCTCGCTCAGTTGTGCTGTAGTTCACCTCATTCTTGTTAAGAGAACGGCTACAGTAGGCGATAGGGTGCTCAACACCATCGTGAGTTTGTGTCAGTACAGCAGCAACTGAGTAAGCTGACGCGTCACTAAGAATGCGGAAGGGCATCTCAAAGTTAGGCATTTTTAATATAGGGGCAGAAACCAAGGCTGACTTTAGCAGGTTAAAGGACTGTTCAGCCTCAGGGGTCCATTCGAACTTAAGGTTCGTAGAAGTCAGTTTGCACAGAGGTTTACTAATCTTCGAGAAGTTGTTAACAAAGCGACGATACCAGCCGGCCATTCCCAGAAATCTCTTAACCTCCTTAGGGTTAGAAGGGGTGGGATAGTTGAGGATAACCTCAACTTTACCCGGGTCTGTCCGTAGGCCATGTTTGTCCACATAATACCCCAGGTATTTGAGTTCACTCCGACAAAAGTGGGATTTTTTCATGTTAATAGTTAGGCCAGCATCCTTGAGTTGCTGATAGACTCTATGTAAGAGCTCTACATGCTCCTCAAAGGTGCTGGACACACAGACTATGTCATCCTGAAACGCAAATACCTTGTTGTCGAACTCGGGACCAAACAGACGGTCCATGAGGCCTTGCATCGTGGCACTGGCACCGACAAGACCGAAGCACATGGAATTGTAATGGAACAATCCTCTCCGGGGAACCGTAAAAGCAGTCTTCTCAGCAGACTGGAGTGAGTCGAATGGAATCTGCCAGTAGGCCGCACTCAGATCTACAGAGGTTAAATACTTAGCATTATTAAGATGGTCTAAGATTTGATTGATATAGGGTAAGGGGTAGGCGTCACTCTTAGACACAGAGTTCAGCTTGCGAGAGTCCAAGCACAATCTGAGGTCGCCGTTCGCCTTCTCCACCATGACCACTGGAGAGTTCCAGGCGGACTGAGACGGGGACACTACTCCCATCTCCAGCATTCGGTCCAGCTCGGCTTCCAGGGCCTTCTGCTTAAGGGGAGAGAGCGGATAATAACGCTGCTTGATCGGCTTGCTGTCACCAGTGTCAATGACATGGTGCACAAGTGAGGTCCGACCTAAACCCACCTTATCAGTGTTCAACGAGTCGAACTTTTCAATGACCTCGTTGATTACACACCTTTGTTTAGTTGTCAGGTTGTCGTAATCCTCGAGGCCACCGTTAAGGGACACAGACTCTATAGGATTATTATCACTAAAGCTATCAAGACTAATATTTTGTAAAATTAACTTATCACTTAACTTAAATTGTTGCCAGAAATCCACTCCAAATATCATGGAGGTGGTTATACCTGGGACAACATAGAACTTGACAACTCGGATAACCGAATTGTACCCAATTGGCAAAGAGATACAACCCAGACATTGCAAGTGAGTGCTGTCTGCAGTTGTAATACGAAAAGTAGGATTGATACTCACAAGATCAAAACCCAGTTCCAAGAAGATGCGGTGCGCTCCCTTACCTAGTATAGAGCAGGAGGCACCGGAATCTAGAAGGCCTAAGACATTTAAATTTAAAACCTTAACAACTAGATACGGTCTAATGTCACTATCCCGTTTAGGAAACAGGACCTTATCAGAAATAGACTCAGATACAGAGTGATGCACAGAGTTCCTAATAAGGCCCTGGCCTACGCGTTTTTTGACTTGCTAGTACAGTGTGAGCAGTCTGGGGTCTTGACTCCTTTGAGACCACACCGGAAACACACCAGCTCCCTTGACTGTGTGCAGCTGTATGCAGTGTGACCGCCCCCGCCGCAACGAAAGCATTTGCGATCGTGGGGGGTAACCGGCGTCTCCACTGCAGACACCTGCTTAGCGGGCTTTTGTACACCTTTGTTCTTAAGCTGGTGTAAGTCAGATGTAATCTCAAACTTGTCAAGAGCAGGCTCATGGAAAGCGTCTGCCCTAGTACGCGCAAGCTCCAAGCGCTTACCCAAACGTCTCAAGTCATCTACAGAGTTGACGTCATGCAAGGCCAGTTCCTTCATGTAGTCAGGTCTAATGTTGTGCATGAGAATGTCCAGCTGTTCCTCACTGGGCATCTTACATGACAACCTTGAGAACATGGCTTGCATTGTACATATATAGTTAACCAAGGACTCAGAGCGGGCTTGTGTACGCTGTCTTATCTCGTTCCTGAGGCGGTAATCATAATCAGGAATATCGAAGGTATCTCTAAGCTCACTAATAAGATCCTCATATGAGATGAAGTTAGCTTTGTTTGTACGGAACCAAGACAAAGCCGGTCCATCCAACAGGTCGGAGAAAGCCATAAGGAGTCTAGGCTTAGTAACCTCCCGAGCACATCTAAGTTCCTCTAATCTCTCTAAAAACACACGTACACAAGTAGAACCATCATATTTTAAGTTAAATGAACATAAGTTAAGGGGACGTTCTTTATACACTATGTTACATGTAGAACTATTCCTACTTGAACTAGCTCGCACCGAGCGGTCCTCTCTCACTACTGGTGAAGTATATTCCACCTGGTCACGACCCGAAGGATCATCACCATCATCATCCGAACCTTCGGATTCAGAATCACTACTGGGTTCAGCCCTAGCGATGATCTTCACTAGCCTACCACGAATATCCACCAGGTCGGGGCAATCCAGACCACAACGAGCTAACCTACTCAATAAGTAGTTGGCCCTGAGGGACACCCTAAGACGACTACCCTTATTAATGAAGATGTCACCTGACTGAATAGCCTCCTCCAGCTCGGACACCTTCGGGAGGCAGATCGAGAGCTCAGCCGATGCATCAGCGGGTACCGGAGCACTCGCTTTGATGCTACCTCGACGGACGAGTCGGTGTGCCGCTCTTAGCTCACTCCGAAGGCCAGACACTGTCGTTTCCGGTTCCACTGAAATACCCATGTGGGACAGCTCGTTAGCAAGTTCATCCTTTCTTAAATAATTAATATGTTTTTTCATCTGTGCCATTATGTAAAAATTTACTTACAACAATTATAAAGATAAAATGGCACAGATAGGGATCAATTACAAAGTAAAAATGTAAATTGAGTTACAACAAAGTGTACTAAGTTAGGTAATTATGTTTCAAATTGACTTTTAGAATTTAACAAAGATTAAGGGTATATTAAGAGAGAAAAGTTTCTAAATTTTCTGATAACACAGTTCAGGTTAACATTCAAAATTACAAGGTATGTACACACCTTATAAAAAAGTTTTAAGTTACACAGAGAAATTCACTAAGTTAACACAGAGAGATTCACTAAGTTTACCTTACAAGGTGAAACTATAGGATAATATATATTATATATTAATCTACACTAATAATATAATAAATATATGTGTGCACCATAAAAAAAGAACATAAAGAAGAAAAAAAAACACAATAAGAAAAGAAGTGGGTATTCCAAATAAAATCAAAAAGTTTTTCCAAAATCACAGCTATTTTAAATTTTTGAATTTAGAATTTTGTGTCTTTTCCAGCCAAAGATGTAGGAAGCTGGAAGAAGACGAAAGGGAAGGTTTTGTGCTTAGCTGCTAGCACCACCAATTAACGTCCTGGAGCGTCTCGGACGATTCACCAGGATGGTTTCGCCAGAGGTAACCACCTATGCACACACACTAGACTGAGGCTACCGCAGAGTAGACCCAGAGATTTGCCCCACGTTGGGCGCCAATTTGTAACACTAAGTGATGATCAGTGTTACTCACCAACTAGCGCGAGGTAGCTATGCAGAGAACTCTTTCCCAGGGCGCCTTACTACAGAGATTCCAGTGTGCGTGCAAGGGTAGGCCAGGGCTCTGACGAAAACAGTCAGGTAGGGTGTACACACATATATTTATATAACGCAGAGATACACAGAGACACACAGAGAGCTTATTCACTGATAGACACAAATATCACAGGTACACAGAAGTATAGTCAGTGCTTAGGTACTTATGCTACTAAGCTACACATAAGTAGTGGATTTACTGGCCTGCAGAGTGAGCTGAGTGAGAGTGACTGCCTGTTGTTACTGCCAGGTGATGACGGCAGATACCTCTCACATGAGAAGCTCGTGTAGTCCGCACTTCCACGTTGTCGTACCACGTGCAGCCCACTAACTTATAGGTGCGGCACACAAAATCTCTTCCGGCAACTAGCCCCGTAGTAAAAAACCCTGTCATGAAAGAAACGACAAATTAAGATCTTGGCTGCGCGACAGACGACAATCGACCCGCTTTGCAAAAGAAGAAGTGACTCACCAGTTTTCTGGGTAAAATGTAGCAAGATGCAATGCAGCAACCCAATCACAGCCCGTTAGGCCATGCGAGGCAACAAATAATCGCGCTTGAGCGAAAAACTGATTCGCGGCACAGTCTCAGAGCATAAGCCAAAGGACCTCCAACTACCCCAAAGCAGGTCTCGGTCAAAGTCCCGTCTTTCACGAAAAATCTTAACAAGACCCGTTCCTTTAAATGCGAAACGCTTCGTCACCGAACTTATGACATCCTGTCATTCTGACAGCAGAAATGTCACCACTGACAACCGATTAAAAAAAGATAACTCGATAAGGCTGCTTTCACATCCTAAATACTGCATCTATAGAAAATAAATGCTACAAAGCCATTGTTAGATATTAAAAATAGCTGCGCCTTAATTGCTAATTACTTACATATGTAATGAATCATTACGATCGGTAACTAGGTCATCGCTGCGGCCGCGTACGACTCAACGTGACGAACTCGATGGCTGCGTCAGCACTTAGCTCGAACACAAAAACAAATTTGCGCGAGGCAGCGGTGACGCGACCGTTCGCTGCGGATTTCGAACGCACACATGACGCACACGTGACATTTATTTGAGCTTATTTATACTGTTGATTGACGGCACTTGGTGGAACTTGCTGCACATATTGAAAACGACACTTGTACTATTGTAGTAATACCGTGTCCTTCCATCTAGACCTTTGAAAATGCTGTAAAGCGAAACCGGTCAGGTTTATAATAATAAATATTGTGGAATAATACAATTGTCGTTTTCAATATTTATTTGAGCGTTTCCGTGCTTCGGAAGGCACGTTAAGCCGTTGGTCCCGGTTGCCAGTAAAATGGCAGTCGTTAAGTTAAGTTGAAGACTTTATTTCAACAGCAGGCAGTCACAACCTGTGCCTGTCCATTTAAACACGGCAATACGGCTCACCACCTATTACTTGGGACAAATTATACAAAAAAGGTGAATTGTGGGCATATAATATGCCTCTGCCTACCCTTTCGGGGATAAAGGCGTGACCATATGTATGTATGTATGTATTCGAAAGTTTATCTAACACGCGTTTCCCTGAATTAACCAGTTCATCATTATCTCGGCTGTCAATATCAGTTACAAATCTATACTATGTTATAATGTAAGTATATTGAATTAATTTTATGTTTTAAACGCACAGAACTATACATGGTCAGGTTCATGTGTCACTCCGTTGTTGAAGCCTCATCAGTTGTTACCCTAATACTTTTTTGAATTTACAGGGTGACTGAAATGTTACCAGTAGGCGTATGAGACTCCTAGGGATATCCTTCCGAGGGCTTACCCGGGGCTCCCAACCATAGGCAGTAGGTAGGAAACGTTTTGGTTTTTAGTCGGTAAGAGTCCAGCGTAGCATCCATGACGGAATTTCCACATGCAAAAAAAAGTAAAATGAGATTATTTTTGCATGGTACAGTCAGCGCTTAAAGTTATTGGTTTCATTTTTTTTATACTACTACGGTGTCAGATAAGTATAAGGCTTATAATCTGGTCGAATGCGGTTACCTTTGCCTACGGACGCTTTTCATTCCTACGGTATTACTCTTGGCCCCGCGGAAGCGCTGGAAGGAAGCGCTCGTGGCCCGCGGACTCAGTGTTCTGTAAACGATCACTGCAGTAAGCAACTTTCATCATGGCCGGTCTATGGATGGGTGACCATCCATGTGATCACTTTGTGACATTTATTTGTGCGTTTCCGTGCTTCAGAAGGCACGTTAAGCCGTTGGTCCCGGTTGCCAGTAAAATGGCAGTCGTTAAACTAAGTTGAAGGCTTTATTTCAACAGCAGGTAGTCACAACCTGCGCCTGTCCATTTAAACACGGCAATACGGCTCACCACCTATTACGTGGGACAAATTGTACAATAACCGGCCAAGTGCGAGTCGGACTCCCGCACGGAGGGTTCCGTACCAAAAAACAACAAAAAGTCGTACCTATTTGTTGCATGGGAGCCCCCCTTTTTTCTTTTTATTTAACGAGATGGAAAATCCTTAATGGATGATATACCGGACTCCTCTCTCTCAACAAGACAAGCTCTCGAAAGGATGTCCCAGTAAAGGTCCATTTTGTTTCAATTATTTTTTTTTATGAAAATACAATGCTCGATATTCTGTGAGTATTTCAAGCGTCTACTGGTTGCCCTCATTACCTATTAACACAGAGCAACGCGCGCCTTAGACAGTTCGCGTTGCTCTATAGTGTTATACAACGCGCGTCTTTAGACAGTTCGCGTTGCTCTATAGTGTTAACTATCCTTGTATAGATCCTCTACGGTAGGTACAGTATATATTTCAAAAAGAGTTTGTTGGAGTTTGTGAACTCTATGTTTAATTTCTTTTTCAGAATATTGATGACATTTGAATGATGACAATTTATGTTGTAGACGTAGATATCGTGTTTAAAATGTCATCATTCAAATGTCATCAATATTCTGAAAAAGAAATCTACGTCTACAACATAAATTGTGTGTTTGTACGTAAATTGTTTATACTGGATAAAAATCTAAAATATGGACTATATGTTTACTATTTCCTATGAAATAGCTATCTTTGAAATACTTCACCTACCTAAAGTAATCTGCTGAAAGCGTTGTTCACTTTTTAAAGAACAAATATTTACGATGAAAGTCGAAAAATAAGTTAGTATGTGACCCGTATAATGTTCAATCATGGCGACACGAAATTAATTTCATTGAGCAACATTTGATTGTGCTCTACCTCCTAAAGTATTTATTTAATTTGCATGGTGTAAAGGGAATGAATGATCTTGATGAAATGTTCAAATTAACTAACGTATTTGAATTGTGAAGGATACCTTATTACCGAATATATAAGACAAAATCGCTAAAAACACGTTTGTTGTATGGAAGCCCCCCTTAAATATTATTATGTTTTTGTTTTCAGTATTTGTTGTTATAGCGGCAACAAAAACACATAATCTGTGAAAATTTCAACTCTCTAGCTATCACCGTTCATGAGATACAGCCTCCTGACGGACAGACAGACAGACAGACAGACAGACAGACAGACGGACAGCGAAGTCTCATGAATAGGGTCCCGTTCTTTACCCTTTGGGTACGGAACCCTAAAAAGGTGAAATGTGGGCATATAATATGCCTCTGCCTACCCCTTCGGGGATAAAAGGCGTGACCATATGTATGTATGTATGTATGGTATTACTCGTATGCTGCTCATCCCCATTGTCACCTTAATATTGTCATCAATAACTCATAAAAAAAAATGAAGAATATTATACACTCCACTCCTTAATAATTTGTAACAAACGAGGGATTCATTCATGATTCCATTCTGTATCTTTGTATAAAGCCAGTTCTTAGAGACAGGGTGGCGCTACATACATCACTGGGCATTGCACTCTGCTCCCGTTTTCAACAAATACTTGTCACATCTGTATAAATTATGACTGTTAATCTATGCCAGTCGGACCCATATCGACTACAAATTGGGCGAACTCCGTTGCCGTAGCGAAAGAAAATAATATTGTTTCTTCGCAAATATTTACCATTCCCTTATTTCGTGTGTCTTTACAGCGTACGATATACGACCCTCGCATATTGATCGTACTGAATTAGACAACTTTTAATGTTTACTTGTTTACATTAAACGCGAATGTTGCTGGCGTATTCAGGAGTTTGTATATTGAATTAAATATATAGCGTACGTACGCAGTATGAATGAAGAATTGAAGGGACAATGCTGATTGCTAGCTGAACTAGAGTGGAACCAAATATGTAGATTGAATCAGAGATGTGGATTGAATAATATGTTTAGATAAGTCAAATAAGTTCTTTGTTGTTACTTTGTTCATGTTTCTCTATTTAGGTAAGTAAGTAATAATCTTCTTTGATCACGTCTTATTTTTTAAGGGTGGAAATCCTACATGGATGCTATGCCGGACTCCGGACACGATACCTTACACCTGGCTACGGCCGGGAGTCCCGAGTAAGCCCTCGGAAGGATGTCCCAGGGCTTATTTGATGACGTGGAAATTATAAATTAATTAAAGGATTGAAAAACGTTGTCACTGACTGTACTAGGCTACATTATAATTCCTTGCATCTACTATCAGAGTTGCAAAGATGAGAGAGACAATGATAGTGCTCGGTAAAGGAGTGTGCGGTAGCCTACACCATATTCTTTTTTTATATACCACAACGGTTTCAGACAACAATACGAGCCCACACGATGTACTAGTTATCACCGCAACCTATGGATGCTTGCAACACCAGAGGCGCTACACTCGCGCTGCCGACCCTTTAAGAACCGTTTAAGGCCCCTTTTGAAGAACCCTATACTGTAGGCGTTTGGGAGAACCGAGGTACAGAAGATCAGATAACCATTTGGTTTACAGCTGCTCCTACCAGCCATAAAACACTGGGCTGAAAGTTTGAGATGATGAAAGCAAGTAGATAAAGTAAAAAAAAAGACATTTTTCAGATACGTTTATTTCGTGATCTTCTTTAAAATCTATGGCAAAAAAATAGGGTTCCTGATCTTTTAAATAAGTCCCGTCAGTTTTACTGCCTGACTATCAGTTATCACATTCTTACACAACATCATCTAGCATTTTAGCCCAAACTAAGCTGTAAGCTTGTGCTATGGGATCTTGAAGACTGATAGACATAGGTACTTATATATTTCTAAATACATAGAAAACATACAAACTCCGAAACACATTTGTGGTTCACACAGATATTTGGACCGACGACCCGGGAATCGAACCCAGGACCTGAAGCGCGGCAGGCGGTTACACTAACGATAAATAAAAAGACAGGAACCCACTACTCAATATGGTTAACATCCGTCAAAACAGATGCAACCACTACATAAACCATCACAGCCACGAAAAAATAACAAACTGAAAAACTATGAAACAACTTTTCTTTACGTAATTCCAATCTGGTACTGGTAAGTAGTAGTAACAATTTATTTCATCATTTAACTAAGTATCTAAGTGGTTTCATACAAATTGTATGTATAATACTATTGTCGAATGATGCAAACGAGAAGCGAAGAGGCTGATGACTGTCATTATGCCTAATTTATATATTCTGTCAGGGGAACGATGGGACTACTGAGCACAAAAGTGTTAGGTACTCTTTATTTATTTATTTTATAGACTACTAGCACCTGCGTAGCTCTTGTATCCGTCCATTGGAATACGGGAATAAAATATAGTCTATGTCACCCGAAGATAGTGTAGCTTCCCAAAAGAAAAAAACATTTAAATCGGTTCAGTAGTTTCGGAGCCTATTCGATGCGTACAACCAAAAATTTAATCTCTCCTCTTTATAATATTATAGGTAAAGAAGTATAGACAAATCATAATAAAAAGAGTTTCTAATACTTATGTACGGAAGTAATGCATATTTTCGAATATTCAGTGACGAGAGATAAGTACAAATATCTATATAGTAAGGAATCTTCAACTGACACGTGGAAAAAACTCGGTACTCAGCAAATGTCAAATCAATCAGTTAAGTCAAATTGATGTGGGTAGGTTACTGATGGTAAACAGTCAGTTTACCCTCAGCCAAAAGTGGTTGATTTGTAAGATTGTTTGACACAAATGGTTGACTTTTGTCTATATATCGTCTGCTTACTGGTAAAATATGTTAACTGCACATTTCCTTGAACTGAGATATTAAGCTTTGAAAGTTTCATCGCTTTAAAACTATCATTAAAATATATATATTTTTAATTCTTTAATGCCAAATGATAAATAAAATATTCAACTGTATCTCATTTAAATTACAGCAACACTTTCTTCAGAAAATCAGGCAATAAATCAGTTATTATTGTCCTAGGTCATGCACTTAACTGGTTTTACCTGTAATTGAAAAAATCAGATATAATAGATACCTTTATTTGCCATAAATGCTCAGTAATTTGGGTAAAACTCTGCATTTATCTCATTTTACTTGTAGGAATTCAAATACATTATGTAACTATGATCGTAAATAAATGCATTTAACTTATTTTAGCTTAAAGTTCATGGGAACGTAAATACTACATCTTTCTACATCGAAAAAATCATACAGTGATATATTGTCATTTACTTGTGCTGTTTAGTTTTAATTCGATGTTAAGGTGATTTACCTCTGTTTATCTGAATGATTATTACTATTTCATTGTTGTTTATCATATTGTTAACTAAGGTATCTTTGTATTAAACGGCCCTAGCAGTTATTTTGTTTTGCCAGTAGATAGAGCATCGAAAATTACATGTATATGCATACATAAGTCATTTTAGATAAAAAATGCATTTATTATGTTTTACCAGTAAGCAGACGATATTTAAGAAAGAAAAGGGAAAGCGTATTTTTTTTGTGATTATTATCCTTTGAAAGTAACTGTGCGAGTATTACCAGTACTTACCTATTCAGACGAAACATGTCGATTCTGCTTTTAAAAAAACATAATATCCGATTCTAAGTTCTGACATTCCCATTAAAAGAAATTTGCCTTTGTAAGCCTTTGTAAATGGTTCGATCAAACGCATACGAGTATACATATTATGTGAAGAATATAATGTTTACTATCAAGAAATGAATTACCATTGAAGTATATGAGGCTTTATTTTTTCATTACCATGACATGATTTTGATACCAAATAACAAAATTATTTTATAAAACACAAGCACAACAAAAGGTAAGGTTAACTAAAAACCAGTTTAAACAAAAGCATAAAGTTTCGAAATTATTCATTCTTATTGTTATCTTTCTAGGGAACGGTGAGTAAAGTTATAGGAAAGAAATAAAAGCTTCCAGCAATTTATGAAACTGACACTCGAAACGTCCATACAATGAGAAGGTACAATAATATTAATATATACTTTTGGGCGCAGGCGTTTTGACATCAAATAATTTTCGACTTGGGAACGACGATCGAGATAGTTACAACCCTGGCAGAGGCTTGTTGTCTCAAAAATCTTCTCTTTCGCACCGCTCGCAGGAAGCTTTCTATAGGAAAAAGTTTTTAAAGGTTACAAATTCGCAAACAAAAGTCTGAAGTCTCCAGGGTTCGAGAAAAAGACTTTTCATTTCCTTTCTATAAAAGGATTTACTGTTGAGGGCACTCAAATCCTTGATCACTTTTAGTCATGAAGCAGTAAAAATCAATTTAAAAATGACAATCTCATCGTTAGCTCTGGTAGAGTGCAGTCGGTGAAAAGATGACATACGAATAATGTAAACATTCTTCTCTTGTTGCATTTTCCAATTTAGAACGGTGCCAAATTTTTATTTACACTTCAATTCATGTATTCCGTCCGGTTGAAACCTGGAAACAAGGCCATCTGGTGACTAAGGGAAGAAAACAAGTAAATTGATTTGACAAGCTCTCGATCTTTAAAGCGCTGTCATTATAATTTGTCACGGTTCAAAACGAATTTCTTTTGTACACATTATTTTATTAAACTGTGCCAGAAATTTATAACTATACGCGGTACTTTTTTTATGCTTTTTTATCAAATGCAGTAAAAATTATGGGTCATTTTAACAATTACCTCACTGATGAAAATTCAAGTAGTAAATTAAAGTTTTTGTGGTGATTTACTAGTAAATTACTACCGTATAATCTCATTACTATTATTAATGTCACAGCAATCTTTTTAAGTCATCTTAGTTGTTATCAAAAACTTAAAAAACGATTTAATTTTCAGTTTACCAGGGCCATTATTTAATGAGATAAGAAGCAAGTACAAATGCGAAAGAACGTGAGTGTGGGTGTTACTCTTTCACTCTATAAAGCTGAGTGTAGCGTCACCGTGGCTGTTTAACCTGTACATGGACAGTTGTTTGAAAGAATTGCAAGAGAGTGCGTGTGGTATAAAACTGAACGAGCTGACCATCAAATGCCTCCTATATGCTGACGATCAGGTGATCTTAGCTGCATCGGCGGAGGAGTTGCAGTTGATGGTTAATATTATGCATGAGGCGCTGAAAGGTAGAGGAATGAAAGTGAATGTAAGTAAGACTAAAGTAATGGTTTTTGAAAGAGAGAAATGTATGACGAATTGCCCTATTATTATCGAAGGGCAAAGAGTGGAACAGGTGAAAGAATTTGTATACCTGGGTTCAAAATTTACGAGGGATGGAAAGTGTGACCAGGATATTGAGAGAAGAGTTTTGGCAGGAAATCAAGTGAATGGGGCGATGCATACCTTTATGAGCAGTCAAAACGTGTCTAAGAAGGCGAGAGTGGCTATGCATAGGGGTGTGCTTATCCCCACACTTATGTATGGTAGTGAAAGTTGGGTGTGGCAGAAGAAGCATGAAAGTAAAATTAATGCAGTGGAAATGAGAAGTCTGCGAAGTATAGCTGGAGTGAAATTGATGGACAAAGAAAGGAATAGCGTGATTAGAAAACAATGTGGTATAACTGAAGATGTAGTGACAAAGAAAGAAAAAGCTGGCTGCTTAGATGGTTTGGACATGTTGAGAGGATGGATGAAAATAGACTGACTAAACAGATCTATAAGGCGAGAATGAATGGGCAAGCTGGTAGGGGTCATCCTCGGCGTACGCATGGTAACCAAATTGATGACCTGCTGGAAAAAGGCCAGGTCAAGAGTACCCTTAACCGGCGAGCGTGTATGAAAGCACTTATGAAAGTAGAAGAAGCGAAAGTGGTATGCCAGGATCGTAGCAAGTGGAAAGCCATAGTCTCTGCCTACCCCGATGGGAAACAGGCGTGATGATATGTATGTATGTATGTATAAAGCTGAACGGATCTTGTTGAAATTTGGTAAAGGGATAAATTATAGTCTGGAATAACACATAGGCTGCTTTTTACTCTTGGACTAAGTTTCCATGGAATAGGTAACGGAAACAGAATTCTATTTGGACGTAGCCGCGGGCGCCATCTAGTCATACATACAGCAATAATTTCGTTCAGCGTCATGCTATGATCGGTATTGACATAAGTGATCATTAGTAGCACTTCCATCATAGTAGAATATCTACTTTGCTTCTATTAACAACCGTTTCATTTTTCGTTGACACGTTATGTCGTCAGTCCTGACTGATAGTACTCGTAATATGGTAGCCATTTAGTCAAGGAGAAATTCTTATGGGCTTTCTAACTATCCCAGTCTTATTCAACATGGCAGTAGGTAAGGTGACACCTAAATGTTTGTCGCAAGAGTCTGGGTGTTTCTATGTATAATATGTATGTATTTAAAAAGTATATAAGTATTAATATCCGTAGTCTGATACCCATAAAACAAGCAGGTTATTCCTAGCTTACTTTGGGATCAGATAGCGTTGTGTGAAATGTCCGTGAATATTTATTTATTTATTTATCTCAGTTAGCGCAAAAAAAAAGGAAATATGACGAAACAACGCTATCGTTGACTGTACAAGTTGCCTAAGAATAATTTCACAGTAATTACTATAAGTCTGTCTATCCATAGACCTCGATATGAATTGACACAAAATGCTTTACTTATTACGCTGATTGAATGATTTCACTCATTTGTCTTCATTATACCAAGTAGGTTGTGTGGCATTGCGCAAGTGTTAGCTATAATTAGATTGTTGGAATTGGATTTAAACTTTGAAAAATTAATGTTTCCATTACCAACATATATTGATATAATTGTGTAGTAAAATGATCAAACAGAAAATGACTGTTGTAACATTGGAGCGATAAAAGTGACTTTCCCAAACAATCTCACCTGAATTTTTAAGCGAAAGTACGTAGGGAAATTGATTCAAATATTCCTTGTAAATATCAAAATGACAACACAGGACTTAGTCATTATCTGATACAATCGGGATCTAAAATTTTCGTTGGTTCATTCCCATGGTATTAAAGGCTGTTGTAGGAGTTAAGGTAGGAACTGTATATTTAACGTAGTCATTTAGTTTAATCAGGCCATTATGGCGCAATAGTAGATACCTAAGTGTATGCGACTGCCGCGAAGACTTGCGTTCGAATTCTGGTTCGAAACAAAATATGTTCGATTTGGAGTTGTCTACGTACAATATGTATAAATTTAGAAATATATAGTATGTTTATCAGTTAATGAAGCTAATGAAAAACTAGATACCATTGAAGACTATAAATATACAGTGCCCGTGCGCTGTTTTCAGCGCGTTGCATAATAGATAGATCTTTTACATTTTGCGGGGCTAATAACCTTTTATACTCGGTCAAGGTTTGTTCTAGTGTAAATTTCAGCCTTGTGCCTTGTTTCTACTACTAATATGGCACTTAAAGAATAATGAATACTGCTTAAGTTTCTTCGAAGCATATTTTGTATCTCTATCTACTAGAAAGCTTATATAAGTTTCCAACTATTGGAAATTTTCTTCAAAATTATTATCAAATTCACATCATAATATTATTGTCATGGTTATTGATGATTATCGACCTCAAACTGTTAATTAAGTAAATGCATTTTTTTAAATATTTTGCTCGCCAAATTGACGTCGCCACCAGCCTGATGGAAAGCCGTGGCGCATCTAATCTAGCAATTAGGCGCCACTTCTGACAGTGGTCCTCAAATCAAGAAGAACCTGGATTTGTAAGATGAGGGAAACACGTGTGCAGGCAGGTCGTTCCATGTTTTTATAGTCCGCATTTATTTTCGAAGGATAAGGAAGAGGCTTAGCAATATGCCCTCATTTCATTTAAAATTTGACGTAAGCTGTAAGTATCGAATTTATAAAAATCCATTTCATAAAAAAAGGAGGGTGTTATAAAACTCTAAGCTAGCGTATGCGTTTACAGATTGCGTCTCAAAAACTTGCAAATTAATACCTTACAGTTTCTTCTACCTCAAGAGGAATTTTATCTTCAAGAGCAGGGCACTTACCTAACTAGATACTGAAGAGAGGATTACTAACAAATTGATAAAGCATAGCTCTGTAGCTTATATTGTGCGACGGGCGGGCGACGCGACGCCGTGACGTCACGTACTTATAATAATTGTTCTTCTATGTAGCTAACAAAATGTTTATAACCCCTGACTAAAAAGAGATGTTATAAACTTGACCCGTATATCTATTGATAGGTGTGTTTTAATTGATATCTTAAAAATGGATGCACCAAGTTTGATGCAGTGGTTTGTGCTAAGGAAGGCCTGTTAAGAAAAAAATGTTATTAGCTAATTTGTAATTAGTAAAAGGTATGAACTCGCGAAAGATTGAACTTATTTGATTAGCTCTAATATAGAGGTTTGACTATGACAATTCAGTACTATTAATCTTTGTTATAATTTTTAACATAAAGACTACAAACTAGACTCATCTAAATTACTAGGAACAATTTTGTTTTATAATTTGCATAATTCGTAATTTTAACTAAATTTACAATAATGAGTCACGTGAAAGTAATTAAATAATTATGTGTCATAAAATTATGATTCATTTTTCTAAAATTTAGAAATGAGGATACTCGTTTTTAAAACGTTTTTGTACTCTATGGATTTACTCGAACGGTCTTAAAGTCTATCTGAGTCATAATTATAATATTTCAACAAGTTTTCGTAATATTGCAAGTTTTAACAGGGCGTTGACTTAATTTATGACAAATATTTTTAACCTAACCTGCTCCAGTTTTAAGTTTGATAAGATCGATTTATTAGCATCTACTGTTTATCATAATATTTTTGACCTGGAATTAGTGTTTGGAAGAGTTTAGAGAGAATAAGAAATAAGTCATAACCTATACAGGGTACAGCACACACAGTACTGGTCAAATAGTGGAAGATTTTCATACAATACAACCAAAATTGGTTCTAAAGTTAGTTGAATGCAGCTTATTTCGTGCTTTAAACCCGGTATACATATATAGGTTCTAATGTAGGACCAATATTACCCTGTGGATATCCTTCCGAGGGCTTACCCGAGGCTCCCAACCGTAGGCATTCAGAGTCCGGCATAGTATACTTAACGGATTTTCCGCACGTCAAAAAAATTGACCAAGATTAAAATAATATCATTAATCTGTAATGCCGCCCCACCAATATTTTACAGAGAGTAGATTGATTATTTTATATTGTTGAAACTTTTCACGGAACCACCAGCACTAGTACTAATGGGGCACATTAGACTCAGATTTAAACCTCTGCGTGATTAGCTGTAAGTGCCCCAAACAGTCTTTACCCTCGAAAGTAAATCCCTGGCATCACCACTAGCTTTCGTCACCAACCCTATTGTCTACGAGTCAATACCAAATACTACACTACACGTCACATCGTGATTACCTTGCTCTTGATTCTGCCAAGGCTACAGCTAGCCAGAACATATTTGAGGATACTGAAGAACTTACGTTGTTCAGTCCATCCGGGGACATACTTTCGAGGGTTTAGCCGGTGTCCCCAGCCGTAGGTAGTGGTAAAAAACCATGTCGTTTTAGTCGGTCAGGCTCAGGCATAACGTCGATGAAAGTGAAAAAAGATCGTTCTGTCTCATTGCCCTTCAATGTTATACTAAGCAATTTGGCACTCTATTTTCTAGTGTATATCAATCAATTAATAAAATATCCTACCGCAGTTCACTGCTGAACGTAGGCCTCTCCCAATACTCACGGTCCTGCGCCTTTGGCATCCAATCTCAGTCTGCGAACTTTTCTAGGTCGTCGGTCCATCTGGCGGGTGGACGCTATACCCTACTTTGCCGAGTCGCGATTTCCACTCCAGAACCGGGCTGCTCCATCGGCAATCGGTTCTTCTGCAGACGTGGCCAACCCATTGCCACTTTAATGTGTATGAGCAGGTGAGGTGACAAATCATCAAATCAATAATACACAACCAATAAAATTCATCAACTGCTTCCTGACACCAGTCCTAGATTGCCCCATCTCAATCAATCGTATACAGATTAGCAACAGTTGAGCAACCAAAGGACACATAAACTTTACGACCTAGTTCATACCCAATGTCCTGTTCAGATGGCTCGTTAATATGATTTATTTTATGACTTCTACTATCTATGCTCAGACACTTTTAATATTATGTTGTGGTAAATGTGCGTATTGAATTTATTTAGTTCATTTTTTTTAATGTAACAATTGACTCAACATTGGCAAAAAAATACCAACCAATGAAAGTAATGATTTTAACGTTGTAATTCTAGAATTGTCTCGTGTC
Source organism: Miltochrista miniata (assembly GCA_933228765.1). Taxonomy (NCBI): domain Eukaryota; kingdom Metazoa; phylum Arthropoda; class Insecta; order Lepidoptera; family Erebidae; genus Miltochrista; species Miltochrista miniata. Next base: position 2,238,668 of record OW121765.1, on the reverse strand, counting down.
TAATGTCTAGAATATCACTAGTTTTCTCGTATAAATCGTCTCAATAGATTTGATTCAAATTTTGCACAAATATGAACTAGGGGTAGGGTCTTCAAATAGGCTATTATATTATCACACTACGTATCCATAGGGATAATCAAAGAGCAATCAAATTGGCATTATAACATAATTTTCACGCGTACGAAGTCGCGGGCAACAGCTAGTAGTAAATAAAACTATAATTTTCCAGATGCAGTAAATTTAAACAGATAAAACTGAAAAATTCTTAACCAGTTATCCGTTTAGCAAGAAAAGATCTATTTTACAGGAAAACTCTAACTGTAACGTCATATTGCAATAGATTCAGGTATTTCCTTCGTGTGTATGGGCAATCTTCCAATAGCGTTTGGCAAGTATTTAAGTAGATAGTTACGTTGATCGAGTGATTTACGATCGTTCCGCGGACGGAGTCATCAGTAGCCAATAAACTAGTTAATTTGTAATCGCTGGTATTTCTAACTTTCAATATTATTATGGTAAGCGTTTGAGGCTTAAATGTAATGTCAAAAGTATTAGTACAATTTCAAAGAACTCTTTTTTTAGCAGAATAGTATGTATGTAGTTCTGGTAATTACAAAGCTAGACAGTTTAAGTATAGTCCTGGGGTATCCTTCCGAAGGCTTACCCGGGCTCCCAACCGCCTCACCTTATCACCTTAGCCTATGGACCTTAGCCTATGGACGATTGCAGCATCACACCGCCGACGCTATGCCGTGTTTAAGCGAAAGTGTGCTGACTTTTGGCTGTTTCTGAAATATTTCAAGCAACCCCTATGACAATATTTGACTTTACCGACTACGATGTTACCGGGTCCAATATCTTAACATATCTTCCAATGGTCCAGCCAAACTCTCAGCCATCTCAAACTTGAGCATAGCGTAAAATGCGCTTAACGCTGTGAATTCCCAACTAGATGTCTTTTTTTTTTTGTTTAACGTGAGGGAAAATCCTCATAGGATGTTATGCCGGACTCTTACCGACTAAAAAACCTCACGCCACGCCTAACAGCCTATGGTTGGGAGCCCCGGGTAAGCCCTCAGGAAGGATGTCCCGTGACTCCCAACAGACACACGGCCGCCGCTGCGGCCTCGCCCAGGGGGTGGTTCGGGTGTAATCCCGCGTCTATGGGGGGTTTCGGGTGTGACCCCGCTTCTAAGGGGGGGCGTGCGTGAGTTGATCACGTTACGCTGCCGTCATGGGCCTGCTTCTGTAAGGACGGTGAGCAGCCCTCTCACCGTCCTCAGACCCCCGGTCATGGAGGCCGAATCGGTGACAGCGTTTCGGTTTTGAGTTCGAGTTGGCAGTGTATAAAAGATTCAGGTAGTTATAGTCGCACCTCTGCGCTCCTTTTACAATTTTTACAAAATATAGAAATTTATTTGGTTAGTTCGTTAACGAAATACGTGTCTCGGTTCCATTATTTATGTAAGCTCCGGTTGGTTTTCCTCGAATATTTCAAGATTGTTAGGTTCCCCTGCAATAATTAATTCCGTCCCGAAATTGTTCTTGAGTATTTTCGCAGGAGCGGCCATTTGTTAAAGAAATTACTCTGCGATATTGTGTGTTCTTCTTGCTAATGTGTGGACATATTAGTCATCTTTATTGACATCGATAAATATCTTATATGGAGTTGACATTAGTTTTGCTAGTAGTTTCTTTCGACAGGAAAAAAGCTTTTCTGGATTTATACAAATAAATACGGTTATGTATTTTATGCATAACTAGCGGACGTTACAAGTTTTCACCCCCGTTCCGTTTCCGTGGGATTACGGGAATAAAATAGCCTATGCTTCCCGGGGATAACGTAGCTTTCAAACAGTGAAAGAATTTTTGAAATCGGTTCAGTAGTTTCAGTGCTTATTCGATGCAAACAAACAATCAAATCTTTCCTCTTTATAATATTAGTATTGAAGTATAGATAATTATGATGGTACCAGCGGCTCTTCTCTCGTGGAACGCTGTTCCCGTATTGGCATCTCACGGGAACTTATTCCGGGAATAAAAAGCAGACTAATGTTATTTTAGACTATAATCTATCCCTGTATGAGATTTTAGGCAGATCTGATTAGCCGTTTGAGCGTAAAAGAGTAACAAACATTCACACATCCACTCTAACAAACTTTCGCATCTATACATATAATAAAATGATAGAAAAGCCAAAACTGTACATTGGAAATATTAAGAAAAAAATACTCGCTAGGTGTTCTGAGTAAGATACCGAACCCAAAAATATAGTCAGAAAAATTTTTGTCTGTTTGTCTGTTTATCTGTTTGTCTGTTTGCTTTGCTTTGTCCGGAAGGATCTCAAAAAGTACCTACTGAACAGATTTGGTTCAAATTTTGCACAAATATCACTTAGGGGTGGGGTCTTAAAATAGGCTATATATTATCACGCTACATATCCTAGGGGCTAAGCAGAGAGCAATGAAATGTGTTAACCGGTGGATTGATTTAACTAAAACGTAGCAGGAATATTAGTAAGAGTTAGGTTTTACACTCAGACAACATATTATTACGCTAAATTTTTTAGGAGCTCGGCAGAGAACAATGAAAATCTTTTTGTATATTTTTGCAAAATAGAGAAACGACTGAATAATTTTAATTAATCTTTTACTTGAAGAGCAATCTAGAGGTAGCATCTTTAAATAGGCTATATATTATGACGCTACATATCCTAGGAACTGGGCAGAGGGTAGTGCCATATGTAAGTATGTGAATTGATTAAACTAAAACGTTGCAGGAATATTAGTAAGAGATCGGTTTTACACACTGGCTACATTATCAAGCTAAATATCTTGGAGGCCCTATAGAGAAAGAATGAATCCTGTGTTTGCTATGATATCCAGACCACTGATATACATAGGTACTTATATATTTCAAAAATCTATCTATACATATAATAAAATGATAGAAAAGCCAAAACTGTACATTGGAAATATTAACAAAAAAATACTCGCTGGGTGTTCTACATAAGATACCGAAGCTGAAAATATAGTTAGATTTTTTTTTGTCTGTTTGTCTGTTTGCTTTGTCCGGAAGGATCTCGAAAAGTACTGAACAGATTTGGTTCAAATTTTGCAGAAATATTACTTACGGGTGTGGTCTTAAAATAGGCTATATATTATCACGCCACATATCCTAGGGGCTAGGCAGAGAGCAATGAAATGTTTAAACCGTTGGATTGATTTAACTAAAACGTAGCAGGAATATTAGTAGGAGATAGGTTTTACACTCAGACAACATATTATTACGCTAAATTTTTTAGGAGCTCGGCAGAGAACAATGAAAATCTGTTTGTATATTTTTGCAAAATACAGAAATTACTGAATAATTTTAATTAATCTTTTATTTGAATAGCAATCTAGAGGTGGGATCTTTACAATTTACAATAGCCTTAATCATTAAGCTCTTTTATAATTAAGCCAACACGCCAGTTTAGATTTACCGTCACATTCAAAGGGATCCTTGAATTCTAGGTTTTGCGAAAGTTGGGATGTCTCTAATTCCTGAACTAGAAAACCTTTAACATGGAAACTTGTGTGAAACATTCCTTACAGTATTCCCTTTATAACACTAAAAAAAAAATTTTGGAATCCGAAAACGCATTGAGAAGTAACAACTAAAAAACCGTTTTGTCTTTCATCCCTTCTCCCAAAAGAACCGCGCAAAATATCGAGATCAAAACTATCCTAGAACTTTCCTCGGATTATAAGCTCTGATTGTACTAAGTTTCATTCAAATCCATTCAGTAACTTCGGCGTGATACTTATTCGGAATACAGACAGACAGACACACATGAAAAATGTAATTTCATTTTCGGCTTCAGTAGACTCTCGACCCTCAACAGTTTTACTATATGTATAGACTAGCTAACCCTCGCAACTTCGTTTACGTCACATAAGATCTATGAAAGGAGAGGTATTTCTTCATCAGACTCTTCAGGCAGCGTGTGAAACTGCCCTGTTTGCTTAATCAAAAAAGAGCTTAAAAATTAAGTCTATTCTAAAGCAATTCAGTCCGCGCTGAAGGCGTGGAGGTATTTCTTCATCAGACTCATCAAGCAGCGTGTGAAACTGCCCTGTTTGCTTAATCAAAAAAGAGCTTAAAGATTAATTCTATTCTAAAGCAATTCAGTCCACGCCTTCGGCGCGGACTGAATTATTTTACAATAGCCATAACCATTAAGCAGCTCTTTTATGATTATGCCAACACGCCACACAAACGTTGTTTATAATGAACATTCTTAAAACAACTTTACTGAAAAATGTTGAGCTTTGGCTACAGTGACATGGGTACATAAATTAAATCACCTTAAACATAATAAGTACATGCATACGGTCACGCCTTTATTCCCAAAGGGGTATCGAGGCATATTATACGTTTACCTTTTTTTAATTTGTCCCACGTAACGTAATAGGTGGTGAGCCGCATTGCCGTGTTGAAATGGACAGGCGTTAGTACTGCCTACTTTTGAAAATTATTAAATCTATAAGGTCTTCAACTTGGTTTAACGACTGCCATTTACTGGCTACCGTTAGCGTTAGTGTTATCGTCTCAACTCTTCCGATTATGCGTAAAGTTTTCAGTCTGTGGCCCTAATCTAACAAACGTTTCGTATTCGCGCTTCACCATACTACTTACTCTTATAATTATTAAAGGGGCTAATTAATAAACACGTACGTCATACCGGCCTTGGACCCACTAAAACCATGAGGTCTCTTCCTATCCATCTAGCGCAGTCCTAGAGTATCCTTTAGAGGGCTTACCCGGGGCTCCCAATCGTAGGCTGTTAGGTAGGATACGTGTGGTTTTTAGTCAGTGGGAGTCACAGTACATTCATGTGGGATTTTCCTCACATTAAAAAAATCCATCTAGCGCATAACTCCCCGGGTAAGTTGGAGGATGTCCTAAATTTGTTCCCACATTTTGGTTACGACTTATCCTAGAGGCTCAAATAGAATACGGTTCAAACTTTGCTTATAACATAATTTCCACGCGGACGAAGTCGCGGGTAACAGCTAGTTTATAATATTAGTAGATAAAATGGTTCTCTTTCTTATCTTGCCCCGTGTGGCGACGGGGTCCCGTATTGCGACACTTGCGACGGGTAAGAGTACATCGCCACCCCAATACATCCCGAGGGTGTCGTAAGAGGCGACTAAGGGAACACATTCGCAAAAAGATCCATTGCGTAGAGAACGAAAATTCGAAATGAAACCCGGTTGTCCGTAAAATGACAAGCGTTAAGCATAATTTCAACTGCGGGTTGCGGCGACCTGCGCCTGTCCATTTCAACACGGCAATAGGCTCACAACCTATTACGTGGGACATAAAACTATAAGGTGAAATGTGGGCGTTTACCTACTATGTCTCTGCCTACCCCTTAGGAGATAGAGGATGACTATATGTATGTATCTTGCTAATATTACAAAATGAGACATTTTTAAGATATATTTTCCTGCCAGGTTTGTTTCCACAAACCAGCACAGAAAAAAATTGATTAAATGCAAAAAAAAATGATTAAATGCAAAAGATTTTGTTAAATAATAACGCTATCTGTAAATATCAACAATTCTATTCTTACTTTCACACATTATTTTATTGCCCCTCAGAGTGTAATCTAAATGCTGTGCGAAAATTCGCACGGGTCACTGATTAGGAAAATAATAGAAAAGAAATGATATACCAATTAATATATCATTTGTCCTCATAAATAATGTTCTATAAAAACAAGACATATATATTATGTTAGTCTATTTATTATTCGGTGTGACCGGAAGTACGTCATAATCGGACGAATTCCTGCCTTGATCTGTAGCCAAGTTCACGGTGTACGCTTCAGAAGTGTCGGAAAAAAAATTTGCTCTTAATTTTTTCTGATTCTTAGGAAAACTTATTGCGTGTGTCGCGATAATGGTCGTCATTAGTGAACAATTGTGTTTTACATCTTATTATAACGGATACTTATCGTGATGAAAGGTTCATTCATTATTTATGATGGTTTCATAAGTCTATTGTATCTGCTATTACTTTTTTTAAGAGTAGCGAGGGATTAAGTAACATGAACGCTTAAAGGCAGATTCTATCAAAATCAGAGTAAGCTAAACACGGTCTAGTGTGAGTCAACCTTTTACTTGTACTGAAGTAGTCTTCTTCAGTATGGTTACCATAGTTACGTTGTGCTTATTAGTTTTTGATAAAACGGGAACACGTGTGGCGACAGGGTCCCGTGTCGCGATGGCTAAGTGTACTAAATGTCGCCACCCTAATACATCCCGAGGTGGTCTTAGGATGCGACTAAAGGAACACTTTCGCAAAAAGATCCATTTCGTAAAGAAGGAAAACTCGAAATGAAACCCGTTTGTCAGTAAAATAACAATCGTTAAACCAAGTTGAATGCCTTATGGCCGGCTTGAAAATTTTCGACTGCGTGTCGCGGCGACCTGCGCCTTTCCTCTTCAACACGGCAATAGACTCACCACCTATCACGCACGACATAAAACTATTAGATGAAATGTGGGCGTACACCAAGCCTCTGCCTACCCCTTCGGGGATAAAGGCATGAATATATAATTGTTTATGTAAAATGGAAAATGACTTTACTTTTAGAATCAGTCCAACTTATTCTCTAGTATAGGCTTACTCCGATTTTGATCTAATCCGCCCTAAGTCCGTTATGCTAACCTTGTAGTACAAAAACCAATCTAAGGATAGACGTGTGTAAAGACAGTTAATCTAAAGCCCAAATTTGACGTTGAGATTTGTTAACACAAAATACCCTAACACTCGTATACAGGATTCATTCCTGGGTCTTCTTGCAAACGGTGCATACGCCTTAACCACTCGCCCACCGAAACTTAGCGTTAATACATTGATACGTTTTACCTACTCGATAATATTTGTAATCAATATTACTTTTTTCCCCCTCAGGGTTTAGGGGACATGCGTTACTTCTCATGGAGCTAACGTTACACCCTGAGGGTACAGTAGTGGCTTCTTCAATCAGATCCCTAAGATTCAATATCTTAGGGATTAACGAAAAAGCCCACATTAGGAGGAAGGGCATAACGGTACTCCGTTCGTTGAGCAGCCCGCCTGGGGCAGTACCTCCGCCCTGCAGAAGACCGCGGTAATAGTAACCTGACTCCGGTTGGGTTATGTTCTCCGTCGGTTAGCAGGGATCCAGAGCTCATTGGGGCGACTTTGTGCCGGTGACGGTGAGACCAGAGGCTTATCTGGCTCCATTGGCGGATAGAGGCGCGGAGTATTGGTACGGCGGTCCGGGAGACCCGGTGAAACGGTTGACCGCTGACCGCCCGCAGGCTGTACGGGACCCGAACCTGGGGATCACTTAATCTCCGCCCCAGGAGGCTGAACCAGCAGCCTGTGTAAAGTCCCTGGTGCTGTGGTCGTGCCGGAGGAGGATACCGGAGTGGACGCGGCCACTGCATTGGGGGGGGACCGGGGGCCCTTCCGTACGCCGTGCCAATCTTCCGCATTACCTTTGTCTGCCTTTGGTGATTTGGAGCCTCGCTTAGTCTCCTGCGCCAGCGGCACACAGGCGCCCCCTCAACCTTCTTAATTCCCCTTTTTTAAAAAACAACCATGGCTGCAAAAAAGAAAAATAAAAAGGTATCCACAGCGGCATCGGCGTCCACACTTCAAGTGGACTTTTGCAACATCAGAGGCATGCGCGCGAATATCAACGTAGTCCACCACCATCTTGAAACTGCGAAGCCGACCCTTTTTTTCTTGACGGAGACGCAGATCTCATGCCCGAAAGACACATCTGACTTGATGTACCCTGGCTACAAGCTGGAGTACAATTTCAGGCGGAAAGCCGGGGTGTGTATGTACGTCCGGGATGATGTCTGCTGTCGCCGTCTTACAAGCCTCGAAGACAGGGACCTGTCTACATTATGGGCGCGCGTGGATCACGGGGGCCACACCCGGATCTACGCGTGCGTGTATAGGTCTCACAGCGGTAATACGGACACAGTTCGCCTTTATGACCACCTGCAGCAATCGACTGACAGGGTGATTGAGCAGTGTCCCTCCGCTGAGATAGTGGTTTTGGGAGATTTCAACGGTCATCATGTTGACTGGTTGGGCTCCCGGACCACCGACTTTGCGGGAAAAGCTGCTCACGAATTTGCCTTGACCTATGGGTTCTCCCAGCTGGTTAAATCCCATACAAGGATACCAGACAAGGAGAAAGAGCATAGTGCATTGCTGGACCTTCTGCTGACAACGCGTCCGGACAGATACAACGTTTCAGTGGATGCTCCGCTAGGATCGTCGGACCACTGTGTCGTTCGGACGCATGTGCCTCTCGCAAGGCCTGAACCACCTCGGCCCAAGGAGTGGCGACATGTGTGGCACTACAAGTCAGCAGACTGGGATGGACTGCGAGAGTTCTATGCGTCGTACCCGTGGCGGCGGCTTTGTTTTGCCTCAGAGGATCTGGATTCTTGTGCTGTAGCAGTCGCTGAGGGGATCTTGGAGGGTATAGAATGCTACATTCCCAACCGATGGATCCCTGTAGGTGCAAAAAAGCGACCGTGGTTCAATCGGCTCTGCAGAGAAGCTCTAATACAGAAAGAATCTGCCTACAGAACTTGGACCACGGCTCGTGCAAATTCAGATCCAAACATCTCTGAGGTGAAACGCAAATTAAATGCCGCCTCGAGGTCCAGTAAAAGAGCAATTGTCAAGGCCAAGTTCTATTTCGTCGGCAGAATTGGCGAACGGCTAGCAGGCTACCCTTCAGGAAGTCGTGAATTTTGGTCGCTTGCCAAAGCTGCCGAGGGAAACTTCTGTCGGTCAGGATTACCACCCTTGCTTAAACCCGACGGTAGTTTGGCCCAGAGTGCCAAGGAGAAAGCCGACCTTTTGGGTAATCTCTTTGCCTCTAACTCGACCATGAGCGACGGGGGTGCTTTACCGCCGGGCATTCCGAGTTGTGGCACTTCCATGCCGGAAGTTAAATTTACACAGCGGAATGTCCGGCGGGAGCTTCAATCTCTGGACGTTCATAAGTCGAGTGGGCCAGACGGCATTCCCGTGGTGGTACTTAAGCATTGTGGTCCAGAGTTGTGTCCGGTACTTACACGTCTTTTCACACTTTCCTATTCTATGCAACAAGTCCCGGCGTCGTGGAAGATCGCGTATGTACATCCTGTACCCAAGAAGGGTGACAGAACCGACCCGGCCAATTACAGGCCTATAGCCGTCACCTCCCTTTTATCCAAGGTGATGTAGCGTGTAATTAATACACAGCTCCTGGGGTACCTTGAGGAACACGACCTGCTCAGCGACCGGCAGTACGGTTTCCGTCACGGTCGCTCGACGGGCGATCTTCTTGTGTACCTAACACACCGATGGGCGGCGGCTATCGAGAGTAAGGGTGAGGCTCTAGCTGTGAGCCTCGACATCTCTAAAGCCTTTGACCGGGTCTGGCACCGTGGTCTTCTTACGAAACTGCCCTCATATGGACTACCCGAGAGATTATGCGGATGGGTGTCCAGCTTCTTGGCCGGTAGAAGCATCAGGGCCGTCGTTGACGGCAGCTGTTCAGACTGCATGGCCATAAACGCTGGAGTACCGCAAGGCTCAGTGTTGTCCCCTACTCTGTTTCTGCTGCATATCAATGACATGTTGTCTATTGACGGCATTCATTGTTATGCGGACGACAGTACGGGGGACACTTGTTACACGGGCCGCCCCGGTATCTCTCGGGACACAGTGGAGGAAAATCGTGAACAGCTTGTGTCTGAAATCGAGGCTACTCTTACTAGAGTGTCCGATTGGGGTGGACAAAATCTTGTCCAGTTCAACCCTTCCAAGACACAAGCGTGTTTTTTCACCGCTAAGCAAACCCCAATTACTGTAGCGCCGCAATTTCAGGGCACATCTCTTTCCATCTCCAAAAGTATAGGGATCCTTGGCGTTGACATCTCCAGTGACGTTCAGTTCCGTAGTCATTTGGAGGACAAGGCTAAGCTGGCGTCCAAAAAGCTAGGTGTGCTCAACAGGGCGCGGCGGTACTTCACTGCGGCGCAAACACTGCTTCTCTATAAGTCGCAAGTGCGGCCGCATATGGAGTACTGCTGTCACCTCTGGGCGGGAGCACCTGAATATCAGCTTCGTCCATTTGACTCGGTGCAAAGGCGAGCTGTAAGAATTGTCAACGATCCTGTACTTACAGCTGGTGTGGAACCTCTTCGCGACAGGAGAGACTTTGCCTCCTTATGCGTGTTCTACCGCCTGTACAATGGTATGTGCTCTGAGGAATTGTTTGATATGATGCCCACGGCTACGTTCTATCATCGCACCGCTCGCCACAGACAGGGAGTTCATCCTCACACTCTGCGTCCGGTGCGTTCCAGCACGGTTAGATCCGATAGGTGTTTTCTTCCGCGCACGCTTAGGTTGTGGAATGACCTCCCTGCCTCGGTTTTCCCAAACGCCTACAGTATGGGGTTCTTCAAAGGGGGTCTTAGAAGGTTTTTACAGGGTCGGCAGCGCGAGTGTGGCACCTCTGGTGTTGCAAACTTTCATAGGCTGCGGTGACCACCGGTCCTTCTGGTGGGCCGTATGCTTGTCTGCCACCTTAGTGGTATAAAAAAAAAAAAAACTAATCGAATAGATTCGTTTATTTGTAATCGATAAACTCTGTAACTATTTATCTAAGTACTAGCCGACGCGCGCGGCTTCGCCCGCGTGTAATTCGGTACCCGTTCCCGCTTTCCGTGGGAACATATATTCAGGATGAAAAGTATTTCAGACAATAAGCTATCTCTGTTCCAAATTTCAGCCCAATCCGTTCAGCCGTTAGAGCGTGATTGAGTAACAAACATCCAAACATCCAAACATCCAAACATCTTCAAAAACTTTCACATTTATAATATTAAATAGGATGATGCTCGCGGCTTCGCGCGCGTGATTTTCGGTACCCGTTCCCGGTTCCCGTGGGAACATATTCCCGGGATGAAAAGTAGCCTATGTGTTATTCCAGACTATAAGCTATCTCCGTACCAAATTTCAGCCCAATCCGTTCAGCCGTCAGAGCGTGATTGAGTAACAAACATCCAAACATCTTCACAAACTTTCACATATATAATATTAAGTAGGATAATTATGCCTCAAAATTTTGTAAAAGAATAGTTAGGACACAGAACATCTTAATAGAAATAGACGATATTCTAAAGCGTGTTCAACTAGCAACAGTAGAATACGCAAAACTATCACAACAAATGACTAATCCTATATTAGTTATGTAGTGTATTAGTCACCGCTATCAGAGCGTGAAAGACTCAGAATAATATTGTTTCTTGTTTCCGTATTGACCAAGGAGTTTCGGGCCTGTTGGATAGTTGGCCAGCAGGACCTGGGACCTAGAAAAGGTCGCAATGAGTGACTGGATACAGAGAGCGCAAGACTGTGTGTTATCTGCCATAATAAGCCATAACAAATCCTAAGGCATTTCGAACGATTGCAGCGTACGCTTTTGCCGGATTTCATTCGATTCTAATACATTATATTACTGTTATAAAATCTGAGGGGTTTTAAGAAAAAATCTATACGTAAAATATCGTTCTAAAGACCTTTATCTATTTTATGACAAGTTCGAACAAACAATTCCTAATCGTGTTTAGATACGTTAAAAAAGCAAGAGTATCTAATAAATTACAATAATATAGCTTTATCCTTAGACCATATAACACGGGACTAGCCTTTGCGAACCACCGCATACAAAAATATTCTGCCAGTTTTCATACAAATGAAGGGGGAAACACAAAGACATATAAAATTTCATTGCATTTAAAAATGTATTTATCGACAAACGCGTAATGGCTGTTGTGTGTTAATTGTTATTGTACAGTCAACTACAATGTAATGTACTAGTTTAATCATATAAAATGATGTACTGATGTACAGGCTTTTCATAAAGCCAAAAGACCAAATGGTCATGTGCAATGGCAGAAAACAATGCTTAAGTAAGGCGCATCCTGTGGTTAGATGATCTAAGGCTTTATCAGATCAAATCGAAGAATATTTTCTAGTATAAAGTTCATCCCAAGATGAGTCTCTTTCGAACATACAAGTCTTAATTGATGATGGATTTCGGAAGTAATTACCTTTTACGAGTGGCTCAAATATTATTGCTCCTCCTGCTCCTCCTTGCCAGTTTGAAAATAGTCAACTCCAAGTTTTCAAGGTACTCTCTGCAGAAAATATACAAATGACGTCGCCGGTTGTTGGAAAGTGTGTGCTGCGGTTGTCACTGCCGTTTGCGGTCATTCCCATTACATTTTTACGTGTAACAATTTAATTTCCTAAATATAAACACATCATAAAGCTCGCACGTAAATTTGGAATATTTCGATACTAAAATCTTCATAAAACGATATGGTTCTCGACGAGGACGTACTTTTGCACAAACAACACATTTTCGCGCATATGCACAGCGAAAATAACTTTTATTACAGTAATTCGTCGATAAGATCAATCCGTCTATATTTCAGGGAAGTTACTTTACGACTGTGCCTTACCTGTGTGTTCAAAGTTGGTAGGCAGAAATTGAGAAATAAATGTTGCTTTTAAAAACTTAATAAAATTAACCATAGAGCTGCCCTTGATTCAAACGGGATTGAAGAACATGAACTTTAGCGACGGATTTAGATTATCTAAAATGTCATAATAACTTGAATTTGGGTGATATCAGAACTTGACGATTAATAGGTATGAGAGCGATCTGGACTCTTGGTATTAAAAAGGCACATTTGCTCTCAGCACCTAGTCTAGTCTGTCGTGCTTCGATACGGTATTTAAACATTTAATTTTAATTTTTCAGGTCGCAGTCATTGCTGAAGATTTTGGTATACAGAAGTCAAATCAGTGTACTACTTCGCAGTTATCAGAATACACAATATTTAAACATAAACACGAAGATGAGAAAATAAATAGCATTAAAACACTAAAAGTAATTTCTCATTCATCAGTCATCGTCCGTACATTACTGAACAAACAACCCTTCAGAATAAAAGTAAATAGCATTCGTCTTCATCAAATAAGATACTCCACAAAGATGATGCTATATTTGACTAATGACAAGTACTAGAGTTGAACAGTAGCATGAAAACATTTGAGATCAACTCAACACGCATACAGCAAAACAGATGCGTTCATATCTCACAAGGAGCGATGCCAAGGTGGTTTTGAAATCACATGCACAGGCTAATGTAAACCATTGCTAAATAAAATAAACAAAATCTGTTTACGGAGTACAACCAATATAAATTATGAGTCCATATTGCTTGAGATAGATATAATATTAACAGGACGTGAGGGCAGGGACCTTTGATACTACTCTCGTAATTATGTTGAAGCCGTCTAGAAGTTTAGAAAAATATTAAAGGTGCCTGTAGTGGTAATGATCTAGCGAAAGCGTAATGGATAAACCGTTCGAGTTGCGTTTTCAATCTTTAGTTAATAGCGCAAAAAGTCACATTAAATGTGTACACAATGACGTATTTTTTATTTCTATAACGAAATAAGTTGTTATTTGAACCCCCTTTATTACCTACCTGTCACTAGCTAACACGGGTTTTTGTACAAAATGGCGCCTCTTGCCTGACGCTGGCCACGTTTTATGGTGACATCTAGAGATACAGGTCTTTTTTGCAGACAGATAACTATGGATATAACCTGGGACTGTAGAAGAAGTGAAAACGTGCACTGGTTGAGAGTTCAAGCTTAATTGGTTCTAATCGTTCGGTTTGGGGTGCGATTCTGTCCATTGGAAGGTAGTTTGCACTTGTATGGTAGAAGGTTGAAGAGCATACACTTTAGAGCTCTCTTCAATATTGGCTAATCACTGTAGTGTTGCTTCAGCGAGTTCCGGGTTCGGTACGCGAGAGTCACTGTCCGAGTTTTAAGTATGAATATTTATATTCTACTAAAGAATATTTCAATACTTGTGTACTCGATGACGCCCGTGGCTTAGCCCGGGTGGAATTTAGATCCCGTTCCCGCTGCCCATCCTATTATAAAGGTTGCCTATGTATTATTTTAGACCATAAATCTATCCCTGTACGAAATTTCAGCCGTTCAAATCCGTCCAGCCGTTAGAGAGTGAAAGAATAAGAAACATCCACACATTCATTTTTCATTCATTCATGTCATTCTCACTTACTTTCGCATAAGTAAGAATTTTACATAGCTACTCAGATTATGAAATTATAGGTATACAGCTTCTATAATAATGATGCCGTTTATAATATGATAAATAAAATTATATACGAGTTATACGACTAATGAAGATGAAGACTTCAGTAAAGTTTAAAAAGATTGTCGTTACAAAGACTTGTGAGACTGTTAACACTCACATCGAGAAGACTCAAATTAAGGACATTCACCGAATAAATAATAAAATCGGGTCTTCTACGGTTATAACTGAGTTTACCTCGGTCCTGACCAAAGACAAAGTCCTCAATGCTGTAAAGGAGTATAACAGAGCTAATCCCAGCAACCGACTTTCCTCCTTGTCCCTGGGATTACCGGGAGTTGCAACACCAATCTATGTCACGGAAAGTCTCACAAATAATGATCGGAAACTATACGCCATGGCCCGAGACGCAGCTAAAACCCTAGGGTATAAGTACTGCTGGATAAGAAACGGTAACATTTACATGAGGAAATTAGATGGTGGCGTACGAGTGCAAATCAGAAAAGAAGCAGACTTAAAAGCTTTAACGAAAAAATGACTACGTTCATCATTGCTTTTTCATTTATTTGAGTTGGTTTTATTAACTCAATTAATTTGTTTGTGCTCTGAGTGTGCATGCGCCTTAACTTTGTTGTACCAGTTTATGAACATACCTACCTTTTTAGTGCATAAATATTCTAATACCTGTTTTCACACAAATACTATACACATTACACTTTCAAACTGCAGTGTTTACTTCAAATCTAGAAATAAATACAATAATACTCATATAATTTTACGTCATAACTTAAACTTTAATTACACAACACTACTAGTAGTTGTAATCATCGTGTCTCCATGTGATATAAGTGTGCTTTTGCGGTGCTATCATAACTTTGTTTTTTTGGTAAAAATAGTGTCTTACTGGAATCTTACTACGAATATTAATATGGGACTTTCAATTATCTGTGTTTTGTGGCATTCTTTACAAATAAATAATGCGGGACTTCAAATACTGTGTTACACCTCGGGAATAATTTCATTTAAAATTCGCGGCGGTTAATGACTTATTGAACAACCTTGGTGATTTTACTTTTTGTGATGCAGTATTATGTGACGCCGAGACGTGTTCCAGATTGTTGCCCGTAAATTATTCAGGTATGTCCATTCTATCTCAAAACATACGTAGTATTAACAGGAATTTCTCTGGACTTGTGACTTTAATGGAGCGAATTGGAAGTCAGAGTGATATTGTCGTTCTATCCGAGTGCTGGTTGTCTTCAAATCCGGTTATTCCTATTCTGGACGGGTATCACAGTTATAAAACTTTAGTGACCCATAACCAAAACGACGGCGTAGTGGTGTATATTAGAACATCCATATCGGGGGTTACGGTCACTGAACCAACCATTAGCGACTGTAGCAGTCTATTGATTACAGTGGGTACGGATTTAGTGATTATTGCTATTTATAGACCCTATGCTTTCCGTGACCCTTCGAGGTTTATAAAATCGTTAGATCTCCTATTAAATGGGCTAAGGTCTTACAGTAGCATTATTCTGGTGGGAGACATTAATATCGATATTGCGTATGGCCAATTGGATGCCCACTCGACTGACTATATGGACGTCCTAGCTCACCATGGCCTCTTCCTCGGACACACCTTCTTAACGCATAATTTGACTTGCCTCGACCATCTGAATTTAAAAACGTTACTCCCGGCCAAAATTCTAGTTGTAGACTCAACCGTTACGGATCACTTTACCATAATAATGGTGCTGTTTTATAAAAAGATAACAGCGCCTTGTCGTACATCAGCTACTAAATTAGATGAGGATGGTCTCTCTGCTGACATGAGGAATATTAACTTTGACCCAGTCTACGCTGCTAGAGATCCCAATGTTGCTGTCAAGCACTTTTATGAACCGATTTTTAATGCTATCACAAAAAATAGTAGAACAATACATCTGTCGCGAAGAAAAAGACCTATTAAGCCCTGGATTACACCAGGGTTACTCAGGTGTATGCGTCACAGAGACAACCTTTATAGGCGGGTTAAAAAAGAACCTGCAAACGAGGCCCTGAGAGTCACTTACAAGCGCTATCGTAACTTCTGTGTCAATCTGTTACGGAAAACCAAGCGTGAATTTCATACACTTGAAATAGAGAGGGCTGGTAGCGATTCGAAACAGCTATGGAAGGTCATTAAATCAGTCACTAGCACCACTAAACAAAAATCTTCAGGTGATGACCTTTTTGACTCTGCTGAGGACGTACAATGCTGCATCAATCGGGTTAACTCGTATTTTACTAATGCTGGCAAGCTGTTAGCAGAAAAACATCTAAAAAATTACCCAACCGTTAGCCGTCCGAATAATCAGTGCACTCATGCTGGCTCATTTGTCCTTCTTGACACGGACAATGCAGAAATCGAACGTTTGATAATGTCACTGAAGGGCAATAGTGCGTCAGGATGGGATGGCATCTCATCTGGGTTTCTCAAGAAGCACATAAACGTCATTGGACCACCTCTTACATATATATGTAATTTGTGTTTGAGCACTGGCATCTTCCCGAGTTATTTTAAGAGAGCCATTGTCCATCCCATATTCAAGTCTGGGGACCGAAGCCGTGTCGAAAACTATAGGCCTATATCAGTCCTACCCGCGACATCTAAAATACTTGAAAGGATTATCAATTCTAGACTTGTTTGGTATTTGGAGTCGCATGGTCTACTATCTCTGAACCAATATGGTTTTAGAAAGAACTGCTCTACTACTGATGCTGTGCATGAACTAGTGGAGCATGTGGTCAAGAATCTTGATAGTGGAAACAAGTGTGTCGCACTCTTCCTCGACCTTGCCAAGGCATTCGACACGGTTTCGATTCCCATTCTGATTTCTAGGCTCGAGTCCTTAGGTATACGAGGAACACAGCTATCTCTTTTCCAGAGTTATTTGAATGGCAGATCACAGTACGTTAAAATTGGGTCCTATACTAGCTCTGAAACTGCTGTTGAATACGGCGTCCCACAGGGGAGTATTCTTGGCCCGAGCTTGTTTCTGGTTTATATAAACGAGCTCTGTGATCTTCGACTAGACTGTGGAAAGGTTTTCACGTACGCAGATGACACAGCTCTAGTTTTCTCCTCTGAAAACCTAATTGACACTTATCATTTTGCCCAAGAAGGCTTCAACACCGTCTGCCAATGGCTCAATGATAATCTTTTAACGCTGAACCTTGCTAAGACTAAACTAATTCATTTTACGATTCGCAATAATGCATTACCACCTGACGGCATCTTAGAAGTCACTGCCAAGTCAATCGACAACATATCCACAAACTCCACCCATTTTGTCATTGATAATGTAACATCAGTAAGATACCTTGGAGTTGTTCTCGATAAAAATTTATCATTTAAACCACATATTGACCATTTATCAGGTCGAGTACGCAAGCTTATTTATATTTTTAGAGAATTGAGACACTCTGCAAACCCAGATGTAGTAAAGATGGTCTATTTAGCGTTGTGCCAATCAATTCTGTCCTACTGCATTATCACATGGGGTGGCGCTGCTAAGACCCACTTTATTCTACTAGAACGTGCTCAAAGAGCTGTGCTAAAGATGTGTTGTTTCAAGCCTCGTTTATTTTCTACGAGTCAACTTTACAAATATTGTCAAGTTATGACGGTTAGGCAACTTTTTATACAGGCAACTATCATCAGACAGCACTCTTTGACACAGTTTAGGCCTGACTTCATTCGCCGCAACCATATTGTTGCATCAACTACGCGGGTCAGGACCTCGTTTTGCCGTAGATTCTTTATATTTCTAGGGCCTTACCTTTATAATAAGCTTCATAAAATTCTGTCGCTTTACAGTCTGAATTTTTATGGCTTAAAAAAAAATCTGCAAGACTGGCTCGTTCGACAATCATACTTGGACACTGAGGGTTTATTGGTAGTTCTTGAATGATACTAATATGACATTTACACTTCACCCATGACATGTATTAATTCACACACACATACACACACACACACACACACACACACACACACACACACACACACACACACACACACACACACACACACACACACACACACACACACACGCACGCACGCACGCACGCACGCACGCACACACATTCAAAACACAAGTGCACGAACTCCTAACGCATGCCTGCAGATTCTATAAAATCTAATCTATTCTGTCGTATGTAAATTGTTAGCTGAGACACCAAAAATACAATGTACATTTCTACTTTCGCAGTTTTGTATTAATGTGTGTAGTGGAAACCTGGTGACCAGTAACACAGGTAATTTATTACCTAATTCAGGCACCAGAGATCCACAACCAAATTATCTTGTAATTATGTAAATATAAGAAAATGTAATCCAATTTTTGGTTGTTGGTAAATAAAAGAATTTATTTATTTATTATTATTATTGTGAAGGGAGTATGAAAAATATTAAATTAACATTAGCATACAGATTTTACGAATAAGTATGGCCTTTTATTACTCACTATAGATAATCTTGAACATTAAACACCCATATATTTATTATAACCATAAATCAGTCTGTGCTCTGAGGTGCATCAGTGAACCGCAGGCAAAGTGCACTGCACTTGCTACACGCTAAAACGTCTCAAAAATGTTCCTAATACCTAGGTCACACAGTTCATTTTTACTCAAGGATACTTCAGGTCATACGTCATTTTGCATTAGCACAGACTTTTATGACCCCTTTAAACTAAAATGAACTTTACCAATTCAATCTTAATACAGAATTTCAAATAATAAGTTCATTTTCATCTTCAGTTTTACGGCTCCTTCAGTGTTAATCAAAAGTCAGCTCAGTTTTGAGCAAAAAAAGAACATTTTGGTTTGATATTTTTTCAAGTATCAGTCATTTTTACGCCGGAGCCTTTGAAAATTGACCTCAGCAGGTTCGTTCCTGTAAATATTTGTACGTTAAATGCCACTGTAGCACTGGTGCGAACTAGTAAGAGATTAGCGAGTAAAACTCCTGAATTTTAAACGCTTGTAATTTGGTAAAGTCCGAAGTTTGAACGAGTTACCGGCTCTCTGCAATAACTGTGGTTCTTCGGGGTAGACGCCAGATGGGCGAAGTTTAAATATATGTATAGCTTGGAATAACTGTTGGATCGCTGTAGTTTGACAACGGAATAGATTAATCATGGTAAGAAGCTTGAACAATTCTCCAAGAGCTTATTTACTTATTGTAGAGCTACTTTGGAAGTTTTGTATTATAATTGTTACAGGTTACTCAGTCTCTAAAGTGGTAAGCACCTACTTTATTTTGTATTTATTAGAAGTAATACTAATTATAACAAACAGGCTAAGTGCGAGTAGGACTCGCACACAGAGGGCTCTCTAACTTTCATGGTTCTAAAGATAAATCCTCGTGACGGATAGACAGACAGACAGATAGAGACAGACGGACGGCAAGTCTCATAAACAGGGTCTCGTTTTCACCCTTTTGGTACGGAACCCTAAAAATAATACAGTCAATTCAAACTCAGTAGCTAGTTGTGAGGATGCAAATAAAATAAAATAAACGTAGAATCACAACACATGGCATGTGTTGGTAGAGGGTACTATCCCGGTACCAAATTTCAGCCCGAGTGTGATTAAGTAAAAAACTGGCCAAGTGCGAGTCAAGACTCGCGGACGTAGGGTACCGTACTAAAAACCGAAAAAGAATCACGTTTATTTTATGAGAGACCCCCTTTATTATTATTATTTTTCAAATTTTAGTATTTATTGTTTTGGCGGCAATAGAAATTTCTGGTTATAACGGTTTCTGAGATACAGCCTCCTGATGGAGACAGACAGAGACGGTCTATTATAAGGCTTATTTTCATCCATGGAATATGTACCGTATTCCACGCGGGTGAAGACGCAAGCATCATCTAGTAGACGATAATCACGAGCGCTTGCTTCAAGACTTTATGGTTCTGTGAGAAAAGTACCTGCAACGCTAAAATAAGGCAATTACAGGATAAGGATATCCGACTGCCTTGCAGTAGGAACCTTTATATATAGGAGAGGGTTAATGGAGTAACCTTTCTCTTGTAAACTTCAAGAGTTAAACTATCCAGTTTTAAATTGCAAACTAAGCTTGAAATTTTAAATTTCGTCTCGTTTTTACAATTTCTTTTCTTTCTACAATAAATATGCTGAACAAATTCCTGATAATGTGCAAGATAGTTTTGTAAGCGATTTGCTCAGTGTTTAACACTATGCTATATTTTTTTACTATGTTTTAGTTATATCTTGGCAAATACTCGTAACTATGTACTGCGTAAAGAAGGAAAACTTAAAATAATGAGACCCGGTTGGCAGTAAAATGACAATCGTTAACATGTTGGAGGCCTCATGGGCGGCTTGAAAAATATCAACTGTGGGCTGTCACGGTCTGTGGCTGTCAATTTCAACACGAAATAAATAAACGAATTTATAAATAAACACGGCAATAGGCTCACCAGTTGACATGAAACTATAAGGTGAAAAGTGGGCGTATACTATGCCTCTGCCTGCCGCTTTGGTAATGAATGCGTGAATATACATATGTACGGCTGCATTGTCAAAACACTGTCAATGACGTCACATAAATGTCAGTCAAGAAGTGATGTGGTAAAATGATTTGATTGGTGGTTTTTATTGACATTTAGTGGAAACTTGGATACGTTCCTACTATTTCTCTGGTTTGGTGGTTCTTTCTAACGGGTTGCCAATGAACTCCATAGTAGCAACTTTTATTTTTAAACTTTTTTTGCCCAGCTATCCAGAATCGGCAGCCTCTGAGTTTTACTCTTACAATTAATACTGGTACCTTTACTTATACGTTCGGAATAAATTCCTATTAATGTCATGGAGGATTCGAATGGACCTAAAGCACACACTACTTACCCCCGCACCAGGTAAGGACAATGTCCCAGGATTGCCGATTGATACTATACCTACTATAAATACGGCCACAGCTACTCCTGGAAATTCGTCCCGCATACTATACTATGTGACGGCCGTTATGAGTTCAGCCTTAGTTGAAAGTCGGTGAACTTAAACGGACCAGGATGTTCTATTTTTTACACGTTCGGAAATTCCTTTTGAATGCTATGCCGGACTCTTACCGACTAAAAACACACGGTGCCCTACCACTGCCAATAGCCGAGGCCCCGGGTAAGTTCATAGAAAATATCAATACCTTTCAATAACATGACAAAGTACAACTCAAAGGTGATTTAAATGCAATCAGATTTTAATGATACGATCTAAAAGGTGTGATACAAAAAAAATTGTTGCTTCAGTTTCGTTAGGATACCGTGGCAATCGATTGAAGTACGAGTAAACACAGGGTCAATAGCCAGAGGCGAGGCGATGACTGTTCGCTCTCGATCCGTGAGGTGGCGAGTTCAAATCCTTAAGGCTGAACTATACCCGCGAGTACCAAATTAATTAGCTTGTAGTTTTACACACGGTCGAACCGTGTTGAGCAAATTGGAGAGGTTTCGCGATGTTGTTCTAATGTTCTTTTAAGTAAAAGCTGAAAACTAAAGTCTGTTTGTTGAAAACCACTCAAGGTAATTTCTGACTTATCAAGGGATATATCATGGTCCAGAATACTCCATGAGTGATAACTTTGCTTGTCCGTTACTCTCACTTAATTTTCTGTTTTAATCATCCCAATCTCCAGTATTTAGATTTTTATTTACTTAAATTTTTAAGCTATTGCATAGCTTCTATCGCGGGCCTTGCGTGGAGACCGAATCCAGAAATTCTGTCACGAAAACGAATCACACTCTCGGCTACCTTCGGCCACGTTCGTGTATCGAGTAGTGGAATTCAACAGATTCAAACAATGTAGTAAACAAACAGATTGGATCTCGACTCTCCATAATTACTTACATTTAAATATCAATCCTGATCATATTCGTTTTAAGGAACCATAGTTAGATTTATGCGGCCATTTCGACACTAATTTACCTTTAGAATAAAGAATAATTTCATGAAAAATAGTTCGATGATAAAAATTTAAACCTGTCATTCTTGCTTGTCATTAAATTATTTTTTCTCAGTCTTGTTTGTCTTTGGCATAGTGTTGTTTAACGGTTGTACTCGCTTATTGATTATGAAAAGAGGTTTAATCATAATCAGTTTGAAAACAATTAGTTTAATACTATAATAAATTATTTAAAAATGAACTTTAACTTTAAATAATTATAATCGGTAATCGTAAAACAGTACTGTGTGAGTGTGTATTGTTCTGAATTTCTGCGAGGTTTTTCTATTATCTCTAATTAGGTATACCTATCAACGACTTTGCTTCAAGTACTTTGGCTTTTGGACATTTTCTTTGCGATCTAATTAAAACTTTTTTATACATACTCATATAATTTCCAAGTATGCATACATACGAGAATTTAAAACGGCAGTAACTGAGTGATTAAAACCAATGGAATATGAATCTGTGGAAGACCTTCTACAAGTTCTTTAAAATTAACTCACATACATGCAACACACACACACACACACCCACACACACACTCACACATACACTCACTCACACACACACTCACTCACACACACACTCACACACACTCACGCACACTCACACGCACACGCACACAAACACACACACACACACAGACACACACACACACACACACACAGATACACACACACACACACACACACACACACACACACACACACACACACACACACAAACACACACATAGAGAGACACACATACACACAGACACACACACACACAGACACTCATACACACATACACACATACACACGCACGCACACACACACGAAAACCTAAGCATGCTTTAAGATTTTGTATTGGTTTTGTTTCATATTTTATCGTTTTCTCTATGTAAAATTATTATAAGTTTATAAGTTAGTAGGAAACAATTTTGATATTTTAATAGTTCTGTGTAAACATATTGTCAAGTATCAATATTTTAGGGGAGAACACTGATATCTGCAACACAGTTTGTACACTGGTTTGTACTAGCGCAGGTATCAGGGAATTTCAATTTCATGTATGTACACAATTAATGGCAATAAAGAATTTATCTATTTATTTATACATATTATACTTAGAAAACATCAAATCTTCGAAACAAACATTGGTAGATCCCACGATTTTTTGGCCTGCCCGGGAATCGAACCCAGGACCCCAGCGCGACAGTCAGTTATATTACCGAATGCCACCGAGGCAGGCAAATAAGAATCTGGAGGGTACAGATATTTTTCTTCTCCTACATCCAAATTTCCTCCGATGAGGAGTTCGATTCGTCAATCATATCCTGGTTATCCGTAACTGTTGTACGTTAGGATTGAAGAATCGAGGATGGATACCTCTGAAGAAAGCCGATAACACCAGGATATTTTATAATTATTTTAAAGTTTTTAGGTATATTCAACAAAAAAAACAAGCCTTGCCGTGTACCTGCGATACGTCTCGATGGCGCAGTACTGAAAAGTGTTGCAGAATTTAAGCAAAGACTTTTGGGTCTTTTGGGACTTTTGGGACTTTTGGGAGTTTTTGGGACTTTTGGGAGTTTTGGGACTTTTGGGTCTTTTGGGACTTTTGGGACTTTGGGACTTTTGGGTCTTTTGGGACTTTTGGGACTTTGGGACTTTTGGGTCTTTTGGGACTTTTGGGACTTTTGGGACTTTTGGGACTTTTGGAACTTTTGGGACTATTGGGACTTTTGGTACGACTTTTAAGTCCAAAAAAGGCCAAAAGTCCAAAGTAAAAAGTCCAAAAGTCCAAAGTAAAAAGTGCAAAGTCCAAAAGTCCAAAAGTTCAAAAAACCAAAGTTCAAAAGTCCAAAAGTACAAAAGTCCAAAGTACAAAAGTACAATAGTCCAAAAGTCCAAAAGTCCAAAAGTACAAAAGTAAGTCCAAAGTACAAAAGTCCAAAAGTCCAAAAGTCCAAAAGTCCAAAAGTCCAAAAGTCCAAAAGTCCAAAAGTCCAAAAGTCCAAAAGTCCAAAAGTCCAAAAGTCCAAAAGTCCAAAAGTCCAAAAGTCCAAAAGTCCAAAAGTCCAAAAGTCCAAAAGTCCAAAAGTCCAAAAGTCCAAAAGTCCAAAAGTCCAAAAGTCCAAAAGTCCAAAGTCCAAAAGTCCAAAAGTCCAAAAGTCCAAAAGTCCAAAAGTCCAAAAGTCCAAAAGTCCAAAAGTCCAAAAGTCCAAAAGTCCAAAAGTCCAAAAGTCCAAAAGTCCAACAGTCCAAAGGTCCAAAAGTCCAAAAGTCCTAAAGTCCAATAGTCCAATACTCCAAAAGTCCAAAAGTCCAAAAGTCCAAAAGTCCAAAAATCCAACAGTTCAACAGTCCAAAAGTCCAAAAGTCCAACAGTCCAACAGTCCAACAGTCCAAAAGTCCAAAAGCCCAAATGTCGACAGTCAAGTAGGTACTTGGTACTTTACTTTGTTGAACATAGACCTTAAAATCTTACTTATACATTAATATTATAAATGCGAAAGTTTGTGAGTGTGGATGTTTGTTACTCTTTCACGCTCAAACCGCTGAACGGATCGGGCTGAACTTTGGTACAGAGACACATTATAGTCTGGAATAACACATAGGCTACCTTTTATCCCGGGAATAACTTCCCGCGGGAACAAATTTTACGCGGGCGAAGCTGCGGGCATCAGCTAGTATTCTTATATAGAAATAATTAATTATACCAGCATAGTTGATAAAAAATGCTATGTAATAGCTTTACCGCGGCAGTCCCCGAGTGCCACACGTCTTTTTTTATAAAAACGTCACACAGCTTTAGAATTCTGAGTGAAAAAAAAAACAGGTTATGAAATTTACATAAGTACTTATTTTCAAAATACTATTGGATTATTTAACTATAGTAAAGTTGATTTTGAAATCTTTTCCATTCGCCATAGATTTCTTGTAGTTGGCTAAAATAGATAATGAATAGATTTCCGAAACCTAAAAGACCCATGATGGGTTTTTAATGACTTTGACAAAACAGAAAGGGAAATCATTACTTAATCTATAGTTTTACTTAAACTGTTGTAATGGTGCGGCATTGCAACTTTAAATGTTTATTTTTTATCGTTTAAAGATTCTATCAAGATCTCCACGGGTCAAGTATTCTAGAAATCTATGAATGGTATATTATTTTGGGTACTTTTTGGAAGGAAGACATAAACGTATATTTCCCTGCTAATACTTCTTCAACTCCGGGTTGTTTAAGCAGGTTTGAAAAGAGTTATATATAGGTTTACAAGATGAGAGTCACTGTTAAAGTAATGTTCTGCAGTGATGTGTGTTTTTTTTCAATCCCTGGGTGTCATTCTGACAATTCATTAGATCAAGAACGTGTTTTTGATAAACTAAACTTATAAATATAACTAAAAGTTAGTCTAAACCTAGTCCAACGTTAGTTCAAGACGACGGCGTAGCGTGAGGGTTTCATGCTCGCCTCACGCACCAACAAGCGGAATGACACCCAAACTAACCCCCAAAAAAGCGGAGCAACACCAGGCAAGGCCACAGTATGGTAGCAAGTCTGCCGGATGCCGCAAGGGGTGCCCGGCGTTGGACAAATAGATAGGAGCCGTGCGATTTTAGACGGGGTAAATCCAACATGATACCAAAGGAATTTCAATTTGTTAAAAGCTTTCTTCAAATTGATATTCAAATATAAATTTTACCTATATTGAACAAGATGCGGAGCGCTCGTGGCTCCATGAACTCAGTGTTCTGTAAACGATCACGGTAGTAAGCAACTTGCTCACTATGGCCAGTCATTAGATGTGTGACCACTTTGTGACATTTATTTGAGAGTTTCCGTGCTTCGAAAGGCACGTTAAGAAGTTGGTCCCGGTTGCCAGTGAAATGGCAGTCGTTAAGCCAAGTCAAAGGCCTATTTAGGAGGCTTAAAAAAATTTCAAGAGCAGGCATTTACAACCTGCGCTTGTCCATCAAGGCTCCCCACCTACGTGGGACAAATTCTATAAAGGTGAAATGTGGGCATATAATATGCCTCTGCCTTCCCCTTCGGGGGTAAAGGCGTGACCGTATGTATGTATATTCAACAAGTCTTCTTAGGATGCATACAGTTTTAATATCAGAGTATAAACAGTATGCATCAAAGATTTAATTAGAGCATCCGATTAATATTGCGTGCGTGGGTTCAACGAGGTTCTGAACCTATGACCTTGTGATCGAGAG
Source organism: Miltochrista miniata (assembly GCA_933228765.1). Lineage (NCBI taxonomy): Eukaryota > Metazoa > Arthropoda > Insecta > Lepidoptera > Erebidae > Miltochrista > Miltochrista miniata. Next base: position 2,212,174 of record OW121765.1, on the reverse strand, counting down.
ACGAGGTTACAATATGTTTATGGGGGGAGAAGAAGGGGGGGTTAAAATCGTTACGGCTAGACGTGTAGGTGTTGAAAAGCTTGTCGCTACTCCAATCTGTTCGTAAAGGCCGTTGATTGCGGCTTTCAAGAAATCGTTTGAAATTAATGAAGCTTTTCATTGAAATCCCGCTTATATTTTTCCTGTATCTGAATTTGCTTTTTTTATATTTTACTAGACTGACAGAAATTTCGAATACATTTTCGGTAAGAATTTTATGTTTTATTTTTCCGTAAAAATAAACATAATTTCATGTAAACTGCGTGCCTAAAATTTGCGTAATTTTAACTTTCGTTCTAACCACAGCGAGATGTGATTACATTTTCTTTGGAATGACTGTAGCAAAATCCTCCTGATATTATTCTTTTATTATTATAAAGATATCAATTACTCTGCCCGAAGCACTACGCCTCGCCACAGTAACATAAAACTTAACATCAGTCATGGATGATCCCCTTTTAGCTGGAACTGGCTATTATATCATATTTTTTGATCCCAAACCTACAATTAGTCAAAATAAACGTGAGCCAATAAAGAAGATCTTAACTTGGAACAAATGTGTTAAGGTGCTTCGTATATTGCGTTTCATGAACATTATAAATTAACTTCAGTAAAATTATGTTTAAACTTAACATGTACATTATGTATTGAAGTGGCAGTGGGATGATCACATCTGTACAAGAACTGATAGCCGATGAAGTAAACGAGTTTTGGAGTGCAGACAGCTTGGTACCTACACGCTGGGTAGGACAAACCCCGACTCATGAATTCACGACCTAAAATGGTCACAGCGATTGGCCGGAGGCGGAAGGCACAGGAATGTATATTGTGGCGTAATTTGAGAGAGGTCTACGCCCAGCAGTGGACTGACATAGGCTGATTTGATTAATTAAAACATGTACCTACCTACCAGAAAATAATTAAAACATATCAACTTGGAGAGAGATCTAACTTCCTCTTGATACGAATTTAATTATAATTAACTTGAATTCATCGAAGCAAGCGTCCTGGGTGGAACTTCTATGTTTAAAAAAAATGGTATTCTCAAAGTGTTTCAAGGTTCGTTTCGTGAGTGTAGCGTACTTTACCATTATGCCTAATTACTTTTAACAAAGTATTTGATTGCTGGATAAATGGTAAAAAAGAACATACCTATGACGTTGAAAAATGTTTCTTCTAAGATGTTACATGTGCGTTGTACCTAAATATATTTTTGCGGGCGTAACAGATTTGCATACGAATAACTGCGCATAGCCTGTTTCAATTCGACAAAGTCATTACTAATCAATCAACAGTAATTTGCGATACCTATCTTAATTTTACGTGCTAAAAATATACGAATGAGTCATAAAGTTTTATGCAACGGTATTGAATCGTCACTGGATATTTTTAGGTTTTAATCTAAATTGATTAATTTTTGGATGAAACGGGGTCGTACAAGGTTTTAAGAAATCGAACTAGCATAACCTGCATATTGGGGCACCTTTTGAACAGTAAAGTAGGTAATGGCAAAGAAAAGAATGATTCGATAGAAAGTTTACCAATAGGTTTGGTACAGGCCATCCTTCTAACCAGTGTGGTACAGTAAAGTCAATCACCCACCCCACGAGTCCTGGGGTATCCTTTCGAGGGCTTACCCGGTGCTCCCAACCGTAGGCTGTTAGGTGGGATATTGTGGTTTTTAGACGGTAGGAGTCCGGCATAGCATCCATGTAGGATTTTCCAAGCGTTAAAAAAAATCACCCACCCAAAATGAAGTTGTTGGAGGCTGTGATCAGCTGATTTAATTAATTGAACGATTGCTGTACAGTAGTTTAGTTTTCGCGTTTGCGTATCTGTCACAAACTTTGCAGTGTCACTGCATTTCTACTCGTATATTTCGAAGGAATTTTATGAATAAATGAATGAATGTCGGGAGAAGTTTATAATGAACTATCGGACGTCACATGGTTTCACCAGCGTAGCTCTATAAAGTATAGCATATGATACCCGTGGATAATGTAGCTTCCCAACAGTGAAATAATTTTTCAAATTGGTTCAATAGTTTCGGAGCCTATTCGATGCAAACAGTCAAACAAAAAATCTAATATTTCCTCTTTATAATATTAGTAGATATAGATAAACGTTACCAAGTATAAAACTGAACAAACTTTAATGCTGAATAATTTGATCCAATCTGAAATTTTAGTAATATCAGTATCATACTATCTACCACAGAATCATTATTATATTAGCCCACATTTTCGGAACCAGATTGCAAATTTTCAATTATTGCATGCAAAATATAGCATTGTTTTCAAATATCAGATTTAAGAATTGAAAATATTATTATAAACACTCGTCCTACAAACTGGAATCTTCTCCAGACAATCAGTGATAGATCACTTAAAAAGCTTTGATGATTACTCGGTCTGGTGATTCGGCCTGACTGAATAAACAAAGATTGTTCCGACTGATACAATAGCAGCATTCAGAAAAACTAAGGTGAAGGCTAACAAACGAATCCTTTTTAAGTTAAAGTAAGTAATTATAAAGGTAAAGTACAAAACTGCGTGCTAAAACTGCTCAGATTTAGTTCATATTACATCTGAGGGTATAGGTACGCTAAAAAAGGATTTTCAATAATTCTAACACGTGAGTACAACATATTAATAACCATTTCAAAAAAGATTTCAAGTTAATCATTACATGAATGTGAATGTACACATAAAAATATTTATTAAAATTTACAAAATAGAAAAATATTGTAGGACTTTTTACTCAACGCCAAATTGCCAATTTAAGCTAGTATAAGCTTAGGCTATGAGATCCAGAGAACTGATAAGCATGTTTACTTATTACCCTACCCTAAATCAAAGTTTAAAAATATAATAAAAATTTAGTAAAAGAGATCAACGGCAAGCAAAAAATTAATTAACCTGTCAATGTTGACTAAAACAAGAAACAGCCTAAAAAATAGGAACCAAATCTTGATAATCATAATAGTGTTAGTGATTTACAAAACACGCCTGAAAACTTTTTATTTAAAACCGGATTATGACGCACGCTCCCAAAATCCGTAGTTCACTCATAATGCAATCAGTGGCCGTTGTTTTAACTGCGTAATATTTGGCACGGAAATATTCTAAAATTACATTCGACGACTCTTAAAAGTCACCGATCGATGTTGCTTTGATTTGACAGTAACAGTAATTCAACATCAGTTTCTTTTACATACATTTTAGTAAATAATTGTAATAATATAATCGTCCGATTTAGAGAGGATACTAACATGATAATATAATTACCGTGATACTAGACTGCGAGGGGGCAGCGACAAAAAATCTACCTCCGGAGTTTCACAATTGTTGGTGGAGACGTCGCAGACTGCTGTATGGCCTAGCATCAGGCCCTGAGAACGGAGTTTGGCGGCGGCGACGCTCCAACTCAAACCCAACCCCAAAGAAGCTTGATAACTCCCAAACCCTCATGAAGTGGGATTCCAAATAACCGAAACAAGGAGAGATGACGATGGTGGAGAAAAGTCTGTATCGGGAGCCGGGTCATATACAGTAGTATTGCAGGACAACAGTTTGATTCTAACCGTTAGAAGTCCGCCATACTTAATGTAATCCCATGAGATGTCTGCGTTCACGATGAGCACTCCAACAATGTGTAGTGCGCTGTATCCTGATATCGTCTCTGCCTTTTTTGCAGGGCACTAAGCCGTGGTCCGTGGAGCAGATACGAAGGACCCGAGCCCGGTAATTATCTCGTTTGTGTAGTGCTTGTTTCCCCGCCTTGGTTGCTCAAGTCGCACCTTCTATGTCTCCATCAGTTCCTAGGTACATAAAGAGTCAGTTCTTAAAGATTTTTTGTAGGTACTAAGTTTGTTAAGGACATGTCTGTGAAGAATGTGCATCACCTAGTTGTTTATAATTAAATTGTTTATAATTGAATGCAAACACAAAGTTTGACCGTCATTTGTATGCTTTAAATCAGATAGGTCAAAGTTACACTCATACGTTTTTAGATCCGTGGCTTACAAATCGATTTGCAGAAGCGTATGAGGATTAAAAGTAGAAAACAGATAACGTTGATTTTAAAGAAAAGATCAAAGACAAAATATTATTTGAAGAAAATATTGTTTGAGTAATTTGTCAACACATGTTGTAGTTGCTAATGAGCAATCCATTGATGGGGTTTCCAAGAAAATATAGTGCTATTTTAAGGGGTGATATAGGAAGATAGACACAAGAGAAGGCAACTCAGTGAACCTATGTTTTAAATGGTTACCATGGATCTTCTACGAGTAGTATATAAAGTAAAAAGTTAATATATCGTAGAAGTGAAACATTATTATTGCAGGTTTATTTATGCATTTGTACAATAATAAATTATATAAGTTCGTGACCCTGGTACATTCACGCAAAACAAAAAATACTATGTAAAGTGGAGTCATTTTAATAGCGGCGTTTTCGCTGAAAGAAAACGCATATTAAAATACTTACCTAATTCGAAGCTTATATAATGAGATAGGCATATCTGTTACCCGTAGGCTTATCTTACTCATGTTTGATGACGTATTTCCGTCGACTCACCAGCAGATGGCGCCACCTGTGAACTCATAAAAGAACATGGCGTCCACTTTGTCCTCATTGGATTTTATTCACCAGGCAGCATTCGAATTAGGTAAGTATTTTAATATGCGTTTTCTTTCAGGGAAAACGCCGCTATTAAAAGTACTTGACCGTAATTCGAAGCTTATATAATGAGAAATGTTTGTTTTCGCCTGGTGAGTGATGGAAACGCCAATGTGATTCTAATTTATTTTTAGGAAAATAATATTATACAATGTTGTATGTATGGTATCTAGATTAATAGTCTTTACCATCTTGAACAACTTCATATGTAATCATAAACAGACTAAATAAGGAATCTTATTTAAGGAGTAGTAAGTATTCCTTCTATTGAAAGGATTAAATAATTGCGAATTATTATTATATTTGATTGGTGGTAGTAGCTGACATTATTACTTTGAAATCCATCGTCAATTACCTCGTGTTAAGGATTATTTTGATCTTACCACCACCACCAATTCTTAGAAGCTGCTGTTGACCGGGTAGTGCCGGGGCTAGAATAGTTGGAGAACCTCTAACAGTCATAAATAAACTATTACACTGTGTAGTCTCATATCGGTTACTCTGATATCCTAATTTCTATCTAGAATAAAGGATTCAATTGATTAGTCGTAGGTGTTATCTTTGTTTACAATAGTTTTCCAACCAGATTGTCTGAAATGAAAATGATCAGTTTCGGACTCTTGATTCGGGCCCAAAAGTAGTACCTATGACGTGAGTTAATACAATCGAGCAAAGTTAGATCGTGGTTGCGGCGACCTAAGCATAAAATCACTATGACGAGAAACCTGAAAAATGTTCTCTTTGTATCAATACTTGGTAATATTGAACTAAGTCATCAATCCCAATATCAATGAATATGTGACTTATTTTTTAAAGAAATCGACCAAGATAATATGTTAAACCAAAACATGCGAACTATGTAAAGTTGACTAACGGTTTCTATATTATCAAGAACAGCAACAACAGATTTATGTAACAGAATCGTATTATATAATAACCATGAATAAAATGCAAGTCGGGTAAAACTGTAAAATTTATAAGTATCTTAAAAGGTAGGTCTCAAGGAGCTCAATAGTAGAAGTTTTTGATTTAATATCTGTTATTTACCTCTTCGCCCCCCCCCCCACATTTCCACAGATTCTCTATGTGAGGTGGTGGGAGACCTGTCGAGGTGTTTAGTAGAAGGAAAGAAATAATGTTAGTAGGTTCTTTTGCAGGTTCTGCAGAACGAATGGAGCTTACAGAGCTCTCGCTTTGAGATCTGCCCTCTATTATTACCTTGTGCCATCGCGGCACCACAAACACTCCTGTTGACCGATTAAGGTGTGACAGCATCTTGGGTATTACAAATGGTGGTGAAAGTAATATCCACACATTACAAACAGGCCTATCATGTGTAGTGTTCTCCATTTCATAATAGGAATATTGTTTGTAGGCAATCTTGCCTTAGCGGTGTTTGAAGCAGGATGCTCACAAAAAATACCCGGAGGAGCTGATACATATGGTATCGGCTCGGAATGCAGTGTATGGTGAAGTCAATTTGATGTCGGACCATTACACGCAAGCTGACGAGTTAAGTTCGTCAAGGCAATTGATTTGGTCTCGTCCCTCTGGGAGGATGGACTACAACTGCTTTGAATTAGTACAGACTGTAACACAGTACCGGTATAAGATTTCGAATCATGTGTAAGATTATCAACATCTCTATTGATGCAGTGCAATCTTTGTTATTCTAGGCCCTCGAGCCTGTTAGAGAAATGTTTTCTAGCTGGGCTCCCAAGCGAAATCTGACGCGTCCGTGGTAAGAAAGCATCTCGGATGGAAAGCTTGCAAAATTGTCGAGAACCGGTAATTGCGGACCCACTATTGGAGTTCCACTTATACCACTCCGTGCACTACTATTTTCTTTAGTGGGTTGTCGGTTAGGGGATTGACCGAATGTGACGCTGAGGTAAAGCTACCTCTAGGCATTGCGAAAGTGGTAAAAATTCAAAAGACCCACCAAGTTTGAATTTTCTTTAAAAGAACTAAGTTTCTTTGATTTGGAATTAAATAAATCTTCCTTTTATGTCTAATATCTTTTCTTTTGGTATTGGACTTTCAGGTAGTTCTATGTCTATCGCATAACGATATGAGAGGTTTCTTTGGGAACCTATTATTGTTTTCTCCCAATTGTCTAATCATCCCTGGGTTTGAAGAGTTTTCAAGGCTATTTGTACGTGTTTGTGAAGAGTAACAGGATTTTGATGCGCAAAATGAGATTTTGTGTAGGTAGACGAGTATTTGAATACTCTTATTCTATAGAAATCGAGGCACCCAGATGGTGAGAAACGAAAATGTTTTGGGTGCGGCTTACCCGAGCGGAAGACAAGAATGTGCTCTGAGAAAGAATAATGTACACTACGTCAGCTTTATCATGAAAATAAGCTTGACTGAGATGTATTTTGCACATCCAATCTCGTGGTTGGAGGAAATCTGGTAAACGGAACATGCTGAAAGATAGAATTATTCTGGCTTCACAAAGGCGTACAATGTCCTAAAACTGAATTCTGGGCGGATGACCCATCGCTATTTGAAGTTAGGAAAAGTAGAGAAACCAAACTTGGTGACAAAGGAACTAGTTTTAGAGTGCCTTGAGCATTCATATTTTGAACCATTGCACAATGTGGTCATTTCAGTTAAAAAGGAAACCTTTTTAAAAAGAGTTCGTTGTATGGATTCTTAAGTATTTAAAGCGATTAGTATTCCACCTTAGTCAAGTTTTTCATAGCATTTTAACATAAAGTGAAAATTTACAACTTTGTCAGGACGGGACTTGAACAGAGTTCGGTGTAAATTTAAATGTGGGTAGGTTATCAGTTTTTTTTTTTTTAGTTTTGAGCAGGATTCGAACCTGCGTCCTCTCGAATACCGTGCAGGACGGATTGGAGTTTCTGGATAAAGGGAATGCGGTACCCTTTTATAAATTTAAAACTTTTTGGTACTCTCGTTCCTTACCAACGTATTTTGTACAGAGTTAACTGACCGACATAGAATGACAGGGTCATATCATTTAGTGTTTCCTTTGCTGGTGTGGGCAGAGGATGTTAGACCTCTCCTCGTCTCTTTGAGAGCCTCGAGCTCGGAAATTTCGTAATTGAAGGGACATCCTTGCATGGTTACTTAGTATGTTATCGTACGCCTGGTTACTATCGTACATTACAATTATTATAGATACACAATATTGTACATACCCCTCGAGGGTGGTTACTGGTTAGTGTTTCCTTTGCTGGTATGGGCAGGGGATGTTAAACTTCTCAGTCTCTTTGAGAGCCTAAAGCTCAGAAATTTCATAATTGAAGGGACATTTACTGTCGTATGCCCAATTATTATGGATATTGTACACAGCCCTCGAGAGTGGTAACTGTAATACAGGCCTAAAAAGGCTCTTGGTACAATGGAATCTGGACTCTATTCGATGGAGATCTGATCTTGACGCCTGATCCTCTCGAAGGCTGGCGTAATGATTTGGATGAACTTTTTTTTCGGGGTCATCCTTTTTGGAGATCGAAGACCAAAATGCATGCCTTCCCGAGTGCCGTGGAAAAGGCTTCAGCCTCGAAAATGTATGTGTTTGAAGACGATATTTTATCAAGGTTCATTTTTAAGAATTGGGTCTTTGAGAATTCTGAGAATAATATATGAAATCAGATCTATGGCCGCAAGCCATTTGTAATAAATTGATAAAAGATTTATGGAAATGCTATTATTAAAGTAGGTCTTCAATTTTGTCATAAATATTTTCGAAGAAACTTAAGTTTTTCAAAAGATTCTCTTTGTTTAAAAATACAAAAGGTTTTGGCAGTAAAAGCCTTTTGGCAGAAAAAACCTTGTCAGCTTTTTCAAAATGTAGCAGGGATTCGAATTGTCGGATCTCCCCGTTTTTGTTTAGGTTGACGAACCCAGGACTATGATTTTACAATAGTGGGTATCAGCATATTATCTTATCAAGGCAATTTGTCGCCAAAACGTGTCTATCAACCTCTTAGGTTATACTGTGTCTTAGGATCTTGGGTAACCGAAATCTCTTTTAATGCTGTCCCTATATAAAATACGAAGCAAGGATGATTGTTTCTATCATCCTCGTAATTTAACCTCTGATCTGTGAAGAAATTTACACTTGGTCAGGACCAGTGTTAGGTAATAAGAAATAACTCACCTATTTCCATCATCCTTATCTGGTTTAGTGGAAGTCGGCTTCTTTTACTCCACTTACGACAATGCACGTGGCGTCGCGATCGCCCTTATTTGAAGTTCGAGCTAAATGAGCTGGAACTGTAGCTATTTGACGTACCTAATACAGTAACTGGAGCTCAGAGCGCGCTTCTGAAATACTCCACTTGGAATTAGCTCACTTTCTAAGGATGGAGGATTCATTTCTATCAAGAAACCAAACTAAAAGAAATAGTATTATGTTAGGTACCTAAAATTTAAGTACTACTTTCATGGTGAACATTTAGTTATTACTTTGACACACTCGTACGTATTCAGAAACTGGGGATGATTACGATTTTACCCATAATAGGCCATATTTTTACATGTATAGGAACATCTAGTAATTAATGTGCCTTTATGTGGGTAGGTATAAAAATATTTTGAAAATATTTTCTATATTCGGCGGTACTTACGCTGTACATACACGAAGCAAATAATATCTAAAAAAAAGTATTAGTACCTATGAATACAATCTATAAAATCAGTTTGATATTAGCTGTAACTAAAGATATTAAATAAAAGAAACTGCAACCTCGAAAGGTTTACGTGCTATTTTAAAATAATAGGTTATTTCACGTTATGACGTATCACACTCATATGTGATCGTAAAAATATGAAGTAAAAACATACCTGAGACTTAAACGAACGGTTAAACCGTTAAATATGTCTGTAGGTTCACTTACTTCAATCACAAGTCACTTGTTTTGATTCACTGTATATTCAAACGAACGGCAAAGCCGTTAAATAATTATTTCTGTAAATTCACTAACTTCATCCCAAGTCACTTTTTATAACTTTACTAGGTATATAACTTGTAACTAGAAAAAATACATGCACTAGCCGGTGTTCCTGCTATAACCTTTTGCTACGGGAATCAAAACGCCAATGAGGACAAAGTGGACGCCATGTTCTTTTATGAGTTCACAGGTGGCGCCATCTGCTGGTGAGTCGACGGAAATACGTCATCAAACATGAGTAAGATAAGCCTACGGGTAACGGATATGCCTATCTCATTATATAAGCTTCGAATTACGGTCAAGTACTTTTAATAGGTAATTTGACAATTCATCAAAATTCAACAACGCAACATTGTAACGGCGGGCATATAATAAAATATTTTTTAGTTTTGTTAGAACTGCACAATTGTATAACTTTTTTCAATTACGATTACATAGTTATTGTAATCATAACAGATACGAGTAATTTTACGCTTTGCTTTCACTAATAAATGTATGAACTGACATACCGAGGGTGTCGTAAGATGTGACTAAGGAACACTTTCGCAAAAAGATCCATTGTGTAGAAAAGGAAAACTCGAAATGAAAGCCGGTTGACAGTAAAATGACAATCGTTAAGCTAAATTTAAGGCCTTATAGGCGGCTTTCCATTTCAACACGGCTATAAGACATAAAACTATAAGGTGAAATGTGGGCGTATACTTTGCCTCTGCTTAGCCCTTTGGGGATAAAGGCGTGATTATATGTATGTATGTAAAAAAAGTAAAAAACATTAAAACCCCAAGTAAAAAAATTATTCTTGTCACCTACCTATGTCTAAATTCTGAAAATTGTAAACTTTTGTGAAAAGAAAATCAAAATTCTTTCGCCTGTAGACATAATAAAACTATTATTGAAATTGAAAAGACTACACAATACACTGGCCTGGAAATTCAATTTTCCTAATACCACCTTGCCCTCAAATCATACCTTTTAGAGTCTTTACATTTTAGATTTCAAAATGAAACTACAATATATAGAAGCTGAAAAACCTTTTATGGTACAAGCAAGAGAACAAGTTAGGCATTATTTATTTGAGTCTCAGTGGTTGTTAGTTTAAAATAAATTTTATTTTTCAAATACCTACTCAGTTCAGGACTTACTTTATTTTGCTTCATTGTAATATAGTCCTAGGACGTGAAAAGTTACTACAGTTAAAATAGCATCAAGAAATGACAAGGAGTCATGATTTGATCAAGCCTAAACAAAACCGCTTGAAGTGTGTTTGGAAGCACTGAAAAATAAACTTACATTATACAGACTTACCGGACAGGCCATATTGTGCAATGGTTAAGATAATGATCATAAAACCAACGGACTCTTTTTGTTTGTTAAAGGTAAGGGAAAATCCTCATGGATGTTATGACTTCTACCGACTAAAAAATCTCACGTAACGCCCAACAGCCTATGGTTGGGAGCCCCGGGTAAGCCCTCGGAAGAATGTCCCAGGACTCCCCAAGGGGCCCTAGAATAATTTATTCTTATCCACAGAATTTTAGACTGATACTAAACTTAACTTAAGTTAAAATTGGCTTAATATCTAAAACTGAAGTGAAGTAAAAGTTAAGATTTAACGCCACGAGACAGCAGTATGTGAAGACAAAGTTAAATTACCTATTTAATTTGAAATTTTGCTTAAGTATTTTTGAAGTAGTTTCATATTTTTAGTTTGAAATTTTCTCAATTTAACCCCGGTAAGTTATCGAAATTGTACAGTAGTACCTAAGGTTCGCTTGGTGCTGAAAATGCTCCCAGCTACGGTTTGACTTCTTTTTCGGCATTTTCTCAAGTGCCATTCGAGCTCCCATTGTTTTAAGAGCACCTATAATTAACAATAATTCAGCAAAACAAGTAAATAAATAAATAATTAATGCCACAAACGGTTACCCATCTAAGGATCAAGCTTAGCGTAAGCTGCTTCACGCATTTTAGAGAACGTTAAATCAAGCGAGACTGCGTACGATTCTCGTTTTTTAATGGATTTGGTATTACTTTTTGTGCGATTAATTTAATTTTATAAACAGTGATTTATTAATTTGCTTTATCATGTACTACTACCTCATTAATTATGTTTATGAATTGCAACACAAATTAATTTTTTTTTTTAAATGGCTGCAAAATTACACAAATCTTACTAATATTATAATGCGAAAGTTTGTGAGTGTGGATGTGTGGATGTTTGTTACTCTTTCACGCTCTAACGGCTGAACAGATCTGGCTGAAAGTCGGTACAGGGGTAGTAGATATAGGTCTGGAATAACACATAGGCTACTTTTTATCCCGGGAATAAGTTACCACAGGAAGCGGGAACGGGAACAAAACTTGACGCAGGCGGAGCTGCGGGCATCAGCTAGTACATTATATATATTATTTAAAGTAAACTATATTCTTGAATATAACATACTTAGCTATATTTTAAACTATGAACACGAGTGCAAGCTACCAGGTCAAACGGCTGCCAAATGCCATTGACCCAGCCAGGTCGGTCAAGGATGCTTAACTATTAGTTCAGCAAGGTCATGAACAATGCATTCTGTTGCCAATAGTGACGGCATCTATAAAAATAAAATCATTCAGTACTAGATTCGCCCGACGAATGCTTTTTACGTAGATTGGAGAGGGCATTCACATTGCGCGTCTTAAGTTCTCATCTATTTTTTTAAACAAATTATACTAAAAATGTTTGTCGCTTTTTATCTTTTTAAATGCTTAATGATTTGTTTTTTTCCTCTCATTTATATTTTTAGTAGATATAACGGATGATCCGCACGTAATAACAAAATCATAAAGCTGCAGATCCATTTTTCGAATTCTGGCCAACACTAGCATACCCCTCCAAATGATGAAAGAATTTCTTATAATACGCTAGTACGGAGGCTACTCTAGATGTCCAAAATTCTTTCAAAATGGATATGCTGCTTCGTAGTTTTGCTATTTCGTGTTACCACTAGGCGCCCCCTAGGCGAGGCCGCAGTGATAGCCGTAGGTCTGATGGGAGTCCTGGGACATCCTGCCGAGGGCTTACCCGGAGCTCTCGACCGTAGGCTGTTGGGAGTTACGTTAGGTTTTTTAGTCGGTAGGAGTCCGGCATAGCATCCATGAAGGAGTTTCCCTCACGTTAAAAAAAAGGCATACCACTTAGGAAGCCACTCAACTTGCAAGCCCGTAATACATAATTCCGGTTCTCCGAGGCAGCATCAAAGTTATAAATCTCAAACCATTGCCATCCACTATCACGCACCATACCCTAGCTAGGTGGGATCATCAGAGAAAGATGAGCAGCATTCTCCAGCCGTAACCAAAATTATACGACGTAAATCCTTTTTAACCCTCGACAACCACTATAAAATAAATAGAGGTGTTATAAGTTTAACCCATGTATCTGTCTGTGGCACCATAGCTACCAAACGCATGGACCATTTTGGATGCGACAATTCGCAATGTGATACTTAGTTATGAGTGGTATTTAACTCCTCATAAAATTACTGGATTAAAACAACGTTTAGGTTCATTTACAGTCCCAAAGTCGAGGGTATTTTAATTTGTACTGAAGAAGAACAAAACAAGTGTTACTTCATAGCACGCTTCTTGACTACAGTTAATATAAACCAGGGTTCACTATAGATCCCTTGTTTCATCATAGATCAATCGAAACCTATTTCAAGATCTATTCTGTAGTGCATAACGTAAAATTGCTATTGAAAATTAATATATTTATGGAATGTTCGATGAATGTTCGTTGGCGGGTAAATATTATGTTGTTATTGAATTTTTTTATTTCAATGAATAAATATTTTTATGTCTCGCTAAATATTTAATTTTATTTCTTACTAGAACTTACTATGTTTATTAATAGTCTTCAAATTCAATATGCTTTGAAGATTAGGTAATACTAAACAAACGATTGTAAAATTTAAATATGTATTCCCTGCGATTTAGTAAATATACTACTTTTTGGGTCTTTTAATAATATCCAATATGACAACATTTCACCAGGGTATGGCAACATCCAGGGACATCTTAAGAACGTCAAGTCGCGAACTGCTGCTGCAGGATAAAGGTACTTGTGGGTTCAAGTTCTCAAACACACACACACACACATACCCACAATGCACAACACCACATAATTATACACAATACCTACCTTTAATTTCTTAAGTAAGACTACGGACATGGCTGATACCTACTTAACCGATGGAAACAGGAAATAAAATGCTCGTTAGTGATCTTACAAAATAAAGCCGTGGAAAAGTAACAGGAGGAAAACGGACCGGTTTCGAGGCAAGGGCTTTGTTTGTAACCAGGACTGCTCGGATGATGATGAACTACTATCGTGATAACCATACCAAGTCCCGGTCACATGCAAATGACCAGTTGAGCAGAAATATTATCAGTTTAGACTGATCACGGTTTTCACGGCTGGACCTTGTTTGGTTCTGAAGAAAAACCAGGGAAACCTTTTGTTTAAACAATTATTAACATCACGACGGTACTAAACTAGCGTTTTGAAAGTTTCTAAATAAGTATTAGGATTCGACCCACATCTGATAACACGCAATAACATTTTCACTATAGATTACTGTCACATAGACATATTATTTTAGTAGATTGAGAAAGAGCGATTATCATCTGATATCAACAGCTTCTTCAGTGATCCTAATACTAAATGACTTCTACCTACTTGTTCTCAGACAGCATAAATGATAATGAAGACCGACATGAAAGTTGAAATCAATTCAATACCTGTCACTGTAGATCAAAAAACTTTTAAAAATCGATGTGTGAAGTTAATGTGTCTCTGCTAATTGCTTGTGAAGACATACACCTGTTCGAATGTAAATACATAATTGGTCACAATGTCAATGAAACGTAAATACACTGATTATTATTTCTCTGAATTCAAATGTCACTGTAAATTATTTTCCTCTCCAATTTACATGTAAAACTAACATTAAATGAAGCCTATAATTCTATGAAGCTCCTGAAAGATCACAAGTGAGATCAAGATCTGGCCGGTGATTTGGTGATTAATCATCGGTGATGTGTCCGTTCCGGGAAGCCAAGACCTTGGGGGCGAGGTGAAGGCCATCGGTGCGTCGGTCGGGCGTCGAACTCACTCCTAAATAAATAAATGCGGAGGCCGCTCACTCAGATGACGTGGAATTTGTTGCTAGATGCGTTATGAGCGTGGTCTGTGATTTTTTTGTCTAACTAGTTTCATACCGCGATATTGTCATTGCATTCTAGTAACTTATTTTACACTGATGGCATGGCTATCTTTGATCAATAATTTTCATAGCAATTTCGGTAATATGAAACATCAATAAATATTAATCAATTATGTTCTAATCGAATCATCGTTAACATAGCATAAAGAATTTCTATAATATTTGAGAATAATCACGCTTTACAAATAGGTACCTCTTACATAATGCAACTATAGGTCAGATTCGACGATATACTATAAAAATAAACACATGGCGATCTATCTATGGAAGGAGCAGGACAGTGTGTTGCGGCGTAAATAGCGAGAGGCCTCTTTCGATGGATATTTTTACAACTTCAATATCACTGTATTTTATGTTTAAAATAGACAAAGATTGACTATAGTTGAAAGAATGTTATCATGTTTGAATAATTTGCACTTTTTTTTAATATTTTACAAAAATTGATGAGCACCTTCAATTTCTTCTTTAAATCTACAAAAAACAAAATGTCAAGTCCCGCGCATCGTTTGCGATCTAATTATGACGGGTGCATCGTCACGGAATTCTTATATATTTACTACGATTTGCAAGAAGCCCTTTCGGTTGACACGTCTTGACAGTAATATCATCACGACTTCATATTGCTAGCGAATGGCTTGGATGAGTGATTCAAAGGAACATAATATGTAGAAATAGAGTATTGACAGCGTAATCCTTTTATTATTACTTTCTCTGTGGCACAGTGGTTAGTGTATGCGACTCAGATTCGATCCTGGATGAGAAATAATTATATTTGAGTGATCCGTAAATGTTTGTTCGGATTTTGCGCGGTCTCTTTGTATAAAATTTGAATGGATTTAGAAATTATAAGTACATTTTATAAACTGCTTAGATCATACAGCAAAATCTATATTATAAAAATATTTTATAACTTTGGATAGGTGGTGATGGGTAAAGATGTTCCAGTAACATTTTATTTACTTACTAAAATTGGGATGCATAAACTCGTAATGCTAAACACAACCTTAGAACACAACACATTCTCCCAGTATAATGGTACAAATTAAAATTGTTACACCTAGGCTGTTTGTCTTGGTATATCCTTCCGAGGGCTTAACTAGGGCTTCCAACTGTAGGCTGTTAGGCAGGATAGTTCCTCACGTAAAAAAGGCTATTTTTTTTTAAGTGAGACCGCAGTGGTTGCCAAGTTCTGTTGGGAACCCTGGGGTCATCTTTCCGAGGGCTTTCCCAGGGTTTCCAACCGTAGGCAGGTAGGAAATGTGTGGTTTTTAGTCGGTAAGAGTCCGTCGTAGCATCCTTTTTAGGATTTTCCTCACGTTAAATAAAAAGTATATTTTATGTATCAAACATTATATTTAAGTACCTACCTACTTCCAGTCCTAAATACTTTCAAATGCAATTATCTAATCCGAAAACATGTCAAGGATTCGTCGATACACAACGCACAATGATGTTATAAATGACGATTAGAGACACACCTTATATTCTATTGTCTAGTAATGATTCATGAGTGCCCGCCTTAGAACCATTTCAGCATTGTACTCGTACGGAAGAACTATGATTATTATCTTTCGTGTTTATTGCACGTTATTTAGAACCTGATAAAGTTTAGTACTTTGTAGGGCAGGTTCTAAATTGATTACCTATATACCTACAGAAACTGGTTGACTGACTCATCAACGCCCAGCTGACTACTTAAAAACATCCCCAATGTTAAGAACGGGACCCTATTCATGAGATTTCGCTGTCCGTCTGCCTGTTTGTTTGTCTGTCTATCTGATTGTCTGTCTGTCTGTATGTATGTACGTGATGAGGCTGTATCTCAAGAACCGTGATAGCAAATTTTTTTTTGTCGTTTTTGGCTCGGAGCCCTCTGTTTTCGGGTTTAAATTGCATTTGGCTGGCTTTTTATATCTAGTTTACTGTAGAATCCCAGAAATTAGACATAAAACGAACACCAACATAAATATATCCAGTCAAAACCACATCATAGACTGAGGATATACTACCTGTCCACAGGTGCAGCGATGCGCAATAACTTACACGGTAAATTTGCCTCAACTCTGTGGTTACACCTATTATAGTCTACTTTATCTTGTGGCTGGTTCAATAGTACTTTACTTGTTACTTTATACCTTGTTGTGCTATATAAAGCACACATAGTTAAGAAGAAAAAATAACACTGGTAGCCTAATGAAAGGTCATGGACACGTCTAAGAATTAAGGACCAGTAAGAAAATACAGTGGATGTTAAGTAACACATTATGCTGGTCAATTTTTGTAAGTAAAACTATATTGTACACCAATATTACCAGATTACTAAAAGAAAAAAAATACAAATATGTACAAATGGCGGTCATATCGCTAAAAGGAATCTCTTACTGGCAACCTTTGATTGGACAAAATGAACGTTTAATTTTGAGAAATAGGTATCTAGTTGTCGGTGTCAAATAGTGTGCAGTGCTAAAAATACAAAATATAGAATGACGGGAAAGTCTTTTTCACACGTACCGGTTGCCGGGTAGCCGGTGCCGGGTACCCGGCGGCGAAGTGTATTGCATTGCCGGGCAAACTACGTCGGGAAGTGTGAAAGCTATAGTACATGGCCATACACTTCGCCGCCGGGTGCCCGGCACCGGCTACCCGGCGGCGAGTGTATGGCATTACCGGGAAAATCACGCCGGTACGTGTGAAAGCTATAGTACATGGCCAACCACTTCGCCGCCGGGAACCCGGCACCGGCTACCCGGCGGCGAGTGTATGGCATTACCGGGCAAATCACGCCGGTACGTGTGAAAGCTATAGTACATGGCCATACACTTCGCCGCCTAGCGTATACCCGGCAACCGGCACGTGTGAAAAGGGGCTTACAGTCTCAGGATAAATATAGGTGCATATACCCAACATAAAATACATAGAGTTCTATAATAAAGTAGAGAATTGGAAAAAATCTTATAGGTTAGTGATTTTGGTGTCTTTTGTAGCTTAGCTAACTTTAAACGTTTCGGCTACTCGTGACCAACAGCTATAGCAATATAGCCAAACCGTCGAACACTACAAATCTTATCTTACTAATATTAATAAAAAACCGGCCAAGTGCGAGTTGGACTCGCCCATGAAGGGTTTCTTAGCAGTAAGTAACTTAATATAAAAGTTTTTGTAGTTCTTTGTGACTTTGATTGATGTTTTAACACGTTCGCAGTGGTAATGATTTTTACAGGCGAAAATTGCGGTTTATGACGTATTAAAAAAAACTGCCAACTCGATCTCGTTCAAACCAATTTTCGTTGATAGTTTTTATGGCAATGTACATTATATATTTTTTTTAGATTTATCATTCTCTTAGTTTAGAAGATAGAGGAATGTGAATGAATTAGAGAAAATGTGTGTCCCCCCACACACATTTTTCCACTTTGGAAGTGTCTCTTACGCAAACTATTCAGTTTAGAAAAAAATGATTTTAGGAACCTCAATAGCATTTTTGAAGACCTATCTATAGATACCCCACACGTACGGGCTTGACGAAAAAAGAAATTTTCAGTTTCAGTTCTGAGTATGGGGACCCCCAAAATTAACTGCTTTTTTTCTAGTTTTATGTAAAAATCTTAATGCGGTTAACAGAATACATGTACTCACCAAGTTTTAATGGCATAGGTCTTGTAGTTTCAGAGGAGAAAAATGGCTGTGACACACGGACGGACAGACAGACAGACAGACATGACGAATCTATAAGGGTTCCGTTTTTTGCCATTTGGCTACGGAACCCTAAAAATGTGAAAGTTTGTGAAGATGTTTGAATGTTTGTTACTCAATCACGCTCTAACGGCTTAATGAATCTGGCTGAAATTTGGTACAGGGATAGAGTATAGTCCGGAATAACATATAGGCTACTTTTTATCCCGGGAAAATGTCCCACGGGAGGCGGGAATGGGAACCTAATTTCCCGCGGGTGAAGCCACGCGCATTATCTAGTATTTCATAAAATTACATCTCACTCACAATAATAAATGTAAGAGTTTGAAGACAATTTCAATGTCATGAATAATGAAAAGATAATCTTTAGATTTTCCTAGAACATACACAGATTCCGGTTCTGTCTGATACACTGCACGTAGAAATCTGAAATTCCATGAATTAATAATCACAGCACCATTATCATTTTTATACATAAACACATTGTAAGATTAAATCATCAGTATCACTCTTCTGCGAAAATTTATTATCAAACATTTATTTAACAGAATTGTTCAACGAATTGTCGAGATTTTTGTGCTGTTACATCAACGGAACGAGTATGAGTAATGTTTTTCATAATATTGAGGATAATTTGTAGTGACCGACCGAAGTTTCGGTTTCGGTTTCGGTTTCGGCCAGTTTCGGCCAAAAAATCGAGTTTCGGCCGCAATTTCGGTTTCGGCCAAAATGGGCCGAAACTTTCGGCCGGGCCGAAACTCACGTGTTTATGAATTTTGAGTGCCTGACACTGCTTGTGACGTGGTTGGGGTCAGCCCTACCAGTTAATATGTTACTAACCGAAGATTTACAGATTTACAAAGGACTTCCAATCAATAGTTATAATAATACAATTATTACGGAATCCTAAAAAGGTGATCGAAGGACATTAAATAACCCTACCCCTTTGTTGTCGGTTCCGTTAACTTCGTTGGTCGTCTGTATGTCTGTCAGCAAGCTGTAACTCATTCACCGTGATAGTTAGACAGTTTTTTTTACAGATGATGTATTTCTGTTGCCGCTATAGCAACAAACAATAGAAATAGACAAATTAATAATATTAAAGAGGGCCTCCCATACAACAAACGTGATTTTTTGCCCTTTTAACCCTTAGTGCGCTAGTCCGGCCAGTTTTAGTTATACACTTCTAGAATGTAACCAAAACCAGCCAAGAGCTAGTAGCAGGGCACCGTGTGGTTTTAGTCAGTAGAAGTTCGCAATAGCATCTATGAGTAATTCCACACGTAAAAGAAAGTCATCTTTAGGTGAAGATATTTTTGAAATGAACACTTGAGAAGATTTATACCGTTGATTGATGGCACTTGGTGGAACTTGTTGCACCTATTGAAAAAATAACCGGTCAAGTATTTGGAACTCTCGCACGGAGGGCTCAAAGCGGCTGCGGGATTAACGAGACCTGAGGCCTAGCCGTCCGTCTGTCTATTAGTCACGAGGTTGTATCGCTGGAACCGTACCAGATAGAGGCCTAAAATTTTCACTGTACAGTAGTCCTACCGACTAAAAACCACGCGTATCCTACCTAACAGCCTACGGTTGGGACCCCGAGTATGCCCTCGGAATGATGCATATTGTGGTCACGTCTTTAGGTGGTTGTTCAGTTGTTATCCCGCTTCTTGAGCGGGGCTTGGATGAATCTCTCACGTCATGCTATCGTCTAAGGCCTGCTTCTGTAAAGACGGTAAGTAGCCACGTCACCATCCTCAGGCCTCCGGTCATGGAGACTGATAGTATGGGGCGCCACCGCAGACTGTGGAACTCGGGTGGCAGAGTTCTGTCCCGCTTCCTCCCCGCCGTCTCTTTTACGAGCATGAGCTGCTCATAGGAAGAGGCCTATGGCCCCGCTCCAGCGCCTCTTTGCGCCATTTTAAACAATGATGCAAAGGCCCTTGCTTCCAGGTCCCATAAAGGGTCCCGGCTAAAAGACATGCCGCCTCAACTGAGATCACCCTGACAGCCGTCGCCTTCTGCGGGCTAAGCAATCTAGCCGCATTGTTGGCCATCAGGATCTCCGCCCATACGGGGGCCCCGTATAGGGCCAGGCTCCGCGTGTGGGATCACGCGGAGCCTGGCCCTAAGTACAGTCTCCTGAAAGGAGCGTTGGGTCTCCTGATATATGGCAACAACCGCAAGAGTGCGGCTGATGCACCCTCCCTCAGCTATGGGACTAAACTTCGGAAGTGGTATCCGAAGTTCGACCGGTTATCGAGTACGAGCTCCAGATACGTCATTGAGAGCCCGATGCCGATACTGACGCCCCCTATATGTAAGCTGGATCCCGCAGGTGGCCTCAGGGCTGCGTCCTGGCACAGATTACTAAATAGTTACTACGTAACAGATACATCACTCCCATACAAAAGCGACAATACCTACGCTATATTACCCTACAAAATTTTAATAATAATACCTGCTGCTCAGAACGAGAAGAATTGTACCTTAAACACGCGCTCATAGCGTCGAGACTGTGTTGCCCGCTGTGCGAGTGACGTCATCGTAAGAAGGCGCTAGGGTTGAACCTATAATGATTGTTGTAATAAAACAAATGTTACGAATCAACCATGTTTTAATACGCTTTTAGTAGGTCGACGTGTATGTAACTAACAATGTAATGGAATGTAAGGAAAAAAATTATGAATGGTTTAAAAAACCCTAGAAAAACACGCTTTTATAAATGCACGTAAAAACCAAAAATAAATTATGAATCACAGTAGGCATAAGATAAACAATATAAATATATACCTATATATTTATATTGTTTATCTTATGCCTACCCATAACTAAAATATCAAAGAAATCTAAATTTAACTGACATTACCTTTAGCGTATTTTATATGGCTATTCACCTATCTCACCCGACCATCCTACCTTACTATGTTACACACACATACATATGGTCACGCGTAGATCTCCGAAGGGGAAGGCAGAGGCATATTAGATACCAACATTTTATTTTTTTATAGTTTGTACCAAGTACAGGTTGTGACCCTCTGCTGTTTAAATTTTTCAAACCGCCTAAAAAGGCCTTCAACTTGGCTGACTGCTATTTTATTGGCAACCGGGACCAACGGCCTAACGTGCCTTCCGAAGCACGGAAACGCTCAAATAAAGGTCACAAAGTGGTCACATGAATGGTCACCCATCCAAGAACTGGCCATAGTGGAAGTTGCTTACTACAGTGATCGATTACAGAACACTGAGTCCCCGGGGCCACGAGCGCTTCGACTACCTATAAAACCTATTTACCTACAAATTCTATAAAACATTGAATTGCCTATAAAGAACAACAATTTTGTAATACCTGACTCATATAACTCCTTAATTTAAGATTTACATACTTATCACCTACCTACTTATGTTCAAACAAATAAATGGTAAAAACATGCAAATTGATAAGATTTAAAATATTACTCAGCTTTCTTCGTCTCTCGGCAATTTAAAAAACGACAAATTTTCTTTTGTTTTTGTACTATTACACCCATCCACTGCACAATAATTACGTGGTTTCGGTATTTCGAAGCGTAAGCGCGGGAAACGTGCGGTGCGGTGCGATGCGAGCGCTCAGTCGGGCGTCCGGCAGCCCTCTGCCAGTTGTATCCCCAGGGAGATGCCGAGCGGTAGGTACATAGCGCGCGATTTTGAGCGAGTGACGGAGGCCTGGTCCTGGTGCGTTGCTCCGCGCGCTGTAATGAGGGTCTCGTCGTAACACGTTACACCGACATCTCTGAGCAACGGAACACGCAGCACCCAATCGTAACCGATGTTCAACAGAAGCGGTCCTAAGACCGATCACTATGGAACACCGAACGACACATCTCGTGGACCCAGCCCTAGCCAGCTCGGGTAAGTTATGGCCCTCTCGGAAAGATAGGCCCCGACAATTCGACGGAGGTATGGAGGCATTCCATGGTAAATAAGCGCCTCCCAAACGCAGTTCCAGGGCAAGGTGCTGAAGGCGTTGGCGATGTCAAGAGACACTGCCACCACCACCTCAGCCTGTTCTGATGCCGATAATAAAAAATACCTACAATCCTACCTACCTAAAATCAGAAAAAATCATTCACACAAGAATCGTAATTTTTGTAAGGGTGCGGAATCCGACTCGCACTTGGCTGGTTTTTTTTTCAATATGAACACGTGAGTTTCGGTTTCGGTTTCGGCCGAAACTGACCCTGGGGCCGAAAGTTCGGTTTCGGTTTCGGTTTCGGCCGGAAAACCAGTTTCGGTCGGACACTAATAATTTGCTCACAAATCATTAGATCACTTCTCTGGATTAGAGATTTTCTCGTTGGTTCAGAGATCCTATATTTCGACTGCAGATCACGAGGTCGTGAGTTTGAAATATTTCTCTCCAAAGTCTGGGAAGGATTAATAAATTAAGTCAAAATAACAGTCACAAAAAGGGTCTAAACCTTACGTGTTAGACCTAAAAATTACTGTTATTAAACAATTTTCAAAAACAAAATCAATCAAATCACAGATAATCTAGTTAATGAAGCAAATCTTATTGGACAAGATGTAAGTGGTTATGCTCTGAATATCTAGACCCAGCGTAGTTTAGGGTTGGGTACATTAGATCTCTTACATTTAGATTTATTAACGGGTTAAAGCAACCTACATTTGTTGCGTTATGGGTAATAAAATATGCTGGTAGTGTTCTTTATGTTTCCACCAGCCCCGTGTTGCGACGGGGTCCCATGTCGCGACGGTACAGAATGTCGCCACCCCAATACATCCCGAGGGTATCGTAAGAGGCCACTAAGGTAACACTTTCGCAAAAAGATCCATTTTGTAGAGAAGGAAAACTCGAAATGAAACCCGGTTGTCAGTAAAATGACAATCGTTAAACTAAATTGAAGGCCTTATGGATGGCTTGAAAATTTTTAAATGCGGTGCGCACCAACTTGCGCCTGTCCATTTCAACACGGAAGTGGGCTCACCACCTATTACGTGGGACATAAAACTATTAGGTGAAATGTGGGCGTATACTATGCCTCTGCCTACCCCTTAGAGGATAAAGGCGTGACTATATGTATGTATGTATGTAGATTTCTACTAACATCTTCTGTGGTCCACTAGTTAAAATACAGAGAAACTACTAGAAGGCGCCTTGGTTCTGCTTGCGTCGCAATCTGTTCCCATTACCGCATCCCATGAAAACCTTTTTCTGCAGAAATCCCTCATGGATGCTAAAATGCAAACTTTTCGGATTTTCGCACGATGCAAAATATGCTAATTTGGATGCGAAAATGCCAGAGTCTTACCGACTAGAACCACACAATGCCCTACGACTGCCTATGGCCAGGAGCTTCGGATAAGCATTCGGAAGGCTGTTCCAGAATTCCGACCACCACGGCCTCTCAGAAACATCCATCTGTACTGACAGACTTTCAAATCCCTTCTTATATTATAAATGCGAAAGTAACTCTGTCTGTATGTCTGTCTGTTACGCTTTCACGCCTAAATGACTGGAGCAATTGAGATGAAATTCGGTATAGAAGTAGTTCGAGACCCTGGGAAGGGCTACTATTTAACCAACTGCGCAAAAGGAGGGTTGTGATTTTACGCGATAACGACTTCCACGCGGTTGAAGCCGCGGGGAACAGCTAGTTCAGTAATATGACCTTAACATTGCAGAATTGTTTGCTACCGTTTATGTAACACAACTACATGCTAGGAATATGACTACAAGATTATAGTCACGTATGTGTATAGAGAATTGAATGAATCATTTTTGTTGACCTGACTTGGAAATATTATCGATAGGGTGAACGTACTAGTTAATGGCATGGAAGGCGATATTTAGAATTAAGACATAATTATTCCAATTGCAAACCATATTCTTCACCGAGTGCCTGAGGACAATGAGGGGGGTACTCACCGTCCTTACAGAAGCCGGCCTTATACGACAGCGTGACATGAGGAATTCACGCACGCCCCCCCATGAAGCGGGTTAACACCCGAACAACCCCCCTAAAGACGCGGGATAGCACCTAAACCCCGCCTAGGTGAGGCCACAGTGGTAGCTGTAGGTCTGTTAGGAGTCCTGGGGCATACTTTCAAATCAAATCAAATCAAATCAAATAATTTATTTGCATGGAACAGGTACAATACAGGTGTTATAAGTTTTAAATGGTTGTGCGCTGTCCTATAACTTCAATGGAGCGAGCGTTTCGAGCCCGGGTAAGTCAACCGGGGCTCCCAACCGTAGGCATTAGGTAGGATACGTGTGGTTTTTAGTCAGTAGGAGTCCGGCATAACATTCATGTAGGATTTTCCTCACGTTAAAAAAATGGGGTTCTTCAAAAGGGAGCTTAGTAGTTTTTACAAGGCCGGTCAGCAGAACGAGTGTATCTATGACGATATACGACTGCCTCAATGGCGCATTCGGTAGTGTAACCGACGGGCGAGAGGTCTCTGGTTCGATTACCGGGTCGGTGTAAATACTTTTGTGATCCACAAATGTTTGTTTCAGAGTTTGGGTGTTTTCTATGTTATATGTATTTTAGAAAGTTGAAGACGGAGGTCTAAAATGACGCTCATACGCGAGGCATTTTACATACATTTTTCGGAGATTTGTGTTAGAGAAAATCCGTTTGTGAAACAAATTTTCCGGATTACTTACAGGAGTCCTAATTCGCAGCAGAAAACATCTCTGACTGAACCAAGATCAATGAGATGGGTGCACTTTATTGAATGCAGTACATCATTAGGAAGAATACGATTCTCTTAACATGAGTCATAATTGATTGTGCTATCAATAAACCTATTAAATCGATGCGGCATCTAGTTAAAATACGGACTACGCATCTTTGCGCACTCAGGTACGTTGTTTACTATTTTTAACCGACTTCAAAAAAAGGAGGAGGTTCTCAATTCGTCTGTATGTATTTTTTTTATGTATGTTAAGCGATAATTCCGTCAATTATAGACGGATTTCAAAATTTTTTTTTTGTTGAATAGGGTTTACTTCTGAGGTGGTCCCATTTTCACCAGGTCAGGGTCTGATGAAGGAATCCAGGAGAAAACGAGGGCAACCACCGAAAATTGTAGGAACCACTAGTGCGCTTCTTAACTTTTTAATTAAGTGCTTTAATGTTCTACACTTTAATGAAGGTCTGGCGTCGATCTGATGATAGAGTCGAAAGACAATCGAGGGCATTCCTTAACAATTTACAGCAGTTATCTTGTGTTTGGGCTTGATTGATTTGTATTGATGAGAACTTTACACCTAGATTGATAGATCCAACTTTAAAAAAAGAGAAAGGACTCAATGTTTTATGTATGTTCACCGATATTTCCGTCAATTATAGACGGATTACATTTTTTTTTTGTTAAATAGGGTTAACTTCTGAGGTGGTCCCATTTTAACCAGGTTAGGATCTGATGATGGAATTCTGGAGAAATCGAGGGCAACCACCGAAAATTATAGGGAGAACTAGTGCGTTTGTTAACTTTTTAATTCAGTTCTTTTATGTACTACCATTAATAAAGGTCTGGAATCGATCTGATGATGGAACCAAAAGAGATTCGAAGGAATTCCTTAACGATTTACAGCAGCTACCTTGTGTTGGGGCTTGATTAATTTGTATTGATGAGAACTTTCACCTAAATAGACATATTTTTGGTTCACCCGTCACTTAAAATAATGAAAAAAAGTTTTTCAATAAAAAATACAACCGGCTTCTAAGAAATCCTAAAAAATAAAATTTACTTAGCACAAAGTAAGTAATATGTATTTTGATTTATCAGATTTTATTTAATATAATATTGAAGTTGGTGCCATGAATAAAACCTACCTATACCTATGAATGTACTTGGCGCCGACTTCAATATGATATTGAATAAAATCAGATAAATCAAAATACATATTACTTTGTGCTAAGTAAATTTTATTTTTTAGGATTTCTTAGAAGTCGGTTGTATTTTTTATTGAAAAACTTTTTTTAAAAATAGGTTCGGTTTGCAATTTCGGTTGCAACTTATTGCCGTCTGATTTAAAACTGGTAGTTTCATATGGACACTCTCTCGCTCGAGACCATGGTGCAAGCCATGATCTCCAGCGGGAGTAAGTGGAACTGCGCCGCCTCTTTCTGCGAGCAGGTCATGCTCGTAAAAGGGGCGGGAACGGGAGAGAACTCTCCCACCCGAGTTCCGCAGTCGACGGCCTAGGCACCGCCGACATTTCTTCGCCGAAGACTATCAGCCTCCATGACCATGAGCCTGAGAATGGTGTGAGAGCTGCTCACTGTCCTTACACAAGCAGGCCCATGATGGCAGCGTGACGTGAGTAGTTCACGCACGCCCCCCCTTAAAAACGGGATCACACCCGAAACCCCACAAAGACGCGGCATAGCACCCGAACCCCTGGGCGAGGCCGCAGTGGTGGTCGTAGGTCTGTTGGGAGTCCTGGGACATCCTTCCGAGGGCTTACTCGGGGCTCCCAACCATAGGCTGTTGGGCGTGAGGTTTTTTAGTCGGTAGGAGTCCGGCATAGCATCCACGATGGACTTTTCCTCACGTTAAAAAAAAAACTATAAGCTCTGATGGTGGCATCAGAGTTTAGTCAGTTAATCAGACCATGGCTTGTATTACCTTGAATGAGGTTAATCTCTTGTTTTTCAATCTATCTAATACTTTATCGTACATCATGAAAAATAGTGTTATCATGCCCAGATCGTGTCGCAAAAACATTCAATGTTAAACAAAAGAAAGTTTATCGACAACAAATATGACACTGCTACCATTGACCCTCAGCCTACTAAAGTAATATTATCAATATTTCAGCTATCTTATCAAAATTCCCAATGTCTGGGTCAAACGGAAGATTTCGATAAGACCTAATAACGTTTAACAAAAGAAAAACTTATCGAAAAGCAGTAGGTACGACACTGCTACCATTGACCGTCAGCCTACTTAAGTAATATTATCATTACTTGAAATATCTTTGACTACCTACCTATCTTATCAAAATTTACAATGTCTGGGTCAAATTTATTTCAAACTAGCTAAATATCTGGACAATTTATTAATATCGTTTGACAAAGGAAAACAAATACCATTGATCCTCAACGAACGTAATTGGAAGTTAATTTTAATTACACTAGTTTAATTTTAATTACACACACACGAACGTAATTTGTAATAATCATAACTTACAGATTTAACAGGCAGATTTGTGACGGACTACAAATCAGTGTTATGTTTAGTTTAGTACACTACTAAATGTGCCTCCCAATTTCTGGCCAACATAGTTGATCATACACAGACGAAGGCACTTCGGCTGACTCTGCAAACGTGAGGTGTCATGCTCCATTTGCAGAACCAAGGTTTCCACTGCAGAACTCTTTTTCAAAAATGTGCTCCACCGGCCGTCATCAGCAGCAGTTCTTTGACATTTCCCGGCAAAGTCAACGAGCTATGTCAACGAATTTAGCTCTCGGATAACATCCAAGAAGAAGGATTCGTCCAAGAAAGTCGGTGTGCTCAACAGGGCGCGCCGCTACTTTTCTGCTGTTTCTGAATAAGTCGCAACTGCGGCCGCACCTGAATATCAACTTTTTACGTTCGACTCAGTGCAAAGGCGAGCCATGAGAATGGTCAACGATCCTATGCTTGCAGGTGATGTGGAATCTCTTCGCGACAAGAGAGACTTTGCCTCCTTGTGCATGTTCTATCGCTTGTACAATGGTTTGTGCTCTAAAGAATTGTTTGATGCCACACTTACGTTCTATCACCTCACCGCTTGCCACAGACAGGGTGTTCAGTTCATCCTCACACGTTGCGTATCCCGCGCACTCTTAGGTTGTGGAATGACCTCCCTGCCTCGGTTTTTAAAACGCCTACGTATGGGGTTCTAGAAGAAAACAAACAAAAGAGGTCTTAGAAGGATTTTACAGGGTCGGCAGCTCGAGTGTGGCGCCTTCTCCGTCCTGGCGTGTGGTGTCCTGTTGCAAACGTCCATAGGCAGCGGTGATCACCAATACATCTAGTGGGCCGTAAGCTTGTCTGCCAACATCGTTTCGTAG
Source organism: Miltochrista miniata (assembly GCA_933228765.1). Lineage (NCBI taxonomy): Eukaryota > Metazoa > Arthropoda > Insecta > Lepidoptera > Erebidae > Miltochrista > Miltochrista miniata. Next base: position 2,183,480 of record OW121765.1, on the reverse strand, counting down.
TACTTTTCCCACAGATACTTCTAGTATAATCGAATTCATAGCTCGATATATAGCATTGAGGAGATGGACTAGCCTCATTGCAAGGGTCTAGGTCTCATTGCCTTAGTTTATGATTATGATAGAATACAGTGTGATAAGCTTTTGTCTTCAGCTATTGTTACTGCATTTGTGGATTTGGGTTGTTTCTTTGTTCATACTTCTTGTCAAACTAGGTAACTAGCCTACCCGAATATTTAGCCCAATAACAATGTTTAACAAAAGAATGACTGTTTATGAAGCAACTACTACTGACTCTTTCGACGCTGTAGCCCAGTTATACTATCAGTATTTTTAAAAGCTATCTAATCAGTGTCAGAATTTTCAATCAAGAAATTTATTTTATGTACTGAGCCTACCATTTGAACAAAAGACAGTTTTTTTTAAAAAACGTATAATATACTATACTATACTATACTATACTATCTTCATGCCAAATCCCTCAAAAATCTTCCAAATCTTCGTATGGAAGCGAGAGTTGGGTATGGCAGGAAACTCATAAAAGTAGAATAAACGCGGTCGAGATGTGCGCGCTACGCAAAATCTGCGGAGTAATGCTCGCAGATCGCGTTCGGAATGAAGATGTAAGAAAGAGAGTTGGTCTGAAAGAGAGTGTCGGTGTTAAAGTAAGGAAGGGCATGCTACGATGGTTCGGGCATGTGGAACGAATGGGAGATGAATGAATGACAAAACAGATATACAACGCGAAAGTGGATGGACGTTGGAGTCGGGGAAGGCCACAACACACCTACCACGACCAAATTAATCGTGTGTTAGTTGAAGGTAGTGTCAAGAGCCGTAGGAACCGACGTGCATGCATTAAAAGAAAAATGAAAGTTGAAGAAGCAAGTGAGGTGTGTATGGACCGTGCCGTGTGGCGCTCGGTTCTTTCTGCCTACCCCGCAAGGGATTTGGCATGAAGATAGTATAGATACTATACTATATGCGAATAAACTGCCATTGACCTGTAGTAGTAAATTTATTATCAATATTTTTGAGGCTATCTAGTCAAAATTCATAACATCTGCGTCAGTAAGAATTTGCTTTAAGCATTTAGGTAGGTACCTTACCTTAACATAAATGTTCTAATATGATGCAAGACTTACTTTTATAGAGTAAATTTTTTATTATCAAACCTTATAATCTAACAAGTAATTTTGTATTTTTTGCAGTTATTTTAAAACGAATTTTTATGCCTAGGATGGAAACTGAATTGTTAGTGTTTGAAAGAAGAAAAAGAAAAAATATACATTTGTTAAATTTATAAAATAAAACGCTAAATACATACTGTCTCTCTGGGAGTAAAACCCAAAATAAACGAAGGCGAGTATAAGTAGGTAATAAGACAAAGAAATTCATCGATATATACCTGAAGTAGATAAATAAAGTCATACAATAAGCGGGTATTTCCCGCAAGAGGCCTATCGAAGAAGAAACTAGCAAATTAGTCCAAAAAAATTTAAATGTATATTCTTTGTTGTCTATTTAGTAGAAGATAAAGTATTCTTTTCAAATCCGACATGTACAATATTATAATTAAATGGAACCAGTAGGAATAGCTTTTCTTCATGAGTTTTATACTTTGGTCACAGAATTATAACGCAGGTGTTGTAGGTATATGCCTTTGGTCTTCCAGCTCTGTTTTGATCTAAGTAATCCGAATATTTTTAATTTGTTTAATTTAATTTATTTTAGTGCCTTTGGTAAAGTGTAGATGAATTTTACAATACTGGCCGTATTGTAAAATTCATCTACACTTTACTAACAGCTCATAAAAAATTACGTAAAAGAGGATCGAATAACGCCATGGTGTGGGCTATGGTCTCGAACGGGAGAAAGTGGGACGTCACTGCGTCTTTCTGCAAGCAAGTTATACTCACGAAGCAAGCAGCGGGGAGGGAGCGGGAGACAATTTTTTCTCCTGAGTTCCGCAGCCGACGACGGTGTGGTCGTTGCAGACAGCTATACGCCCAGGACTACCGGCCTCCATGACCAGTTGATGAGACCGGCGAGTTCGCTACTCGCCGTTCTTACAGAAGCAGGCCAACACAATGGAGAGTCTCTTTACTCCTCGAAGAAGTGGGACAGTATCCCCCCCCCCCCCCCAAAAGTGGGATGAAACCCAAACCCTAGAAGAAAGTCTGCTGGTAGACAAAGCCAGTCGGGAGGCCTGGACTTATCCTTCCGAGTGCATACCTGGGACTCCGGCCATAGGCAGATAGCATGGCACCGTGTGGTTTTAGCCGGTAGAAGTCTGACATCATTTGATCCATGAGGATTTCCATACAAGAGAAATAAAGCGTCGGTATTGCTTTTTTTATATCGAATTTCTTTTTTTACATTTCACACAATGCTATCTGATCCCAAAGTAAGCTAGGAATAACCTGCTTGTGTTATGGGTATCAGACCGCGGATATTAATACTTAATACTTTTAAATACATACACATTATACATAGAAACACCCAGACTCTTGAGACATACATTTAAGGGTCACACAAATATTTGTCTCCGGTGGGAATCGAACCCACGACCTCCAGCGCCGCAGGTGGTATCACTACCGACTGCGCCACATAGGCAGTCAACTTAAAGCACACGGGAAGGATTTACCAACTAAAAGCACACGGTATCCTGTCACTGCTTACCGACGGCAGTCCCGGGTGAGCCCGCAGTAGGATATCCCAGGATCCAAATAGCGTTGGCATCGCTATAAATGAACAGTTAGCAGTAAAACAATATACCTAGCCGCTCACCCATTACAATTTTCACACGGTTCATTATAAAACATAAAAAACTGTAAGTGAGCGAAATTTAATAAAGTTAGCCATTAAAACCTTTTTAACGATTTCCTGATCGCAAGACCAAAGGTTCTTGTACCGGGTAACGAACCTCGGTCCTCATCGTAATAATTTAAAACAGTTACAGCTAAAACAAAATCCTAAATTGGCACGTTTCTCTCGATACCCTCACGAGATGATAACGGTACTTTCAATTGAAGACAATCCTCCATATCCTTTTAAAGATAAGGTTGAAAATATTATGTGTCGTGTTATACTATCGGTTTCAGTCTTAATTAATTCTTACTCATTGGTAACGGTCATTGGTGACTCAGGTGACGCATTGACGTTGGAGAATGTACTGCTTGGATTAAAGATTAATCATTTATCACTTGTGTATGATAATTAAGTATGTGTTTATTTCCGTAATATGATATCTAATGGTGTAATATGGAATCATGTTACCTATTTTATAATAGCACAATCGAATAATAATATTCATTTCAGACTAGAAGGGTATTAAAAATTTTAATTTCTATACATAATAGTCACGCTTTCATCTCCGAAGGGGCAGGCAGAGGTATAGTATACGCTCACATTTCACCTTATAGTTTTATGGCCGACGTAATAGGTGGTGAGCCTCTTGCACTGTTGATAAGGGCAGGCGCATGTCATGACGAGTCGCCGACGAAATTTTTCAAGCCGCCCATAAGACTTTCAACTTAGCATAACAATTGTCATTTTACTAAGAACCGGGTTTCGAATTTTCTTTCTCTACAAAATGAATCGTTTTGCGAAAGTGTTCTATTAGTCGCATCTTACGGCACTTTCAGGATAAATTGGGGTGGCGACATTTTGTGCTCTTTCCCGTTGCCACTCGCTAATATTTCTAATAATAAATATTAAGAAATATTTTTTTAGTACCATGGCTCAAATTAATTTCAAAACTGAATGGTTAACGCAATGTTGAAAAAGGACTGACTGACTGATTCTTTCATAAATAATAGAGGAATTTTGAAGAAATATTGACAAAAACATTGTTCAATATTCCACCTAGGTGAGTGAGGTAGATGCAGCACAGTCAACACTGGAAAATCTTTAATAATGATACTCGTATTTTATATCAAGAAACACTATTCGATTTAAGGTGCGCGTCCATTGGCCCGCGCCGGACGCACCGCACGCACGGCACGCAACGGATTTTAGTTTGCTTTGTATGGTTTTACACAGCTCTGCGTCCACTATCCGCACCGGCCGCGTCGACAGCCGGCATTTATGAGCAAACAATGCGTTGCGTGACGGTGACGTCACACAAATCAGTTGGCCACTGGCATCACCCACTGCCTTAGACCATATAACACGGGACTAGCCTTTGCGAACCACCGCATACAAAAATATTCTGCCAGTTTTCATACAAGTGAAGGGGGAAACACAAAGACATATAAAATTTCATTGCATTTAAAAATGTATTAATCAACAAACGCGTAATGGCTGTTGTGTGTTAATTGTTATTGTACAGTCAACTACAATGAACTGTACTAGTTTAATCATATAAAATGATGTACTGATGTACAGGCTTTTTATAAAGCCAAAAGACCAAATGGTCATGTGCAATGGCAGAAAACAATGCTTAAGTAAGGCGCATCCTGTGGTTAGATGATCTAAGCCCACTGCGCACGTGTTGATTTTTTTTAATACATTCATATCTACGTATGTACTTTTTTAAGGGTACCTACATTTATTGAAGTTTATTTTATCTATCTTTACAAATAATAAAATTGAAGTGTGTGTTTGGAATATTAAATGTAAAGATTTTTAATGATTGCATTGAATGTATAAAGTATACTTAATACTTATAGCAACAATACTTTTTTTAAAATTATGGTCTGAACGTCTTAAACTAGAGCTAAACCCCTAAAAAACTGAATTCACGTAGACGAAGGCGCGGTCAGTTAGTTCTAAATAAAAATCCGGTTACATAATTATATACTTTATTTTTAAATTTTGGTTTATTGTAACCGTCTACCAGCTCATACTCTGATTTGTTGCTAACCTACAGATATGTACAGTAAAGTTATGAATTTAGCTCTTGACATGTAAATGTTATTGAAAAAACTTTCTTCATCATGAAGTAAATCGGGAACAAATAAAATGAATTATACTCTCCAAATATTGGTCGCTTCAAATTCATATTATGAACCCTCATTCTACGTTTAGTTTAACGTTTTTCTTCATCTGCCAACAAGCAACTAATAATAATAATATCTTCATTAATCTTCATGGCAAAATACGTCCACTCACGACAAGAAAACACTTACAACTGAACAAAAAATCCGGATACAGTGGACGCATGCCATCGGCAAATCCGTTTAATCCGTTGCGTGTCGTGCGTGCGGTGCGTCCGGCGCGGGCCAATGGACGCGCACCCTTAAATGGTACACTGGGTTTAATGCACTTTGTTGGTACTAAAATCGAATTAGAGTAAATAAATGCTTGCAATTAATCACTTAAAATTATAAATTCACGTAATGCAGTTAATTTTTTTAAAGTTTATCAACCTTCGATCAAACCTGGCTAAATAATCAGTAGGTCAACAACCATGATTGAATCAAATTTACAATCACAGTGCACAATTATTTCTACCACTCAAAATCAGTTAACGTTTTTATCGCCAAATAAAAGCTCGAATAATTACTCGTATTTTATTTTTACTTGTATTTAATTACACATTAAAACACTATTCAATCCAACAAAATTTTACACCGGCAAATTGTAAATAAAATGTAGGATCATAAAATTAACATAAAAATGAATCACAATTTTACTTTAAAACTTAAATGAGGACACACCTCTTATGCATGCTATGTCATTGGTTATGCGTGAGTTGTCCTTACAAACATGTTGGGACAGGTTGATTGCATTAGGTGTAAATAAGTACAAAATGCTTATTTGGTTATTTTTATGTACAAATCATAATTATCACGATGTAGGTGATCACAGGTGATCACAGGTAGATACTATTGTGCAAAAATAAGGTTTTTAAAATTATAGGTTTGGGTGGCAAAGGGTGGAAAAAAAATTTCAAGCTTTTTTGTTTATGTAGGTGTCATATCGAGCTCATTTCTCCCTATTCTTTACACTACATACACGTAGAGTTATATAATTATATAAGCTTACATATTTATAAGCTTACATTAGACTTTCTAGGAATGATAAGTCGGACCTACAAAATCGGATTTTATTTTCGATCGACTTTTAGTTGGAAAACATCAAAGAAAATAATTAAAACTTTATGAATCTGTGGTCTTTCTGACCAGAAATCCGGGGTGTGATACCCTATCCTATATTTATAAAGATGTGCAAAACGTGACTGAAGATTAAAGTACCTACTCACTTAGTCATAATTACAATGGTTTTCCATAAAGTAAACAAAGCTAAAAATAAAAGGTATTAAAGACAGAAGCAGTTTCATATTTATCAATACAGAGACATGATACATAGGTATCTAAAGTCACACCACTAGGATAGGCAGAGGCATTATATTATGCGCCCTCATTTCACAATTGCTTTTTTGTTCTACGTTGTACCTAGGTGGTGTGAGCCAAAACGTGATTCAACCACCGATAACAGGTTTTCATACTAGACCGGATGTCACCCTTGATATTAACTAGTTTAATGATAATACAACCAGGGCGAAAGATATTCAGACAATAGGCTTTGTTTTGGATACATTTTTAGGACATATTAGTAAGTTGTATACAACAATATTATGGGACACATTATCATGTTGAATTTTTTAATACTTACAGCAATATCTAGTTCTAGCCCTTTGAGTTACCCGGGGCTCCCAACTGTAGGCATTAGGCAGGAAACGTGTGGTTTTTAGTCGGTAGGAGTCCGGCATAGCATCCGTGTAGGATTTTCTTCACATTAAAAAAACCCTTTGACTTTTCGTGTGACTTTTAGTTTAGAGAAATTCTCGTAGATTTTCGTACAAAATTGTTAATTTGACATGTCGTGACAAATGCATTGCAAAACTACACAGGCTGTGTAGGCTCTTTCCTATAATTTTGTTCCGTTGTTTATCGACTTCATTATTATAAGAAATTCTAGAAACGTACATACATACACATATTCACGCTTTTATCCCCGACGGTGTAGGCAGAGGCATAGTACCTATACGCCCACATTTCACCTTATAGTTTTATGTTCCACATAAAAGGTGGTGAGTCTATTGCCGTGTTGAAATGGACAGGCGCAGGTCGCCGCGACCCGTAGTACCTTCAAATTTTTCAAGCCGCCCATAGGCTTCCAACTTGGCTTAACCACAGTCATCTTACTGACAACAGGGTTTCATTTCGAGTTTTCCTTCTCTACGCAATAGATCTTTTTGCGAAAGTGTTCCCTTAGTCGCCTCTTACGAAACCCTTGGTATGTATTGGGGTGGCGACATTTTGTACTCTTACCCGTCACAACACTGGACCCCGTCGCCACACGGGGCAAAACTCTAGAAAATTTCTTGAAAAAGGGTCACAGAGAAGAAACTAAACAAACAAGTTCTAGTTCTCCATTGAATTCATCGTCAACGATTAGCGTACGTGACTACGATATTAATATTAAACATGTCGAAACTTGACCAAACTATTGACGATATTGTAGAAATTATTGCGCAAAATATAAACTCGTATGGCCTGTGATAATAAGTATTTTATTTTTAATGTAAGTCAAGTTTTAATGTTGTGCAATGGTGTAGGTATAGGATACAATATGAGTCCTGTAATTATTACTAAGCTTTAACATAGTAATTATAAGTCAATATGCGTGCCAAATAATTCCTTATAATAATATCTACCTATGCAAGTAAGTTTTATTTTTATTACAGATTTATTAAATTACTAGCTGTTGCCCGCGACTTCGTACGCGTGAAAATTGATACAATGCCAATTTGATTGCTCTCTGCTTAGCCCCTAGGATATGAAGCGTGATAATATATAGCCTATTTTAACACCCTACCCCTAGGTAATATTTGTGCAGAATTTGAATCAAATCTATTGAGTACTTTTCGAGATCCTTCCGGACAAAGCAAAGCAAACAGACAAACAGACAAACAGATAAACAGACAAACAGACAAACAGACAAAAAATTTTCTAACTATATTTTCGGCTTCGGTATCTTATGTTGAACACCCAGCGAGTATTTTTTTTTAAATATTTCCAATGTACAGTTTTGACTTTTCTATCATTTTATTATATGTATAGATATAGATGTATTGACTAGAGACATATACATTTATTGTTAAAAATTACAGAGAAACATAATTATTACATATCTATATACATTATTACTATCTAAACTAAACCTAAATAAGGCCCCCGTGGCATTGTGCCCAAAAGACTAGTAGCATTCCCACTTTGAATAGCAATACCTATTCGTTGAGCGAGAAAACTGCCAGCCCTTGGGTCACCATTGCAGTTGACTCCACAAGGTGCTTTTTCAAATTCTTGAAAAATTTTTGCGCATTGGGACCCCATGGACCTAGGGTCTCGACAACGACTGGACAAAAACGATACGATGAGTCGAGACCCTTATATTTATTAATTTTAATATTTTCAGCCGCTTCCGCTGCTGCACTGGCTTTTAATTTTGTTTTAGGAAGATGGGACGGGGCCAGAGTGTCAACACAAGTTGCATCCCACAACTAGACCCGACTAGAGACCCGTTGACCGTTGAGGCCCAAAATGCGAAATTCGGCAGTAGGTAATTCATAAAAATTGTTTCTTACTAACCGACTTCTTTTATAATAACTGCCTCGGCATAGTAAAATTAAAATTAAACTCTGGCCTCGGTTTCTCCAAATGCCTACAGTACCTATAAGGTTCTTCAAAAGGGGTCTCGGAATGTTTTTAAAAGGTCAACTGCGCGAGTGTAGCGCCTCTGGAGTTGCAAACGTCCATAGGCTACGGTGACTTCCAGTACAACCAGCGGGCCGTATGCTTGTCTACCACCTTATTAGAATAAACAAACTTTAAAAGTGCATACCAATGGTGAATATTTCACAATCATCTGATAGCGCAAGTTTCATAAAAAGGGCTAAAAAGTGAACGAAAAGATCATAAAAAAACTATTAAAAAAAAAAGTTTAAAGACATATTGTTTGTCATGCTAAAAAGGAGTAGCACAACCTATATCTCCAGACTTATACTTCAATTCTGTACTTTACCTCATCCAAGACATCGTACCTACTCTTTGGGACCCTGAGGCCCATCGGCTTAGAATAGGGCCTTATTTCCGATGGCGATGCACACAGCATCGGTACCTACTATGGACTTTCATGACTTAGCTAAGAGCCTCTGCCAATAGCCAAGAAAGATCTATTACAATCATGCTAAACATAAACAATCGAAAACCAAGTAAGGTAACGGGCAGATAAGACCTAATTAGTGCCAAAAAGATTTATTCCGATTTTGCTTAACATGGACAATCGAATACCAAGTAATGGTCAGCTAAGAGCCTCTTCCTATTGACAAGAAAGATATATTCAAATCCTGCTAAACATGAACAATCGAAAACTAAGTAATTTTCTCCTAAACGCCTCGGCCTATTGTCAAGAAAGATCTATTCCAATCCTGCTAAACATGACCAATTGAAATCCAAGTAATGGTCGACTAAGCGCCTCGGCCTATTACTAAGAAAGATCTATTCCAATCCTGCTAAATATGAACAATTGAAAACCAAGTAATGGTCAGCTAAGCGTCTCGGCCTATTGCCAAGAAAGATATATTCCAATCCTGCTAAACAAGTCAAAACCAAGTAATGGTCAGCTAAGAGCTGTGGCCTTTTGCCAAGAAACATGTATTGCAATATTGCTAAACATGAACAATTGAAAACCAAGTAATAGTCACCAAAGAGCCTCCGCCAATGCCAAGAAAGATTTATTCCAATCCTGCTAAACGTGAACAATTGAAGGCGTAGGTACTTACCATAGGTAATGCCGATGTTTTAAGTTAAATGAGGTTCAACTATGGAAATAGATATTGTAATAATGAAAATGACCATTATTGATGGCACTATTGGATAGCTTTCAATAATAATAAAAAATAGTTTCTCCATCTTTATGTCGCTAGCTAAAATTAAAAACGTTCTGACGGACTGTATTTGAGTTAGTTGAAACACAAAACAAAAAAGTCTAATACTCGTAGGCTTTTCTTACAATATAATTAGCTCACAGCTAATCTACTCTGTGTGCCACGTATTTGTAATATAAACCCGACGTTTTAATTTATCAAATAACAGTTGACCATTATTTAGCAAAAATAAATTGAGCTGTATCTTAAAAACTCGGAGACCTACATCGTAATAGCACCATTGCCTAGTTTAAAACAGATAGTTCTGCATAAAACCTTGGCTGGATCAAAAATGAGTCAGTCGCTCGAGATTATATACAAAATTATTAAGATAATAAGCGGATACGTATATTTTGATCACGAACCCATTGACAATGATCGGTACCGTGCGATCCGAGGGATGGGAAATTGTGGGCAGAAATTAATATATTATCGACATTCGATAAATCGAAAAAAAAACCTTTAGGGGACAACTAAAAGTAACTTTTATCGACTTTCCGAGAGCAGAAAGCGCCATGTATCTTAAAAATAATACTTTTGCTGTAACCTGAGTAATAAACACGAAGTTACTCAGTCTTAAAAGTCATGATTTGACATTTGCTATTAATGTAATGTAACGAAAAATAATAAATTTAAAAAGATTATTGATTTTGAAAGGTTTTACAATACAGGTCACATAAGCTAGTCTATAAAACAAACTACCTTGTGGTGCAGTGGTAGTGTATTTGAGATGCAGGCCGCTGATATTACACCGGAGTTACATACCTCACATGTATTTTGTCCGTTTTCCATTTTATGTAGGTATTATGAAATGTAGGTAATAATTATGCACATTCATATTATTGCTTAGTCTGGTTTAGATGGCACTGTGTAAAAAACATACTACATTTTGATAATCAACTTGAAGTCATCAAATAAATAAAAAAAAGCCATTTGAAGTTCGTTTTATCGATATAAAATCCCATCACTAAACACCAACTAACCTTTACTCGGCTGTATTTTGCTTTTGCAAGTTTAATCATGCTTCTCGGTTGGTTCGTGACGCAACGTTTTGCAACCCGAAACATTATTTTATCCTACAAATTGTATTCGTGTTGCCGTTGATACATTGTCCCCGAGCGTGTTCGATATCGATAACGATAATTTATTGGTTTGTGTGTCATCTCTAAGTCTCATTATAAATGAATAAATGAAAAGGTTTCCTTTAAAAACAAGTATAAACAAACTTTAATTTAAAAGTTGCATTACAGTATTAACGGTTGTTTATCTTATTTTTTATATTCAAACCTTCTAACTCTCTCAACAAATTTGGCTAAAATTTGGTAAAGGTCTATTAGCTAACATCTTATTAACATGAGGAAAACCTACAGCGATGCTATGCCGGACTCCTACTGACTAAAAGTCACACGTTTCCTACAATTAGGTAGGATACGTGTGGTTTCCAGGAGTAGTAGTAGTAGTCCAGGAGTTTCTCGGGAAACTCCAGGTAAGCCATCGAAAGGATGACCCCAGGATTCCGAACAGAAACTTGGGTTAGTACCACTGCGGTCTTATCTAGGGGAGTTCACATGCTATCCCGCGTCTTTAGGGGATTGTTCGGGTGTTATCCCGCTTTGTGGGGCGCAGCGTGTAGCATGCGTGAATCTTTCACATTACTCTGTCGTCTAGGGCCTGCTTCTATAAGAACGGTAAGCAGCCCATCCGCCGTTCCAGGCCCCCGGTCATAGAGGCCAATAGTCTTAGGCGAAATAACCAAGACCCTGGATTTACACAAGAGAATAAGTTCCTCTGCAAAACGGGAAAGACTTGAGAAGGTGGAGCTGCGGTCTCCAGCTAATATATAAATAACATAATAAACGTGTTGAGGTTCAAAAATCTCTTTTTCTTATGGAACGCAAAACCAAGTTGCGCACAACATCTAGTACCTATATTATATAGGACCAGAAAGCAGGATATCTAAGGTGAACCTAACATGATGGTGTCTTACGGTTGTGTAGGCAAGGACGGACTTCGGATGGGTGTTCCGGGACACAAGCTTTATCTAACTTAAACTTTGGCTTTAAAAAAGGGCATTGAACGTATAGAAATACCATTTCAGTACTTCTGGCAGGTAATATTTTATTTACATACATGCAGATTTTTTAATGGCGACACGGTCTAGTACACATTCATCAAAACCTTTTAAAACAGCCTGCGATGAGTCAATGGACGATGAAAAATGTGCTTTATGTCAGTAAGTAATAAATGCATACAACCATGTCACTTTACAGCTTATGCATAATGACGTCACGAGGTTAATAGTAGACGACTCAGGTCAACGACCAGCGCAATAAAAAAACCTCTATATCTGCTCTATTGTTTTCAATTTGATTATTATATGCGAACATAATAATAGCTGTGTTAATATTTAAAGTTGTTAAACTGATGACATAGTTCAGGAAATAATAGACAATTTAGTGTAGACTACAATTCTAGGCGATTCAATACTTGGTCACCCAATTTCAACAATATAATACTAAGTTATGCCCGCGGCTTCGTCTGCGTTGTGGGGTTTTCATGAACAATACGACCTTGTTTCAGGGATAAAAAGTAGTCTAATCCCAATTCTTAAGTTCTGTTCCATATCTGTAGCAACTCGCTACATATAAATGGTTTTGAAAAAACGGTACTCAAACGATGACGACTCCTCATCTGTAGGTGCAATTGTCGACAGAGGCCAGGTACTGTTACAGTCATTCTTTACGTAGTTGGGTAGTCGGATGGCAAACATTTCCAAGACTAACTAAACTTAAGTTATAAAGAGTTAAGAATGGCCTGGTTACAACGATAAACCCTGTAACTATGGATCCGATTGTCTAGAAAGCTAAATTATTCTAAGGTAACATTGGCTATAAATCATCAATTCATAATGCTACTTTACAAGGGAGCATAGCAGTAATGAATGTCAAAAACATGACTTTTTCCAGACGTTATTGTGAATACCGCGGTCTGAATGAACACGTCATGTAGTCAAAAATAAAAATCGACTCGACCAGCAATAGCAGTCATTTACGCCCTTGGCACACCTCCGCCGCGAAACCAGAACAGCGGAACCGCTGAATGAATTCCGCTGTGATCAAGTGTGGATTGAACAGCGGAACTGGGCAACGGAACCTGACACGAGTTAGTCGATGTGACGCTATCGCAATTTTATCAAATTATTTTTATTACATGGATGACTTAATAAATACATAAAGGGTCTATTTCTGATGGCTTGAAGTAGTTTTTCCGTGAACTTTACGTCCATTTACTGAAAAAATATTAGTTTCGCCGTTCCGCTCTGTATTTCTGTCAATTTTGACAAACCGACGCGTAGACAACGCGGCACCGCAATAACAAGACAGAGGAGCAGATTGGCGAAACCGTGCGGTGAAAGAGATAGAATGATTGAATGATTGAATGGGCCACTGAGGATATACATAAAAGTAGACAAAAACTGTATGAACTATACTCAGAAAGACAGCTTAATAGAACAGATGAATTTCTAAATTATGTTAAAACTTATTCAAAAAAGTTTAAAGCAGACTGCTTAGCAGCCAAAAGAAAGTATATAAGTAATAAAATTCTCAATAGTGTAGACAAAGTTAAATCTACTTGGAAAATAATTAACGCAGAAAGAGGCCAAGCAAAATCGAATGATAATAATTTTAAACTTAAAGTAAATGGTAACATAATTACAACAGATGCCGAAGTCGCTAACGAATTTGAACAATTTTTTTCTCGAATTCCAGTAGATTTGACCAGAGCCCTAGGTTCTTCTACCCCAATAGCAGAATCCTTGTTGAAAGCAAATGTTCCTTGCTGTAATGAAATATTTAAATTCAGTAAAATTAGTATACACACTGTCATAAAAACTTTTAAATCTTTAAATATTAAGAAAACTGCTGACCTCTGGGGAATTTCTGTACATTTAGTTAATTCGTTAATTGAAATGGTTGCCCCTGAATTATCAATAATATTTAATAATTGTGTTGATAGTGGTGTGTTTCCTGACTTAATGAAGTTTAGTAAAATAACTCCTCTGTTTAAATCGGGTAGCACCTCAGATCCGTCCAATTTTCGTCCTATTTCTGTACTACCCACGTTTAGTAAAATCTTTGAAAAGGTAATGCTTAATCAAATGCAAAATCATTTTAATACAAATAAACTATTCCATACTAAACAATTCGGTTTCACGCGAGGTCGGTCTACCACGGATGCTGGCATCAAATTGTTAGAGTGTATATATGAGGCCTGGGAGGAGTCGTATGATGCTTATGGTGTATTCTGCGACTTATCTAAGGCCTTCGATTGTGTCCAGCATCAGACTTTAATTCAAAAACTTGATCATTATGGAATCCGGGGGACGGCCTTGGATTTAATTAGTTCTTACCTTAGAGATAGAGTACAGAGAGTAGTTATAAATGGTAAACAGTCAAATGGTTCTGCTGTAACAATGGGGGTGCCTCAGGGTTCAATTCTGGGACCTTTTCTATTTTTAGTGTACATAAATGATCTCCCTCACCTTATAAGAGACGATCACGAGGTAGTTTTGTTTGCTGATGACACATCTTTAATATTTAAAGTTGAACGTGGACAACGCGATCTTGACGAAGTAAACAATGCCCTCTCTAGGGTAGTCCACTGGTTTAACGCTAATAATTTATTGTTAAACGAAACTAAAACAAAATGTATAAGATTCACCTTGCCAAATGTTAGGCTCGTTAACACCAGTATTAGGATTAGGGATGATCAAGTAGAATTGGTCGATGAAACTGTCTTTCTGGGCATAAAGTTAGACTCCAACTTGCAGTGGGGGCCTCATATCGAGAAAGTCTCGGGCAGACTGAGCTCTGCAGCCTATGCCGTTAAAAAGATCCGACAACTGACAGACATTAGAACAGCGCGTCTTGTCTACTTTAGCTACTTCCACAGTGTCATGACCTATGGCATACTATTATGGGGTAACGCTGCCGACATCGAATGTATCTTTGTGTTGCAGAAAAGGGCTGTCCGGGCTATCTATGGTATGGGGTTTCGGGAGTCATTAAGAGAAAAGTTTAAGGATATCAACATCCTTACTGTGTATTCACAGTACATATATGAAAACTTATTATATACTCATAAAAATAACAGTAAATTTATTAAAAATAGTGATATCCATAACCTAAACTTAAGAAATAAGAATAAATTGGCTGTACCTAGATTTAGGCTTAATAAAATAAGCAATTCTTTTGCGGGTAATTGTATTCGAATGTACAATACATTGCCGACAGCCATAACAGGTTTGTCAGTTAATAAATTTAAAAAACTAGTAAAGCTTAAATTGTGCCAGAAAGCTTATTATAGCATTAAAGACTTTCTAGAAGACAAGACTGCCTGGCAGTGACACGAATTGCTCCTTTCTACATTTAAAAAAAAAACTGTATTAGATACTAAGATGAATAAGAGGGACCGGACTGAGTTTCTTGGGGTGTTCTTCTCAGTCTGTAGCATTTCCGAACCCCCGGTAGAGTCACAAAAATTTTGACAAACCTAAATAATTTTTAAAAAATTTCAAAGGGAATAAATTTTATTTTATTTTATTTTATTTATTTCATTTTATTTTAGAAGATAGTTAAATCTATGCATTAGAACAGGCGGTTTTGCTAGTGTTCCGCTCCTCCTACATGTGACAGAACTTGGCGGAATTACTGCGGTTCCGCTATCATGGTTTCGCGGCGGAGGTGTGCTAAGGGCGTTACAACACACCCTAGGTATAGTTTGGAAAGATTAAGGAAGATCTATTGTCAAGATGAAGTACCACCAACTTCGACTCTTGAGGTATAAAAATTCGTGATCATAAACTCAAATGATTCAATTCAAACCAGCTCATGTATGAAATCAATCGATGAAGTCAACCCATCATTA
Source organism: Miltochrista miniata (assembly GCA_933228765.1). Lineage (NCBI taxonomy): Eukaryota > Metazoa > Arthropoda > Insecta > Lepidoptera > Erebidae > Miltochrista > Miltochrista miniata. Next base: position 2,167,618 of record OW121765.1, on the reverse strand, counting down.
CAAATGAATAATCACTATAATTAAAACCGCGTAACTGATTCAAGTTCATATACGCCCCGCACAGTCCCGCCTCGGGCCACAGCAATGTTTAATTAAATTGTTAAAATAAATTAAATGTTACATAAAATATGCGAGCTATTTGAAATTACTATTATTATATTAGAGTACAATGTAGATACATTATCATATAAGCCATTGATCCCTATTGCCAGTAAAATGACAGTTTTTAACCCGGTTGAAGACCCCATGAACGGCGGTTGAAAAAATTTTCAACACCGGGCAGTCAATCTCTCTCTCTAATTATAATCTCTCTCTAATCTCTGTCTGTCTATTTCAGCAATTAGCACAGTTCTTTTTTTTAACGTGAGGAAAATCCTACAGGGATGCCATGCTGGACGCCTATCGACTAAAAATAACACGTATCCTACCTAACAGCCTACGCTTGGGAGCACGAGGTCTCCTAACAGACCTACGATTACGACCATGACCTCACCTAGGTTTCAGGTCCTATCCCACGTCTTTAGGTGGTTTTTGGGTGTCATTCCGCTTCTTGGGGGGGCATGCGGAAATCCCTCACGTCATGCTGTCGTTTAGGGCTTGCTTCTGTAAGGCCCGTGAGCAGCCCCCTCACCGTCCTCAGGCCCCCGGTCATGGAAGCCGAGAGTCAATAGCGCTTATTATTAAAAATTACATTATTAAAAAAATGACTGTTTTGTTTTTAGAAACTCATAACCGTTTTGTTGTTCATAACTGTTTCTTTCATTGCAGATAATTATCATAATTTTCTTATCTGTATTGTTTTTCATAACGGTAGTTATTCAAAATGATAATTACATAAGTACTTATAATGTGAAATGATTCAGAGATGTCAGGGTGGGGGCGCTGTTAGCTGAAATACAGGTATTAAGCCTAGTTCAGCAGCAGTTGCCTGCACCGGATACAAATTTTTGGATGCTGTAATATTATCAGTGTAATAATTGTTGTTGACATGTCTAACTTTTTGTGCCAAATAAAGATAATAATGTTGATTGTTTATATTAAAGGTTGGTTTGTTGTGTGTTTGAACTTTTTTATTTTAACATTATACGAAGGTATGAAAAAAGTGTATTTGGATATCAACCCTACTTCCTTCCTTCAAAAGAACTATAAAATTGTTCCCTTCCATAATCTTCACTTGCCCCACTCTCTGATGACCGTTCTGTCTTCTTCATCACAATCTCTCCACCACAGTCACCACATTATAACCTCTTTCATTGTTATGCTGCATTCCGGCTTATCTGAGGGTACTCATTGTCGATATCGGATCATTAGTGTACTTGATTGTTATTATGTCTTTGGAGCTACAACTAGTATCAAGGAGACGCTTAATCTACAAATGTGGATATCGCAGGTAATAATCCCCAATCTAACAACTGGAGATATCATCATTTTGAAGGTGAAGATAGCAAAAAGTCCCTCGAGACGATCTCCTTTAAATATTGAGCAACCAAAATTAGTACATCATAAATAGGACTATAAAAAGGATATCAGAATATAGGCACTGTATAATATAGGTGACAAACAGTTCCTGGATTACTGACGTTGATGTAACGTGTCCCTTTATAATGGAATTGTAAATAAGACTCTATAAATAATTATGAACAACAGGAGACCAAAAGTCTGGTGTCCCCCAGCTACAACGTCAAGCAAATTCAAGGTAAGGTTACATGACCTGCGGTTCATATTTATTTATATCATGAAACATGAAAGCTTAAGTTCTTATAGCTCTATAGTCATCACCACAATACATTGACTCCTTAAAGGAAATCTGGCAAGGTTAGCCAACACTTATAAGTAATTTTGTTTCAAAATAAGTTTGTCGTGACATGACGTACTGTGTACACAGGTACTTCATATTTTCTGAAGAAAATTATGATGTGCACTTATAAATTTATATTTAAGAACATGACTTATTTATAATTTAAAGGATTAGGTACCTACTAAAAGTTATTTGTGGTTATTTCTGTAGACGATAACTGAAACTCATTAGTCTTACTTAATTATATATTTATATACGTAATTCTGAAAACATAAGATAAAATGATAACACCCTTCACTTTAAAAAAGACTGCACTAGTTTAATTTGTCTGCTGTGGCAACTTCTGAACGGATGGAACCAATTTTCATGAGAATTATTTGATTGAAAGACGATGTGCACGTGAATCTTAGCTAAAGATTATGAAGATCAACATGAATGGCTGACACATCTGCAATTCTGCAAGTCCGTTTGGTCTGAAATTTGATATACTATTGTTACTTTGATGATATTTTCACGACTTGATAACCTGAAACTTGATGATATGACAAGTAGATAGTGTACGAGATACTCCAGTCTTTAAAAATGACAGCAAATGCAATAATAATGAATTGCAAATATGACTGTATGTTTGATGTTTGGATTTATTCGAATAGTTTCAGATTAAGGGGTAATTTAATTTTTAAAGTAACAAGTTGTTATTTATTAGACAACGTAGTATTCAAACAAATATTAAACAAGAAGCCGTAAGACGGTCTCACCCGACTGCCCCTCTAACGTTTATTGTGAAAGTGAAAGTTCAATCCGATTAAAGTCGTCATTTTTGTTTTATTTACAGATGATCCACGTGACCTAGTGACGTAATTTAATGCAAAGGAGTCACAGACTACAGACACAAATCTCGCCATAAGCCCCTCTGCAATCTATTTTATAGAGAGGGGCTAAAAGGATAGAAAAAGAAATAGGACCTGACCTTTTTTTAGGGTTTCGTAGCCAAATGGCAAAAACGGAACCCTTATAGATTCGTCATGTCTGTCTGTCTGTCCGTCCGTGTGTCACAGCCATTTTTCTCAGAAACTATAAGGCCTATGATATTGAAACTTAGTAACTAGGTGTATTCTGTGAACCGCATTAAGATTCTTAAATGAAATTGAAAAAGAAGCAGTAAATTTTGGGGGTCCCCATACTCAGAACTGAAACTCAAAATTTTTTTTTCATCAAAACCATACGCGTGGGGTATCTATAGATAGATCTTCAAAAATGCTATTGAAGTTTTTAACATCATATTTTTCTAAACGAAATAGTTTGCGCAAGAGACACTTCCAAAGTGGAAAAATGTGTGTCCCCCCCCCTCTAACTTCTAAACTAAGAGGATGATAAATCTAAAAAGAATATATGAAGTACATTGCCATAAAAACTGCCAACGAAAATTGGTTTGAACGAGATAGAGCCAAAGACTTCTATATAAACTGAATAGAAGTCTTTGGATAGAGCTAGTAGTTTTTTTTAATTCGTCATAAACCGCAATTTTCGGTTAGAAAAATCACTACCACTGCTAACGTGTTAAAACATCAATCAAAGTTACAACGAACTATGAAAACTTTTGTATTATGTTACTTGCTGCTACGAAACCCTTCATGGGCGAGTCCAACTCGCACTTGGCCGGTTTATTTAAAACTGTCATTGGACCTGAGAGCCTTTGCCAATTCTGTAAGCGTCTTATTCTTATTCAATAGATGCGACAATAAACGTGACATAACAGTTAATGAAGCGTCACTTGGGTTATAGACAATGTTGCCAGGTAATTCCCTACTCAAACTCGATTTTTCGAAACGGTGACTACGAAGAACATATTATGGTATGGATCAGTCAGCAAATCTTGCGGTCTCGTTTCACTGTACAGGAATATCCTGGGAAAAACCTTAGACTAAATATACGGCCTACTATTTTTACGATGCGGTTAGGTTGGGAAATCTGTGAGTATGACGTAGAACTGTAGGTAGGTACGACTGTGCAGAAAAAAAATTGTGCAACAGTTTTTAAAGTCAAAATGTTTTTTTTTACATTGAGACATTTGACTGTCTCCGTAGCGACTTCGGTACGAGTTGTAATCGCCTGCCAAGCTGAGGTCCTGGGTTCGATTTGCCAAATATTTTTGTAATCCACAAATGTTTGTTTTAGAGTTCGGGTGTTTTCTATGCATAATACGTAAGTATTTAAAAAAATATAAAAGTATTTCTATCAGTCGTCTAGATCCCATAGCACTAGCTAGCTTAGTTTGGGCCAGATGATGTGTGAGAATGTTCAACAATATTACCTGTCTCTCCTTGATTGCATTTTTGGATGTGTAATATCTGTTCAGGCTGTTTAAATTTGGTGTTCAGAATGGTGTTAGATTTTCTCATAAAGGTGTTCCTGGTGACGGCAACAGGCTTGTCTTCTTTTTCCGGCCTTCAGAAGGCACGTTAAGCCGTTGGTTCCGGTTGTGAGTAATATGCTAGTTGTTAAGTCAAGTTGAAGGTCTTTTGGGCGTTTGAAAAGACCGGTTCCTTGTACATTGCAGATTCCTCATTCAGAGGTTGCAACTGGAGTTCGAAGTATATCACGGGCAAAACTGTGAGGCACAGCTAGTCGTTATTAATCTCTACTAATACTATAAATACGAAAGCAACTCTATCTGTCTGCCTGTTACGTTTTTACGCCTAAATCGCTGAAATTTGATGAAATTTGGTATAGACATAGTTTGAGTTCATGGGAAGGACGTAGGTTACTTTTAACTGATTGCACAAAAAGAAGGGTAATGATGACGAAGCCGCGGGGAACAGCTAGTATTGTATAAAATGCAAATTCATATCTCAACAATTATTTTACATACATAAAGTTACATAACAATAAAACAAAAACGACGTAACTAAATCGTAACACACTCAACTCCATCACAGTTCATTGCCACGAGATTATAACTTAAAGCAAAAAAGTTGCATTGTTAAGACCAACATAACATATTAAATCCACATTTAGAAACACCTTTTCAGTTGAAAAACAAAACTGATTTTTCAATGCATTGCCGTTCGCTGGGTGCAGTGAACATAATGTTATTCACTCGAGCATCGAACTCATGTCCTTGGCCTCAGCAAGCCTACGGCGATGGGCGACAAGCGACAACGAATATGCTCTACTGGATAAGCCTTAGGATGCTGTATCTATGACGATTGGGTTTTTGAAAAAAATTGCTGGGATATCACAAAAATCGTTTGTCTGTAAAAGGTTTACTATTTTTTGCAAATGGAATATTATATACCATTTTGCATTGCGCCTACATATTGTAGATGTGTGCAGTATTTCTGAAGATTACAAGGAAGTGGTGGCAAGTTTCAAGTACGTGACCTTCGCAAATTCTTCAATTTTGTTGATACAGTTATCCTCTACGATGAAAGACTTCTTCGGATATCTTTACTACAAGTAATGGTAAGGGGCTCTACATAAATGAGCACTGCTTTTTTATACCATTAAAGTAGCAGGCAAGCTCCTGATCAAAAATAGCATAAAAGTACATAGTTAAGCTAGCTTGTGGATGTTTACAACAACCTTTCAGAACACTTTTAAAAACTCAACATAGAAAACGTTTTGGAAAATCGAGACAGGGAATTAAGTTTAGGTGATCGTAAAAAGAAGCCCCTGTCGAACCTTGAAGTATAAGAACGCTACTACACAATGAGAGAGGATAAACACCCCCACCTGATAAATAAATCATACCATATTAACTTCGATAAAGGGTTCCAATTTCATTTTACTCAAATTTACCTTCGTCAAAAACGTCATTTTTGAAGAAGGTAGAAAGAAATCTGTGTATATTCTACGGATTTTCAATAAACTGCTGTAGTTTTTGGACCAGTAACAAACCTAGGAGATTCGCAATACCTGTTCGACGTATTTAGTGTTATTTAGGTATTTAAATTAAAGAACCTGAGTTACCGTTCTGTTTCTTTACGTGTTTTCTTGACTCTCTGGGCAACTAAATCACCATTTAACACGCCAAACCGAAACCTTGACTCCTAGAAATTTTAAATTCTTGCCATTAAATACCCAGTAATTATCGGCCTTAATGACCGGGGGCCTGAAGACGGTGAGGGGGCCTGCTCCCCGTCCTTACAGAAGCAGGCCCCAGACGACAGCGTGACGTGAGGCATTTACGTACGCCCTCCCTAAAAAGCGGGATAACACTTGACTTCCCCCCTAGGTGAGGCCGCAGTGGTAGCCGTAGGTCTGTTGGGAGTCCTGGGGTATCCTTCCGAGGGCTTACCCGGGCTCCCAACCGTAAGCTGTTTGGTAAGTGTGCTTTTTGGTCGGTAGGAGTCCGGCATAGCAACCCTGTAGGATTTTTCTTACGTTAAAAGAAAAGGCACTAAGAAAGAAGTTTCGTTATACACCCCTAAGAGAGAATATAGGGGTTTAAAGTTTATCGAACTATGCCACAGGTAAATGTGGTAAACATAGGTAGTTTGCAACAATACAGTCGTTAATAGGTACCAGGTCATAAACGACATCATAATATTTCGCATTTATGACCTGGGACTAATCATCATTTTGTTTACTTTAGGCAGTTGGTCCAGTGTTAAATGTGTGGAAAAGAACTAATATATAAGCTTCAGATAATACAATCTATTAATTTTGCGGTGTTTTTACATACGCATCATAAATTCAAACGATAATTTTTACAGATATGATTTTTTAAGCACATTGTTAAAAGCTCCGGAGTATTTTGCTCTTTTGTTAAACACCCAGTGTTCGGTTAAATAGATGTAAATTTTTGATTGATTTGATTTTCCAGTTTTTTACCAATGTAAATTATTGTAAATCTATTAGTGACAAATAAAATAAATAAATAAATTGGCGACCAGGTTTTGTAATTCTATAATAATGTACCTAATTGTGAGATCAGAGGTTTTATTTCCCCCTATAAGATAAGCACAATAATAAGACGAAAGGTAAAGAAATAAGCCATACAGAATAGACAACAAGACTTTTGTAATGCGAATGCAAACTGACACGATTTTAACTATCTAAAATGCAATCACAGCATAACATTATATTTGTGTACGTCGATGCATAATCCTGTATGCATGTCGGAAACGCGAATTAAAATTTTACCAAATATTGTTTAAAAGTATTAATTTTCATCAAAGAGCCACTTCCATTATTCAGTAGGCACTATGTAGTAGGTATCTTCAAAGTGTCAAAGGGGAAAGCCCCCTTTTGTATTAGGTATCTCCTACGTAACAGACTACACCACAGCTACATAGATGCCTATTAGTCAATTAGTAACTGGAATAGGTAACTACTAAATTGGTACATACATATTTTAATTATGAGATTTTTCATTCTTTGTTTCCAAACCAATAACGTACCTAATAAAAAATATTTTATTATCTATGCAAAGGGGTTTTAAAGTATGTAGACGATTCTTAATGTTTGGTTTCATTCAGTCAAAACTTGGTACAATTTTACTACTATCGTAATAAAACACAAATATTTTTACAACATTCTACACTGAAAGTGACCTACCATACAAAAATGTACTAACAACTACCAACTGGAACTGAATGATGGTAACTTTCAACCAAGCCTATTATCTCATTCGGCGGTATTTTTGAAAACCAAAAGCTTCAGAAAATTCTCGTCTAAAGTCACCATAGCCGGTACTTTCAAAGGAGGTACGTGAAACGAGAAGTTTAAATTTTCAATCACGTTCCTACGTTACGCTATACCGCTACTGGTCAATAACTAACACAACATTAAATATTTAGTCCAACGCGGAAGTCGTGGCCAGGATATCACGATTTTGAACACGACTCGAATCTAGCCCTTGGGCAAGAACTCACCATGACACGCAGACATTTGTGACTTAGCCTATGGCAAATGACCAAGTGGGTAGATGCTACCTACCCACCTAAGTAGGACCTCAAGGCAACCCATTTCTATGATAGAAATCGTACCAAGTGATGGAAAAAGCGGCTAGATTCAGTACACGCATTCATTATGTATGTATGGGGTTTAGAGGGTTAGTGTTTCATAAGTCCATAATTATGCTACAGTGGCCGATTCCCATCAGGGCAGTCGTATGCTTGTCTGCGGCCTTAGTTGTCATAGTCCACATTTTGCCAGTCGTATTATTAGTCCCATGTAGGAGACGACAACTCTCCATTTATTTTATTTTGTGGAAAGTTTATACAAACACGAGTATTAGTAAGATTTTGAGAAGTTAGATGGTTTATTAGAATGAACCTTCCTCGCGCAGATAGTATTGAGATGACTGGTAGCCCGCCTTGTAATCAGAGCTGAAGTTTGTAATAAATAATGGTTGTTGGACGGGGACTCACGGGGAGTTTACGTATCTGGTTGCTATACAACACTGGATATTCCGACAGGGTCTGAATTTTGCTATGTACATACTATCATTTCACCGTCCCTATAAAAAAAATACATTTACTCTGAGAAATACCGAAAAATGTTCATTGTTTTATTTTATACTGAAAATCTGAAATTTTTGAGCCGCACAAGGCTTACATTATCTTAAAAGTTCCACTACTTTTCTATAGATGGCGCTGGCAACCGCAACATTTCCTCCATAACTATGAGAAGTCGAATGTCCCTGTTTTCGTATCCTTCGAACTGTGTTGGTGGCGAACCTTAACATCATATTGGACGTCGGGCATCCACTTCTAAGTAACGCTCAATTCTTGTAAGTACAACATGAAGAACCATGAATATTTCGATGATATTGATGATATAATAATACCTTTATCATCAAAATATTGCTGTTTCATACGATACTTTTGAACGCATGTGTAGAATTGTCACTGGAACGAACATGAACAGGAAGGTCACTTCTACAATTCTTTTGAAACCTGATGGACCGAGGACCTGGGAACGGTCTCGGGGAGTGAGAATCGTATATTGTGTGTAATTTGGAAGAGGTTTAAGTCCTGCCGTGAACTGACATAGGCTGAGTTGACTTCTACAACACTTTTCGAACAGTATTATTTTAATCTTACTTAAAGCTTTCACAGTGAAAATCAAAACATCAACGTCCGTCAGTATGTTAGAGTTCTGTAAGTAGGTTCATAATTCTTTCTCTTACTGTGTCGTGATAATTTTGTAGTCCTATTCAAACTGTGTTAACTAAAGTAAGATTGAAATAATATTGTTAGAGATGTTAGGTAGTAATCTGACAGAACTAGCTATTAAAAATCTAAATGAACATGTTGACATCACAGGTGCCGCTACCTGCCACAGGTAGTAGTTGGTGACCTGACAACCCGTTCTTATCTCAAGGCTGCGGAGATTGGGTGAAACAAACGGACATTAGCATGTTTTGTAGAGAACAGGTCACGACATGTTACGCCTATGTTTGCAATTGACAAGACGTAAGCACGAGTACCTAAAGATTGAGTTTTAAAAGTTGTGGTAAAGCTAATGGTTCATTTCTTTAAAATTAACCAAACTACATAAATACTAAAAAGAAAGCCAGATCGTTCTCACCAGACTGTCCTTCTCTAACACGTTTATTGTGAAAGTTCAATCCGATTGACGTTGTCATTTTTGTTTTACTTCAAACTTTGAACAGATGACCCACGTGACCTAGTGACGTAGTTTAATCCAACAGAGTCGCAGACTCTACATAAGCCCCTCTGCACTCTATTTTATAGAGAGGGGCTAAAACGAGGTGCATTCAAACGTCGAACTTAAAGAACTTATAAGAATAGAATAATTATTAACCCTTAAGCCAATGAGTCCATGGCTAATGGCTATAAACGACGCGGCATCTCAATTTACAGAGACAGAGCCAGGTCTAAATTTAAAAAACTAAAGAGACCACTGTGGTTGACTATTCTGTCAAGATAAGACTCAAATTGATTTACAGATTAATCCATCTTATTGATGTAAGCAAGGCGTGTACTAAGAAAGGACACCCTTGAAAATTTCTGCTTTAAAGAAGTCATAAGTAATACGTATATTATAGGTTCGAATATCCGTCTCAACGAGAGAATCTATCAAACGATTTTCACACGGTTTTCACCATGTATGGAGAGGTCAGCGATAATTCTGATGCGGGTGAAGTCACGGGCGTCCGTTAGTAATAATATAATTGCATGTATTACATCACCAAGTGGATCATCTTAATAAACCAAGGGCCATCAGCACCGGACTGACTAACAGAACGTTTAGCAATCTGCGATTACTGAAGATATTATCTTAGCACGATTAATGGTCGGCCCTTTATCCAATGTCGATAACCGTGGCGGAACGAAACTGTGCAGACCAGTCTTTACCCAGTACAAATTCTACTTTACCACAGAAACAATAAAGTTCTATTTACAATGCATTATTATTGTGATTTGAAAGATTTTTACTCACATTCAATTTCGTATCGTAGCTCAGGTATAATTAAAGTTCAAATTTGATTGCAACTAGATTTCTAAATAATAGCCTACGTGCATGGCCAGTTGTAAGTCCTCAGGGGACAATAGGTAGGTCTGCAACAAATATATCTTGGAAACGAGACAATTTAAGGTATAAGTGGAATATTAAATGCGTCAGGAAGCAAGGTCTTTATTGTGAGGTATGGCACTGACAGTTTATGGTTATGCCTAATTGATTTAAAGTCTGGATTTCAAGCCACTGGCAGTTTCTTCAAAGTAGCTTCAACCACAGAAAAAGTTACGACCTGTAAATACTTATTTTGAACTTTAACGTGTCACAAAGTTCTTTAAACTATTATAATATCAAAAGTGACTTGTTTCGTAAGTAGTTTGATACTTATTTTACAAATTTAACAAATTACTCAGCTTAAGACTAAAACCTGCCAAGCGCAAGTTAGATTACCTCACAAAAGGTATATTTAAAAAAATATTTATTTTTTGTTACAGCAGCAACATTGACGCATAATCTGTAAAAATTTCAGCCCAATAACTATTACGGTTCATGACCTGATGACGGACAGGTAGATGGACAGTGAAGTCACAGTAATATCCGTTTTTACCCGTTGGGCATGGTACCCTAAAAAAAAAAGATATTTCTACTTATTTGCTTTTCTAACCGCCAATTACCCAAAAAGTTGGCTTTAGAATTACCTTTCTACAAAATCAATGTGCCTAGGTGTACCTGAATCGTTAAGCTGCCATTCAAGAACTCGATGTTAAGCCCCTTAAAAGTTTGTCCTCGTGAAACTTTCCAATCAAATTTCGGTATAAGCTAATTGAACTTCGGGCTGCAACTCTCATACTTAAATGCCAGTTAATAATTTTGAAACAGGTTTATGTAGAATGATTTTGTAATTTGGAAAAGTTAGTATACCTGCTAAGAAATGACAAGATTTTCATCTTGATGTTCTCCTTTTAGTACTCTATATATGCCAACTGGACATATGGAACCAAGACCTAGCCCCTAAGAGTGATACTAAGTGAGAGGCTTGCAGTCGCCTTGAGGGCAATCAAATGGAGAAGGCTATCCCCGGAGTGTCCCTTCGTGACCAGATTCGCAACGAGGAAATCCAAAAGACTACCGACATAGTTGAAAAAATCACCCAACCTAAGCAGCAGTTAGCGGGCCATATTGCATGTAGAACTAATGGCCAACGAGACTGAAAAGGCTTAGTGCGGAAAACGCAAAGTAGATGAGGGTAATAGGAGAGAGGAGGCTTATGCCTAAGAGTGGGCGTCAAATCGGCTGTGATGATGACGATGATAACAATATTTACTAAAAAAAAATATATCCAAGATTGCGAATACAGCAAATCGCTACATTGATTTTTTTAAGATTAGGAAAGAAATAGTTGTGAGCACATATTGTATATCAATTTTGTATGTTCTTGTCAGCCGGAAGCTTTAGTAAAATATTTTCGTTGTCGTCTCTACGACTAAAAATTACATAATCGTAGTTAATACCTACTAGGTAACCAGAAACACTAAATTATTTTACTAGGAAATCATAATCTTTTGATGCCAATTCAATCTTGATGATATTAACGTCTTTCTTAGAAACGATAATATTTTTTTAACATCGAGCGAGACATTTGTCGACATTTGAAATTCAACTTAAACCTTAAAACAATACGGTGTAAAATTTATTACCGTCACTACGTGAAGACTATCTTAAAAGTAACTATGTCTAAAGAGTGGAAAAGCTTATAATATTGAATTGAAATGTTTTAATCTTTTGGAGTTCGCTGATTGGAACATATTACATGGTAGGGATTTATTTGAATTAAGAAGAAAGGTTCGTCAGAGTCTGATTTAGGTCACTCCTCAAGATTTTCAGGGATGTAATTGGAAATTTGTCAGTGATTTAACAAACTGACTACTATTGCTTCATATTTTCTTCTTTGATTCAACAGGCTCACCATTAAAAGAACAAAATGCAGGCATATAGGTAGTACGCTGCTGCCTACTCCTTCAAGAGAAAAGAGAAGTTTTTTCTCAACGATCGAAAACAAACTTTTGGTAAACGACTCTGAAACTGTTAGTCGAAAGTTGTGCTAAATCTATACTAATATTATAAAGAGGAAAGATTTGTTTTTTTGTTTGTTTGTTTGTATAGGCTCTGGAACTACTGGACCGATTTGAAAAATTCTTTCACTGTTGGGAAGCTACACTTTTTGCGGTAAACATAGGCTATATTTTATTCCCGTATTCCCACGGGAAATACGCGGGTGAAACCGCGTGACGTCCGCTAGTAATAAAATAAGCTCCTTATTTCACCCCAAACTCATTTAATAGAGCTTACAGATAAAAATATGGTAGTAAAATCCCTCTCACAAAGACTGTTTTTATAAGATAATAGCAACTTATCTTATCAACGCATAATCTAGTTATACTATATTATTGTTTGTCTTGTCACAATGATACTATAAAACTTGACATTCAATGTTCTTTTAAAAGTTCTTTAACCTTAATAAAACAATTGTACCCAATGATATTTAAGTAAAGATATGCTACCTTCATACAAAACAGCATTCAGTTATTGTTGAGTTATAATTTCACGTGCTTACCTATCGGTACCTATTAGATTTCATCTATGAATGCGATAGAGGACACAAAACATTTAAAACAGAGAGGGATAGCTATCTGTGTCGTTTCGCACACAGCAGCCGACCACAACACGACTTGTTTCGCTCGCAGCTATTAGCCGACTAAATGGAATTATAACAATTGTGTGACTTTGTCCGCAACAGTTTTTGAGCGGTAATGCGATATCTACCTCTTTTATACTATAACATCATTGATTGTACCGAATTGAAGTTCTGGGTCAAGCTCGGTTTGACAAAACAAAGTCTATTGCCAAGGATATCTGTGGTATCTATAGTCTTTGTCACCTTCTAAAGTAGGACCCTAAATTAGACTTAGTAGGTAGTATAGTAGATTAGAAGCCCCAAATAATTATGAAAACGTGTTACAGCAGTATTACCAAAAATGTTTTTCACTCGGCTTACTCACTGCAATACTTGATTGGCACATAAGGTTTTAGACAGTTTGGGACTATCACACTTTTATTTAAAGAACAAGTAACTTAGTTGTCAAATATTTTTAGACATCAAAAAAGATAAAGTTTTAATAGAATGTCACTACGCAGAAATAGAGCAAACGGGTTACTTGGAAAACCGTTACCACGAAACACTAAATGAACTATCCTAGGCTTAGGGATCGTCGATGTTTAGTAACATACAAAAAGAATACACATGAATTGGTAATCCTTCATGGAACAATATATTTAGGTATTGCATGTTGAATAAATAACACCTCAAAATTTGATTCTGATAGTTTTCGTCTTATCCGTTTAAAAGAACTTACACTCGTTACCTTCAATCAACTTTCTCTATCCAAAGGTTGCCTGGTAGAAATTGCTTTTTAGCGATAAGGCTTTCCATTGTACATCTTCTTGCACTGTAATTATGTACCATAATTTTATTTACTTGGCGTACAATAAAGTGTAAAATAAATAAATAAATAATAAAAGTAATCATGATCATGGCGCTTGCAGCAGTACCAAAATGTCATAAATACCAATAGACATGGTAATTAGGTATGCTAATAAGTAATTAAGTACTACTTTTTATTAAAATTGCTATACAATTTACCATTTGAATTCTAGTCTTGTCAGATGGTTCTTATTATTAAACTCCATTATAGACTATTTACAAGTTATCTTTGAGATTTAATTGAAGTAGTTGCCTAGCTAATTTTGTCACAAGTATGCTACACAGGTTTCAGATAACTCATTTAATTATCTCTCTAATTAAAACGCGGATCTTGGCAACAAAAAGCAACAATTGAAATACGACTCCTCCATACTGATAGCAGATACTCATCTGAGTACAAAGAGGCATTCAATAAAGCATTTAAAATTAAATATTCAATTAAGCGAACAATCAGGGGTACTCCAGAGACAATTAACAGAACTTAGTCAATCAGCCATCTTACCCAACAAATGGGGTAGTGATAAGATCTTTGGGGTCCGTACAATTACTGTACAATCTACAGACAAATCAACGGGTACCGCACAAATAGATTTTATGTCTTAAATGTTTGGTTCAAGAGTTTATTTCTGGTGAACTTAAATCACAATATCATTCGCTACCGATACGTCATTGGTTCTGTGTACATTGCAAATTAAATGTAAACCTTGATACCTTAGTGGCAATGATAGCTTTGAAGTAGCGAATATATTTTTCACTTTAAAACTAAATGTTGTGCCTGTGTCAGAATCATTACGTAGAATTATGTACAACTTTATATTATTATAATGATGGTATACAACAAAACCCTCCCGTGGGGCGACGGGTAAGAGTACAAAATGTCGCCACCCCAATACATCCCGAAGGTGTCGTAAGAGGCGACTAAGGGAACACTTTCGCAATAAGATCAATTGCGTAGAGAAGGAAAACTCGAAATGAAACCCGTCAGTAAAATGACAATCGTTAAGCAGAGTTGAAGGGCAGCTTGTCCATTTCAACACGGCAATAAGCTCACCACCTATTACGTGGGACATAAAAATGAAGGGTAAAATGTGGGCGTATACTATGCCTCTGCCTACCCCTTGGGGGATAAAGGCGTGACTAGTTATGTGTGTATGTTTACAAACATTTGTGTATAATAAAAAGGAGCACAGTTGATACGACTTGCTAAGATCTGAAACTACTTATTATTTAAAATGCGAGAGATATATATTTTAGTATAGTTACTAGCTACCGCTCTCGCCTGTGGCTTAAGTTTTCCACATTTACTAGCAATAAATATTTATAGTTCCGTCAGACTCCGGGATTAAGACGAAACAACACAAATATTGTTTCAATACACTACTTTAGCGTGGTCACTTTGAACGCGATTGTTTCAAGCATTTTACGAGAGCTAGCGGTAGATATAAATTCGTTTCATGTCTGATCCTCGTTTTAATGATCTATTAAAAGCTTTTCCGTAGAAATGACTGAGGACGTGTACAATTTATTGGCTCAACGTTGAAATAGATTTTTAAACCTTTAGAGGAATTTATGGTTTTATTTGCGTATATCGATGTAGTTTATGCTATCTTTCGTCATTTATTATTTGTCTATCTCGCATGGCTATCTTTTAATTGATTAGGAATAAACCCAGTCTTTTGATTCCGTATAGAGAGGTATGGTATGGAAGACAACCTATTCAGGCGTTAATAAGAAGTATTCTCTGGAAGATTATTTTAAAAATCATGAATCTGTGTTCCTTTGCTATGAGTTTGAGAGTTATAAACACAGTTTTTGAAACAATTGGCGAATAAAGTGTTTAGAAGTCCGAGTTTTCAATATACTTATATCAACGTTACGACGTAAATTGTAACTAAAATTGATTATGAACAACAATTAGGCTAGAACTTGAGCTACGCGATTACAGAAAGAAGACTAGAGACAGAAGAAAGAAAATGAGGCGAGTGAAAGATACCAAATAAACAAAGATTTTAGACACAGCCTTACTCCAAAGATAATGTAAACAATTTCCACTTAAAAGTTTAAATGAGATTATACTAATTTCTAGTTATGGCAGTCTCAAAAATACTTTAAAAGTAAAAAACGAAGTCCTAATAGAAATGTAATCCTAAAAAAACAAACTAAATAAACCCATCTTATTAGCTTACTGGTAGTTCAACAATGAACAATATTAGAGTTTACAGTATTTAGATTTAAAGTAAATCAAGACCTAACTAATACACTAAAACAAGTTTGTAATAAAACAGATCAAACAATTTCATTATCTACAACCGGTCCAAACTGCTCCACATCTATCATGAAGTGGTTGCGACCAGTTTGTGCAAATGGCGCGAAAAACTCTCGTGTTTGTGTTTACGCAGATGTTGTTAATGGTGATTGTACAACTACAACTAAATGTTTCCTTTATCCTTGTTTATTTTTATGAGAAAGAGTTTTTTAAATGTATTATTTAATTATTATGTAAATATGCTAAGAAAATTTACATAATAACGTGAAGCAAAAAGGTTTGAACTTTTTATAAAACGTTAGGATGGAGGAGTATGATATTTGACTCAATTATCAGTTATGGAGCATAGTAATATACACACTACAAGAACCGATAGTTGGTGGAGCAAACGAGTTCTGGATTGGAGACCGAGACCGAGATTGGAGACCGGTACACGTGGGGTAGGACGATCCCCCGCAAGATGGACCGATGACCTGAAAAAGGTCGCAGGGACTGACTGGATGTCGAAGGCGCAGGACCGTGTGTTGTGGCGTAATTTGGGAGAGGCCTACATCCAGCAGTGGACTGAGGCTGATTTGATGAGGGCTATTTAGAAAGAGTTATTTATTTGGTACTAGATTGGTACTTGGGTTTACTAATGTTTGCCATAATTTAAAATGCCATAATTTCATATGCCATACTGGTATTTGCCATAATTTCATTAAAAAACGCGTTGCCATAATCGTGAAATGACATAAAATGACTTTCACTAATTCCAATGGTCATAATCGATCAAGTGTCATAATAATTTAAATCCATAAATATATTTGTCATAATTTTCGTTTTCAATAATGCCATTTTCCATAACTTTTATACACCATTATATAAATAAAGATAATTTATACGACACAGATTTTTTATTAACAATTAAACCTCATTTATGGCGTCTACTAACTAAGCTCGACGGAGCCCTGCTTCGCGGGGCTCCTACTTTGGGTGGTTTAAAAAAAAAGTCTTCTAACCTAACCTATCCGAGTCGAATTGCACTGAGTCGGGGTGTTAACGATTATAATTAATTTCGACCTAACAATATTATGCATTATTTTCATAATTATATCAAATTTTGATTATGTCAAGAGTCGATTATGAGATATGTTACTTATGGAAACTAATTATTATGAGATATGTTGTTAAAGAAAGTCATTGAATGGCAAATAAAAGTTATGACTGTTGAGTTGTTAAGGCAAACGTTATTAGTATAAATGATAATACATACACATACATACATATACTCACGCCTTTATCCCCGAAGGGGTAGGCAGAGGCCTATACCGGCCCACATTTCACCGTGTACAATTTGGTCCCACGTGACAGGTGGTGAGCCCATCGCCGTGTTGAAATGGACCGCCGCCGTCAGAGCCTCTTCCGTTGTTCAGCAGGTGCACGAGCTTGCACGTGAGGTTGACTTGGGCCCGATGGTGTTGGTAGGGCCCCACTACACCCTACCTACACATAAATGATAATAGTGCAAGTAAATATTATGATCGGGGATGATTATGGCAAACAATATTAGTACAAATGAATTTATGGAAAACGAGAGAAGACCTTGGTACTTGGTGGTATACTGCAACTTCATATTGAAACACATAATTTTTTTGTTCATCGTAGCGTTTTTTAGTTGTAAGTACCAAAGACATAATGAAATGTATTAACAGCGTGTGGACAGAAGTTTACTACAAAAACCTAATTCAATAATTTAATTTACCCGGAGAGACGTGACAGAGGAGCGACGATGTGTATTGAACAGGAAAATTTAGGGAACCATTGGACCTACAAGCCCGTTGATGCAGCAACTTGTTTTTAGTGTATATCAACTCATATACGGCGGTGGCACAGAACAGTGTGGTTGGACTCCGTTTGAGTCCAAAATGGATAATATTTCTCCGTCAGTCCTGGTGCTGTAAAGCTCCTGGACTACCATCTACGTAAGACAAGAAAAGATTCAATGTCTGTCTTTTACAAAACTGCCAGTATTAATGACATTTTGAAGATCATTGCCAAGGCGAAATCTGATCATCATGATCGTCATCATCTCAGTCGCTTTGGCGCCTACTGCTGGGCATTCAACAAGACGATTTAATTTAGGCATAAGTAGTATAAAATAATGTATGTATGTGATGAACTGGATATGTATAAAAACAAAATCTATTCCAAACCACCCCTAACACACCTTAAACTAGGTATCTTTATACAATTTATTTTCAAGACACAACTGCTAAATTTTAATGAGCCTAAAACCCAAAATAAATTGGGTAAAAGGAGACGTCCTTGCGTCGCAAGGGACAGCATACATTTTTAATGTTAACTTATAGTAATTCAATATCGATTTGGCATTATCTTTTTTCCCTCTAAATTTGTAAGACACTAGCTGTGCCTCAACGCTTTGCCTGTCACATCATAATGTAGGTATGTATTATGAAACCAATAACACCCAAACCCATAAACACCCAAATATGCCAGTATTTATTATCTATCGAATCATAGAAGAAGAATCTTTATATCTATCATATTTTTGACATAATATCCACTCCTCTGCTCTTTTCATTCCATAGTTTTCTATCTATTAGGCTTTCTACCAGTGAAACAATATTCAATCCGAGACTATCATTCTCAAAGTTTATAGATTACAAACATACTACTCCTCTTTATAGTTAGACAAAAGCATAGCTCTTTTAAATAACACTTAAACAATTTCTTCAAACCGGCAATATTGCTCGCGTGCCATTTTATAAATATCAAATGCAATGCACTTTTCTCAGAAAGCTATTTCAGCAGAAATATAATATCAAAAGAATATAATGTTCAGTTCCACTATCTCAAAGCAACGGCTTTGTAGCAATTATATTCTGACATTCAACCCAGAATTTTACAAATTCTGATTTACTCTAGAGATTATCCTGTTATGTGTTTTTCAATAAGAAGTAAATTATGTTATGAAATAATACTGTTTTATTTTATCATTGTGATTTTCTAATGTGTCCTTTAAATTATATTATAGTCAGATTTTATCTTTCTTAAGCTCTGTTTCATTTAAAGCTTTCGCCTTGTATGCGTGATTTGACATGGCTGCTTACATAGTCTTATCTGGATTAGAAATCCTAGGAACCCTTTTTTTGGATTAGAGATCAATAAGTAATACAGCTGAAATGAGGTTGTTGGGATGATAAATAAATAATAAATAAATAAATGTTTTTATTATATCTCATACATTTTCATACAAAACAAAAATTGAGGCAACCCCTGTAAGTTATATAAATACTTGTGATGGGGTTGACTCGCTTCTTCCCTTACTCTTATCACACAATGAAGGGGCCTTAATATTAATTGTCTTAGATTAAGTAAAACTTTATATCTATGTGTATGTGTACCTAAGTGTGTGCGCGCGTGTGTGTGTGTGTGTGTGTGTGTGTGTGTGTGTGTGTTTGTGTGTGTGTGTGTGTGTGTGTGTGTGTGTGTGTGTGTGTGTGTGTGTGTGTTTCAGTGTGTGTGTTTGAGTGTGTGTGTTTATCTTTGTGTCTTTCAGTGATGTGGAGACCTCACGTTTGCCTGATTAGTAATTGTTCAGTGTCCTCGTATGTGAGTAACTTAAGCCACTCTATAAGGGTATGTTTGCAGTTATACAGTAGCATAGCATAGATACTCAGTTTAGTAACATGTCATTACCCAAAAAGGAAATCAGCAATATTGATAACTCATTACCAAATCTTGAATACTTTACGCATTGCGCTTTTTCTAAGTAATAGGAGAACTAGCAGATGTCTGAAGATAATTTTGAATCACTCTGTGTAAAATCCTTCACTAGCTTTTACGTTCAGATACGCGACAATAGGGATGTTTTGAGAAAAACTGGGGCCTTAATATTAATTGTCTTAGATTAAGTAAAACTTTATATCTATGTGTATGTGTACCTAAGTGTGTGCGCGTGTGTGTGTGTGTGTGTGTGTGTGTGTTTGTGTGTGTGTGTGTGTGTGTGTGTGTGTGTGTGTGTGTGTGTTTGAGTGTGTGTGTTTATCTTTGTGTCTTTCAGTGATGTGGAGACCTCACGTTTGCCTGATTAGTAATTGTTCAGTGTCCTCGTATGTGAGTAACTTAAGCCACTCTATAAGGGTATGTTTGCAGTTATACAGTAGCATAGCATAGATACTCAGTTTAGTAATATGTCATTACCCAAAAAGGAAATCAGCAATATTGATAACTCATTACCAAATCTTGAATACTTTACGCATTGCGCTTTTTCTAAGTAATAGGAGAACTAGCAGATGTCTGAAGATAATTTTGAATCACTCTGTGTAAAATCCTTCACTAGCTTTTACGTTCAGATACGCGACAATAGGGATGTTTTGAGAAAAACTGAATATATCTAGAGAAGTAAAGAAAGATAGAAGTATAAGACAGTTATCTTCGCCTACCAATGAAACAAATGAAAACAAAGCATAAATATCAAGTTCATAATACAATTTCAGTTACCGCATGCAAAACTGAATGACAATCTGCTATCAACGTTTCTTTAACTCGTGTGCCACAAACACCGTTGACATCCAACTTTGCATTCTCGTCACACAATATCTCGAGACAATGTTTGGTATCTACTCCAAATAAAATAGCGTTATCGTGCATTCGTCGTCGGTGGGTCTGGTAACGCGCACCTTGGCAGCCGATCCAGATAGCGAGTATCGTGCCTCCTATCTTGGTGGTTGGCCTAAGATGTAAGCTATCAGCGGGAAGTAAATCAGAAACTTTGTTTTATAATAAGTTTGTAATAATAGAAAACTATAATTAAAGCTACTAGTACTCTGCTATGTGTTTAACACTTATAGGAGTATTTTGTATGTCACAAAATGATTATTTACGTTATTAGGTTACTTTGTTATAGTCTTCATAAATGTAATTTTTAGACTGGCTACAGATTTATGGTTACAACATTAGTTTAAGAAAAAACATTGTTTGTAGCGTCAGCTGAGTTTCTGAGTTCACGTTAAAAAAGTTACATTGTAACAGTAACTGGAGTTGAACCATACGATTAAATTGTTCTTTGAATGAGTAGATTCCATAAACGTCAGTTTTTAAATCTCTCTCAAATAGAAAACAAAAAGAGATCAAAATTGCCTAGTTACCCTAGAATCTAGAGACAAACGGATCTAAATCAAGATAAAGTTGAGCCAAAAAGGATGCATCAGATGATAGAAATAAAAGAAAAATACCTAAAATTAAGAAAACATATTATTAGAGATCAGAGTTTATAAATACACGATTGAAAATATCGAGGAATTATTAAGTTCATATGAATTATTTAAATATTGTTGAAAAACTTGGAATTGATCTATATCATCTTATAACTTACTATCATGATTGTGATTGGTCCTGTTTAAAATGATTAAAAAAATACAATAAATTCATGTATCTATAAATCGCTGAATCCAATGACTTGTACCAAAATGGTAGCACACGCTGGTATCGTACATTGAACTGCGGTGAAGGACAGCACAGAAAAGTGTGTTTGTATATGTTTATTGTAATCTGTTTACTATGTAAAAGCTTACTTAGCATATAATAATATACTACTATTTAAATAAAACTTATGTTTAAATTGCAGACAAATATTTACGGCAAAAGTGTGGTCAAAATTTATGACTGTCGATTCGGCGCAAGCTCCCATCATATTCAATTATAGGGTAAAAAATATTGTGGCTCTTCAAGTGATAAACTTGTGACTAATAGTACTCGCAAATAAAAAAGTATATTCTAACAGATAGCAGATTCTATGTGTGATAGGTTATAAACCGTCAAAAGTGTGTAGGTATGTCTCAAAATTTAACACGAGTAACTAATGTTTATTTTGGAGAAAGACAAGCTCACTTAATGGTATTATTCTCACCAGAAACAGATCTGCGACATTTTTTATTTTACGGCCAGGAATTGAACAGATCCTGAATAGAAGTTTGAACTTGGTAAAAGTCGCTTATTTCAAATATCTTCGAACCTGCATCGAAACTAATATGGTGATAAATAGTGCTACATACGTTATTTATGATGATAATATGTACAGGCTCTTTACCTACATAATTTGCAAGACTGTTCATTTTTAT
Source organism: Miltochrista miniata (assembly GCA_933228765.1). Lineage (NCBI taxonomy): Eukaryota > Metazoa > Arthropoda > Insecta > Lepidoptera > Erebidae > Miltochrista > Miltochrista miniata. The sequence goes on along the minus strand of OW121765.1, from coordinate 2,145,455 downwards.
TGTATAATGATTATAATAATAACTAAACATTATCCAATAAATTCTCGTGAGGAATGTCAAGCCTTTTTTTCAGCTACCAGTAACGTAAGAGACGTTTGAGATCTTATTTTAGGGAACGGGCTCACCATCTATTATTTAGAAAAAAAAACATCAGCTGAAGTAGATGGTGGTGCATTAAGGAAAAAACACAAATATAAAATAATTCAAATTAAACTTATTAATAGCTGTTTCTGAGGATAATATTAAAATTCGAAGTCTTATTTACAGTACAATATGCTTTAGAATAAATTAAATACCTACTTCGAGGTCTTAAACAGATCATTAATGTTTATTCTTGATATACAATTTGAATGTTTCACTTACAATTTGATTTCCTTATTAAATTAGCAAAAACAGATTAGTTAGATACTGCACATAGTTAGTTTAATTTTTGACGCTATATTGTTATTTTGTTTCCTATTATTATTAATATAATGCGCATAATAAAGTTATATATAAGGATGTTAAAAAAAATAATAAAAACCTAGTTTATTTTCAATACAAATGACGAACTTCCCTACTTTGTATTTTTGTAAACACGTAAGAACATGAAATTGGTTTGAATGTGCTAACCTTCGTATTAAATTTTAATGTAATTAGTTAATTAGTCTTCTTCACCACAATGGGAGGAACGGCGGACCTTAGCTAGTACCTACATAGGTAAAAAATTTAAATGGTGAAATGTCGGCATATAATATGCTTCTGCCTACCCCTTAGGGGATAAAGTTATGAGCATTTATGAATGCTATACATAGGTCGATATCCGGACGGAATGCACACTAGTTTCATACTAATATTAGTACTAAAATTAGCTTTTTTTTTCAGAAATAAAACATATCTAATGTTTTTCAGTAACCTTTGACAATATTGTAAGAAATTTATAGAAATTGTTCAAGTTATTGCCGAGGTACGCGCCGCGCACTTCCGTTATTTTAGGCATTTTCAATTATGTACCGGTTCATTTTTTGGGGTTCCTCAGTTCTGCAATTTATATGACGTAATAGTTTCATTTTGGATTATGATAGACAAATACGTGTAATATTCGTTTATTACAAATTTATTTAGGAATCTCCTAGGTCCTGTTTTTAGACCATTACTTTCTCCAGTTTGGTTTAGAGTTAACCTTAAAATACTTGTTACTCATTCTGCTACAGACCCGAAGATACAGCTACAAACGACAACCAACCAAACAACCCAACACAACTCCTTCACTATCTGAAAATTCCAGATAGCAGACCAAATATTTTATAGAAAAACTTGGAACTTATAAAATAAAATTGAACTCCTTAAACTTAAAAACATCCAGCTGTAAACAGCTAAAAGTTCGTACCGAAATAAAACACGTATACAAAATCAACAACATACGGAACCGTAAAGTTGAAACACGAAACAAACTTGTCTGGTTTTTTCGCCCGTCTGCCTCGGGGGCGCAACTATGCGATTCTAGGGAGTCGAGGCTTTTTTGTTACACTGGGAGTTTAGTCAGTACTAGAATGACAACACTGTCCAGTATTTTTGAGAAATTATGTGAAGGAGAATGTTTGCTTTGAAACGAAGTAAGGCATCGTTTTTTACTAAGTTTACATTTCTATTTGCCTTTTACATAGACTTAAGCGGATACATGACATCAAGCGAATAGGGTAGATACTCACGTTTTTTATCATTATTTACCTCTTAGTAGTAGTAAAATAGGTACCCAAGGTCAAACTCATCGACTGTGATGTCAAGGCTAGCATTGACTTGCACTTGGATTAAACGGTGTGACGTGGCTGGCGTTACAAACGATCCCAAAATCCTGGTTAAAGCTGAAAGGTCAGTTCTATATAACCATCACTAGGCATGTCCTTCTCTACGCATGTGTCGGTGATGAGTATCACAACTCATCACAGTCTGGAGTCAAGTGGAGGAAACGGTATACCGTCATAATACCAGAAATCATAATGCCTTTACTTAAAATGCCTGAGCCCAAAATACCCGAAATCGAAATATCAATATTCAAAAGGCAAATATTTATAATATAAATAATTTAAAATGCCTTACGGTCGAATAACCGAAACCCAAAAAATAAATTTATCAAATACCTTATCCTGAAATGTTCAAACACAAAATACCTTTTTTTATTGATTTAAATCCTACATGGATGCTATATATCTGTGAATGGTTAACACCCCGACTCATAGTATCCCGACTCGGATAGGTTAGGTTAGAAGACTAAGGCGGGAGCGAAGCGAAGCGGAGCTTCCGCCTTAGCCTTCGTGGTTATATTTTTTTTTTTCGTTAGCCCACTGTAGTACTTTTGTAACTCTGAATCAAAGTGTTTTAACATGAGGTAAATCCTACATGGATACTATGCCGGACTCCTACCGACTAAAAACCACACGTATCCTACATAACAGCCTGCAGTTGGGAGCCCCGGGTAAGCCCTCAGAAGGATACCCAAGGACCAACAGACCTACGGCTACAACTGCGGCTTCACTTAGGTGGGGGGGAAATGGGTGGACGAAATGGGCAGCAGAATAGGCGGTCGGATCGTCCGCTCGGCATGGCCGGCGTCCCCCACAAGAAAAAAATAGGTGGGGGGGGGGGGGGGTGTAAACAAGTTAAAGTCAAATAACAAAACGTGTTGAGTGGCAATAAATCTTTATTTCTTAAATCATTCATTTATTAACTATGCGCTATATAATGAACTGGTATAGTATAATATATACCTAATAATACCCAATAGGTTATAGCGATAAACTGGGTAGGGTAGGTTATGGTTTTTTTATATTCACATTGTATTCTATTTTCGGTATTTTAAATTAAGGATATTTGAAAATTTTTATTTTGAATTCTGATATAATAATTATTTGTATTTTAAGTTTAGACATTTTAGGGTAAGGTGAACTGAAATAAGGTATTTTGAATGTTAAGGTATTTCGAATTCGGGTATTTTGGTCTAATGCATTTTAAGTAAAGGCATTTTGATTTCTGGTATTTTAATATATAACCGGAGGAAACGCGTAAGGATAAGGTACTCGCATCCGGGATAGCCTTGATGTACGTGATATTGCAGAAAAACTGCTAAAAAATAACAACACGGATGCGTAGGTAACAGGCATCTGGCCATGCCGTGTCCCCCAGATCGTGGCAAGAGAATCCCATACCAAAATGTCATGACTTGAAGTGCTGATTGGTGTTAATGCAAGGAATATTACGATCGTGCGGAGGAGTTAAGTGGAATAATAAATAATATAATAATAATAAATATTCACGGACATTTTCACACTATCTGATCCCAAAGTAAGCTAGGAATAACCTGCTTGTGCTATGGGTATCAGACCATGGATATTAATACTTAAATACTTTTAAATACATAGTACAAACACCCAGACTCTTGAAACAAACATAATAATATATGGATTACACAAACTTTTGTCTCCGGTGGGAATCGAACCCACGACCTCGTGATCCGCTGTCGCTCATTTCGACCTCTAGACCAACGAGGATCAAGCTCCAAAATGAGTTTTTCGAACACAACTGGGACTAGCGCTCAAATGATGATGAATATCTAGTCATAAAATGTAAAGACATTATATAAAAACACAACCCATTAAAAGACTAAACAGGAAAGCCGAAAGTACTCAACTAAAATGAAAAGACTCTGCCACTGTAAAGTTTCAGTTAGTTTGAATTTTAATAAAGTTGTCGCAACTTGAGTTCGTCGGCTAACTTGAACGGGGTTAAGCTCGAAGTATTAAGTCAAGCTAAATTGGCTGCTGCATCGATGGTCTTTCCATCTTGTTTCAGAATAATATGGAATTTTTAATTTTACTTTGTAAGTTACGGAGATGTGCCCCGGGGACAGTTTTTCATTTGCAAGTCTATAAAAGTTATAATTCACATGAGTTTTAGCTTTAATTAGCAGTTTCTTTTTACAATTTCTCGATGAGTATTAGTTAAGTTGATGCTGGTGATTGACATATTTATACTTCTGTCATCGCACTTTTACAAAATCAGTTTTTACCATGACAAGAAACTTAAGATTTATTTTTGAAACTACGAGGCAGAAACTAAGAAATTAAAGTACCTACATAACGTACTTACATACAAATATTAGTAGCTTCTTATTAGATTTTCAAATAGCTAAAATAAATTAAGAAATAAAATCCAAGATTTTTACTCTATTTTTATTTAGTTAATAAAGTTTACAACCTGTGATATTACTATCAGCAATGTAAAATAAATTCAAACAAAATTGAACCTTATAAACAGCGCGGGAGAGTACTAAGGAGTTCATCAAATGAATACAAATATTCATAACACCCTCTGAACAGAAAATGGAAGACGAATCGCAAAAACTCAACACGAAGATCCCTGGTTTATCACAGTTCCTTTATGAATGCTGACAATACAGGAACAACAAAAGCATTCGAGGATAAAGGCAAAAAGGTTTAATAACGTACGTCGGTAATTCTCTCTATTTTTGTCGGTCATAACTTAAGGAGAGAAATAAGGCGCTCGAGTCGTAGCGAGAAACAATAATAAAAATAATAAATCCCCTTCAAACACGACTGACAGACGCGAAACTATTTGCCGGCGATTCTACGGTGACCATGACGTACGGGGGTAGTGAGACAGTGTTGACAACTACGACGGCTGTAAAATGTTATAAAATTGCAACATTATTTTAGTGTTTTGTATACTACACAAAGTAGAAACTAGATTTATAGATACAATATGCGCAATTATTACAGAAGAGGCTCTATAGGAACCCTTTAGTTTGAGTATCGAGGTTCAAAAACCTCTCAAAAATACTAATTTATGATATTCATGCCCAATATATTCACAAATCACTTTAGAATTCATGAATTTTCAAAACCAAATTTAAAAAAAGTGGCCTAAAAACTTCCAGTGACCTTGTTCAACATTAAAAGGTTAACCATTTTACTCCAATTTAGGTTTAAATTTGAGTCGACAAAATGAAGGAACACTTTCTCCTGTAACAGATTATTTAAAAAAAGAATGCAAAAAATATTTCGAACACGCCATGTTTCTTTTATAACATAAATGAAGCAAGATAACACTTAATTTGCGCAATAAAACAGAAATCTCGCAAATTCATTAAGCTTTTAACAGAACGACCCGTAATTATAGGGTCGTTTCACCATTATTAATAACTCATAAAACAATACACGAAGAAAATAAATTGTTAAGATTCTCCTAGTGAAAATTCTTGGCATTCGGCCTAATAGGAATGTTTCGATTCACGCTGAGCTTTCTGTAAAACATTTTAACAATTATGCTGTCGCCTAATCGCTTGTAAGTAATTGATGATAAAAATGTTTTTAGTTTTTGATTTTATTGATTTCAATTTTGTTCCGTTTGTTTTTATGGTTGACTTAAAGTGTAAAAGTAATGGACCGGATGGAACCAAGACTTCAGTGATTTATTGTTGTAAAATCATAACTGGCAGTTACTAAAAACTTTTTGGCGTGTGGAATTTTTTACGGAATGTCAAACCGCACTGGAATTGATTAAAACCATACGGTACTTACCTAATACGTCTAACGTCGGGCGACCCGGGTAACTTCAGTCCCAGGACACATTGTCCCTGAAACATTGGTATGCTGTAAAGGGCGTAAACATACACTCGAGAGCAATGAATCCGGGTCACTTAAAGAATGTTAAAAATCTCGGAAACTAAAAATGATAGGTTAATGCAATAAATTGTATTTAATAGACAATGTAATACTCCTTAAATGAAAGTAAAAAAAATATGAGTCACCATACATTTTATTAACACAAAATTACATAAAGAAAAAACTGCCGATCTCTCCTTAAAACAAAAATAGGAAACATGAAATTTTTGAACTTTATTACGATTTTCTTGAATTTTAATACTTCGTATTGCCTCCTCGTGCTTCCATTACTGCGTTTACGCGGTTTGGCATGCTGTACACAAAGTTCCTTATACGATTTTGGGGAATATTCTCCCATTCCTCTGTGAGAGCAATTTTGAGCTCACGAAGCGTGATTGGGGGAGGGTTTCGTTGTTTTACGCATCTGCCTAGCTCGTCCCAAGCATGCTCGATCGGGTTGATATCCGGGCTGCGCGCTGGCCACTCCATACGAGTAATGTTCATCTCTTGAAGGTAGTCATTCACAATCCTACCTGTATGAGGTCGGGCATTGTCATGCATAAATATAGCATCCTCACCTAAATTGACCATAAATGGACCAACGTGATCATTGAGGATTTCTTCCACATATCTTACGCTAGTTAAAGAGCCGTTTTCTATGAGCACCAGCTCTGTGCGACTTTCAGAAGAAATTCCGGCCCACACAAGTACAGACCCACCACCGTAGGCTACTTTTTCTTCGATGCATGCTTGCTTGAATCTTTCCCCTGGTCTTCGATACACTCTGTGTCTTCCATCGTGCTTGTAGAGCATAAATTTTGATTCATCGGAGAACATAACTTTTGACCAATCTTCAATACTCCAATTTACGTGGCTCTGGGCAAACCTTAGTCTCGAAATACGATGCCCACGCTCCAGTTTAGGGCCGTTTGCAGGTCTAAGGGGTTTTAAGTTAGATTCAGCAAGCCGACGTCTTACTGTCCATGCACTTGGGTTACTTCCTCCGAGGCGTCGAAACTGATTGGTGAGTTCAGTTCCTGTGAGAAAGCGATTTCGAAGCATGGTGTTCACCAAGTATCGGTCTTCTCGTGCTGTGGTACACCTGGTTCTGCCCGTTCCTGGTCTGCGTAGGTTAGAACCAGTTTCTTCGTAACGTCGGAGAACTCTTTGTACTGTTGACAGCGACACACCGACAGTCCTGGCTGTATCGCGCTGACTCCGGCCGGTTTCCAGCATTGTAAGTATTCTGGTGCATTCTTCAGGCGTAAGCGACATAATTTCAGCTTGATTAATGAATATAGAGCACTATCAACATGGTTTATGTACCCACATAAATGACAGATTACAAACAAAAGCAACACCAAATGCTGTAATTTCGTAGTTCCATCTTCGAAAGTGGCCCTTTTTCAAATTTGATTTTTTTATGTTAAAACTTTACAATAACTAAGAAGTTTTAATACCTTCATTTAAGGAGTATTACATTGTCTATTAAATACAATTTATTGCATTAACCTAGCATTTTTAGTTTCCGAGATTTTTAGGATTCTTTAAGTGACCCGGATTCATTGCTCTCGAGTGTAGTTATACCACGACGTGAGGGAGTATCAATCCGTTTTAAGCTGGTACATCTGGCTATTAAACAGTTTTTGCTTTTCTTAGAGCTAGGGTTGAGAGTTTATACTACTAGCAGAACCACTCCAAGTTTAAAAAAGTATGTAAAGTAAAGCAGCCTCCGGTGGAGATACTAAGTAAAGCCTTTAGTGTTAAGTTTTTAGATGCATCTTAGCATTTAATATTGAGACGATATGCGAGTAATTTTCTCTAACCCTTAATCTTTTTACCCGACACTCAAAGGTTTTAAACGGGTATTCTAGTCGGAATAATTTCAAGATCTCTGATTAATAGGTATTATTCAAATTACAAACTTATGTGTTTTAAAATAGTGAATGATGGCCACCCCATTGAAATCCCGTCACCGCCAGCTACTTGGTGCGAATCCGAACGAAAATGCGAGAAAATTTTGTTTTACATGCGAAAATGGAGAAATACGCCTTCAAGGAGCCAACAGTAAGAAAAACTGGAACAATTGAAGCAGAGTGTTTCCGCGACGAGAATGACAGCTTTCCAATTCAATAGAATGAAGGTTTGATTCTGGTGTTGGCGGGGCGTTATAGGAATTTATAATTTGAATTGGAAAGCTATTTTCATGAACCGACGCTGTCATGCAAGATACGCATTGTCACGGAAGCAGCAACGTTATAAAACTGTAACCAAATGAATTTAAGTAAATATAATGACTTCGAAATACTCTACCTTATTGTGTAAAATTTTATACTGAACTAAACGTTATGCTAAGTAATAATATGAACCACTTAGCATTAGTTACTAAATTGGATTGTAGAAATACTGCAGGGTACAAAAAAAATATTTTTCCGATAGATATTTAACATTACCCAGTACACAACTACTACTGGGTAATGTTAAATTATTAATATATTTTAGGGTACAAAAAGGAGTAATATTATGTCTGTATAGTCCGCCTCCCTTCACCTGTAAATGGGCTACCAAAGCATTGAATTCTACTACCTGGCTTGCAATTTGTCCACAGCATACTGTGTGGGGCTTCAGATCGTCTTTTAAATCAACACCGTAAATCTATCGCCACTGTACTTTTCCGTGATATTTTTTGATTAAAATAAACTGATTGCAATAAATGAACTTAACAATAATTTCAAAAATGTTAAAGATAAAATCGCCAAATTGTTCCAACATTGTTCTACTGTGCAAATTACTTTGAATAAAAAATAGATTGGTTTACCACAAAAAAAAGAAATATTATTCGAAACAATCTACATTTAAATTCCCCGCATACGTGGAATGAAACTGAACAATAAATTGAGGACCATCGTTTTTATATACATGGAAAGGGATGTCCCGGACATGAGAATACTCGACAGTATAATAAATAGCTAGAGAGTTGATATGAAACCAAACTCACGTCTCGTTTAAAATTTTTATTCAAACAAACAAACAAAAATACATCTATTTTACTTAGGCTTATACAGATGCACTTGTAAACGTCACTTGTATAAACCAAAGAAGTACCATTAGTTCATAACGCGACCCACCTGAGAAGAACTGGCAAGAAACTCAGTGGGTTATTCTTTTCAGTGCTCTATTTAATAAACAATATTAAAGAATCTAAAAACTATGCATTTTAACAGTTTTTTGAGAATCCAGCAGAGCAGATCATTTCAGGCTTCTTTATCCAGCAAATAATCTTTAATTGAATAGTAGCCCTTGCAGTATAATTTACTTTTTATAAACTTTTTAAACATATTTAGGGACATACTTTTAATTTCGTTAGGTAACCTGTTGTAAAAGCGTTACCCTTGTTGAGAGAATCACATCACTAACTTTATATAGGTATAAGAAAATGTAAAATAACATACAAATACTGATTATGATAAATTATAATGTCCATGAAAAATAGCTAAAATACAGGAAGTACTGACCTTCGCGAGGCCCTTTGAACACCAATAAACATTTCATTACAAAATTAAGAAAACTTTAGACACCTATTAATTGGTGTTTATTACATGACAGCTAAAAATAAATCTAAATTAGATAATTTCCTCTTGAACGAAAATTGGACAGAATAGAGTTACTTTGAGAATATCAACAAATTAAACGTGAAAATAAATTTGAAGTGACATGACATTTATGTTATGGAGTCTTTCAAGGATGCTGACATCTATACGAAAATAAAATATAATATTTATTTTTATTATGCTACTATTGACTACATACTGATCCGGAAATAAGAAAACTGGCTAATTCCATTCGGCATTCGGCGTGGTACTTAATTAAAGTTGGTGTTGACTGCGACAGTATTTTTTTTTTTGTTTAACGTCAGGGAAAATCCTCATGGATAATATGCCGGACTTCTATCGACTAAATAACCTCACGTAACGCCAAACAGCCTATGGCTGGTAGCCCCGGAGAAGCCCTCGGAAGGATGTCCCAGGACTCCCAACAGACCTTAGGCCGCCATTGCGGCCTCGCAAAGGGGGTGGTTCGGGTGCTATCCCGCGTCTTTGGGGGGTTTCGGGTGTGGTCCCGCTTCTAAAGGGGGGCGTGCGTGGGTTGCTCATGTCACGCTGCCGTCATGGGCCTGCTTCTGTAAGGACGGTGAGTGACCCTCTCACCGTCCTCAGACCCCCGGTCATGGAGGCCGATAGTCCTCGGCGAAGACACGTTGGCGGCGCCAAGGCCGCCGACTGCTTAACTCGGGTGGGAGAGTTCTCTCCCTTACCCGCCCTGCCGCCTCCTTCACTAGCATGACCTGCTCGCAGAAAGAGGCGGCGCAGTCCCACTTACTCCCGCTGGAGAGCATGGCTCGCACCATGGTCTCGAGCGAGAGAGTGTCCACGCCCAGACCCACTACGAGAACCTGGCGCTGTTGCGCCCACGCCGTGCACTCCACCAGCGTGTGGAGCGCCGTGTCATCGCTGCGGTCCTCGCAGTGCTGACACTCGGCCGTGGTTTACCGGTGTTTTCGCAATAGATACCTACCGAAGCTAACATGCCCGGCAAGCATCTGTGTCAACCGGTAGGAGAGAGCACCGTGTCTCCTCTCCAGCCACTCATCCATGACCGGTCTAACGGCTGCGATTGTGGCGAATCCCCCCTTTGGTTGCTCAAGGCGCACCTTCCATGTCTCCACGGTTTCCTGGTGGAGCGGGGACCGCTGGGCCTTGATTTCTCGAGCCAAGCGCTCCAGCGCCTCCTTGCGCCATCTGACCAGTGACGCAAGGGCTCTCGCTTCCAGGTCCCATGGAGGGGTCCCGGTTAGGAGACATGCCGCCTCACCAGAGATCGTGCGGTATCCTCTTATTACCCTGACGGCCATCACTCTCTGCGGGCTCAGCAATCTAGCCACATTGCTGGCCGTCAGGGACACTGCGACAGTATTACGAAAGAATGAATGAATATTATTATATTTTCTCCTTGCAACGACTTAGCACCATTACTTTAGTACTGATGATACCTGTATATCTTTGTACATACCTACAAATACGGTATAAACACAGACAAAATACAGTTTGATGGATTAATATACGTAAAATCAAAAGGATTATACCCAGAATATCCCATTTATCTAAATTACGACATATCATGGTAGTTGTATATGGGCGAGGCATTCCGCAGTGGTGGCCGTAGGTCTGTTGGGAGTCCTGGGACATCCTTCCGAGGGCTTACCCGGGGCTCCTAACCATTGGCTGTTGGGCGTTACGTGAGGTTTTTTGGTCGGTAGGAGTCCGGCACAGCATCCATGATGGATTTTACCTCACGTTAAAAAGAAGAAAAAAATAGGCATACATAATAACTCCTACATAACATTAAATGCAAGGTAAGTATAAACTACCAATTACACCGCAGTATGATATTTTAATACAAAAATATTACACTCCCTTTCTGCAAATGTATAAATTTGGCAGACCCGCGTCTTTACAGACCTTGGAATATCAGCCATCTTTCCGTGTGAAAATGGGCTTAGCTAGCGCAACCACATCGATTTTAGCCCGTATCAGCTAAACTGGCATTCTCGACTTTATCACCCTTATTTCCTATAATGCTCATTGATAGCTGCTTTTTTCTTTTGTAGCATTCATTGTTAGATATCTTTGTAAATCGATAACCGTAATTTTGACCACAAAGAATGTTGGACAAAGGAAAATGCGTTGAAAGAAGCCTGTTTTACGTGTCCCACATTAGGTATTAGTTTATTGATAAATTGATTGTTGCGTCATTGACTTCATTTATTATAGTGAAGAACGAGAAAGAGTAGGTTGATGATGAGGAAGAACTAGTTCACTTTATACCATTACGGCCGAAAGCTGAAAGAAAAAAAAGACAATTCTTTTTTCATTGAAAAAAGAATTGTAATTTTTCCTTCAGTGTCAAGGCACTGGTGGGTTAACAGTGCCTTGGAAAAAGGTTGACAAAATTTCAACCTATTTTTTTTACTCAGATTAATACTTTTTTTATATTGCTTATCTGATAAACACACTATAGAGTGTAGGCCAACCATTGATTAAAATGGCATTATTCTGTTCCCATAATGACTATGGGAAATGGTAACTATGATTAATTTTCTGTCTGGATATTTATAACCGTTCTGTTACTGGAGGATTTCTGCAATACACCCATTGTCAAAGGAAAGGAGTAAAGGTTAGAAAAGCCTCTGAGCATAACAAAATTATAAATAAATGACATAAAAGTTAATTTCAGTTTAACATTAGTATACTACATACATAGATACATATGGTCACGCCTTTATCCCCGTAGGGGTAGGCAGAGGCATATTACATGCCCACATTTCACCTTTGTATAATTTGTCCCACGTAATAGGTGGTGAGCCGTATTGCCGTGTTTAAATGGACAGGCGCAGGTTGTGACTGCCTGCTGTTAAAATAAAGCCTTCAACTTAGCTTAACGACTTCCACTTTACTGGCAAATATTAGTATACTATATACTATATTCTTCAATACTTTGTTACAAACAGCTGCTACTCTGCGGAATTGTTTGATATGATGCCCACGGCTACGTTCTATCATCGCACCTCTCGCCACAGACAGGGAGTTCAGTCTTCATCCTCACACTTTGCGTCGGGCACGGTAAGATACGATAGGGGATTTCTTCCTTTAGATTGTGGAATGATCTCCCTGCCTCGATTTTCCCAAAACGCCTACAGTATGGGGTTCTTCAAAAGTGGTCTTAGAAAGTTTTTATAGAGTCAACAGCGCGAGTGTAGCGCCTCTGGTGTTACAAGCGCGTAGGCTGCGGTGACCACCAGCACATTCGGTGGGACGTATGCTGGTCTGCCAACCTAGTGGTATAAATAAAACAGGACTTACTTGTGCCACTTTCAGTCATTTCATAATTTTAGGATTCTGTGTTGATTTATTATCTGGGATTTAAACTCAAACTTCTATAACTACAAAGTAAGTATTACTAGAAATTAACAAACAACAGATATTTTGCAGATTAACATAAATCTTTAGTTAGTAAACGTTGCTGAAAAAAGCATAAACTAAACCCGATATTTTGATTTCAAAATGATATTACACTCATAAACATTAATGTAATAGAGTTGAGTTTAAGCGTAAGTAACGAGTAACTAAAATATTAGAGCGGCTAAAATATAATACGCCGTCGTAAAACCATGTTTATATCCTTCCACCCTTTTAATGCCAAAACTGGGCGAATTAAAACACCGGCCGTATCCCAAACTACAAATTAAATCTAATCAAAAAACATCCATCTCATTTTATGGTTGTCGTAAAAGTGCAAAATCCGAGCCATCGAAACTAAGCGTCATAAAACGGTGGCCGCAATCCGCTGATACGGAATTAGGACGATGCACTATAGGCAGGGATTATACTTATGTATGGGGATATTCTCGTACACACGACAGTGATGTAACTGTTATATACTAGGGTCTACAGAATTGACCTAGAATAGGCTGACATGTAAGTACTGAATTCAGTACATACATGTCGAAGTAAAACAGAAGAGTTTGTTTGTTTATCCGCGATGATCTTGGGGACTCCAAGTTGAAATTCAAAAATTTTCGATACTTATCTCATTGTAAAAAGCTATAAAGCTTCACGCTACGACGAGTAGAGGAGCTGATCGGCAATGAAAAAGAAATACAAAAAAATGTAAAGATTCCTTTTCTACTGCTTGCTGATTGTACAAGAACCGCTTTAAGAGTTTTAAAGCTCAATCGAATCCCACTTGCAAGCTAATGGACCTCTTCCCAAAAAACGGGACTGGCATAACCGCCCGTAAAAGGGTTGGGATGTTCAACAAATCAAAAAATCATGGCGTATCGAAGCACAAAGGTGAAAAATTTTGGGATCAAACGCTACGTTGACATGAATAACCCAAGTACTTTTGATGTTGAATGCGTTCAACTTTTTTTTTACTTTCAACACGTAAGGCAAATGGCCTTAAATATGTCATGGCTGACAGACAAACATGATAAAATCGGGCGTAAGCGTATAATTAGGACGGTAAAGAAAAAGTGGAAAATATGTTAAACACGAACAGTACGAGAAAAAACAACATTACTTTTGGCGTAAAGACAATTACATTTATTTATAAATGGCCAATATATTGGACGAAAGAAAAAACAAACCTTGTGTATTTATTTTAAGAGAAGTGATTTGTGTTGCAGGTTAGCACTTAAGACTTTTTCAGGTATGATAACATTACAATGTTTTACATTTGGTAAATGTAACAGCAAAATGATGGATAACAGATTTTTCATAACTACCATTAGTAAGTATTAAGTAAAAAACCGATCAACAATTTTTTTTTTCAATTGTGATAGTAATTCACAAAGAAACTTTCCTGTAAAATCATACTCAAAATCATTTCAATCTTGAAAACCATCCTCTCCTAAAACATAAGATTACAACAACGGTTAAAAGATTTCCCGAGGCTGTAAAACCACTGGTATTGGACATTCTAATATCGGCAGGGAGATGTTACGACACCGGTACCTACCCGGTTAAATACCTTAGGTGGCCGGCTTTGCAGGGGTGCCCGGTTATCCGGGAAAGGAATTCTTGTTTCGAGAATTTAAATTTTGCAACTTAGTTTAGAATTTTATTGGTATTTTAATGCCGGGACTAAATTGTAGATGATGATAAAATTTCTGCTTATAGGTGAGTATTTAAAATTATATCATTATGTTAAGAGTATTTATTATTAATATTTTCGAAGTATGGAAAACACAAACCCATGATTTTGAAGTAAAACTTCTTGAAGAAGTGACTCAGATTTTTCAGGTATAAGGGTGTAGGGCGGAAACATCATTATAAAAATGCCTAAAATGGATAAATAATTAAATTTCGTTAATAAAAATAAGTGACATTTAAAGTAAATGTAAATTTTATTGATATTTCCTTTTTTGGCGACTATGTACTTACGTTAATTTTTATCTTGTATGTGTTTATTTTTTCTATTTTGATATTTCAAGTTAGTACACGGTCTATAGAGCATATTCGTGAGTAAAAATACAACTGTTAGGCTGTGAAAAACTGGAAGAAAGTCGCTTGCTTCAGTACGATTTCTACTCTGTTACTGGAATATGTTAATTTAAAAAATAATATTATAAGTTATGTAAGTGTGATTAACAGCAGCACAAGATCAGGACGGTATAAATTTTATATAATATTGTAATAAAAATATGTCGGCAAGATATAATTATAGTTACCTACAGGTTAAATATTGAATTATTATTGTAACATAATATTAAAGAAATGTTTGATTTTATGTAACTACTTTTCAAACAAAAATATGTACTTACTATTTTGCAATGCCTGAAAAGGGCAACTAAGTTGTGTCAATTATATTATACTAAGACCTATATATGTACACTTGGTTGGCAATAAAGATATGACTATGACTATGATGAGTTCCCATTGGGAACCTCATGTCCCAAGCCAACCGTACCTGCACGTGACCGCTGACAAATGAACCTCTTTAAGACGAAAAGAGGGACAATACAAAATGAAATCGGAAGAGGCTCACATCTTTATTTCATCAATATGATTGTTTTTACGTCGACACACAGCTATAAAAACCTCAGTGTAAGCCAAATGAATCTTGATGCAACATTGCGACGATTTTAAACAAGGACCTCCATGCAACAAGACAGGATTTAAAAAGTCAAAAACTTTAGACAACCACAAATACTTCAGAACGATATTTCATATTTCAGTTTAGATAAATCCTTTCCCATACCTTTACAAAATCCATATTGACTGTCAAATATATAGACTCAAACAGCACTTCAAATAAAATCTCATCAAAACGAATACTCTATACCAAGAATAAACTCACAATAAATCTATCATAGCTTTGGAATTGAATTCTAGTAACAAATAGATCTAACTTCCCAACCCTAAGAAGCTCCGTCCAAACCTTGGGTGGGAAAATTGAACTGTTGTTTTCCAAATGTATTAGTACATTTATTCGCGCAGAATGCAACCCGCTTCGATACCGTACGATAATATTTTAACTTTATCTCGAATAGTGTAACGAGAATTCTTTTGATGTCACAGAGTACGATATTTTCCGTATGCAGTAGGACAACGCGGCATTTATTGATTCGGGTTTTACGACGTGGCAAAGGTAGTAGAGTATTAAAACCTAAGTTTTATATTTCTGAAAGAAGTGAAATTCTTAAAAATCTTACCCACTACCTATTTAAAATTTTAGTATTTTAATTTTAAATGCTAGTACTAACATGATAATGTATCTAGCTTCAAAAATGTTGGAAAATACTAATCTCTAGGAATAGTATTTTCCAACACTTTTGAAGAAAAGTTGATTTATGCTCTAGGGATTTATACCTGTGTAACAAATTGAAATTAATTCAACAAAATCATCATTTTGTAGTTATTTAGAGAAAATAGCACTAGCAGAAACACATTGCTTTTACTTAATTGATAACCGATACAAAATTCTACTAATTTAAAATAATTAGCCGAATAAATTTAAAAATATACAAAACGATAGATGTAAAACAAATCTACGCAAACAGTTCTATTACAGAAACAAAGGTAAAATACTATTGATATAAGCCCTTGTATCACTGTAACGTTTTTATTCTATGCAATCACAAAGGACGATGCAAAAGCGACACGGCTAGTTTATATCCGAGGGGAAACGCAAAAAGTGCAGCGCTCTGGCTGCCTCTTTAACATAATAATAGATTTCGGCTTGCTACAATTTATATCTAACTAGCTCCGCTTGCCGACTGGTGAACATCCTGTACATGCGTAATGAATTTGCCGTGATTATTGATCCGAATATTGTTTTGATTGTGTTGAAACTCACCATACATGAAGCGTTTTGAAAACACTTATGTAACTTATTAGCGATAAGGTATTGTTAAAGATGAGAGAGGTGAACTTCGCGGTATTTACAATAGTGTTAGCACAAGACTAAACTTAAGACTAGAATACATTTTCACTAGATTCACATTGTTGTAAAGTCTCAAAAAAAAAAACAAATAAAAAAACTGCACAAAAGTCGCAAAGATAGTCACTACAGAATAAACTTATTTCACAATTTACGTACTTGCGTAAAGAAAATATAGAATTTTAATGACGAACTCTGCAAATTTGATTTCTATTTCATCACTTAAAGTTGTTACTCTTACTAAAATAATATGATTAAAGTCCTCTGTGACATGAAGTAAAATTTTTTTTGACAGTTATAACAATTACGAAAACCATTACTTTTTAATTTATGAAAAGAAGTACTGCATTTAGTGCCAATTTAAAAAGACTAAAACCTCGTTTTCTTATCGGCTGTTTCTGTATTTAGTTATTCAATTCAGTCACAGCAATTTCTCTCAATGCTTCCAAGGTTGGTCCCGGATAATAAACAACAATTTAAGAATATGAGCCCTAACCGTACGTACGTAGTAATTATTTATTAATCTTTGCCCTAACAGATCTCAGTAGCAATTCTGTTCTCATTACGAGATTTTATTAATGTGAATCTTTTCTAAAGGCTTGTGCTTTGGCTCTTTAATCATTCATTGCTGATCCTCGTTTTAAGCTTGATTGTATCAAGAACCACCAACTTTGAGATCATAACTTTGTTATCCGCTGTTTTCAATATTGTCAGAAGGATACGATTCGCTGGGTACAGGGTAAGTTATTGTATATAAAGTCATTAGTACCCGGTTATGCACGATTGCAGCCTCGATAATTCCGATGAAGTAGCATCTCAAATAACGTGCGTCGTATCAGTTTTTCTGTTTCTGCACCAAGAACAACCTGAGGCAAATTATTTCAAAAATTACGTAACTAACATTTATTTTTCCTTCAGATATAAAACCGCACCACATCGTACACATCTTTTATACCTATTGTAAGTGTGATAATTATATTCTACTGTATAACAGACAGAAATTTCGTCTGAAACATCATTAGAAAGCTTATTATCAAAACAAAAACCACAGAACAAGGAAACCCACTTCAAGTCTGGAGAAGAACACCTCAAAACAGCACAATGTAGTTGTATTATACACTTCAATATTCTTGAGCCTTTTCCACCGTGAAATATGTAAAAAATAATGAGAATACTCGCACTCCTCGGCGAAATTAACGCACAAAACATTTTATCATTGTTCAAACCAAGTATTAAACTTATTACTTCAGGAGTCAGCCATCTTGTAACAAACTTGAGACAAGCCAAATTGAAACTTATGCCGCAGAACCTAAAGATGAATAGAATAGACATGATACAACGAAGAACCCTGCTCTTGATATTTTGTATTTCAAGGAAAAGTTTAGCAATGCCTATGAGGTGTATAAGCTGGATAATAATGACGAAAGTAGGTTGCAACTTAATTTAGCATCCATATTATACAAAAGTTTGTACTCGTAGAAAATATTGATGGATTGAATGTAAATGCACTATAGTAGGTATGTGTGTAAGGTTATGTTAGGTCATACAAGATGTTAAATCATAGTAACATTTTAGGGTGGCGAGCAGAAAAGCACAAAATGATTAGATTTTTTATTACCAAAGCCTTTTACGTCGTGCAGACTGTGCAGAACTGGCAGGTAAAGTTTGCTTATTCTTCAGAAATTTTAGTATGAATTGGTTCCCTTGAATTTGAATAATTTTAATAAAAGCACTAACTACATTGTAACCAATTTTAACAATCAAAGAAGAAATAGTTTTGTATTTTTCTATGAAATCATTTTTGATTGAATCGCGGTATCAGACCTCATTTAGCGTTATTTTAAAACCAGACCGCTGCGCTGACCTTGTTCGAAATTAAAAAGCCAGCACTAAAAAAAGTAATTTCAACTTAAAAGTTTAAAGGTGCGCGTGCATTGGCCCGCGCCGGACGCGACGCACGCACGGCACGCAACGGATTTTAGTTTGCTTTGTATGGTTTTACACAGCGCTGCGTCCACTATCCGCACCGGCCGCATCGACAGCCGGCATTTATGAGCAAACAATGCGTTGCGTGACGGTGACGTCACACAAATCAGTTGGCCACTGGCATCACCCACTGCGCACGTGTTGAAATTTTTTTTTTTAATACACACATATCTACGTATGCACTTTTTTAATGGTACCTACATTTATTGAAGTTTATTTTATCTATCTTTACAAATAATAAAATTAAAGTGTGTGCTTGCAATATTAAAAGTACAGATTTTTAATTATTGCATTGAATGTATAAACTATACTTATAGCAATAATACTATTTTAAAAATGTTGGTCTGAACGTCTTAAACTAGAGCTAGAACGCGGTCAGTTAGTTCTAAATAAAAAACTGGTTACATAATTATACACTTTATTTTAAAATTTTGGTTTATTGTAACTGTCTACTAGATCATACTCTGATTTATTGCTAACCTACAAATATGTACTGTAAGGTTATGAATTTAGCTCTTGACATGTAAATGTTATTTGTAAAACCTCATAAGAAAACACAGATATCATCACTCCTTCTTTATTTCACTTAGCTTAGTAACTATAACTATAATCCTTATACACCGCGTGGCGCAAGGAAGAACATTGCAACCAGTGTCTGGGACTTGCGACCCAAATTGTAGGTTTGAGGTGGCCACCTTACAATGCGCATAAACGCTCACCTTCCACCGCCAACAATGCTCCCCATTGCCCAATTACACTTTTACGTTTGTATCTAGCGACGTGTAGTTTATGACTGACCCCACAAAATGGCGTTGCCGCTATTTATAATCATTCCCCACTCGTTCATTATTCAACTACCTTCATTGCCATTGCAAAAAATCCACGCATAAACAATGAAACCTTACATATTGAAAATCTTTCTTCATCATGAAGTAAATCGGGAACAAATAAAATGAATAATACTCTCCAAATATTGGTCGCTTCAAATTCATATTATGAACCCTCCTTCTACGTTTAGTTTAACGTTTTTTTTTCATCTGCCAACAAGCAACTAATAAAAAAATACGTCCACTCACGACAAGAAAACACTCAAAACTAAACAAAAAATCCGGATACAGTGGACGCATGCCATCGGCAAATCCGTTTAATCCGTTGCGTGCCGTGCGTGCGGTGCGTCCGGCGCGGGCCAATGGACGCGCACCCTAAACCTTCATAAAAAGAAAGTAACTAAGCAGTTTTACTACTTAACTTGCAAACAAGGGTTCTACGACAATACCTTCAGGAACCCAACTGTAAAAAAATTGGTGATGGCATTCTCTTGGTAAGCGGAACCCCCTTGGCTAGTTCTCATTTAAAATGGCCGTAAACCGACGAGAAAATGTTTTGACACCGTTCTTAATATAAATTTAGGGAGTGTACAGACTTGATAAGGTAACTTGGCTCGTAAAAGTCAACGAATCAAGGCGAGACGCGATAAGCGGGGGTACCCCTTATCCCCATCTGTCGGAAACCTTATTTCTCTTCTAGTTATAGAGGAGATGAAAGGTGTTTTGGATTGATTGGATTTTTAACTACATTGGTGAGTTGAAGGAAACTTTGAATATTTAGTGCACATTGTTTGATTGGAAAAAGTAGTTTCATTGTTCCATAATGTATGACTGAAAATGATCTAGTAGACGTGGAAATAAAAGAAAAACAATAAAATAAAATTTAAAAGTGTGTATGGTTAACAATCTTAAATTGCGGGAAGTCTTGAAATGGGTGACTTTTTTCTAGCTTTTCCGTGCTTTGGAAAGTATGGTAATTCATACCTTACAGCTGACTGTAACATTATAGTTGTTAAGCTAAGTTAGTAAGCCAACCTTTGGAAGGCTTAGAAATTTTCAACTGTGTAAGTAGCCTCCTTTCGGTCCAACACGGCAATAAGTTACCGTGGCTAAATAAAGTGGCAAACAGTATGGCACTTATGAAAATATCACTTCCGTATTAGTAGATGAGCTTTAGGAGGAATTTCGACCTTTTTTAGAATTCAGTTTATATTTGATTCCTGTTGAACCGAGATTGATAGAAAAAGCAGAAGGTGGAACTATCTTCGTTAACAGGTGTTACAGTCTCCTAAGACTGAGGTTTTCTGCGCCTAGCAATTTCCATCACGCCACAGCTTCCTGGTAACCCTGTTCACAGCTGAACCTTAATGATTTGCCTCTGCTGATAGATCACCACCTAACATGGAACCAGATACAGCAGGTTGTTTAATGAACGTTTGCTTTGCCTCTGCTTACACCTTCCAAGAGAATTTTTGTATAGAGAGTAGCTGAAAATTATAATCGACCTGGATTTTGAACTTGACACCTCTTGACGCCAAATCTCATCACCGTCATTACTCCTTATCTACTTTACAAATGAATAAAAACAAAACATTTCGTCCCTTTCAAGAAAATTACTTAGAAATATGAGAAGGATACAGCGTGTTTTATTTTTTAATAAGCTTTTATTAGGTCGTCGTGTATGTAACTAACAATGTAATGGAATCTAAGGATACTAATTTACCCATCTTCCAAGGATCGTAGCGTCATGAAAATTGGCAGATGTATGTAGTTCGGATGACAATACAATAATATGGTACTGTCAAACTGATATGATGATAGAGCCGGAAGATAGGCACAGAAAACAAGTGGAATCTAAGGTAGCTAATTTAATCAGCTTCCAAGGATCATAGGGTCATGAAAATTGGCAGCTGTATGTAGTTCTGATGACAATACAATAATATGGTACTGTCAAACTGATATGATGATGGAGCCGGAAGATAGGCACTGAAACTTCGATGGAAAAAGTGGAATCTAAGGATACTAGTTTAACCATCTTCCAAGGATTGTAGCGTCATGAAAATTGGCAGATGTATGTAGTTCTGATGACAATACAATAATATGGTACTGTTAAACTGATATGATGATGGAGCCGGAAGATATGCACAGAAAACAAGTGGAATCTAAAGTAGCTAATTTAACCAGCTTCCAAGGATTGTAGGGTCATGAAAATTGGCAGCTGTATGTAGTTCTGATGACAATACAATAATATGATACGGTCAAACTGATATGATGATGGAGCCGGAAGATGGGCACTGAAACTTCGATGGAAAAAGTGGAATCTAAGGTAGCTAATTTAACAAGCTTCCAAGGATCGTAGCGTCATGAAAATTGGCAGCTGTATGTAGTTCTGATGACAATACAATAATATGGTACTGTCGAACTGATCTGATGATGGAGCCGGAAGATATGCACTGGAACTTCATGATGGAATATCGTATTATATCTGTTTTTGGATTCGTCAGAAAAGTCTTGTAATGAACTTTGACCAGGCTTAGGTTTCAAGGTTATAATAAACCTTTTTTTAATTAACTTGTTAGACTATGCAATGGAATCTCAGGTAACTAATTTAAGCATCTTCCAAGGATCGTAGCGTCATGAAAATTGGCAGATGTTTGTAGTTCTGATAACAATAAAATAATATGGTGCTGTCAAACTGATCTGATGATGGAGTCGTAAGATATGAACTGTAACTTCATGATTGAACATCGTATCATAGCTGTGTTTGGATTTGTTAGAAAAGTCGTGTAATGAGCTTAGACCACGATTAGGGTTTAAGGTTATAACGAACCTGTTATATATTGAAGTTAATATTGAGTGTAAATATTGACATAGGTACCTGTATAAAATGTATATGTATTAGAGTAATAATGAAATATTTTCACATTAGTCGAACTCAGACAAAACACCATGTAATACAGAAATCCCTACTAATATTATAAATGCGAAAGTAACTCTGTCTGTCTGTCTGTTACGTTTTCATGCCTAAACCACTGAACCGATTTTGATGAAATTTGTTATAAAGATAGTTTGAGTTTAAGAGAAGAACATAGGTTACTTTTTAACTGACTGTGCGAAAGGAGGGTAATGATTTTATGCGATAACGACTTCTACGCGGATGAAGCCGCAGGGAACAGCTAGTTAAGGTATAAATGTTGTGACTAAAAAGTATAAAATAAATAAATGGTTTAAAAAACCCTAGAAAAATACGCTTTTATAATGCACGAAAAAACCCAAAAATAAATTATGGATCGTTGAAGTTGCCTCTATTTCTGGGCTGAAGTGTAA
Organism: Miltochrista miniata; assembly: GCA_933228765.1. Lineage (NCBI taxonomy): Eukaryota > Metazoa > Arthropoda > Insecta > Lepidoptera > Erebidae > Miltochrista > Miltochrista miniata. The sequence continues at coordinate 2,122,654 of OW121765.1, read as the reverse complement.
ACTATGTGCTTTTTGTTATAATATTTGATTATAAAAGCGTGGGGTGCTAGAACAAGAAAGACTTTTTTGTAAGCATATTCCTATTAATACTAATCCCTATTTAATAAAAATCCTGGCGAAAGCTGCATGAGGTCGCACAAGAGCATAACGTTTATGCTGCCAAAGGGAACGCCTTTTTTTTCAGGCAATTAGGTAGATACATGAAGGGAATACGTTAACAGTGGCAAAATGTAGAGTTCTTGTTCGAGAACGAGATATCTTTGAACAAAAGCGTTTGTATTCCTATTACGTGATTAGTACATATTGTACTAAATATCTCGGAATGCCGAAACTTTAAGGACCTACCAATGAATTATCTAATAGAGATCCGTAACGGTAATAGGTTTGCTCCTATTACGCGGGCGTCACGAAAAACTGGCAAAAGTGGGTGTTGAAAATACGTAGATGTGATTAACTACTTTACTTTTCAAGTAAGTATGTTATGTATTTCAATTAAAGCCTATCATCGTTAATACATTTCCGAAATTTAAAATGATATTAATAATAGTAAAAGTCACAATAGATATATAAAAGCGTGACAGTGTAAATTAATAGTTTAAAAACACGAGAAAAACACGCTTTTATAAATGTGACCTTATCCTTAATCTGACAAGACTTCATGCAGCTTCCGCCAGGAAAGTCTTTCCTGTTCCAGCGCCCCACGCTTTTGCAATCAAATATTATAACTAAAAGCACATAGTTTACACTTCAGCCCAGAAATAGAGGCAACTTGAACGATCCATAATTTATTTTTGGGTTTTTTCGTGCATTATAAAAGCATATTTTTCTAGGGTTTTTTAAACCATTTATTTATTATGTTTCACCACATATTTTTGTGTTTACTATTTGGCACTCAGCGGAGTGGAATATAAGAAATAGGAATCACAATTATTTTTTTTACCTACGACGGACGTCTTATTTGAGATACTCTGAACCGATTTAACCACCATTGAATACTAAGCCTCAAAAGCCTAGAGAGAACAAATGCATTCAGACACTGGTATAAATAAAAACTTTTATGTTCCTCTTGGCTTAGCTGTTTTAAATTTATTTTCGTATTGGCCACAAATATTAAAATTAAAAGTACGCGAGCTTTACAAAGATTAGAAAAACATTATGTAGTCAATGACTTGTATAATGCTAATTAGTTATGTATGTATATATGTTATAAATATGTATCATTATATATATATCGCTTGCTTATTACAAGAATGTCATAACAAAAAAAATGAAGTTTTACAGGAGAGCGGTTTTAAAGTATCAATTTGATTTATTCGTCTATATTACAAATAAAATACTGGGAAACCATAAGTCATGTGTTAGTGTTTTACTGTACTTTAAAAATCGTATATTAAAAAAAATATAAATATTACCTATTATAAGTAGTTTCAATATATAGTAATATAGTCCTCACTTGTGTCATTGTTGCAGAAAAAAGCTAAATATTAAAAGTATTTTCTCAAAATAAGTCATTATTACACCACAAAATCCGCAAGAATTCGCGATCTAAAACAAATAATGACGGTATTGCAAAAAAAAAGGTTGAATTTTTAAAATAAGACAGCCTCTGCAGGTTTAAACTTTTATTTTCAAATACAAAAATAATGAAATTAAATCAACTTTCAATAAAACTTCTTTACTTACTAACTACTTATTGCAAATATCTTAGGCACATTCTTTGTAATATTTAAAAACATTCTAAAATCAGCATAATCAAATCACTTTTAGCTTAAACTTAAAAACACAATTCTTAACACAAATGTGAACCATATCTCAGGTACTCATTATTAACAGTCTCATAATTTCAGTCTATAATCAGTTAGAGACCTTATTCTTAGCATTCCATGGATTCTAAGTGCGGGTCCATAGCGTGGCACAGGGGGGAACACCCCGACGGCGTCTGGGACTTGCGACCCATTTGAGTAGGTTTAGGGCGGCCACCTTACTATTCCCTCCCCTGCCCAACCAGATTTGGTAAGACCCTATCAATGCCGCTTTGGATATTCGTTTTAGTAAAGAGCTTACTGAAGCTCTTGGCAATCCAAGGTCTTAAAATAAATTATACAGGGCTTTAGCTGGAATTCCATTTGCTCCTACTTCTTCTAGCTAATCTGTCTTTTTTTTGTCCTATCACTATATTGTATTAATGTGATGTTTTATTTTGTTAAGCGCAATGTTTGTACGCCGAAAACGGCAGAATATTATGGAAATTTAAACTTTGTAAAAACTTTTTTGTACAATATTCTGACAAATAAACGAATATCTATCTATCCATCTATCTATCTATGGAATAGAGTTTAACCGCATAGCCATTTTTGATTAACTCATTGTATTTATTTATCTTCATGGCGTGGTCCTTCGATATGTTGGTCTCCCACGGCACCGTGAGCTCCACGAGCACTGCTCGCTTATGTATTCTTGAAAACAGGAATATGTCGGGTCTGGACGGCGAGGTACATACATCCTCCGGGATTTTGTAGTGTTTTTCATACGTGTCTGCGAGTATGGTCCAATCGGCGGCAGCCATCAAAACTGAGTATGGCTTTTGAGGTACTTTCTTTGAACAGCCTTCCTTTACAAACGCAATGTCATTTCTTATGTTTGTGGCTCTAGCTACCGCCAAACTGACAGCCTCACGTATGATTTTCAATACTTGACTAGATTACTTTGGTCAGAGAGGGTCAACTGAAACGCGTTCAGATAGAATCTAAGCAAACCCGGCGACCAGTCTTAGAACAAGGTACGCCACTGCAAGGCCATAGGAATACAAAACTTGCCTAGAGTAAGCCACTGGTTCTGCATCTCTAGGTTCATCGCGTGCACCTTATAGGCGTCATTCGCATCCTGCTCCAGAAAAGATTTTGTAACGTCTTTATCTATTTGTCCCCGGATACTAATCAAACCCACTCTACCAGTCTGCGAACCCTTCATGAATTTCTTGTATAATTGGAGGCGTGACTCAAGTTCCGCTATATTTTTATCTTCGTAACATTCGCATCCAATCTTAAACAGTTTTGAAAACAAAAGAAAGAATTTTATATACTTCTGGCTTTTTTTCAAAATATTTCGCCTCCATTGATCCTTTCTGCTAACGCGCTTCCTTCCCTTCTTTTCAGGACTAATAGAAATTGTCGTTGGTAGTGTAGTGTTGAGAACTGTAGTTGTTTGCGAGACGCCCAGAATGAAAAAAGAGCAATAAGAAACTGAAAAAAACACTCTTTGTTTCTAGCTATAGTAACATATTTTTACATAATACTTATAAAATCTGAATATTTTCTGCTAGGACGGTTTAATTTTAAATGTGACATTTCGTTTTAAATTTTTAAATGCAATGTCATAGTTACAATAATGACTTAACGTAAAATAATACAATCACATCCTTAGTTTTACTAGCAATAACGTCATATTGTTTAGTAATACAAATATTTAAACTTATTTGTTTATTGTAATAACGTCATAAGCCAAAATAATTATATATTGTACTAAAGGATTAATCGGAAAATAGTTCTTACCATTTGTTGCAAGAACATTTTAACTCCAAATATGACATCCTTGAATAACAAGACGCGTGCGTCCGCGTGGCGTAACTGAGATAGCACTATATTGAAACAAGCAAGATGCCGCCACCACAGCGTGCAAAAACGACATATGTCGCCACCTAGCGGCATCGAGTAAAATTATCTTTCTGACGTTCTAGTACTGAAAAATATGCTAATAAAAGACTTATTTTTTATAGTAATCTGAAAATCTTGTGATTTTGAGATATGTCGATCTTGCAGTAAGCAAGCGATATATATGTATATATGAGCATGTATATTATGTATGTACTGTATTAGTAGGTATGTATATGTATTTTTTGTTAATTATAATATCAATTTAGGGGTTATTGTGACTGTGTGTTTGTTTGGTTCGGAGCTGCTGCATTTATTTAGGTAAATAGTTGCTTGAATGAGTTCAGTGGAGCTGGGCTGGGAGCACGTAGTCACACAATTTACACTATATTTAATTGTACCATTGTAATGTCTCAACATTAACCTAGAGCACCTTCCTCAACCTTATTATCTCTGCATCACCCTAAGGTTGACTGGCAGAAAATGCCGAAGGCATTAAGTCCACCTTTGTACGAATCTGTGCATAAAGTTTTTAAATAAATAAATAAATAAATAAATATTTATGAAAATAAATTATAAAATTTTAATATATTTGGGACTCTTTTTTTTTGTCTCTTTTGTAAAATAACCGGCTTAGTGCGAGTTGGACTCGCCCATGAAGAGTTTCGTAGCAGCAAGTAACATAATATAGAAGTTCTTGTATTTCGTTGTAACTTTGATTGATGTTTTAACACGTTCGCAGTGGTAGTGATTTTGCTAGGAGAAAATTGCGGTTTATGACGTATTAAAAAAAACTACCAACTAGATCTCGTTCAAACCAATTTTCGTTGGTAGTTTTTATGGCAATGTACATCATATTTTTTTTCATTCTCTTAGTTTAGAAGTTAGAGGGGGGGGGGCACATTTTTCCACTTTGGAAGTATTTCTTGCCCAAACTATTCACTTTAGAAAAAATCAATAGCATTTTTGAAGACCTATCTGTAGATACACGTATGGGTAAGATGAAAAAAAAAATTGAGTTTCAGTTTTGAATAAGAGGACCCCCAAAAATGACTGCTTTTTTCTAGTTTTATGTAAAAATCTTAATGCGGTTCACAGAATACATCTACTCACCAAGTTTGAACAGCATAGGCCTTATAGTTTCGAAGAACTGCCTGTGCCTGTGACATACGGACAGACAGACATGACGAATCTATAAGGGTTCTGTTTTTACCATTTGTCTACGGAACCCTAAAAAGGAAATTTTATCTCACATGAACTATTGATATGATTGATAATAATAGAATGAATTAACGAGTTCTGCAGTGGAGACTGCGACTTGGTAGTACACGTAGGGTAGGACGATCCTCCGCCAGATGGACCGATTACCTGAAAAAAGTCGTAGGGATGGACTGGATGCGGAAGGCGCAGGATCATGTATTGTGGCGAAATTCAGGAGAGGCCTACGTTCAGCAGTGGACTGATATACGCTGATTTCATTGATTGATTGGTGAATAACTAAGTAAAAATGGTAAAATAGATCAAACCTGCTTTTTTATTTGAGTGACTGAAGGCGCCTAGCCAGATAGTTAGTTTTCTAATATGTACTACGTAGGTATAATAATATGGTATTCATTTACTTAGCCATATCAAATGGTTTCACATAAAAAAATTAAAAACTGGTCTAGTTGAATCATCAGCTTTTCATGCTGAAAAGGGAATTAATATCACAAAGAAAATGAAGTGTATTCAAAGCATCAAGCAAGACCTTTTGTTAAAAACACCATGTATACAAAACAAGGGCATCGTCACACCGTAAGGGTGGCGTGAAACGCGCCATCACACACTGTGGGACTTCCATTGTTGTAAATTCGATCCAAACCTTTTCGCTTCAGTGATTCTGTTGTAAATTAATTTCACTGTTTTATATTTAATCCCTACACTTGTTAAATTTTAAGGAATATGTAGTTACATTTTCAAAGTGCCAACTCTCGGCCCTACAGTCCTGACCCTACAGCCCTATAGGTACATATAGCAAATATTTATAATATCGTATAAGTCCCAAAAAACAAACAATGTATTCCTCCATTTAATTGTCTTAGCCGAGCGTAGCAAGCGAAGGAGAGTAGCGAGTCGTTGAGTAAAATACAGGGCAGTCCCAAAATCATCTAAGTGCTAAGATTTTTAGTGAGATAGCTGGTATTGACATGCAATTATTTTTTTAGTAGAAGAGAACCTATAAAATAATATAATCTAACTTTTTATGAAATAATGAAATTTAATAAAAAATACATAATTAAAATTGCAAAAAGGTCAAAAATGTATAAATGCAAGTGCACCATGTCCGACTATTCGAAAACCGCAAACTACGCTTAGTCACTCTGTGTACCTCGAGGCTTCTAATAAGTAAAGTTTATATTAAAAAGCATTGATACAAATTTTCGTTCTAATGCAATTGATGTAATAACCACCTCTTTACATAATTGCTGTCAAAGGTTAGCATTACTGCTGGCGAAGTAAATTGACAGCAACTAATGTCACTTCTTCATACAATGTTGCTTATTTCCTATGACGAAGTGACATTAGCTACTGTCAATTTACTTCGTCTTATTAACAATTCGGGTATACGCCTCTACGCCAGCGGCAAAGTTAGAGAGAACGGGTAGCACAGTGGGCTCCTTGAGAAAATGAAATGATTTTGGTGCGATTCAATCGTTACTTTGGAAATGCATGTAGGGTTGCTTACAATTGTTACATCAGCGTTGATTTTATATTTATTAAATCTCAAATTTAGCACAAATATCTAGCTAGACTGAAAAAGTTTATGAGAAATAACACTACCTACTAATTTGTGAACTTTACCTAAATATTCTCAAATAGAATTCAGTTTTTAGCATTCAAATAAACACCATACTGTATCTATCATCGCTACAGTCATAAATCTTACAAGGTTGATGAGTTTATAGAATTATTCTGAGTCCCTGATTTGAAATCCCTACTTCCCTACTAATACCTACAAACATTATAAATACAAAACTCTGTCTGTCTGTCTGTAACGCTTTCACGCCTAAACAGCTCGAGCGAATGAGATGAAATTTGATATTGCGATAGTTTGAGGCCCTGGGAAGGACATAGGCTAATTTTTAACCCACTGCGCAAAAGGAGGGTTATGATTTTACGCAATAACGACTTCTACGCGGTCGAAAAAGCGGGGAACAGCTGCTAGTGAACAATAAAAACTACCTATACTCATCAATTCCCTTTGCGTTCCTACACGTGATATCGTAGGTGGCCCTCTAAAATTTTTATCTCTTCCTTATCAACCGTCATTGGTGGACCGAACGTGATGTGTTTGCAACATTTTGTACAAGCGGTCAGTATTATTGCCTCGAACGCGGAAGGGCGTAGGGAAGTTGATTGACACTACTTAGTTATTCATTCCGATGCCCTTCCTAACCGTTTGGGGTCTTGGGCATTTGGTACTGGAAGTTCTCGAAGAGATTACAGGAAAATCTTCGGACTCAATTTTATAAAAATGTACCGGAAGTTGTCTTGAAAGCTTCAAGTGATCAGGAAAATAATACACTACAGAAATAGAATGGAAAAATTACGCTTTTCACTATTATTGCGTTATTATTTGACTTCAGTTTTGTCTGTGCGTTGACCTGTGACCTCATCGCTCTTAAATGGGTAATTTTCGATAGGGACAGTTTTTTTAAAGCAGCTTTTTTGTCACTGACTTTGCAACGTGATAAACGGAAATCATGCAGGTGTTTACTTTTGATGCACAGACTCATGTCTCTCTTTTTTATAAAGTTTTAGGGTTCCATTAGACTTTGCCGTCCGTCTGTCTATCGAACTGCCTGTCAGTCTGTCTGTCCGGCACGAGGGAACCGTGATAGTTAGAGAGCTGAAATTTTTACGGATGATTTATTTATATTACCGTTATAAAAACCTAAAACTAAATTTAAAAAAAGAGGAATTAAGAAGGCTCCTATACAACGAACGTCAGTTTATTGTCGTCTTTTGGTATGGAACTCTCTGTGCTCGAGTCCGACTTACACTTATCCGTTTTTCTGTTAGGGAGTTGAAAGTAAAACGAAATAAAAGAATAATTATTTATATAACTCTTTCTAAAACTAAGGAATTTAGTTTCAAATAATTACTTTACTCAAAGCCTAGTACCTATACATTTAGCGACTTTCAGCTGGTAAGGGTCAAATTTTGTTTTCGGACCCAACTGAACCCTTTTAAATACAAATAGCGTTACCTTTTGGAAACAATGTTTATGAGCTTTTCATTGAACCAAGGTCCTTCTCAAGGGGATCAGTGGGAGGTTGTTGACATTTGACGTAATAGTGTAAAGTCTACCTGGGGAGGCTTTATTTGTTAGGTCATTTACTTGTTGAATGGCCGACAGATGTTTGTCTTAGGGCGGTAGTTTTTCTGATAAATATAAACACTTGAGAGTATTAGGATTGTTATCGTTAGTTGGGTATCTTGTCTAATGCCTAAGGCGTAATTTATTAAGAGAGGACGCGTTAGTAACGTGATAAGCGTTACAGACACAGGGTACAGGCAAAACATGATCCACAAGACCGCCTTTAAGGATATTTTTCTTTCATCGCAAATCGTAACTTAATCATAGCAAAATTCAATAATTTCAATTGAGGCGCGCCGTAAAAGCTTTCCGTATACTTTACTTATATCTTATTTTACATATTATTGGTAAAAAGTAAGTTAAGCCTAAGTTTGTGAGAGTTAGACAACGTCAGTAACGTCTTTAGTGTTGCAAATCTCCTTGGGCTCTGTTGGCCTTATTCTGAGTGGTATAGTAATATTTAACACTATTAAAGTAAGCTCACACTCGGCGAATGTCGCTGCGACTCGGCGACAAGCTAGTCACTGAGCGATAGCTTTTTGTAAGACGTCTGTCGCCACGACATTTTGCCAACGCCAGCGACAGTCGCGGCGACAAGTCGCCCTATGCAGGCGCACGCTGGACGACAAGTCGCCGCGAGAGTGTGCGCCTACTGTTATAGTCTCTTACTTACTTACTTAAATGTATAAAATAATGAGTGCTATACTTACCTTTTTTTATATTTAAATACGAAAATAAAAGTCCATTCAAAGTAGCGCACCCAAGATGCAACTTGGAAGACGCTAAGATGCAAAAGAGAATTTCGAAGTGTATTGGCACATTGACAGTGTGGCTTTATGTTTACGCAAAAGTCAACATTTTTTGTAGAATATAACGACTTTTTAGCAAATATTGAATGTCCTCTAAAAATAAATAACCCATTTGAGTAACAAAGTAACACGAATGTCATAAGTTATTGACCAAAACACCAATTTAGTATCAAGTTCAAACTGTACGTGTCGAGTTTTTGCGAGGTGACACAATGACATGACATAAATTATAGACCAGTTGTGACTCACGGTTTCACCTGTCACATTATATACCAATCCCGTAGCACCCGTACTTAAAATATTTTCACATCTTTTACTGTTTTTTTAACTGACTGACCTAGGTACCTAGCAGTCCTTGGGTAGTGGCATGATGATACAGAGGCTTCTTTTAAACATTTCTAATGGCCGAATATTTTTACATCCGTTGAGTCTAGGTGAGGCCACAGTGGTAGCCCTTTTTTTTTTTTTTTTTTTTTACGTCTGGAAATCCTACATGGATGCTATGCCGGACTCCTACCGACTAAAACCACACGATGCCCTACAACTGTCTACGGCCGGGAGTCCCGGGTAAGCCCTCGGAAGGATGTCCCAGGGCTCTCGGCAGACTTTGGCGAACACTTCAACCTCGCCTATGGGGTTCGGGTGCTATCCCGCGTCTGGGTAGTTGGTTCGGGTGTTAACCCGCTACTAGGGGAAGGGGGGGGGAATTGGGTACTGTCCCACCACTATCACCACTATGAGGGGCAAAGAGATATTCGCCATCGTCTTGGCCTGCTTCTGTACGAACGGCGAGCAGCCAGCCCACCGTTCTCAGGCCCCCGGTCATGGAGGTCGGTAGTCTTGGGCGTATAGCAGCCTGCGACGACCTCGCCGCCGACTGCGGAACTCGGGAGGGAGAACCCTCTCACGGTCCCTCCACGCCACCTCTTTTTGAAGCATAACTTGCTCGCAAAAAGATGCAGCGGCATCCCACTTGCTTCCGCTAGAGACCATAGCTTTCACCATGGTCTCCAGTGTGAGAACGTCGACGCCCAGGCCCACAACGAGGTCTCGGCGCTGCAGCGCCCATGCTGAGCACTCCACCAGAGTATGCAGCGCCGTGTCCTCGCTGCAGTCATCGCAGTGCTGACACTCGGGTGTTACCTCCCTATGTATGCGCCACAGATACTTACCGAAACACCCGTGTCCGGTAAGCATCTGTGACACCCGATAGGTGAGGCTACCATGACGTCTCTCCAGCCACTCCTCCATGACCGGCTCTACCGCCTCAATAGTGGTGAGCCCCCATTTTGGTTGCTCAAGTCGTAACTTCCATGTTTCCATGAGCTCCTGGCGGAGCAGGGATCGCTGAGCCTCTATTTCTCTAGACTCAGGCCTGTGGTCCCGCTCCAGCGCCTCCTTGCGCCACTGATAAAGCAACGCAAGGGCTCTCGCTTCCAGGTCCCATGGAGGGGTCCCGGCTAGGAGACATGCCGCCTCGACAGAGATCGTGCGGTACCCTCTAATCACCCTGACGGCCATTGCCTTCAGCGGGCACAGTGGTAGCCCTAGGTCTGTTGGGAGTCCTGGCTGGCTCTCAGCATACGGCTGTTGGGCAGGATGCGTGAGGTTTTTTAGTCGGTAGTAGTCCGGCATAGAATCCACGTGGGATTTTCCCTCACGTAAAAAAAAATCCAATGAGTAGTTTTCTGGTATATTGATTATATACAAACAAATCCCTCCTCTATACATATAATATTAGAATAGAAGTAGTGCTGTCGTAGCTAGTTACCCTAATTCGCTGTTTATTTAACTGCCTAAAGTCTTTAGTTATTATTTTTTATTTCAGTTTCTTCATCGCCATTCAATTTCAGAAATGTTATAACAGGGTACTTTCTATATTTCATTCCTGTTGGGTGTTTTGTTCAATGACTTATAGCTCCGTGCCTACCCTGTTTTAGGGGCATTTACTAACAACCCATACACGGAGTAATAGTTCAACTTTTAATCCCTGGTCTGGCAAGATCTAACAATCAAATAGGTACCCCTTCATTCGAAACCATTACTTGAAAGACGATACCTAATTAGCAGAGAAACTAGCCTGTTAATGAAAAAGAAGATAAAACTACTTAACTGCTGCATAAAGACCAAAAAATTGGACATGTAAACATTAAGATATGGTAAGATAAAAATATGTTTCAAGATTAAGCTATTACAAAAATATGAACTCATGAATTACGTCAAACCCGTAAAGAAAAACAGATTACGTTATATTGGTTCCGTAGATTGAAATCGAAAACAAAATGTCAATGACCGTTTGACAGTCGGCCTAAGTTGCCATCTAAATTCATTTAAATACAGATAGTATTGATAAATGCCTAGACAGGATCAAAGACCTGTTATCGGCGACCTTATATTTGCCCGATATAGCTTTTTATAGTTTTCATATATTTGTTTTAGTATCTACTTTGAAACTAATGATAATGTGATTGAGAATATTTCATACTCCTGTTCCGACATTGTATACTTTTGCTGGATTGACAGTCTAGGATCATATCAACGGAATACGTGAAATTGAGAGCTTAAATTGATTTTCAGCTGTAATTTACACATTTACTAAACAACTTACGTGCTCGGTGTTGTTAAGTAAATGTGTGCAGTTGTGACTTACGGTGCCGAGACGTGCACACTCACGGTGGGACTTTAAAATAAAATAATGAACAGCATGTATAGCATGCATAGCAATCAATACATATTACTGTCAGGATTGGTGGATTCCATGTTTGTCACAATCACTGGTTAGTTCACTATGGCACTCGCAGGGATACCTTATTTTGTAAGAATAAACTAGTACATTTCATTGTAAATGATGTACAATGATAGTACCTAATAAATTTTCAGAGTGCTACGATCCAGCAAGATCTTATGACCCACATGCTTCACCAACAAGTGCAAACCGATAAGTTTCGGGCACGTTGCTTGTAGAACACGAAAAGAGGTTCTTTAATTAGTGACCAGGTTTGACATGAGAGTGAACATTGTGACTACTCGTATCTTTTATCAGCTAAGGTGATGATCACCAAGTCATGGACTATATTTTTACATTTCAAGAACATGCGGGAGTGACATTTATTATACAAAGAAACATTAACTAACTTCCGTGTTGATAATTATCTTCACATGGTAGGTTAAAATGATTCATAAAGTATGTTTTAGAATGATGGCAGTACGCACTGTCAACCAACTGGTGGCACTTTGCCAGCAGCGCGCAATAATCCATAGTATTTCTAAATATTTATCGTTGAATATTATAGTACGTTGTAGGTATATACGACAATAATTTATGTTTGTGTAGAGGTGTTTGACCATCAAATTATATCAGATTAATTATATTGAATGTCAAAATAGCGTCTTGTATCAACTTGTATGAAATGGCAATATTTGACGTCATTTGTAATCTTCCTAATGCCAAGTTGTTTACTAAGTATTAGTGGATAGATGATTGATTCAAAATTTATAAGTTTGAACAAATTATTCTACTTCCTTCCTATTATAGTATGATCACCTGTCAAGGTAATCAAGGCAAGGCAAATTTGATTTTAATATTTTACAATGCTCTATATACATCTACTTCATCCTACTTCTTCTTATTTAAATACGCACTAGTACTTACCATTCTAAGACAAGATCCTTAGGACTATCCCATTGTTACTTTAATGCCTAAAATACATTTTAAAATGCTTCTATTTCTGCTTCCTTGTTAGTCATACACAGAACTACCACTCGTTCAAATTGGAAAAAAATTGTGATAGAGCCGAGCTTAGTATGAGAGTTAGTTCTAGATAGTCCTATGACACCTCGTTTGGAGGATTACTGGGATAATGTTAACTAACGATGGACAGGATAGAATAGAAAAGAAGAAACTCTTATTGTACACCATATAAAAGATTACAAGTACTTATACTAACATTAACTCTAGGTAGGTACAATCTCATCAAAAAAGGATACTCCAAATCTGCTTTATATTTCCTGCAGTTGATATTCAAAATTCATTTATCTAACAATGACATGGCCACACTTGTTTCCTTGAAAGGTCATGCTATGCAGCATGCTTTTGAGAGGATATTTGGCTTTGTTCTACCACATTGGTCAGACAGTTGGTGATAAAGGGTATGTGGCGACCGCCATATTTACAGCACCATACAATTGTAGGAATTTCTTCATTTGCAGGGTATTTTCAAGAGTTCCTTCGGCGAATCGTGTCGTGGACGTCCATTATTGAGCAGGTGAGACTGTCTTCGGCCCAAAGATCTCGGTAGTCGCTCAATGCTCCCAATGTATCAAAAGATTTATAGATTTATGATATAGTAATGGTAGCCACAACAACTATCTATTTGTATCGTGTATACATAATATTAATAAAGTTCCATTGCCTTTATAAATTTCAATAGGAATGAAGTGTCCAGTGTCCATATATGTCAATATATTAACTATTATTACTAATAGACTGTAGTACAATACTTTTTACAAGTCACTCAACTATTGCCTAACATTTCCATTTTCAAGCAACACGGTTTCACACCTATCTTAAGATCTGACGTCACTCGCTTCACGATCACAACATTAGATAATAAACACACAAGGTGACTTGCCCTGATAAAAATAATCGGGTGTCATCGACCTCGTTATCAGAACGACCTCAGAATCACCGACAGTGTTTCGCAACCGACTCCGACTCTAAGAGTTAGTCAAGTATTAGTCGTATTAGTTCGTTTTACTAACCCCGTTTACGACTTTTGGAGCTGTCTATTATATCCTTATATTAATCCCGGATGCGTTCGTGATTGCTTTTGAGTTCTGGCTATTTAGAAATACTACTTTTTGACATGGAATGAAAAGATTACTATTTTACCAGTCAAACGCTCTAAGTGTAGGTCGTCACACACAGGCATTTGCTAAAATCAAACTCTTAAAAAAATCACATCGAGGTCTTCAATATCGCTTGATGAATATCATTGGTAATAGCAGGTACCACCATGATACTAGTAACGAAGACCAACAACTTAGTCTTTTTTTAACGTGAGGAAAATGCTTCAGGGATGCTATGCCGGACTCCTACCGACTAAAAACCACACGTTTCCTATCTAATGCCCCGGATAAGACTTCGGAAGGATGACCCCAGGATTCCCAACAACCCTTGGCTACCACTGCGGCTTCACCTACCAAAAACTGAGTCTGCTAATATTGAGCACGGAAACTTTCTAAGTAAATATAAACGCCACTAAAGGCCTTAAAAAGGACCACAAAATTGTGGAAAACAACCGCAAAACAAAATTGCCGAACGTTGATCGAAAGTAGAACATTATGTAATACGTATTCATAATGATTGCTAACTTCATTACTATTGCTGTTGATTCTGTATTAGTTTGGAAAAGTCACTATCGTAATTTATGGATCGTAGATTATGGACCATGTAAACTGTTTCAGCAGGTTCTATGGCTTGCAGCTGCGAGGTACTCGTGATCAGTACGATCAAGATGGTAAAGGTTTACTAATAGTCGTTTAGTCAAGTTGAAGGCCACCAGCCTCGAAAATATTCTACCTCAGACAACACATTTTGTATCTTTCCGTTTCAGCTCGACAAATATATCTCCAATAAACCTCTAACAATACTAAAACATACATACATACAAGGTACAAACTATATGCCTCTGTCTCCCCCTCGGGAAGATAGCGTAATTGTATATGTGCCTATTTGTATAAATCTTACATTCAATCTCAAGATATCTGCTTTTGTAATTATAATTATTATTATAAACGTATGATGATTTCCCATCCATGAACTACATTTACCATTATAACTTAAGCATCTGATAATTTCAATAATTTGAATACTCGCACACGATTTTAAAATGGCTGCTTATGAATCATCATTGTACTAAACAATTAACCTAGATTATTGTGTAGCGATCGGGTAAGCTCTATGAAATTATAAATTATGTAGGAAGTAATGCTATGTGAATCAACAGTTTGCGTGTTACTGTGGAGTACAGGGCTTGGGTGGATCTGTAAGCTGTGGACTTGGGCGCATGTGTCATAGGCCTCATGTATGAGGTTGCCAGAATGTTTGTTATTATTTCAAGCTACACAACTGAAGCTATCATGACGCTTGGTGGATATGGATTTCTTTAGGTCACAAAAGGTCAAGTGTTCAGGGTCCATATTGCACTAAAAACGCGGTAGGAAATAGTATAGACTTCACTATTTGAACGGCTTTCATGAAACGGTATTTTTCATCAACTAACTCATAAAAGATGTATGGGTGTCGGGTTAACGCTAGGCTAACCTGCAAGTGATGCATAGTGACTAAGGAACATGACTATGGCTAAGAGACAGAAAACACTGGCCAATGTTGTGGTAAGATCACTCAATCACTCTTACAAACTGAAATCGGGAAAGGGCTATGTCGAACTCTAGAATGATTGGGTTGACTGATAAAAGACTAGAAACATTAATCATGCTCATGCGTTCACATATGTTTATCATACTCTTATCGTTCAAATACCGAACTTATTTATTGCGAAATCAATGACAATCTACATCTGTATTTTTAAATTAGACTCCAAACTTAAAATTTCTGAGTTTCACAAAGGTCACTCTTTTTCCTAACTCCTTTTTAGAATTTGTCCTACGTAATAGGTGGTGAGCCGTATTGCCGTGTTGAAATGGACAGGCGCAGGTTGTGACTGCTTGCTGTTGAAATTTTTCAAAGGCCTTTAACTTGGCTTAACGACTGCCGTTTTACTGGCAACCGGGACCAAAGGCTTAACGTGCCTTCCGAAGCACGAAAACTCTCTAATAAATGTCACAAAGTGGTCACATGGATGGTCACCCATTCAAGGACCGGCCATAGTGAAAGTTCCTTACACTGCAGTGATCGTTTACAGAAGACTGAGTCTGCAGGGTCACGGGCGCTTCATTGATGAATTGTTCTGAGATGCGACGATAAATATATTACAGCAAAATCAAAAAAATGAGTGAGATGTTGACTACTGAAAAATAAATTGTTGGTGAAACGGTGACATTGCCACTACAAAAATGGTGAATGCCTGATAATGGATGATGGATTGGATGATCACGAAGGGCAGTAGATCATTACCCTTCAATCCGTTTGATTATCAACTTAATCATAGTTTTGATATGATAAAAACTGATAAAACTTTCTAATCAACAATTTTGCACTTTCATAACTTAAATTGAAATTGTCCAATATGCTTGCAGTTGAAAATAATTTTATTATGTTCCTCTTAAAATGATGTTCTTATGATTAGATTAAATACAGCTATCTCAAAATATGTCTGCGATGAAAATTGTTATGTTGTCTGAAACTTACAAGTCTAAAGGCAAATGCACCTACTGACTGACGATTTGAGCATAGATTATGCATCTTCAGCTACTCCTAACAGGGGAGGACGACAGGCGCTTAAAGCAAGACAAATAAAAATCAGTGCTTAGCGATGCGCGGTCGGAAACGGTCGCGCCTCACTAATGCGGTCTCGTAATTAATTTATTAATAATTAATTCGCGCTACGCGTTGCTTACGCGCCGCTGTAATTCCGCCGTGCGATGGCTACCAACAAGACGGTCATCGTTAACGAGTTACTCGCGTTCATCCAAAATGCAGTGGACACCATGGATGAGATCAGCATAATGCAGATCTGCAAATCCAATTTCAAGGAACAGGATATCTGCAGTGGTAAGGCGTTGCTGTACCAATCAGTCGGCAAAACTGCCCAGATGCCGTCCCGAAGGAGGGATGGAGGGGAACGAAGTGTGCAGGACATCATCACCCTGCTGAAGCAAACGGATCCTGACGACGTGCCGGATTTCGTCGCGAAGGAGCTGCACAAGCTCCCACCGGTGGGATTTGACCACGTCGACGTGACAAGACTGCTTAAGGACATAACTTTCCTGAAGTCCAGCCTTGCTGATGTGTTGGCAAAATTAGAGGCATCAGATAAAACTATCAGTGGTCTGCAGGCTGAATTGTTGTTACTTCGTAGCAATAATTCAGTTAGTAGGTCAGCCTCCGATAATGTCAATGTACGGCGAGGCGCGCAAAACGCGTCATTGTGCAGTTTTGAGTCAGCGCAATTTGATGCGCCCGAGTGTCCAGTGGCCGTAGCGTGTGCCTCGAACGTGAGCTCGCGCCCCGCCGCGCCCGCCGCTACCTCTTCCCCCGCGAAGATGCCGACGACTGTCACGTTGCCACCTCCTCGGCCATGTGACTACGCAGCTGCAACGGCCAGCACCTCCACAGCCGCTCATACAAAGGGGAGGAAGCAGAGCAGCGTCACTCAACGCAGCACTGCGCCCGTCAAGGCGCCGCAAGAGGAGCCCTGTAATGCGGAGGGTTTTACGTTGGTGGTGAAGAAAAAGAAGACGAAACCCTCCTGCAAGAATCAGTGCGGAACTGCTTCAAGATCTATAGAGCAGCGCTTCCGCGCTGAGGTTCCATCTACGATGGTCTACGTGTCCCGTGTACACTTCAGCGTGAAGGTTGTGGACGTGGTAGACTATCTGCAGAAGAAAACCGGATTGGGTTTGAGGGTGGAGAAGCTGGACTCTCATCGTAACGTAAGCTTCAACTCGTTTGCGGTGAGGGTGCCTACAGATCGCATCTCCACATTCATGGATCCTGAGTTCTGGCCGAGAGGGGTGAAGTACCGGCGCTTCAGAGGACGTCTGCCGACACGGAACCCCACGTCACGCGACACGTCGACGTCATTACGTGTCAATTAGGTTAAGATATTTATATGTATTTTAGTTTTAAGGTATTTATCTATGGGCCGTAGAATAAGTTAATACCAACTGTAACTTTCTAATGTTGCCTGACAATAAAGATTTATTATTATTATTATTATTATAAAAATAATACATTATTGAATGTGCCATTGCATACATCAATTTAAAATACGTACATCGGTCTATAAATCAACATATTTGAATGCGCGACGAGACTATGTAAATACACAAATAATTAAAATATTTTAACATCAACATACATCAGCAGTAGATTTTTCTTCTTTTGATATAGTTCGAGATGGTAATTTATAAACCACTTTTTGAGGAAACACCACCCGTTATGCTTGCATATTTTGTTAAAATAATGTGCAAATGAATATTAATTATATTTCCATTTATATACACCTAATTGTTATGTATAAATGGATCAACACTAAACAAGCACTCGTGGCCTAGCGGACTCAGTGTTTTGTAAACGATCACTGCAGCAAGCAGGTTTCACTATGGCCGGTCCATGGATGAGTGACCTTGTGACAGGCAGACAAGGCACGTTAAGCCGTTGGTCCCGGTTGCCAGTAAAATAGCAGTCGTTAAGCCAATTTGAAGGCTATATTTGCGGCTGGAAAATTTACAACAGCGGGCAGTCACAACCTGCGCCTGTCCATTTCAACACGGCAATACGGCTCACCACCCATTACGTGGGAAAAATTGTAAAAAGGTGAAACGTCGGCTATGATATGCCACTGTCTGTCTGTCTTCGGGGATAAAGGCGTGACCATTACCTATGTGTGTATCTAACACTAATCAAACTGAAATGGACGAGCTCCGCACGGTACGTAGTCGCACGCAACCTTGTGCTTTATCTAAAAGTGAGTCAGTACCCACTACAAGTGCAGCTGTTTTCTGGTTAGCTGTGCCCTTCAAGCGTCGTGTACGTTTCAATGTTAGCTAAATACTTAATAACGATATTGTGGGTCATTGTTGAATTAACTTGATTGTTAGTTTTTCAAGTTAATTTTGTTGGTAATTTAAGGTAAGGCGATTAGGTGGGGTAACATTACTGTAATGTTTTTTTTCTGAAAGTAGAATTTGTTTACTTGTAACCGAAGTTTAAATATGAACTTTACCTGTAGGTAGTTAGTAGACCCATTATATGTCTAGGTCACTAAGAATCCCCTCCACCAACCCATAGTCTTACCAGTCTCTTGGCTATGAAGACCGAATCGTTGGGAGTTACGCGCCGTACTTGCATGTGCTCTTTCCGGCGCGCACTTTGTAGACTCCCATAATTGACTATCCCGGCCCTCTCCCCATTCTGGGGCGGCCTTGCCGTCTTGGCGTTCATTTGGTCACTAAGAATAATAGTAAAGATAGTATCTAACAGTTCATAGTGCGTGTGTGTGTGTGTTAGAGTGTCCACGTGTATGGACGACCGACTACATCCTCAGTTGAAGTTCCGTCCTAGCTGGTACCAGCGTGGGTTGGTGCCAGTATTAGCTGTATAGTTTTAACCAAAAGTAGCGAATCGCAACCACATATCGCCACCGGTCACACACTGCAGTACATCTGCACTAAATTTATGAAATAACATATTAGTCTATCCAAGCATTTAGTATCAGATGATGATGCCATCTGCATGGCTGGCATCAATGTCTTCCTAAAATTTGATTGGATAGCGAGACCTATCAAATACTGATAGGTATGCATGTCGCAAAAGATTGGCTATCATGAAACATTTTTGTATCGATGATCAAGATTGAAATCTCACGCTGTAAAATTTTCGTTTACAGTGTATAATTGTTTACTGCTACTGATAATAATATAATCCGATATTTTTGATTTTATACACAAATACTTAAATATTGAAACCCCAAAATAATCAATAATATTTTTCGTGTACCTTGTAATAAGCCTTTTGGTCTACTCACTACTCACTCACTGTGAGTGTAGTTGTTATTTATCTCTGTCTACCCCTTGGTCTCCTGGTAGTCCTACGATAGGTGACCGCCTTGTGTCATTTTCAAGAACGTTTCTGTGATCTATAATGTACGCTGATATCTGTTGCTAGTTGCAGTCAGATGGCAATCTTTATACCATATTGAAGACCTCTTGAAACTTTTTGACAGGAGGTATCTACAACCTGCACCTCCCTTGCTACTTATTACGTCAATCAAATAATATGGTAAAACGTGGGCGTCTATTATGCCTCTTCCTATCCCTATAAAGACTTAACTATATTACTCTAAGCGTCGAAGTAATTCTGAAGAACAAGAGTCAAGTTCAAGGCGGCGACTTCAGATTAAACCAGTAATAACACTCTTCAATGATGAGTTTCTCATAGGTAGGTTGTTAGGACGTCTACCCACCAAATGGATCGACGACCCGGAAAAGATCGCAGGTTGGGACTGGATGCGGATGGCACAGGAGTGGACTGCCATAAGCTGATTTGATTGATGAGTTATTCAACCAGAGCCTCCGTAAATGCGAGCACAACAGCGTACAATGATA
This sequence comes from Miltochrista miniata, assembly GCA_933228765.1. Taxonomy (NCBI): domain Eukaryota; kingdom Metazoa; phylum Arthropoda; class Insecta; order Lepidoptera; family Erebidae; genus Miltochrista; species Miltochrista miniata. The sequence goes on along the minus strand of OW121765.1, from coordinate 2,102,543 downwards.
GTCCTGTATTACTGATCAATATACGTCAGACACGAGGTCGCACCGTGATAAGGAGCATGCTAGTACATGTGAAATTGTGCAATCATATCAATACATATTATTGTGTACCTTGTGTTTTGACACGTGCATCTAAATCACACATGTGGGAAGTGACTTCTAAATTATAACACGTTTGGTTTAGCTAATATTTATACTGTTCCAGAAAGCGTGTGTTGTTTTGATTCCACGCTGTGCTATGGTAGAATTAAAACATTTGCTAATATACTCACGCCCCACAGAGGTATTCAGAGACATAACATACGCCCAATCTTCAAGCCTAAAGGTCTTATGGGCAGAAGACTTTAATCGAAACGTCATACATTTTACTGGCAGCCGGGACCATCGAATTAGCGTGCCCTCTGTTTTACCAAAGTCATCTACCAGTGGCGCACTTTACGGTCAGGTAGAATTCAATTAATTCTCCGCTGAATGTAGGACTTCTTCCAATTCAAGCCACAATACCCTGCGACATTTTTCGTCAGGCTATTTGATGTGTCCAACATACCTTAGGTTTACCAAGTCACAGTCTTCACACCAGAATTTTAGAGTATTTGAGGTTGTTTTCGGAATATTTTCGGTTGTGACGTTTACAGATGGAATTTGCTTCATGTGCGAGTGCGTTAATGAAACCGGACTTATGACTGTGCTAATATTAAGAAAATATAGAAACAAACAAGGGAATTTAGAGTCCGTCCGTTATCAAATCGATTATACTAAGTTACAATCAAAAACAACTTTCTCCAATATGTGGACACAACACTGATAAGTGACATGGTACACAAACAAGTATTATCAATTATCACTAAGTCCAGGGTGACCTTGGCGTGGTTAAGGTGTGACAATGAACTCGCAGACGTGATCACGACTGTCCTCTGAAAGACACCTGAAAATTTCCTCATAAACTGGGAAATAAACTCTGACAGATAGCAGATGTATGTAAGCGTTATCCTACGCGTACTGTGGGTCAAAATTTACCTCTGAATTTACTCTTGTTAATTGTGAGGTAAATTGTGTCGATATTAGCTATAGTTCTTAGTATAGTTAATATCGATTCGGCAACGTAGGGTAGGACGTGCACCCGCCAGATGGACCGACGACTTTGGAAAAGGTTGCAGACTGGGACTCGGTGCGGACGGCTCAGGACCGTGTATGCTGTGTGTGACCGTGAGTGGCTGGTGGCTATATAGTACGCATGGTGACGTTTCCCACAGGAACATGTTCTCAAGATAAACATACGCTTTTCCAAACTCTATTTGGGTTCCTAATTTCATCAGATTTGGTTCTGGGTTCAGGTGTTAATTCGAAACAGACGTACAGAGTTACTTTCATCATTATATTACTAGGAAGTAAGGTTTATTGCTTTCTTCAAAACAAACTCCCAGCCTCAGGTTCTTCGAACTTCTACAGTTGGGAGTTCTTCAAAGGGGCATTAGAATGCTTTTACAGAATCAGCAGTGCAAGTGCAATACTTCTGGTGCTGCAAACTTCTACAGGCTATGGTGAACAGTTAGATCTGGTGGTTAGGTACTACGAGACAATTAATGTACCTACAAACTTTTGTGTACCGATATACAAAAGTGGTGTGGGTGGGTGTTTAGATTATTTATTGCAGAATTTATTTAGTTATCATTAACATTATCAAAAGGGGATTCCCGGTGTGTTTCCATTTTTTTTGATTTCACCTCCTTTACAGAATTGTCTAATGTTGTGAAATGGTTATACTGCCTTAAATGCCTACAAACCTTCCTACCTACTTTTCTTCTTTCCAGCTACGATAGAGGTATGATATCTGGTCCTCTGCGGGATTATTTGGTCTTTATTCCTCAATGCACTCCGAGAATAGTGCTAGTTGCACCACTTTAAAGGCATGGTAAGAGCCCTGGGACATCCTTCTGAGGGCTTACCCGGGACTACCGGCCGTGGACTGTTGTAAGGCATTGTGTAGTTTAAGTCTGTAGAAGCTTGGCTTAGCATCCATGTAGAATATCCACACGATAAAAAAGAGCATGTTAAGTGCCTACGTCTCTGCACCGTAAGTTATAAATTGTTCTGTTGGGAGTCCTGGGACATCCTGCCGAGGGCTTACCCGGGGCTCCCAACCGTAACCTGTTGGGCGATATGTGAGGTTTTTAGTCGGTAGGAGTCCTGCATAGCATCAATGAAGGATATTCCCTCACGTTAAAAAAACCGTAAGTTACAACTTAGTCCGCACATGATTTCATTTCAATGTAAACCAGTGAAAAAATAATTTACCTAACTGATTATTGTGTCAATAAACTTTAAACAATTTATGAGGCATACACCTGCGCAATTCTTCTTACCACTATCGGTCTGGGCATGACGCGACGCGATACGTCGTGAGGTCACACACATCACGTGTGCAAAACAAATTCTTAACATCGAATTGATGACAATATTCTGACGTTTCCTCGATCTTAGCTACACGTGGAAATTGTTGTACCACTCTATCTCACATATAGTCACGCCATTATCCCCGAAGGGTTAGGCAGAGGCATAGTAGGTATACGCCCACATTTCACCTCATAATTTTACTAGATGAAGCTTGCGGCTTTGCATGCGTGAAATTCAGTGCCCGTTCCCGCTTCCCGTGAGAACTTATTTTGTGTATAGGTTTGAAAAAGGGGGGTAGCCTGTGTATTGTTCCAAACTATAAGCTATCTCTGTACGAAATTTTAGCCCAATCCGTTCAGCCGTTAGATCGTGTGTGATTGAGTAACAAACATCCAAACATCTTCACAAACTTTCACGCAGCATGTTCCACGTAATAGGTTGTGAGCCTATTGTCGTGTTCAAATAGATAGGCGCTGGGAACGCTATGCTAGGGTACATATTTCCCTCCGACAACAGCCTTAGGTTCTTCAAGCGGAGTGTTAAGAGTAAATTTAGTTCTGTGACATAACCAGACCCAGTTCATCCTTACCCTTTGCGTCCGAAGCATTTAAGCACGGTAAATCTCCCTGCCTCGTTTTTTCCAATGCCTACAGTAGGTGTGTATAGGTGTCTTGGAAGGTTCTCGTAGAGCGAGTGTAGCGTTTCTGGTGTTGCAAATGTTCATAGGCTACCTAAGGCTACCTATAAGCTACCGTGACCACATTCTATCAGGAATGATGGAATGTGGTCACGGTAGCCTATGAATCCGTATGCTTGTCTATCGTCTTAGCAGTATTTTTTTTTTTTTTTAACGTGAGGGAAAATCCTCATAGGATGTTACTATGACTCTTACCGACTAAAAAACCTCACGCCACGCCTAACAGCCTATGGTTGAGAGCCCCGGGTAAGCCCTCAGGAAGGATGTCCCGTGACTCCCAACAGACCTACGGCCGCCAATGCGGCCTCGCCCAGGGGGTGGTTCGGGTGCAATCCCGCGTCTATGGGGGGTTTCGGGTGTGACCCCGCTTCTAAGGGGAGGGGGCGTGCGTGAGTTGCTCACGTCACGCTGCCGTCATGGGCCTGCTTCTGTAAGGACGGTGAGCGGCCCTCTCACCGTCCTCAGACCCCCGGTCATAGAGGCCGATAGTCCTCGGCGAAGACATCGTCTTAGCAGTATAAAAGAAATAAAATAAAAATCCTATCAAAATCATTATCATCTAAACGATACCCAAGTTACATCGGAAGGCACTTCCTAAGGGCCAGCTTTCTTTTTGTTATCCTCTCTATATTTATCACATATTCACGTGTAGTATATAGTGAATCCAACAAACAGACGGTTATTATTATTTTGTCCTATCTAAGTTACTCGGTGCCAAAGCTTATCATTCAGTTACACCGGAACTTAACCACATTTTACAATGTGGCAACGATTACCTGGTCGAGCATATTATGACTCAGCTTACACATTTGCAGAATGGACACTTGGGTAAGATTATGGCGTCTTGTGAACAAGTATGATGTATCGTTTAAAATTTCAGTCTATTGCAACATTTTAAATGAATTAGACCTTTTATACTGTGGAATAACCCCATGAATGTAATGTGGGACCCGAATCAACTATTAACACCTATTTGTAACCTGTGTTCACAAATTTATAAATAAATAAATAAAAATAAAAAAATAAATAAAACACTTTTGAAGTATTTATTTGAACGGACGTCCCAGAATTCCTTCCAGAAAAAAATTAGACCCACAGAAATTTGCAAGATTCATTCATTTAATTACGAAATGCTGAGACTATATCTAAACAAGGTTTGATTTTACTAACAGCAACATTGATGCAGATTTTTTTTCCTGGATTGGAAATCACAGCATGTACATTGTTAGTGCTCCATGTCGTTAGTATTGTGGTGGCCTGGGACATCCTTTCGAGGGTTTACCCGGTGCTCCCAACCGTAGACTGTTGGGCAGGATACGTGAGGTTTTTTAGTCGGTAGGAGTCCGGCATAACATCAACAAGGATTTTCCCTCATGTTTAAAAAAAATGAAAATAGTATTGTCGTGGAGTTTTAACCCTATCATTAACAGTTATACAAAAACACAACGGGTGGACTGAATGAACTAAATTTTGATACATTCGTTCTGAATTCATTCTTTATCGTGATACTACGTACATTAATTAAAGGATTATTTCCTGAGAATGATGGCGTGTATTGTATTGGACGCGTGTGATTAAGGTTGCATATCAAAAAGCAATATCCTTGCTAAAAGAACTTCCTTTAAATTTATCTCTTATCACGCGGGCCATGCATAATGAAATAAGGAAATGCTCGGTCAAAAAAAAACATTAATAGTAACGCTTTTTCTCTACAAGGGTTGACAGAATAATACAAGACGCAAACATTTCTTCCGAGGGCTTATACGGGGCTTTCAGCCGTTGGCAGTGGCAGGGCACCGTGAGGTTTTAGTTAGTAAGAGTCCGCCATAGCATCCATGAAGGATTACCACACGAGAAAGATAAACTCCCAAAATTCACTTGTGAAAACAACACTAAAGGAATAACATCGTAAGTAAATAAAAGTCATTGCAAATCGAGACTTTGGGTGGTCTAGTTTTTATTGCTGCGGTAGTTTTCTGTTTCAATATTAACATGCGTGGACTGCAGATATTGTATTCCTGTATGCACACATCTACAAATTCTGACCCATATCTGACCTGATTTTAAGGATTGCAAAATGGTTATAGACTAACTAATGGAATCAGACATTACGGAAATCTATCCTAGAATGATAATAAAGGAGTACCTACGTAAGGGTAGGAGAAGAACCCACCTTATACCCTCGATTCGTCAATCCTAACGTACAACAGTTAAGGATAACCACAACTAATTGTAAGGGGAGAATGACGAACCGAACTCGTCAGGAAAGGAATTCTGGATGTTCGATAGGAAAATTACCTGTACCCTCCAGATTGTTAATAATGATCACTACTCCGTTTAACGATATACACATGCCTAATAATAGACTGACTACTGTAAATACCTACTCTAACCTAACATAACACGTGGGACCAACAAATCTACAAGCAACGCTTCGGTGTGACATTCTTTTTCTACCTTCAGGGATTAAGCGCGACAGTGTATTGTACAAATATTGTCAGTAGGTACCGTTTAGTAGGTACGTGAGTTTTTTTTACTATGATAGTCAAAAGACAACCCACCTCTAACCATTATGATAGCACTTGATAAAACAATGATTGTATCTTTTACCATTTAGATATTACGTCATGTGGATGAATAATGTTAGCTAATCTAGCAAATAAAAAATTCGCTTGAACAATTTCTTTTGGATGTTCTGATTGAACTGACCCATTACCTTTCCGTCACAAAAATACCAATTATCACAGTGAATTCACCTGACAAAAATGCCGAACTTAATGGTACCATTAAGTTGCAGAAAAGAAAGTTACTTTACTCATTTATTTATTAATCTATACTAATATTATAAAGAAGTAAAGTTTGTGTGTTTGTTAAATTGTAAGGGGTAATCTCGGGATCTACTGAACCGATTATAAAAATTCTTTCACTAATAGAAAGCTACGTTATTGTGGAGTGTCATGGGCTATATAGCATCACGCTAAAACTAAAAGGAGCCGAGCAGTAATAGTAAATGTTTCAAAAACGAAGGACGACGGAAACAGGTAATACCTACTCTCTCTTATGTGGCGCAAACGAAGTTGCGCGGGTCAGCTAGTTAATGATATTTTTGAGCAAAGTGAGTTCGTTTCTTTCAATATTTCATTGATACCTTAACGTGTCACTTTTTTAAATTCAACATTTAAGTAAGTACCACGTGTTCCACCATCTGCCACGTGGTGATGCCTGTTAATTACTTAACGACTGCAGCATTACAAAAAAAACTTATTAGATGACAAGACTCTATGAGAGCATCGGCATATAAAAAACTTTATTTGCTTTTGGACGGTATTTTTCACGGGACGGGAAAGAGTGCTAAATGTCGCCAATGCATCCCGAGGGTGTCGCAAGAGGCGACTAAGGCAACAGTTTCACGTAACGATCAATTGCGTAAAAAACGAAGCCTCGAAATGAAACCCGGTTGCTAGTTAAATGACAATGGTAAGGTTAGTAAATTTATATTCATAAGTTTTGTAAATTAGTATCTAACTGTACAACTTACGCCACACAACACGACAATAAGCTCTCCACCTATTATTTGGGAGATAAAAAAAACTATAAGGTGACACGTTTACTTATTCTATGCCTCTGCCTACCCCTTTGGGGATAACGGCGTGACTGTATGAATGTATAAATGTCACAAACTATCACGTACCTCGTGTGGCACATGGGTGTAGCTGCGTTTCTGGAAATACTGGGGCGATTTTGTAGTACAAATTTAAATTTAGTAGGTAACTAAGAAGGGAACTACTTTTAGCAAGGACTCTGTAAATACCTTGACATGGTCAGCCTTGAACACACGCACAGAAACAAGCACACACGCAAACATCATTCATCAAGTAATTAATCCTTTACATCACGATAGAGGAAGAATTCAGGACGATGTATCTGATTTTCAGCAGTTACTAGGTCAAGCGCAAAATCCATGCAAAAAATAATATTAGTTTTATTTTTTAGTCTTGGTTCAAACCAATATAACTTTGAAGCCTGAAAACCACTTTGATTAGCTGTTTGAAGCTGCAGTTGCAGACCAGTTTGTTTGGCTGAACATGTTACGTAATTTTAAAAAAAGATTTTAGTGTCGGAGGAGCGAGTCTAGCGCCTCTGTTGTTAGCAACATCCATAGGCTACGGTGACCATCAGCTCAACTGGTCGTATGCTTGTGTGCCACCATAGTGGTATAAAAGGAAGGGTAATCAGTACCGGTAATCAGAGGGAAAATACAGTACCGTAAAGTTGGCTCGCTTGTTTGTTTTTTGTGGATTGTCGGTCTACGGTCTACGGTCGAGAACCCCGGATAAGTCCTTGGAAGGAGGTCTCAGGATTCCCGAAGACTATGGCTACCACTTTAGCCTCACCTGTGGGCTCCACCCTACACCTCAGATTTGTACAACTTGCTTAATAAAAAAAATCTATACTCTGTTAAAATTAGGTTGATAATTTTGATAGCTCTGAATAGTGCACCCCATAGTGTATAATCGTTAATGAATCTATTCGATTATCGTTCCAGTAAAATTTGAAATCGATAGTAACAAAAACGTTTTTATTATCTATATATATAAAAACAAGAACTGACTGACTGACGACGTCCATATTAATTCAGGAGCCACCTTACACCTTTTAAATTAAATTCACGTAAGGACGTGACGTGAAATGAAAAAAAAAATAAAAGCCCTCTCACGACTACGATCTTGCGCATATTTTTTCGGTACCTAATGAACTTGTTCAGTAGAATATACGCAAGCCCCAAATCGTTGTTGAGGAAGAGCCTCTTTTTAAGTGTGGAATCTGACATGGATGCTATGGAATCCTAATTACTAAGACCACAGGATGCCTTACAACTGTCTCGGAAGGATGTCCAGGGGCTCCCGGCAGACTTTGGCGACCACTTAGGCCTGCCTAGGGGGTTCAGGTGCTATCCCACGTCTGGGGAGCTATCTCGGTACTTGGGGAAGAGGAGGAGAGTTGGGTACTATCCGCCACTAAGAGGGGCAAAGAAACATAGCACCGTTTTGGCCTGATTCAGCAAGAACGGCGAGCAGCCAACTCGCCTTTCTCAGGCCGCCGAGTCGCCGACTGCGGAACTACGTAAGGATATTTCTCCCCGCTCCCTACCCGCTGCCGAGGAAGGGCCTTAGGTGAAATGAAACGAAAAATAAATCTAAATTACCATTTTAATTCTTTCAGGGGTGCACAACCTAAATCCTCATCCTCTTCATCACTACTCGAACCATCACCAAGGCAAATAATAAATTCTTGCTGTTCACAGATGTTATCAAAGTGAACATCGCGCTCCCTGTCCTCTTCAATATTTTTTTTCGTATGTTCTATGACTTTCCTCCAGTCCTCCGCAGTAACACTCCGCAGTAATTATAAGTCGCTGTCCTTTGCCTTCGGGTACTTTTAAAACAGACAGTGCTGTGTCATCGGTCCATGCTTTCGGCACGGTGTGATTGGCATTAAGCCACGTCTCATCGAGAAAAATAACAAAGTCCCAATTTGTAATTTTTTTAGCTTTTCTTAAAAAATCTATGCGTGCCAGCATAATATCTGTACGCTCCATAACAATCTTTCTTTTATTCTATTTTTTGAACGAAAATCCAATATTATGCATAATATGGCGCCTATAATATTTATATTATTTAATAACGTCCTTAATATTTAGGTTAATATTACAAAACATGCTTAATATTACAAAAAAAACTAGTAGATTCCCACGTAATCATTTTACTTTCATTTAAAATAATATAGTTTAATTCGATTTATTCGATTAATTTGTCTATGGTCAATTGTGCGGTATTCTTGGAAGACGCTTCACTACGATAAGTGGGCGGTACTCGTCTATGTGCTACGGTATTTTTTTGAGGTATTCTTGACATAAACAAATACGGTACTTCATAGGCGTGAGCTATCAAAATTATCATCCTAGTTTTAACAGAGTATAACTAAATTGTTTAGTTACAGTATATGGATCCACGTGATTATTATATTACTTCCTGTAAGTGCTTGTGTTCTCTTCGGCTCCAACTTAACATTATCTACCTCATAATGAGATTCTTTTTTTTGGATAAACAAACAAGTCTATCTATTCTTTAAAAAAGCGTGCCATCAATGAACATTATAAAAATATTTTTGTACGATCAGTATAAAAAAAGCAATACCAAATTCCACAGATAAAAATATAAATACAATCTGCGAGAAAATACTGCTTTCATAAAAGGTCAACATATTTTTTCCGCCTTCACGTACACGCGTGAACTAAAAAGGAGGAAAGATAACCGTGTATGTTATCAGCACTTATCACAGAGACATATTGTCTGCTGTTTCGATTGGCGAATCAAGTATAAGCGTGTTGAATGAACGATAATATAGATAACTAGCATAATCTGTTTATGGAACGAAGCGAAACTAACGATTTAGTTGTCAATTTTCAAAAATCGGCTAAGTGCGAGTCGTAATCGCGCATTAAGGGTTCCGTGCCAAAATATGCTAAAAATCACGTTTGTTGTATGGAAACCCCCTCAGTCTTCCCTTTTTTCTGATTTTAGTATTTGTTGTTATAGCGGTAACAGAAGTACATCATCTGTGAAATTTTTAGCTCTCTAGCTATCACGGTTCCTGAGATACGGCTTCGTGTCGGACAGACAGACAGACAGACAGACAGAGCGACGAGTAGAGCAGTCTCATGAATCGGGTCCCGTTTTTAGCCTTTTGGTACGGAACCCTAAAAATACATATAATTTGGTGATCATAAAACCACTATATAGGCTACGGTGACCATCAGCTCAACTGGTGGGCCGTATCCTTGTTTGCCACCATAGTGGTACAAAAAGAAGTTAAACATAGTGGTACAAAAAGAAGTTAAACAACATATATATACTGTGATAAAACTATGGATGGCACAGACTGTGGTCCCACATACGTTTGATAAATCGTCGGTCTTTTAGACAAAGGTGGCGGCTACCTTTGAGTCGGTTCTTTCAAAAGACCCGATTCAAAAGTTAAAAATAAACATAACCACTAAACCACTTTGATGTTCGACGTTTAAATAACCATCAGTTTTAGTCCCTCTCTATATAATAGATTGCAGAGGGGCTTATGGCGAGACTTGTGTCTGTAGTCTGTGACTCTGTTGCATTAAATTACGTAACTAGGTCACGTGGATCATATGTTCAAAGTTTGAAATAAAACCAAAATGACAACGTCAATCGGATTTAACTTTCACTTTCACAATAAACGTTAGAGGAGCAGTCGGGAGAGACCGTCTCACGGCTTTTGTTTGTAATCGGAATCGGACAGTCCTTTTCGATGTCAATCTACCAATAATATCATTTTGGGTTTCAAAACCCAAAGGGTTATACTGGAACCCTACTGCAGAGACTTTGTTTATATCCTTCTGTCTGTCACTTGGCTGTGTCTCATGAACCGTCTTAATAAACGGTTATAATTTTCACAGATGCACAGATTCTATTGCCGCATAACAATAATTACTAAAAACAGAAATACGGTAGCTCCCATGTAGTGTAGTATTAAGCGACTTATTATGTTACCCATATTGTACTTGCAATAGTCTACTACTCAACAGTTAGATCGATTCTATTCTCTCTCGTATCCCTTACACCTTGCACCCATACAACCAACGTAATTTTTTGCACTTTTTTTGATACGAAACCCTTCGTGCACATAGTTATTATTACTACTCAACGTTCGTGCGCTAGTGCGCTGTCGGTCTCGCCCTCGGCTGCTTTCTTTTTATACTTTCAATAGGTACTCTCTTCAATCACAGTTCCATATTCCATTTCAACACACGCAATCCAAAAGAAATAGCCCAAAAGAAATTGGGAATCGAATGTTTGATATGTTTATGTATATTCATGAACAAGGACTCGTGTCCTGGATAGCACCGCCCCTACACGAGCAGACCAAATTAATTTTGCCCTACCTATTTAGCATTCATTCCGTACAAACCGATTCCATGTAACGTTAATACGACTGAATTAATCAACAATTGTCGTTGATGTAGTCTTTCAGTTGATTTAGGGAGGACATTTATAGGCTCAGAACTACGTTTTAAATAATGTACTCTTAGTTAATTTTTTATGAAAAAGTAAAAGTTTTACGAAACATTTTCACAAAAGTCACTATCTCAAAAAAAATTATTAAGCTTTCAATCTATTGTTACGGAGATAAACTTGGTTAAATTGTAATGTTTCAATCGCTCTTGTAGGTTGACAGTTTGACCAGACTGTACCGGCGTCCACTGTCCAGTCCGTGGGGTATACTGTAATACTTATAGTATGGAACAAGATAGTAAACGTCTATTCTTCTGACTTAGAATATAGAGGTTTAAAATTAATTCGTAAGACTATTTGCGTTTCTGGTCATATGCGTCAAAAAGGTGTGGTACCGGCGTTTCAACACTTCCCATTTGTCAATAAACGCAGTGTGTGGCAAATTCCGAAGACGCAAAAAGTAAAAGCTTTTTTTTATCATTGTTAGGTAGCGTACCACAACGCTGGCAAGAATAAGCCTCAAAGATTTGTTGGAACCCTCCAGGCGAACCAGTAACATTGAAAAATGTAACAATCTCAAACAACACGAGTATTTATAAACTCAACTCATTAATATCTTTCACAAAATGATTTTCTAACTTAAAGCTTACCAATCTATCATAAGAGCCAGAAAGTTAAAAAATAACTCGACACTCCCTTAAAAAGCTTTCGAGTTTCTCACCTAAAAAGTCGTTTGTATCTATTTACCTGAAAGCAAGGCACTTCCTTAAACCCTCAAGTTTACACCGAGAGTACATTGAAGGTCGTAAAGCCGGGGCCTTCATCAATCAACTTAATTAATATGTAGGTAGGAGGAAAATATTTAGCTGTGTAATGTTACAGATAAGAAGCTCTTCAAGTCCTTGAATAACAAGTACTGAGGCTACTACCGGTTTTCGATTAATTATTTTCGATAGTTGTACGATTTTTTGAAAAAACCTTTAGCATTAATAGGTTGAATACAAAATGTTGCTAGTACGATGACAGGGGTTCGGCTTCGTAAATAATACGTACAGTCAATAACCCTTCCTGGCCATCGGGGAAAAAAAAGATGCAAAAAATGTCCTTTGCAAATTGTTAACCTTCAAATGCTATTGTATCGAAAAATGTTTTTGCATACTGTGCATAGATGCTCTGTGCAGTAGCTCAGTGGTTAATCTTTTCAATTTAACCAAGCTGATTGCTACATTATTATAGGCTTAGATGGAATGAAGGTTTGCCATTTGCAGTTTTTTTTTATTCGAGTGCATATTTATTTGGTCTGTGTATGCTCATTTATTGTTTATTTAGGTTTAACGATGGCTTGGGCGTACAATATCTATTGCTTAATTCTACAATAGTTATAAGGCTCACACACTAACCAACAGTCTCCAGTATTATAATATAACATTGAGTAGATGTCCTATAAAATGTTAACATTTAAGAATTAGTTGTAAGTACACAATAAGAAATATAATAAATTTGAGAAGAAATATGAGTTTTTTAAAACTTGAAGGTCACACATAGGCCTAAACTCCTGTGAAAGTATCTATAAGCAGATATTTTTAGCTAGCTGTAAAACTGTAAAACATGCGTGTCAATCAATTATGCTAAGAATCGAGACCAGTGAAAACGTCTCAGCAGGAAAGCCAGGATATCGAGCTGAACCAGTAATAAAACTGAATAATGATGATAGTCTGAAAAACATTGTTACGCAACCATTATCATTTCAAGGGTTAAATGTTGAAATGTGTAATTTAATTTAGTTTAATGTATCCGTTATAATGTAAAAATTTTTTGTGATAAATAAATAAAAGAGTTACTCCAAGATCTCATTCGAACAAGCCAGCGGCATGATGAGACCATCTTGACTGCCATTGGGTTTTTATTTCTGCAGTCACCATCAGGTGGGAGATGTCAAAAATTATATTTTTCTTACTGTCAATACACATAAATCTAATAACAGAGCGTTCAACGAGTATGAGAGACAAATCTGGGGTTCTTCGTTTGATTTAATTGTATTGCAGCTGCCCCAGATTTAACTAATTATCAAAATTTATTATCACCAGTTCAGAATACGGGTGTATTTTTGTCAACATTTCCAAACATCAAGCTATTATAGAATCGTTATCTACATGCATTGTAGGGTTTAAATCGGCATGTATTAATTATTTTAGGTATACTTACGACCGTCATATATTTTTTCCAGCACTTACAGTGTCAGTTTGAAGAGGTTATAAATTTTGAAACGATTTGGAAAAATCCTTTATTTTAGTTTGAAAGCTTATAATTCACCGTTCGTGCCATTTCAATATTATGACAGTTGGTAGGTATTTATGTAATATGAAAATAAATACGGTAAAATTGAGAAACCTCTTCCTTTTTTGAAGTCAGTTCAAACAACAAGCCATTCATCACGGTATTTTCTTGTAGGTATATAGAAATACGAAATAGTAGGTATATCAGTGCTGAAACGTGAGTGTATGTGATTCTTCTGCTTACCCCTTAAAGGAGGAGGAATTTTTGTTAGAAATCTACACGAGCGTTGTGGTAATATAAAAAAATGCATTTCATACTCCATTAGTCGCAAATGCCGTTATATAAATTCTACTACAGTCAATTCCTAAACTACTTAAAATTGCTTCGTAGTAGAGGGGCTAATTTAGATTCAAAGCGCACTCCCTTAGATATTGAACGTGATGAAAAAATACATCGTGGCGGCCACAGCATGTTGGCTTGAGCAGATTTCAATTTGTATTTACCAGACAACCGCTGCTTGTTGCTTTACTTGGGGTTCGATTCTGTGTTTTGAATGCTTAACACCGTTTTCGGAAGTCTGCCAGTTATAATAATAATAATTGAGGGTTCAGGGCTAGGTTATAAGTTGCGAAGAGGAGGTCAGGTAATATCTCACCTACTTTATATGGATGATTTGAAGCTGTTTGCCACAACGAACTCACAATTGATAGATTTACTAAAGGTTACTGAAAACTTTAGTAATTCTATCAAAATGGAGTTTGGTGTGGACAAATGTGCAGTCATGCATATCAAGCGAGGGAAGATAGTGGAATCAGATGGTATTCAGCTCTCTGATTCCATTCATAAGACGTCACTCCTCGTAACTGATACCTATAAGTACTTGGGTATATCGCAGGCTTTGTGCATCAATGAAGCTGACATGAAACATTCATTACGAGAGCGTTTCTTTGGTCGCCTGAAAAAAGTACTAAATAGTCTTTTGTCAGGTGGTAGCAAGGTGCGCGCTAATAATGGATGGGTGATGCCACTTCTGATGTACTCCTTTGGTATACTCAAGTGGACTCAAACCGAATTGGAAGCTTTGGACCGGAGAGTACGTACATTGTTAACGGCATACCGTATACATCATCCACGTTCATCTCTGATGAGGCTGTACATCCCACGAAGATGTGGAGGACGAGGCTTTTTAAACGCTAAAACCCTTCATAACCGCGAGGTGTACAGCCTTAGACAGTATTTTCTTGATATGAATGTGGACATGCATCGTGATGTAGTTGCGGTGGACGCCGGTCTCACCCCACTTGGTTTGGCTAAAGAGAACTGGCGCAGGCATACAGTGCTTAGCCTCGGTGACCGTCAGAGGGTATGGCAGAGTAAAGAGCTTCACGGTAGGTTCTATCAGGCCTTACATGGGTCTGATGTGGACTTTTTAGCTTCCGTGGCCTGGTTACGTTTCGGCGATCTCTTCGGAGAAACCGAAGGTTTTGTCTGTGCAATTGCAGATGAAGTTGTCAAGACGAACAACTATAGGAGGTATATTATGAGGGACGGCACGATCGATATTTGTCGAGCGTGTCACCAACCAGGTGAGTCCCTCAGACATATAGTTTCCGGTTGTCCTCGTCTTGCCAACAGCGAGTACTTGCACAGGCACAATCAAGTAGCCAGGATTATTCACCAACAGCTTGCTCTGAAATACCATCTGGTGGACGCAGAGGTTCCGTACTATAAGTATGTTGCTGAGCCAGTTCTTGAAGATGGTCCTATCATATTGTACTGGGACCGGTCTATCATCACAGACAGGACTGTTGTTGCAAACAAACCTGATATTGTGGTGATAGACAGGTCCGAGCGCAAGGTAATGATTGTCGATATCACAATCCCTCATGATGGCAATCTCGTGAAAGCTGAAAAAGATAAGGAAATTAAATATTTGGACTTAGCTCGCGAGATTGTCGACATGTGGGAGGTGGACTCGGCAATCATTGTCCCGATAGTTGTCTCAGTAAACGGACTTATAGCCAAGAGCCTCGACCAACATCTTAAGAGGATCTCGTTAGGTAGCTGGGTCAAGGGCCAGATGCAGAAAGCAGTACTCCTCGATACGGCACGTATTGTGAGGAGGTTTCTGTCTCTGGAGTCCTAACCACCGGTATCTTGGTCCCTGTATCCGATGCCGGTGGGTTGCTGTTTTATATATTTTTAAATAGATTTTTATTTTGTATTAATTTATTTAAAAATGTATCAAATATGTGTATTAAATGTTAATAAAGGAAATAATATTAATAATAATAAATAATCTTTATTTACAAGAAATTTTTTTACAGTGATGGATGGAGGGATAGATGGATATAATATTGATTGTCGTGTTATTGTAAAGGGCTACCTGTTTAAAATACAAAGTACTGAACTAAATTTGACTGTTTGAATTATTTATCTGGAAGATGACGGTCCTAGACTAACACTTATCCAATATAACGAGCAAGTGAATACCTACTATTCTGATCGAATACAAAACTTCTGCTATAGGATCTCCAATGTTAGCGATCGTTCCATTTGTCCCAGTTTAGTCACCTCTTCTGTACCTGGAAATCCCACACGAAGTCGCCTTACAGCCTCGTAGAAGGATGCCTTGTGAAAGCTGCCTTATGAAGGAAATCTCCATTCAAAACTTTAACCCACCCTGCCTAGAGTGGCACAGTAAAGTCAATTACCTTAGAACTTACCGCTCGCCACAGATAGGGAGTTTATTCTCACACTCTACGTCCGGAAAATGGGGTTATTCAAAGAGGGCCTTAGAAGGTTTTTACAGGTTCGGCAGCGAGTGGCGCCTCTGGTGTTGCAAACGTTCATAGACTGCGGTGAAAACCAGTCCTTCTGGTGGGCCGTGTGCTTGTCTGCCACCTTAGTGGTATAATAAAAAAACTTAAAATTGATAGAGACCTAAACCAGCAGTGAACTGAGTTAGTTTAATTTAGTCGATTAAAGGTTTATGTAAAATGCATTAAGCCAAGTTAATAGTTGTTCACCAACCACCTTGGCATAACGTCATCTGATTATACAAGTTCAGTTAGTTAGACCAATAAATGTGCAAGATATTGGTTAGATCTTTAGTGCTTTCTACACCCATACCGTATTTCACTTACCAATACTATATACTTACTAGTACATCCACTTCATTTCAAACTCCTAACGCAAATCATGAAGCTACTGACTTAAAATTTAATTTATCCACGCACATTTCGACATCATAATTTTGAGGACATTCCAAAATTGCTCCAGATACGATGACGTCATCAAAAATGAATAATGATCTATCTAATACGCCATAGCATACGAAATTAAAGCTATAAATCTGAATAACACGGCTCTAGGATTGGACAAGGTCTAATTTGTGAGACCTTTAATGATATAATGTTGGCGATTTGGTTTTATCAAGAGATCCACATTATGATTTAATGGTATTCGCCATGGTTATTCATTTCTGTAATAACTATCTATCTATCTATCTACACCTCACACACTTTATCCTCCTCTACCGTTGATAAGTGCGCTGAATGCTTTACTGGAATAACCTCAGTAGTTAGGTTCCACGTATTTCTATAGGTATTTTGTCATCCCTCTACCCTTTCCTTTATTTACAAACCTGTACAATCTATCTCTCCTCTATATAGTATTTTGCCATCAGTGGTTATTCAAGACAAAACACCAATAACAATTCAGTTGGTTCAGATACTAAGTGCACATTGAAGCTTTACTATTAGTTCAGTCTTTTTCCTGAAGTCTCAAGGTTAGCTACTTGTCACAGCATTTCTACTTTAGCCACTTAAACCACTATTTGATACGGTTGTTTTATCCATCAAGTCTGGCCACGGGAATTTAACTCATTTTAAACTAACTGCATGTATCTATAGTTGTCATGTAATCGATAAAATATTATAAACAATTTACCTTGTTTTATTAAATCCTACCCCAAACGAAATAAATATAAGGCTCTTGAATAAACAAACAAATCTTAAGTTATAGGTGTCATATTAAATTTTCGATTGAAACCATGTGAATATCCTTTTAATATTCAGGATCATATTTCTTGCGGAGGTCGTGTTATGAACTGTTCATAATTTATATCCCACGGCCGCGTGCATCCGTTGAGTAGGTTTTTCTGCGGTGGCAAATTCAGTATTTTGTTGAAAATCTTACTCTATCATTTTACTGTATTAAACCTTATATTTTTGTGTAAAAAAAGAGAAGTTCTATTTTTACTAGTATTTGACTTCATACCTACCAAAAATACTGGCGTGGCTACCAAATTTGTAAATATCTGTATATCATAGATTTTATCCATCATACAGCCACATTCCTATTCGTATAGATCCAATTTCCTACCTTTTGAATGAAGGTAGGAAGAGAAGGGAAGGAATTATACAGTTACAAGTTTCCCACCAAAGTCGACCACCAGTCGAATACACCATTTGATATGTCCTCTTCATTCTGACGATTTGACCTGTCATATTAGATTGCAATGGGCTTCCATCAGGTGGGCAGTATGCTTGTCTATCAGCATACCGCCCTCCTGATGGAAAGAAGTCAGTTTGAATTAAAGGTCTGTGAGAATGCAGCTGGCCTCAAGGAAACTTTCAAAGATACTTGTACGAGAATATTCATTTCACCATTCATCATCACTCCCTGTTGCATTTACAAAGTAAGTGGGTCTGCTTTGAAACCCATGACTTGTTTTGTAAGCAATTCGTCAGTTCTCCTAATATTAATCAGTAGGGCGTGGCGTCTCCTATTAACCTTCAGTCAAAGATTCAACCACCAACATTCAATAATCACATGACAATGTGAAATATCAGTAATACACTGGGATTTCGAAACCACCATGTCAGCCACTTTTCAGTACGTGTATGCCTGTCACCTCTGTGGAAAAATGGAATGTAGGGATTGTTTTTAATAAAAATCTGGTTATTTTTTAAAAACTGGATTTTTTACTTTACGATATATAATAATTATATGTTCATTGAAACAAATTACAAATACAAAATGTACATAGTTTGTCTTATTATTAATCAATAACTACATTATTATTTAATCACCTTAACATTAAAAGACTACTCATACATTTTATGTATATACCTAGAGAAACAGCGACCATAATTTATACAACGGACGAGGGTAAACGTGTCAGAATAATTATGTCTTGTATGAAACTTAAACATAATAGAACACCTAAATTATTGGACAAAGTTGAATAAATGTACCCGTGAGGGCTTAATCTTAAACCAAACTGATCTATATGTACAAAGTTTAAAACCAATGTTACAAAAAAAATGTTGAAAACGACAGTTTCCAATTTTTGGTAAGCCGAATGTTTATCGCTACTTACAAAGAGATCCATCGGTAACAGTGTTGAAGAGCTTCATATTTTTTTGGTATACATTGAATAAAACAAACTAATAATCAGGTATCAGGGGCCATTGATATAGATGAAGGATTGTCTGATAAGACTAGAATGTCTCGGAGCAGTGATACGACTTCCGATAGTGGCCTATTTATATTTACAATGTCCAATGGCGAAAGCTGAGAAATGAAAATAAAATCAGTTCAATCCTTAGCGATATTTGTTAAAGCCATGCCTTTTAGCTTCGTATTAAGTTTGGCATTGTACATCAAAGCATATATTTCGAATGTACATGCATCTATCTTAATATTATTTGTTAAAATTTAGTGGACCATTTTTGTTCCTAACTTGTTCAACGTAGTATATACAGTAAATGAAGTGAAAATAGTATTCAATTCGATAATGAGGACAAGTACGATCGCTAACGTAGCTTTCAATGCGATCTGTTGGACAAAACGTTGAAATAAATCTTGACTGATGTTGAATCTCCCAACTCTAACACAAAAATTCGCGTCTTATTTTAAATTTTCCTTAAGCAATATCTTTACGACTATTAACGTTATCTTATATTAGTTCCTTGACTGTGGTTGTGCGAATTTTTTATTAATTATTCTTGTCCTATTATTTATTATTAATATACCAATAATTATGACACACTTCTACTATAACAACGAATATATGCTTACTACTGTCTGGTGATAATATAATATCGTTTATATTGAGTTACAGACACCAATTATTTACTATTTAAATTTAATGAAGTGCATGAAGGTATGAGAAGGGAACCGAAGATTCGTTGTGTTTTGAAACGTTTCTAAGCAAATGAATATAAAAAAAATAATTGTTGTAGTTTTAAAATCGATCAAATTTGAACTATGAAATGCAGACAAAAATCATCATGGAAATGTCAAAGACATGTCATGTCTGCCTTTTTAATTAGTAATAGTGTTAAAATGACGTTCAAATGTTCGATTTACTTCGAAACCGAAGGAAGGTGTATCTAATATAGAATATGCTTATAATAAATCAACAACAGCGTAGATACATATGATACAGAGATATAATTACGATCAATTATTATTTTTAAACAACGTAACGAGAATATCAACTTTTCAGTTCTGTGAATGATTTCACTAACATTATATTTGCATATACAGTAATTATACCAATTCTTATGTTACAAGGGACTTCATCGCACAATATCTGTTTGCCAGGATATACACATCTAATCGGATTCCAAGCGAAGTTTGTAAGCTTAATTTCATGCGATCTCAATAAAATTGTTACACAACAATATTTTGATACATATTTCACGGTCAAATGTCACTCCAATTTTTACAATTGTTCCAACGGTAAAGATGTAATCTTAACGGACAATTTCAGAAACCATTTGACCGTATCATAAGTACTTTATATATAATTACACAATGTATATAACCTACAACAACTACGTCCTTTATGATATCTTTACTTAAGACGTTTTAAATACCCTCTAATTTTTTGTCACAGTGTCGCTTTATTTTGACTTCATTAATATAAACATTTTTCTTCAATACTAACTTACATACCTGAGATTAAAATATACTTCCATGAATTTCTTAGACGACTTTTAAAGGCTACAGAAGGGAGGAAGCCTCAAGCAAAAGAGTTTGAAGAACATTATTCCAAGGAAGGTAATAATAATCTTAGGGACATTTATACATCTAAAATACATAACTGAAAAACTATTAAACCCTGATAATTCCAATAATTATTGAAAGAGAAGCGCTAATTTACAACATTTTAAATTCGATGTTGCTTTACAAAATACTCGAGGTTTTGACCATTCCCCACTAATAAAAATCATATTTACAACATTTATACAGTTCTATTGTATAAAATTCATTAATATAAGCTTGATAGTGAAGTCAGATTTTTCAGACTAGTTATTGAATGGCAAGGAAACCATTTGAAAAAAATCGCCTTGTTTACAATTGAAATCCGAATTCGTCAATTGAAATTCAAAACGTAACCTATTTCTTTTTAATACAAATTTTACTTGAAATACTGATGAATATATAATTTTTATTAGTAGAAGAGAATTACACTTATTTGAGCTTTATGTCACTAAAATGAAGACATACTTAGTATTGCTTTTGATCGTTGATATTCGGTAAAAAGTAGACCCCGATATTTACACGAAAAGTTATGATGAAGAAAAAATGTAGCGACTTTAAGAAACAAAGATCATAAGGAAGCCTGCACAAACTTAAACTTACAAAAATAAAGCTGAGAAATGACATTTTATTGTCAAAGTTGAAAATACGGAGAGGCAGGATTCACAGTCGTAATATATCAAACTTAATGAAATTCCTCATTCAAGTTTTTTATTTGTTTAAGATGTGCTGTAAACCATAATTTCCAAAGAGAAAATAATTGAGCAAATTTTCGTAACGAAAAAAATAGAAGAAACGAAGAACTAAGAATACGAAAAAGCTTATGTGAATAAGATTTCTCTTATTAAAGATTTAAGACACCAAGTTATTTGAAAGTCACCTTATAAATTCTACACGCAACGTCAATCAAATTAAAAGTGAGCTCAAATAAAATAAAGACTTATTATTCGCAATGTAGACCTAAACGAGGAATCCCATTAATGATGCACGTACGAAGCGAAATGATATAAAATAAAATGCAAACCTGGCATCGAATATAACCTTAGAATATCTTTTATACAAGTTTTGTCCATTAACAGCGTCTAAACACTACGCGCTTAAAATACTTGTTTGAGCATCACTAAAATAAGTATTACAAAGAATTTTCAAGATTTTATTAGGCACAAATTTAAATATTTTTTTCGTCCTTTCTTATATTATCGCCCTACAATACACAAGACAGGTATAGATAATGCATTATGCATTTTTTTCTTATTTAAATGGGTTTTCATAGACACTTACTAATTATACATGAACTTTTTACATATATATAATATATTATATAAAGAATATAATGTAGGTAAAGCATTTTCTTTCTTACCTAGCACAACGGATCCCTATATCTTTGGGACACAGAAATATCTACAAATATTGTTATCATTTGAAAACAGGTATATTATGTAGAAGGGTTTTTATCTAACTAATGAATGAGGGAACATTTTCTTTATTATATTACCTCGTAACTGACATGATTTTCATGAATTGACAGATTTTTAGCGTTTTACATTTTTATTTTAAATACAATTTGTTAGCTTGTGCTCTGCTGTGGAAATTGGAATCGCAATTTTAAATTTCATGTTTTTGTTTTGTCTATATTCATGTAATTCTCAAGTTGGAGTCTTTTGCTATCTATGGATGAAGTATTGTTTCTATCTATTATAATATTGACAAAAGTTGTACTTGAGTGTTGACTTGTAAAAAGCTAAAACCCGTATTCCACAGCAATGCAGAATATCAAAAATATGTATGTATTAAATTTTTTCACAATATAAAATGTTATGCCCAGTATTAAAATTAACAAAAAATAAGAGTCAGAGAAGCTAGCGCTGCTAAAACTAATCTATGCGGTATCAGTCTCCACTAGAACCTTATAATTTAGAAAATCCATAAAGTAAATCACAGAGTTTGAATTAGCAAAACATTTTGTGGTGAAAACTAACCTTTTTACCCATCCAATGAAATATTTCATTAAATCCATCATCCCGCGGCACAACACATTCCAATTATTGATATGTATCTTTCTATAGACATTACTGAGTTGTCAATGTAGCAATAAGAAGAAAGAAATGAGAATTGAGAGTGTCCCTTCACATCGATACCTAGGTGCCATCATACTGTACAATATACCTTCATACCTAACCATGAACGAATATTATCCTTACTTTACGAATCTTAACTTACAAGACCGACTCAAACATTTACATAACGCAAATGGTGAAATCCTACCACTGTACTGTGACCAACTGGAAGGGGAACGAGAAACGCGTAGTGGAAGAAACTTTTAAACAGCAGACAGAATTCAGTAAGTACGCGTTACTCGATCCGATGACAACAATCAGTCATGGTAAGAGTTCACCACATCCAACCAAGACAATCGCTATCTCTCGCACACCGAAATTCATACAATGACATAACGATTAGCTTCCAATAGTAAAATAATAATGTGTATAACTATCATCTACGTGTGCATCAAAGAATAAAGTGAACTTACGTACAGCATATACGAACGTAAGAAAACGACTATAATCTAGTCTTATTTTTCTATTACTCGAAGAATAATACACGTGTCGAATCTAAGATGTTTCAAATTAACAAAGACGACCCTTAAAAGTACTAATGTTAATAAAATAAAATAGAAGGTGTGACGTAGAATGCAAACTTATAATTTTAGAATGCACTAGAAGCCAAGTCGTGTAATGTACACGTATAGAGAACACGGCGCGACAACACGATGCGAGCTTGAGATGGGCAACTTGACATGGCCCATGCTAACTAACCAGGCGACGGAGAGCAGACGGATTATTTACTGAGATGCGTCTGAGACGTGTCGTTTGGAAATTACTTCCATTATACCGAAATCATAAATTTAATAACGAAAGTAAAACACGACAAAACAAGAACCAACTCACAGCCTACGTATATAAAACCCGATGCCACTTCCTACATTTAGCGTCTCTGTAAAGAAACTTTGAAAATAAACGATTGAAATAATCGTACAAACCGAAGAGGAACGCGACCTCACGGCCGGTTGTCAAAACAATTTTTCACCCTCGATCCTTATTAAATAACTTTGTACATTAAATCCAAATGTCGACACGTCATTTTGGATAGGCACTCTCTAGGCGGGGCGGCGAGCGGTCGCCGCATCGTCGGCCTCCGTTGGGCGGCTCATTGGCCAACCGTATGAGATCAGTGGAACTGGCCGGCAGCGGCCGTGGCTGACACCGCTCTAAGACGATGTCAGATACGAGGAGAAGGTGTGGTCAAACACGCCCGCTACTCCAATTTCGCTCAACATGTCGGAGACGTCAGGCGTACATGAAAATTCAAAATGCGATCCAGATGATGAAGACGCCGTCTCAAAGGAATCGATATCCGTCGTCAGAGCATCTAAATCAACCTCGCAATCCGCCGGCAGCGGTAATAAATCCGTGATCGAGTAGAGATCCGTGAGATCAGCTTGCTCCTGACGATGGTGGTCCTCGTAGAAGCACGCAGATTCTGGAGAATCCGGCGAGCCAGCAGGTGACGCAGGTAGCGGTGGGGGCCCAGGTGTGTCCGCAGGTACGCTAGGGATCGTTGGCACTGCTCTCCTTCGTCTAGTCACACCTCTATTATTGTTTGAATCAGCGCGTTGCTTGCGCTTTGGCTTGGATACGCCTCCACTTTTCAGTCCGGTTCTTTCCGACTTTGCTGTCTTTTTGCGCGGCCTGTACTTGTAGTCAGGATACTCTCGCATATGTAGTTGCCTCAACCTTTCGGCTTCCTCAATAAAAGGCTGACGCTCTTCGTCGTTAAGCGTTTTCCACACACGGCCAAGGTTCTTAGATATTTCTGCATTATGCATATCTGGTGTTTGTTCGCATATTTTTCTGCGTTCGATTTGCGACCAGACCATGAAGGCATTCATCGGCCTCTTAATGTGGTTTGGGTTGTTCTTCTTAGTCTGTGGACAAAAGAAAATACTGTAAGTACAGATCACGTTTTGAAATTTTACAGGCAATTTGTGCCCAACTATGATGCAAATTTGCGTTCGAGGTGGAAAATGAACGTTATCTGTTTAATTGTAGGAGCACTATTATTATTTCAGGCATGTCCGATTCACGGAGCCGGGCCACGTCTAATTAGTATGCAAGGTGGTGTAACATTAACTCAGTGTCCTTACTATTAATGACATTGTTATCATAGGAATTATTATAACTATAAAGTTGAAATATGTTCATCTGCAGAAGTAGTATCTTAGCACTAGTTCAGTTCAGTTTACTTTAATAATGCAATACTATTGTGACTGCGAAAGTAAGAAGTCTGTCATTACACTTAGCATTTGCATTTGAAGAGACGTAGATATAAAACAAATAAATTGACACATAAGTCCTAAAACATTTGTTTAGTTTCGATCCTTCAGTAGTCAAATTTTTAATTACTAGTTTACTGATACGGCTAGAGCTATAAAATGTTCATGTGCAATAAACATTTCCGTGTTTCATTTATATAAAACATTGCCTAACGAGGATGTTAAGGACGCAGGAAGTTATTATCCAATCATGTAGGAAGCAGCTTGAGGACAGCTGTAGCCTGCCATCTACTTTTCCTTAAAGATAATCTTTTAGGTTTAGGAAATTTGCAATACAATTTAGATCTACTATTAACTGAAAAATAGACCTTTTATCGTTATCTTGTAGAAAAGTCACGCGTTGAAAGTCAGTGTTTATGTGTAGAGGTCATTAAAAAAATGAATGCTACATCAAGGTTAGAATTATCTAAAAAAACCGATGCGGAAAATTGTGAGCACCAGTGTAACCTTGAGGTGGTATAAATAAATAGTCTAACTTTTTACTGAATTGTTCCAGAAGGAGAGTAATGATTTCGAGAATGTTATACAAGATTATCATGCTCGTTTGAGACATAATTTTGATACTTTATTTCTAATTTACAAAGTGACAAAGTGAACCCAAACCATAAGTCTTTCCTTAGAACGTTGATTGGATGTGTAGCCATCTTCTAACATTAAAATCAGCCATAAACAATGCTGAACCGAACCATTCTCTGACATAAAAATGACTTTTTACCATATTTGTATACAAGATAAAAGGTTTATCAGATGGCAACTAAATCAAATTCAGAACACCCATACATCCTCAAGGTGAATAGAGGTGATAGTTTTTGTGCTGTTACCCTACCCAGTTTAAAACGTAGTTATTATTGAACCTTTTTTGGGTCTTGAACCATTTTTTTTTTAAGCCAGAGTTGCAACGGCTCTGCTTCGATTAATAACGTTTGTTCGTGACTATTTAGTTACTATGTTATTTTTTACGATAGGTTTTTTTTTCGATTCGGTTATGGTTACTACAATTGTAATGCTATGTTAAGTATACATACTCGTACTTCGAAGTGTGTTAGTTTTAATAAATTTAGTTGATTCATATAGTACATTTTTTTAACATGATTGTTGATATTTTGTTACTATTTAATACCTATCAATAACCGGTTGACAATTTTGTCAGTCCAAAATAAGAAATTGATAATATCATATTTATGGCCACATATAATTATTTCCATGCTATATTTTCTGAGCAAATGTTTTTTTTTGAACCTTATAGAATTAACTTTGAATGATAGCGATGAATCACATTTACCTGAGAGTAAAAACCACATAAAAACATAATAGCACTGACCGTGTTTATTTTTTGATCGTTAGTCCGTACAAGTTGGTTAATGCCTATTGGTGTTTAATTAGCATAGTCTAGATCCTAAAGTAAATTCCTTTTTTTGCCAGTCGAATGATGACTAACGCATAAGCCATAAATACTCAGTTATCTTGTATAAGTTTAAAAGTATTATTATTTTGTAGTTTCTACAAAAAATATTTTGAGGAAACAGGATTCTACGATGAAAAAAGCTACACTGTATTTAGATTAACTTGGTTTAAAGTAATTTAACGAATACTGTGATTTTGCTGTGTTATCTGATATAATCTAAGCCATTTTATTAATTAAACGTTGATAACGTTTATTAATAAATACCTAATAAATGTCGTTCTCAATTATGAAATCGAGTATATTTTCAATGAAGTTGTAAGTTAAATTAACCACAATCGTTACAGTCTCCACGAGGTATTCTAGCATATTAATATTAACTCTATCTGTGTCATGCCTGCATTTGGGTTAACTCAATCAAATCAAATACTTTTCTGACCTTTCTTATCCACCAGTCGAAAAAAAGCGTTCCAATATGTTGACTTAAATCCATCTAGAATTATTAATAAGTTTTCTACGGCTATGTTCAGTGATCAGTTCTATCAATGTGTACTTTAAACATAGTCATCCTCGCGGTTGTTTTGATACAACTAGTGGGCCACCTTGTGTATCAGATTTTTGTAAATCTTAAGAATTGAAGTCGTCGTGTATAAAAAGTCACATATTGAACATTATTGTTAACGTGTAATGAATTATTGCACATTATAACAATCGAGGAAATGATTATTTTCTTAGTCTTATTTACTTTGCCCTTATATGCGCATTTTTATATATATCTGTATCTATTTGTAATGTTGATTATATTTATGATCTTTACACATTATAGTGTAAATTTATATAAATAATTATGTTGCCAAGTTTCCTTTACAGGATTACATCAACAATAAGGAAATGAAGTACAGGATTATTCATTATTTATTAAAGTTACAAATTATGTAATGTTTAGATCTCTATCAGCGCAATTTCATAAACCAACTATTAGGTTTAAGTTATTAGGATAAGTGGGCTTATGAAAGTACTTCGTAAATTGATTACCATCATTATGTTAAGTATATTAAGAAATAATTTCTCACTCAAATTGACAGCAAAGTTTTGAAGGGAAGAAAATTATTACAACATTCCTTGACCATAGAAAGAAAGTATATTTACAACTTTGTGAAAGCTTTTTAACTTTATCACTTGTTCTAACTTTGCTCTAAGGGAAAAGCAGTAACTTTGAAAATGTTGAAGTAATATAAATGTGTGGACATAGGAAATTATTCTGTCCTGTATATCCTTAAGGTAAAACAGTCATAACTCACATAAACGATACAAACGAGGAACTCTGGCAGTTGGCAACACCATATGTTTATAAGACACTTATTATTGTGAGCGCGTCGTACCGGCTCTACAAGGGCAGCCGGTTCATTTCCTGGGTAAATAGAGATTGCTCTACCACAGCTCCATATATCAATGTCCACGATTCGACAGTTTTATATTATGACCTTTATGTTAGACACGCTGTTTTTTACTGCATTTATGTATCCTTTCTCTTTTGTAATGCAAATTTATGACATCATTATAGAAGCTAAAAAAATTAATAATGATTTTCTTAAAAGTTTCTATCAATTTGTAGGTTACGATATTTGAATACGATAAAAGTGAATAAGTAGTTGTACGGTTGTTTTGAAAACTAATCAAAGCAAGCAGTGTGCGCTATTGCAAAGTAAATATATTAGCTTCATGATACGTATTTGAATATACCCATATAATCTACCATTTAAAATGAAACAAATGTGCCTATGCCTGCCGTTACTTGTAACTAATGTTATAAGTTCTATCGATTTGAGTGAAGGTCATAGTACCTGCTTCCTTGTCGGTTACTGTTTAGTTATATTGAGGAATTTTCGCAAATCACAAGGCCAAAAGACTAAAAGATGATTAATAATGACTTCCTTTTAGGAAATGGTTTTATTTAAATGAAACTAGTTTTTGAATTACGAATTTGTAATGTGTCAAGTGACGTCGTCGATGTGTTTGCAAAGTCAAGTAGTTTTGAGGAAGTTTCACATTTATTTAATTTATTTTAGGATTCATTTCAAGTTTTAAATGCACGTTTTGTTTTGAATGTACTGCTTCAGTTAATCTGACTCAGTAATTTATCAAAATTTATACTAAACGATAAAATCACGATCATATTTTTCTAAAACAGCTAAAGTTAATTAATCAGTAGTAAATATTTGATGTTCAGCGTATTTTGGGGATATTTTTTGAATAACATGAAGCCACGGGTGAAATACAAATAAATCTATATAAGACTGTGATGAATGAGAACATGACGATGACGATTATTTGCTTAATGATTACCTATAGTACACTTTTGACTTATTTACTTTTCACTGTAGATAAAAGCTAAAAATATTATACACGTATATTGGAACTTTAGCGCGAAAAAGGCTTCATAATATTTTATCTTAACCTCAGTTTCCAAATCTAAAACCAATTTATCGATTATATATTATTATTCTAAAGTTTAGAACAAAAATCAACCTTTTTATGGCGTAAAAGTCGTATTGACATTTTATCGGATTTCAAAATGCCAGACAAAATGTTCCATGGTTAAAGCTCGGCGCCATAATATTAAGTTTATTAGCACAGAAACGTGCATTTAAATTGCTTTGTTAGATTTAACGACATCATTATTTGTATTATTAATATTAACTTTGTTGTTTACATTAAAGCCTAATAGCTTTTTTTTTATAAAATCTGCTGTGTACAAGCTTTTCTTTCTCATACAGTCGACTCTCGTTAATTCAAACCTGCGATAATTCGAACCTCGCTATAATTCAAAGCTATCATGAGTTCCCTACAAAATCTCTTTATATTTCGAACTAAATCAATACAATTTTATACACTTGGTAATTCGAACGAAAAAATCATTGCTATATAACAAAACGACGCGTTAATTCGAACTCATCGGCGTCCAACACTCCATAATTCAAAGTTGCAGAGAGAAGGAGGGGGAAAGATTGTATGTAAGTACATTTTGCGACAAGTTCAAACTTGTAGCAACGTACATGAGCCTTTGTTTTTGTTGTGATTACTAATAGTTTGACTATTCGACACACACTTCTAACGAATTGGCTGTTTAGTTATCATTCAGTTACTGTTACCTACTCTTTCGTTGGTATACAGATTAAAAGTTTGTGTTAGTTATGAGCCCTAGAAAGTATAAATGTTTGACGATTGCTGAAAAGAAGAAGTTAATCGAGAAAGTAGAGGAAGGTGAGAAGAAAAGTGACGTTGCAAGATTAATTAATTTACATAATGAATACATGTTTGTACACTAATGTACCTCTAAACTTTTGAAATTGTTATAGAATAGCAGATAATAAAATTAATAATTGATTACCACTTAATAATTCGAAGGTTTATTTATTTTCTCTCACAAATTTCGAACCATTTGATATTTCAAACACTCGATAATTCGTAATATTTTAAGAGTACCTCGAGTTTCGAATTAACGAGAGTCGACTTTTCTGAAGTATGGTTTTATTTTTCATATGTAGGTAGTAATTTGCAGATAGCCCTTTTACTCTCTTATTCACCTTACAAATCACGATATACAAAAACATTATTGTCATCATGATTTATGATAGACTTCCGAATATCAAATCGAACAAACTCCAATAAACAAACACAAATACTAATTTCAATTACCCAATAATCTGTGAATGATTAATCAAACCGAATGTAAGAAGAGATTGAATCGCAACTCGCGTAGAACACAAAACCCGAGAAGGTTCAGCAATATTAATGAAGATGTTAGACACTTTGGAGGCTTTTAACACTGAACAAAGAAAGGCTCGATTATAGGTCCCCATTGTCGAGGGTCCCAGATGATGTCCGCACTTTGTTTGTAGATAATAGTCAAAATGAAAGTTCCTTTTTTTATTAAAATTGGACCCTTATTACTGAAGCAATTTGATCTCCGGAGGAATACGGATTGGAAATCCTGCGCCATATTGCCCGTTATTAACTTTGATTCTGAGTGAATTTTGTGTTCATATTAATTTTGCGAAATTCTCGTTTCAATAATTGCAAAATACGCATTTTAGGCGTTGATTTCGAATTTACTTTGAGGGTGGAAATTATTATGGATTATTTTGTTTTGAGCAGAATTGAACAAATTACTGAGCTTAGAAATATTTAGAAAAGCTAATAATGGGTTAGAGAAATTAGAAAGCATGTTGTGGTTTGTTTTGATTTTTAGTTAATATGGTTAAATTCATAATATATAAATATAAATATATTCACGGACATTTCACACAACGCTTTCTGATCCCAAAGTAAGCTAGGAATAACCTGCTTGTGTTATGGGTATCAGACCACGGATATTAATACATATATACTTTTAAATATATACATATTATACATAGAAACACCCAGACTCTTGAAACAAACATTTATGGTTCACACAAATATTTGTCTCCGGTGGGAATCGAACCCACGACCTCCAGCGCCGCAGGCGGTATCACTACCGACCGCGCCACAGAGGCAGCCTATAGTATGTAATTATTGCTGAAAATTACTTAATGGAAGCAACGTAGTGTAGGTACATCGATTTAAAATTAAAATCAATACATTTACAATTCAAATCAAAATCCAAATTTGATTAGATTGATAGGCACTTACTCTGTATGCAAAATTCTATAAGTTGTATAACTACCAACTGTTTAAAGATTAAAAACATGATATCCAAATAAAATGAGTAGAAGTTTTTTGAATAAGACTCCCTAATCAGTAACTAATGATGAGATGAGTCACATTAGACATGATCTTTTAAAGTCAAAAGTATAAACAGATACCGAACAGAAATAACACAATCCGCCACAAAATATGAAAAAATACAAAAAGGATATCGGTTTTAAATATAAAATGTAGCGACAGAGTGTTGACTCGATATATGTTAAACAGCAGAGAAAAGGCAGGATTATTCAGACACTAGGAAGTGAATATAAATTACATTTAAGTGAAGGATTGTCGCTCAACGCAGCGAGATGCATTTTATTTACTTTATACCGGCGCTATTTTATACCACTGACTTTGGAATAATACTTACGTATTTGTTTTTATTTTCGGTTACGTATTCATCTGCATCTTTTTTGGATGTTAATAAAATATGTTCTGTAGAAATAAATAGAAGTAGTAATGCATATTGAAAGACAACGATATAAATAAATATTTATTGCCGAAGAAATCTTGGATACTGTGATAATGATAACGAAGCAGAGGATAAATGTGTAGCCAGTACAATTCTGTGATAGAAAACCTTAATCCCAAATCCCAATGCTTTTAGCAAGTATAAGCTTAATGTGAGCTTATCCAAATGTTGTTATTTTATTCAAAGTGTGGATAATGTGATTTTAATGTTCTTTATGCTTGTTGTAGATTCGTGTGTTGTTATTTTTACATAAACAATTAATTTTATTATTTTTAAATAGCATATAGCCAGGGGCTATTATACAGACGCTCTGTTCCGCGTCATAACGCTTAGAAATATAATTGATTTGTTACAGTATCAATTAATACTACCAGGAAATTTTTGGATTCAATGTTTCTCTTATTTATACGCTTATTTGCATTTATTATTCATTTTTTGCATACACCGCATGATTATAAAGACTAGTTTTTAACCGCGGGTTTACGCGTATGATAAGAGATAATCCGAACTCTACGATGAAGACGATTTCCGGATTCTTTCATTAGTTTTTTGGAAATGTTTTTCTTTCACTTTTGCTCTAAATATTAAACTCTAAGTCTCTTTGTTTTACAATTTCAAATTATGAGAACTTTAGTAACCTATACTTAAAGTTATATTCCAATATTATTCTAAGAAGGAAAAAAGATAAACAGTCTCAATTATATTCACAGTCCTAACCGCAACTTTTATCACTAGGTCAACGATGGCCAGTCACAGACCCTTTTGGAGATATTATATCTATTTTGACCCAGTTCTCGCCATAATCGTCTATTCATATACCACATGTTCTGAATTTTAATAAGTTGCCAATGTGTCCCAAAAGAATGCTTATTTATGAGCTTTTCTAATGTGTACATGGTTGGAAAACGTTTCATTTAAAATTTGTCATAAACCGTTTCTAAGCAATGTCTGTACTTAATGTATGTTCTATGATTGTTTTTATCAGTGTTTTAACGAAAAAATTACATCGTCGCGTCGCATAGACTTGAATCAACATTACGTCATAATATTCATGTATGTAATGCTATGGCTAAAATCTGCGTGATTATTGGAATGGTGTCTTATGAGATCTGGTCTACTTATGAGATCCATTTGAAGTTTTAAGAATAAGTAGAACTGAATATAGTCCGTCACCTCTGCCACTTAATCTATGACAAACATTAGTGCTGTCAGTGCTGTGTACACATCCATGACCATACTAATAGGTCCGTACCCATATTTGTTTGTATACTAATTTGGCATAACCAAACACATCATTATTGTCTTGTTTTACAATGGTTACGGACATGATGTATTATCAATAGATCATTCTATACCTAATAATTTACATTGGAAGCCTATAAATAAATTTTATATCGAGTACAGTAAGGGTAGATGTAGGCAGTAAATTGCTTGTTATCAACAGCAAGAAGAATCTACAGCAGGACAATTTAGGTCACTGCCCATTTACTGGGATGTTACCATTACTGTGGGATACCTATATTTTATGAAATGTGGATGTAAGGCCTTCCTATTCGAAGAAAAGGCGAAACTATCTTTCTGTTGAGTAAGAGATTGATGGTACATAGATTTCACCCACGCCTCTCTGTAAGGAACGAGTATCAGGCTATATTATTCAATGACGATGTCGTTTCAGTGCAAACCGAGCTTTTATTGTTAATAGCGCAGAACGTGTGCTTGTTCACTACTGTAATAGTATAAAACTGTATTGTTAAATGTATACTCGAAGGTACTCGGGCGACTGCTTTTAAGGTTAAACAAAACACGTACGTGCTCGTGAGCGCGTTTGGTGTAACAATGAGTGGATTTAGCGTTCTGTCTAAACAATCGGTGTTCAATTTCTTTGATACGTTCCGCCTTTAATGCCTACTGATCGTTTTATATGAACCTTATCAATATTTTATTCTTTAATGAAAACATTAAGTGCTGAAATATTAGTAGCTTTCATGGAGATTTTATGTGAAGTACCTACTAGTTTAAAAGGATAATTGATATTTCATTGGTCTTTTGTTTAATCTCCTTTTTGTTACATGTCATGTGTGAATTTAGGCTTGAGAATTTACTTTCTCGTGTAGATTCGGTATGTATTTTCTATTCCTTCTCTTTTCAGCTTCCATGTCTGCTCTTATAGACTGGAGAATTTATCAACTGGACTGGATGATATAACGATGGTATTATTATGAAATTATAATAAGTAGATTCATGGTCAGATTTGATTTGCTATAAAAGTACCTAGTTGAATTTATATTTGACAAGAATTCATAAAATTGTGTACAGAACCGACACATTAATCTTCAACGCCAACCAACCGCAATTTTTTTAACTTTGTTCTTGGTAACCATACACAACCAAGCGCAACTTGTAGGCCAAGGCTGTTCAGAATATATCACGTACGATTTTTTATGTTTTAACAATAAATTCACGGTTTTTAAGTAGGGCAAGAAAACACGCGAGATGTCAAAACTGATCTGAAGACTTTAACAAAAGATAGACGCCTAATATACTTTGTTACCGATTACCTTTGTTTTTGACACTTATGAAATAACAAAATTTAAAAGGATACTCTGGGCTTACAGTTTATCGATCGAGAAAATACATAAAATTTTAAAGTAAAACCTTTTTTATAACTAATGGAATCAGGCGTTACATGGCGGACCTTTTTTAAGTAAAAAATCGTAACAGTACCCAACTTCGGGAATTTAACCGGCAGATATCTATATATATATAAAAATCAATGCCACTTTTTTTTTATACTACTTAGTAGGCAGACAAGCTTACGGCCCACCGGAAGGTTGGTAACCGTAACCTTTACTTTTCGTTGTAATTTTATAACTCAAGAACGGGCTAACCTATCCAAACCAAATTTTTAGGCTTTGTTCGGACTATTTAGTAGATGGTTTATGTGAAGTTTGCACAAAATCGATCGAGCGGTTCGTTATTTATCACGCAAACGGAGTTGCGCGGGTCAGCTACTATTTTATAAAACTTAGGCTACATATTGTCACTTTTTTCCCACAGCAACGGGCAGTAGGTAGAAGAAACCACGGGACATCCGCTAGTAAATTAATAATTTTAAAAGCGCACAAGTTAAAACAATATTAATGTAAATATTACTAAGGTGACTGAACTGCTTACCTAATAGTCATAAAAACAGAAACATTGTGTTTGGTCACTCATAATTGTCGTGGAAAATACCTATTGTTAAATAATTATGATAAGCGGTTATTTTAAATTCCTAATTATCTTAAAAACTTAGTGTAGGTTTCCAAAAATAAACCTTCACTTTACAATCATTTCAAAAATTAAATCTATTTTGTTTTTGAATCCTAGTATAACAACTATTTTGCTAAACAAATAAAATGTATTAAATAAAAATTTTGCCAGAACTGGAAAAAAGTTATAAGCCATTCAGAACATTCAAGAAGAGGTAAGAATAAAATAAAGTCTTCCGACTGATTTATCCCAGTACTGCGAAATTAAGTGTCAGCGAAGCAAATTGGGTTCCATTCGCACATTTCACATCAGAGGATTTGCCAAGAGTAACATCTTCAACTTTGTTACAAATTTTAGTTAAACGTTGTAACGTCGAAGTTACACGATGTAAAACTTGTTATTAGCAAAACTAAGACAAGTTAAGGTAATAATAAAATAATCAAATCAAGATGAATTAATATAATTCGAGTTTTATTTACAGAAAGAAAAATCTGTTTACTTGATTATCACGATCTTGAATTTAGTAAATCTTAAACAATTACAGAATAAAATCTTAATTTCACATACTACGTCTGTCTTACAGTAAAGACCATTAGGTACCTATTCTTAGATTCACTATTGCATACTACAAAATTACCTTGATATATTTTCTTACATTTTGAAATGTCATAAAGCAACGTGGCATTTTATACTGTGTATAACCTTTGTATTAACCTTGAGTAAAAGTCAGACTTCAACGAACAATGAAGAACGCAGATTGATATAGCACAATAATGTAATGTAAGGATTAGTTGCGAAACTTGACAGATAGCTTGTACATAACATTGAAGCCTATTTTTCTTATCATTATGAAATTGGGCAATACGACTTTGATTTGGTCATTGTGTTCGAATGGATGTAGAATAATAAATGTCAATGTAATTTAAAACATTTATGTCTGTAATGTTGAAAACGAGAATAACTAAACTATTGATTTTCATAGCACTGACATTTTACTTTATTAGACCCAAGATCTAGTATATAGACTTGGTGATATATTAAAAGGTGTTAAAAGCCTTGCAAATAGTAATTAAAATGAGATGCCAGAGCTTTGAATACATATAGCTAAAAGCAGAAAGAGAGCAGATAATTGATAAAGCACTGTGATTGCCAAAGAACCTTCTCAATTTTAAATTTTACTATACTTTAAAAACTAACAATTGTACAAACCTATCTTGAACTGCAATAACAACTGAATGACTCAGAGTCACGTGATGCAGGTCATAAAAAGGAATTGTACCTAGTACCACAATAAGAGAAGACAAGCCTAATAAAGTGCAATTGGGTTTTATTGTTGACTAGCTGTTGCCCGCAGCTCCGCCCGCGATGGCACTGTATGTGAAAAATGATTTTCCCGCTTTTCTGTTGAAATTTTTCCTGATTTTTTTTGCTATAAACCTCACGGAGCCCGAGACCTTTCCAACGAATGCAAGACCGTGGAAATCGGTTCGTGCGTTCTGGAGTTATAGCGTCAGGAAGGAAAACCCGACTTATTTTTATATAATAGATTATAATGCTCTTGAAAAAGTATAATATCTGGCTGACTACTGTTGTAATCTAAAGGGAAATGTTAACAATGAAACTTTTAGAAAAACTTAAAATATACGTATTTTAAGTTTTTCTAAAAGTTTCATTGTAATTTATGTATAGAGGTCAATATTTTTTTAATAGGATATCATATTATAAACATTGTGGTTTTAGCTGTAAAATAATGTTGTGATTTCTCATTTAAAACTAGAGTATTTATTATTTCTTATTCAACCGCTTTTTTTATTGATCAATTTTATTCTACTCTGAATGAGTGGCATTAGTTTACTTATGTTGTTTACATCCAAAACGACATCTCGATAAAATAGTATCGGCTGATCTTGTTATGTATTATTATAAGCATATCATAAGTAATCGTATTATGTTAGTATCACGTCATCTAATCCCGTGTTATTAATAAAATAAATATTATTTTCCTTTAGCACTCGCCTCGAAATATAAAACATATTTGCGCAAACATTTTGTTACATGCTCCTTACACGTCATGAACATTTTGTTTATCGATAAAAAAATAAGGTAAGTGGTCCTGCGATAATCTTTTGTTAATTTTATTACAGAAGATAAAAGTAATCAACATTTTTTTAACATCTGTGATTTTATTGAAGTCTTTTATTTTTCTTTTTGATTCTCAAGTTTTTATTTTCTTTAGACCAATAAAATTATAACAGGTCCAAGAAATATCTTTGAATACTACTAAGAGCTTTCTACTAAGTTTAGTATTCAGAGTTTATGGCATTAAATGTCATAAAAATGTACTGAACAAGTTAGAAATCTCACAATCGTAAACCAATAAAGCTACATAAAAACGACGAGTACTTGAAATATTTTGATACTTCAAAAAAACTTTTTACCACCGTTACCACTCACAATCATATTTCCAGTATATAATTAAGACCGGTTTAGATGTAGGCACGACAGATTTAAATTTTATAAGACTAAAAATAGCAGGTAATGACTGTAACCTTGACAGTTTGCATATTTTCTTGATTTAAATACTGAACTATCTTGTCAATATTATTTGCTTCAGCTACGGTGCTAATAACCTCCGACGCAAAAAAGAGTATTACCAGTATAACGACTGTGTGTGCATCTGTGCCTAAACTGGAGAGTAAATGCTGCGTATTCTAAAAGTAATGATTTTCAATTTCACCATTCTTAGAATAGATCTACGGATAAATATTTACGGGTAAAATTTTGAGGGAGTAATCGTTTATACTGAGAATAACAACTATTGCAACAGAGGTGTCACTGTGAACTATTTTCATGTCCTAAGCTTTATATTGAAATATTGACCAGTTGCTGCTAAAAGCACGGCCTTATGAATAGAGTAGAATATATAGCAATTTTACTGTACTATACATAAGATTAAATTGTTTTGCCATTTGATCACACCGAGTTAAACGTAACCCTTGAGTAAATGAGTACCTAAATAAAAATATTCAAGGTTAAATTCAAAGAATAAAATTTATAACGCACTAGTGTTAGTTAGAGTTTGATCAAACCCGGCCTTAGTAGCATAAGGAACTAGTTTTAAACGTTCAGTATAGCTTAGTATAATACTGCCCTCTTTATCAATAAACTGAACAGCTCACTTACCAAAACCGGTTCGTCTTTGAAACACATCGATATCTAAGTGGTTAATAACCCATAATTGTTATATTACGGGTTTGATTCCTGTTTGAGACCCGTTCTTTGATTTGACCTAGTGTACAACTTTAGTAATTTTATAGTTTATAGTAATATTATAGAGCATAAAGATAAATTTAAAAAGGCTGTATAGGGTGAATCGAAGCATTGGTAATGTTCCAAAATAATAGTTATGACTGTCAGAAGAAATAAAACTTATAATCCCACTTACGATATATTAAATACGGCTAAAATGATGAATATATTTAAAACATACTTCGAAATATATAAGTTACAAGAGTATACCTACGCATAGTTTGAGAGTATGTTTGTATGTTAGGGTGTCTGGATATTTATTACTCTTTTACCCTCTAACAGCTGAACGGATCTGGATACCTGGTGTAGTACAGAGACAGATTATGGTCTGGAATAATACATAGGCTGCTTTTTATCCCGGAAATAAGTTCCCTTGTTGTCATTGAAATTATTAATAACTACCGGGTATTCTTCAATACTTTTCATGTAACTAGGGTTCGGAAAGATACCATTACCTTTGAAGATAAATCGCAACAACGACAAGGGAGCTTACGGAAATAATATTCCGTGTAATCGAATAAGTATTCATTCCAAATACTAACAAATCAGCGATTAAATACCAAAATGGCTACAAAGTATCATTATACAGAGATTTATGATTTTAGAAGATAAATTGGATCTTAGTATGGTTCGTGATTTCCTGAATATAATGTATTCCATGGAGGCGAATGCTTATTGGCTCCAAACATTCGACTTAGAGTAATAACTGAGATACGACACTTCGATTATACTTGGTATTCTGCTGTCGGTTTTGTGCAAACTAGGTTTTGAGTTGCTTTTAACTAGTACAGAAATGCATGCGGAAAATCTAATGGCTAAAAGGAAACTTTAATTCGATTAAACACATTTAAAACTCAGGGCTAATTTTGTTAAATTATATTTAAAAATAGAAAACAATTTAAACAGTTATACTTTGTTAATACGTTAAGAAGGTATGCATAGTAATAATTGATAGCTATAGTCAGAACAACCATAAACCAACTAAGTATTTAATTCAAAGGCAACCACAACATGTCAATGCAACAGTAAAATCTATTAACACATTACCATAAACACATTTTATGTTAAGCGATAATAGTGCAGTTGCTAATGTAGCATAAATATTCTCGAGGCCCAAGAGGCCAGGGTCGTGCATTTACTAGAACCGACTGCTGCCAAGAGTGCGAGTCCCACAACCTGCTCCGATATTTCTAATGGAGGGATCGATAACCAATATGTCTGTGTAATGTGTGATTTATTTCGTGCAGTTTTTAATTCATTTATCCAAACTAAAAGCGTAGCTTACTTTTAAAATAATATAACGTTACTACAACACACCGTTACAACCCGAAACATACAGTTAATGACTTTCTGCAATCATTTCTCAGCAAGTCACAAAAAACACATTTAACCCTGTTCACGTTACTCACAGCGCTACACAACACATAGGCATAATACATACGTAATTACGACCATCTGTATGTCATTAGTCTACTGGTCACGTACTAACACGGAGACGAGCACAGAATGCTAACCGAAAACTTTTTATGCCCAGCCTGACAATGTTTATTGAATCTTACATTGACTTGTATTGATTATAGTTATGGAATGACCTTATTACTGAGTCGACTTTTTAAATAATAAGCACGCATGATACATGTATAGTATCCTAATTTGAATTATGTTATAAAATTACTACGACTAAAATAATTGTATATATCTGTAGACATAGATTACGTTTATGATAAAGATAGGGCAAGATTTTTCGTAGGTACTCACAGCTGTGATTAGTATACAATACAGTGTTTGTCCTACTAAGGTCAAATATTATTTAAAATCCCAATCACGGATTGACAGCTGCAGAACAATGCATATATATGCATATCTAGAAATCAATCTTTAGACAATTCATCATTAATATAAAGAAGTCCTTGATAAGGTGACTTTAGCAGTTACGATGCGACTTCTATCAGAAGAAGCAGCGATATTGAAAAATATTTACTACTCGATTGAGCCAGAGAATTTCAAGTTCCAGCATAAACGTGTTTTTCCAAATGTCTGCGAATTCCAAAGTTTGTAAAAGATGATGAAAATTTGTTACCTTTGAAAACAAAAAGGAATGGAGTGCATTGAAACTTGCTGTTTACTTTAACGTATGCGAGCATTGTCTTTATAATAACATCCATCTCTTAGAAACTTTTGTCTTATTTAGGTTTAGCCCTTAATGGAGTTTAAACTTGAATGAATAAATTGAAGATAATTAAAACTATTGACGAGATAAAGATGTTGTCAAGCTCGTGAAATTCTATTGCCGTTTCTGAAAAAAGTAGCTTATTTGTTTTTCCAGACTATAACCTAAATTAGCCAGTTTCACAAATTTTCGCCTTTAGAATATTAATAACACTATATCAAGTTTAATACAATACCATAATAAGGATAACATTATTAATACTTAAGACGTACTTAAAGATTCGTTGTACTACAGAACACCTTTTAAATCATTATTATTAAGGCGTTGGTATTAAAACTTTTTTACCTGAAACGATTTATTTTAATACAACAATAGCACTCGCTCGGCCTCTTTTTCAAGGCTTAATATAATACAAAAAAGTTTTAGCATTTTTTTCCTTTAAATTTAAGCGTTTTTGTCCTAAGGGTTCGCTCACCATGTTGTTCATACTACAAATTTGTTTTTCTGGTTTTTGAAATGACCTTGTTAGTTACATAACTACTTTCTAACGCAATAGGCAGAGGATATTCCCCCTTTTACGTTGAGAACAGTCACGTACTACACGGTTTGACATAAAAATTTCTCCCACGAATTTTATATTGTGCAATAGTTTCCCTGCTGTGGTTTTATCAAGTGCCTACAAAAGCGGCTCTTCAAAGAGGGCTTCTGAACCTTTTATAAGGTCACCAACGTGCGCGTGACGATTTAAAACTTCCATGGGTACAGTTACAGCAATTATCTAGGAGACTTTAGAACTATCCAAGTTTTGAACAAATCTACCAAACGTATAGAATGAGATAAAATTCTCAAAACTAAAATAAAACAGAAAATTGTTAACAGTCTGTGTACTTTTGTCTCTGGCTGAATGCGTCGTTACGGAGTTATTATTGCACTCCAGGGTGTGGGACAACTGTTTGCATGAAACATTGAGTCTTTGTTGAAAAAGTTCTTTCAAAGTACTTACAGCTAGCAGGTAAAGATGTTACTTTAACATTTTTCGGAACTTGAATTCGTAGTAAGACTTTTAAAAATAACGACTGAGGTAGAGATCTCTGCTCTGCTTATTATTTGACTGACCAATTTTGTTATATAATTTACTGTCAATAAAAATATGATTTATAAAGCTGAGTAATACTGGGTAGAGCGGTTCAGATAATATTGTCTTTTAAGATTTGTAGTAGTACAACATTTAATAAGTTGGAAAGTATTATTTAAGTTTAAAAGAGTTTATGAATGCTTAGGAATAAGAGCGAGGATTTCGAAAAATGGAACCTGTGCAAAAAATTGTAAGTGAAATAGGTACTTATATGAGAGAGATGATGACACAGGAAACAGTTCTTCAGGGTTAAATAGAGAACCTTTGTGCAATCAAGAAAATCTATAAACTAATGTAGAAACTCACTACAAAAGCTAAATACAGTAGGTATTAAAGACGCACGACCAAGTGTCCGTATAAACTTGATGCTATTAAAACGCACTTTTGTTACCGATAAGATTGAGATACGCTTGACAAATGACTCTAATGCGGAGAGACACGCTGCTGCCACTGATGTACAAAACGCAATGCTTACTTAATACACAGCTTTTATCTCTTCATAGGTATAAACTATAGAAAACAATTTGAGAAATTTCATGCAACAAGTAGAGTGGCTGATGCAGGAGCATAGCACTAATCGTCAAGTGGATATTGTTATAGAAAGCAACTTCATACCTATGTTTCTATGAACTGCATCTATGGGAGATGAAGTAGGAAGGTATTACTCTTATTCACAGGTTGCTACACTAACGGTAGTATCCAATCATAATTTATAAATAAATAAATAAATATTAGTGGACAATCTCACACAAGATCATCTATCCCAAAGGAAGCTAATATAAGCTTGTGATATGGGATCTAGATGACTGATAGACATACTTATATATTACTAAATACATACATATTATACATAGAAAACACCCAAACTCCGAAACAAACATTTTGTGGATTACACAAATATTTAGACCGACCCAGGAATCGAACTCAGGACCTTCAGCGCCGCAGGCGGTATCACTACCGACTACGCCACTGAGGCAGTCATTATGAGCAGCTCACAGGAAATTACTTGTAAATGAACTAACATTATAAAATATAATTTTGAAAACGTACGTTGCTACTGTTCTAAAAAGACAATTGAAAAACATTAGGTGTTATTAAAATAATCTAAATATTTAACTTGATTGAGCTAAAATAACTTCATGCTACGTCACTTGGCAACCAAATTACAGATGCAAAAAGAGCTAATTGCTACCTATTCAGACCACTCAGTTATGCTAGATTCGTGGGCATTAAACGTAAATAATAAAATTAAAAAACTTGGAATTGAGCTATTATATTTGAAAAAAATATGACGCTTAATACACAAAGTGTCTAACGAATAAAGTATTGCTACTTTGGTAAAGCCAACTTTCTTGGAATTATTATATTCAAGGAGAACGGTATCATTCATAGAAGTCCTTGAGGCAATGCGACATGTTCGGATCAATTTAATGTTATATGTAACCTTCAAAGATATATAAGATTTAGTATTCTGAACAGTAAAAATAAGCGTTAACTTACGTGTTAAGAAACGTTGAGTTCCATAGTTTGAAAGCACGCATTTTATATTAAAAAGAATTGACTTCTTAAATAAAATTATTTTTCTAGAACCTAAAAACAAAATATTTACAACAAACAAAATTTTTCATTTCATCTCGTTATCGAGTCCCAAAACTCTCATAAATTCTCCCCTGTCAATTTTTAAAGATCCCGAAGTTAAAAACTTCGGTCTGTCAAAACCGCTGCACCTCTCAATATGAAACTTTATCAAGTTACTTCGCGGGAATAGCATACTTGGTATTTCACGATTAATACGCGAATACTTCGAGTTTTTAATTAAGACAGCGAGTTTATTCGATGAAAGGTCTTTCTTTGAACGATTACTTTTAAGCGTTTCGGTAACTATGACACAAAAGCCCCATTACAATAGAAGCAAGTATACACATATTTTTGGCCAATAAAATGTACCTATCATCATTATTTAGAATTTACTACTGATCATCCATCACGTAGTTCATGATTATTCAAATATAATACAAAAATTTCAGCGTTAAAATATAATGAAGACCTTATCAGGTATCATGACCATATATCAAATGATAAGGCAGTTTTGTATTTTGAATACATGTCAGGGATGTTTAAAAAGGTTGCCAAAATAAATTTGTAATAATAACATTTACAACATGCTTATGTTCAACAACGTCAAAATGTAAAATATTAAAAACATACAGATAAGTAGAAATTTTAAAACCAAAATTATTTTACAAAATAATTTACAGAAAATACATAAAGATTTAACAAACACACATAATGCTAAAACTGCATTCGAAATTCATTGCGTTATTTACTGCATCAAGGCAACATTTAAACGAAGTGAACTAAAAAATACTTCATACACACGCTATGAGATCGGATCTCCTAATAATGGACGGGCAATGTTGGCCAGAAAAAATAACACCACAGCATGATATTATGATCGCTAACATGCAAAAGAATATATTAGCCGCTAAATAGTTTTCATTATGCAAATGTTTTATAATTGCCAGTACCTTGAACTTATTCACACAAAACACGCATTAAGGGCATACAATTATTTTTAAATGTAAGTTATCAGCATTTAAGATAATTTAGTAACCACACTTTTAAAACGAGGGTCACTACACCCAGTAATCTAAACTTTAAGCTAATTTGTATTTGATCGTCAATAAAATACTTAATTCAGGGGTTTAATCACCATAGATAAAACTGCGCTAGTAACTTTAATGCAGTGTTAGTGCAGACTCCATTAGAAGTAATCAGATTCTAATCAAGTTTACCAATTA
This sequence comes from Miltochrista miniata, assembly GCA_933228765.1. Classification (NCBI taxonomy): domain Eukaryota; kingdom Metazoa; phylum Arthropoda; class Insecta; order Lepidoptera; family Erebidae; genus Miltochrista; species Miltochrista miniata. Next base: position 2,058,409 of record OW121765.1, on the reverse strand, counting down.
AAGGTAATATCGGTTAGCGTTAAATTAATCTTAAATTTTACTCCGTAAAGCTTCACTTACTTACCTCCATCGAAAGGATTTCAAATTTCATTAAAACGTTTAGAGTTTAGGAAGACTTTTGATATATTTTAAGATATAGGAAAGATGGAAGTCACAAGATTTAAGAAGTTATAATCATACTTAAGTCGAGACTAATTGAACTCTTAATTAAGTTAACTGTAACTCAGTGAAATGTTCCAATTTCAAAGGCCTACGCAAAAGTTATAAGGGGTTTCAATGAAAATTTATTAGTGTTAACTATTTGTCAAATTGTCCCAGAGGGTCCCGGGTCCGATGGAATTTGGCAAACATTAAGTTAAATTGTCAATTTGTTGAGAATTATTCTTTTCAATTATTGAACGAAGCCTTTCCAAGTAAAAAGTACTACTAATAACTAGATCGATTAAGCATGTTTATAAACATGATTTTATAAGCTTTTAGCAACAGTGAATACCTATATAACTCTAGGTCAGTTTACTGAACCCCAATCTCACTTAGAAGGGATGAACTTTCAGAGCTGCTCCTAAACGTCAATAAAAACCACTGATCCAATTGTATTGAAAAGCAAATGTGAAGTCGCTAACATAAAAAATAAACTTTTATTTTAAAAACTTCAGAAACATACATTTTAACCGAATAAAATTTATTGTCGTTCAATATTAAGACCTCAGATTACAAATAATTGCTACAGATTATAAGTAATTGCTGACCTATATTCAAAGGTCGTCAGCCTTAAAAAATCACAGTCCCTAGATAAAACATGTGCATGTACACAAAGTTATCCGTGTTAAAACAACGTGAGCTCGTCGCTTGGATATTGTGAAATATGAACGAGGATCACCGTGTCATTCCCCCGACTGTTCAACGAATTTATCACGTTTCAGTCCGTCCATACGTATGGAGCGGTACTCTAGATATTGAACGTTTCATGAAACGAATTGGACGATCCCGAAATATATGTTATGTTTTCTGCCGTTTTAATGCCTTTGCCGATAATTTTGTCTGGTTACATCAACTTTAATTCTGAATTATAACAGCAAGTTACAGCAGTGCTACTTTTAAATAATATTTTTGAGCGTATTTTAAATATATTTTTATTCTGTTTTAAAACAATACACATTTATGTTACATTGAAATAGATTTAATCACTAATTTTGTCAGTGACATTTACAAAATAAACTTCACTAATTATGTATAGCATTATTTCCTAAAGTTGAAGATGTCTTAGACAGGGCTATGGTTAGAGCGATCGCTTATTAGGTTTAAACAAGCAAATCAGATTTAGTCAAATTTGAAGCTTTTGTAAGGTGGTACCTATCTTTATAATACACCGTAAGTTTTAATTAAAACAGAGACTTCAAACTTTGAAATTTAATACGAAATTGCGGCGAAGTAATAAACCGTATCTGTTGTTTATGTACACCATCAAACGAAGATAACTCCCGTCTTTACATCTAGAGTTTAAATTAGTGTCATTGTTTCGCAACTTACAAATATAAATGATGTTTTTGGGACAACGCATCGCTTTAACATTCATGAATAACATTAAGCCCCTTCGTCCTGTTTTGAATTACGCGAAGCTCTTTTGAAAACCAACATAACCGAGCTGTGTTTATGCTCATAGCCTTTTAGGGAGGCCATTTTTCGTGTGATTTTATGACTATTACAATATTCACAAGTTAACAATGGATGCGGAAGGAATCCCAACATGCTACGTTAAAAGAATGGTCCAACGTTCGGAGGCAATAAGCCTCTATTTGAAAACGTCCCAAAAGGTTTGCTCTTTAAACACGGTCCGTCTACGATTGTAACCGACATGCAAAGCGTCGCATTTAAAAGAGGAAAGAATAAAATACGTACGGTTGAAAGCAAACAGGAAAGTTACCCGGGAGCGGCGTACCCCGCAACTTGTACGAAACAAGTTTTCTATGGGCATTATTTAAGTTTTGCCTGCTGTAGACACTATATTAAACGTATCAGAGTTGAGTTTTAAAAGTCTTACCGATACGGCTGAGCTGTTGGGCCGCGAAACAGCCACGACTTGGAACACTTGGCAAGAAGTGCCTACAGGAAAAATAAAAGGCAGGCAACAGTTTGCTGTCAACTTGTTCTTGCTGATACTACTGAGGAGTATTATTGTAGTGTTTGAAAAAGTTCTTTAAATTATTGCCTTGTGATTTTTTTACATAATGTTAGATATGAAGTTAAACTTTAGATACAAATAAAACCTATCATGAACGATCTGTTCGAGAAAGCTAAACTAAAAACAGAATTTCTATTAAGAGCCTAGAGTGCTCCTGTTCTGTATGTATTATTCTCATAGTGAAGTCCGTATGTCCATGCCATTAAAGTACCCCGCGCTACGCCAAACAGAATTTTGTAAAGAGAATTAAAAATGCAGTGCACAGAAGTATTTTACCCTTTGCAGTTTATTTTATCTGTATAATGTGATGATTCTGTGCGTAATGGAAGTTAAACTAGTGGTAAATAGAAAAAAGTAAACTAGGCATTTTTACCTACTGCTCAAATGACTTAATCTAAGATTTCCAGGTTTGAGCCAGTCGGCCAAATGCTTAGTGAAGTATAATAATGCATCCATTTCTTAGACGAAAACATAACAAAGAAAGAATAAGTAATACAAAAGTATATATCCTCGAACTCCTGTTTATTATAGAAAAAAAAACATAGTAAAGTTATTTATAACAAACATTTTTGCTCAAAGCCAACCAAAAATCTAGACCACTGCACCGCAAAGCCCGCTGTACTATAAGCACATTCATTTGAATTAAGAGAACGGTCACAACAGCGAATGGAAACAATTTTCTATTTCGAAATGTCTTACTTGGCCCACTATAATTTAATATTACACGAACAGGCCGCTTTGGGCGGAGACTGCGAGCTTTAGCGGGATTGCACGAGTGAATAATTTGACTATGGAGGGTTCGGTACCAACCATCGCTTCGTCTGCAATTTATTTGCGACTAACGAATTGGAGTGAATGATGTATTACCAGTAAGTAATTTAATTTCAAATTCTTATTTCTCAAGTTCAATCGCATTAATTCAATTTCTTACTTTAAACTGCAGAATAATCTTTTTCAAAAGATGAGTCAAACCGCATCAATAGTATCACGTATCTTAGATGCAGAATATATATATAGGTAGCTAATAGGTTGTTACTGTTCGACATCGAGATGGGTTACACGAGACTATTATTATTGTGGTATTTCTGAGATTGAATGCTATCTTTCAGCCAATTACGTCGGTGTTTCGTTACAAACTCGATGTTTTTGATGTAATGTCAGTACTGAATTGTTGCGGCTGAGGTCTCGTAAGAAGCACGTACTTACTATCTTTTTTAGAAGACCACATGTCTATGAAGTTATTTATTGCAGAAGTTATTTGATTTCTATTGCAAGTTTAAATCAATTTTTTCTCGAAATATCATTTTTCGTTATCTGAGTATTAATTTGTAAAATTAATCTAGGCTAATACTATATTATTAGTATGAATTGATTATGGTATCTAAAGCGAAAATGCTCTCTGTTCGCAAAATTTAAAATATTAATACACAAAATTAATCAAGTTAAGATCACCACATTTGGTAAAAAGTAAGTTACAAGTAAGTGTTAATTTTTGATTTATCTATTTTTATTCAGCTATAATTAACACAATTATGTTATTGCAGATTACATTAATCAAACCTTCGAAATGACTGAACTTTATTCCTACATTACCAATTTCAAATACAATCACTATAGAATTTAATAATACGTAGCTTGCTTCTGTTTAAGAAACGTTGGCCACGAAAGCACAAACTAACATTTTACTAAAAGCGCTGGAAGCTAATAGTCTCAATTGAATCTGAAGTCTTCACTCTTTGTTGAAACTTATGTCCGAAGTTTCACTATCATAATATTTCCCCCTCACTCTCCGCCTCCTTTAGCGTTCCGAATATTTTTATAAATTAAGAAAGGTCGGAAACTAAATTTCATCCTATTTCAAGATGTCGTAATAACACATCAAAGTTTTCCATTCCATTGTTGAATCAAAATATATTTTCTACTTTGGGCCCTATGAGTCTTCCCGTCTAGAAGTATTATGAAACACGACAGATGTCTAGTCCTTTCAAAGTTACTTTGTAAAATGAGATCGCCCTAAAGGCGATGTCAAAAAGGCTACTATACGGCATGACACTTGCTTTTGTGTTGCTCCTTTGAACTGAAGCAAGATACGAGTGAATCGCGTCCGCATGTGTGCGGCGACACCAATATTTCTTTGATTTCACATCTTACTTTCTTCGTTCTGTAATATTTCCTTTAAGTAAATTGTGTTATGTGATACATTGTAATTCGTTTAATAATTTGGTTTAAATGAATGTAAACATATTTTGTTTCCACGGTTTGTTTTGTAGGTACTCTTAGTAATTTTTCAATATTTAATGCATTACCAAACTATGGCAATAAAATCAGTTGGTGACGAAACAAACCTGATATCTACAGAGAAATCAATCTTTGAGTCTCAAAATCGTAAAACTTTATTCCAAATTTAATTGACCACGGGTGTATACTTACACATAGTTTATGTTTATACTGCCTCGATAGGAAAGCTCCGGTTGCAGTAATAGCAGACCAATAAAAATGGTGGACTCGCAGATGTGTAACATTTCCAGAACCATACGTAACAAGGAATTGAGAGTTCCGTTGTTTAATTTCTATTTCACAAGGTCAGGTTACTCCGCAAATTGTTTTAAAACCACTATAATCTAAAATAATAATTGGTATATTACTGTAAAGTCATTCTCTGTCGGTATGTTTTATGATTATGGGCTTTATAAAGTAAGATAATAGCTAAAACGATAGTTTGAAATTAAACTAATTGTAGCTTCGAAAATACACTTAAAAGATGACGTAAAATTTGTTCTAAGCTTAGGCTCAATGTCGGAAAAGGTCTAATCAATTCTTTAAGTATCTCGGTGATATTAATTCTCAATTTTTCGCTGAAATATCTCTTTGAGTGAAAATAGAAGTCTGAAACTGAGGTAGCAATCAAATACTTATACATAAATACTAGTCTGACTAAAAATAAAGTATAAAATTATGGTTGTCACTAATATGGTGCATATTATGATTTTATCAAAAACATATTAAAAATATTAATGTACAAGAAGCTTTTAAATATCCCAGACGATGCAAGTAAAAATTATATCGAGCTATCATACTCGGCGGTGAATTTAAGTCTAGACTAGACCAACATCTATATTAAATTTGTATACACCAGTCTGGCAATATTTCAAAACACTTAAAATTATTGATACTAGAACGAGAATCGAGACCAAAACGGAATTGTAATGCATTTTCAATTACATGAGCTTTTGATTTATTTGCAAGTTTATAAGTGAAATTTGATGGTTTTACTAATGGTACTTTGTTTTATGTATGTTTGGTCCCAAGGTTGTAATATTGAAAAAACCGGTCAAGTGCGAGTCGTACTTGCGCACGGAGGGTTCCCTACAAAAAAAAACAGTAAACTCACGTTAGTTGTAAGAGAGTCACCCTCAATCCCCCCTTTTGTAATTTTAGTATTTGTTGTTCCAGCGGCAACAGAAATAGGTACATCATCTGTGAAAACTGCAGCTCTCTATCACGCATCCTGAGATAAAGCCTCTTGACGGATATACAGACAGACAGTCAAGTCTCATAATAAAATTAGGGACCCGTTTATTTAGGCTTTGGGTACGAAACCCTAATAAATACAACTGTGCCTAACGTTAATGTCTGTTTAGTAAATTGTCTTTTTTGTTAAATAGGTATCTTATAAAAGTGTTGTTTCGAGTTAACTGACCTATTTATATTAAATTACTGACTTGTCTCTATAAATTTGTCTATTCTCGTAAAATGTCCCGGTAAATTAAATACAAAATGTCTGCATTAACAAAGCTAAATCTTTCTCGAGCTTCAGTTTTTCCTATTACTTCCGTGTCATTAGTAATAACATTTTTTTAACAAAAGCCTTACAAATGGACTGTCTGTGAGTTAAGACAATTTAGTCCAGCGTTTGCTAGAAGATTGATGGTTATTTTAACTATAATAAAATTAACGAAGAGAGTAGAAAGATTTTAGCGTTTGATGAAAAAGATGACAATGAAATGAATTTACGAAACGTTGATATTGATAACCCTGATATCAATAAAAACAAAAAGAAATTAAAATAATAGATTTGTGTAGTAAAACAGTTAAAAGCTGCTTTACATTATATTAACAGCAAAACCAATATTCAAGTAATCTTATTGGTTACCTGAATGTTGAGTTTGCGCTGCGGTTTACAGGTTTACTTACACAGGCCCATTTTGTCGACCGCCATTTTATAAAATTTAGTTTCGTGATTGTCTGGTCACGATTTATGGCTATGTCTTTCCGATTTCGTTAAGTCTAATTGTAAATGCCTTTCAAAGGAGGTTTTATCTTTATCCATTTCTAAATTTTGCAAGAAAAAGAGTTCAAGATATTCAAACTTATCTAGATTGATTGTTTTTGCTTTTGAAAGTCTATTAAAATCGTTGAAATTAATCACATCTTTATTAAGATTATGACATTCTCTATCAATATTCTAAAAAAAAATTATTTCAATTGTCTTGATTGACTGACTCAATGTCTGATCTAATGATCTAAAAGCTTATGTTTATCCTTTGAAATTGGTTTATAGAACTAAATTTAGCAGATTATAATGTAATCGCAGATCATATTCTAAGCTTCAGTTATACCGATCACAACAAACTCAAAGAAAGGTCCTACTTATACAATAGATATTTATCACAAAAGAGGATCAAAGCGTATATTTATTGTGTTCCCGATGTCCACCGTATTAATTGGTGAAATATATCTACTGATTTTGAACTTTAAGGCTATAGCAATAGAAGTGACAGTTGAAATAGTAGTGTAAGCATTATCTTGGCAGCAGGACATTATCGAACGGGCAAGTGTGTTTGATGATAACACGGGATTAAGCGACTCGCGTGTAATCTACAACGAAATAGGGACAGCAGTTATATTTTGGGTAGCTTCCAGGTTCAGCTCGTTCCGTTGAGAATTATCATTTTTGGCTGTTTTAGTTGCTAAGGGGTTACATGTGCCAAATTAATAATGTATTACGATAAGAACGAGAGTTTAGAGTAAGTATTCAAAATCTATTTTGTAGGTTGCATGTTGTGATAGAGTTGTAACTTTATAATCGATATTGTCAAAAATATATAGTATAAAAATAATGCTAAAATATCAAAAATATTTAACAAAAAAATACGAGTAACCCCTATCTGCCTCGCTACATTTACCGAGCTCATTACACATCCCACGTGCTTACCCAACAATTACAAAGATAAATAATATATTTACTGGGAGGAAACCCATTGCTTCGCTCAGATTCAACCCCCACCCTTTGTAACGACGGTCATTAACCTTTATATCAACAGGATAGATTACCAGATTACTGAGTAGTACCAACATTATTACAACCTTTATAACCACCTTTAATGATATAAAAATGTTTATGGGTTCATATTTTAATCTCTGCATAGACAAACACAAAAATGTTATCGAAAGCGGTTTTCAGCGCTTAAACTTCGAGGTGGTCGTTTAAAAAGCTCTTTATATCAAAACTTTTGTAGATATCATGCGAATATGAGGACCTTGCCAAAACACTCTTGTTCTGAATAAGATTACATATGGAAATAATTTACAGAAAGCTCTTTTGGCAAAGCGAAGTATGCTTACACGTTTAATGACATTGTTCACCCTGTTTGAAAGTGATGAACATAAGCGTGACCAATGTTAGATACAGAAGATTCTTTACTCATATCTATACTTGTATTAGTCTTTTTTTTTCATAATCATTGCACCCCGAATATTACGTTATAAGAGTTACAATTTATTTTCGACGTGTTGTCAAAGTATATTAAATGTAAAATGCACATTGCACTCAAATATAAAATACATCAAAGAATACTCGATTACGAAAATACGTGAAAATACAAATATCACAAGTTATTGAAACTATATAACGAACCAGTGCCGACGGATTAACCCGTCGATCGCTATTGACTGTGCCCGCCTGCCCGCCTGCCCGCCGACGATAAACGCAGATTATACGTGGATGTACGTCAAATTTAATCCCAGTTACTTCTACCATGTTTTTAATATTTTCATTCTGGAATGGTTCAACAAATCAAAGTTTAAGAGAATGAATTCCAAATTTTCATATTAATTTTCACCGTTTGTTTATCAAGAAGTCTAGAATATTTTAGATATTCGTTTTGATTTCAGGAGTCTAATGATAATGATTGACATCAACAAAATGATAGATGTAAAATCGGTGTCATCTTATTAAGAAGCTTTTGAACACAATTGTTTACAATACACAACTTGCGAAATTCATTGAATACATAAAAAACTATAAAATAAATTATTTCGATTTTGAAACACAGCTGTATTAAGGTACGAATACCTAATAGAAAATGACCCAACTACGCAATAGAAAGTGATAGACATGTCCTATCACGATAAAGTTTGAGATCATAGGTTATCTACTATAATAGAAACGAACTAGGTCAGCATAATAATATATTTATAAGTAGACTGGTCTGGTCAGTATTAGCTTGGCAACTCAGATTATTTCAATTGCTTATGTTGGGTATCCATGGATACGTCTAGATCTTCATTTTATTACTATCTTATGCTACATCTAAAATCATTTTCAGTTTTTTAATTCTTTAAAATCTTTGAAGTTTAACAAAATACATACATACATACATACATATGGTCACGCCTTTATCCCCGAGGGGGTAGGCAGAGGCATATAATATGCCCACATTTCACCTTTGTATAATTTGTCCCACGTAATAGGTGGTGAGCCGTATTGCCGTGTTTAAATGGACAGGCGCAGGTTGTGACTGCCTGCTGTTGAAATAAAGCCTTCAACTAGGCTTAACGACTGCCATTTTACTGGCAACCGGGACCAACGGCTTAACGTGCCTTCCGAAGCACGGAAACGCTCTAATAAATGTCACAAAGTGATCACATGGATGGTCACCCATCCATGGACCGGCCATAGTGAAAGTTGCTTACTGCAGTGATCGTTTACAGAACACTGAGTCCGCGGGGCCACGAGCACTTCTTAAGAAAATAGCCTTACAAAATGAGCTTAACAAAATAGCCTATCAATATGTTGGAAAAGCAAAAATTTTGCGTTGTGTAAAGTTCGACGAAACTTAATGGTACCTACTCTTATTCTTCGTCCCAAATAAAGTCTTTGCTCGGCATAAACTTTTTGTTCTTTTTTTACATACCTCATCAAGTAATAAATAGGTACAAGATTTTTTAAAAGGCAAAGGCAAATTAACGCTTCGTTTGAAATTTATGAACCCTAATAACCGTGTAAAAATACAAACGTTGTCGGTAGAATTGGGGTACTATAATGATACGATAATTATGAAACAATAGTTTAGGTTGGGCTAATGATTTGTGCTGTTAGCTGTGACTGTAAGTAGTGGAACTAATGAACAATAAGTAAATAAATTTAAATATCTCTCAACGATGCATACGGTTTAACAAAATAGAAATTTAAGGAAAATTAATTTGCAGAGAGATTTAATTAGTAATGAGAAAGGTATTTTACTAGTTTTTAAAAACATTAACAACTTATTGCATTCGATAAAATTATATCAGATAAAATATATGCAGTCACTGCAAATTCCCGAAGTTACACAGCTGTTAAAATAAAGCTAAAAAAATCAAAATGAGTAAACTTATTACGTAATAAACTGCACAATTAATAGTGCCCGTGCCGCCATCTATTATTTTATTTATAACATCACTACTTACTTCAATAATTGCGCCAAAAACACCCTTTTTCATTATTCTCATGTGAAGTTTAGATAATATTGTTACATCACTCCCGTTTTCGTCACGTGTAAATGGAACTATATAATTAACAAAAAGATCCAGGAAAGAAAAATCCCAGTTGATTTGATTACCAAACTGCAAGAGAGCAACATACTGGGACCAAATGTAGTTGGCAAGTAAATACGTAATTGGATCATCCGAAGTTAGATGTGTGTACGCGTTTAAACGTGTAATATATTATTGTGTATTACAGATAGGAGGTCATTGATCTTGATTTATTGTTTACTAGCACGCCCGTTACTTTGAGCATACACATATAGCAAATACATCTAGATTATATGTATCTAAAACTACACTTAAAATTTCTATTCAATCTGTATCCAGCCACCGTAGGGTCCCCCCTACCACCTTTTTGTGCCTGTTTATATAAATTTATATTCTGTAAAATACACTCTATGTGAATCTAGCTAAATTTGTTTGAAATATCAAACGTGATCCCTCATTGGTTTATCAAGTCATGTTATTATCTAATTGTATAATCTCAGTAATAGTATGTGTTAGGTCAATGTTCGCTCGGATGGCATGTTTTGCGTCTAAAATATATGTGTGGGTGATTGCTAAATGCAGAAAAAATCTAAACTCAGTACACGGTTGAGTACGACATTAATTTATTTTAAAATGATTTTCATTGCTATAAAATAAAACTGGTCCCCAACAGCCTTTTTATAAATTGATCAGATCACAACTTTTTAAAATGAAAATACTATGTTCACTGGTATAGATTTTCTGTATTAATATTTAATATAAAGTACCTTTCAAGCAAAGCTTAACGTTACATTTTATTATTATTATGACTCAACTAAAAAGATGCAAATTTTCTGCCTAGTTTAGTACCATAAATTCAAACAACTACAAAACCACTAGTCCTTATTTGGAAAAAAAAATTATCTTATTTAAATTGATCAACATTTTACGACTTGAAGTTTTTATTATCCATAAATTAGTCTTAATCATTAAACTGTTTAGTTTTTACCTATTTTGTATCAAATAAGTATTAAATGTAGCTACAGTTTTTTTTAACCTGAGCAGTATTTGAAAAGAAATTTGAAAACCATTTTGTCTAAAGAAAAATTGTTTAAAATTCAGAAGATCATCGTGACCGTCAAAATAATTTTAATGACAAACAAATAATTAAAAACAAATTGGCGTCTAAACGAGAGCTAAAATTTAAGATGCTAAAAAATAGAAAAGGCATTGAACGCGTTCAGGTTGTTTACCTATGACCTCCGATTGACAACCGACCGGTTCATACTGCGTACGTACTGAATAATACGAAATTCGAGTTTGAAATTTACCCTCCTTTATAGACTGATACTGAAATCAAATTAATATTTTGGGATAGAAAATTGAGCTGACTTATAGTTAGAATTTAATTAGATACGTTTCTTTCAAATTTTTTTTTATCAAACCTCATTTTCATCAGAACTCGCAAAAGTACTTCTAAATTACAAAATAGTCTATGACGTCAACTTCAGATTGAAGATATTTTGATGTATGTAGTCATACTGCAATTACATGATAAGAATTATTTTTAACATTTGAATACTATCATGATGAAGAGTATTATGAGTATCACCTGAATAAATAATATAAGTTAAAACCAAAATTTGACTTGAACGTAATGTACATATTGAAGTCACTTCATGCTTCGAAGAGCACGTCCGAGCCATCGAACTCAGAATGGTTGTCAAGTCAACATTCATTATAGATGTCACGGGTCGTCAGAAGTCAGTGAAAATCTGACTGCAGATTTAAGTTCAGCCAAAATTAATTAGACTAACTAACTTACTTTGAATTATAGAATGCATCTGATTCAGGATCACGTCATTAAAGTGATCCTTGTATGATCATAATTGTATTGAAGTTGCTTTTCCATAATTCACTTTAAATTCAGCAAGTGTTTGTGTTTAATATAATAAACTAAAGATTTCGATTCCGATCAGGATATGGTAGAAATTCAAGCTGCTTACTATTCTACACCAGTAGTAGTAATAGAAATAGGTCGTATTCATAGAGAAAGACTGACATACAATAATATTGTTAAAAAAGAGAATACGCGAACTCACTAATGATTTATCTATTGTTAATTTTAACGATATTTACAATTCAACGATTTGTATGTGATCAATGCATTGCAGAAATTATAATATTGATAACGGAAGATATATCAGATAGCAGTAGATACCAACAATGCCGTAAAATGGACCCGAAACCCTAAACACCAAACATGCCGTGTTGAATGCAACGGGGACTTGCATTCAGATGAGAGTTAAAAACCCGAAATATATCCTTTTATGTCTGCGAGGAACTAATAATTGAGTATAATCAAAGAAACACCACGTGTTTTATAAACACATTGACTATCAAACCATGATTTTTTTACATACCTAATACGTATATAAAACCATACAAAATGAACGAATCTCATTTAACCAGTAACAAAATGACGCAATTGTAATGGTCGTCATCGGTGGAATCGCGAAATTCGTCCCATATATTATTCACCACAGACCGATAATGAGGCCGTTCACCCTTCAGTTAGACACAATACGACGCGACATCGACCTAATACTTAGTTTTGAATTTTTCATTAGTAGCAGTTAGGATTTTATTAGCGTTTGAAACACTGACACTGTCTATTATTAAAGATCCTTTAATTAGAAGCAATTTTATTAATTACTTCTTCTGTATCGTCAACATTTTTCAAGTAAAATTAATGTGTAGTTTTATTAACAATGAATTCCTTTTTGTTATTCTTTCTTTTGGACACTGAATTAATTATCATCTTACATACCATTATCGGGATATCTTGCAAATTCAACCGAATATCTCCTTACCTGAAAAAAGAACAGAATGCTATCATTAACGGTTTATTTTTTACCTCAAATACGTGAATTTTGAAAACGACCTATTGTTATGTTACTCCCACAGTGTGGTGAATGACCGGCCAGATTTTTAAATCACCACCTAGATATTCTGAAAAAATTATAATACGATTTAAAAAATATGAATTATTCAACTGTACGCACGTATTCACTTTGTACCTACACATTTGGTAATATTGAGGAGACAGGAAGTCTGTGTGTTTGTTGTTTGGATTTTATATAGTCGATTGATTTGCTTTAGGCAAAAACGTTACTTTTTGTATTATCAGAGAGATGGTAAAGCTAATTCTGCGTCTTATGTTACAATCGTCATCACGGTAAAGTGGGCCTTTTGCGTGTGGAATATGTGTTTTTAATATCTTATCTATGACTATAATAAGTAATTGTTAGTTATTTGATTCGGGTGTTGTATTGACTCATATAACGATATTCGTTCATAACACAATTCAGTTATTTTGCACTTGGAAATTGATATATATCTCATTGCTTGTGTACATGCTTCTGAACTCAAAGATGTTATTGTAGAAAAAGATTGCTTTCTATGATAACATTGGTTTACATTGTTTTATTTCCAGGGGTAATAACTTAAATAAAACTAACTTTAAAATAGGTATTTTTGTATGTTTATTCTTTTGAATGTATCAATTGCAACTAAATAAAGGTGTTATGAACGGAACCAGCAAAACAATCCAAGTTACAAAGTTAGTGGTCATCACAAACAAATATTTCCGATCTAGATATCGATATCACCATAACCACACAGTGTGTTGTATAATCAACAATATTTATTAACACTATGGTAAAATATACACTTCCTTGTCGTATGCATGCGTTTATTATACCTACTCAGTCTGCTGTTGCGTTTTGATTTGTATCTCTTGAATCTAATTTAAACGGGAGTCAATGATTCCTACGTTCATACGAATTAAATGAATACGTATTAAGCTAAATAGATGGATTGATAAGAACTGTAAAATTGACTATGGTGTAGTTGATGATGTTGATATACACTTCAAAATACAGAAGTTAATAATAGATAAGTATAGTAATATAAGTATTATTAAAGAGGGATTACCATAACTGTCGACAAAGAACGAGAATAAACTATTATTTGAGAATACAATACAGTCGATTTAGAAAACACTAGTAGCAACATTTATGTGACGTAGGTAGGGCCAACCCTTATTAAACCGTCGCCATCATGTCGGTAGGTAGTTGGTTGTCGGTCCCGCACTGGCCAGCAGGGTTACCGGAACTAATTTGTGTAAGGCCAATCCTGATTTCAATTTCATTAGTTTGGTAAAAAGCTATTTGGATTGAGTTATCACGTACAATCTTTGATAAACTTTTTTTGCTTCTTAATATGTAAAAGTTTTGGACCGGCAACTTACTTAGTTTTAGTGTCACGCTACATTATTTTTTACAGTAAATGAAGGAATCTTTTATGTTGACATTCCACTGAATTTATTTGGTTATATATAAAATCATGAACGTAAATGCACAAATTACTGAAACTCTTAAAAAAAACAAGTTTTGCAATTATTGTAGTTATGTAGAATATTTAATTAAGTTTTATTTTATTCTTTTACATGTCAATGGCATTCGAAATGGTATTTTGCTAGTTAATTTCCAATGAAATATGTTGCTATTGCTGTTTACTTATTATACATAAAGTGAGTGTAAATTACACCTACTATTTATAATAAATGTCATAAAAAGCACGCTTTGGTAATTCCCATTATACCGCGCCACAACAATATCATATAATAAACGTTATCCGACTCATAATTTTGAGTTTTTGTTTCACTGAGCCCCGTACCTTCTTCTACCCCAATAACCCCAAATTACAGTAATACCCCAATGTGTAAGCGTTATTATAAACCGCCGCTCATAAGCCCAACTCTAGCCTGTGTATTCAATGTCCCCCAAACCGTAAAGAACTTTAGATTATAAGGATTTCTCTGAAAATATAACTTTTAACTTGGAGTGAGCACGGCAAGCTTTTTGATAATGAATTATAAATTGGTTATCGCATCTTAAATAGTAATTGAATATTAAAACTTTAGTCTGTGTGTGCTGCATCAGTTGTTGAGTAGATTTTGGCAGGCATGGAAATTATGTGTTGTAAAAGTCATTTTTAAGATCATAAGGGTTTGACCATTGCCTACGAGTATGGCAAGGAAAGAAAACTTTAGAAGAACAGAAAGGATAGACGTGGTAACAGAAAGTATAGTAAATATCGAACCCAGAGGTCTAGCCATAGGTTTAGAAACTAAATTGCAAGCAAAACTTAATGCTATGAAGAATCTTATTACAGTAGAACGAAAAGTGCGTGCAATAATTAAAAAAACAGAGTGAACATTACGAATGTAAGTGCTCAAATAATCTACCAAGCTTAAACAGCTCAGTACCGCGTAAGTACCTTTAAGTGGTCTTTAATTATATACTTTATCTTTCATGTTGATCAGGAAGACATAAGCTTTCCATTTATATAAAATGTTTCCAACCAGTTTATGAATACTTTGAATCCGAATATAGTAAAAAATGACATAAAGTAAGAAAATAGATTTGTAGATAAAGATTAATAAGGAAATGGTTGTACTCCATAATATTTCAACAACATTACGTGGAAAGTTTAAAAGCAATGCATTAAACATAGGCTTATTCTTATGGTATGCCATAAAATTAAAAAGCAATAGTAGTAAATTTTACATAAAACATTCCATCAAAAGTTGTGTTAAAACTATTTTAGTCACTTTTATGCGCTTAGTCAAGTATTTCGAATTTTACTGACATAAACGTAAAGATATTATTTTGACATAAACCTAAAAGATATATTGGCATTTTTACTACGTGAAACGTAATCTCTATGTATAGAAACGTATAACAGAAAAATCTGTTTTAGTTTACTTTAAATATACGATTAACAAACACAGCCATCTGTTTTAAAAGTCAAAAAAGTACCTAAAAAGATTATTCTAAATATTTCATATAGACCGCATAAAAGTAAGATTCTTTAATATTCTATTTGGCGTAACATTTGCTGAATTTACGAGAATATTACTTAAAATATACCTACGCATTAAGAGTTAAGGGTGTAACATTTGCAAGTTTTAAGGGCCATGCCTTGGAACTGAGCGAGATAAAAGTATATGGCCTTAAATATATTTTTACGGAGCCACTCTGCATAGCGACATTAAGGTTTTATTTAGATTTAACGCAAGGAGACTCCATTATTCTGGTTTCATCTTCCCTACGTAACAAAAAAGAAAGATTTTGATCGTCTTTTCATTGATTTTTTCAATGTTCCCTAATACACCAGCTAAACTGTTTAAAATGTACATACCTATAATTGTAAATGAATATGTGCATAAATGAATTGCCATATATATTAACCACATAAGTTTCTTAAGCTAGTTATTTGCATTTAATACGTGCACAAGTTCTACACAAATAACAATCTTGAGCCTCTATAAACATCTATAAAGCGTCTGATTATCATTTTCTGTGACCGTTACGATGTAAAATAATGAAGGTTATTAAGAACCCACGTAAGTCTTCCTTATATGGCATTCCGTCTCGTATACCTAGCTATTCAAAGACAAGCTTATTTTAAATCATTTCAGATTTATTTTTCTCCTATTTTGTTAACCTATAATCTGATTAATGAATTATAACCAATAATAAAAATTTAATTTACTAAGATAGCACAAAATGGAAAAAGATCATAAATATATTTTGAGTAACAACAAATCAAAACACTCATTATTCGGAATTTATACAGTCGTGATTACACAAAATAAGTACAATAAAAATTATTTGTCAAAAGGTAAGCAAAACATGTGTATAAGAACCAAAATCCTGTAAATATAAATCGCATACCAAATTTACATAATTTTACATATACATAAACTCCTCACGACCGAAAACGAGCTCTTTCACCCTATAAAGAACCCGTAATATGCCCGAGGCAATAAATTTATTATGATAAAGTCGATTTACGTCAATAGCTCCAACTTTTTCTTGAATTGAAAACTTTTCTTACAAACTCTTTAAAAGTATTTTCAGAAGTATTAAATTTTTCTAATAATGTGTGTAAGGACACCACGTTTATGTGAAATAATTTTTGTAAGAATTTCGTTTTGTGCTTTTATCTCTGAACGATAATATTCTTTTTTTACTTAATTAGGACAGTTTTGCAGAGGTATTTCTAAATTAAAATATATAAGTAATTTGAGTCCATCACATTCTGTTTCATTAATTTTACAATGGAAGCAAAGTAGAATGTGAACTATACAAAAATGCAACAAGATAACATGCTCTGAAATACTAATCAAATTGATTTTCGTGCTATATTTTCAGATTATAAATATAGCACCAAAAAATCATCATCAATTATTACAATCCCATCAATTTATCATTCACCGTGATGCAACTCTCTACCCATCACAATAACCTGCTCTGGACCTTTAAATATAACAGAAAACCGCAATAAAGTACGTCCATTAATCTTGCCGTGAAAGTCAGATAATATCTGAACGTTTCTTAGAGCCAAGGCCTTCGAAATATGATATCGGTCGTTCGTTCACTAATCATTCATTCCGCGAGAGTGAGCAGTGTTTTACGTATGGCTTGGCAATCAGTGCTTCGGTGTATAGGTTTTATAATTCATTGCCAATGATTATGGTTTTGAGAAGAATATTGGTGTCGACGAAAGAAAAAAAAAATAGAATAAAGACTCTTTTAAAATAGAAGGATATATAGAGATAAAGGTAACATTTTAGTTAGCATAGAGTCAGGATCATTACTCGGCTCAGTGAGAGTATTTGCATTGACATAAAATGTTGCCACTACGTAATTACCGTTTAAGGCTTAGTTGTCGACTACTTGAGGAGTATTGTTTTTATTTTCCATCACAAAATCTACAATCATAGTATTAAATTCTGAAAAGAGAACCATTATGAAAAACGAAACAATGTGAAGTTGACAGCCAGATGTAAAAAAAAGACATTACTTACACCCGTAATATAACAAAATATAAAACAATATAATGATACAGTCAATGAACTTATGTAGTTAGCAACACGAAGTCCGGAATACCAACTAAAGCTTACGATTTAGGCTTTCACATCGCAAGGTCACTCGGATCGCTGATTTGTTTCCTAGTTGTACCAACCTTGGTACACTTTTTTGGTTAGAATAAGAAGGAAGTTGTGTGGATTATGTTACGTTATAATTATTTTAGAAGATTAATTGGTTGATTGTTGGATTGAACGCATTCTAGAGCTATTGGTTCTCATGAAACGACCTTATGTTGTACTGCTTAATGGACATATTGTGTTTTAGGCGTGGTAAAACTTGCTATATCAGTACCAGCCTATTCTGTAGTTAGAAAGTAGTCTGATACATCCTGTAGCTAGTGAAAAAATTATGTGGAAAATACAAACGCTAATCAGATCACCATTTTTAAAAACACCAGAATTCTGATCAAGATCAATCTTGATGAGTTGATGACAGTAAATAGTAAACGTAACCATTCTTCATTCTACACGCAAACCTTACAAATTACTAAAATGTTTGAACATAGTTTACTTTTAGTTCTAAATACTTTATTAGAGGTAACATAATCGTTCACTGTCAAACTGAAGTTTCCTTACAAAATATTACAACGTTCAAAATAACACATTTAATTAGATTTCACACACTTGTCAGATGTTATATTTCCAAATACAACGCTTTTTGAACGATCTTTATTAACAAAATCACGCAGAATTGTATTTTAAAGGTATGGTTACATTAACTGATGTTAGCGGATACATCAGCGAGTGCGAATTTACAAAAAAAATTAATATTAAATTATCATCATCATTAAATGTTACTCCCATTACCTTCCTACTTCACCGTCATAAATTGATATCAATATTATTAAAGAGTCAATTTAAGTAGTTTCTAAATAATTCAAGTTAATGGTAAAACAGTGCTTTAGTGACGGATCTTCAGGATTGCAAATCTGATATTATAAAAGTTTGGTTGTTGACCTAAAATCTCGACCTAATAATCACTTACATTACTTTTCGAAGGTAAATATGAATGTTTAATCATGCTATTACTTCGATGGTTTCAGAAGTTAATAATTTTAATGCGTTTGCATTTTTTATTTGCTAATAAAACATAGGTAAAATCGCTCAGCTACTCTAAATCTCAACCTAAGAACAGCGGTCTCGTATTTTTTTAAACTAATTCCGTAACTATATAACCATCAATTGGAGAGATAAAATCTCAAATAGAAACACATCGCGTGTTTGTTCGCCATGTTCTAATTTCGGCTACCCCATCGAATTAAGAATGCGTTTACCAATTCTATCTTTATGCAAATAGGGTGGCTTTCCAAACGGCCGGTTAACATTTTTTTATAACAATGATTGCGTGAATTGTAATTATGACCTCACTATTTACCTGTCAGGGGAATATTTAGTGTACAGAACTGTATTAACTATTTTTACTTTTGCTTATTTTGTGCCGGGAATTGAACACGATGAAATGTGGAAATTATTTCGGTTTTGTATCACTAATTGGATTTCGTTCTGTTTAACCTCTCAACCATTAAAATGTGTGGTTGCTATGAAATTATGGAGTAGAATGTTTATAAAAGACGTTAAAATTTTTCTTAAAAATAATTTCAACTTCTTTTCAAAATCCAGTAACAAATTTCATTTGACTTTTTGACGTAAAGTATAATCAACCAATTTCATTCTCAGCAAAATAGCCACTCTAAAAATCAAGAGCATTTTCTTGTTAAAATTCCAATTTATTTTTAAGTACACACCTTGTTACAATTTGAACAAATCGCACTTGGGTTTTATTGCCAGCTACTCTGGTATTAAAGCCGTGAGAATACTTTCTGTTGTCATGGAAACCTGCTTATTATGGCCACTATAGAAGGTAATGACCAAGTGCTTCAATAGAACTATTCATTCACCTGTTGATATTGTAATGCTATATAATTTAGCTGGCGTACTAAGTAAACTAGTTTATGAATCCAGAATATTGTATAAAATTGCCTCATTTAGAAATTTTGAGCGATATATGAATGGTAAAATATATATTTAAGAATAGGTATTTGTACTCGGTATGTTATGAATTTGTAAAAGGACTTACAACTTCATTGTAGGTATGTTACATATAGATTTAAAAATCAACTGTTTCAGAATACTGTGCGATGTGTATGCAATACTTAATAAGTTCTAAAACTAAATCCGACCACTGAGAAGTTTACAATGGTTCTTTTTGCACAAATTCTACGTGCAAACTTGAGACGGTATTATATACTTTCATGCAAGCAAAACCGCGCCTAACAACTATGCATACACATTCGAATACAAACAAACATGAGAGCCTATGTGTAAGGGTTAATATTTTGAAATAAATCATACAGAGTGAGACTGACCTGCATTCATCTCTAATATAGAACATGCTAATCATTTTCAATTCAATTCTAAGCAAAATGGATAAATAAAACAAGGTGCATTAAATATGTACATAGAAAATATACTATTTGTATGTAAATAGTTCAGCCCTAATGCAATATAGGTAAGTATATCATTATAGTTAAATAGAGAATTACATTTAATTGATTGTAAATACGCACATGTAAGTTCCTTGGGTTAAAAAAAAATAGTATTAAGAAGAGAAATATAGAAAATGTGATACCTAATCTATACTAATATTATAAAGAGGAAAGATTTGTTTTTTTGTTTGTTTGTTTGTTTGTAACGAATAGGCTCCGAAACTACTGGACCGATTTGAAAAATTCTTTCACTGCTGGGAAGCTACACTCTTCGCGGTGAACATATGCTTTATTTTATTCCCGTATTCCCACGGGAACGGGAACTACGCGGGTAAACCGCGTGACGTCCGCTAGTATCATAATAATATAAATAATTATTATTCGAGACGTTACCTTGGTTGAATCTGAAACTAATATATAGGTCAAAGAATCTAAAGATTAAGTTATAGTCAATCCAGCTGAATTCCAATTTTTAAAAGTGATATAAATTAACATCATTAATCCTTGAGTGCGAATATATCGCACAAGTACAACAATTTTAATACACAATACAAAATTCAAATCATTATCAGTCATAACAGCCTCGCGCTTATTACGAAACTTATAACACTCGCGTGTTAAAATTACGTGTAGAACATTACAGTCATTAAATCGGTTGGATCTAAGAAACTTGACCTTAAAATCCGTTTTTGCCTCGATAAGTAAAGGGAACTCTGTACTTGAAGTTTGCTCTGATTTTAAACATCTGTGTTGTTATAACTTAGCATAAAAGTTAGAAATAATTTTCAAAAGTAATTAGTACATAAGCTACGTCACCCCAAGAGACCAAAGAGGTGGGATAGTTCGTCCTTTACAGTCATTAAATCGGTTGAATCTAAGATACTTGACCTTATAATCCGTTTTTGCCTCGATAAGTAAAGGGAACTCTGTACTTGAAGTTTGCTCTGATTTTAAACATCTGTGTTGTAATAACTTAGCATAAAAGTTAGAAATAATTTTCAAAAGTAATTAGTACATAAGCTACGTCGCCCCAAGAGACCAAAGAGGTGGGATAGTTCGTCAATTCCGAGTAAGATCTCGATGGTTCAGTTGGCATAATTTCTGACACGGTATGCGAGAAGACGCTGATTTGAATCCTACTAGACGCTTATATTTTTTCTAAATTTAAATTTGTATCATTAACCCTTCCTAATGTTAAACGTTCAATAGTCTTAATTGTTTTTTTTTTGTAATACTATAACACAGAGTACAGTAGAATAACTTAAGCCTAAAGGAAATAGGTTGGTATGTTGATAGTCAAAATTAAACTATTAAACAATTAATTATTTTTAAATGTTGAGTCTAGACGTATTTGTGCTAAAATAGTTATACCTTGGACTATAATTATTAGTAAACTGCTACAAAACTTATGTGGACTAATTAGATCATAGCTTCCTGTAATTGTTATGCCACAATAATTGATTATATTATACCTAATTATAACTTGCGATTGTAAACACGATGTAAATGTTTTTTTTTATTTTTTTTTATATTATTGCTTATGTCTTTAGAATATAAAATATTCATTAAAAATAATATAATAAACATAAGACTAATTAATTACTTGAATGCATTTTTTACCATTCTAACCTTGGTGTTACATTTTTTATTATATTGATTCATAATCACAATCGCAATCAACAATTAATTTGATCTACAATTACAAGAATATAAGCGTCCAATTAGTAACAATAGTACGTTGCTAACGTCATAATAAAAATTACCATTAATAAATGTGTAATAAATTATTGACAGGGAGCTGTGATGGCGATAACGATTTTAACTCTTCATGTTTCTATATAAAGAGTAGTATGGTTTGAACTAAAATATCTCCTTGGTACATTCGAATCAGCGTGGGTGCTTAAGCCTTATAGAGAGACACATTTTGCAATAGTATACGCAATCAACAGAATAATGAACGTTACACAATGATTGTAGTTTTATAATAAAATGAAATATAACATGCATTACGACGAAATCACTTTGTATATACTTCACAAAGACGTAGCTTAATGGCGTTTACAATAGACAAAGATGCAAACAACATTAAACTAATAGAGTGAAACGAATTATCCATCAATAATATAACATAATGGTAATAAACCTCAGAACACATAACTACCTGTTACTAAGACTGGCTCAAACTATAAGATTTTACTACTTCAAATTAATCTTCAACATGTTTGTAGAATACCATAATCTATTTTAAAAATAGTGCATAACACTGGACCAATACGTTTAATACATGATTTAAGTTCAGTCGATCAATCTATATCAGACTTGAATCTCGTTTTCTTTCATCTATTTATCCAGTCTAAACTTCCAAATCACCTATAATCGAACGTAACTTCCAATCGATTTACTTTCAATCCCGATATAAAACGGCATCTTTCGAAATCCTCGAAATCTCCTTCATTTTTACGAGTACAATATCCTTCTTTAATATCCGACCTATACAAAGTTTAATAAACGATAAAGTGAACAGCATAGCTATAAAAAGAATGAAAGTAAAATTTGAGAAGATGGAGGCTCTATGAAAGTTCTCAACAAGCATTGGTAGTTAAGCTACTCAAACCCAAATGACTTCTGCGGAATTATGTGGTACTGGCTAATAAAGGTTTTTTATGAGTAAAACGGTTATAGTTTTCAAAATCAAAAAACTGCTCATATTTTCCTTCTAAGAAACATGAAATAAATACGATATAGTATCCTCGACAACTTTGAATTTTAAAGTTAATACGTTGCCAAAGAGAACACAGAAAATATAATTTGCCAAGTAAATCACTATCGTTAAGAAGTAAGGAAAAACATCAAATTGATAACTGATTAATGGCCCTATGAATGAAGGTAATATTGTCTAAAGTAAATGTGTCGGCGAAACGGCAAAATGCTGGTAAGGCTTAAATCAATTTGCGCTTGTCGTTTTTCAATTACATCACAAGGAACTAAAATTTATTAAGAATTGTGTTATGATGTTCTATGAAGCTTTTAAAAAGTGCTGTCGAATTATTAGTATCTTTAAATATAATTAATGATGTTTAATGATTACTTTAAGAGTAGGTACATATACCCTGGAATTTAGATGCAGCAAGCATAATGAAACCTAGTCAAACACCGCAACGACTAGTCCTTCGCAGGGCAAACAACATTCAGAGGTCAATTTACTTCCTTCATCCATTTGCTAATCTAATCGTATCTAGCCTTTATTTACTCGGCCTTAAAAGTCGGTCTGTATACCAGAACTTCCTTTATCTGAAAAGGATTTCCTTGATTCTTTACAAATATTTTGTTTCACTATGTAACTTGTTGTACGGACATAATCGGGCAATCAAATCATTATTGTTGATCCACTTTAAATAGCTTTTCCCATCGTTATTCCAATTTATTGTCTTGAATTACATTGTCTATTTCTTCGGTAATAGTATTGTGTAATCAGATATACATTTTAGTGAAATTAGTGTATCAAGAATTATTGTTAACTAGAAATTTTATATAATGTAAAAGTTCTGTATGCTTGAAAATAATGCAAAAGTCAAAGCTTTAATAATATAGCTTTGACATTATGATGAAATATTAGGCGACATTATATTCAAGCACACGCGATGTAATTTTACTCATTGAGATAATTATAAAAATACAAAAGGAAATGGATTCTAAATAAATATTCCTGATAAAAAGAACTAATGGTAATCTACAAATTAACGGTCACTAATTCTTTCTAAACAAACACCGTGAAAATGAAGATAAGGTGTAGAACTTATGATATTTTTCGATTTAAGGAGCCCCTCAGCTAGAACGGAGGGTCGATAAAGCGTCCAAGTCCCCTTGCTGTCAATTACCATGATTAATGAAGCCCTCGAACATCGAAACGCTCATTGGACCGACACCAAAAGTATTGCAGAGCTTTGAGATACACTGACTGTACCGTACCAATATTTCATAAAAATATGGTCTTAGAAATAATTAGACTACATTTGCTACGTGCAAATTTAAATATCGTTTTATGAATGAATTAGTATTAGCTATCGAAAACATTTTTAGGTCAGTTTTAAGACTAAATATCAAACATAAAACGCATTAGCTTATGCAATGGATACTGTTTAGTGTTTGATATTTTTTGAGAATTACGTATGACAACGTTTATTCGTAGCACTACCGATCATAAAAGATTTTTTCAATGATCGGCATTAATATTTGATCCACGTTAGGAAATAGTCTCATTTATAATGGAAAAAAATCTTGAGCACAATAATGGTAGACTTTCAGCGGCCAACAATTTAACCAATTAAAGGCAGATTAGTTTTAATGTGTGCGTGAGTGGAAGTGTTAATGTGACAGCAAGCCGCATGATTTGGACTTATTCTCTTTGAATGTGACAGGAAAGAGAAAAATGTTGAGACTGAAAATTTTCACGTGGATAAAGCAGTTTTTCATCGGTAATTAATTTTTGCTATAAGATGATGTACTCGTACTATTGTGACTAACTAATAACTATTTTTTGTGATAATAGTTGATTTTCTTACTGTAATAACAGTAAAATAAAAGCTGTGAGTTACCTTAAATAAATAAAGTTGTTTAAACATCCATCGTCGTCCACTTAAAGTGTTCTACAGGCAATTGTCTCATGATATCGAGAGGGTGCCAGAAAAAAGAGTCACTTTAAAGGAGCAACTGTTTTTCCCCTAGTTGGCAACATCTAGACATTTTACAGCGACATTTAACCGCAATCAAGTGGATCATTAGTTTGTAAAGGCCTGCCAAATATCTTTCTTTCGCCCAAGCTTTTTCTCACCCTTTTGCGTGAAAGATGCTGTAACACACACCTTTTTTGGATGGCTCTTGCTTGGCCATTGCCAACTTTTGGTACATTTGTGGTTGGACATAATGTTGGTAATTTCCTGCGGTTAAACTGAAGCTGCTTTTCACACAAAACAACATGGTCTCAGAAGCTGAATTCATTACTCCGTATCATTTTTGGCGAAAAGTAAACCGAATTATGCAAAAAGCATTGGGCCCAAAAAGTAAAATGCAAAACTGGAATAGGATCTCTCTCCAGTGAGCACCAAGTAGGCAGACACAAAAAACAAAACATCAATTTTAATGAGTCGAAAGCCCAAGAATTTTCTCTTACATTTAGAGAGCAATATTTTTTCTACAACATTTAATCAGAGTAAGAATGAAATGGTAATTTGTGTGGACCGCTCGATGTAAATTTTATGCAAGAATTCGCTCGACGTTCCCCTCTGCCTAAAAGGGGAAGGATTTTTGCAGCGAACAGAAAATTTTGCTTAGCCAAGTGAAATTTTAACTGCTACGACAGAGACAGCTATGGAAATGTGAATACTTAATGCTAACTTACTTCCTGCTGGTTCATTATACTTCATAATTTTTTTGCGAAAGAAAATGTGATCTAAAGGGTTCGATGGTCTTGTTTATTCTCTCTTTTGATTTTATATAATAATAATATGAATTCTATAGTTAAGTCATAATTTATTATCATAAATAGTTGTTTACGATTCCGAACCAGAAACTAGTTATTAATTTAAAAGTAATAAATAATCAGTTTAGGTATTTCTATTTTTAAGCATTACTATGATCATACCACAAGTTGTATAACGCTATTCATTTATAAGAGATAAACATATAACGACGTATTCATTTACAGAATAATTTACGAGTTTTAAAGTATCCTCTCAAATACGTCTTGAAACGTAAAGTTGAGATGAGAAACATTCAAAAACCCATTTAAAATTTTGAAAGCAGACTTGAGCACTAGATAACTACACAAGTAAAGCACTCTAAACTTTAACAATAATTTCAATAATGCTTCAATACAACGACCCTAAAAGTTACACTCAATTCCATCAAATTATAACTTGTACAACGCAATCCAACTCTTTGGAGTAACGAAATTCACTTTTTTGTTTTCAAATCGTAACAATTAATAACTGAACAATTTAATTTAAGGGTAGTGCCTATATTTTTTGAGTCAAAGGTTCGAATGATTCAATTCAACTTCTTACACTGAATTAATGAGTCCTGTTCCAGTTTTAAGGCAGTTTCTTTAACTTCGGAAGTCAACTTTTCAGTTTGTTTCAATTTATCAAGTCTGATGGAAATCCAATGGATAAAACAATGGGGTTCTATAATAATAAACAAAGGATGTCCAATTTCATTTTGCGAGTTTCTTGAGTTGTTTCTACTTCAATTGCTTTGGTGACAACATTTGTTTTGCTTACTTACAAATGAATAAATTGACGAGTTTCTGTCTGTTGTATCCAATTTTGTACATTTGAGAACATGAACCATAGTACTGTTAAGTATTTATAAATCTCATCTCAGTGTTTGTAGCCACAAACCTCCGAAAAAGCTCTACCCATATGAATATCTTTTATTTGGATAGTGTATTTGGTAATAGGAGAGTAGAGTAGACAGCTACATAATTAAATTAGATATGCTATTTTGCACTTGAGAAGTCTTCGTTTACAACAAAAGTAAAATATTTTTAAGAGATTTCAAAAATTGTGTTATTATAATACGAATCCACCCTGTGGTGATATGTAATAACCAGGTAAAGATTGTGTTGTATTTTAAGGAACTACTGCCGAAATCTAATTGATGTATGCTACAGATGTACAAATAACTAGGTTAGTACTAGTGTAAGTATAAATAGAACTTCTAATAGAGACAAATGAACTAATATAGCTGATCATCTACAAACCCAAACGTGCAACTAACACTAATGAGGAAGTGGCTACTTGCAGACAAATTAATATGTCACTTAAAAAGACAGAAGCAGGAAACTATAATATTTAATGTTAGGCTGGATTAGCACTCGTTAGGTAAGCGGCGTGAACTTTTGGCCTTTGGAATTGGTACGAGTTCTGGGAATTATGATGACGGTAAATATAATTTAATAAAGCGAGTGGAACGTGTCTGTCGTAGTATCATTCGGTAGTCTTTGTGTAATGGTACAATGGTTCATGTTATCGACTGCCACCGCATCGCAGTGTTTCAGCCTAAAATATAATGTGTGTAATTCGTAAACTTTACTTGTATGAATCACATTGAGTCATTTATATAATTATAACAAACCATTAATACATTTTAATTTAAAGATATTTCGAAGTTTTTGATATTTTGCTTGTTTGTATATTGGGATTTTTTATTCAAAACCAACAAAACTCTAGAATACTATTCAGTACATGTGATAACAACTACTTTGTAAATAATAGAGGGGATAACTTAAACTGCTGATTTTAACAGGTTTTATATTGAAAGAATAACAATGTAAATATGCTAAGCTATCTAGCAAAATAGAGTGAATCGAATAGACAACAAATATTTCGATTGTGACAGACAAAAATAAACAAGGCGAAACATATCACGCGACGTTATATATAGAACATGGGCATACATTTTTAATACAAAATTCAACTATGAGCTATAAATAATACGAAATAGTTGAAATAAAAGTAGCTGGCACACGCGATACTCGTATTAATCTAGTAACGCTGAAGTGGTTTCTAACAGAGGGAACTTTTTAATTACTTTGCTCCCGACGTCGTCTGGTTGGACAGAAAGGGGGGTTTAAAGAATATTTTAGTGAATACAAAAGTTTAGTTTTTTAAATAGTTAAGTTTGATAAGAAAATGACTGTTATGGAGGTATTTGGAGAAAGATTTAACAAAACGCATTTTATAAGGTTTATAATATTAGTTTTAGAACATAATGATACGAATAATATTGACATGCTGATTTATTTGATAGGTTTAGCTAAGCTGGGTAGTTGGACAGAGAAGTATAATGTTACAAGTTTCTTTTACTTTGATTCAATTTCTAAAGTACCAAAAACTGTAACATATATCAGAACTGTTCGTAGAGCAAATTGCTTTACGCAGTAATCGTTTGCAGAACACTAAACAAGTGGATAATAATGCTGCTTCTTCTTAGTTGGTAAATAAATGTATAATATATATCACATAAAGAGCAGAGGAAACCAACTAGACTAAGCCAATTACGAAACTTGATGCTAACTATAAATGTATCTAAACGAATTTATAAATCAAACTAATGAAGTATATATCAAAGTAAACATTAACGTTTACCAACTAAACGATCCACCTTGTACGAAGTTCAACCAAATTTATTGTAATAGTTTTGTTAAGAAACACAATAGTTGCCTCGGGTAGCCAAAGTGGCCGTAAAGGAGTCGATATAAAATACTGCATTACCCTCCTTATATATAGCCTCACCGTAACATTGGTACCAGTGTTGTTATTTACCTGCAAGTAGAAAATATTTTGTTAGATACAACAATACAATTTAACGATCTAAATGGAAGAATCATTAAAAATGTTTCTTTAAAGCTAAGAAAACTGTGCCTGTTGTAGTAGATATTCTCTATTAGAATAATTATATCACTTACAAAAAGGTACTATTTAATGAAAAAGAAATATTGAAGAAACGTCACTATCGCAAACAACTTCACAATTTCAAGACAGGTTAATTAAAAGCCACTGAACAACCTGATGATAAAACAGCAACAAAAATTGTGAAGAAGAGAACCGCAGTACCAAATATACATTTACATGAAGCATGTCAAATAAACGAGTGTTTTAAGCACTCAGTTAAGTTATGCCAGCTCACGTACTCGTAACCAGACGAGAAGAACTGTAACGATGTAAAACGGGGTGCCTCCCCGAATATTTCCTCGACAGTCTTATACAGCAAATCTTTTAATCCTCTTAAACAATTTGATCGAGATTGCCAGACGAGCCTTTTTTTTCATGGTCGAGTGTCTCTTCTCGTAGTTTTTGTTTTGATTGGATTTTAATGTAGATTGTGATTTTGAGGCTTTAGGTTATACCGTTCGGCATAAATGAAAATCATTTAGACCTAATATGGATCGACTGTCAAAAATGTTTTATCATGATTATTTAGATGCAAAATCAGTTATTCAGTATGTTTTTTTAATAGGTTTACTTAAATAAACATCATTAACTTCTAAGCTACTTTATCTTGTACAATTCAACTATCAAAATACGAAACGTAGAAATTAAAAGTAACAAAATCATAACTCTTCCACAAAATCTGTTTAAATATTCTCAAACTTGCTTATCTTAAGCGTATAAAAGAAAAAGCAGCAACCATAGAATAATTCCTCCCCAGTTGAAGATAAAAGTCAATGCAATGGAATTAAGTCCCCTGACAATATTGAAGCTCCATGAGGACAAACTTTTAGAGTAATGTAGTAATACGATTCGATTTTTAAAACCCGTAAGTAGAGGCTATTTTAGGGGTTTATTAGCTCATTTATTTTCACACGTTTAAGGAAAAAGAAATTCCAATCTTTAGACACACTTTTTATTAACTAGTTAACCTTTGAGATTGCCTTTGGAGTTGAAAAAACAACCAAAGTACTTACTGAAATTACTTCCTGAGCTTCTAACCAGATAGTCCTTAAAATCAAAGGCTTTACCTGGCAGCAAAGCTAAGGGTATTTAAAACGCATCGATCAAGTTGCGACGCAGATGTTAGACAATGTTGAAGATACTACGCCGATAAAAAAATATAATTGATGAGGACAGGTACTGGATTCAGAGATGTCAGGTTGATGGGGACGTTTGAGGGAGATATCGGAATTGACAGCAAGGGGCGTTATCAAACGTTTCAACGGAAATTGAAGAAAGTGTGTTTTTACAAAGCTTTTGTAGCGAGGCACTATTTGGAAGCGTACAGGGAACTCGTAGAACTAGCAAAAATACTAAGTTTATAGAAATTCTAACACAATAAATATTTGAAATACATTCCTTTTGCTACACTATTTTATAAGTGGTTTTTCGTAGAAAAGATCCATATCTTCTTTTTCAATTATCATCACACAGCCCAAATTTATTACAGCTGTATACACTTAGAGGGATCTACAGGATGTTATGATGTATTGTTCTATAAGATAATATAAATCATACGAGTCATATTTATCGTAGAAATAGTAACACTCTTGTTTTGCGATAAAAGCACCGTATAATATTACTTTTTTTATTTCATTTTGTGTACTTGTTAAAGTAGATATAGGTAATAGATTAAGCACAAATAAAAGAATTATTGTTTGATCTTTAAAACTATCATATATGTGAATTATAAAAACTGCTATCAACTTTTGACACTTGATGTGTGGTAATTTAATTTCTAAGAAATATTAGTAAGGTAATTCGAATACTAAGTTATTTTTATTATTAAACTAGCGGACGTCACGCGGTTTCACCAACGTAGCTCCCTTTCCCATGGGAATACAGGAGTAAAATTTAGTCTATATTCACCGGCAAGAGTCTAGCTTCCCAACAGTGAAAGAATTTTTCAAATTGATCCAGTAGTTTCGGAGCCTATTCCATGCAAACAAACAATCAAATCCTTCCTCTTTATAATATTAGTATGGACAAACAAAAACTCTATAAATACCTACAAGATAAAACAAAATATTAGAATACACAGCCTGTATCAGGTCTGTAGCCACTTTGATGTTTTGGTACAATAAAACGCACCTTATCTCCTTGCTACACTGTGAAAAACATTTTTGTTTTTTTTTATTTTGTGTTTAGCTACCGTCCTACGCTTTACCCACATAACAGTCAAACAAAATTGATCTTTAAGCTGATTGAATTTATAGTATGTAATCGTTTGAGCTTATGTCATTATTCTTTAACTATTGTGACTTCATAGTGACTCGAAAATGCTTAGGTATTATGTATTTAGGTTTTATTGACTGTTATTCGAGGTATTGATCGAGGTCTCAAATTTTCAGTAAGATCATTACCAATCAAATTTATGAAGTCGTTATAAAATGTCTAAGAAAAAAAATTGGTGATTTTAAGACAAGATTAGCAATCATTTCGAATTATTTATGTCTTGAAGTTTGAGTAAATAATCTAAGTGTTTATAAAGTTTTCCCTTAGCGAATATTATATTTACCTCACTTAAATCTTTTCGAAGTTAAAGATAGAACTTAATTCTAATTGCTTTTGTTACTTTAACTTCATGAATTAGACTTCGAAATTAACGCCTTACTTACTCATTAATGAAATTGCTAGCATAATTTAATATACACGATCGCAATGAACCCAAAAACGTCAATAGATTTTAGGTCCAATGACTTTAATATTTGATCAAGTGTTGTGACCAAACGACTGAACCCAATTGACAACTGTTCATTTCCGCGAGGAACAGATGTTCTCTGCACCAGTTGTGGCAAAAATGTTGAGACAGGTGGTGATCACAACCTACAATTTGTTACTTACTTTACTGCTAACAATGTCTTACACATTGTACAGAAATGGTTTCTTAACAAGATTTTTTTACTCAAAGTACACAAGGCTGTACGCCTTCCTATAAGCTTCATTAAATATAAGTAGTTTGCTGTTGTAATAAATTGAGGATCTGAAAGATGAGATGAGCAAGCATTTAGATATTATCTTGTAGATGATTACACGCACTGTTAACATACTTAAGTGAATACTTTTTTCCTTGTAAGCCGTAAAGCAAAACATACATCAGAATATTCGGAAAGCTTATAATAAAGACTCAAATTAAACAGGGCTAATACAAATTGGAACGCACGAAATATCCTATTACTTAACGTTATCAACGAAAACCAGCACTAACTTTATGATTAGGGCCATAAACTTTATCTGGATTTATGTATTTCAAGCTTAGGGATAAGGGTGATATGTGTTACATTTTCTATTCATTTACATTCAGCCATCATTCAACATTTATACTTACTACATTTATTTATGAAGAATTAAACATTATCTCAAAAGGCTCAGTAATAATCTTTATTTGCACGGCATATACTTAGATACTTAAGAAAAGAAATCTGTTTATTTTGGTGTCGACATCAAGTACCTAGAAAATATTGTTAAGGCAAATATTAGCATTGGTCTTGCAACCTTGCAGTTATCATCGTGTAAATAATCATGTGTTTATATTTATAGCGTTTGCCAAGGGCCAGTAAAGCTTCAAGTGGGTAGATTTAGTTTATCGTATTTAGTTGAATTGGTCAATTTATCAGTAGTATCAAAACCTTATACATTGATGAAAATTAAATAAAATTTTGCAATATGTAACAAATAAAATAAAATAAAAGAATAAGTACTTAAATATCTTGAAATAGAAACACATAGTTTTAAAGAAAGTCTTTAAACAATTATTACAACAAACCTTGCTCAAGATAAGCGATAACCGTCGTAAAGACTAGTAGTCAAAACGTGTAGTTAATTCCTAAAACAAGTTCCTAGATTTAAACTAACCGAGGACATAAATGTCCAAATAAGTAATATGGTAAGGCAATCTCAACTACTATCTCTATGCAAATTTGTGAGTTGTCCAAAATGGTAAACGTAATATATTTCTTATGTAATATAGTTTCCGCTAAATTGCGGTGTATAGTAGACAGACAGGCAACTTCAAAGAAACCGTTTGCCAAATTTGAGTGGCTGCTGATTATCAGAGATTCCAGAATTTTTTAAGGCCCTTATTCGTCATTTATGTGATGTCCCGTTCACGTTTTCATGTCACTTGGAGTAATAATAATAAAACACGAAGAAGAACCGTTAACCTTGTCATAGGCTATATTTTGTTTAAACTTTAGTAACAGTATAACCGTCTCTATCAATTTGCATAAATGCCTACAACCTTTAATTGTAGTCTTTCCTGGCGATTATATCTACGATACCGAAACTCGTATTTTATGTTTTACATCACACTAACAATAACAAAGTCGATCAATATCATCCACTTGATATAATCTACTAGCTAATGTCTTGATAATAAAAGCCAATAATAACCCAAGGATAAAACACTATTTATTGAGGATTATTTCTGACTTTGATTGAAAGCAACTCCGATTTGGTATGTGCGATCTATAGTTCTCTATCTGCTAGTTGTGTTAGTTTACTTATTTTACGTTTTGCTTATTATTCCACGATGATGATTATTTTAAAATCTGCTAAAATTAATTTGTCACCATTCTTCTGCGTTTGTCAGCTCAATTCAAAACTTTGCGTCTTAAATTTCAATTACTAATTCTCTTATTCAATCTTGGCGATTTAAACTATCTGATTCTATAATACTGTTCTGAAACTTTACCTTCGAATCTCAATATTACAAGTAGAGGCTCGGAGTAAAGCACCTTGTCTCGACGTGAAAAAATTAAAAACTTTCTGAAGACTTTTTAAGTTTCTTAATTTTGGAAGTCTCCATATTTTGTGGAGATAAATTGAAATTGTTTTTACGAAAATTGTTTTAAGAATATACCTGCTACATCGTTCACACTTAAAAACAAAACGAGTTGTTTTGTATTTCATTTCTAACGTCTCTTTCGACGTTGATCAACAATTTGGTTGCTTTAAGTCTAAATGCTCCTACATCATCCTTATCTTTGCCTTAATCAGTAGAATACACCTCATTACGTCTTCCAGCGATGCTTACGAATAATTTACTAAACACTACAGCTATAAGCATTATTACTCAATTAAAATATGAATTTATGATTTATAAAAGTTCAGAAAGTTTCTGTGTTCGTGACGCGAGTGCATATATTGTTGTAAAGTGCTCGGTAATAATTTCAATATGGAGGTGTGGTAAGGCACGACAGGTACGGCAAATTTGCTGTTTTTTAATTTAATTTTTTTAATGCTCGATGCGTGAATTTTTATTAGTCGTGTTAGCTAGTTCTAAATTATAATAATCTTTATGATCATCACTTAGTTTATTATTTTGAAAACATTTTATGAATCTCTACGTTATAATATATAGTGTTTTTATACATATACCTACATATAAAATTGAAAATGTGGAAACCCTAGTAAGTGAATGACCTGAACGCTGAAAATGTGAATAACACAAGTTAAAAAAAACTGAGGCATATTTTGTTATCAAGATGCTTACTAGGAGGGAAAATTAATGTTTATTTTATGTGTAATAATTATATTTTTAAGTACATCCAATGGTACCGCAGTTAACTATCTCCTCATATAATATGAAAAAGAAAATCTCACTAAACCGTAGTTCCTCCTAACTTCATGTGAAAAAAAACAGTTCAAACATACCAAAAAAAATTACATAGTAGTTTCCGTGCTCTACTTATTTCTCATCCATGAATCCCCTTTAACATTCCCCCATGCACACACACTCCATACATAGTACACACAAAATAAACAGATAAAAACTCGACACGTGTATAAGTACACCGACGCAGTACCACATAGTTATCGCGATTCACTAATAATAACGTTGTTTATGTACGTCCGTCCGTTTGGTACGTAGCAAATGCGTCGATCATAAACGTGCCATGGTTTTAATGGCAATACTGCTATAGAAAGAATTATAATTTTATGCTGACCTTCAATGCAAGATGGGGTTGCCAGAGAACTATTATACGAAATAGCTAAGCCCATCTGATGGAAATACTAATAATGTACAACATGGGAAGGGTGACTTTATTTTTTACTGAGGATATTCTATAGCTTTGACTGATTTCTAAGAGAAGGCACGTTGTAAAATTCAGTTTGAAATTGTTATGAATTTGGCCCTATTCTATACGTAGATGCAGTACACCGGTACTTGTCGTATCAGTGTTTGAACTGATAAATAACAGAAGCTTGTTTAAAGGGTCATTAGTATTATGATAAACTATATACATATTAAGAGCCTTTGCAGTATCGCTGTTTCTAGAACCAGTTAGGACAACAATTCAATATGAACAGTGTATCTACTATAAATGCGTGACTGTAGGCGTAGGTCACAGTTTAGGAGGTTAGGCGACTGTAAGTCTCAAGCACTCACTTAAAATAACCAAATTTTGAACACAATAAATATCCTAAGCTTCGAAGTGCCACTTTTGAAAGTACTATTGTCGCAAAAATAAATTTGTAAGAAAATTCAGAGCGTTAATTGTTATAAGCGTCAAGAGAAATGATTGTTTGGCTTCGCTTCATAAATAAAAATTATGGCCTTTATTTTCGAAACAAAGCGTAGCTTAATAAGTAAAACATAAAGAAGGATGCCCTATATTACAGAAACTTTTTAGTTGCTTGAGTGGTATGAGACGAAAATGTTTATGGCAATTTAATCTTTAACAGTTCTCAAAGAAACATTTAGGTACTTACGTGAAATCAACTATTAGAAGGCTCGTCTATTTATTGGCATGTAAAATAGATACGAGGTCTATCTACTCGCTTGAAGGGTATATATCTGACTGTACATAATGTTTATTTATATACCTAAGTGTGTTTGCTGTATCATGTTGAAAGTGAGTCTATTCGCTATCACTGACACACGACATATGGCCGCCTGCGCATCGCCGCGATGTACACAGTAGACACAAATAGCGTAGATAACAATAATATTATTAAACTGACTATACCTAAACCACATTATCCTTACTATGTTCTGGAAACACAATTCGGTAAATATAACGTAGGCAGTCTTTTCGAGTCACATGGAACGACTGAGGAGGACATAGGAAGTAAATGAAAAATTAAAACAATTGTACTGTGAAATCCCCTTGAATTGATTAGTAGGTACCTCAGTATAAATGTACTTAACCTATTTACATTTATAACCCTTTAAAAAATAACATATAAAAGTTATATTCGTACAAAATATTAATACTTACGAATAAACTGGTCGAGTTCAGCTAAGGACTTAAATCTTTAAGCTTTAAGAGGCTGTATATTTTACTGCGATGCTATGACTCACAATTTGAGATAAGCTGTCCTAACCGTGTTATACGCCTATCAAAATATTTAACTAATTTTTAATAGATAGTTATACCTATCTATCTAGAATTTTTGCAACCAACATTTAACTTCGCGAAGATGACTAGTAAACTTTTTATATACGTCTATAAAACAGAAGATGGGATTTTAACTATAAAATACAATTAATGTTTAGTGAAAGTGATTTCTACGAAGGAGTGATAACTATTAAAAGTCGGATTACAAAGATTTTACAAAGATTTTCGGTAAGTTTGAGGAAAAGTCTATAAAGAAAGCAACGTACCTTACTAGGTATATCAATTATAGCTTCAAAACTGTATAGATTATTTTTTTTTTGGATTTGGTACCTTTAACATTATCAATATGACTCAGTTAGAAGAAGTGACTGCCACTGATATAATTAGTTTACTAATCGTAAGAAATGAGAACTACTGAATTGCCATTCTGACAGAAGATCATCCACTAAAGTACTAAGAATAAGCATTGCATTAGCTAAAACTCGCTAATCGCTGTTTACCATACCCGCAGCTCACGAAGCGCATAATATCAAAACACGTGGTTGTTTATTAATAAGCCCGGCGCGGGCGCAGCGCGTGTAGTGATGTAACTGCGTAACTACGAGTATTATGGATTTTGTACTGTTGCCATTGATTGGTGTGGAGAGAATAGACAAGAAACAGGTGGTGCTTAGGAAAAACCCTATTGTCATTAATTTTACTACCGTAAGGCGTGTAGATCAAACAATATGAAACTAAAATGATCGTTTCTATGCCATCATTACTGTCGTTTTCATTGCAGTTGCAGCATAATCGATCCAGCATCTTTATCTTTTATCTCCACATAGCAACTGTCTAAACACTAAATATAATTATCGTCTGATTGTTTTATCCTATTGCAGTCAATGCTCCTACTATGGGGTTCCCTACTGCAGATTTTCGATTCTCTAGTAGCCTAGTTCCATTTCCTTAGTAATCTGGATAGCTCAGTAGTCAGTAGCCATATTCATAGAATTTGTTAGTTCAATTTTCTTGTACTGTTCAAACCAGTTATAAACCCCGTCGTGAATTCAACGCCATGTCGACATGAATTAATTAACAGTTGAAATTTGCAGCTAAATCTGTTTTAGGTGTTAATATTTACAATATTAGTATAGTAACTTTAAATGAACTTGAATCAGAGAACTGTTGTTTGAGCACACGAAATTTGAAAGACCCAACAAATATGTGCCTATTATTACTGTTAGAAATGTAACCGGAAAAAATCTGATTTGAAGAGGTTAGAATGAGGTACGATGTTTCAGATGCAAGCGGAATGATTCGTAATGTTTGATACTGCAGAATCAAATAGATGTCTCCATCCATAAAGTGAACTATCTAACGAAGTAGTAAATTTAGACGTATCAAAAGAAGCAGACGATCTCAGAAATGTAATGAAGGCTATAACCACGGCTGTTAATAGTTAAAATAGGAATTGTAAAATACATTTATTGCAGAGATGTCCTACTCGTATAAACTCTGAGAAATTTACTATCCATTCGTTTAAGAAGTCCAGTTGTTTAAGAAAATTTCAGTGCAAATTTATATTTAGTCAGTAAATAAAGTACAAGATTTGAGCCGCTTGTTAGCCAAGTAAGGGCCAAGGTGAATGTTCGTTTAATTGCTACTGTTTTATTGTACTATAGTTTAATTTATGACCTCGATCTGTCTGTTCTGTAGGTACTGTATGACCACTAGAATAAGATAATTAAAGATCGAGTAGATTCTAATTACTGCCTACAAGACTCAAATTTACATGGTTCGTTATTCGTACTAACTCATAAGCTTAAATGATTTTGTTTTGCACTGGGTGTTGCTACATTAAACAGAAATCGGTACAGTTAATATTTTTTTATTATTCCAATACCTTTTCATGTCTTACCAAATATCTATAATATCTTACCAAAGTCATAAGGAAAAGCTGTAGACAGCCAAACAAACGCAAGTTTAAATAGAACTAGAAATAACTACAGCCAGACACATAAGTCGTTATAAACCTGAGATACACTATCAGGAAAGAATAATTTGTTATCTGTTCAAAGAATAGCCTGAAATAGTGGTTTAGAGCGCACCACAGAAACCTGTGCCAAAATGGGAATTTATTAACCATTTTGTTCTTGATAATCGTAATTTAAAGATACGTGTGTGTTTAGTACATTTTTTGGTATTTGCGAATTTGTTTTTACTATGTATCTATTAAAGGTTCTAAATAAAATTAGCATTAATTTCGCAATTGAAAATAACTTTAAGTTGACATCCCACAAACTATGTTTTACAATCATTTCTTCATACAAATCACTAAAATATTGTCTTGTAACATTCCTATATCTTTAAATTAGCTGACATTAGGAAGCCAAATGCTTTTAAATGTCAGTTCCGAACAGTGTGTTGACCTAATGAACTCTGTATTAAGGTTTGATGAGTAACAGACCACGATATTGTGAATCAATGGTTGTTATTTTGTGGTCAGTCATTTGATTAGACTTCAAGGCATTACATATTGAATTAAACAATTGTCCATGTAACTCGGTGCACTCAATAAATTCATTTGCATTTGCTTATAGTAAGTAAACATATGTCTCTGAAATGGGAACATTACTCGGTCAATAGTGCATAAGGGAAGAATTCCCCACGGTACCACCAGTAGTGCTCTAGGCCGGTCCGGTGAGTTAAAAGGGGTTCTATAGCATAATCAGCTATGACTAACACTGGTACATATAATTGATAAGGATATTGTTTATAATATGTACATGTATTTACAGTATTATTAGTGCTGACCTATATTATAATATGGAAAATAACAGTCATGAATTCATTAGATACTGTTTGCTTTTCTAGAATATTCGACGAAAAAGGTGCAGAAAAAAAGATTTTTATCTTTTCGATCCGCAACATTATTAAGCAATAAGTAAAGCATCGTGTCAAGGGAACGCGAGAACAAGGAGTGCCTTGATTTTTTAATAGTATAATTCCGGATTTCAAGAGAGATTATATTTTATCATTCATTAAAATAGAAAATAGCGAAACAACTGTAGCTTGCTCGGAATACTATAATTTGTTCATATTGGCCATTTAGAAAGCGACCGGTCAATCCGAGTAAATAGCTGTAATTTTGTGTTTTGTCTAATAGTTTTCTTGCATGTGTTGAAGTAGCGAATGTTGTTTATAGCCAGTTTTCAACATATTTTCACTAAGGAAGAAAAGTTTAACCTGAAATTAGCTGAGAGATTACCAGAGATTAGAATTATGCCTTGCAATTATGTTCTGCTACCTTGTATTGAGTATAATACCTGGATATATAATAAATACCAACATAAAGTTTTATCGGCCATTAAAGAAACAAAACATGTCCATGCTGTGATTGAATAGTCATTGGAAATGACTCATAAATTTAATGAAATTTATTACATAGATTAATTAGTAATTAAAGTAGGTTTAAAACCGCAATCACTCGAAGTAGTTATAAACTGTTTATGAATATTATGTTCACAGCATCCTCTTGTAGTTTTTTTTTTATATAGACTATGACGTAAGAGCTAATGTTAGAGACAGGGTCACTCATTAAAAAAATAGATCTACGGATTCAAGGCTTGCAATCACTGTCTATCTGGGATCATCAAACGGAAAAAAATAAAATTGTTATAGCAGGATTACCAAAGCCTATACTTTATAAGAGAGGATATATATAAATAAATTAAAGACTATTGAATCATGATCCGGACATTTAGGTATATTCAACATCACATCACCGCTACAACTTGAAATACAAAATTCATATCTTTACAAAGTAGAGAGAGATTTACTTGCCACTTCGAGACAGTCGACTTTTGTAGTTCACATATAAAGTTCTTTTGTCGTGTCTCAAACTGTTTGTCACGACACGACGAGTTACCCACATAAGTCTATAATTATAAACGCATTACAGTGGTTTACTTTTATAGTAAAACATAATGTCACAGCCTTAATAGTGTGGAATGAAGTTAAGTAGTTTTTTTTTGTGAATGTTGCTATGCTACATTTTTATCATGATAATCATCGTTGTTGAGTGAAGGGAATCATTGTATCTCAGTTTTACCTGTGGTAAAAATGTTCGATAGGAAAGCGCCATCTGCCATTAAGGTAGCTAAATTATTAAGAAAGTCTAGTAAGTCTGGAATAAACATCAGATACTTATTTGATCAACGTTTTACTTTAAAGTAGACAATAAAAACCGGTAGACAATAATAAAACAAACCCACTAGTTATCAATTCGAAAATTTCATTAAGTACACTAATTTCAAGTAACAACAGAACTCACAAGCATGAACTACAAATCGCCATGAATGACATAAGATTACAAAGATTGCATGTAATTAAATTATATAGTTATATGGAGTACACCGCGCGTAGTCTATGATTCCCATGTGTATGGGAGATGGCTGGCCCGTTACTATGAGTGGTGTAGAATTACGTGTACGGGGAAAATTACTGTATGCTTGAACATTACTTTTTGTTCTCGTGTGACGTTCATGATACTTGCTATTTACTCTGGTTTTACTTGTGATTGATGAATATTTCCATTCAAGACATTTACGAGTGAGATGATCAATGATATTCTTTGTAAAGTGAATCTATGGTTTTACCAGATCATTGGTCTGGCTTGATTTAAAAATTAAATTAACGGAAAATTTATGTCGCTGGTCACACTTAAGAGAAGGCACCATAAAGTGATGGAATAGATACTAAATCAAAATTACATTTTACTAATATTACTACTAAGTGTACACTATTGTTAGATTGGACATTATGCAAATTCAATGATTCAGCTACAAATCTCATTGAATATATTGTAAATCCAGTTCATTATTTCATTGATCCCAAAAAGAAAGAAGATAACATAATATAACATTAACTTATTTAACATTAGTAACACCTGGTAAGAATACCTTTCATCCAAACAAATCTTTTGAACATACATTACCTAACTCCGAAAGGAACAAATATCAATTTATATAATAGAGTGCTCAGGCGAATCACTTTACGTTTGTTGGTCTGTAAATACAAAAGAATCTCGGGGTATGAGATAAAAAGGGAAACCTTATGTTTCAAAATTCAATACATTCTTATCTTGCAAGATACAGAAGGCAGAAAGAGGAATATCTTGAGAGGGAACGAGCGTCGGCGGACAAAAGGATAAAGGGTTTGTAATAAAGAAATCATAGTCATGTGTGTGTATGTGGAAACTCGTCGAGCGAATTGTTTACATGCTGGTGTTGGGGCGAAAAATGTACTACTTAAAATAAAAGGTATTCAGAATTTACAATGAGGAAATAGACGCTGTATTTTGCACAGCTTCACATTACGTATTCAGAAGTCAAAAATATACTAATTTGATCTGCATTTTCCTTAAAATTTGATGATTTACACAAATTTAGACTAATTCTGAAGATTTGAAGATAATATCAGAAGATCAATGCAGCAATCTTCAGAAATATCTATTCTGAAGATCGTTGCATTGTAACTATGCAATACATAAATTATTGTAGTAGCGAAATTCGAAGAATGGCACAAAGCGATTCGATAAAGTACTCCTTTGTCAGGAATGCTGTTAATATCAAATTGGAAGCTGTAGCGAACACACAAATTAACAATACAGAAAATCGAATTATTCCTTTCAAGCGAATTTCTCATTAAACTTGAAATTAGTTACCCGCTTCTTTAGGGGTCGCAAACAGATGGTCAGTGTCTTTGATAGAGTTAATTCCAACTTTATGTTGGATGATCAAAGATACCCATTAAGTTTAGTACGTTACTAAAAGGCCTCTTTCTTTCTCGCCCAAGTACCAACTTTTCTTATACCGAGAGCTGGTTCGGAAATGGAAG
This sequence comes from Miltochrista miniata, assembly GCA_933228765.1. Lineage (NCBI taxonomy): Eukaryota > Metazoa > Arthropoda > Insecta > Lepidoptera > Erebidae > Miltochrista > Miltochrista miniata. Next base: position 2,016,248 of record OW121765.1, on the reverse strand, counting down.
ACATTACTGAGTCAATAGCTACCGAGACGAACCGAACAGTCAATAAGATCTCCGCTTTTGAGGCGATCTCGTTTCAGCTAACTTCTGGATTATGGCGTGATTGGAATTCGTAATACAACATTTTGGAAACTATTTCCTGCGATTGCAATAGTTTAATCTAATGTAATCATGAGGAAAGTTTTATTCAACTTCTTGTAGAAGTCAATCTGGCAAAATGAAAATATGCAATGAATTTTACTTCTCTCTCAATTTATGTGGCTGATAATAAGGCATATGTCTGGGGACCTTTCCAATTTACGTCAAATAAATAAACATGAGTGGATCAATGAATAAATAACGCAAGAAACTTGGGTCCGAATAAAATGGCGTTGTGTGTCTGATAAATAAGTAATAAGACAAGTCCATTTGCCAAAATGTGGTCTTTGAAGATAAGGTCGAGGTGACTAAATTGCAGAAAATAAACATGTCTGGTTAAGGTTCTTGAAAAAGTATAGGAAGCAAAATGTCACAAGAATTTATAGGTATTCTCAAAGCAATTTTAACTACCTACTAGGTATTTATGGAGATACGTGGAGTATAATTTACTGACTTTGCTCCCATTCCGTATGTAACGTAAAGTTAGCAATACTTTGATTAAGGAAAATTCCCGGATGCGAAAAAAAAACGGATGAAAAACTTATAAGCTAAGTTGAATTAAGCAGCTTAAGAGCGAAAAACAAACAGCCAAGTTTGGTGCCGAAAAAGAATAAACGAGAAAGTACAATGTACAGGATTAAACTAAAACAGCTAAGATTCGGAGTAAACGAAATTAGTTGCTGAAATGTAATACCTCGTGATGGATGCTTTACTTTCGAATTACACACTACAACTTTTGTTTCGAGTTAGTCACGAGATAAAGTTGTAATTGGGTACTAATAAATTACTTACGACGAAGGATTTTGTAGTAGAGTGTATGTAATTTATATACAATCTGTTTAATTTCACTATGGAGTGTTATGATTGACGATCAAAATAATATAGTATAGTCATTGAGTTATTATTACCAGATACGTAAGTATAGTTGCTAAGGAGTATTTTTCAAGACTACCCGATTATTGGAAAAAATAAAATCATTTTACATGTTTGGTTCCAAACGGTGCTAATATGTTTTTTTCTTTAAATTGATTTAATTTATGCGAAATTTGTGGTATTTGTTCTACAGTTAATGTTAACAATAAATCATCAGAAATCTAAGGTTACATAATACACATAAATCACATTTTTTATGTCAAAGTTTAATCTCCAGAGGCATTTGCTGTCTCGAGGTATTTTCGCAAGTCCGTCCCGATGCATCAGCTGCACATCGTAAAACCATTGCCAGATGTTCACCATTAGCAACAGGGTTGTGCTAAATTTATATATTATTTACATTGTTTATTTGAGTATAGCAATAAAGCTTGAGTTGGAACATACTACTATGATTATTGACTTAATGTAAATATAATATACCTACGAGCACTTACCGCTTAAATAAAAAGCTTCGCATGAAACAAAGGGCTTCAGGACTTAAAGTCTACTTTATCAAAATGTCTACTGTCTAAAAAGCTAGCAATAAATTAAGATTTGATAGGGTAACTGCCACCTCAATAATTATTTAAAAAAAAACATAATTGAACTATGTACTCGTAATGTAACTAACAAACAATCCTGTTGTTCAAGCCACAGATGTGAGTCCCGACAAAACTATTTCAATATATTGTTGTTTAAAATTGAACTTTTTATTAACAATGAACAAAATGGCACAGTTTCCGACGTAGTACTACTACTACGTCTGAATTTATCGTTCACATGTGCTTAATAAAAACTTGTAGAGGCAGTTATATCGTCGAATGCTCCCGAGTGCCCGAATCTCGCGTGTGTTTTAGTTCATTTTATATTAATAGTGGTGCTTTACGACGTCCTTTATTTATATTATAGCTAACATTTACAAAATATATTTTTATAAACTCCCATATGAAAATGTGAGTAGTGTAGTAGTGTATGTGTAGTGTACTTTAAATTATTTTGAACGAATAAATAAATAATAAATTAAATAAATATTCACGGACATTTCACACAACGCTATCTGATCCCAAAGTAAGCTAGGAATAACCTGCTTGTGTTATGGACCACGAATATTAATACTTATATACTTTTTAAATACATACATATTATGCATAGAAACATTGAAGATTGATTGATTGATTGATGCGCCATTGTAGCTTAGTTATAGAGTTTTGTTGCTATGTTGAATATTTCCGCTACCATTCAATGCATTCATTATACAATATTTCGTTTCAGAAAATCCCATTCCTCTAAGTTTTAGACATCAATGACATTAGAGATAATAATACGCCGACAAAGTGTAGAAAAACATTCCAAAACTTTGAAAAATATAAATTCGATCAGGAAACACATCACATTACAATTCATATGACATACTACATCCTCGAAACTAACACTATTAGTCTCAAGGCTCTCGATCCGGGTAGAATGTTGAAATAGAATGCATCCAAAGAACATTGTTTGCTCACTAGAGCGTCCTGACTCGCCCAATCCCTGTGGAGTTGCTACCAGAACAAATATTGGTCATGTATTAGCGAGAAAGGCTTTAACCAGTCACTCGCTTCGCTTAGTAACATCCTAACTTTTTAAATCCACTTATGTTTTTACAGTATAAGACATCTTTACGAAATATACAGTTCTTGTTTTCACTAACCACCTTACAGCTTTACAGCTTCCATTCCTTTTTAAAAAATAAAAACTGTGAAGTCACCTTCACATAAAATTTCCTTTTCCGTCCGTCTATTTGCAATTTTATCTGCCATCTGAAGGGGAGGTTGTAAAAAAGTTTCAATGAAAACGGTCGAGTCGTTGCCATATTTCGTTCAGCTTTCTTCATAAATCGTCAGCATTGAATCTCATCTACATATCTCAGAGATTGTTTGAATGTAGATTCAGTGTGTCGCGACTTTTTTCCGTTCCGCCTACAGAGATTTAACGTGACTACTGACTTTTCTGTCAGACTTCACAACACGACATCAATTTATTGGCTTCATTATAAACCACTTACCCATAAATCATTATAGATCAATGTGAGGCAAGGAATAAGGACGTGTCCATTCTATTAATATTCTTTGAATGAACACCAACTTACTCTGCAATAAAACATCACAAAATGCATATTTTGTTGCTGTTGTTTGATGGTGGTCCCTTAACTGGGACATTGACCTGGGAGGTATGACAGAAGTCTACAAGAATTTAATAAAAGCACTAAGGAAAGTCATTTTGAAGAGGTACTTTAAAAAATCTTTATAACGATGCAACGAAAAATCTGAATCTTAGTTAATAAAAAAACGCAAACACTCAGAGTCTAGCTAGGATCGATCTCTGAAGGTTAGCTCAAAGTCTAACAAACTTTGAACTCGGGTCGGCCTGAGCAATGGAAACCGGTCTAGGTGGAGTTTCTCAGATGAGGCCGCTACGACTTGCAAGTTGCTGTATAGACCCATCTATTATATTGTTGCTTTATGCGATGTACTCCAATTAAACTTATGTGCGGCTGAATATCTCAATACATTTGGGCGCAGATAAATGCAAATGCAATTTTCGTAGGAAGCTAACCGTCCTTAGGCAAGATTTTATGTTGCTCTGCTTTTGTAAGGATTGTTCATTCCTTTTATTTCGAGAGATCTTTCAGCACTCTACCCTTAGCCATAAAACACTAGGCATTTCAATTAATTTACAAGGATTGGGTGTTTTTAACAACGAATTTAACGTTAAATATTTAATTGCTCAGCTCGTTACTGAGCTCGTAAAATATATGTCTGAGGCATCAATTAGAGGCTGTAGTACTTGAAAGTGTAATTAAGTGCCTGATGACGTCGTTATTAGAAATTCAGTTCCAAATTCTGCTACGTTTGATTTAGTTCCATCTTGGTAAGTTTTAGATTTCTACTATCTAGTTGCGATTCCGCTAAAAGAAACAGTTATTCTGATCTTAATCATTATGTCGAATAAAGTTGCAAAACGATTTACAGGAAATTATATAAAACAAAAGTTAATTTAAGGATTGTGATGTCGTGTGTTGAAAACCTCACCCTCACCATATTGGGAGTGTTTCGAAGCACACCGGTCACATTTGAGCAGCTCGCCTCGAATAATTTTAAGTTCAAGGTCATACAATTGTGTACAAGTTCTGCTTTGGCTTCCTTATACCGGTTATAATGTTAAACAATATTGAACTCGATGTATAGCCATTAAAGCTGCTATTTGCATGAGAATCGGTTGCAGTTTTTTCTGCGACTTTTTTGTATAGTTCTTGATTTAGTTCAGTAGATCGTGTAGTTCTGATGGCAGAATCGAGTAGGGTGGCAACTAGTATTTAAATTTTACCAATATTTTATGTGGTGCGTTAGGAACACTTTCTTTGCTTTTTTGCATGATGTATGTTAGCAAGCTCTATCTATACATAAGTTTTATAATGTTGACATTAAAATGCAATGTAATGTCAATATGCGAGCGTATTGGTAGGAATAAAAATTAATGCTCAACATTTTTTGTGGTAAGTACTATGTGTATTTCTCAACGTAAGTAAGTACGTGACATATAATGTCCGTTTCATACCGCCTGATTAGTTTATAGAAGCACTATTATGTTCCTATGTCAAAAACGAATAAAGCAGAAACCTTGTTATTACTAACGAGTCTATTACTAGACCAAGATAGTATGGAAATTACGATTTAGATTATTACGGTCGTAGAAAACGTTTCTAACCTGAATTTGATTTACATACATGGTAATCGTACGTAGGTACCTACCGCAATCTTTATTTACAATAAGCACAGACACTTAAATAAAAAAAAAATCTAAAAACTCCATAAAATAATAATTGCTTGATTTTTCAAAAATATTGAATAGTTATAGGAATATTCTAGTACTTTTGATGACTTTATTACTATCAGATCAGACAAACTTTTAGCAGGTAGGTAAGTACCTAAGTTTTAGTTTTAGACTTTAAAACAATATTAAAAAATACTAATGTGGGTGGTCGTTAATCAAAAGCCAAATAGGTACTATGAGTTAATTTACCATGTTCTATAAACCGGCTAAGGTGTCACAACTAATCAAGATCTCCTTCTCGTCATTATTCTGGTTTAGCCAGTACGAGAGGAGTAAACATTACAGAAGTTAGACACTTTTTAATCAACGGATTCTTTGCTTGCTGGCCCGCCCGGGGTTTCAATACTTGTGTTTTGAAGCCTAAGTTACTGTTAATTACATCAGCAACCTTTTAGTGAAGATCCCGTTAAAATCAATCAAGCCGTTTCAGATATTAGCTAGAACAAACGGTCTAATAGACAAACATTTTTATATGGGAGTTTTGCACTACTATTACTACTACACTTATTAAGTAAAAAGCTTTTAATTGGAATTTATTTAGGAACAGATATTTCAATTTTATTTATACAGAATAGATAAATAGCCACACTACGCTAGCACAGTTTCATTTTGACCAAGCATCATCAAGTCATTAAAGTAATGACAACATTGATTAAAGATCATCAATAAACCTATTTAGAAACACTCGTTGTCTAACTATCAAGTTAATTGACTCTGTAGTATTTAAAACAACTAGTATTTTGTCTTTGAAAAACTCTACTTACAGTCTTACAACCTATTTCCTATTTAGATTCACTAAGGTGCATGCCTTTATTATGTGTTTGCTTGGAATTCCGTTTCCATTCCAGCATCCAAAAAAAAAGTAGCCTATGTGTTATTCCAGACCATAATCTATCCTGATTCAAGTCCATACCACATTTCATTCAGATCTGTTTGGGCGTTAGAGTATGAAAGAGTTTCCAACATCCACACATCCCCATATCCACACTCACAAACTTTCCCATTTATAATATTAGTAAGATACTTTTTTGTGTTTCCGCATGGAATCCCTTTGGGTACGCGTTTAACGAAACAGATAGGGTCCATATACCCTCAAAGTTACTGCAAGGATTGCTATCGGCTATCACATCCGGAATAAATTGAACGCCTTTTAAAACCAATTTTATACCTAAATTGTAATAACTACAGAACCGTTTCAATGTTTTTTCGTTCAAATAAATATCCACGGACATTTTTTATACCGTAGCTTCTGAGCCCAAAGTTAGGATAAACCTGCTTGTGTTATGGGTAATGGACTTTTTTATAAATAGATACTAATTATACCTACATAGACAAACCCAGACTCTCAAGACATGTGGTTATAGACCACACACATTTTTAGTGCATCGTAAATCGTGATCAGCAGTTGCACTATAGGACCTCTAGATCAACGAAGTAGTAAAAATAAATAAAATAGAATTATTAAAGCTAACCTATAATTGGGCATGCCCAAAAATCTAGAAAATAATCCAAACATTGTAGTATCGTATATTATCAGTGCTATTAAAGCAACTCTTCCATTATCTGCTCATATATAATTAGGACAAGTAATTTAATCACCATTAGTTGTAATAACACGAACATGTTTGATGTTTAGTTTGGAATAGAATATACTTGTGATGTGTTGGAAATGGACTATGGTACATCTATGTTTATTATAATAAAAGCTATTAATGTAAATACTAGGAATCATGTTCAGTCGTATCTTACTATAACATAACTATAATAATATTGTATAAGAAGCTAAACAGTGTATTTATTGTATGTTTATTTAAAGCAGTTAGTTGTTTAATACTGTGGAGTGAGTTGATAGGATTGCAAAGATGATATAAGCCAAACAAAACTTAATGGTTCTTGTAGGATGATTTCCTTTCTGCAACAAAAATTGACATGTTACTGTTTCACACTGATTTAAGTACGTAGGTTGCAGTATGAAAAGCTTCCTACTTATCCAGTTAATACACCTGATTTAATAATATTATACATATTGCTAAAAATGCCTGTGACGTAACTTATAGAACCCCAAGGAATTTCGATAGCACATTCATGATCAATTTAGAGATTAAATAATAGGCATTCATTAAAGTGCCCAGTTTATGGAGTCACGCTACAGAGGGCTATAACTCATTCAAATGCCTAAACTGTACCTGCACACTATAGGGTTTAAATTTGAGTTGGGTATTCAAGGCTTCTGTAATTTAAATGCTAAAATAAAATACAAATTTAGATTAAGTTCTTGATTTCATCGCTTATGACAATACGAGCACTTAAACACAGTTACAATTTATAATAAAACATTTTCTCCATTTTTCCTTAGTTGTATTTCGAAATTCATGTCACTGTTTGTAACTACGTGTACCACAGTTAAACATAATTATGGTTTTGGTATCATCAAGACCTCATAGGTACTTACCTATACTAGTCTTTTTTACTTAAATTCTTAATCATTTTAAGGTGCATATCCTATATGTAGTCGTATTATTTATTTATTGCACGCTCTAAGTTAGACTGCGGTAAAAGTCCAAAATATATCACTTGCAATGTTCTCAGTAGATCAGGATGCTATTGGGAATACTAGACTAGACCAGTGAGTCTGTCTAGACATCCTAGGGTCAACGTTTGGACAATCATACCTACAAATACACTCAGAGCAAACTTAAATCCAACTTAATGTGACTATGTAAGGACTTACGAAGCCATTTTACTAGCGGCAGGAGTAGTAAAATCTAGATTTAAATTGCTTTCACTAAGATATTATGTTTCAGTCCAGATTTGGAATGAATTTACACTCATAATACAATCATACATTACTATCATACCTTTTTATTTACGCCCAAGAAAATTCTTTATCATATTATTATGTTCCCGTTGACAATTCAACTCACAGGGAGTTGCAAAATATCAATAATTTCAAGAAAAATGTGGAGAGCTTTCTCGTAAAAAAAAGTAGCTAATTGTATAAGAGGGGCTGTCCACAAGTTAATACTGTAACACGATTAGAGAAATCACAAGTGAATATAGAGGGGAAACCGAACAAGAAAAGTTTGGAGAGAACAGCCACTTAGGGAGTCGGCTTATTGAGGATCGATAGTTATTATGATATTACTTGTGTCTGGAATAATGTATAAATGAAAATCGTTCCTGAGTTGTAGATAGTAAAACAATTTTTTGTACAACTTATTCTGCACTTTTTAATGATGATCACGATACACACGTAATAAATCTTTCAAATATTATAGGTTGTTAAAAGAAAAAGTATAATTTTTCAAATTAATGTTATTTATTTATAATTACAAATTTTCAACACCTAACAAACTGCTTATAACGTAGTACTAATGCATAAAGAACATGCACCGACATCTGTTCTCATTAAAGCATGAATAGTCATAAAGGGAAGTATAGTTTGACAGACAAGTTTCTTTTTTTCGAAAGTATAGTGGATCGAGTATCGCGCTGTCGTCCTTTGGCTCGTCGTAAAGTTTATCGTCTTTGGAGTTCCGTCGGCTTAATGACACTGCTTTAACGTTTTGAAGGCTCCTGAATATTTAAGGCTTAAGTTCCGGGTGCGATGTTTTGGTTTTAATGACCAGGATTAACTAGGTTAGGTTGTAACCAAAGTTCGTTTATGAGGCGTAATAATAACTTTAGGATCAAGAGTTTTCTAATTTATTATTTTATTATACTGACTGACGTATGATCTAGAACATCATCAACTTCAAAAAGTTACCTGACTTCTAATAGGCACAATATTAGTAAATAGCGCAAATACTAAATCACATATCTAATGGAACCAATTTTGGTACAAAAAAACATCTGATCAACTTCCAGTGCACAATCTGTGCTAGATGAAAAATAAAGATTAAAATTTTTAAAAGAGAGCAAACAATAGCAGTGGTAAATACGGGTGGCAGATATATGAACCCTAGTTTTGTTTCTCCTTTCGTTCCAACTTCAGTCGACGTCATCGCGAGCCCCAACGAATTTATAGCTATTCATTCTTTTGACTTTCTGTTTTCATGCGGGCGTTTCGCCTCGAATCGAGTATTGGCGTCAGGTTTCAATGTATAGTAATCTTCAGAGTGCAGTTTTATATTCTTGCAGGCCGGTTTTATCTTAGTCAGAGAGAGCTGAAATAGATAATAACTAAAGCATCCTATTCAAACTGAAATTGCAAGCAAAATAGCTACAGCATCTAATTGCAAATTGTTACTCTTTGATAAGAAAATCTGCAAGACAGTAAAACTGCTTTTGTTGCTCAAAAGGTAACATCCTTCGTTTTGGTTTTTGAGGTTCATTGTGGTTACAGGTATGTACTTTTTGACACTGGTAACTGCTTACCATAGAGTCAAGTTTTATTAAAAGTGATTGTGAATTGATTGAAAATTAATCTCAAACCATGGTATAATGAGACTTTTGCTAGTCATCATTATTATACATTTAAAAAACGGTTTATTGCTATTCTGTATCGACATTTCATAAGCCCGATAAAATGTTCCAAAACATCCAGACGTCTTTTCTATTTATCATCTCTCAAACAAACGTTAATTAAAATTTTATGAGGCACTCAATATTTTAATCCTACAGTTTAATGGACTCAGACCCACTTCGGTAGATTTTTGAGATAAAATAAACTAAATTGAAAACGTAATACGAATCCATCAACAATTCTCTAAGGGTTCTAAATTAGTTTCTGAAACAAAATTTATAGTTATTAAATAAGAGCGTAGTTATTATCGTGAGAATAACATAGAAACATCTTTGTATGGACATTTTTTACCAAAACGGCAAATTAAAAGGTATCAAAGGTAGTAAATAAAAAAAGCGTCAAACTACACCCTTAGTATTCCCATAAATTTGTGTTACAGAAAGTTCTATTATCATTATCTCTATCTACTTTATCCCTTATTCACCATGAGGTAATTCTTACTTTTTCCTTGAAAGGGTTGGGACGATACTCTAAATCTTGCCAAATACGCTTACAAAATACATATGATTCTAGCAAAAAGCCCAGGCAGGCAGTTTCTACACACAGTAATTTTCTTGGGTAATACTCAGCTAATAGTGCTATTAAAACTACCTACGAGTAGCAAATTGCAAGAAGCTTGAGCCGGAGTACTGTTGGTACATAAATTTCAGAATTTAAAACTATGATAAATAAAAATTTTGACGGCGGTTCATACTTTGTGTCGAGTTTAACCCGAAGGTCTGCCGCTGTTGCCGCTGGGTAGTTGGGTATTACTAGTTTTTAATACTTACTATAGGCGGTTCTTACTTTGTGTCGAGTTTAACCCGAAGGTCTGCCGCTGTTGCCGCTGGGTAGTTGGGTATTACTAGTTTTTAATACTTACTATACTTATTATAGTTATTATGTAACTTAATTAAAATGATATTGTTTTATAAAACACAACTCTTGCTGCAGGGTAAAATTTAAAATTCAGAATACGATGGATTCTTGAAATGCCTCCATGTCGTGAGCTATAGTTGTAAGGCCAGCATTATTGTGAGCTAACACGAAGTTTGCTCAGTGCTTGTACGACACTTTTTCTACGAACTCAATATAAATTGTTATTTAAAAGATTTCGCGTTATTGTTAATCGTTTTTCAAAATTATTTCGGATCTGTTTTAGCGACTTTCAATCTTTTAGTAAGTGCAGCAAACGTTGCTAAGTAATATTTAACATTTAAACTTAAAGCAAAGCTTTATTGAAACTACTGCTGAATGCCTAGTCAACATTATTTTATCTCTAACTACAAAAAAAGGCAATCTAATTAATTTCATTTTTAGAACCATAAGTTTTAAATAGACTTAATAACATTTGAGCTAAGTATAAAAACCTTGAACTATAATGTGTGAGCTCATAGGTTACATTTCTTTTAAATAATAAGATAAGAACACGACGTACAATAACGTGCAATAGAAGTGTGATAGATAACCTTGTGGAAATGAACAGTTGCCATACTCTCGGTTGGATGTCTAACAAAAAATTATAACAAAAACGCTACGGCGAGTCCGGTCGGTCTCTTATAATAATAATGATCACAAGCTCCGCCCTTAGTTAATTTTATATTTTTTTCAGCTAAGAATAAAACTTTACGTCCAGTTTTTCGGCCAATAAAAGCATATCGATTTCATAATTATCGCCAAACAAAAAACCAACAAAGTTGATTTTTTCCAACAAGTCAGTTGCTGATTTTTTGACAACTTAATTGTTCTGCGCTCCTTTTTTTGCTATTGATTAATTCCCGGACTCATTAGGTAAGGTATCATCAGCAATTATATCCTGCAACTGTATTTTTTTCAGTATTGAATAACCGTGATAACAGATATCCTGTTAATTACGTTAACAATCATACGACAATTAAGAATCGCAATGATACCTGTAATCGTTTCCTTATATTGCAAAGCACATACGTATAAACAGTTTATTTCCTCATATTTGATTGGAAATGAGAGCTCAGTAGCGTCTGAGGTTATCACGTCCTCCGCTAAAGTGTCGGCGTAGAGTATGAACTCTCGAGAAAGACTCGCACGAACACAGCGGATGACTAAAAATACATTGTTACGTGTTGACATTGAAATGTTAATGCACTCTGAGCTCGCCACATTTCATGGATACAACATGGCCTTAATATCATAAACATATTTTTATTTTATTGATTGTTTTGACTGTTATAGTTACAACCTATATAATATATCATGTGTGTATGTATTTATAATGCGATAATACGAAAAAATCATAAATGTGTAGTCTCGTGTCGTTGATCTCGACCGTGTTTTTCGTATTATCTACGTCACTGGTGTGTGCAGTGGATTTATTATGAACGTACTATAGATTATTTTGTTTAATATTGGTGAGCATAGTTCATGAAATGCTTACATTCAAAGTGATGTTTTTATTTATTTCATAGCCGATTACATTACTACTGGATATTCTAGAGTCCGTCTGTGTAGTAAGGAAATTTGCCTTCGTGACTTGTTTAATATATTGCTCAATACGTTTAGTTTAGTATTCACCGGGTCACGAAGATTGTCTATTTTAATATTTTAACTTGTTTTTGTACTGAGTTGTTAACATCAGCTAGGCTTTTAATTATTTATCAATAAATGAATTCTCATTTGTTTTGTGATTGTGGCTTAAAAATAATTCGGTACTTTTCATTTACTTATTTTTATTTTTATTATCTATAATTTTTATTTTCATTAAAATTAGATTTTAAAATATTATTCTCATGACGTTTTTATTGCGCAAGGTTCTGTTAGCCAGATTTCTAGGACCTTATGTTACGTCAGTTATTTTATTAGAGAAAATATGAAGTTTTTAATTTACCTTTCCTACTTCCTGAATAGGACGACAAAAAAAAATAGTAAAAGTTATCATGACTAATATTTTTCGCCGGTTACGACACGGAAAAAATTAAAAATAAATTAACTTTGACTTTTCTGCTTCCTGAATTGCTTGAAAAAAATCGCAATTATTCTTGTGTATAGTATACTACGTATATTTTTGATCATCAGCGTTTTATCTTGGATTAAACGCAGTAAACTTTTTTAGATAGGTAATTTTGTATGTTTAGATAAAAATCAATATTGTGTCGAGAAAAATATAATTCATCAAGTTTTCCTTTATGTAGGTATTTTAATTAAGTTTCAAAAATAACTATTAAAAATGGTTATTGTACCTAGATATTTTTACCAGACTTGAAATAGCAAAGCCAAAACGGCAGAAATTACGATCACTTCAAAAAATTATAATTTTTCATTAAAGCAAGGTTCTAATTTAGATTATATTTTTAAAATTTTTGAAATAATCATGCTTTAAACTAGATTCTAGTGATTCGTATTTTATAATCAAAAATCTAAGCACGCATTTTTTCTTTACGTGGTAGTGATTTGATAATTATCACCCATTCAAATATTTCAGAGTAAATGGCAAAATTTTTGGCAAAAGTTTTAAAATATTTTAGATGCAGTTTAAAACCACGTGGGATTTTTATGAGGTTGCCCTGTGGATTGCATGTTAGTGCATCATTATTTCTCGTTAGTATCCAGTTTAGTGAGCGAATTGAATTTCAGTGTCTTGTTAATGGCCGTGTTGGCCAATGAATGTTTATTACGATTATCTTCAAGATAATAGGGGACAAACCCATTTCAACCAACACACCGAAATTACAAATTGTTTAAGTTAAATGGGTCGTTAGAAGGACTAACATGTTCACACACCGACTCGGCAGAAATTTAATTAGTTTGCTCCGCACTGCCTTCTACTTTAAGGGCATTTTATTTTACAAAATTTTTATTTTAGTTTTTTTTTGTAAAATTTGTAAAATTTTAGTTTGATATTTTTTTTCCGTTGCTCATTTTTGTTAAGAAAGATATGATCATAAAAATATTTTGGTTAGAATTAATTACTTGAAATATATAAATACTTAGGTACCTACTTAATTTTATTTTCAGTTTTACACAATATTTCTGATCTTACAATATTACAGTGTATACCTCGTTATAATATAACTACGTAACGTGGGTTTCTCGTGTATTGACTGTTTATCGGGCGATAAAAATATTGCGTGTTATTTTTTATTTACGGCGTTTCTGTTAATTTTGCGCGTTGTTATTTTGAGTTTCGTAAATATTTTTGTTATTGACTCCTAGATAATCTGATTGCGACGTTTTGATAAAAATGAGCCTATCCTGTTTACAACTATATTTTGAAACGTAAATGGGCAAATTATTTTGCATTGAAAAATGTTATTTGTTTTTCCTTTTTAAAAAAATAAATATGTTTTGTAAAGATTTTGTAATTAATCTCTATTAATTTATAAATTAATTTTTTTTGACACTTTATTTATTTTTCGATCTAGATCCCTACATTTGCGTCGATCTTTCCTAAATTTTACTTTGGTACACCACTTATTATTTTAATTGTTTATTTTATTTTAATTTATTTGTTTTTATTTTTTAAATATTTTAATCACTGTTACTACACATAAAAAATATATTTAATGTTTGGACTTACCTGTGTGGCATCCGTATACGGAGTTGATGAGTTTTTATCGACGAGTTGGGACCCGAACACAGGTACTCCACTCGACGACGTTGGGGAAAGGGACCTTACATCCGACACTTGTTGGGGCACCATTTTGTTTATCCAGTAAAATACCCCAAATAAAACTTAACACAAAAAAACACAGTTCACCTATAGCACTTAAAACACTAGAATGATTTGTTTGAGTTCAAACAAAATTAATAAGTTTCCAAAAATATTTATAACAGTCCGAATGGAGCGGCAAGAAGCCTCTGTCTGTTCCCGTACCGCAGCCTCTCGGCGGACGAAACTCCTGAGACCTCCCAATACCTGGACACTATCCTAAAAGCTTTCTCTTCTAGAACGAGATATCTGCTACTATCTTCGTCTCCGGCGAGCAGTCCAAAAGTCATAATTTTAGCGGTGTCCCGACCGCAGTTCAGTTAGCACTGCGGGGCGATCGTGTCATAATCAATCGGGAGCGATGTGTTGTGTTGGTATAATTCGATGCGGCTACGTTCGCACTCCGCGGTGACAGCGAACCTACTGACTGAGCGGCAACGTGCTGTCAATATACCCGCGCGCTCAGCTGTTCGCCCTGCCCCGCGCCGCGCAAGCGCCCCGCACTCCCCCCGCGTCGCAATCGCGCATCGACGCCCGGCGGAAGCGCACGCTTCCTTTGCTCTTCTCAGACCGGTCCGACCGGTCGTAGATGCGAACTGTACTCGACTAACCTAACCGCAACCAAATAAGGTGGTTGATCAAAAAATGTTGCATGATCAACACTTATTTTGGTGTTTCAGATATTAACATACAGAGGTTTTCAAATGTCACCAGTTACTTTATCAAATTAATCTTTGCTTGTATTGTGATCATGATTACAATAATATGATTTATTGTTATTGCTATAAAGATCTTGATTAGCGCTAATAATTGCAATTGAACATTAATTTAAAATTAGATACACTGTAATTTGCAGATGCACAGTAAAGAATAAAAACTGTAATCAATTTTTTTCAGTACCTAAGTTACTATTATTATCTTTTACTTCGATTGTGTCGCTAATGGCGCTGACTCAGTTACACATTTTCATTTTACACAATCATAGTACCTAGGTATTATACAAAAAAGAGATATAATTCTTACAAGTGTCTTAGAATTAGGTCTCTTTTATTAAATACCTAGGTAGGTACCTACTACGTTGTGTAGTTCTGGGGTCATCCATATGAGGGCTTACCCGGGGTTCCCAACCGTGGGCATTAAGTAGGAAACGTGTGGTATTAAGTCGGAACAAGTTCGGCATATTATGATTTTACTCACGTTAAATAAAACTAAGTATGTTGTGTAGTGACTACACTATTTAAGTTGGTTGGTTGAGGAGATCTGTGCGTTATGATATGATTCATTCAATAATAGTATGGGGGTGATAAAATGATAACTAATGATTAGTAAGCAAGTAAATATTATAATTATCTTAGTTTTTAGTGCTATTTTAAAATTTTAATGAAGTATCATTTAGAAAACAATTAGTACACTTAATTAAGTAATTTATCATATTACCAACAATTTTTTCTACCAGTATTATATAACCCATTTAAACTGCTTTACCCAGAATAATCTCCTGGTTAATTATAATTAGAATTATTAGTGTAAAATTCGTTTAGGCGAGGCCGCAGTGGTAGCCGTAGGTCTGTTGGAAGTCCTGGGGTATCCTTCTGAGGGCTTACCAGGGGCTCCCAACCGTAGGCTGTTAGGTAGGATACGTGTGGTTTATAGTCGGTAGGAGTCCGGCATAGCATCCATGTAGGATTTTCCTCACATTAAAAAAAGTGTAAAATTCTTTACCTACACATTTTTCTATGATTTTTGTAAAGCATTTATACAAAAAGGGCTCTCTTTTGCTCCGGTACTTATTAAAATCAATTTAGCAAGACACTCGGGGAATTAAAAAACGCAGGTAGGTAAATACTTTAAATGTAATTTTTTTGCTATTATTATTTCTGTTACTCTTATCGTTAGCCCGGGGGTTTAACACAGCTGGTTGTTAGTTACATCTGCTATGTGGTTTAAAATAATTCACCCGCATAAGTACTCATAGCGACCATTATTTTTAAAACATAGATCAATTTAAAATTTTAATTTGTTAAAAGAATACAATGTCTTGAAATCTCTGCTAGATTACATATACCTAAATGCGAAAGTAATTCTGTCTGTCATACTGTCACGCCAGAACAACTGAACCAATTCTGATAAAATTTGTTACAGAGATAAAATAGAGCTTGGGTAAGGTCATGGTGCATTTTTTAACTCGGGAAATAGTTCTTGTGTGAGCACTTTTGGCCAGGGGACTTGTTTGCCAAATTAGTTTTGTTTGTTTTTCCATACCTAAGGTAAATAAATTAATTAATTAATTAGATTATTAATTAATCGAATTTATCTGTAATTATGACAATAAAATCATTAGGTAATTAATGTCAGAGAATTAGGTACTGTCACTGATAAATCCTACTTCCTACTAAGCTTGGGAAGATATTTGGATGTTTGTTACTCAATCACGCTCTAACGGCAGAATGGATCTGGCAGAAATTTGGTACAGGGTAGAGTATAATCTGGAATAACACATAGGCTACTTTTTCTCCCGGGAAAATGTTCCCACGGGAAGCGGGAACGGGAACCAAATTTCACGCGGGCGAAGCCACACGCAGCAGTTTTTTTTTTCTTTTACGTGAGGGAAAATCCTCAAAGGATGATATGCCGACTAAAAAACATCACGTACCTAACGCCCGACAGCCTATGGTTGGGAGCCCCGGGTAAGCCCTCGGGAGGATGTCCCCTGTAAGAATATTACTTACTACCTATCTATACTTACTACCTAGGTACTTATGGTTAAAGCGTAGAGGGTCAAAAGCCAAAAGTCTGTTTATAGAAGATATTTTACTGCCTCGGTGGCATTCTGTAGTGTAACCGCCTGCCGAGCTGAGATCCTGGGTTTGATTCCCGGGTCGGTCCAAATATTTGTGTCATCCACAAATGCTTGTTTCGGAGTTTAGGTGTTTGCTATGTATAATATGTATGTATGTACCTATTTAGAAATATAGAAGTATGTCTATCATTCGTCTAGATCCCATATCACAGGCTAATATTAACTTAATTTGTACTAGATGACGTTTGTGTGAGATTGTCCATATTATATACTTATTTATTCTATATTATTATTACGATTTTATGTGTAGGCCATTACATAATCGATACTGAAGCATGATTGCTTCAGTAGAGCAGTGTTATGGTATTCTATACTATACGACTGCCATTTTGAGGTCTTGGGTTTGAACTGAAAAAATGTTTGTTTCGGATTTGGGTGTTTTTTTTGTTTTGTATGACCTTTGTGTTTAGACGTAAGTACCACATAAGTGTATTTATCAGTTGTCTTCATGCCTAAGCACAATTTTATAATAGCTTCTTTTAAACTAGCTTACGCTATGTAAACAATGTCCCATGGTTTTTTAGGGTTCCGTACCTCAAAAAGATTAATACGAGACCCTAATAAGATCACTTTGTTGTTTGTCCGTCCGACAGTGTCAAGACTCTATCTCGTGAACGCGTAGAAGTATCGAGTTGAAATTAATTCCATATTGTATTTAGGTAGTATACCGTCATAATACCAGAAATCATAATGCCTTTACTTAAAATGCCTGAGCCCAAAATACCCGAAATCGAAATATCAATATTCAAAATGCAAATATTTATAATATAAATAATTTAAAATGCCTTACGGTCGAATAACCGAAACCCAAAAAATAAATGTATCAAATACCTTATCCTAAAATGTTCAAACACAAAATACCTTTTTTTTAACATGATTTAAATCCTACATGGATGCTATATATCTGTGAATGGTTAACACCCCGACTCAGAGTATCCCGACTTGGATAGGTTAGGTTTGAAGACTAAGGCGGGAGCGAAGCGAAGCGGAGCTCCCGCCTTAGCCTTCGTGGTTATTTTTTTTTTATTTTTCGTTAGCCCACTGTAGTACTTTTGTAACTCTGAATCAAAGTGTTTTAACATGAGGTAAATCCTACATGGATACTATGCCGGACTCCTACCGACTAAAAACCACACGTATCCTACATAACAGCCTACAGTTGGGAGCCCCGGGTAAGCCCTCAGAAGGATACCCAAGGACCAACAGACCTACGGCTACAACTGCGGCTTCACTTAGGTGGTGGGGGGGGGAGGGGGGGTGTATATAAGTTAAGGTCAAA
This sequence comes from Miltochrista miniata, assembly GCA_933228765.1. NCBI lineage: Eukaryota > Metazoa > Arthropoda > Insecta > Lepidoptera > Erebidae > Miltochrista > Miltochrista miniata. The sequence continues at coordinate 1,998,001 of OW121765.1, read as the reverse complement.
TAACAAAACGTGTGAGTGGCAATAAATCTTTATTTCTTAAATCATTCATTTATTAACTATGCGCTATATAATGAACTGGTATAGCATAATATATACCTAATAATACCCAGTAGGTTATATCGATAAACTGGGTAGGTTATGGTTTTTTTTTATATTCACATTGTATTCTATTTTCGGTATTTTAAATTAAGGATATTTGAAAATTTGTATTTTGAATTCTGATATAATAATTATTTGTATTTTAAGTTCAGACATTTTAAGGTAAGGTTAACTGAAATAAGGTATTTTGAATGTTAAGGTATTTTGAATTCGGGTATTTTGGTCTAAGGCATTTTAAGTAAAGGCATTTTGATTTCTGGTATTTTAATATATAACCATTTAGGTCTATGTGCAGATTTCCAAGTTTCTATGGTTTGACAGAGGAATGATCCTTTGAACCCCTTAGTTCTGACGAAGATTCTCTCCACTGCGTAGGCTGGGACCTCTGCCCGACACGTATTATTTGGAATCGAAATGGAGAGAGTGGAATTAGTTTCAAGAGCGCTTCAGAACTCTAGCCGTGACAGGCATAGACGCTATGGTTTTTCGCTGCGCCAACTGCTCAATGCTTTCCGAGACCTCAACGCGTCTAGAATTGTAACACATAGTTATATTACATTACATATGGTCACGCTTTTATCCCCGAAGAGGTAGGCAGAGGCATATCATAAGCCCACATTTCACCTTTTTAGAATTTGTCCCAAGTAATAGGTGGTAAGCCGTATTGCCGTGTTAAGATGGACAGGCGCAGGTTTTGACTGCCTATCAGCTTATCCTACTAATATTATAAATGTGAAAGTTTGTTAAGATGTTTGAATGTTTGTTACTCAATCACGCTCTAACGGCTGAACGTATTGGGCTGAAATTTGGTACTGATTATAGTCTGATGTATGATATAGGTTATAGTCTGGAATAACACATAGGCTACTTTTCATACCGGGAATATGTTCCCACGGGAAGCGGGAACGGGTAATGACTTTCACGCGGGCGAAGCTGCGAGATTCATCTAGTGTTTCAAATATTAACCATTGCGCAATAACAAAGTAAATAATCCTCAGAATTATAAGCAAATGCGTGTTTAATATTTTTCCTTCTAATTCTTTGTTTTTAATATAACGCCTGCGATCCCAAATTAGAGTGTAATTTAATTTAAATTAATTGCTTTTTTATGATAACGAACATCCTTAGCTAAGTCCATCTCTGAGCGTAATGAAAAATTATTGTAAGAATCTCTTTAGGCAATTTTCAAAGTTTTAATTCGAGCTTTCAGCCCAAGGATTTATGATTGTATTATTCTGTTTCTGAGTTACCCCGATGCAGTTTTTTTAATTATTTCTTTCTTCTTTTTTTGTGTTTTATGATGAATTGGTTAATCTTAACTAGAACCTGCGTCTCTGGTGGGTTGAGGGGGAAGTAAAAATAAACGGGTTGGTAAGTCACATTAATCAGATCTCTTCTTTAGATCGCTTTTGAAATCTCTTGAATCAGACTCAGATGTTGATTTTAAATTTTGCCTTTTTTTCTTGATAGTAAAGCTACAGTTTAGTCTTAGTCTTAGTACCTACACATGTAAAAAGAGAGCTTAGCATAATCTACGTACTAAACCGAAAACATCATGCTTTGAAGATAGGTTTTAGGTTTTTTAACTGTGGGTACTGGACCCAAAGAAAGTCGTTAACCAGACATTCTGGACGAGGCCGCAGTGGTGGCCGTAGGTCTGTTGAGAGTCCCGGGACATCCTTCCGAGGGCTTACCCGGGGCTCCCAACCACAGGCTGTTGGGCGTTACGTGAGGTTTTTTTAGTCGGTAAGAGTCCGGCATAACATCCTTTGAGGATTTTCCCTCACGTAAAAAAAAACCAGACATTTGTTTCTTCACAAATAAGAATGGCGCCACATTAGCATCAAAATATTTATAAAATGATAGTGGATAAGTGTAACACAATGTTTAGATCTGTTTATACTTACTATAGATTTAGAATTGCTTGCTAGTTTTTAAATGCACATGCCCTTTATGTATACTTGACATCTAGGTGTACGATTTAAAGTGTTTTGTCTTTATCAAAATATATTTTATAGCATAATTGCCTATATAAGGAAGCTTGTTATTAGCAACATATTTACCATAGTTAAGTATCTATATAAGTATTAGTCTGTAAGCCCTCTTCAACAATAAAAAAACAGTAAACGTAGGTAGGTACCTATATTTCGTTGACTTATAGCTATCATTTTTCTAAAGGGTATAATAATTTACTTACAAAAGTCGTAATAAAGAAATGAAAAAGTCAGTCTGGATAATCAATAGAACAGCAACCGTAATCTCGACTTCTATCACATAACATAAACAAAACTAACTAGATCTGCCCAAGTTAATCTCTGAGAGGGAGTTATGTGTGTCGCCCAAACTTGTAAACGTATCAATCACTGTAGAGAGGGGGATACGCAAGTTTTGGATCAACTAATATTTGGGCTTCGGGCTTAAATCGACTGAAACAAATGAAAACTTGGGCCTGATTCAAGAGGAGGTGTAGTTTCTCTATTCGTCATAGTATTTCTTACTTAATTTATTGTCGGCTATAAAATATACTATAAGTCCAGGGGTATCCTTCCGAGGGCTTACCCGGGGCTCCCAACCGTAGGCTGTTAGGCAGGATAAGTGTGGTTTTGAGTCGATAGGATTCCGGCATAGCATCCATGTAGGATTTTTATCACAATAAAAAGCAAAATTAAGGCTTAAAACAAGTATAAATATATGAAAACTTATTATCTATATATATAAAAATCAATGCCACTTTTCGTTGTAATTTTATAACTCAAGAACGGGCTCACCTATCCAAACCAAATGTTTAAGCTTTGTTCGGACTATTTGGTAGATCGTTTATGTGAAGTTTGCACAAAATCGGTCGAGTGGTTCTTCATTTATCACGCAAACGAAGTTGCGCGGGTCAGCTAGTATACTCATAAAAATAACAGTAAATTTATTAAAAATAGTGATATCCATAACCTAAACTTAAGAAATAAGAATAAATTGGCTGTACCTAGATTTAGGCTTAATAAAATAAGCAATTCTTTTGCGAGCAATTGTATTCGAATGTACAATACATTGCCGACAGCCGTAACAGGTTTGTCAGTTAATAAATTTAAAAAACTAATTAAACTTAAATTGTGCCAGAAAGCTTATTATAGCATTAAAGACTTTCTAGAAGACAAGGCTGCCTGGCAGTGACACGAATTGCTCCTTTCTACATTTAAAAAAAACTGTATTAGATACTAAGATGAATTAAGAGGGACCGGCACCGGACTGAGTTTCTTGGGGTGTTCTTCTCAGTCTGTAGCATTTCCGAACCCCCGGTAGAGTCACAAAAATTTTGACAAACCTAAATTTTTTTTTTCAAATTTCAAAGGGAATAAATTTTATTTTATTTTATTTTTATTTTGTATAAATTGCTCACAGTTGTTTTACTTATAGTTTAAGTGGAAATTGAAGTTGCAAATGGCTTTTGCAGGATTACCAAGCTCTTTGTCGGGGTATAACATCAATAAAACGTTTGGAAATACTGCAATTTGACAGTTTTTGAAAATTTTACCAGTTTACAAAAAATTGTTTAGCTGTATGTCTTTTTTTCATTTCCAATTCAGCATAAAAGTGTTCAATCTGACTACTATGGAGAAGCAGTGGTCCCTTCAGGCACAGGGGCTATCATGGACAACTTTTTGACTAATTTATGCCAGCCCACAGTGTCTTATAATCGCTCAGTAGCGGTCACTCTCTTCTTTTTATGTTTTATGATGGATAATAGCCAAACTAAGCAGATAGTTAAACTCCAAAATGTTTATCACCCATAGTTTTAGAAAAATTTAGGAAATCGAGAAAAGTCCATAGAAACCATAGAAACCCTTCATCTCCTTTGTTATTCGTATTATTTTCGTTGTTTCATTTTTCCATGATTAAGTTATAGTCTTGGCATCGATTTATAAAAAAAAAATGAACGAATGTTGTCTAGTTTAGCGAGAATATTTTTTTTTGTAAATATTTTATTTATTTTTTTCTAGGGGCATCCCTTGACGGTCGCATTTTTTTAGATGCCGAATTGATAATTGTGAATAGTACTATTACCACAAAAAAAATTAGACGCTACAAGCCCAGGACAGCTGGGATATTCAGCTCTAAAGTTTTGAGTTAGGGTTGTCACTCAAATCTATGGTATAGTTCAGCTGTGGTCCTTAAATTTTTTATGTGTTATGATTATGAATCAAAACAGCCTGTTCTTTTGTATTAATTATATCTTTACGTATATGAAGAGTAAACTACATTTAACTGAAATAATAATAACAATCCTAAATTTCAATTAAATAAAACGTTTATCAAAAGAAACTAAGTAGTAACGATTTTAATGGTGTATAACCGCAATGGTGTATAATGCGAAACTATTTTAGAGAGAATTTTTATAAAAAAAAATTAACGAATGTTGTCTATTTTAGCGAAAATATTTTTTTTTGTAATTATTTAATTTATTTTTTTCTAGGGGCATCCCTTGACGGTCGCATTTTTTTTAGATGCCGAATTGTTAATTGTGGATAGTACTACTACCAAAAAAAAAATTAGACGCTACAAGCCCAGGATAGCTCTGAAATTCAATTTTAAAGTTTTGAGGGGTAAGGGTTGTCACTCATTTCTATGGTATAGTTCAGTTTGCCATATCGCAAGAAGATAAGTGTAATATCAATGAATAAATTTGGATTTCTTTTTGATTCCTAACAAATAAAAATATAAAGACCACAACTGAACAATACCATTGACTTGAGATACAACACTAACTCAAATCTTAAAAACTGAATATTGCAGCTGTCCTGTGCTTGTAGCGCGTAATTTTTTTTGTGGTAGTACTCATCAGCGCAATTAACAAAAACCATTTTTAAAAAATGCGGCCGTCAAGGAATTCCTATGAAAAAAAAAGATATAATTTTAAAAATCTCGCTAAAATAAACAAGTAAGTACACTTTTCATATTAATTGTTACCTACAATATCACTAACCCATTCCAAAACTTTCAAGCCAAAATTTCATTTCATTTCAATTATATCTCAATTGCATCATCATTCTAAATATTATAAATTTCAGACATCAAAATTTTTTGTGACAACCCTATTTCCATAGAAAATTATAAAAAACTTAGAAACGTATTATCTCAGCTGTCCTGTATTGAAAAAAATTAAAAATTTATGAGTAGGAAGCTACATAACTGGACATTAGTTAGATAGTGAAAAAAAATGCGACCGTTCACTAGAAAAGTTTTTATATTTATTTTTCTAAAATTTGAAAATGAATTTTTATTTCGTATGCTAGGGCAGGTGCAGACTTGTAATTTCTACACATCATTACGAATATATTTTTCCATTCATTGCTAATTTTAACCACCATAAATTTTGATTATTTCGAGCAAAATCTGTAAAAATGTTTTTGTCAAAGTTCAATGACCTTTTAAGAAAAGCTTCATAATTTCAAAACTAATTTTTTTTTCAATTGTTGTTGTGTCATATTATGCTGTATTACGTTTATATCTATCGTTATTGGCCATAAAAGAAGAGTGACCGCTACTGAGCGATTATAAAACACTGTGCAGCCCAGTGCATCCCCTCGTGTTGTAAGGTCGCAGAGTTTCGTGGGGCATTCTGAAGTCTCCAGAATCGAGCCCGTTGCAGGCTGCGATTGTTGGGTCACACAATTTAAGGGGAGTGGTTGACAAAATTTGCGAAAAAGAGGTGCAGATAAAGACGTTGTTCTCGGTATTAGTATACGAAAAATGAGAGCCAAAAGTAGATTTGAAATCTACAAGATGTGTTCCAGAAAATGGTTTCATCAGAAATTGTGTATTTATTATAAATAACTAGTAAAACATCACTGAACTAGCCCACAATGTTTTAGAAGAAGCCGTTTTATGACATGTATTTATTAATGAATGATAATAAAATTTATATCAAAGACTAAAGAAAACATAGACGTCTAACATGGTTTTCTTCAATTTTAAATTAGTATAAGTTTTAACTAATTATACCTAATAATGTATTCAAAGAATACATCACATTGCTTGCTTCCCCGCGCTCGCCCGAAAATCTAGTGCGGGGGGAGTCGTGTTGCTAGACGGACGTGTGTCGCTCTGGTCTGCAAAATATTCTCGTAAAATGTTATATTTTCATTCATGTACAGAGTAATGCGTGTAACAGAGCCAGAGCCCGAGTTACACAATGCATACTGCATTACATGAGAATATAATGCATTTCAACTTATTTGTCGTATTGATTTATTAAATTACTTCGAAAGGTTGTCATGCTTATATTGTAAGCGGTACTTAATCATTTCAATATAATTAAATGAAGAAATATTTGTGGACATTTGCACACAACTTAAGCTATTATAACCTTGTGCTAAGGGATATAGACAACTGATGAAAATACTTATATTATAGTTATTATTAACACACTGCTTTTTTGAGACACTGCTCTCAACCTAAGCTGAAAGAATTGACTCTTTTAGCTTAGTACGTCTTGTGGGTCGCCACAAGTAGGCACCATCTGCCGGCAAATTGGTTAAGGTATAAAAGTGAACAAAGTGAGTGCCCGCCGAGTTTCTTGCTAGTCTATATCTTTACATAATAATAAAACTGTTGAGGGCCGAGAGTCTGAATATGGAAGCTATTTAAAAAAAAAAAGAACGCGTTCTCTAATCGATACCTACTTAAGCCAAAATGAAATTTAAAATTTTCATGTCCGTCTGTATTACGAATACGTATCACGCCGAAACTACTGATTTGAATGAAAATTGATCCGAGGAAGTTCAGGAGTTAGAGACATCTCAACTTCTCTAAACCTAGAATTCAAGAGTTCCTTTGAATGTGAGGGTAAATCTAAACCTGCGTGTTGCTTTACTATTTTTTTCATTCAAATCGATTCTGTAGTTTCTACGTGATACTTATTTGAGATACAGACAGACAGACAGACATGAAAATATTAAATTGCATTTTCGGATTCAGTATCGATTAGAGAACATCCTTCAATAAAAATTTTCAACAGACTCTCGACCCTCAACAGTTTTATTATAAGTATAGATAATTCAGGCCGCGCCGAGGGCGTGGACTGAATTGTTTTAGAATCTATTCTAAAATTTTCCACGGGGCTTAATCATTAAGCTCTTAACTATTAGAGCTTAATGATTAAGCCCCGTTTTATTATTATGTTTTATTATTATTGAAGGATGTTCTCTAATCGATACTGAAGCCGAAAATGCAATTTAAAATTTTCATGTACGTCTGTCTGTCTGTATCCCGAATAAGTATCACGTAGAAACTACAGAATCGATTTGAATGAAACTTGGAACAATTAAAACTTATAATCCGAGGAAGGTTCCTGGATACTTTGATTCCGATATTCAGCGAGCTTCCTTTGGGAGAGGGGATGAAAGACAATATGGTTTTTTAGTTGTAATTTCACAATGCGTGGTCCGATTCCAATTTTTTTTTAGTGTTATAACGGTAGTACTTTAAGGATTGCTTCACAAGTTTCAGTGCTGAGGGTTTTGTAGTTCAGGAATTAGAGATATCTCAACTTTCTCAAAACCTATAATTCAAGGGTTCCTTGGAATGTGACGGTAAATCTAAACAGGCGTGTTGGCTGAATCATAAAAGAGCTTAATGATAAAGGCTGTTGTAAAATAATTCAGTCCGCGCCGAAGGCGGGGACTTAATTGTTTTAGAATAAACTTAATCTTTAAGCTCTTTTATGATAAAGCAAACAGGGCCGTTTCACACGCTGCTTGATGAGTCTGATGAAGAAGTGCCTCTCCTTTTGCAAACCTTATGTGACGTAAACGAAGTTGCGAGGGTCAGCTAGTTTTACAATATGCTTAATCTTAAAATTCGTTTATGATTAAGCAAACAGGGCAGTTTCACCCGCCGGTTGATGAGACTGATGAAGAAATACATCATGTTTCATACACCTTAAGCGTCGTAAACGAAGTTGTGAGGGTCAGCTAGTTACATACATACATATGGTCACACCTTTATCTCCGAAGAGGTAGGCAGAGGCATATTATTATGTCCCCACGTTTCACCTTTATAGAATTTGTCTCACGTAATAGGTGGTGAGCCGTATTGCCGTGTTGAGATAGACAGGCGCAGGTTGTGACTGCCTGCTGTTGAAATTGTTCAAGCTGCCAAAAAGGCCTTCAACTTGGCTTAACGATTGCCATTTTACGGGCAACCAGGACTAACGGCTTAACGTGCCTTCCGAAGCACGGAAACGCTTAAATAACTGTCACAAAGTGGTCACATGGATGGTCACCTATCCAAGGACTGGCCATAGTGAAAGTTGCTTACTACAGTGATCGTTTACAGAACACCAAGTCCGCAATGCCACGAGCGCTTCTTATTTATACATATCTAGCTGACCCTCGCAACTGCGTTTACGACGCTTACGTACGTACATATTTTTGTTGGTTTGTCATAATAAAATGAAATGAAATTTTGTTTCTTAAAAGGAATAAAAATTTCAAGCGAGTGGAAAACCCCTTATGTCTGTATATAAACGTTTGTTTTTTAATTTACTTTTAGCCTCTCGCTATAAAATAGATTGCAGGGGGGCTTATGGCGAGACTTTGTCTGTAGTTTGTGACTCTGTTGCATTAAACTACGTCACTAAGTCATCTGTTCAAAGTTTGAACTAAAACAAAAATGACAACATCAATCGGATTGAACTTTCACAATAAATGTTTAAGATAGGGGTAGTCGGGTGAGACTTTCTTGTTTATTTGGTGAAGCCAGGAACGCATTTCCGCTACTATTTTCTTCTTCTTCCGTGGTTCTTTTACTCTGATGTCTCTGTAGTTGCGCTACTCTATGTTGGCGAGTCATATCGCCCATATGCTCAAGGTCGTTAGCCCTGGGTGTGGCCTTAAACTCTACGCCTTACCTGTGACTCAATTTCAATTGACTGCCTTGGTGGCGCAGTCGGTGGTGATATCGCCTGCTGCGCTTGAGGTCCTGGGTTCGATTCCCGGGTCGGTACATATATTTGGGTTATCCAAAAAAGTTTGTTTCGGGGTTTGGGTTTTCTATCTATACTTATAATAAATCTGTAGAAGTGAAAATTTCTGTACATTCAAAATATCAAAAAAATAAATAGCAGGGGGTGTTATTAGACCGACACCGAACCCAAAATTGTGATTAAAAAATTTTTTGTCTGTCTGTTTGTTCAGGCATCACGCAAAAACTACCGGTTCGATTACGATGAAACTTGGAAAAGTATATAGAATTCAAACCAAACTTAATTTTGCGGTTCGATCCTTAGACCCAAAGTTATTATCAATTATTGCTTAAACGGTTAATGGTACGATGATGAAACTAAGCATGAGCGTTGTTTGTTACAATTTGAAAAAAGCAATTTTAATTTTTTTTCAAATTCCACCTCCAAAGGTATAAAAAAGGAGGGTAAAGTTTGTATGGGACAACGTGATTCCTTGTCCGATCTACTTAAAATTTGGCGTATAGCATTATTAACATAATTGATGGAAGACGTGTTTCGTATTTTATTGAAATTTATACCATAACGAGCTAAAAAGGGAATGTAAATTTTTTGGGGCTGATTTTCTCCGGAGTACTCCTTAAATACTCTTATTTTATACTTAAATTACTTTTAATTTTGACACATAATTTGTGAAAGTTCAATACAATTGACGTTTTCATTTATGTTTTATTTCAAACTTCAAACAGATGATTTTACTACATAGCAATAAAGTTAAATAAAAAGCGCTATTTTGGTATAATATTAACCAAATATGATTTATGGAAGTATTATTGCTAATTTATTCAAATTTTGTGTGACAAAAATACATTGGTGAAAAGAAGAAGAAAATTCTAAGATGGCTATCCAGAAAAAAAACCACGGTTCAGGTAGTATCCACTGGTCAATAAAATAACACCGCATGTTACCATCTACGCTCAATCCTTACGACAAAAATTGTCAGCAGCCCTAAGCGACTGGTCATGGAAGGCATGAACTTCATTCTACATATAGTGCCGACTACATTCTGTCAGGAAACAGACTCACTAAGTCTTTGTAAAATACGGGAATGGCCTCTACGTAGACTACATTCGACAGGACTGAAAAGAGTCATTACAATGAACATGAACGCTCAACTGATGAAATTTACATTGTTATTACGTTACCATGTCTTGGTTGGACCATCTGTTTTAGGAGGACAAAGCCTACAGTAGTTCGGTTTGTCCAAACGTCGTAGGCTTGGACTACCTGAAGAAGGAACTAAGTTACGATGTCAATTGCTTAGAAGAGAAGTTGTGTCAAGTAGTAGTTTAGCCATTGAATTAAGAAATGTATTTAATAAATAAATTTACTTAGCTCATATTATTATTATGCATTATATATATACACTCATTTGCAAAAAAAACGGGCGGTTTTGATTTTTATTCATCTTTAAAAAGATACAATACCAAAAAGGTTTCAATCGTTTGTACACGTGGCCGGTTTTAAAAATGCCGTGGTATTTAAAAAAGTACGTTCTAAATTCAAATTTTCATTTGATGCTCATTTTTACAGAAAACCCCTTTTTATCCTCCATTTTTGGCGCGAAGTTCCAGAAGTTAACATCGACTTTCACAACTTTTATTAAATTTTTATCGATTCATTTCATATCCTTTACTGTCTAAGCTTTATTTATTGCTGTTTGGCTGTACCTATCAAAAATGGTAGATAAAGTGGTAAAAGCTACCAAAATTATCGCGCTGCTTGTAGAGGGTTGCAGCGAATGTTTCGTGGCTAGGAGGCTAAATGTTAGTCGCTCGACGGTCCAAAGGACCTGGCAGCGATATCAGGAGACTGGTTCCGTCGAGAGAAGGCCTGGTTCTGGAAGAAAACCATGTACCCAACCACGGGATGATCGTTTTCTTGTGAGTCGCGCATTGAGAAATCGCAAATCTTCGTATGTGGATCTTAAGAACAACCTCCAAGAAGTAAGAATTGTGCATATTAGTCTATGGACGGTCAGGAGGAGGCTTCTCGCTGCCAATATACGCAGTCACCGCCCGGCCCGCGGCTCCAAATTACTCCGTGAGCATAGAGTTCACAGGCTTAGGTTCGCTAGAAATTGTAAATCATGGACTCAAGAAGATTGGAATAGGGTTTTGTTCTCTGATGAAGCCAGGATATCTCTGTTCGGTGAAGATCGACGTCGGCGAGTGCTAAGAAGACAAGGAGTTTGCTTTGCAGATGCATGTTTCGAAGAAATCACACCTTATGGTGGGGGCTCTGTTATGTTTTGGGCAGGAATAAATTCAATGGAACATACAGAGTTAGTCTTCATTGAAAACGGCTTACTGACTGGGCATCGATACATAACGGAAGTTCTAATTCCTCATGCACAACCCGCATTGGCCGCTCTAGGTCAAGACTCGATTTTTATGGACGACAATGCTCGCGCCCACCGATCCCGCGATGTTAATGCGTATGTGCAAGAGATCGGCATTCGTCGTTTGGATTGGCCAGCTCGAAGTCCCGACCTCAATCCCATAGAACATATCTGGGACGTTCTATAACGATGTGTGAGATCAGTACACCCGGCTCCGCAGACCATCAGAGAGCTGAAGAATGTGATTACTGCGGAGTGGGAACGTATTCCGCAAGCAAGTATCCGGGATATACTCGCTAGCATGCCCAGACGAATTCAAGCTGTGATTTTAGCTAGAGGGGGTCGCACTCGATACTAAACATTTATCTGCTTTTACTTTATTCAAGAAAAACAAACAAAAAATCTTTTTTATTTTTACTTCATGAGCATATGCACTACTAGCGAACATACACTACTAGCGAGGTTTAGCATTATTTCCCATAAATTGTAATAAAATTTTATGAAATACTGATGAAAACGATTATTTTCTTATTAATTTACCAAATTGTGAGGATAAAACTACCTATAATTATCAAACAAAGCAATATTAACATTTGAAATGGTTCATTGCTTAGGTGCCCGTTTTTTTTGCAAATGAGTGTATTTAATATATAAAATAAATGAAATGATTTAATATATAAAATTTGGTGCCTACATAGATATGTTATTGTCTAGGAACAAAATTTTGGCGAAGCTGCGGGCATCAGCTAGTGTATAATATGTATCTAATTTGAATTATATAAGTATCCCATAGCTCAAGCTAATATAAGCTTAATTTGGGCTAGATGATGTGCGAGATAGTTCCACAAATTGGGTTTTAGTGTGTGGGTATACCAATTTTTGGCAGCTCCAAATATCCACCCTGCTAATCTATATAAGGTTTTTTTGTATCTGTGGAAATCGTACGTAGATGCTATGCCGGACTACCACATGATGCCCTACAAATGTCTAAGACCGAGAGCCCAGGATAAGCTCTCGGAAGGATGTCCCAGGGCTCTCGGTAGTCTATATAAGGGTTACCTGGATCTTTTGCCAGTGCATATAGTTGCTACAAACGTTAGTCACCAAACAGTCTAACCTGATTCTATCATATTTCATTAGGGTACACATTAGAAATGCTATCACATTAATTTCCGCACACGACCTGACCGTGACTCACTGTGTCAAGGTTTGTGACATCACTCGTGTCATATTGACGTGACGTATTGCTGTGTAATTGAAAAATGGTGATTCACAGTCAATATTATGTTATTGATTGAGATTTAATTGTAAAATTTATGGTTTTGCTGAGTAGGAAGAGTGATAACGTTGCGTTTGTTTCTAAATGACTAAGATTGCAGCTGTAATGATATCATCACTAGGGTGTAAGCCATTCCCACCCGAGTTCCGCAGTCGGCGCCCTGGGCGCCGCCGACGTGTCTTCGCCGAGGACTATCGGCCTCCATGACCGGGGGTCTGAGGACGGTGAGAGGGCCGCTCACCGTCCTTACAGAAGCAGGCCCATGACGGCAGCGTGACGTGAGCACTCACGCACGCCCCCCCTTAGAAGCGGGGTCACACCCGAAACCCCCCATAGACGCGGGATTGCACCCGAACCACCCCCTGGGCGAGGCCGCATTGGCGGCCGTAGGTCTGTTGGGAGTCACGGGACATCCTTCCTGAGGGCTTACCCGGGGCTCTCAACCATAGGCTGTTGGGCGTTACGTGAGGTTTTTCAGTCGGTTAGAGTCCGGCATAGCATCCTACGAGGATTTTCCCTCACGTTAAAAAAAAAAAGGGTGTAAGCCATAATGTAATAAATGATTGCAATTAAATAAAACAAAATAAATATTTAAGCAAATGTTCACACAACACCATCTGATCCAAAAAAGCAAGGAATAACCTGCTTGTGGTCAGACCATGGATATTAATACTTAGATACTTTTAAATACAGACTCTTGAGCCAAACATTTATGGATCACACAAATTTTTGCCTCCGGTGGGAATCGAACCCACGACGCACGTCATGATCCGCAGTCACACATTTCGACCTTGAGACCAACGAGGCAGTCCTAAGCTTACATTCAAAGCTTTCAGAGGTGTCTGTATAGGGCGAAACATGATACTTTCGATCCTAGATGAAATCCGATCAATCATTTACATTTTTTAACTATATTTAAATGCAATCAGGTCTGAACCAAATCCGCTTAAACCAAAATAAAATCACAGTAAAAATGAAATATCCTGACTGCCTCAGCATTTATTTTAAAGAGAGCCTTTTCGTTCTAACCTAATTCAGATCACGGTACCGCTGTCAGTGCAAATCGAATAGAGGAAGCGCCTAAGGCATATCATAATAAAATATGCAGCATGCGGATGACAGTATTAAAGATGTGTACCTACTGTACAGGGTTATTGGAGAATTTGTGCAGAAAAACAAAAATCAAACCATCTTACTAATATTATAAATACGAAAGTTTGTGAGTGTGGATGTTTGTTACTCTTTCACGCTCAAACCGCTGAACGGATCGGGCTGAAATTTGGTACAGAGATACATTATAGTCTGGAATAACACATAGGCTACCTTTTATCCCGGGAATAACTTCCCGCGGGAACAAATTTTACGCGGGCGAAGCTGCGGGCATCAGCTAGTTATAGAATAGATTGTTCCCGTATTAGACGATGCTGTGAATTTTTTTTAGTCTTGTTAAGTAATAGATAGTACAAAAATTATATTTTTTTCTGGCTATTTTAATCAGCTGCGAAGATATGAAATTATTTTATAATGACAATTTTAAATTTCGATAGGTACCTACTGAATTTGTGAATCTAAAATTGCAGAATTGATAATAGAGTTGTTAAATTGAATCATAGAATAAAGAAAGAAGTAGCCTTAGTATATTTTTAAGCCTTCTCTGTGAGCAAAAAAGATAGGAAAATAAACAAAGTCAATGGAGAAACTGGATACAGAATCATTTGCTTCATTTTAAGCTGTCCGTAGAAGACTATTCACCTTAGCTTTAAGACTCTTAATTCTTCGCGCAAGGCTATCGGCCTCCATGACCAGGGGCCTGAGGATGGTAAGGGAGCTGCTCACCATCCTTACAGAAGAAGACGTCAGCGTTAAGTGAAAAATTCACGCAATCCATACGCCCCAGGAGGCGGGAAAACACCCGAACAACCCCACAAAGACACGGAATAGCACCCGAACCCCCTAGGTGAGGCCGCAGTGATAGCCAAGGTCTGTTGGGAATCCTGAGGATATCCTTCCGAGGGATTACCCGGGGCTCCCAACCGTAGGCAGTAGGTAGGAAACGTTGTTTTTAATCGGTAAGAGTCCGGAATAGCATTCATGAAGAATTTTCCAGACGTAAAAGAAGCTCTTTAACTTTTGAAGTACAGCAGGCATTGTGTCCTCGTAATAACAACTTTGGGATGAAATTTGATGAAGAGAAAATATGACATCATTGTTTGTTTATACGAAATGATCCAAAGTGTAAACCATGTGCGATCGTTTGTCGCTAAATAATCAATATTGGCGTGAATCATTATTTACGTCCCCGCGGTGTTAGTGCGTTGAGTGAACTTTGTATAGCCACTTCCGATACTGATGATGAGTATTTTTATCCACTGCAAAAAGGAGTTATTCTTAATCCAAGTGCACATTCATTACAGTTTTTTTTCACGTAATAATTTCGATTACTTTTGAATTCAATAAAGTACCGGAAAACGCAGTGTGGGTAGGTCTTCCGCAAAGTGAACAGATTACCTTATAAATGTTGCGGCCCAAGACCAAACGTTGTGTCGTTCCTTAGGGAAGGACTAAGCCCAGCAGTGGACGTGAGATGAAGATGATGTTAAAAGTTATAATTATCCCCATTGAATTTTCCCCGAGAGCTTTTTTATACCCCTAAGGTGACTGAGAAGCCTACGGCCCACCAGTTGAACTAATGGTCACCGTGGCATATGTAAGTTTGCAACACCAGAAACGCTACACTCGCGCTGCCGACCCTGCACCAAAGACACACTGCACAAACCTTCTAAGATCCCTATTGCAGAACCTCATACTGTAGACGTTTGGAAGAAAAACAGAGATGTGTAGTGTGTGTACTTATGTGTATACTTACATTTCTTGTGAACAAATTTAGACCTAGTGAGTCTTATACTTGACTGCCACTTTCGCGGTAAACGTTTTGTAATTTGTTTCAGATTTTACAGATGAAAGATTTATGTTATTCTACAATGTATTGAAAATTCATATGAACAGGTGTTATTGGGTAAAATCATCTATCCTAGAATAATACCAGAGAAGAGGAGGGGTAGGAATTTAATACATACCCTCGATCAGTCAATTCTACCGCATAATAGTCAGGGTTACCCCAATTTATTGTAACGGAGGACTGATAAATTGAACTGCTCAAGAAAATGGATACAGATCTCCATTTCCAAATTGGTAGTACCAAATAATAATATTCCGCTTGTCAACGTGATATTATTTTACCACCATTGAAATAATATTACTACGTATTTATCTCAATGGTTACCATGTGTTTCGTTTTCACCACAAGGCAACCTCGGTACTATTTGGCAGTAAAAAGTAATTAATTTGCTTCTAAACATAAGTACCTAACTCTTGAATTTCTGATCTAGTTTCTTACTTTTAACGGTTCCGTACCCAAGGGATAAAAACGGGACCCAATTCATGAGTCTTCGCCGTTTGTTTGTCTGACTGTCTGACTGTCACAAGACTGTTTCTTAGGAACTGTGATAGCTAGAGATCTGAAATTTATACAGATGATGTATTTTTATTGCCGCTATAACATCAAATTCTTAAATAAAAAAGGGGGATTAAGGGGGGCTCCCATAAAACAAACGTGATTTTTTGGTACGGAACCCTCTGTGCGCGGATCCGACTCGCACTTGGCCGATTTTTCTTAAATTCCTTAAAAAACCTATACTGAATTCGACATGAATACCAACTTCTGAACATTTCGAGATCATGTGTGTACAAATCAGATAATAACTAAGCCGAAAAGGCACTTGAACACAAATGACCCTATTTAAGTTTAAAATCAGCGCGCTCTATCATCACGCTACAGAGAACTTCCTAATATTAGAGGAACGTGGAAGTATTCGAAATTTTACACTGTAATCTTTTGGATGGATCTAACGTCTAAGCTATTAGTACCTGAGCTGAAGATGTGACACGAAAAATGCATAAAAAAGTTGGGAAAAAAGTACGGAATTATAACAGGTACCTAGGTATATACTTATTTTTATTACAGTACAATTTTTTTTTAATTGCACAAAGAGGGATGGGCGCTGATAGTCGGAATACAGGCATTGCCTAGTTCGATTACAGAGGCTCTTATTACGTTTTTCTAAAAACATAAATTGTAGCCTTATCAAATAGCTGTAAAACTTATACTGTGTAATTTGTAATTATGAAATGAATTATTAATGAAATTAAAAAAAAACCTTTCTAAGTACTGCAAGCCCTGACTCAGTGTTCTATAAACACTTAGTGCAGTAAGCTACTTTACTTAAAACTGGCTTTCGGATAGGTGACCACTTTGTGACAATTCATTAGCTACGCTTTTCCGTGCATCAGATTTCATGTAAAGCCGTTAGTCTAATTGTTTGTAATCTTAGAAATAAAATAAAATTGCAAATTAAGTAATCACCGTCACCAAATGTCACTTTTATTCATTGAGTGATATACATATAAGCAGATCAGACATTACAGTCGAGAAATTTTATTATTTGAACCTATTGACCAGCGATCTCGAGATCTCTTCATCTTACTAAATATTATAAATGCGAAAGTTTGTGAGTGTGGATGTGTAGATGTGTGGATGTGTACATGTATGGATGTTTGTTACTCTTTCACGCTCGAACGGCTTAACGGATCTGGCTGAAATTTGGTACAGGGATACATTGTAGTCTGAAATAACACATAGGTTTCTTTTTATCCCGGGAATAAGTTCCAACGGGAAGCGGGAACAAATTTTACGTGAGCGAAGCTGCGGGCATCAGCTAGTTGTCTATAAAACAAGTTGTGTACGGGTTCTCGTAAAATATAGAGACCCATCTCTATAGAGTCAGTTTTCTGATTATATCAATTGCATCAACATAGGTATCTAATTTATCCCTTTTCGAGTTAAGATAACATTAGGGGTTTCTTTTTTTGAAGCAAGATAGTAGAAATTTAAGTCTATTTATACAGAAATACTATGTGTGAAAGATTTTAAATTTTATCGAGTTAATAGACGTATTAATTTTACTTTTACTAGGTAAGTGTGTTGCTATCACAAGTGAAAATATTATCTAGCAGCTCCCTACCACTTCAAGGAACCTTACCCTGCTCTTTTCGAGGGCACGGCCTTAAAATGGAGACTTTATCCAGCTGAGGATCATATACTTTCATTCCACAAACGAAAATGAACCTTGAGCTTTGCTGCTTTAGGGCTTAAATTTAAATATACTTGCGTCCTTCGCAGAAAATGCAACGTGCAACAAGCTATACAATATTCGTTTATCTTTCTAGTGTTTGTTGTGATCTTACTCGGGTACCGGTCTTCTATCCCTTTCTTTCGTAAGGGTTTATATTGTTGTCCCTTTCTATTACGACCAAACTGGTTTGGACACGTTCGCAGTACGTTCGAAAGAATTGTGGTGATAAGCGACACTGGTTGCTTTATCTGGCCTATTTTGTCACCGGCTGGACACGAGCGGGTTTTATTTTAGCCTATTTTTGTGCCCTTGTTCATTTGCAATCACTCGTCCTGCGCCATTTGTGAGGATTTCAGCTGTAAATAGATTCATTTAGATATTAAGCTGTAGACTTTAGTATGCTTAAATATAAGGGAACGTTTTATAGGCTGTTTACTGTTTACGGGAATAAAAATTTCTAATTAAACTTTTTAAATATAAACCTCATGTTTCAAACTATTACATGATATTTTCAATATAATAATATTGCTCATATAATACTTACTGAATTAGTAAGTACTCAATGAGACATTTATAGAACACCAGATCAAACGCCAGAAATGGAGCTGGATTGGGCACACGCACCGAAGGGACCGAGACCACATACCAAGGCAAGCCCTAGAATGGAACCCCCAAGGAAAGCGCAAACGTGGCCGACCGAAACAGACATGGCGACGGAGTGTCATTGCAGAGGCTGAAGTTACTGGAAAGACATTGAGCGACACAAACCGCGAAGCTCAGGACTGACAGGAATGGCAATGCACTGTGGACGCCCTCTGCCCCATCTAGGGGCCATAGGACCTTAAGTCCAGTCAAGTAAAAGTCAATAGGCTTATTGGTGAACTTATGACGAAAACTCTAAAAGTCGTCAATTTACAATTGATTCCTATCTAAATACTAAAGGACTTACAAAGTTTGTTTATTTAGTTAAGACGCTTATCCATCTATCTCCATTTCGTTATCTTAAGGATACAACCTTTTGTTCTGTGAAGTAATTACCAAATAACCTTGACAGAAGGTAACAAAATGCAGGCGTCCATTGTGCTTTTACAGGTTTACGGAAACGTTAACGAGGGCTGCGATAAGCCCTTTTCAATTAATGCTATTCTCTTCTTTCCTATGCATGGACATTAAAGTTAAAAATAACTAAGGTATTCTTTTAGATGCCTCTAAAGGCTGATCGTTAAAAGTTTTGTTACATGCATGATATTCCCTGCAAACTTTTTCATGGCGTCGCACGGTGGTCCAGGCGCCGAACAAGCGCGGTCATAAATACCTTACTTTATTAAATTTGTTAAATGGGACTTTTTCTGAGGGTAAATAATTAAAAAAATACTTCATGAATGTACATTAGTGCTTTATTTACATAATTTAATACATAATATACAGTAAACTGTACAACATGTACTGTTTAACAAAAAAAAATAATACACAATATTTGAGATTTATTCTCCCTCGTTCGTAAATATATCTGAATATGATATTAACGCCGTTCATGAAGGGCGTTAAGAATATTATATTTAACGATAACCATCGTTAAATATAATATTCTTTTTTATATAAAAGACAAGAAAACTAAAACTACAATTTATTTACAAACGTAGCCACAACTAAGCTAAATCATTACAACAACAAACCTAATTTCAATATAAACTAAATTCTTTATAAATGTAAAACCTGCCTCGCTCTTTTTCGCTCTTTCGCTTTGGAAATTTCCCCGTAAGAAGTTACGGGGAAATTTCCGAAGACCAGTAATGAATGGGTTTGAGCTGAGTAAAAGCCTGTTAAGTTAGTCGTATTCGTAAAATAAAAATACTCGTGACATTTTTCTCGTGTTAGATTCTGCTGGCTCTTCGGATGATTCCCCAATAGATAATAAAGCATACTGTGCTACTTCAGTACCATCGATGAGGACTTAGTGAACGGAAGCTCGGAGATTATACCACGGATATTCTTGAATTAAAAGTAGAGCGGTTTCCAAAGAATCTTCATTAAATTTATTTGAATTTATATTCAGTGTTGCTAGAATTGATTAGTGAATTCACAGCAGAGTCATCTACTTGTGATAATTCTGCCAAACTTCTACGTTTCGAGCGCTTAGACAAATTTCAAAAATCTTTCCTGGAATGTCCGCGTTCGGAAGATGGCCCGGGCTGGTTCGCGTTTTCTTGAATGCACTTCTCATTACCTCTTACTAATTTGAAACATTCATTTTCATTTAAACCAATCTGAGTAAATTTGCCAAAATTTTGATTTACTTCTAGAGACAACTTTCCAAAATCTATCAAGACTTAAACATAAATTGAGTATTTTAATATCTTAGTTCCTAATTTCTACATTTTTGGCCTCTTCCAGTAAAGCTAGAATAGTTACCAACACGTGTTGATGTTTTTGAGGAATAGTTCTAGCCATGGCAGACCAAATCTCAAAAAAATGCATCCTTGAGAAAGAACATTTAATCAAAGTTCCTGAAAATAAAAAGATTAATAATTAACATGTGTTTCGTAAACCAGCCTACGCAGACGTAGAGCCTATATAGCAACTAAAGATGCAAAAGGGCGCAGAAAAACCTTTTATATTTTCCAAATTGACACTTCAATCTTTAATATAAGATATGTGAGAGTATTCGATTATGGTTGAAATTTTTTGTACGACTATGTGAAGTCAACTATAACATACAAATTTAGTAGAAATACTGTGTGGCGTAGCACGTAAAAATACGCCATAATAAGTAAAACAAAACTTAAAAATATAGCTAATTAGTAATAACATACCTTGATCTTGGAAATCCATTTCACAAACCCCCCTCAAAAATAATGCAGTTCTGAAAATTCAGTCACAAATACAGCAGTGCTAATGAGTTACTGATAAGGCGAGCGCAACGTAATGATGTTTTCACTTCAGAGAGGTCGAGAAATAATTGATAATTAGGAAAAATGGGTGACATATTTGTATTTTAAGGTAGCTTGTCCATCGGTAAAACATTATACATAATTAAATTGGCGTAATGGATGATGGAATTTTAGCATTAATGACCTATTGGCGGAACCACCGTGCGTCGGTCCATCTATCGCATCTGTGATTGAATGCGAAAGGAGCAGCAGTGCTATTCTCTAAGAAAACAGCCTTGCGTACAGCGCTGCCACAGCGGCGAGTTATTCGGTTATATATTACAATACCAGAAATCAAAATGCTCTTAACTTAAAATGCATTAGCCCAACATACCCGAAATCGAAATACCAATATTCAAAAGGCAAATATTAAAAAAAAAAATACTTACTTGGCCTTTTGAATATTGGTATTTCGATTTCGGGTATTTTAGACTAATGCATTTTAAGTAAAGGTATTCTGATTTCTGGGTTTGTAATATATAACCGAATAACTCGCCGCTGTGGCAGCGCTGTACGCAAGGCTGCTGTACTCGACTGCCGTAGACTGATTTGATTGACTGGCATAAAAGGTACACCTTTATCCCCAAAAGAATAAAAGTATCATGTACGCCACGTTTTACCATTCGTATTTTGTCTCAAGTAATTGTGGTGAGCCGTCATTGCCGTGTTGAAATGGAAAGGTGTATGTATATTTATTGCTGATGAAATTTTAAACCCTTCGAGTTGGTTTAACGACAGTCACGTTCCTGACAACCGGGACCAACAGGCTAACATACCTTCCGAAGACGATGACAGTGCTTTTATTTTAGACCATAAGATCCTGTTCAGATCTCATAAAATTTTATGAAACGATTCAACATATCCGCAATATTTCAAAGGATGCATTTCAAATTTACACGTAAGTATTTTATATACGAGTACATGTTAAATGGTGTATGTTATAGTTAGTTTGTGCAACAAAATTTCAATATACAGAAAAACAAGAGTTTAAACTAATCACATTTATCTACGAAAGTAGAAATTGAATCAACATTACATACAAAAGCAAGTGTTTATTAGGATCATTCAATATAGAAAGATTCCTCTGACTGCTTCAGTGGCGTTATTATTAGTGTGATTTACAAATGTTTATATGTACTACATGTACATATACGTAACACGTTCTTTTTAGCGTCAATATCATCCATATTAAACAGTTCATAGGTCTTGACATATATTTTAACCCAAATAATTGACTCTTCTTCTACTTGACTCTTAACAAATCTAGGTATAGAGTAATGCAAATTCAGTTATCTTTATAATTGTGTATTCTCCTAGTTACTGTTTTTGGGAGTTGAAGAACGAATTTGAGTGAAAATACTTTTGCTCTGTGTGAGAATAAGCACGATTTCCATCAACTATAATAACTTACAAGTTGAAAGATCAAAGTTTATTGATTATAAGAAAAAGTTTTTGCAAATGTGCAGTATGCAAATGGGCTATGTATACAAGTAAGTCAAAGTTCATTAAAACCGCATGTTACTAGAATAACATACTGTGGATCTTTTAATAGCTCAGATAAATCATCTGGTTCAAAGTGCATCGAGATAGTTGTGTTAGTTATTGGACTAGAAAATGCAATATAGGTAACCAATAGTAGATACCTTTAGTAAATTCTGGATATTCATTTAAAATAGGTAATAGTTAGCTCGAATATAAAAAATCCTACAATAATATTATATATGTGAAAGTTTGTGAAGATGTTTGGATGTTTGTTACTCAATCACGCTTTAACAGCTGAACAGATTGGGCTGAAATTTGGTACAGAGAAAGCTTATAGTCTGGAATAACACGTAGGCTACTTTTTATCCCGGGAATATGTTCCCACGGGAACCAAGAATGGGTACCGAATTCGAGAACCATCTTGTTAAAAATAACTTTTGTCTTTTGTCCATGGCGCTGGCGTCCCAATGCGCATTAATTTTTTGAGGATTTGAAAAAGCACCTTGTAGAGTCGACTGGTGACCGCAACGTGGTGGTCGGCTGGCAGGATGAAAGGATTATTCGGAATAAAGGTATTCTATGTGTGTTTGAGTTTCACAACTATTTCTACAACTTATTTCAGCCTTTTCGTATTATCTATCTTTGGAGATTAGTTTAATTATTTTGAGTTAAGCAATGAACACTGTATTTACATAGTGCGTACTACACTTATTTGCCTGCCACCTCCCACTCAATGGAAAGGCATTATACAGACGAGTCCTTGGCCTATAGTAGATGACCATGCCATAAAACTATGGCTTATTTTGTTTACATGTTATCTCAGGGGTTTTGAAATACAGTACCAATGTTTAGTTTTACTATAATGGTATTATTTGGGCGCTTTATAGCGAGGTCCAGAACGGCTTATAATGTTTTGATAGCAAATAAACTTCAAAGTTAAGTGTATGTATGTTGATTACTGGTTTATTAAGTGGATTTTTACTGTTTTGAGAATCGTAATATGGATAATAAAGTAGTTTTAATGGTGCAGTAGATTATATAACAGTTCTTCTTCCTCAAAAAAATAAAATGTGAAATGGTTCCTTTACTTGTGTTTTCAGCGGTTTTGAAATTTAAATACGGCTCTCCACCTATAACGTAAAACAGAAATCTAAAAAAAAGTGATAAGTATGTGGGCATATAATATGCCTCTACCTTCCCCTCTGGGGATAAAAGGCGTGATCATATGAAATTTAAATTCTATCATTTAGCTATTTTAAATAAGCAGATAAAAGCCTAACATCTAATATTATGTTACTAGTTGAGTTTCAAGCATGATAGGCAGATCCTATAAGGTCTCCCTTTATGACCTATCACTTCCAGATGAGAGTTGGGTCGATTTCCTACTCATTACCTACTAACATTTTGTGTTTGCGGGACCTAGAATCCTTCTCCCGTTAGCTATAGTCTCACTAACTATAATCTGGACAGTTTCCTGTGTACCTAAGATTACTAGTTTAGGACTTCCGACATCAATACTGAGTTCTAACCTACAGATAAGCGCTTGTATTGCCTAAATGCATTTAAATATAATACGCTCGTGGTTTTTTCGGCAGAACATAATATTTCTATGTTCTACTTTTTTTCCACTTGAGGAAAATCCTACATGAATGCTATGCCAGACTCCTACCGACTAAAAACCACACGTATCCTACCTTACTGTGGTTTTAAATATAACTCTATCAAAAATATAAAAAAAGAACTTCTATGATCTACTTACTAGCCCTATTTTTTATGACACGAACTCAAGAATTTCTGAAATGGGACTATTTTCACCCAAATTCTTGCACTCAGAATGTACAGCAAAAGTTAAAACCTGAAAACTCCATATTGAACTTTAAAGTTTTATAGACTTGTTCAAATACCAGCAGCCTACTTTGCCAAAATTTACTTAATTACCTAGCTGAAATGGTGGTGAAATGAAACCAGAAGATATAAACTGTTTTGTAAACAAGGACACCAAGGGAAAGAAGCACCTCTTTCAATTTATCAACTCTGACCAAATCCTGAGTCCAGACCTGTTCCTCTAACTATAACAGTAAAATCTCACTCTGATTAACCATCATTTATGCCCAGTTGAATAAGTCCGATTTCCAGTGATGACATTCTACTTCTTGCATTTCAGCTGCAACAGTGACCTTCTTTGGATATCAACATGACTCTCCATCAGGCCGCTGGCGATGTTAAGCTATTCACCATTCCTATTGTCAAACATCCGTAAATTTTTACATGATTTTCATTCCTAATCCGAACGTTTCGTTCCTAGAAACGCGATAAATTCAGATTTTTTTCTTCTTTAAATCGCAGATCTATCGGATCAGGAATCATGTTGGATGGAGGCTTTTCGTCGAAATCCTTTTGAATGCTTGTGAATAGAGAAACTTCTAAAGCGAAATAAATTATCACTGTCCTGTCAATACGAGTTGATTTTACTCCACCAGAGGCACTATCAGAATATAATTTTTGTATGTCAATTAATGAAACTGGGTTGCAGCTGTCCTAATTAATCGTCCTATTTCTGTCCCAACACTACTATCAGTAGAACATACCTAATCTTGTGCACATATTAACAGAGCCCCGTTGTGTTATCGTACGCAAATATATTGATAGTTTGATGTAGGGAATTGTAGTTCATAAATGCAGTTCGGATTGTAGAAATATGGGGGACACTTTAGATTGTGAATATAATCGACTTCTGAAAGATTTCTGTAAAATTCTTTAGTTATCTTTCAAGTGTTCCGAAACACCGTCAATATTTTTAGTTGCTAAGCCAAGAAGACCTACAAATGTACGAAGCTTACGAAGTCAGAACGCAGTAGCTCCCAACATGGCCAAATATAATATTTTGATTTATCCACCTAACACCATATACTAGCCACAAAATATAAGTGCCAGGTCCCGAATGCAGTATGTTTGAAAGTAACTGAGTAGACGTTAAGGTTAAGAAGAGAAATCTTCTCGCAATAGATTTGGTCTTAAAACCTGGGTATATTTAAGTCAAGGTTTAATCAATCAATTCAGCCTATGGAAGTCCACTGCTGGATGTTGAGGCAAACGGCCCTGTGAATTTCACATCCAGACCCAGCTTGCGACCTTTTCTGGGTCGTCGGTCCAGTGGCGCGTGGACTTCCTACCCCACTAATTCAAGGCTACCAAACAATTCCTACAAATTTCATTATTAAAATAATAGGTATACTTAGTCCCAGACAATATTTATAGTCATTCTGAAGTTTACAATGCGGCAATGCACATTTTTTACATGGGAAAGACATGAGCAACGATCCACATCGCGAACTTCAGCTAGGCCATAAAGATTGGCGGTGACGAGAAAAGTATCACTTTGAATAGTGAGAATTACATCATGTAAATAAAGCATTCGGTGCGTAGTGCCATAGTTAGTGCCAATAAAGTTTATTGGTATAATTAAAGTTGACAAAAAAACTGAAACAATAGACATTATTTTATATGATTTACTATTAACAGTACATAATTTCCTCCATCAATGCCAGATCACGTTGAAATTATCATCTATTCACGCAACTGACTTACTTAGTGAGACGATAATAATAATAATTGTTGTACTAAAAACGCACTAAAATGAAATATAACATCAAAATTGTCACTGTAAAATAAACCTTACCGTTTTGTCAAAAGATTGGTTTTGAGCAAAAGTTTATGGTATCAACATGGATTAATATGCGTGTGAAGATCGTTATTTGATTTGTTAGTTAAGCTCCTGTTAATAACGGAGTAGTAATTGAACAAGTATGGATGTTAGCTTCGTTGAACTTGATTTTACGTAGTTCAGACTGTAATTTATACCGTGGAATAGCAGACTAGTGGCCCTTGAAGAAAATGACCCTACGACATGACTCAGTGTGCATACGACTTTTTTTTTACGTGTCGAAATCCTACATGGATGCTATGCTAAACTCCTACTGACTTAAACCACCCGATGTCCGACCATTGTCTACACGGCTTCACGGGCAAGTCCTCGGAAGGAAGTCCCAGGGTTCCCGACAGACTTTGGCGACAACTTCAGGCTCGCCTTAAGGGTTCGGGTGCTATCCAGCGTCTGGGGGTTGGTTCGGGTGTCCCGCTACTTTGGGAAAGGGGAGGCAACAATGAGGTGCTGAAGACACAAGATTACACGGTCTTTATCTAATTGCTAGGCTTCAGTTCAATTGGATTGATCCTTTTATAGGAACGACCTCATCTAACTCTCTTACGAGTGACTTAGCTATATCTGCCCTCACAGTATTCTAAAACGTATCTAACTTTATATATGAGATAGTATAATACTAGTTTTGTTCATTGGTCAATAACTTTATGAGTATAAGTACTGTATGCAGTATATCTCCTACGCTTTAGCACCCAATGAAATTCACAGGTTTTGAGGTCACAGGTTAACTGTTCACGATACGGTTTTCAAGGAAAGGTGACGTGATCTTGTGGTTAGAAACGACTTTGGTTTATTTGCTCTTAAAACTTTCCTGTATATTCCTTTACTAGCTGTTCGTTATCTCGTAAAATCATAACCCTCCTTTTGCGCAGTCGGTTAAAAACTAGCCTATGTCCTTCCCTTGGACTCAAACTATCTTTGTACTAAATTTCATCAAAATCGGTTCCGCGGTTTAGGCGTAAAAACATTTTTGTGTATTTTGTGTTTGATTGTTTCGTGAATGGTTAGAAAACACAACGTAGGGCACCGTATGATACATAAGGATTTCCACACGTCAAAAATAAAAATGATTTCGATTACCGCAATGTATTATTAAAACTTCCTAGTGATTGGTTGCTGACTTACAATTACAAAACACTTATTATTACACTACTGCCACGGCACGCTCTACACACGTGCCTCCGCAACAGCCTTCCCAAAATAAAATGTGTCAGCAATACAAATCACTAACATTGGCATTATAAAAACAATTAATTTGATACTCATATTACTTGTAACAGTAGCCTGCTATGATTTGAGGTTATTGTAGTACATATAAGTATATAGAACTTAGTATTCTTTGTGTAAGAGGAAACTTGTAGATTTTGTTCAGTGTTAGTCATCGGTAATCAGGTAAGTTTGATGGCAATTTCTAACTGATGACAATGAAGTGCTTACATTTCGTTTATAGAGAGCACGTATAATTAATGAGTCTAATGAGTATAGGTCAAATGAGTAATCGATAGGATTTCTTTTCGGTTGTATGTGTGAGGCGAGGGTTACTCGGGGGCGTGAATACGAGTAATAGCCTTTGGGGTTTGTTTTCGAGAACGATTTTCAGCCTTCTTTTCGTTAATATGCTTATAGAAACTATTGGGAGTCCTGGGACATTCTTCCAAGGGCTTACCCGGGGCTCCTTCCTCCGGGGCGTTCTCTTACGACAGCCTCGGGATGTATTGGGGTGGCGACATTTTGTACTCTTACCCGTAGCAACAAGGGGTCCCGTCGCCACGCGGGGCAGAGAGAGGGTTCCAGAGCATGTATGACTATATTAAGTTTTTCAAGTTATCAACAAATTTTGAGACAGCCTCTGTGGCGCAGTCGGTAGTGATACCGCCTGCGGCGCTGGAGGTCGTGGGTTCGATTCCCACCGGAGACAAATATTTGTGTGACCCATAAATGTTTGTCTCAAGAGTCTGGGTGTTTCTATGTATAATATGTATGTATTTAAAAGTATATAAGTATTAATATGCGTGGTCTGATACCCATAACACAAGCAGGTTATTCCTAGCTTACTTTGGGATCAAATAGCGTTGTGTGAGATGTCCGTGAATATTTATATTAAAAAAAAAAAACTGATCATTGTATTGTATTCAACCTAAATGGGACCTTATCAATATAACCAATGACTACTTCTCACGTATTGAGTGTTTACAATATATCGGACGAGATTGATGCAGGAGCTTTTTTGTTCCGAAATATGTAAGGTACTCCTGACTACGGCCGAAAGTTCCGGTTGGTTTAGCTGGAACTCCCGAAGGATGTTCCACAAATCCCCGACAGCCTTTGACTACCACTGCGAGCTTGATGCTGACGCTCATACAACTACGATGGTCGCAGCTAACGATTGTTGTCAAAGGCCAGATTCAATCAAGCAGGTCCGAAGTTTCTGTTGTTCAAAGCAACTCATTTCCATTGGGAGAAAGAGATAGAGAGGGAGAGAAAGTTACTCAGAATTTCCTCGAATGGGACAAAAAATGTGCAAATAAAATTCATGATACTTTAAAACAAACATTCAAAAACCCCCCCTACATGTGCGTTTTCATAGAAATAAGACAATGGTCATAAACTGATTACATTAACATCTGATTAAACAATATATATACACCTCCATATATGGACATCAAACTCTGTGGTTGAGGGCATACCATAAGCATGTTACATGTAGTTGTATGAATTTGCACATTTTGAGAACTTTACGATGGTTTACAGTGTTATAAAATACTAGTGGACGTCACGGGGTTTCACCCGCGTAGCTCCCCTTCCCGTGGGAATACGGAAATAAAATATAGCCTATGTTCACCGGGGATAGTGTAGATACCCAAGAGTTAAAGAATTTTTCAAATTGGTGTAGAAGTTTTGGAGCCTATTCGTGCAAAGAAACAAACATACAATAAAATCTTTCCTCTTTATAATAATGGTATAGATTTTAAGTAATGTTTGTTACTCGGCAATATTTAAGAAAAAATGGATTGTGTTAACTCGTTTAAAGTTCCTGTTATTTTAATTTTTTTGAACATATAAAATACAAAATAAAATAAACAAAGAAAAAACAGAAACCACAGTACCTATGAATTTTAACGCACATTGAATTGAGATCAATTAAAAAAAACTTATTTAGTTTTCCATACGTCTGTCATGACGTAATACTCGTATTTTAAAAACTTCATTAAAATTGATCGAAGACTTACTCCTTTATTATTCAAAGATTATTTAAAAAGTAGAGGTTTCATTGAGTCGCAAAATATTCAATTACTTACACCAAAAGTTTTGCTCAATTTTTTCAAGTCTATATTCTAACTAACAGACTCGGATTTAAAATAAATTATCATATTAACAGAATTTTAATTAAAGACTCAGCGTTTTAGTAAGGCAACTTTTGGGTATGAATTGTGCCCTTCGAGTTATAGCAATTTTTGAAGATGGTCTACCAAATATACATAATGAATTGCACTAAAATATACGCCTTATAATCTAGCTTTCTTGATTAAATTCTATAAATATTATTTATGAGACATTAAGTCTGTCATATATTTGTTGCAGACTATGAAAATCCCACAATATAATGTAATATTTCGCTGAATTAAGTAATGCTTTTCTATTTATTCATGAAGGTCATCTGTTGGTCAGATGAGGTCGTCAAATGATAATTTTATCTTCAATGTCGATTTTTTCCTTTTAAATTTACATGTTCGCTCTGTTTCTTACACATTTTATTTTTTAGTAACCGATGCCCGCGGTTCTGCCCGTGTAGAATCGGTTATCGCAACCAATTTCTTTTGGTCGCGATTAAAGATTGCTATGTCACTAAATATTCCCATTTAATCATTCTTTAATTACAGCTTTAGACATTTTGCCAAAATCCTGAAAATTTTAATGTTACATGAAAATGCATATCTTTCCAATGACTTATTATTTAAATAATGTAAGTACTGATACTAGTTACCAGTAAATCGTTATCTTTTAAACATACTTTGCATACCATTGAGACAACTAATTGTTATCACATCATCAAGAAGCACGGCAGAGCCACCGCCAAATCGAGTACACGAATGTAATCTTAAATCTTAAGCGAAGTAAGCAAAGCGCGTACCCGTATGGCACAGCGATAAAATAGATATGCATTTCTTGCTGGATTTGATATTGTTTGCTGAAGCATAAATATTATTATTGGTCCAAGTTCTAGCTAATTTTGAGTGCTAGTGATATAAGCAAGAAAAACTAACTTTGGGCCTGATGTTTAGAAGGAGAACATAATTTATAACAATCAAGATAAATTTAAAACTTCTTTTTTCGAATTTAAAGCATATTAAAACAGGTAATTATCGAAATTTGGACTATCCCAAGGCTCAGGTTATAGATTTTTAACTTCCAATTTTACACCAAGTTTTGTGTAAAAACAAAATTGAAAAGTTGATGAAGAAAAAATAAAATTAGATGAAGACTTGGCCGAAACTTTTATAGAGCAATTTGTTACTTTTTTTTTTTTTTTTTTTTTTTTTTTTATACCACTAAGGTGGCAGACAAGCACACGGCCCACCAGAAGAACCGGTGGTCACCGCAGCCTATGAACGTTTGCAACACCAGAGGCGCCACACTCGCGCTGCCGACCCTGTAAAAACCTTCTTAGACCCCTTTTGAAGAACCCCATACTGTAGGCGTTTGGGAAAACCGAGGCAGGAAGATCATTCCACAACCTAAGCGTGCGCGGAAGAAAACCCCTACCGGATCTAACCGTGCTCAAACGCTCCGGACGTAGGGTGTGCGGATGAAATCCCTGTCTATGGCGAGCGGTGCGATGATAGAAGGTAGCCGTGGGCATCATGTCAAACAATTCCTCGGAGCACATACCATTGTACAGGCGGTAGAACACGCATAAGGAGGCATAGTCTCTCCTGTCGCGAAGAGGTTCCACACCACCTGTCAGTATAGGATCGTTGACAACTCTCACAGCTCGCCTCTGCACCGAGTCAAACGGGCGAAGCTGATATTCAGGTGCCCCCGCCCAGAGGTGACAGCAGTACTCCATGTGTGGCCGCACTTGCGACTTATAGAGAAGCAGTGTTTGCGCCGCAGTAAAGTACCGCCGCGCCCTGTTGAGCACACCGAGCTTCTTGGACGCCAGCCTGGCCTTGTCCTCCAAATGACTGCGGAACTGAACGTCACTGGAGATGTCAACACCAAGGATCCCTATACTTTTAGAGATGGAAAGAGATGTGCCCTGGAATCGTGGCGCTACAGTAATTGGGGTTTTCTTAGCGGTGAAGAAACACGCCTGTGTCTTGGAGGGATTGAACTGGACAAGGTTTATCTAATGATGTTGTAATTTTATCTGAGGAATCTCGACGATAGGTGATTTGCAAATATTGGTTCTTTACGCTTTACTAGTATTATGTTTAAAAATAATTATGACTGCTTAGTGTGTGGTCTTTTTTTAATGTGAGCGAAATCCTACGGGGATGCTATGCCGGACTCCTACCGACTAAAAACCCCCCACGGATTCTACTTAACAGTCTACGGTTGGGAGCCCCGGGCAAGACTGTCGTATCATCGTATGTCGTCGTCGATGTCCCCAGGGCTCCCAACAGACCTATGGCTACCACTACAGCCTCAACTAGGGGCGAGAGTGCTATTCCGCGGCTTTGGGGGTTCCTTGGGTGTTATCCCGCCTCTTTGGGGGCGTGATTGAATCCCTCACGTCACGCTGTCGTCTAGGGCCTGCTTCTGTAGGGACGGATAGCCGCCCCTCACCGTCCTCAGGCCCCCGGTCATGGAGGCCGATAGTCTTGAGCGAAGACACGTCTACGGCGCCCCCGCTAGGGTGTGGTCTAAAAGCTGAAATATTGTTTTCTTCATGACCTATTTTTGTACCGTTGAAGTGTCTGCCACTTCATCGGTATGAAAATATCAAGGGTAGGATCTACATCGAGCTTACATTTTGCTACAACTTACTAAAGTTCGTTTGCAACAACGGAGGTGCCACTCGCACAGAACCAGTATTTAAGGATTCTAAGCTTAACGTTTCATTACCATATTTCCATTAAACTTCAAAACACATCTGCAAATGTTTCCGAGTCAACGAATAGTAATTTCGTATCCAGCTTTACAACGTATTACGACCGAAATGATTCAAATTATGATTCTGCCGAGTTAAATCACGAAGCATATTTTCCAAGAAATTAGATCACCCGCCAAAAATCCTAAGGGGTGTTCAAGTTTATGTTTTGCGTGCACGTAAATACAACTTTATAATTATAATACAAGAACTTGAAGACAAGCGAAAATATACCTTATGATATACAAAATAAGCGTCGGGTATTAAGAATAGTATGTAAGTTTAAGGTTGGGTAACAAAAACTACTGTTCATTTTTCATGTAACGTTTTTACGCTAGACGTGTTTAGTTATGCAAAAAAATAATCGAAATATAAATAAATATGTAGTGCAAAGTCGTGGTCGGCGATAGTGTTGACGTGGCATAAATTGAAGGATTTCCTCACTTACAAAATAATGTTGTTTTGGATACAGGAAAAATGTTTTGCCAAGTTACCTAAATAAATAGTACGTACCTGAATTTTGAATATTGATCACAGAAATAGTTTTGTATAATGATCATAGAAATAGGACATAAATAACTAAGACCCTTATTTATGGAATTACTTAGTTGTCTGCCTGAAGAGGATCTCTGTTTCGGGATCTAAACAAACAAAGACCACCGGAGACAAATATTTGTGTGACCCATAAATGTTTGTCTCAAGAGTCTGGGTGTTTCTATGTATAATAAGTATGTATTTAAAAGTATATAAGTATTAATATCCGTGGTCTGATACCCATAACACAAGCAGGTTATTCCTAGCTTACTTTGGGATCAGATAGCGTTGTGTGAAATGTCCGTGAATATTTATTTATATTTATTTATTTTATTTATTTTATCTGGTACACTTTTCGAGTAGACATCAGTATCAAGTACTTAGGGCTTACCCTGGGCTCCTGGTCACCGCCACTTGTAGGGCACCGTGTGGTTTTAGTCGATAGGAGTCCGGCATAGCATTCATGAGGATTTTCACACGCAAAAAAATGTATAAATACTTTGTATTGATGCCTTAGATAGTCGACCGTTCGGCTTTGATTCAGGGCTCTTGCGGATACACGCATTCCCAACTTCATATGCGCTAATTCAACATTGATTCAGTTAGGCATTATATTTATCTATTAAGGTCTTTTACGTATGTGAAAAAATTATTGACAAAGTTGAGACACGTAAATTGCGTCAAAAGAATAAGAAAATCGCACTCTGTAGATTGCGAACAAAAATATTCGTGCCCATTTACTCTTCTACTAAAAAGGCCTATTTGGTAACACAAAAACAGACAACACTTGTTTATTTTTATACATTATTGTTTACAAAAAGTATAATTACCATCATAAATAGCGCAGCTAAGACTCTAGGGTTTCCTTCAAGTTATTTACGTGCAAAGTTTCTCTGCAGAGGGAGGCGAAGCTGAATAAAACAATTGTAATGGAGGATCGTGGATATACTTAAGTATGGCATTATAAATCTATGCTCCGTGGTATACTTGGAATCCCCTTTGCACTCCCTTTAACTGTATTTTTATACTACTAACGTGGCAGTCGAGCCTACAGCCCACCTGGTGGTTGACTACTGTATAGCGTATGGATGTTTGATTGCCTGGTGTTGCAAACAGGCATAGGCTATAGAGATACAACGCGACAAACGTTTGAAATTTTTTGTGCTGCCCATAAGGCCTTCAACTAGGCTAAACGAATGTCATGTTATTGACAACATCGCCTTTACGTGCCTTCCGAAGCACGGAAACGATCGCAATAAATGTCACAAACTGGTCTCGTGGTCACATTACCAGATTTTGGTAATACTTGGTGGTCACCCATCCAAGATCCGATCACAGTGAAAGTTGCTTTCTGCAGTGATCGTTTACCGAACATCGACTCCGCGGGGCCACGAGCGCTTCACAGCATAAAATTTTAGTATTGCCACAGGGCGAAAACTCCTTCTTGAATGTGTGCGTGTGATCAATAAAATCTAAGCAAATTGTCCGCCAACGCGCACGTCAACTCTACTGACAGCTGTGGTGCGACAGGGAGTTGCCGATCTGTACGTAATACTATTATAGTATCTATGGTATTGCTTACTAGTATGGCTAGAAAAGTATTGTGGTATCAAAGTCATCTCCAAAGTAATGCTTATCTGTATCTCAACAAACTATCTAGTATTATCACTAAGCAGCTCAATTATTTAGGCATTAACCCGCCTACACCCTCGTCAGTCCGGGCTGCTCATTAATCTGGAGGGAAAAAACTTTGAATAAACAGTATCCGGATAATCCTGCTAGGCACAGCGTGAGAATTAAGGGAATGGCGAACAAAACGATACTTATCTAGCTACACTTCCGGTCAAAATACTTTTTTTTTTGGATCTTGGAGGTTTTTCGTACGCTGAATACAAAATATTAATGGCCGAAACATGTGACTGCTTCCAAAATTTTGAAATATATCATCATCTGTGCGTAAATTCATGGATCGTAATGAACATCGTTTCGTAATAAGTCGCCTCAAAATATTAAACGGATAATATAAGTACCTACTTTTGTATCGTGAAACAATTCGGCCATTTTTATAATTTGTCATCCATAAAAGCAACTGGAAGTAGGGTAGGTAGAGACAATACAAGTCGTCACCGGAACTAATTATAAGAGAATCTGTGACGAAATTAACGAATGTTTCATTAAATAGCTAACCGGGATACAATATTGGGGATAACCCGACTACGAAAACTGTGAACTCGTTTGTAACACAATTTGCCTTGAGCTGCTTTTAACTAATATTATAAATGCGAACGTTAGTTAGTGAGATATCAGGATGTTTGGATGTTTGTAACTCTTTACGCCATAACGGTTGAACTGATCTGGCTGTGATTTGGTACCATATATTTAGAAATTTTCGCTACTCTCAATTTGGTACAGTGATTGATTGTAGTCTGGAGTAACACCCAGGCTTTTTATCTTAGGAATAAGTTCTAATAAGTACTAGAAAGATGTGGCCGTGAGGTCTTATTGCCAAGTTCTGTCCAAACACTAGGTACCTTTTAAGTTGAGCATTTGGCAGTAAATGTAAATGCAGAAGTAATATTTGTATACCTATATTTCTAGTTTTAGTATAAAACTCAGAAATTATATAGCCTAAACCAGGGCTTCCTAAACTTTTAAGGTTACGGAACACCAAACAAATATGTTTTATTCTACGGAACCCTATAAAAGGTTATAGTCAACTAGCTAGACAATGCCCGCGGTTACGCCTGCTTGAAATCCTGTTACCGCTCGCGCTTACCATGGGAACGTTTTCCCGGGATAAAAAAAGCTTTTTTCATTAAGCTCGCTAAATTGACGTCGTTCGCCTGATGGAAAGTCATAGCGGCAATTAGCGATTGCGGGCCACTATCACAGTCCGTAAGACTTCTGAAAGTGGTCCTCAAAATGGCGAACCTGTGATGTGCCTCTTCACGCTCCGCTGGAAGAATCCGGGGCTGTAAGAAGAGAGAAGTACGTCTGCGAGCAGGTCGTTTTCAAACTTTTATAGATCGACAGAGGAACGATCTTTTGAATCACTCAGTTCTGGCGAAGTACTCTCCGCTGTAGAAGCGGTACATTTGGCCGACATGCGTAATTCAGGATCGAAAACAGGAGAATAGGATTAGGTTGAAGAGCTCTATTAAGAGCTAGGCTAAGCAAATAAATAGCCTATGTGTTATTCCAGATCAGAACCCCTCGTGAATCAGGGGATAAGCGTTACTTCTTCATGGAGCTAACGCAACACCCTTTGGGCACAGTAAATTTGGCTCTTTCAATTGGCTCCCTAAGATCAAATATCTTTGGACTTAACTAAAAGGCCACATTAGAAGGGAGGGCATAACGGTAGTCCGTTCGTTGAGCAGTCCGCCTGGCGCAGTACCTCCGCCCTGCAGAAGACAGAGGTATAGGAATAGTAACCTGGCTTCGTTTTGGGTTATGTTCTCCGTCGGTGACCAAGAGTCCAGACCTCACTGGGGTGGTTATGTGGCGGTGACGGTGAGACCAGAGGCTTGTCTGTCTTCATTAGCTGGTATGGGCGCGGAACATTGGTACGCCGCGGTGGTCAGGAAGACGCGGTGAAACGGTTGACCACACGGCCCCCGCAGGCTGTACGGGACCCAAACCTGAAAATTAAATAATCTCCGCCCCAGGAGGCTGAACCAGAAGCCTGTGTAAAATTCCTGATGCTGTGGTCGTGCCGGAGGAGGATACCGGAGTAGACGCGGCCACTGAATTAAAGGGGATCGGAGGCCCTTCAGTACGCCGCCGTGCTAATCTACCGCATCACACGTGCCGGCTTTCGAAGTGCAGTAGCCGCGCTTTGTCTCTTGCGCCACCGGTACCCGGGTACCCCTTAACCTTCTTAAATTCCCCTTTTCTAAACACCATGGCAAGGAAAAAGAAAAATAAGGTACACATCACAGCGGCATCGTCGTCCACAATGGACTTTTGTCACATCAGAGGCAACCTGGAGGCAACAAGCACCTGGGAAACTGCGCAGCCGACTCTATTTTCTTGATGAAGACGCAAATCTCTTGCCCGGACGATACAGCTTACTTAATGTTTCTTGGCTACAAGTCTTCAGTCTTCTTGGGCTCCCATTTTCCGCACTTAGGTCCGCCAGTGGACCCATTGTACGTGACCGTTGGCTGTCACTCCAGCCAACCCAGCTCCGACCAGAAGCGCAGGATCCTCTTCGGGTCCTCACACGCCTCCCGGAGTGTTGTGGGGCTGCCAAGTATGTCGACTCTGTATGTAACCAGGCTCTCGCACTCCAAGATTGCGTGAGCTATGGTTTCTTCTTTTAACAGGCACGCTCTGCACAGCGTGCTGTCCGTGATACCTAAGACATTCAAGTGCTTATTTACTGTGCAATGACCCGTTATTGTGCCTACCATGGTTCGTAGATCACCTTTATTCAGATGTAGCAACGTTCTAGCTAGTTTTGGCCTGGGTCTCGGTAGAGCTTCCCTTGATTGCCTGCAACTTACTGTTTGTGCCCATCTCTTTTCATGCCGCTCTTTCGTGCGCTGTCTCAGCCATGCCCTTACCTGGTAGAATGGTATTGGTATAATCGGGCTTGGTCCCACCGGTGTGGTGCTGGAACCCAATCTGGCCAGTTCGTCAGCTGCATCATTGCCGCTCGATCCGCTGTGACCTTTTATCCACTGAAGGCTTACCTTGTGTGTTAGGGCCAGCTTTTGTAGCCCCTGGTGGCATTGAAGCACCAGCCCAGAGTCGATTGTGGTGCTCTTCAGAGCCTTTAGCACTGCTGCGCTATCGGAGAGGAGCCTGATGTGGTTGTGCTCAATTTTCCTGGAGTCGATTGCATTGGCGGCGTTAATTAAACCTATGCACTCACATTAGAAGATTGACGAATGAGACCCTAAAGGTATTGATGAGTGTATGTTGAGCTCCGGGGAGTAGGTGCCTGCTCCTGATCCGTAGTCTGTTTTGGATCCATCCGTGTACACTCTGAGTTCTCTTATACCGGAGTGGTCCTTGGCGGACTCTGCCAGCGATATATTGTACTTACGGTCAAACACGTATGTTTTCGGTATCCTGTCGTTAGGGGCTTCCACGAGAGGTTCATACTCTATTGCGTCCTCTAGTATGCGCCTATGACCTACCCTTGAGCGCGTCCATTGTTTTGACGCCTGAAGTCGTGCCGCCGCGGCGGCCGCTTCCTGGTGAACGAACAGGTCCAGAGGCGGTAAGCAGAGCATTGCCTCCATCGCTGCTGTGGGTGTGTTGCGAAAGCATCCCGTGATGGCGCAACACGCCGCTCTCTGGAACTGCTGCATTTTATCTATGGCTGAAGCTAGTTCGGCCCTGGGCCACCAAACTATTGCGCCATACGTTACCTGTGGTCTTATGACTGTGGTGTAGAGCCAATGTATGATTTTCGGTGAGAGTCCCCACTTCTTACCGATCATTCGTTTGCATTGCCAGAATGCAATGGTGGCCTTACTGATTTTTTGTGTGAGGTGCTTATTCCATAGCAGTTTGCTGTCCAGTGTGACCCCCAGGTACTTGACTTCATTTACTAAGGAAAGTTTTGTGCCAAAGAGCTGTGGGAGTTTCAGATCATCTATTTGGCGTTTGTTGGTGAACAGAACCATTTCTGTTTTCGTCGGATTTACCGTGAGATCATGTCTGATGCACCATTTTTCGACGATCCTCAAGGCGTTGTCCATCAGGTTTGTTATTGTACCTAGGAACTTGCCACTTACCAGTATGGTGAGGTCGTCAGCGTAACCTACAGTGAAGTATCTCTCTCTGTTGAGTACATCTATGAGCTCGTTCACCACGAGATTCCACAGGAGCGGAGATAGAACCCCCCCCTGCGGACATCCTTTGGCTGCGATCCCTCTAGATGTGGAGTTCACTGTAATTTGTATAGCCCTGTGTCGTAGCATGTTCACTATCCAACTTACCACAGTGGGGTGTACTTTATGCTTTTGCAGGGCTCTTTCGATACTTACAAAGGTCGTCTTGTCGAAGGCACCTTCGATGTCTATAAAGACGCCCAGTGTTGATGATTTACTCTCTAGGGAGTCTTCTATGTACGATACTACCTCATGCAGTGCTGATTCGGTGGATTTTCTGGAGCAGTAAGCGTGCTGCTTTGTGTGCATTGGTATTTGTCGGAGTACTTTCTCCCTTATTTCTCTCTCGCATAGCCTCTCTAGAGTCTTTAATAGGAATGAAGTGAGGCTTATTGGTCTAAAGGACTTAGGATGAGTGTAGTCACTTTTACCTGGTTTAGGTATGAAGAGTACTTTGACTTCTCTCCATGACTTTGGCACGTACCTGAACGCGATGCATCCCGTGAAGATCTTTGTCAGGTGCGTAGTGATAGCCTCTATACACCATAACATAAGGCCGGGGAATATACCGTCTAGTCCCGGTGATTTATATGGTTGGAAGCTTTCGATTGCCCATCTTACCTTGTTATCGGATACTATGGCCCTAGCTGTGGACCAGTCCGGCTCGGATTCGATGGCGCCTTCTGTGTCTTCCCAGTTGATATCTGATTGGATTTGACAACCTGGGAAGTGTGTCTGTAGTAAGACCTCACACGTTTCGGAGTCAGATTTTGTGTAGGTGTTGTCTACCTTTTTTAGAGATCCAATAGACTTATCCGTGTCCTGAGATAGAAGTTTTTTGACTCTTAGTGCGTGACTATTGGATTCAATATTGGAGCAGAAGCGTTTCCACGCCTCTTTTTTTCTCTGACTTATACGCTTTTTGAACTTTGCTTGTGCTAGCTTATAGGCGTCCCAGTCAGACTCTGTTCTGGTGTTTTTGGCTCGGTTGAAGCGTTTTCTTACCTTGGTTCTCAACCGTTCGAGGTCCTTACTCCACCATTTTTCTCCCGATTTTGTTCGATTGTCAGGGACGGTTAGGGGGCACGTTTCCTCATAGCAAGTGGTGAGTGTGTCTGTCACCTTCCGGACATGTTGTTCTATGTCGGCGGTGCCAGAGTAACTTACCTCTGAGTGTGCATCTCCTATGTTTAGACCTACTAGAATTTTGTATTTTTGCCGGTTCGTTTTACGTGGGTTACGTCTTGGGGCCGTGGGAATTTTGCTCCAGTCCAAGTCGAACATGATTCTTCTGTGGTCGGAGCATGATGGTTCTTCTGATAGTCTCCAGTTTTTTATCAGATTTGATGCTAGATTAGATGCTAAAGTAATATCTATGAGTGTGTGGGCCCTACGAGTATTGAAGGTCGGTTCGGAGCCTACATTTAATACGTTTAGCTGTGTGGATAATAGGAAGTTGAAAAATGACTCACCTCTACTATTTGTGTCTGCGCTTCCCCAGATGTGGTGATGCGCATTGGAGTCTGCGCACACGATGAGCTCCAGGCCCTCATCTTCGCAATATCTCGTCAACTTGACCAGTTCGTCGTTGGGCACTGCGTCTTCTCCGGGCTGGTAGGAGGACGCTAGTATGATGTCACCGGTCATGGATGTTGTGCTGTCAACAGCGGAGGTGTTCCTGAGTCTAACAGCAGTTAGATCTCTAGAACAGAACTCATTTAGTAAAGTGGCGGGGATACTGTTAGGCATATAAACACAAGTACGAGGCCCGCTCACTGTAGTATCTAGGAGTAACTTACCTCCAATGTTGGAGAGACCACAGATCTTGTTCTTCGCTATCCACGGCTCCTGGATAGCGGCTATGGTCAAC
Organism: Miltochrista miniata; assembly: GCA_933228765.1. Classification (NCBI taxonomy): domain Eukaryota; kingdom Metazoa; phylum Arthropoda; class Insecta; order Lepidoptera; family Erebidae; genus Miltochrista; species Miltochrista miniata. The sequence continues at coordinate 1,957,600 of OW121765.1, read as the reverse complement.
TTGTTTACCTCCAGGTGTCTGCGCAGGGCAGCCGCTGCGAGCCGCTTGTGCTGGAGGTTTGCTTGCACTATCGGTATAGTGCAAGCCTGGGGATTATTGGGATGAGGTGGTGGCGGCTGGGAGGTCATCATTGTTGATGGTCTCCATCCCCTCTTGCTTTTTCTTCTCGTCGCTCGACAATGCACCAGGGGTTTCCGGCCTTGCGGCGGCACCTCGTCCGGTGGGGGCGCTTTCGCTTCTCCCCTGAGTGGCGAGCGACTTGATGCCCGATGGTCCTGCCTTGTCCACGTTGGTGTCAACCGGGGATTGGGCGGCTTCGGTCGTCTTCTTCGTCTCTTCCTGCGCGGCGGAGGATCCGAGGAACCTGAGGTAAAGGCTGCCTAGCTCGTAGGCGACCCTTTGTCCTCTGGCCTTTAGCTTCTCGACGTCGTATGCAGGAATGCCGAGCATGAGGAAGACGCCCTCTTCCTGCTCCTGGTCTGAGTAGATGTGCCACTCGTTGACACTGTACCAGCGGTTCTGGCTCACCAGGAAGGATCTGATCACATCAATATCCTCCTTCTCTGGGATGAAGATCCCCGCTTTCACGCGTTTCGGGATGTCCGACTGTCTCTTGACGACGAGTCGGGTCCCGGGTACTGGCGAGCTAACGGGTTCAATGGTGGAACGGAGCCAATCCACCTCTTCTCGGCTTTCGCACCATAGCTTCAGCGTCCCGTCGCTGAAGGTCGGCTTGCCCTTGAAAGCCGGGATGAATGCCTCCTTCCCTGTGATCGCCGCTCGCAGTCCAGCCCTTATCGCCTTCCTGATGCCCTCAGCCTCGTCCTCGGTGAGGTCGCGGGAGGGTTCGGTGGTGATTGCGACGCGAAGTTCGTCGTTGGCTGCAGCGTCGGCGTATGAGGTACCAGGTGGAAGGCTGGTGTTGACCTTCACCCGTTTGACGTGATCCCTCGGGGATGTGGTCTCGTTTGGGCGACCCCTCTTGTCGGGTCTTCCCCTACGAGCGTCGCTATCCGAGGGTCCATTTTTCGGCGAGGAGTGCGAGAGCGGTCCAGTCTTTTCAGACGGTCTCCCAGCGGACTTCCTGCCGTGAACGTCGCCTTCCGAGGGCCTATTTTTCGGCGAGGAGTGCGAGAGCGGTCCAGTCTTTTCAGACGGTCTCCCAGCGAACTTCCTGCCTTGAGAAGTGGCGGATGCGGGTTTTTGGTCGGCGGTGGCACCTTCACCACGGCTGTGGCTGCTTTGGGTGCTAGACCCTCCAGCCGTGTTTGACTTCTGGCTTTCGCCTTCTGTCGTCGCACGGCGGCTGCAGTCCACCTGGGAGCTAGTCCCTCCATTGGTGTCGGGCCTCCTTCCGTTACCACGTCCGCGTTTCCGCTTGCGGGAACGCCCGGTTGACTTGTCGTGCTCTATGAGGCGCAACTTGTCGCGGGCTTTTTGACGGGGTGTTCTACTCTTCCTGACGACGTGGCTCCAGGAGCCAAAGTCGCGGCGAGCCGAACACTCAGCGTTGTCGATAGCACTCTTGAGTGCATCGACATTAAATGCCTCGGATGTTCCACAGGCTGTGTTGACACGACTTTCGTCATGCCCAGGGGATTTGTTGCTGCGTTTTGAGTCCATGCTTGACAACAGCTTGAATTCATTCACCGTGGTGCGCTCACCCTCCATGGAGCCCGCAAATTGGGGACGCTGGATGTACACCATCTACAGTCGCCAAGGCTGCCACGGTAGATATAGGGTCCGGAAAGGACGACAAAGCGAGGAAAATGATGCGAGAGACGCCGCAACTAGCAAAATCACGACCTACGCGCACCACCCCCTGCCCGCCACCCCAACCGAAACCCTAGCCAATGCCATCCTCTTACGGATGACGCAGCCGATTGGTACTCACTGGCTAGGTGAGAACCTCCCGTTTCGGAAGAAATCAGGGCCGAAGACGCGTGTTGACGCACCACTGCAGTCTCAGCAATCCAGGATCCCTTCATCCTCCCTTACGGGTCTCCACGCACGGCACAAACACGCGGGTGGCCTCCCCTCCCTCCGCAACCCCCCCCCCCCCATCTGATCCGACCCTCACATATTTTAGTGTGAGTCTCGCCGCAGAGCACAGCCACAGATACCCTGCGGGCAGACCAGATTTGTGTGCGGGTGGCCTCCCCTCCCCCCCGTTTTCCCTAAATCCCCCCAAGCCCCCCTCCCCAGCCCCTTGCCCACCTAAAACGACCCTCACATGTTTTAGTGTGAGTCGCGCCACAGAGCACAGCCACTGATGTCCTGTGGACACTTCGCCAGGGATTTCTGTTACGTCTATTTCTGAAGGAATTAGACCAATAACGGGTGGCACCGCGTGAAGGATAATCTCTCTGACTTGTCTTGGGGATCTACATGACTTGCACTCACTCCCAAAACCGTTCTGCTTCCATGTAGGTCAGAGGGACCTACATGGATGGCCTAGGCTACATGCTACACTTACAGCTAGTGCATAAGCGCGAAGCGTGAAAGCGGGGGAAAAGCACAATCCTGAAAGCATTAGCTTAGACCACACCTGGCTACAAGCTGGAGCACAGCTTTTGGTGAAAAGCTGGGGTGTGTATGTATATGTACGTCCGGGATGATGTCTGTTGTCGCCGTCTCAGGACCCTTGAAGATAGGGAACGGATCGAATCTACGCATGTTTGTACAGGTATCACAGCGATGATACGGACTGTCGGGCTACTCTTCTGTGAGACGTGAATTGTGGTCGCTTGCCAAGGCTGCGTCGGTCGGGATTGCCACCCCTACTTAAACCGGATGATAGCCTGGCTCAGAGTAAGGAGAAATCCGACCTTTTTGGTTCTCTCTTTGCCTCCAACTCGACTATGAACGACGCAGGTTCTTCGCCGCCTGGCATACCCTGGTGTGGCACTTCCATACCAGAAATTAAATTCAGGCAGCGAGACGTTAGGCAGGAGCTTCAGTCCGTGATCCCGTTCATAAGTCGAGTGGGCCAGACGGCATACCTGCGGTAGTACTAAAGCAGTTTGGTCCTGAGTTGTATCAGGTACTTACTCATCTTTTCACGCTTTCATATTCCATGAAACAAGTCTCGGTTTTGTGGAAGACCGCGTACATGCATCCTGTACGCAAGAATGATGATAGAACCAACCCGGCCAATTACAGGCCTATAGCCGTCATCTCCCTTTTATCTAAGGTGATGGAGCACGTTATTAATACACAGCTCCTGAGGTACCTTGAATAACACGACCTGCTCAGTGACTGGCAATACGGTTTCCGTCAAGGGCGTTCGACTGGCGGTATTCTTGTGTGACTCATATCATATACCGCTGGGCGACTGCTATTGAAAGTAAAGGCGAGGCTCTAGCAGTGAGCCTCGATTAAAGATATCGTCGCCTTTGATCAGATCTGTCACCGTGGTCTTCTTACGAAATTGCCTTCCTATGGACTGCCCGAGGGGTTTTGTAAATGGGTGTCCAGCTTTCCGGCCGGTAAAAGCATCAGGGCCGTCGTCAACGGTAGCTGTTCTGACTACATGGCCACAAGTGCTGGAGTCCCACGAGGTATGGTGTTATCGCCCACTCTATTTATGCTGCGTTTCAATGATAAGCTGTTTATTGACGGCATTCATTGCTATGCAGACGATAGTACGGGCGACACTATTTCACAGGCCGACCCAATACCCCTCGGTGCGTAGTGGAAGACAGTCGTGAACAACTGTTGGCAAAAATAATTACTTAAAGGTATTATTCCAACAGCAGTGGGTCGTCATTTTGGCGGAACCCTGATGACTGGCCCACGGAACCCCTAGGTTCCGCGGAACCCACTTTGGGAACCGAGGGCCTAAACCACCAGAAACCGTGAGTCGTGATCTTATTTGCTAAACGTACACATTTACTATCGTGCCTAATATTCTAAAACGGTATTAGACTCCCCTCTACCTATATTCCTCAAGTGTCTTACTCAATGAATAGCTTATAACCTGGACATGAGTTCTGATGATAGTAAGAATAGAGATATAAATATAGGTCTACAACCAATCATATTATACTAACCTTCTTTCAATGTTAATTATTATGTAGTAATATTGCGTCGTCAAATTAGATAAAGTATTTTGCCTTTTGTCGTTAATGGGCTTAGATGCAATGTTTCCAGAACAATTTTTTAGCCTTGTAAGTTACAGAGTCATGTTTAAAAGAAAATATGTGCAACTCTTCAGCAGTGGCAAGTTTATGCGACTTTTATACTGAGGCCTCAAGTTTGAATCCCGGGTTGGAATAAATATTTGTGTGCTTGTTTTGCAGTTTGAATGATTTTAAGTACCTATAATTTTAATAATAGGGTCATCAACTTGATGACCATTGTCAAAAGTCTTATAGGTAGACTGGGAGAGCGGTCCCCAATCGCTTGATGTCTAAATGGTTTGCATAAGGCGGGCGGTGTAATTTTGGTGAGCTAAATAAAAAAAGAAAAAACTATGTAGGTATATTATACTTATGTTCGAACTGTACCCAGTCACATATCTCAGAGTCATCGGACGCACACCTTTCGGGCGTAATATCGAAGATGTCCTAATTAAGGGGACGCGACATGGGCGGGTGCAGGCTATATTGCGACCTTTCAATAATGAACACTGGGGAGGGTTGGAGGGACGCAAGTTATTAGATGGCGCGGTTATTTTGGATTGGACGTATTTTCCCAGAATGCTATTGTTTACTTTTTATGTTATTGGCTCGAGTTTCGGGTAGACATTTTGTTATTTGTTACGAGATGGACATAGCAGATTTTTGAGCTGAGTGTAAATGGATAAGCTTACCCTCGAAATACATACCTCGAGAAGATCCGTGTCACCTTATCGCCTAGTATTTACCTTTGAACTGATCCTTTGCAGGAGGAGAGAAAAAGGTAATAACACTGATTACGTTAGTACTTGCTTGGAGTGTCTCTGAGGTATAAACTTCGGAATGTGGTTATCCGACAGAGAACTAAAGTGGTCGATATAGCTCGCAGAATAAGCACTTTAAAATGGCAGTGGGCCGGCCACATCAGCAGAACAACCGACGACCGATGGAGCAAGCGAGCTCTGGAGTGGAGACCGCGACTTGGCAAACGTAGCGTAGGCAGCCCCGGATCTAGGGGGGGGCAAGCCGGGGCCTGTGCCCCGGGCGGCAAAATCAGGGGGGCGGCAAATCAGAGGGCGACAAATTCAAACTTTGCATACAAATGCACAACTCATCAGTTAATTAACCTGGACCATAGTACATACCTACCTAATTATAAACACTCCAACTTTTTCAACTCTTTTCAGAAGAAATAATTATGCTATTTGTATCTACAAATCATATCAGAAATGAACTTCAAAAATATGCCAGATGCTTGAAAGGAAGCGTCCAATTCTTAGATAATGCATCGTTTCTTTACAAACTTGCAGCATGTTTTGGAGGCGGCTACCGCAGGGGCGGCCACAGTATTTCATATTCTGATTTTTGAAAATTTTTTGTGTTCCTAAAATGGCCAGTTTCCTGCACGGGTGACGTATGTCTACAAGTCCTCTGTGCTGGTTAGGTTCCCTGCATTCTGCAGTTTAATTCAAGAGTACCACTGGAATCTGTGTTGTCCAACACTATTTCTACGGCATATTATCCCTTGGGTGCACTCACTGTTATGCAGACGACAGTACTCTACAGGAGAGTTAATCTGGCTGTCAAGCGGAGGGGCGGCCCGCCCTGGAGGTAAAGAGGCGGCAGCTCGTGGCGTATCTCGACCGGGGCCTGACCGCATTTACCAATGGGATTTAGAAAACATGGTACATTTAAATGCCAGGAAACAAAGGCGTGTGCGTTTACAGCTGAAAAATCTCCTTTCCATCCTCTACCGTCCCTTAACAATGCGATAATACTACTGAAGAACAATCTAGACATGCTCTGTCCGTTCAGATGGGGCGTTCCGACCGTTCCGACCGTTCCGACGTAGAAGAAAAGAGGCGGCATCTTGTGGTGTGGTGGATCTCGACCGGGCCTGACCACATTTCCCAATTTAATTTAGAAATCCTGGTAGACCCGTTTATAGCTAAAAGTTTCCCGTTTTCTCCTCTACCCTCTCTTCAGAAGGAGAGGAGCAACGGCAACCTCTTCTACTGGTTGTCGCAGATGATTACTGGGCACGGGAGCTTCTGTAAATGTCTGTGACGACTACACCGGGAAACCACAGCTGAGTGACAGCACTGCGAGGAACGCAGCCAGGACACAGCGGTGCACACATGGGAGGAGTGCACAGTATGAGCACATCAGCGCCAGGTCCTAATTGCAGATTTGGTCGTGGACATTCTCTCGCTGGAGATCATAGTGGTCATGATGCCATGGGAGTAAGTGGGATGTCGCCGCGACTTTCTGCGGGTGGTTCATGAGGAACACAGCCAGGACACAGCGGTGCACACATGGGAGGAGTGCACAGTATGAGCACATCAGCGCCAGGTCCTAATTGCAGATTTGGTCGTGGACATTCTCTCGCTGGAGATCATAGTGGTCATGATGCCATGGGAGTAAGTGGGATGTCGCCGCGACTTTCTGCGGGTGGTTCATGAGGAAGCGGGAAACCGGAGATAACTGCGGCGCCCCGCCGCAGACTGGTCTTCGCCCAACCGGACCGGACCATCAGTGTCCATGACGGGGGGCCTGAAGATGGCGGGGGCTGCTCACCTTCTTTACAGAAGCAAGCCTCAAAAGACAGCACGACGTGAACGTTTCACGCACGCCACACACCCCAAAAAACGGAATAACACCTGAACAACCCCCAAAAAAGCGGAAGAGCACCCGAACCCACTACGTAAGGTCGCAGTGGTAGCCAAAGTCTGTTGGAAATCCTGGACATCCTTCCGAGGGCTTGCCCGGGGCTCCAATCCGTAGGCAGTGTTAGGGTGTGTGTGGTTTCCTTCGGTAAGAGTTTGACATAGCATCAATGACGGATTTCCATACGTATCTAAAAATACCTCTATTCAGAATGCGATAATACTACTGAAGTCCTATCTAGCTAGACAATCTTGGCCTAGAAGTCCACGACGAGCTCCGAATTCATCTTTCGTGGAAAATAGGAGCTCTAAAAAGGTGATGTAGCTCGTTACGCGGACTACGCCACAATAGAGGTGTCTCCTGTACAAGATGCATATTTATACCTTAGCGACTGCTCTCAGGTTTGACTACGGAACCTAAAAAATAGGGGGGGGGGGGTAATGGGGGCGGCATTTTCACATTTTGCCCCGCCTAAAAAAAATCCTAGATCCGGGGCTGAGCGTAGGACATCCACCCGCCAGCTGGACCGACGATCTGGAAAACGTAGTAGGCTGGGCCTGGATGCGAAAGGCATGGGACAGTGTGTTGTGGCGTGAATTGGGAGAGGCCTACGTCCAGGAGTGGACTGCTATAGGTTGATTAGATTGACGTTATTACGCAATCAGGGTTAATCTCTCGCTTACTTTTTCTTTGTAATGGGAGATAACTTTACTGTAACTACTAACGTCTTCATTGCAGCAAACTCTCTTCTTCAAAGCATTGTGTCTACGATAAATTGCTATTAGCAACAGTGCTTGGACTTTTTATTCTAAAATTGTTGAAAGCAACTAGTTTCTGACCCACTTAGCCCTATAGAACTGGCTATACTAGGTTGAGCCTCGTTCTTGAATCCCCTTGTAAGATATGCACGCCCTTGACGCTACTTTTTTTTAAGTTCAATCCCCGAAATTCCCAACCTCTCCCCTCCTTAGCTGATCGTTTACTCCACTACCACACATATAAAGGAAAATATTTGGCAATGAAATCCTCAGCTCCTCTGTAATTGCGGCGAGGGTACTTACAAAGAATCCATAATAGATATATACGGATGTTGTCCACGAAACAATTGCTAGATAAATGGATTGCTGAAACACGTGTTCGAAGACAATTATAAGATAGCTGGTCCTTTCAACTGTATTGATTGGTTGAGGAAAAAACGTTTCTCTAACGGAAGAGAGCTGTCCAAACCCACTTTGTTGTATCACCGCTTGCTCTAGGACATTATGCTATGACAATCTCATTTTAGTTCTTTTGGTGGCAAATGTTACAAGTTTCGAAAATCTATAAGCGTTTTCTTTGTAGGACGTGTTATAGTTTATTCCCCAAGCGCTGCAACAACAAACATCTACCAAAATGTTGTGGCCAATGAGTGAGTGTTATAGTTTATCATTTTTTATTTTTTTAAAGTTTATTTATTTATTTATAATATTCTTCCACTATCTTAACAGGGATTAAAATAAAATAAATAAATATTCACGGACACTTCACACAACGCTATCTGATCCCAAAGTAAGCTAGGAATAACCTGCTTGTGTTATGGGTATCAGACCACGGATATTAATACTTATTTACTTTTATTACCCCAAAACGATGTTTCAGTAGGCAAGAGTTCTCCATGGACGCCATGTCTGACTCTTGCCTACTAAAACCACACGTTGGCTTACCACTGCATATGGCTGGATGGAAGCCCGAGATAAGTCTTCACATCTTGAGCGTTTATGAAAGTATGCACATATTGTACATAAATATGTATGTAGGTATTCAAAACCAACGACTTAGCGGCGTTTCCCAAGCACCAAATGCCACTCACGATCACCCATTTTACAGCAGGCGCACACCGGGCGATAAGTCGCCACGACCTTCGCCCAGTGTACGCCTGCTGTTAGGGGCGACGATTAAACGCTTTAAAATATACAGAATTTTCCTAGAATTACGTTTTAATTTGAACTTCAGAACAGGGAACGCTTTCAGTTCAGTTTTATATCTAGTCTGTAGTGCCTGGTGACGGCCACAGGCTGCTCTTTATTACGTAGGACTAACCTAACTGCTGGCAAAAAGTGGCTGTCTCTACCTCTGTCTACTTCCTCGGGGATAAAAACATGGTTCTATATTATGTAATGACTTTATGAGAGTTATAAGGAACCCTAAAAGCACAGATATAATAATACATTCAAGCACGCGTCCGTTAAATACTGAGTAATAACGATGATTTTAAATGTGTACTTTAATCGAGTTTAAAGTGGAATTTGAAGATTATCGATGTAATAGGAAACAACTGCACAGCAGATGCAGCTACCACAACACAGTAGAAAGTTATTACAGTACTGGTGTTCTAACGGACTTTACAGGTGTAAGCAGAATTGTATTTTTCTTATTTTTAGAAAGTAACTAATAAAACTTCCGTTAAACCCTACAGGTAATCAACTGCTTCCGTGGTTGTGTACGGTGACGAGGACCAAATATTTGTGTGATTCACAAAACGGATGAAGAATTGTATGTATGTACTAGCAGATGCCCGCAGCTTCGCCCGCGTAATATTTGTTCCCTTTCCCGAATTTATTCCCGGGATAAAAGCCTAAGAGACCGTATTCTTAGCATTCCATGGATTCTCCGTGCGGGCGCCGGGTCCATAGCGTGGCACAGGGGGGAACACCCCGACGGCGTCTGGGACGTGCGACCCATTCGAGTAGGTTTAGGGTGGCCACCTTACTATGCGCATAAACGATCACCTTCCACCGTCAACAATGTTCCCCCCCCCTGCCCTACCAGATTTGGTAAGATCCTATCAATGTTATTCCAGACTATAGGACGTATTTCTGTACCAAATTTCAGCCAGATCCGTTCAGTCGTTCGAGCGTAAAAGAGTAACAAACATCCACACATCCACGCATCTACACTCACAAACTTTCGCATTTATAATATTAGTTAGAAGTAAGAAAGAAAGAAAGAAAGAAATTTTTATTCAGGCACACAATTAAAACAAGTAGAAACTTTTAAAGTTACATTCGCTTCCATTCATGCACCCGAAAAGGAAGCCATCTCAGCTTATAGCCACATACCATTGCCAAAATTGGTAGGTATGCAGCGCTGGTTTTCAGATGGCCCCTATTCGTACGCTAAGTGACATCACACACAAAGTAAGTTGGTACATAGATATTAATCAGTAATCATAGAGGTATAAATTCATCATAAAAAGCCCAACAAACATTACATCAAAAATACCCAAACAACTATAAGTACATACGTACTGATGTACTTTTTTATGTTTATGTAGACTACACTCAATTATTTTAATTTTAATTTTACATGCACAATATAATAGCACAAAATATCAACAACAGGAAACATTTAAATTATATACAAATACACTCAAATTTTAATTATACATGCACAATATATTTATACAAGAAACATCGAATTAGATATTCGATAGCATCACACCGAACATTTTTTTTTTTTTTTATCATCACAAGTGTGTACAAATTGTAAACAATACACCCACCTAACAATTTTTCAATTTCAATTCAATATTACACAGAAATGTAAAATTATTAGTGAAATTATAAACCAAGCAGGTAATCGGATTAATAACAATTATCAAGATTATTAATTATTTATGTAGAAATATCAAAATAACTAAAATTACAAAAAAAGAACTCCCAACTAGGTATTATATCAATACTTCTTCCCTTTAAAAAACATTTTCATTTATAGTGGTTTAGTTACCACTATAGACAACAAAAACCACACACAGAACAGAACCAGAGAGCGAGACACAGATTAGATTTTATTTTAGTTTTGTTTTTAATGTCGCACCGTTCGATCGTTACTGTCACTGTCACCGAGCCGTCATGTCAGGCACAAAACAAAGTTAAACAAACTCAAGTGTACGTAGCTAAAAAAACTTTCCATTATTCTCCCTCCCCGAAACCACGCATGTGAATCGTAAATAACCTTTCCTAGAAACAAATAATAACTAATAGAATGGTATCGAGGCGAGCAAACAAAAGAAATATCGCAAAAGTGAGTTTATCGTGCCAATCATTTGGATTTTTGCCTAGTTAACAGCAGAAACTTATACTTTCGTCTAAATGTGTGGACTGAAGTAACAGCGTATAGTGGCGGTGGCAGGTCGTTCCAAATATGACTTGCAAGAAATTTATAGCTTCCACGGTACATAGTGGTCCTGTGCCTAGGGATTAGCATGAGGTGAGAAGACGCTCTTGTTTTGTGTTTATTTACATCTCGAGACCAGGATAACTTGTCATACAGGTATTGAGGCCTACCAGTCTTCACCACCCCGAACAGCAGTGTGGCAAAATGCAACTCACGCCGTTCCGCCATTTTCATCATATTGCCACTATTCAGGAAGGGTGTCACATGTGAGCGCGGTGGGATTGTAAAGCAGAAGCGAGCGCAAGCATTCTGAACCCTCTGTATGAGTCGTTCAGTTTTCTTCAGAAGACAACTTCCATACACAGTGTCAGCATAGTTGAGTTTAGATAGAATTAGTGACTCACAAAGCAGTATTCTTATGCTGACACTGATGTACGGGCGTATTCTGTACAGTAATCTCAACCGGTAAAAACAGTTCCTCACTGCATACATGATGTGAGTCTCAAAATGAAGCTGCTCATCAAATGTCACACCTAGATTTCTCGCCACAGTAACCCGTTCCACAGGACAGCTATCAATCCTCACATCCAACTTATGCTGAAGTATCCGGTTTCTCACCTGTCTAGTACCCACAACCATAAACTTTGATTTCTCCGGGTTAAGCACCAAAGAGTTTCTACGGGCCCAGTCTGCGATGCTAGCTAAATCCTCGTTTATCCTGATTACAGATTCTAAACAATCAGAGTCAGAAAACGACAAGTGTAGCTGCATGTCATCAGCATACAGATGGTACCCACAGTTACTAACAACGCTAGTAATGTCACTACAATACAGAATAAAGAGCAGTGGCCCGAGGATCGAACCCTGTGGGACGCCCCTGCTCACTGGATAATGAGCAGATTCCGTAGCACAACCAGTCTTCCCATCATTTATTTGCACAAACTGGAACCTATTGCTAAGGTAACTATGAAACCAATTTACTACCCCCCTAGAGCAACCATAGTATGCAAGTTTTGATAGAAGCAGTGTGACATTTATCCCATCAAAAGCACGGCTGAAGTCCAGGAGAGTCAGCACTGTACCCATGCCCTGATCCTGAGCCTTCAAGATGTTGTCAACAACATCTAATAGGGCTGTCGCTGTGCTGTGTCCCCTGCGAAAACCCGACTGCCTACACGGCAATACATTTGACTGTTCCAAGTATTTTGTTAACTGGTTACTGACCACCCTTTCTAGGATCTTAGATAGACAAGGCAAAATACTGATTGGTCTTAGATCCTTAGGTCCAGTAGGGCACAGGACTTTGGGTATTGGTCTCACTTGAGCTGTTTTCCATGATGTGGGGAATGTTGAGGTAGCAATTGATGTATTAACAATATTTGTTATAATACTGAGAGTTTGAGGAAGGGTCATCAGCAGCATATCCAGGGAAATCCCGTCCACACCCATAGCATTCGACTTCAATTTCCTAATAATTTTTTCCACCTCTTCTTCTGTTATCGGCTCCAATTGGAAAGTTTGAGAGTGAAATCGGTTCCATTCGAAGAAGGTAAGGTCAGAAATGGAAACCCTATCACTGCCCGGTACATTTAAAAAATGCTGGCATAAAACATCAGGGTTGCTACAGAAGTCTGGTATCTCAGAGGCACTCTTAGCACTTACCACAATATTTGACTTGAGCTCTTTCCAAAGTCTCCGTGGATTATCAATACTGTTATTGATACGGTTTTTAAAAAAAGCCCGCTTCTCACTTTCGATAGCATCACGTACTAGGTATTTCAGTACCAAATACGATTTATTGTGTGACTCTTGATTAGTGACTTTGAATTTATGATAATGATTGTCACGAAGGCGCATCATATCTTTCACAGTACTGGTAATCCATGGGTAGCATTTATCCTTAATTAAAGTTCTTTTCATCGGTGCGTGCAAGTCAAACAATGACACAATGCAAGTGCTCAAAGCTTGGACCATATTGTCTACACCACCCAAATTCCTGATAGAGTCCCATTCCACCCTCTCCAAGTCCTCCTCAAACCTATCAATTAATATATCCCGCAATGGTCTGTACATAATCCACCTGGGGGCAGGTTTATCAATTTTCAGCTTAAACTCTGCAGAGATCATCGCATGGCGACCAAAAGTAAAGTAAGATATTATGTATGTATAGTATATCAATAGTTTACATCTTATAGCGAAAGCTATCATTAACTTAATATGCTAGAGGCCGTGTAAAAATGACATTGAATAGTTTTTATAACCGTGGTCCACCTGCCCGCACACGTGTTTCCCTCATCTTACAATCCTGGGTTCTTCAAGAGGAGCGTGAAGAGGCACATCACAGGGCCGCCAACTTGAGGACCACTGTCAGAAGTGGCCCCCAATCGCTAGATGCGCCACGGCTTTCCATCAGGCTGATGGCGATGTCAATTTGGCGAGCTAAATATAAAAAAAACGCATATTCACAATACTCAGCTCCTTGTAGTTTAGTTTGGCTCTATAGCAGAAGGATAGATACGCAAAATTCCAGAATAGCAAAATCACAGATTAGAAGAACTGTGACCTGTGTCTTACACAAGTTACCTCGTATTTAACTTGTCATTTTGATATGCAATTTTGAGGCTAGACTTGTAATATTTGTCATACTAAAACCGCTATGTCCTACAATATTTACTATCCAGATAGTCACCTATGTCGGCATCTCGAAAAAGCTAACAAATACTTTAAAAGGCATTTCAGAAATAAAACATATCTCTCTTTTTTACATTTTAGTACCTCGAGGTGTGAAAAGGTGTTTAAAGTGCCGGCATTCTGGATTCAGAGGGACTGTATATAATATCCTTTTATAGAAGGTTGAGCACGTATAATAGACATTTTATGTCCAAGTACGAACGAAAGCATTATCTTTAATTGGCAGCCGTGTACAAATGGCTTAATTTTACATTTCGTGAGTACAAAGAGATGTATCAACAGATAATTATATTTTTTAGACACATACTATGGTAGTAGGGGGTTATCGTCGCCATTGTAGGGGTTTAAAACAATGTAGTCCCCCGCCAGGTGGATCAACGACCAGGAAAAGGTTGCAGGGTAATCTGGATGTGAAAGGCGCAGGACTGTTGTGGTGTGAATTAGGATAGGTCTGCGTCCAACACCGGTAGTCTAATTGGCAGCTCTTTTTAAGGTCAGTACTTAAGTAGTGGAATGCAGTGTACACATCAAACTTCAATGAAATAATGAGTCTTTTACAGTGTGACGGTTGCATTTATACCTGCAAAGGTCAATTCTCCTCAGCTTATACTAATCTAAGGTTGGTATTCAAAATTAAAACTTACATTTGCACTTTTCCTTGAATCCACACAATTGAATCTTAATTATACATAACCTGACCGGTTTTGTCTTAGGGTATTCTAAAAACTAATGCCCTAAGGCGAAACCGATCAGGTAATGTAAAATTTAGATTAAATAGTGTAAAAGTACAAGTGTAAGTTTGAATAATGAATTCCAACAAGTTCCATCAAGTGCCAACAATCCAGAGCATATAAATGATTCCAAAGTATATTTCGGAACGCACCAATTCTTGTTCCGGGTTTCAAACCCAAGACTTAGCATGGCAGTTTCATACACCTTCCCTTTATAAAGAGTCCCAAGCTGGCAGTAAGGGAAATCTATAGCTTTATAGTACATAGGCCTATTATTGTAACGAGCATTATGGGTATGTATTTACACTAGTTAGTTAGGTAAATTAACAATATTGTTTAGTACGGTCTAAAGGGCTCACTGTATTCATAAACGCGTAAGGAGTTAGTTATGACTTTTTGAATACACCAAGTGTGTCATAGAAATGCATTTTTTTAATAAACTTGAAAAGCAACAAAACTAGTGTTGCCCCCAGCTTTGTCTGTGATAGATGTACCTACTGCATACTTCGCTGCACCCATTTTACTCATACAATAATGTATGGAACTCGGTCAGATTTTTGACATTCATAATTACTGCTCTGATTGAGTACTATCTTTGATAATAAACCCGCTAAGAAAACTATTGTTATTACAGACATCGTTCTTATAATATTTTGGTACTGGGATGCCTGTACAAAATTTCAGCCATTAGAGTTAGAAAGAGTAAAAAAAATTCACACATTCAGACATTCTACACATTTTCACTCACAAACTTTCGCATTTAAAATATTAAAAAGAAGTAAGATGATTTGTATTTTGGTAGCCTTCTACACAAAAATATGATAAAGATTAGATGGCAAGTCTATAAATTTACTAAGTCGTTAGTAAGTTTGTGTTGAAAGTGAAAGACTCGTAGTGCTAACGTCAAATCAGTGAACATTCACGAAGCGTTCGCGGCGTGTCCTCAATGGGCAAAGTTTTATTTGCTCCGTTATAACTTTGCCGTAGTTCTTTTGCTTGAGATTCCTTGATACTAAGTTAAATATATATAACTAAATTATGTTTGTTTTTTAATAATAAATCCAATAATCTATTTTTTTTTGTTTGACACGATTGTTTGGTGTAGGTATGAATTATTTCAGCATAGGTAATTAAAAGAAAATATGACCTCCAAGTACTCGATTTAACTGACTAAGCCTAATTTTTTACATTATACATATTTTTTCAACCTTTAGATTTGACAGGTATAGGTAGACTAAATATTTTACACCAACTCATTTCAAGCTTCAAGCATATTACATTATTTGTCTGACTATGTAACTGATAGCATGCACGAGTGATGCATCCAAGTCCTCTTTGAGGGTTTAGACTCTAGTCACTAATCTTGAGCAAGATCTTGACCCAAACTTTAACAATTGCCGTTTTAATTATTAAAAAAAATATTTTCAGTCATCAAAAGTCTAAAATAAAATGCGGAGAAAGTGTAAAAAAATATTCATCAAAGGTGAAGATAAGTACATTAACGGCAAAACAAGTTTCGTAAAGTTTGAAAATTTAATTCAGCTATCAACATTGCAATTAACAGTTTCCACCATTTCCCCAGATCCTATCTGAATCAAATTGTGATTACGACATCACACATTATAAGTTTATTATAGTTTTAGTTGTTACACAAAACTAGTTCGCAACAAAACAAAATACCTTCGGTCCTGTCACAGGCAGGCAAAGTTTTATAAATGGTGAACCAAAGCCACAATTACTGAAACTAATCCAAAACTAATAGCAAACAAGAAAACTCCCAACTAGTAACACACTACCCCATAATGATAGGGTGGAAATCAACCCCTGATTGAAGAGTGGGAGCGTTTCATCCCTCGACAGTTTGGAGGGTGGATACTGAGAGTACAACATGGTTACAATTTTTGGTTAATAACATTTTTTCAATATTATCTCGGAAAGGTTACACCATATTATGGCAATTGTAAAAGCGAGCAAACTCCTTTTGTAAGGGATGAACCTATAATAGAATATTAAATTTAGCTACAAGATTCAGAAAATGTTCGGCTTGAGACTAATCTATGTATAAAAGGGAGCTTTGTAACGCCCACGCAATAAAAAAACTTTGATACACTTTGTAATATTTTATTTAAAAAATCTTAAGCATAATATATGTATTACTTTGGCGCTTACATCATTTTGATCAAATTAAAAAAAAAGATCTACTACATAATTTAAAAAAAGACACTCGAATGTAGATCAAATCCAAAGCGAGGAGCTGCGCTAGGCCGTGTGGTTTTCGCCAGTCGCCAGTTTCAGACTGGCTTAACATTCATGGGGACTTCTATAAGAAAAATAAAAACCATTAAGAAAATGTCAGTGCATCAGTACCCTTGTCTGGTTAGCGTGTATGAAAGAACTTACGAAAGAAAATGAAAATAAGTTAGGTGAGGCCACAGTGGTAGCCGTGGGTCTGTTAGGAGTCCTGAGACATCCTTCCGAGGGCTTACCCGGGGCTCCCAACCATAGGCTGTTGGGCGTTACGTGAGGTTTTTTGGTCGGTAGCATCCATGATGGATTTTGTCTCACGTTAAAAAAAAAAGAAAACAAGTTGATGTCAGAACCACTGCAAGCGGAGAGCTATAGTCTCTGCTGACGCAGATAGAAAACAGGCGTGATGTATATACACACACAATCTTCACGCATATTTGTCATCAATTATAAATGTTATATTAAAACAAAAAATATTGTTAAGTCATCTATGATAAAATTCTTTACCGATTATTGGATTCAATAACAAAAGTAAACAAAACGAAATGACATAATTCTTTTTAAAGGTGACGAATACTTTATGTTTCTCAAGAAAACCTCTATAAAAATTAAAACATACTCAAGTATTATCAAAGTGGTGATTTAAGCTTACGAAGCTTACATAAGATTAACAATTCTGGTAGTTCTTAAGAAAAATTCCAAAGCGACACATCTAAATGATCTCGTCTAAATGAACGAAATCATCCTTAAATCGCAATAATAGAGTTGAAACTCGTGGCGAAAGTAAACACTATTCGTAAGGTTTGTATATTTTAGAATATACCTGCAAACTTTATATTACATAATATAAATACTCTAAGCTTTAGAACATAAGGTTCATAATTGAATGAGTTTCAAGAAGAAGTACAGTACAAGCCTACAAGGAATGAGGTGAACACACCAAATATTGACATTAGACTTAGTGAATACGACACAGAGAAATGTGTCCAAACACTGAGGTGTCGATGTTTATTTGTAGAGCAATAGAAACCGCAATAAGATGGCGAGGATCTGTTGCTGACGATGTGGGGATACGGTGGATACAGCATTCAAGTGGACACTTGCGATGTTCGGAGCAGAATGTAATATAATGTTTGGCGAGAAAATCGGAAAGGGTTTGAATGTGTAACAGAACATACTTGCCTACGAAGATATCTTTTTATGAAAAAGGTCGTGAATTTAGACTGTGGTTGGGAATTGCAAAATTTGGATTGAGAATAATACCTACTTATTTAGTTATTTCTGAAGATTAATAAAAATAATACCACCTACAGTATACATAGGTACTGTAATACATACTGTAAGTAATACTGCTTTCGGTATGTTACGAGTACTGTCAAGAAATTTTGTGTGTAATCGGTTTTACATTCTATTTTTGTTTATACATTCAAATGTATACATTGAACATACAGAAATTTTCTTCTAAATACATCCAGTAGGTAGTTTAAGAGTTAGGTGATAAATACACGTAAGTACAGAAAATAGAAAGAATTACAAATGAAGATACCTAGCATATTAAAAAAAACAATTGTAAATGGAAAATTTTGTAAGAAACAGTGGAAATTAAGTTGTCCCCGGAACTGGATGAGTAATTTATATTAAAAATAATAAAAAATTGCGTGTACTTAGTGTACACACGTAAGAAGTGAAACTTCTTCATAAACCTAATTTTCACCTCACCTTAAATTAAGTCAAAAAGTACAAAAGTACAAAAGTACAAAAGTCCAAAAGTCCCAAAGTCCCAAAGTCCCAAAGTCCCAAAGTTCCAAAGTCCCAAAGACCCAAAGTACCAAAGTCCCATCTAAAAGTCCAAAAGTCCCAAAGGCCAAAAGTCCAAAAGTCCCAAAGTCCCAAAGTCCCAAAGTTCCAAAGTTCCAAAGACCCAGTACCAAGATCCCATCCAAAAGTCCAAAAGTCCCAAAGTCCCAAAGGCCAAAAGTCCAAAAGTCCCAAAGTCCAAAAGTCCAAAAGTCCAAAAGTCCAAAAGTCCCAAAGTCCCAAAGTCCCAAAGTCCCAAAGTCCCAAAGTCCCAAAGTCCCAAAGTCCCAAAGTCCAAAAGTCTAAAAGTCCAAAAAGTCCAAAAAGTCCAAAAGTCCAAAAGTCCAAAAGTCCAAAAGTCCAAAAGTCCAAAAGTCCAAAAGTCCAAAAGTCCAAAAGTCCAAAAGTCCAAAAGTCCAAAAGTCCAAAAGTCCAAAAGTCCAAAAGTCCAAAAGTCCAAAAGTCCAAAAGTCCAAAAGTCCAAAAGTCCAAAAGTCCAAAAGTCCAAAAGTCCAAAAGTCCAAAAGTCCAAAAGTCCCAAAGTCCCAAAGTCCCAAAAACCCAAAGTACCAAGGTCCCATCCAAAAGTCCAAAAGTCCAAAAGTCCAAAAGTCCAAAAGTCCAAAAGTCCCAAAGTCCCAAAGTCCCAAAGTCCCAAAGTTCCAAAGTCCCAAAGACCCAAAGTACCAAGGTCCCATCCAAAAGTCCAAAAGTCCAAAAGTCCAAAAGTCCAAAAGTTCAAAAGTTCAAAAGTTCAAAAGTTCAAAAGTTCAAAAGTCCCAAAGTCTCAAAGTTCCAAAGTCCCAAAGACCCAAAGTACCAATGTCCCATCCAAAAGTCCAAAAGCCCAAAAGTCCAAAAACCCTTAAATGACATGCTATCCCTGGATAAAGTACTCTTAATTCGAATCCACCGTGGTGGGGAACAGAACAAAGATGGCGCGTAACCAAAAATCGTGACGTGACGTGACGCAAATTTTTTTCCAACGCCGATAAAGAAGTCTCACTTCAAAAATTTCCGTTAAATTTCTTGTCACCTAATAGGTTCGTTTTCGACTATTCAATTTGTTCTTTGAGCCTCACAGCCTTTCTGAACCCCTTCTGAATTTTCTCCTAAACGTTTTAATAAACGTTGATAATATGAAAATGATTAAGAATTCACTTTGTGCACTGGGCCTGACGACTCGTTCGGTACAAAATGAATAAGTTATTCGCCTTTTGATGTACAATTAAGATCCGCCCATTGATCAAACTTAAAGGTTACATTTTAAATTGAAATGTTTTGCACAAAGTACTTCATCTTTTTATTTCAAGTAAATTATTATTATCTTCTACTTTATGAAATATTAATACACGAACGTTGTCACTCCCATCATTTAGTTCTTAAACATCATCATCGTTCTTAAACTTAGTACCTGTTCTGTTCATTTAACTCGTACTGAGTTTTATTTCTTTTCCCCATTTTGATGATCTGTTCACATATCAGTCTCGGATCAAGCCCTGAATAGATTTTTGTGCTAGTCTTAAACCTATTTTTAACCGACTTCAAAAAAGTAGCGCTCGTGGCCCCGCGGACTCAGTGTTCTGTAAACAATCACTGCAGTAAGCAAATTTCACTACGGCCGGTCCATGGATGGGTGACCATCCATGTGATCACTTTGTGACATTTATTTGAGCGTTTCCGTGCTTGGGAAGGCACGTTAAGCCGTTGGTCCCGGTTGCCAGTAAAATGGCAGTCGTAAAGCTAAGTTGAAGGCTTTATTTCAACAGCAGGCAGTCACAACCTGCGCCTGTCCATTTTAAACACGGCAATACGGCTCACCACCTATTACGTGGGACAAATTATACAAAGGTGAAATGTGGGCATATAATATGCCTCTGCCTACCCCTTCGGGGATAAAGGCGTGACCATATATATGTATGTCAAAAAAAGGAGGAGGTTCTCAATTCATCTGTATGTATTTTTTAATTAAAGGCAGGCTGACGTTTGACCACTATTTCACCTATTGGTAAGTAATAATATACCCTTTTAAGCGCCATCAAAATATCATACTGCCTTCCAAATAGAAAGCCTTGGCGACGAAATAGAGGGTGACCTTCATAGTCGTAGATTCGGTAAAACGCAGAAGCAACAGCCTGTGCTAAGCCAGCGGCTCACGGCGTCTCGTTACATTAGGACTATTTGGAATACCAATGGCAGTCACCGCAGAGCATGAAAGCAGTAAATAAATTGCAGTCATTCTCAAAAGTGTAATCGCTAACTGAAAATTTCTTTCCTACCCGGTAAGTGAACCCAAATGGTAGCTGAGGTCAGCTATAATGTATTGATATGGCGTGACTTCGTGAAAATACTTAAAGTAACTGGTTGTTTATACAATCACTTGCGCTGCCATATCGTGTCATGATGAATGTCGTGATGTCGTGAAGCGCATCTTTGTGGCTAAGCTCGGCGTTAAATCACGCGTTTGTTCATACATGAACTCTGTATGCCAAAGATGAGACGATCTTTACATCATGTAACATGATAAATTAGAATAATAATAAATAAATAAATATTCACGGACATTACACACAACGCTATCTGATCCCAAAGTAAGCTAGGAATAACCTGCTTGTGTTATGGGTATCAGACCACGGACATTAATACTTATATACTTTTTATTTTTAAATACATACATATTATACATAGAAACACCCAGACTCTTGAGACAAACATTTATGGGTCACACAAAGATTTGTCTCCGGTGGGAATCGAACCCACGACCTCCAGCGCCGCAGGCGGTATCACTACCGACTGCGCCACAGAAGCAGTCAATATATTATGATACCCGGTGTGGCGACGGGGCCCCGTGTGGCAACGTGAAAGAGAACAAAATGTCGCCACTCCAATTCATCCCGATGGTGTCGTAAGAGGCGACTAAGGGAACACTTTCGCAAAACGATCCATTGCGTAGACAAAAATATCGAAATGAAACTCGGTTGTCAGTAAAATCACAATCGGTAAGATTGTTCAATGCCCGTAAAACACAGGCGTGTGTGTTTATAGCAAAAAAAAACCCTTTCCTACCCTTACCCTCTCTTCAGAATACAACGATATCACCTGGGGACAATCTGGACATCCTTGGCATAGACGTCAGGCCCGATCTCAATCACAAATATTATATTGAGCGATGTATTGGGCTGGCCTCAAAAACGCTAGGAGTATTAAACAAGGTGAAGCGGTTCTTTACGCCAAATCAGAGGTGTCTGCTGTCTTCTTCTATCGTGTCAATGATTCCTCTTTTTTTTTAAACAATTTTGGCATAAAACTCCGCCATCGCAACTGCTCTGTCGGTGGCGTTAATAAGGTCGGCCTTAGAGCAAGATGCTGTACAAGACGCAGATACGTCCTTGCGTGGAACACTGCTCTCACCTTTGGGACGACTCCGCGAGGTACTTGCTTGACGCGCGGGACTCTATGCAGCGGCGTCCTATTCGCATTATTAACTACCAGGAGGTTACGGAAAGTCTGAACTAATTGCGTCCCTGGCATTCTACCGTATCTATCACGGTGAGTGTTCTGAAGAACTCTTCAACCTAGTCCCGCCCTCTCCCTTCCAAACTCGAACAACGCGTGCTGGACAGAGGTGCCACCCTCACACAGTGGAGAGAATCTTCGCTAGAACTGAACGATTTAAAAGATCGTTTCTCTGTCGAACCATAAAAATCTGGAACGACCTGTGAGCGCACGTGTTTCCCTCCTCTTACAATCCTGGGTTCTTCAAGCGGAGCGTGAAGAGGCACATCACAAGGCCGCCAACTTGGGGACCGTGTCAGAGGTGACCCCTAATCGCTAGATGCGTCACGGCTTTCCATCAGGCTGGTGGCGACGTCAATTTGGCGAGCTAAATTTAAAATAAAAAAAAAGTCAAGTTAGAGGCTTGAAAAATTTCAACAGCGGGTCGTCACGACCTGCGTTTGTTCATTTCAACTCAGCAATAGGGTTATTCAGACGCTGTCCATTGACTAAATTATCACTTACTTTTGGTGTTAACCCTTTCATTCCACATTGACTTAAAGATCAATTAAAACGAACTATGTAGTACACCTGCCAACCAACAATGCAACTTTAAGTAATGCAGTTAGTATAAAGTTCATAATTACTACCCACTTTTAATAACTGAAATAATCTATTGATCAACATGCCCCTGTTTATTTCGAAAATAACGTAGGCACAATCTATCAAGTGCCGTAATTAATTTTAAGTTACGTTTTAGGGTTCCTTACCCAAAAGGTGAAAACGAGACCCCATTACACAAAGGGTACACTACAGTAATACGAAAAACTTAATTCCGTAAGTCACAATCACGAATTTCATAATTCCGAATTTTATAAGTCCGAACGATTCGAAATCCCGAAAGTCAAAAATCCGATGTTTCATAAATCATTTTTATTAAAAGTCATAATTTTAAAATTCCGAATGTTTACAATTCCGACTGTCAGAATGCCGAATTTCAAGAAACCGAACCGTTGAATTCCGAATCATTAAAAATCCGCCATATTATAAATACGAACTCCGATTATCAAAAATCCGAAATATCATAAATACGAAGGGTGAATGTCGTTTCCACCCGTTCCTGTTTTAACCCGAAAACTTATCATTAAAGACGATTATTTATGTTCCCGATTCCACCCGTTTTTTTAATAAAGTATAGTCAAGTCTTACTACCGAAAATATTATTTCCAAGTGAGTGGAAGGCAAACGACAAAAGGGGTACTCTGATTTGGGGTGTTAACCATTCACTCATTATGTTATTATGTTATTATCATTATGTTATATTATTATCATTTTCATGTACTTATTATGGTTAACACCTCGACTCGGATAGGTTAGGTTAGAAGGCTCAGGCGAAAGCGAAGCGGAGCGGAGCTCCGGCCTTAGCCATCGTGGTTATTTTTTTTGTTTTGTCGTTTGCCTTCCACTCACTTGGAAATAATATCTTCGGTTGTTAGACTTGAACGTACTTTATTAAAAAAACTTAAATAGTGAATTTTCGGATATTTGAAATTCTGAATAATGTTTTTCGGGAAAATAACAGTCCGGTCTTTTGATTATTCGTACTAATGAAATTAGGAAAAATAAAAATTCGTACTTATGACTTTCGGATAAATGAATATCGTCCTTTTGAATATTCGTAGCTTTGTTTCTTAGGAATTATAATCTGCGGAATTTTGAACATCGGAACATTGAAATACGGAAAAACATATTTCGGAATTTTTGGGTGTTCCCTTACACAAACCACGCTGTCGGTCTATATTTATCTGATGAACCATGATGTCTTCACAAGTAAAGTTCTCACAGATAGTTTTGTTGATGAGTGTAACAACAAGTAAGTAGCTACTAATTAAAACCCCAAAAAGGAATAAGGATGGCTCCCATACAATTCAACTATTTTTTTTTGTTGCCATTTTTGTTACGGAACGATACGTTCTCAAGTCCAACTCGCCTTTCACCGGTTACCTAACTAATAAACTCTCTCGTCCCGATTTTGTCCCTTAAGGGGCTAGTCCACAAAAAATTCACTTAGGATTTTGGAAATATTCAAAAACTCTCTTCATTAAATGACACTATGCTAAAATGGAACCTTAAATTCTTAATAGATGAAACTACAATAACATCGTGTGTTTTTTACAAAACAATTATTTACATTAGAAAAAACACCTCTCAAAGTTATTAAAAATAATCGAAATAGCAGAAATAATCAAATCGACAAAGGTAAATTTCGATGATTTCCAGAGATTTTTTCGCAAGTAAATAATTATTTTGTAAAAGCGCACGGTGTTAATGTAGTCTAATCTATTAAGAATTTAAGGTTCCATTTTACTGTCATTTAATGAAGTAAGTTCTTGAATATTTCCAAAATCCTAAATGTCTTTTTATGCATTTTGCGGACGCGCCCCTTAAAATGTGAAAGCACAACCACAGACAAGCGTAACCCACCTAACGAATTACCATTAGCAACATAAATTCGTCAATACCATAATTATATAGCACGAATACCCTAACACCCAGTACCGAACAATACAAAATACTTTCAAAGGCTAATGAATACGTCACTGAATACCGAACTTAAACGCGTTTTGTTGCGCTTACAATATAATTCGTGATTACTTACGCGTCGATGGTTTGCCGTTCATTTGTCTTAATGACTTGCTTGCTGTTTGAAGTTTAGTTCAAAGGGCTGTACTATAGCTACATAAGTATACTTATATTTCCATTATTTATTATTCCAATGTCAAGCTTTGTAAAGTTCATGTCCATTCAGATAAAAATCTATTTTCATTTACTTTTCGATTACTCTTTCCATAGGTTACCAGGCAGACTTTTAGCACTGTATACTGTAGTTTGACTCGGCCGGATTTTAGAAATAAATGCCTACAGCCGCGCGGTACGTAAGCATGCGATAGGGCTGCCCACCTACAGCATTTTAATAATATGTGCCTACTTTGACTTTCTATTTAGTATTGCGATTGTAAATATGTACATACTCACATTCATATAGTCACGCCTTTATCCCTGAAGGTGTAGGCAGAGGCATAGTATACGCCCACATTTTACCTTAGGTATAGTTTTGCGTACGCGTAATAGATAGTGAGCCTAATGCAGTTGATTTTTTTCAATCCGCCCACAAGGCCTTCAATTTGTATTTAGGATTGTCGTTTTACTGTCAACCGGCTTTCATTCCGAGTAAATATGTACTTTTTTTAGTTAAACAAAAAAATACTTTGTTAGTAATAATATAATATCCCCGCAACGGCTGGCGGCGCGGGGCGGCGGCGTAGTGGCGCAGCGCCCGTTATCTACTAACGATTGAGTGAGACGGGTATAGAAATTTGAAAACGAGTAAGCGGCGTAGACAATAATAATCGGCTCATCACATGTTTCGTCAGTGATAGAATCACGGAATTCTAGTCTTTATAATCATTGCTTTAAATTTTTGATTTACAAAATTAAAACTATTTTTCGATTTGAAAGTACTAGTCAGCCTCTAGTACACTAGTACTTTTCGTACATTGTCATGTTGTGTTAAATTTTGGAAGTTAAATAATCTTTTATTTTCAATGAGACAAATTTTACAATAAAGCATAATAACTATTTACAATATGAATAAATCTAAGTAAACTAAATCTAAATTGGACCCTAAAAAAATAACAATAAATAAATAGGGCTCATCTAATTTTGGAAGTTCATATTTGTCTCCATGCGTGTAATAAAAATCAAAGGTAAAAAAATGCTGTCAATCAAAGTCATGCTAAGTGTACTGTAACATCGGTCATCCACAAAGAAATGAATACTCTTGAAACATACCTAAATCATTGCTCTCAATTAAATAACTACGAACTGACAACGGAACTAAATGTACTACCTACACGTTCTAGAATTCTGAACTAGTTTCTTTTTTGGATATTGTACTATATTGGATCGCACCGTTCACTGACTGAGCAAGCACAAGTCTAGGTTTAAACACAAACATACCTACTTCATGTAACTACCTAGTTCACTCGTGTAAAGTAATCTAAAAAACGTTATCTCTGGGTGCGTTATTGACGAATTAATGCAACCAAAACAAGCACAATAGACTCTAGTTGTCATATTAAATATTTTTAGTAAATAAAACACGCGCGGTTACTATTTAAAAAACGACACACCGTCCATTCGTCTACTCGGCACAATCGCGACTGCGGACGCTGCTTGCGTGCTGAAAGGCCTGCCGAAAACGAGAATCGTAGGTATAGCTTGCGCTTCGTCCGTTTGTAGGGAGCTACAATACTGGTTAAACAACATATATATACTGTGCTTTTAGGCAGCCGATGTATCTTTGATTAAAACTTAAAGATGAAATGCTGATTAAACTAATTGTTAGACTTGATTGTTACCTATGTTGTGATTAGATTAGGGCAACGCCTTATCATAATTTATGGTAATTAGAAAAAGAAGGCATAACGTAATGTGAAGAAATTAAGACACGACGTAATGTGAGAAAACGGTAATAGATTACCATTCAAATATTATTTTCGAAAATTTATTGTTTTCAATAATTTTCTGCATGTGATTTTATCCTGTAGGTACTGGCTTACTTGGTGTACCAATTTAAATGAAATAAGAAAATCTCTAAAACTTATTAAAAATGTAAATTATTTAATTCTATTTAATTTCCAAAGGAGTTTAATAAACGATTACGCGTAACAAGATAAACGAACCCCAATATATTAAGGGGTGAAACAACCACAGCGCATTTATTTTATAAACCGTATTATAATCACCAATTATCCCTTTGATCGGAAAAAAAAGAGGAAAAACTTTTCATTTCCAAAAAGTCCCGGAACAAAAGAGGTAAGCCAAACAGCCCCTGTTTAAATTAAAAACCAAACAAGGATTGTTTAACGAACCGAAAACCTGTTGGAAAACAGATATTGCCGAGTCCATATTTGGAGTAATGAAAATAAAAAAATATCTTTAATTTTTTATTGAACTATTTTTATATAATTTTGTTCCTGCTCACCGCTTTGCCGGGTTAGAATTTTTTCATTTCATTTATATTAAATTTTATTGAACTCTGTCAGTGATTTTTTAGGTTATAAAAATGATAATAGCTCGAGCAAGCTGAATACTTTCTATCCCATGTTTACACTTGGTGGAAATTGTTTTAATATATCACAAAAACCACACAAAAACTTTTAATACGTTATTTATGTTATTTACTACAACATTACCGATTCTCCAACGGAAAAAAACTGTCCATTTAAGAAACTCAATTAAGCCATTTATTTAAACGTATCACACTACATCGTTCTATATTAAAATGTTGTGTCGCAACTCAAAATTTTAATTTACCTCCTACTACTACTATACTTGCTCACACTTAAATATTAACAGTCATTTTCACACGCAATACGAGACTTCACGCAGCCCTTATCGCGGCGAGGCATTGTACGCCAAACTTTATTTAAGGCTTGTATGTTCGAAAGAGACTCATCTTTGGGTGAACTTTATACTAAGAAAAATTCTTCGATTTGATCTGATAAAACTATATTATTGTAGTTTATTAGATACTCTTGCTTTTTTAACGTATCAAAACACGATTAGGAATACGATGTTCGATCGAAATCGCCCGTGAAAAATGAGAAATATTGCAAAAATCTTAACAAGTAATGTACTTTTTTTATCTAAATAAATGAGTTTAATTCTCATAAAAACTTGTCATAAAATAGATATAAGTCTTTAGAAGAAGAATATTTTACGTATTGATTTTTCTTAAAATCCCTTTATAACAGTAATATAATGTATTAGAATCGAATGAAATCCGGCAAAAGCGTACGCTGCAATCGTTCGAATTGCTTTAGGATTTGTCAAGGTCGAACATTGCAGCCTTAATCAGGAGTGTAGTTATATTTGCTCTTATCTACCCTTATTTTGACAGTCAGATAATTATAACCCTTCCACCCTAGGGCGACAATCTGGCCCTGTCATATTCTTCACACCACTTATTTGGCAGCCTTTTAAAATTTTTGGCAAAGGAAGTTTTCATTTCCGTATTCGTTTGTCCGTCTGTCGTCGCCATATCTCTCAGATTTTCCCTTTCAAAATAATATTATTTTATTAAGAAATTCGGCAGTAAGAAGTAGATGGCAAAAGTTAAACTAAATGTGACTACGAAATATAAATGGGTTTATAAATTCCGTTTGTGAAAGCTCATTATTTAAATGGCCTGATGGATAGGTTTGATACTTAGCTCCTAAATTGTATGGCTATCAAAATTGTTCATTAATTATAATTATACTTACAAAAACTAATGATAAATAAGGTTGTTTTTGATCGCCTTCGATTCATAAAGCATTTGTATCATTTTTATTGGAAAATGTATAAAACATTCTGTGATTGCGAAACATTTAGATGTTTTATGTCAAACTGAAAGCCAGGCTTGACTCATTCATAAGAGAAATATTTTATGAAGGAACCTAAGTTTTTGGTTTTTTGGTTTCTTCGAGACACCGACCGTCTGAAATCAACCGCAATCAAGTTTGAAAATTATAATTATTTTAGTAGGTAGATTACAGAAGATACTTATCAAAATTTACATTTATGTTTTCTTTTTGATTTGCAGTGCAATAAATATTTGGAACGATATGAAACACGTTATTATCAACTCTTTTCGTAAAGTAAAGTAGTCTAAATTCAGCTATTATAATCTCCAACTACAAAACACAAATGCTATAAGCAATAGGATCAAAACAACTGATATACAACATTCTTTTGAATAAACATATCCGTAGAAGACATCCTTTCAAATAAACAACACATTTACGAATCATATTGTGTGTGTAAAATGTTCGTGAATATTTATATAATACTAGCTGATGCGCGCGGCTTCGCCCGCGTGAAATTAGGTTCCCGTTCCCGCTTCCCGTAGGAACAATTTCCCGGGATAAAAAGTAGCCTATGTGTTATTCCAGACTATACTCTATCCCTGTACCAAATTTCAGCCAGATCCATTCAGCCGTTAGAGCGTGATTGAGTAACAAACATCCAAACATCTAAACATCCAAACATCTTCACAAACTTTCACATTTATAATATTATATTATATATTATATATTATATATTATATTATATATTATATTATATATTATTATTATTATAGTAGGATATTTATACACTACTATTAGCAAACTTATGAATCTGCAGTTTTGAGTAAATCGATATTGTCATTATTATTTGTTACGTTTCAGGATTTGAAAACAAGACCTTAACAACACGACGTCGCAGAGGAAAGTAGGGGTCATAGGTACTATGAGCTAAAAATCTGTAAAGAAAATTCAAACAATATTATGTTAAATGCTGTCAATCCTCAAAACATTGAGCTACCAAGTATCAATCAATACGTTTTATAAATTCCAATATGTCGCCGCCCGAATCATTTTATTTCAATTGAATTACGTCATTTTTCTCACAACCCTTTTATTAGAAAGGGTAGTAAGGGATAGGGTTAGTACTCGTAAATTATTAAGAAATCACCCTCCACAAATTTGAATTGAAGTAAGATTTTCCTAAAACGTGAAAAGTGTTTATAAAACTCTTTTTGAAACAGAACTGATTTACTAACTTAGTTGGAATTTTAAGCTTTTGTTTGGATTTGATTCCTTTTTAGGGTTTCGTAGCCAAATGGCAAAAACGGAACCCTTATAGATTCGTCATGTCTGTCTGTCTGTCTGTCTGTCTGTCCGTCCGTGTGTCACAGCCACTTTTCTCCGAAACTATACGGCCTATGCTATTGAAACTTGGTAACTAGATGTATTCTGTGAACCGCATTAAGATTCTTATATAACACTAGAAAAAAAGCAGTAAATCCCCATACTCAGAACTGATACTCAAAATTTTTTTTTCATCAAACCCATACGTGTGGGGTATCTATAGATAGGTCTTCCAAAATGCTGTTGAGGTTTCTAACATCATTTTCTTCTAAAGTGAATAGTTTGCGCAAGAGGGACTTCCAAAGTCAAAAAATGAGTGTCCCCCCCCTCTAACTTCTAAACTAAGAGAGTGATAAATCTAAAAAAAAAATATGATGTAGATTGCCATAGAAACTACCAACGAAAATTAATTTGAATGAGATAAAGCTGGTAGTTTTTTTTTAATACGTCATATACCGCAATTTTTGTTTAGAAAAATCACTACCACTGCGAACGTGTTAAAACATCAATCAAAGTTACAACGAACTATAAGAACTTTTATATATGTTACTTGCTGCTACGAAACCCTTCATGGGCGAGTCCAACTCGCACTTGGCCGGTTTATTTTATGTTCGATACATTTTGAGTATAGTAGTATTATTTATTAGTAAAACTGATCTGGGTGACGTTTTTCGTCCCGTTCAATGCTGGCATTTTATTAACATTCTAAAATTTGGACTAACGCGCCAATAGGTTCTGTGTTTGTGTAGTCTTCATACAAAATATGAAAAATTTATGTGAAGATTTTTCTTTGATTGGGTGTCCTCAAACTCAGGTACCACTGTATTTGAATAATTCTTTTTATGTTGAACAACCCATTTATAGCAGAAGATTTTAAATTAATATCATCACGCTGCTACGCAAAGCAGCGGAACAGTAATTATAAATGCCAACCAACTCGGCAGATTTACACAATAGTGGAATAATTAAGGGGATTGATATATGTCAAGGACAAAACCGTAATTACCACTAGTCTAAAATATTTATATGTGAAATGTCCAATGCGTTTGGTCGGCTTCACTATGAACTTGTGACATTGCGTACGGAAGTTGGTGCAGCTTATTCAAGGGTGTGACATATCCCCATTTCACTTTCACACCAAACCAATATACAGTTTGTCCATTTCATTGCACACCCGGAAATCAACAAGAGATAAAAAATACTAAAAAATAATTAAAACATACGAACAGCACGACCGTTAAATTCTAATTAAATAAATTAACTAGGTTATGGTGATATACACCCTCAGTAGTGTTAATCGATAGTAGTAGTTTAACCCTAAAAAAAACAACCGAGCTTGCGTGACCAAGACAATTAATTCCCAAAGTACAGGTACAAGCGAGTGCCTTTATCATAATTATAAATGCAGCAGCGTTTGTAGTGTTAATACGTACGCACCGTGAAATGATGTGCGTAAGTGATAAATAGCCCCTTAATTGTTTATATTATAATAAGTAAAAAGGAAGGCTGTTCGGTGAAATGAGCGGAAAGGGTTTTGAGTGTTGGGAATTATTCACGCTCCGGTTAAAGTGGGTTATTTTTGAATACCTTGAAAACATTGTTTGTGATAGAATAATAGCCGGGTGGACCACCAAACATGGCATGCTACGGTGATGATAAGCATAATACCCAGGTGTCCATCACGACTTTCACCATCACAATTCCCTAATTACAGCACTGTTTGTTTTAAAATATTAAGTTACGAAGCTAATGAACATTCCCAGTGGTGTTTTTTATGGGTTCTTCAAAACGTTTTGATTAAGTAGATATGGGAATTAATTAGACTATTATCCTTTTAACAAAAGATACTGCGTAATGTAGCGATATTTTATAAAATATTTGGAGCGAGTAAACTCCCAAGATCTAGGGTACTCGAATCTACTTCTTACCTACTATGAGAACATGTAGCTATTACAGGGATATAGATTAGAAATTTTATTATTATAATAATAATAGTGGCAATGTATTCATGAATAGGCTGTCTGAATTTTTTATTCTCTTTTTTGAGGCTCTTGCAATTGACTGATTTTATAGTAATCTAGACATTTTTTTATTTATCTACTAAAATTACTCTGGGAATAAAATGTTTTAGTACCTATACCTATATAAAACAACATTTCTGCTTTTGAAGTTTTATAATCAAATGGAAGCATCTGGTACCAATAAAATAGGTTACATTAATTTAAAAAACTCATCATCAGCTTTTTGAATACAAAAATAATTTCAGCAGTCCTAAATACATGCCATCAATCCTCTGCCGAGAAACACAAATGGTATTTATAAATAATAACTATTTTTATCAACAAGATCTCTTAATCTAATACCGTAAACACTTTGCTAGTATTTTCATTATCAAGGTATTTTAATTGTGTCTTAAATGACCCGTGCTGTTATTAGGGTAACAAAGCATCACATATTTTTTAGTGTTGTAGTGACGTCGGCAGAGTTGATAGATGTTATGTGTGTACACTTTGGCGGCGTATAATAAAATAGTTTGCATAATTTGTTAAGAGAGGGCTTTATAAGAATTTGGAATATGCTCAATATTCTGTGGCATCGTGGGGCATATTTTTCTGGTTCTTTGTTTTTATTCTATGAGAGTTAAAAAGCTTAGCGGCAAAGTACAAAGGTATTTTAATCGACGATAGTTAAAATAACACCGTCAACCGTTACCATATATTGCGATAATTATTGTACAAAATATAAACTTTACTTATTTATAAATAATATTCAAATGTATTGTTTTAATTTTTAATACGTATATATAATATAGTACTCTACGAGATTTCAAAAGTCATTGTTATTTTATACATTTTAAAGGAAAATTTGTATTTTATTATAAATATCTAAATCGTTTTATGGTGAATGGTACCTATATAGACCACAAATCCGGTATATTTTCTCATTAATTATTTTGAAATAGAATGTAAATATATCTGCATATTTTATTTTATTGAAGTTGTAGAGATCACACTTTTATCATGCCGCCAAATTCTATAACTCTATAAATTCAAGACTCTTAGATTCTGCTGCGTTACCCTTGATAAAGCGAATTTCTCAGAACTGATCATTACAATTTACCCGTAGAATATAAAATTTACGACTTAAAACACGACTTTATGACAATTTGCTCGTATTTACGGCGAAGATGAGTGAAATCGGGTGCGTTTGTAAAGTTAATGTGTTATTGGGAGGCAGCATCATAATGTTGATTAGTTTAATTCATTAGAATATCATAAATATAGACATTACAAGACACCGCTTCATACATATTAAAATGTTGTTATCCGACTAATTAATGGTTTGGTCGAATGCCATAAATTAAGTGCCACTAAAATGAACAAACTTTTAACACAAGAAAATTCGCTTTTGTAGGAAGATAATTTGTGATACACTTGTTAAATAGTTATCTGTAATAAAGATAAAGTTATCAAGACATGCTATTGTTTTAAATAAAATAATAAAAGAAAGCATCCGACTTTTATGAAAACAAATTGTATGTAAATATTTTTATTTTTATAGGAAGCCTTTTAAGGGTTAAGGTATCATGAATACATTAATTTATTAGTACCTAAATACTTATTTTCTTAGTGGTTTTCTATTTTTCGGTAAATTTATAATCGCTGCTAAAATATAAGTATTTTGTATTAGTTAAGGTTGCATGTCACTACTAGCTGTCCGTCTGTCTGTCAACAGGCTGTATCTCATGAAATT
The DNA here is from genome assembly GCA_933228765.1 of Miltochrista miniata. Taxonomy (NCBI): domain Eukaryota; kingdom Metazoa; phylum Arthropoda; class Insecta; order Lepidoptera; family Erebidae; genus Miltochrista; species Miltochrista miniata. The sequence continues at coordinate 1,924,210 of OW121765.1, read as the reverse complement.
TTACACGCATAATGACACAAGTTGTTATAAGCTATGACAACAAAAACTAAAAGCTTTAAATAAAAACATTTAGGGAACTCATACAACAACCAGATTTTTCTGTTTCTTGAAACGTAACCCTCCATGCACGAATCTAACACGGCTGATGTTTCATAAGCTAACTGGTTCAATCTGGACTAAAATCTTCCTTATATTTCTATTCGAAAAGTCATCGCCTTAACAACAAAATATGTAAATTCAATTGAGCACGTATCTACTTAAAACACAAGCGATGCCGAAACTCGTAATGTGTTATTTCGGCTTATTAATTAGTATATTGTTTGGTTTACTTTTTCTTTGTCCGAAAAAAACTAAGCTGTTTGCTTAGAAATGAATTAATTTGTCTTTTTTTGTCGCTAGAGGTTATGGAACTTCTAACAATGTATTCATTATCATCATTAATCCAACATAATTTACTTACTACAAAAAAAACTAAAACCACAAAAATGACAATTACAGATATAACCTTATCTAAGTAAACGTACATGAAGGTTTTTAGTATAGGTATAATCTTAGCGCAAGTCTCGGTTACACCCAAGACCTAAGTGCGCCTTCACACTAGCGTTTTTCCAGCGTAGGCGTACGATGGACGTATGCGCGGCGGATACGTGACGGCAACGCGACGTATACGCGACGCATACGCCGCGTTACTGGGGGATCGTGTACAATCCTGTTCACAAGCGACTTATCCTCGGCAAGGAAATGATTGCTACTAGAAAATAATAATCTTAAGAGTATATTTGACTTAATTAGAATTGAGCAAGATGTTATTTGACGAAGCAATTAAAATGCGAAATATAAATTTGCTAAAGATTCTTTTAGGAAATGAAACTATGCGATAAGTTTTTAGGGGAGAGAAAATTGGCGAAACAATTTCTGCCAAACGGCAGGATCCTGGTTATTATATATGCTTAGTGGGAATGACATGATAATTTTGCAATCCAATATGGCCGCCGCGCCGGAATTACAAAATTACATGATGGGTATCGCTTAAGGGGTTTTTTAGTATGCTGAGTACGAATTACATGATTTTTTTAAATATCTAGCTCGCCAAATTGATGTCGCCACCTGCCCGATGGAAAACCTTGGAGCATCTAGCGATTGGGGGCCACTTCTGACAGTGGTCCTCAAGTTGGCGGCCTTGTGATGTGCCTCTTCACGCTCCTCTTGAAGAACCCAGGATTGTAAGATGAGGGAAACACGTGTTCGGGCAGATAATTAACAGATAATTTTGCAATACAATATGGCCACGGTAAAATTTTGTAATAACGGTGAAGTGGCCATGTTGGATTGCAAAATTATCATGATATTCGTAGTCAGCATACTAAAAAAACCCTAAAACGATACCCATCATGAAATTTTGTAAATACGGCGCGGCGACGGCCATGTTGGATTGCAAATTAACATGTATTTTCGTATGCATCGTTTTAATTATTGTGTAATTAATGAAAGAAATCATTATAAAAAAATAATAGCATACGGTCCTGAAGCGCCAGCCCGGGTAGTTTTTCCCGAACCACGAACAAAATTTTATTCGCAGTTCGCGTGATCTTCTTTTTTAAAAGTAAAGCCATCAATAGTGTTTCCTGGTCAGAATCTATTTTGTTAACGATGATACCAAAACGCCAACGAAAATTGTGTGGTTGTTGTTGTTGTTGTTGTTGTTAAGGCAGGTTAAGCTGTTGGTCCCGAGTAAAATGGCAGTCGTTAAGCTAAGTTGAAGGCCCTTTAGGCGGCTTGAAAAATTTCAACAGCAGGCATTCATAACCTGCGCCTGTCCATCTCAACACGGCAATACGGCTCACCACCTTTTCGGTGGGACTAATTCTTAACAAGGTGAAATGTGGGCATATAATAATATGCCTCTGCCTACCCCTTCGGGGATAAAGGCGTGATTAAAGCCATATGTATGTATGTCCTAAATTTCAGCTAGATCCTTTTAGGCACTATTCCTTAGCTAGTTCAAGTGCGAGTTTTCAAAATTTTTTTTTTGACTTTGTAAGAAAATAAAACCTACACACGATAGATCTATCAGTCAGTGTTGCTTGCATTATATCGAGGATCATTGAGGGCTGACATTTAAACTCAATGAATTCACTCACTTCCATCCCCTATCACCCTTCCTAATTACCTCTTTAATTCTGCCCTCTCCACCCTTTAGGTACTGACACCGGTGCACAAAACGAAAAATTTATGACACCCTCATAAATTAATAAAAAATCCATTAGATGGTAATAACATTTGAAAGTAATTTCATTTTTGTACAAAAAAAGTACATTTGCATTTTCAATTAAACACACCTGCTACCCTCACTGTCGAATGATGGGAATCGAGTCTTAATTTTTAGAAGATTTATTTATTGATAGGTCGTTTTCACCGGAATTTTCAAATTGCTACCTTTTATGTTTGAAAATTCCAACCGATGCCGTGCTAGACTCGAACTGGCGAAAACCACACGTTCCCTACCTCTCCCCTCCCCCTCTCAAAAAGTGGGATAGCACCCAAAACCTCCCAAGAAGTGGGATGAAACCCAAACCCTAAGGGAAAGTCTGCTGGTAGACAGAGCCTGTCGGGAGCCTGGGGTCAATCCTTCCGAGGACATACCCGGGACTCCTGGCCGTAGGCAGGTGGTAGAGCACCGTGCGGTTTTAGCCGGTAGAGGTCCAACATAACATCCATGAGGATTTCCACATGACAAATAAAATAACTACACGTTCTCTACCTATTCGTCTATCACTGTGTGCCTCGGGTAACATCCTCGGAAGGATGTCCCGAGGCTCATACTTACTTCCCAAAGACTACACAAATCCAAATACAGATTTTTTTAACGAAGAGTCTGTCTTAATGAATAAAAATCCTGAAGAAAAGGAATTATTATTTTGAACAGCATAAAAGTTCATTTTCATTAAGTGAGTTGTATGTTAGCTTTTTTTTTAAATGTAAGCGAAATACTTAGAATTTTGAAAAATTGAGATTTTGGGATTTTTTTTCACAATTCTCTTTATTCGTTTCACCCGCGTAGTTCCCGTTCCCGTACGAATACGGGAATGAAATATGGCTTATGTCACCCGCGAAATATGTAGCTTTCCAGCAGTGATCGAATTTTTCAAATCGGTTCAGTAGTTTTGGAGCCTATTCAATGCAAACAAACAAACTAATAAACATAGATACATATACAGCATAGGTGATTTTTCATAAACCACCAAGCAGCTATTACGAATTGCTTGTTATTAAGATTTATTATTATTTCAACGTAATTTCAGCTCAGTCTGTAATTTTAATTAGTCATGAAGTATTTTACTAGACAATATTAGAATCTGCCGTAAAAATATGAAGCAGGCATTAAATTTTTATGACCCGTAAAACATATTCTTATTTTACACAAGCATAATATAAAATGTTTATGCTTAGGTATGTGTGACACACAGGTGTTTCTAAGATTCACTCAGATTAGATTTTAAAATTGTCAAAGAGTAGAAAACTGGTTTTCATAAAAAACTAATACCAATTTAGGTATAACAAGAAGCCGTGAGATTGTTCTCACCCGACTGCCCCTCTCTAACACGTTTATAGTGAAAATTCAATCTGATTGACGTTGTCATTTTTGTTTTATTTTGAACTTTGAACGGATGATCCACGTGACCTAGTGGCCCCGCGGACTCAGTGTTCTGTAAACGATCACTGCAGTAAGCAACTTTCACTATGGCCGGTCCATGGATGGGTGACCATCCATGTGATCACTTTGAGACATTTATTTGAGCGTTTTCGTGCTTCGGAAGGCACGTTAAGCCGTTGGTCCCGGTTGCCAGTAAAATGGCAGTCGTAAAGCTAAGTTGAAGGCTTTATTACAACAGTAGGCAGTCACAACCTGCGCCTGTCCATTTAATCACGGCAATGCGGCTCACCACCTATTACGTGGGACAAATTACACAAAGGTGAAATGTGGGCGTATAATATGCCTCTGCCTACCCCTTCGGGGATAAAGGCGTGACCATATTTTATAGAGAGGGGCTAAAAATTAAATTCGTAGGCAAATTTTTATTTTGAAAAGAAGTGCTTGTGCTGTAACATCTAGACAACTGGTTATCATACATAATTTATCAACACCCAAATCCAAAAATAAACATGTGCGGATCATTTTATATTTGGTGTGAACCGGGCCTCAAATCTGAGATACAGCTACCTATATATGACGAAACTGATTTCTGCTAATTTCTTTCAATTTATTTCTAGAATGGGGTTCTTCAAAAGGGGTCTTAGAAGGTTTTCGCAAGATCGACAACGCGTGTGTAGTGAGAGTGCAAACGTCCGTAGGTTACGTTAACCACCTTCCACCAACAGGGTAGTAAGTGTAACTGCCACAATAGTACCTAATATAAAAAGGAATAATAAAAAGCCCAATAACATATTATTATAATAAGGTAAGAGTGACAAATTATTTGTTTAATACTGGCCTGCCAGCGCACGTGTTTACCTCCTCTTACAATCCTGGGTTCTTCAAGCGGAGCGTGAGGTGGAGCGTGAGGCTCATCATAGGGCCGCCAACTTGAGGACTACTGTCTCCAGCCTTACAGACTGTGACAGTGGCCCCTTAAGAGGCTAGTCCGCAAAAAATGCACTTAGGATTTTGGAAATATTCAAGAACTCACTTCATTAAATGACACTAAAATGGAACCTTAAATTCTTAATAGATGAAACTACAATAACACCGTTCGTTTTTTACAAAATAATTATTTAAAGGTAAATATCGAATAAGTGCAAATCATCATGTTATATGGGAGCCCCCTTAATTAAGTAGTATTAGTTTTTTGATTTGAGTATTTGTTGTTGTAGCGGCAACAGAAATACATAATCTGTAAAAAAAATCAGCCCTTTAGCTATAACGGTTCCCAAAATACAGCCTGTGACGGACAGACAGACAGACAATCAGACAGACGGACACTGAAGTCTCATGAATAGGGTCCCGTTTGTACCCTTTGGGTACAGAACCTTAATTTTTTTTTCTTATAATCGGTAAACTCTGAAACTACTGAACCGATTTGAAGAACTCTTAAACCATTAGAATGTAGGGGAGACCGGGGCTGGTTGACTAGGTTTCAGCTTAAAGGCTTATATTTTTATTTCTTTATAGAATATTAATTCAAAAACAGGTTTATTTCATAGGTTAACTATTAAGCTTTCGAAAAATATAGCAAAAAACACTTAATTCATTATAATATAGGGTACAGGCTTGATCTTATACAATAAGAAAAACTGGTCAACCTGCCCCATGCTTGGGGTAGGTTGACTATTCGCCTGGGGTAAGTTGACCTATGGACTTGTAAAGGCAAAATCTATGAGGAAATGGGATAAAGGGCAACATACATAAACATTATAATATTTATTATTTTGTATTGAAAATAAAACACACATACAATAAATCACCGAGAGCACGGCGTCGCGCACGCATATCGCTTGAGTGAAGGAATTTAAAGATGAAAAATAACATATGCATATAATTATTTTTAACCGACTTCCAAAAATCGAGGAGGTTATCAATTCGTCTGTATTTTTTTTTATGTTTGTTACCGGCAAATCGCTTGAACGAGTTAACCGATCTTGATGATTTTTTTTATTTGAAAGCTGGTGCTTCCCATATGGTCCCATATGCAGGAAATCAGAATCTGATGCTGGGATCCTGGAGAAATCGAAGAAATCCCTCGAATCGAGGGAATTCCTTAACGATTTACAGCAGTTACCTTGTGTTTGGGCTTGATTAATTTGTATTGGGGAGAACATTACCCCTAGACAGATATATTTTCAGTCCACCCCTCACTAAAAATACTGAAAAAAAATAAATAAAAAAAAAACCGACTTCAAACAAAAACTAAAAAATGAAAAATAAAAATTAACTTAGCACAAAGTAATAGGTAGTATATTTAGATTTATCAGATAATATTGAATGTAATACTGAAGTCGGTGCCAATATTTCTATGAGAGATTCATACCTATATACACCTATAGTTTTACTTGACGCCGATTTCAGTATTACATTTAATAATATCTGTTAAATCTAAATATACTACCTATTACTTTGTGCTAAGTTAATTTTATATTTCATTTTTTAGTTTTTGTTTGAAGTCGGTTTTTTTTGTTAATTTTTTTTTTCATCGTAATGGTTTGTAATAATGCCTATATTTATGGTTACTGACTGTCAACAAAATTATAATGGATGTTTGATTCATGTTTTTTTTATGTACGATTATTGGTCATCCAGCCCTGTTATACATTAGTCTACTAGCCCCGAACCACATTTTTATTTTCAATCACATGACATAACCACAAAACTGCTAAGAAATCAAATAACATCATACATAAATGAAAGAACATAAAACAAACATCCATTATAAATTCTTTGACAATCAGTAACCATGAACAAATAGGCATTATTAGAAAAAACCTTACGATAAAAATAATTACTTACGTACGTTATTTTTGAACTTTAATTTCCTTCACTCAAACGGTGTGCGTGCGCGACACCGCGCTCCCGATGACTGAGCGGGGAGAGGTATCGGACTCTTGGGTGTCATCGGTTGGCTCCAAGCCATTGCTTTTGCCGAGTTATTGATAGTTAGTCTACCTACCCCTATAGTTAACCAGCCCCGGTCTCCCCTAATGGTGTAAGAATTCTTCAACTTGATTATCTGATAGTCAAGTCATCCTGAAGTGCGAGGCTGTGTGTCATAGGGGATGATCGAAGGAGTGGAACAGTAATAAGAATTATCAAACAATTTGGCAAATTTCCAGGTATTATTGTAAACACGGTATTACATTATGGGTTTAGCTGTACTTCTAGGTTTCTTTTAAATAAAGATAGAGTACCTATATCAACCTTTCTTATATAAAATAATTATTGTGAATAGTGAAAAAGACAACTTGGTTCATCAATTTATTATTTTTCTTTATATTAATTAATATAAAGAAAAATATATATTAAATATATATTAATATATATATATTTTTAATTATTATTTTTATTTTTGCGGGGCTTTACGGAAAAGCTTGATTATTATGCGCGGCGACCGGTCGCCGCGAGGAGCTCTAAGGGTAAGTAAGTTCTTGAATATTTCCAAAACTTTAAATGTCTTTTTGTGCATTTTGCGGACGCGCCCCTTTTAACGCTTGATGTCGTTCATCTATTGCAGAGGAAGTAAGGCGGGAAATTTTAGAAATTAAGAAGAAATTAAAAATAGCTGACCAGGAAATCGAAAATTTAAACTATGAAAATAGTCAGTTAAAACAGGACATACAGGCCCAACAGCGACAAATTGATTTACTTAAAAAAGTAACATGCACCACTCCGCAGCGTCAAAAGAATATATCACCTGTTAAATTAAATAAGTTATTGAATTTGAAATTGTGTACCCCTCGTCACTCGCCTATACGCTTGGCTAGGGGTGTTTGCGTGAACGGTTCAATGACAAGGCTTGATAATGCACAGTGCACTCAGCACCATACTAAACACCATACACCCAACAAATCGCTACAAAACGCTATAATCACGAATGATCAAAGGCGTGGGACTGTAGGATATGCACCTGCAGCACAAAAAAGCAAGGTCATTATTTTGGGTGACGGCCAAGGGCGTGGTCTTCGTAACCAGCTACAAGACTTGTTAGGAGTAGAGTATATTGTGTCTGCATATCTTAAACCAGGCGCGGCCCTAAGTGATATCTTACAAAGCGCTAAACAAGAGATTCAGGCCCTCTCCAAAAGTGACTATATCATCATTTTGGGTGGATGCTGTGACAACAATCCCTATGATCTAGACATTAATCTCAACCGCTGGCTGTCATCTACCGCTCATACCAACGTGATATTAAGTGAAGTACCCAATAACAGGTTTCTAAGTGAATCTAAAATAAACTATCAGCTCAGATTTATTAGCAAAAAATTTAAAAACGTACTTTATATGAACATGAATTATTTTCGAAGAGTTCCAATTAGACATAACTATGTATTGAATCTGGCAAGGTCATTATTGAAAGAAATACTTTGTATACACTATCACTTTCATGCTTCACAATATGAAAAAATATTTAAGTCACAGTCTAAATATAAAATATGCGTGGACAAATGTACACAGGTAAATCTAGACAACGATCAAATCCTTTCATTAAATAATGACCTTCCTATGAGTGAACCCACTGGCAATCTTGACGACTGTAGCCCTAATAATAGCAAAACTACAAATTCAAACAATTTATTTCGTTTATAATTATGTAACAATCCTACATCAAAATATTAATGGATTAATTAATAAGTCTGACAAGTTTGCTATTGGTATCACCGAGTTAACCACACAAGGTGTTTCTGTTGATGTACTCTGTGTTACTGAGCACAACATGATAGACGGTAACGATGCCTATGTCATATTACCAAACTTTAAACTTGCGTCCTATTATATGAGACACAACAAACACGGAGGTTCATGTATATTAGTAAGGAATTATTTAAAATTTAGGCAACTACACGATATTTTAAATCTGTCCATTGTTGACATTATAGAATGCTGTGCAATCGAAATACTGGGCCACCAAATAATTATACTGTGTATTTATAGGCCTCCGAACTATAGTGTTAGTACGCTAAGTATGTTTTTTACAACATTAAGAAAAATTCTAAATAGCATACCCCTAAATAGTAAGAAAATATTTGTGTGCGGGGACTTTAATATTGACATTTTAAAGCAAACCCGCATGTGCACTGAATTTATTGAACTACTGAATGAATATAGTTTAAAATTACAGTTTAAGGAGATAACGCGATTTGTTACAAAGACATGTATAGACAATATAGCCCATAACCTCAAAACATGTAATGGTACTATCAAAGAATTAGCTTTATCAGATCACAACGCACAGATTGTAAAATTTGCAGTCAAAAAAACATGTACATTGAAATTTTGGTATATAATGAAAAGAGACTACTCTACGCATAATAGAGCAACGTTTTCTAAATACTTAAATCAAATTACAAATAGTGATGTTTATAACTGTATGAATGCAAATAACGCGTTTAATAAATTTTATGAAAACTTTATGATGCTGTACGATCTCTGTTTTCCATACATAAAAAAGAAAATCTATAGTGAAACAAGACCTAGGTGGATATCACGTGGATTAAAATTATGTAGTAAACGTAAACGTTATCTGTTGTGGAAGTATAGAAAAGAACCCAGTCTGACCAACAAAAATACGTTTAAAACATATGCAACTAGATATAAAAATATCATCAGACTGACAAGAAAGTCTCAAAATGATTACTTCATTAAGTCTGCAACTAATAAATGTAAAGCAACTTGGAAAGTGATCAATGAGACGAAGTTCAAATATCCAACTGAAAATATAGAACAATTAATATGTAATGACGCAGTAATAAACGACCCGATAGAGATCTCCAACTCATTTAATGACTATTTTCTTGACATAAATAATTATAGTACGCATAATAATTTTAGTAATAGTACATTAAGCAAAATAGCATACAATTCTAATTCAATTTTTATGAGGCCCACTATCCCTGATGACATTCAAAAAATAATAATAAACTTAAAAAATACAAATAGCACTGGCTATGATAATGTTACTACAGGTGTGATTAAGAATGTGACGCATATTATTTCTCGCCCCTTAAGTTACATTATAAATTTATGCATAGAGCAAGGTATATTTCCTGATAAATTAAAGATATCAGTAATAAAACCTGTATTTAAAAAAGGTAATAAGACAGATAGGAGTAATTATAGGCCTATAGCATTAATACCTATTTTTGCCAAAATATTGGAAAGGGTGATATACAAATGCATATACTCCTTCCTTGAAAAATACAATATCTTTACCACCTGTCAATATGGGTTCAGAAAAAGCAAATCAATTAATGTAGCTGTATATAACTTTCTGCTTAAGGTTTGTACAAATTTAGACAAAGGGTTGCCTGCGTTAGCATTGTACATGGATATGTCAAAGGCTTTTGACCGAGTTGACCATAATATTCTTCTAAAGAAAATGTATGCCTACGGTATTAGAGGTAATGTACATAAACTGATAAAATCATACCTTTTAAATAGACAACAATTTACAGAAGTGAAGTGGTTTAACAAATTGACGAAATTTGAAGAAATATGTAAATCTAACCAAGGTACACCAAAATGCGGTGTACCACAAGGTAGTATATTGGGACCTCTACTTTTTTTAATATATATAAATGACATGCCTTCCGTAACACACCATAACATGACCCTTTTCGCTGACGATAGTACTGTTCTGTTTAATAGTGATAATGAATTAAATTTAGAATTGGACATTAATGAGACTTTAATTAATATTGTTGACTGGCTTAAAATAAATAATTTAATGTTAAATTTTGACAAAACTAAATTAATGAATTTTAGGTTAAGAACCCACCGCATATCTTCTCCAAAAGTTTGCTATCAAGGAAACGTAATTGAGACAACAGCAGCTACTAAATTCTTAGGTTTGCAAATTGATGAGAATCTCAACTGGAAATATCACATTGAACTAACATGTAATAAACTAGCACAGTTCTCGTACGCACTCCACAGATTGAGTAAGGTTTCAAATCCTGCAACTTTATTAACAGCGTACCATGGCTATGTTAGCTCATCTCTCAGGTACGGAGTGATTTTCTGGGGCAATAGTACAGATAAAGAGCGTGTTTTCATTGCACAGAAACGTTGTATCAGGGCTATGTTCAACATTTGTGCACCCAACTCCTGTGCTCCATATTTTAAGAATATGAACCTTCTCACATTTCCGTGTATATATATTTATGAGTCTGCAGTGTTTGTTAAGCAAAACCTCAGTTTGTTCAGTTATCGCACCCGTGTAAGGCATCAGAATAAACTACATCTAGTTCCTAGTAAAACGCATTTCATGCATGAGAGTTTCTTTTGCTTAGCCCCACGTATATATAATAGTATACCTGAACGTATTAGAACTATTACAGAAACAAAAATATTCAAAAGGCAACTCCATGACCTGTTAGTTGAGAAATGTTATTATTCTATAAAGGACTTTCTTAATCCTATTCCTATCTGAGAAATTACTATATTCCATGTACGCCTCTTTTATGGTGTGTTCAGTGATACAAGTACCTATGGATGGATTTTTTTTTTCTCATGTGGTTAAATTATTAATTTTGTACTATTGACATTTCTCTGTATTTTGGACATTTCATTTGACATTAATTAATATTATGTAAATTGCAAGTTTAAAGGGCTTTTACAATTTGTGTATTTAATTGACCTTTATGCTCTTGACATTTTGATTGAATTTACTATAAAACTGCAAGGATTATAACGAAAATGTCACAGAATTAATATGACATTTTATCTAATTGTATTTATTTTGTAATCTGACATTCTTAGCATAGTAAGCATCAATCAGATTAATAATATTGACATTTAATTATTGATTGAGAAAATTGCAAATTGATTACTGCACTGTATGCATAATAATTAATTGTTTTTATAATGAGTCTATATGACGATGACTTTTCTGTTACTAGTTTGCATGCAATCACTTTATTTTAAATAGAATTTAATGTATCGTACGCCTTAAGGCAAAACATAGCTGAACACCAAACTAACAATAAGACCTGTAAAATTAACCTGTCTTTACGAAATAAAGAATCTGAATCTGAATCTGAATCGTTGCTTTCGATTATGCGGCGGCATTATTTTGGCAAGCTAAATATGAAAAAAAAAAACTAGGAGGAAGTCAGTAGGTTGTCAATCGGTTGAGATGATTAACAGTGAAATATACAAACAAAGAAATAATCTTTTATCATATGAGTCACAGAATGACACTTATGATAGTCATAATTTACTTTTATTGCCTGATTCGGAAAGTAATAAGTAGAATAACTGTGAGGCATGAACCGAACAAAATCAATACACAAGAAAATATGACAGGCCACGGATTCAAATTCTTGATGAACCAAGTTGTCGTTTTCACTATCCATAATAATTATTTTATATAAGAAAGGTTAATACAGATACTCTATCTTTATTTTAAAGAAACCTAGAAGTACAGCTAAATCCATAATGTAATATCGTGTTTACAATAATACCTGGAAATTTGTCAAATTGTTTGACATTTCTTATTACTGTTCTGCTCCCTCGATCATCCCCTATGACACACAGCCTGCAACTTCAGGATGACTTGACTATCAATGGTTTAAGAATTCTTCAAATCAGTTCAGTAGTTTCAGAGTTTATCAAATGTAAAGAAACAATTTATAGGGTTCTGTACCTAAATGGTACAAACGGGGCCCTATTCACGAGACTTCAGTGTTCATCTGTCTGATTGTCTGTCTGTCTGTCCGTCACAGGCTGTATCTCGGGAACCGTGATAGCTAGAAAGCAGAAATTTCCACAGATGATGTATTTCTGTTGCCGCTACAACAACAAATCAAAAAACTTATATTAATAAGGGGGCTCCCATATAACATGATGACTCGCACTTATTCGATATTTACCTTTAAAATTATTAGATGAAATACATTTTGATGACTTAGATATCTGTAAATTCAATTTATTTTAAGAGTTTTTGATAGTATAGCCTTTTCCAAGAGATTTAAACGACCTAGACAGTCATTAGAACTTATCGCCCAACTTGCTAACGATGCATATTTAGATTCATTATCATGGTATAATTAAGATTGTCCTTAGGTTATCAATTTTAGATAAATCCCAACTTTCTACTGATCTTAGGGCTTAAATTACCTTAAGATAAAGTCATTTACTAAGTACTTAGGAGACTATGCTTATAGTATTTAGGCGTAAAGTACGTAGTCAGTTTTGTTTTCCAAATAATCAGACATAATTTTATAAACACCTGTTAAAAGTTTAATTTTATTAATTGTTATAACAGTTATTTAATTTGATTTAATTAATGTCTGTCTACAAAACTTAAATAATTTAAAAATAAATTCGACACTTCATTTAGAAACATTTTGTTTTTAAATTAACTCTCATGTAATATTCATGTGGTCCCCAGACTATTTTTCAAACAATTAAGCTAAGTTTGTATTTCAATCAACTTTTTTTGTCTCACTTTCACAGTTTGTGAACTTGAGTAATGTTAATTTTGATTAAATTAGTCATACGATTTTATAATAAGTGTTGAATAGGTAAATGAAGCTATGGAAGTTTATAAATTCGTTTGATTGATCTACTAGACACTGCTCCAACTACTGATCAAATTGGGCGATAATTATTATTCTAGGCTAGGAAATTTTTACACAACGCAGCGCCATCTAGCTCTTATAGCTACATGAGCTTGTGCTATGGGATTTAGACAATTGTTGATTAGATTGAGGGACGGCGTAAAGCCGTTCTCCGATCCTACTATTTCTGCCATTAGCGGGTGTTTAGCAACAACTCAGATATGTCCCAACAATAATATACCTTCACCTCAAAGATCCTCCAAGATGTTTGGAAGTTATAGTGACCCACCAAATATTTCGTCCGCACACGCACGCACGCACTCAATTTTTTATCAATCCGCAGAAATGAAATAATTACACTTATGTTAAGGAAATTACTTTCTCGAGGTTGAGAGGCAGAACTTATATTTACAAATAATTACCTGTATCAACTGTGATGAATGTCTTATGTACATTGTCTGTCAAGTAGGTATATAAAATAATAAAATGTATGCATGGTACCCGTATAAATTTGTTTGGAATTAAAGAAATATTATTAGACCTGGTATTTGAACTCAAAACCTTGCCAGCGGCAGTCATAATACACTAAGTAACCATCACCATTGACACTGTCAATATAATATCTCTCAACTGACAATTACACTCTATTCAAGTTGTCATAAATCACTTTATCAACTTCTCATTGCAAGAATCAACAAAGTAACCTTAAATTTCTCAACGATCTTATTCAAAGGGTCATCGATACCAAGGGGTCACCCGAATGATGTTACAAAACATAATATAATACCTTATTAGCTTCTGAGCCTTAGAGCATATACAATAGAAACCACTTATACTATTCCGTTATAAACATTGCTGCAATAACGATTTTAGATCTTACACGGTTAATAATAGAGATGTAGGTAGAATGGAACGTAAATAGCTTCGAAGTGAAGTAACTTTCAAATGAAATAGGTTAATAGGCTTTTTAACGCCTAAACTTAAGTTACAGTCCATTTTAAACATGAACCATTTAAGTCAATGATTGGTAAAAACGTGTAGATCTGTCATATTATTCTATTTAAGGCAAGTCACATAAAATATTTTTCCAATGCAGAAATTGTTCTAAAAAGTTTTTGAATAACTTTCAACAATTATTACAATAATATTAGACACAGCCCAGCCCTCACCAAGTCTGTTTGAACAACAAAAAAACAATTAAAGGTTTATATAGTATACTAATGTTAGTCGGAAGCGAAGCTGTTGGTAAATAAGCTAGTTAAACATAAATAAACCTTATCCTCATCGTTTTGCTAAAGTATTTTTCTAGTCAATGATATAAGATTTTTTACGGAATAACAATATATTATCATTTTCGACAAAACAAAAATAACCTTAAATTAATTAGGTAACTAGCTTGTCAAAATGGAGGCAACTTTTAAATTAACACCTCTATTTATACTGACCGATCTGTTGCATAGTCTATGGCCTTAAAATACAGCAGTTTTTAGTGAACTACAAATTACAGCTTTTTAGTTTATCTACACGGTAGCCAATGGTTACTTTGTATTGATGACAAATTACTGATATAGTGTTTTATGATGTAACTTGATTTATTGTGAACGTGCGTTTAAAACTTTACTGTCTAGAAAGTTGTATAGTTTAGGATGACGTAATTCTATAAGTACCAAAATTATCTATAGTTGTGTCATGCTAGCGATACTTATTAGTAACTATTTTCAAAATAATACGGGAATAGACACCCTTGAATTAATTATCTATTACATTTGGACCTGGTTGCACTGATTGTGAATATTGGGTGCATTATATTACCGATTATTGAAGTATTTTTGTGCAATTGAATTTTTGAACCATGATAGTCTAACTATCAATCAATCAAATCAGCATATAGCAGTCCACTGCTGGACGTAGATCTCTCCCAATTGACGTCACAATACACGGTCCCGCGCCTTCCACATCCAGTCATTCCCTAAGAAATTTACCAGGTCGTCGGTCCATCTGGCGGGGGGTCGTTCTACCCCATGTTTACCAAGCTGCAGTCTTCACTTCAGAGACCATTTACTCCATTTGGCCGTCTCGGTTCTGCTATTTTGTCAAAATAACTTGGAAATTTCTGATTGGTTGTGGAGTTCATATGCTGACGTTTCAAGACTGTAAAGTTATCGCCAACATGGTTGAGAAAGAGAGTCTTGGGTCTGTCTAGTTGCAACCAAAGCTAAAATTTGGAGAGCTATCGCTTATTTCTATTGGATTGGCTAAGAAAACTATCTGAAGGCAACGAGTATGAGTATCCACCCCAAGAAAAGGGTCTTACGTGGGCGGTCGGAAATAGTACATAATATTTTTCGAATTTTATTATTCAATGCTCTAAGATCTTTCTTGTAATCTTACTAAGATATTTCTTGAAGTACGACTACCTAGGTAGGCACCAACCTTAATGAAAAGATACATACGTACCACCTGCTACGATCCTGGCACACAACTTTCGCTTCTTCTACTTTCAAAACTGATAATGAAAAGATGAACTATAGTAATCAGTTTATGCAAAGAGTAACAAAATTTGGCAGAAAGACATCGCGAAAAACGTTAAAGAAACGTGTTGACAAAAAGGCATAAGTGTATAAACATGTATGTGTCACATAGCACAAAATGTTCCGGAACAAATATAACACAAGTAGTGGAATCACAAAAACTAAGTGCCTTAACTCACAAGCGCGATTCAAAAGTTTCCACATAAGTGAACGCCTCGAGTTGTGTAAGTTAGTTGGAGTTGGCTTCGGTTTTATTCACTCAGTGTCGTCGATGTAGGCAGTTATGGTAATAATAGTAACTTGTACGTAACAAGTGTACGGCTGGATGGATTTCTCGTTTACTTGGCTGAATACGTTTGTGTAGTGAAGTCAAATTTGACTTTGATTTGTACTTTCAGTTCTGAAGATTAATCGTACAAGGAAACGAATAGGAACCTTACCTCACTTATTTTCGCCTTTAGCAGGCCTTTTTACGTATTCTAGGGCATATTTCAATTCCTATTATTCACTGTTAGCCTGGCGAAGTATCCATAACCAGTACCTACATACGTCATTTATACTCTTGATTGTTGGCACATGATGGAATTTGTAATACATTGTGTACTAGCGGACGTCACGAGGTTTCACCCACGTAGTTCCCGTCCCGTGGGAGTACGGGAATAAAATATAGCCTATGTTCACTGCAAACAGTAACAGTGAAGAAATTTTTCAAATCGGTCCAGTAGTTCCGGAGCCTATTCGTTACAAACAAACAAACAAATCTTTTTTTTTTTTTTTTTTTTTTATATTCAGCTCGCCAAATTGACGTCGCCACGATGCATAGCCGTGGCGCATCTTGCGATTGGGGGCCACTTCTTACAGCGGTCCTCAAGCTTGCGGCCCTGTGATGTGCCTCTTCACGCTCCTCTTAAAGAACCCGGGGTTGTAAGATGAGGGAAACATGTGTGCGGGCAGGTCGTTCCAAGTTTTTATAGTTCGACAGAGGAACGATCTTTTGAAACGCTCGGTTCTAGCGAAGATTCTCTCCACTGTGTATGAGTGGCATCTCTGCCCGGCACGCGTTGTTCGGGATCGGAAAGGTGATGGTGGGATCAGATTGAAGAGCTCTTCAGAACATTCGCCGTGATACATTCGGTAGAAGGCAGCCAAGGACGCTACGGTTCTTCGCTGCGCCAACGGTTCGAGGCCTCCCGTCACCTCAGGACAACCAATTATTCGGACAGCACGTCTCTGCATAGCGTCAAGTGCGTCCAACAAGTACCTCGCGGAGTCATCCCAGAGGTGAGAACAGTACTCGACGCAGGGACTAATTTGCGTCTTGTACAGCAAACATCTCTGATGTGGCGTGAAGTACCGTCTCACCTTATTTAGGACTCCGAGTTTCCGCGAGGCCAGCCCAATACAACTCTCTATGTAGTTTTTGTGATTGAGCTCACGCCGGACGTCTATACCGAGAATCTAAAGGTTGTCCTTTAGTGGAACCGTAATGTTCTGAAGAGAGGGTAGGGGTAGGAATGGGGACTTCTTAGCTGTAAACGCACACGCCTGCGTTTTTCTGGCATTGAACTCGACCAGGTTGTCTGAACCCCATTGGGCAATGCGACCCAGGTCCCTGTCGAGATCCGCCACGAGTTGCTGTCTCTTTTCGTCCACGTCACAACGCCCCTCCGCTGGGCGGCCAGAATAGCTCCCATGCAGATTACTGTCATCCGCATAACAATGAATGCACCCAAGGGACAGCATGTCATCGATATGCAGAAGAAAGAGAGTTGGGGACAATACCGATCCCTGTGGTACCCCGGCATTTACCTGCAAAAAGCAGGAAGCCTGACCATCACAGAGGACCCGTATACGTCGCCCGTGCAGGAAGCTGGCCAACCAGCGGCATAACTGAGGCGATAAACCATATGCCGGCAGCTTGGAAAGAAGCGACGCATGCCATACCCTATCGAAGGCTTTAGCGATGTCCAGGCCAATAGCCAGAGATTCGCCGTGCCTCTCCATAGCCTCACCCCAGGTGTGCGTTACGTACGCTAGGAGGTCACCCGTTGATCGTTTCGGCCTAAAGATATATTGGCGATCGTTAATTAACGAGTGATCCTCCAGATAGCGCATGAGCTGTTTGTTGATGATTAGCTCGAACACCTTGCAAATGACGGTGGTTACGGCTATGGGTCGATAGTTGGCCGGATCCGACCGATCCCCTTTCTTGGGGATCGGCTGGACGTTCGCCTCCTTCCAAGCCTCCGGCACTTCTCCCGAGGAATAGGAAAGGCGATACAGGCGTGTTAGCGTTGGAGATAATTCAGCTGCACAATTCTTCAGCACCACTGCCGGAATGCCATCAGGACCACTGGCTTTCCGCGTGTCGAGTGACTGTAGCACCGCTCGCACATCGCACTGCCGGATTTTAATATCCGGCATCGTGGTTCCACAGTTGGCGATAGTGGGAGGTTGCTTGCCACAGTCATCAACCCGGGAATTAGCCGCAAAGAGATTGGCCAGCATTTCCGCTTTCTCTTGGGCCTTGTGAGCCAGTGATCCGTCAGGATAGCGTAGCGGCGGCAGCGAGGGCTTGCAAAAGTTGGCCTGCACGGCTTTGGCCAGTTGCCAGTATCCACGGCTGCCCGTCGGATGAGACGTGAGCTCCTGACCAAGCCGCGTGACGCGCTGGGCGTCCGCTCTCTTGAAGGCCCTCTTACTGGACCTAGTGGCTCTGTTGTACGCTGCCTTGAGTTGGGCCACATTCGGGTCGCGCACAGCCCGAGCCCTGATCCAGGCACGGTAAGCCGTCTGTTTTTGTTGAACAGCTACGGCGCACTCACGCCCGAACCAGGGGCGGGCTTTGCGGATGCTGGCAACATCAGTGTATGGAATATAGTATTCCACACCTAAAGCTATCTCACCAGCAACCGCAGAGGCGCTTTCCGATGAAGCCCTCCCTGCAAAGCAGCGCTGACTCCACGGGACGGCTGCAAAGTATTCTCGTAGTCCGTCCCAGTCTGCTGACGAGTAGTGCCACAGTCGCCGCGTCACCTCTACTGCCCTTGCAGGAGATGACACCTGCAGGCTGGCACGCACAACACAGTGGTCGGATGTACCCAGTGGGGCGCTAACCGACACACTGTACTGTGCTGGGTAACTCGTCAGCAGTAAGTCCAGCAGGGAGGGTTCATGGTCTGACCTGTCCGGTATGCGCGTAATCCCGCGCACCACTTGGGTCAGACCATGTGAGAGAGCAAACGCGTGGGCGGCCCGTCCCGCTGGATCGGTCACGCGGGACCCCAGCCACTCAGTGTGGTGACCGTTGAAGTCCCCCAGAAAAACCAATTCAGCGTTCGGGAACCGCACCTGCGCGTCGTCAGCCCCCTCGCTGAGGTGCTGAAACAGCCTTGTTATCCCAGCTGTCCCTGAGTGGGATCGATAGACACACACGTAGATCTGACTCATGGAGCCGTGATCTACGTGCAGCCAAAGGACGGAGAGGGAAGGGTCCTCAAGTCCGGCGACAGCAAACATCCGCCCTAACAAACGCGCACACCCCAGCTTTTTCTCGAAATAGTTCCTCGATGATATAGCCGGGGTAACTAAGCTACGACTGATCGGCAGGGCGGAGTATTTGCGTCTCCGTTAGGAACATCACAGCTGGCCGTGCCGTCTCCAGATGGTGATGGACGACGTTGAGGTTGGCATGGAGTCCGCGGATGTTAGCGAACTCCACCTCAAACGGAACGTTTCCGGGATTGGTTGCAGCGGCCGCTGTGACACTTCTTTCTCTTTTGTGCGCTGCCATATTTGGGAATTGGAGGGAAGACGTGAAGACGGAGCGACATTTGCTACAGCAGTGAGTGACAAGGCGTAGGGGCTAGCTTCATCTATGACCGTGTGGTGAGACTGAGGCCGACCCGCCGGACGGAAGGGCCCCCGTACCCCCCCGAGTGTGGTCGCCGGGACCCGGTCCGGTCACCATCCGGCACGACGAACCACATCGGGATTATGCGCGGCCTGGTGGGGCAGCCTCCCAGGGTGGTTAGTCCCAGTTGGGCCCCTGTACTATGCCGCGGGCGGCCAGCGGTAAAACCGTTTCTACGGGTCTCCCTGGCCGGCGGGTCGACCCCAGTCAGCCACACTAGAATTCGCTTAGCGCCTACTGGTCCCCCCTGCTGCATCAAACATCGCCCCGGGCCCGGCTGTGCAGCTGCTGAACCCCGAACGCAACCCAACCGAGGCTGGGTTACTTGGGGGGCTTTTCACAGCTGCACGGTGGTACCCCCCCGGACCAACACTTTGTACCACCTGGCACCCACATGGGAGCCTAGGCCACCATGGGGGTACCTGAAAATCGCGGAGCCTCGTTAGTTTTTCGGCAGGTGCACCACGTGCAGGTGAGGTCGCTTGGGCCCCCAAACTTAGGTGGTGGTGGGGCCCCTTACACCCAACATCTTCCCTCTTTATAATATTAGTATAGATGAATAATCAAGCACTTGTACTATTCCACAGCTTTTATTTTAATTTTCGCAATACCTGACCGGTTTTGTCATATAGCACTGAATAGTAGATAATAGATTTGTTTTTTTCATAATTGAACCAAATAGCAAATCGTTGATAGTTTTCAGTTTTGTTACATTAATCCATTGTACCTGGTAACTGTCTGTCGTGCACTTCTGTGCTTCGGAAGGGTACTAATATTTGTTCCTAGGCAAAAGTAACATTTATCTAGAAAATTTTACAACAAAATACCGACCAAGTGCGAATCGAACTCACGCATAAAGGGTTCCGTAACAAAAATCGGAAAACAATCGCGTTTGTTGTATGGGAGCCTCTCCTAATTCCCTCTTTTTCTAATTTTAGTATTTTTGTCATAGCGGCAACAGAAATACATCATTTGTGAAAATTTCAGCTCACTAGCTATCACGGTTTCTGAGATACAGCCTCATGACAGACAGACAAACAGCGAAGTCTCATGAATAGGGTCTCGTTTTTAACCCTAAAAGTAGTGGCAAAAAATTATAAAGTCGAACTTGCTTTAATAGTTTCATGTTTGCAAAATAAGTAAAGGCTGTACAAGTGAAAAGCCATAGCTTCCGCCTATCTAAAAGAAGCGTGACTCTGAGTCTCGAACCTGACTTCCTACAAACTTCAATGTAACTCGATCCAGCTCGTTGGTAGCCAATGAATAACGTCTCAAGATACATGCTACCATTTTAATTCTATAATCTAAACCCTCGTCTATTTTACTCGTTAAATAGCAATTTACTCTTGGCCGGTTGTAAGTAACTTGAGCTATCGCGCTATTATCATCTTGGGTCAGCACAGAGCTCAGGAAACAATCTTTCATAGCCGATCGGTGCGGAAATTGAATGGGTGACAACGGATCGATGTAACTGTTGTTTAACTTTGGTTTTGTTGGCGATATTGTTTGTTGATGCTAATGTTCGCGGTGCTTAGTATTCAAATTGGTTCGGATTTGTGTTGTGTTACGGCTAAATCTTTCGGTTTTCATCAATTTTATTCATAAAGTCTAAACGATATACAAAGTAAATTGAATTTTGTTAAAAGTTTTTGAATTAGTATGAAGTTTATTTTGATTGATATGACATACACGTGATGGACCATAGAAATAGGATGGTAAGATAGTGATAGAAGTGGAAAATTTAACGTCAGACACTAAACAGTGTTTGGCATGTCGATTAGACAAACTTTCGGATAATAATTAATGAATATTGAGTACATAAGTCAGTCCCTAGCAAGATGACCTGTTGAAAGGTACATAGCAAATCATGCATTTTTAACGCCTTTCCTTAAAGACAGTGATAAGTTGTACAAGCTTGAGCTTATACGTTAAGATACGTAATCCATCTTAGCCCATAATCCACCTATCACCTATTGAACTCAGTTAAAAAATCATTTTCAGATTCAAAACCAGTTCAAGTAAGCTTGAGGAACAGTTAACTTCGTCCTCTTGCCCTTTACAACAAGTCTTCGACAAGCTTTCATCATTCGTGCAAGCTATAATAGATCTTATGTTGTAAGGTTGAAGGTTATAGTTGGTTGCAAACATATGTTGATGTTGGTAACCGGTTGTGGAGAGTTGTCCCACTACCGTACTACGCGCAATAGTTATATGTATCGAAGCAATGATTTTAGTTTTGTTTGTAAACGTTCATATACTCGTGCTTGCGAACCATAAAAGGGATATATTGAGGTGTATTTGCATACATCTTGCCATGTATTTAGCGTTCACCAACTTTGGAAATGAGAGGAAGTTTATTTCTGTTGAAGCTGAGGTTTTTTTTCGATGTTGATCGAGATCAATGATGCTTTTCGTTTGATTATTGTCTGATTTAGTATCTACCATGTTATGAATATTAATATAGGTTTTAAGGGTGTTGCATTCTCATTCATCATAAGATAACTATTTTGAAATTAGGATCTTAGGAGCACCTCTTGGTTGATGCAGAATATCCTTCCTATCAGAACTAACGGTGATTTGAAACGATTTAACTACAGGTGCCTCATCGCACCCCAACCAGGAAACATACTCTAGATCCTGTTAACTATGGAAAGTCTTGGTTTTGGCAACCCTCGCTTGTTTTAACGCGGGTTTCCTTTCCTTCTCATGCGTGAAGAATCACTCGCAGGGATATTTCACGCCAATGCGATCCCCCAACTTTGACCACCTACGGTCACCAACTGTGACTACCCCTGCTAGTTTCCCCTCTAACTCAACGCATGGGTCTGCCTGTGCTAGAGTGTCTGCTAGTACGAATTGACACGTAGAGACCCTTTGGTTCCGAGCTTGTGTTCGAAAACTCCGCACAAACTGTTAAAGATCATCGCAATAGAAACCACTATTAAATCAAAGTGGACTCAAAAGTTTCTAAAGTCTCATTCATCCCAAATAACAAGTATTCAAAGTTTCCGACTAAATACATATTGACTTAAAGATTTTGACCCTTACTTGTATTAATCAGGACCGCGTCAAAGCTATGAATATTTTGTATAACTCTTGAATAATTACTTAGCACTTCCAAAGTCATATTTGAGCGTAACATCTTGGGCTTGAAGCCCGAGAGGTCGCTAATCCATCATCGGTCGTAGTTGACCCTTGCGGAAACTGACCCCTTTTGAAACTTCGCCTTTAGAATTGATATTGGGATCCCAATGAAAATCAAAATGTTAGAGAGCAAATTAATTCCCTATAGTAATATGAATGGAACTTTTGAAGTTTGTTTGTTGTAGGTCAAACCAGAATTTATGGGCTACTGTTATCAGAATTTGTTGATTAATTCAAGATCGTAGATATGATTCTTTAACAAACAACGTTACAGGCAAGCGTGCTTCCTGTCTCGATATGTTATACCACATGAATGGTTTCAACAAGGTTACGCTTCTAAGCGGCAAGTCCTTGTTGTATAGTATGGTATTTAATTTGAAACCCGAGGTTTTATTACTTGAGAGGGCAGTTTCGATGATTACGTTGATTCTTTCTCGACAATTCGGTATAAAAGAGCCCTAATACAAAGTGCATCATTGATTCCGAACTCTTTGCTGTTGTGTCATATTCTCATCATCATTACATACTTACTTATATACATATGCCAACATTTACCTACTTGTTTTTCGCCACAGAGCAACGCGAACAGTACAAAGGGAGAAGATATACCATGTCTTGTTTGACCTATAGATTTCTGTCTGTCATATTTTGCGGGGGGAAATCATATTCATATACACCACTACAAAATCAATCGGCGGACACAAACCAATACACTCATAATTTCAGACATACACATACATATTTCTTGTATAGGAGTATGTATAAGCGTGTATGTACTTTTTTTTTTGGAAAATTTATTTATGGTGCCTCCCCTTCGTGATGCTCTATGCTTTTCGCTCATGTCTCAAAAGGGTCAGCCAAAAGAATAACTAAATTATACGACTACTGTTCTGATTTAGAGTTCTATGAAAAGGAAACAATTATTCAATAAGGTATTTAACCTAGCATACAACAAAATAAAATAAAAAACCAGGTAAAAGCCTATCAAGCGGCTCAGTTTAATAAAATAAGTAGCTACAGTTTTCAAATTCAGTTTAAAATAGAGTTGAAAAGCTTACAAAAAGTAGAGAGAACTCGCTAGACAGGTCCGCGAGTGTTTATAAACCAGGAATAGAGCCCAAAACCTTGGTCACGGTGCTTATCCAATAAACCATCGCGCTGGCTCTCTCAGGCCAGTGCCATGTGCTAATAAAAACCAGTTTTATAACACTTTATAGTGCACGATTTTCTCGACTTGGATTGTAATGTCTACTGTTGAACATGAAAGTATTGAAAACTCTGTAATGTCTTTAAATATAATTTTCACTGATTGTAACGTGATTTTGTAACAATATACATAAGCACCTGTATATCTGACAGGTACTCAATGTGTATAATGTAAACCCGTTGGAAGATCATGTGCTATATACCTACTGTGGGATAGACAACAACCATAATATATCATAGCCAGTCTCTAAAATCTGCTCCTTATTTTAGGAGTTTTCGATCTTAAATTCAGAGTCGCATAATTTTTAGATGTGGCTACCATTTTTAGTTTCGTTATCAGCTATTAACGTTTTGTTCCCAACACCTTCACAGACAGGCGTTAGCGTTATAACCTCTTCCATCAGTGTGACAGTAGACTGCAGTATACCGATTTCAAACTAGTTAATTTTAAAAAGATAGTTACAAAATAAAACCAAACATTACATTGTATTGGGGTAAGTCGTGTAGTTGTCGTCGCGCCGACTATTAGTAGGCCTCCTCTCGATCACTACCGCGCTACGCAAAACGTGTTTCTAATACGATTCCAAGTATAATTTATGTATATTGCTTTTTGTTTCTAGTCACTCGATATGTTTGGCGATTAAATCTCGACGAGACATGGCGCCTCTTATATTTGGGTCTTCGAATTATGACCACTTGCAAGTACTTAAAGACATCGGCGCGTTGAAAACTACTTTCGATTTGTAGGAAAAGTTTCACCAATTATAAAGAGATAGCTTTTGCTTGCAGCCGTAGTCGGCGCCTGTAGATAATTGGCACATTAAAATCTTTCGGTATAAACACACTACGCCAGCACTCCTAACTTTATCGCTGCTGAGGTAACTTAATATAACTTAATCATTACCGTGGTTTTAATATCTATCTCTAGTAGGGCTTACGCTCAAGTCTGAAGAATATAAATAGTGTTTTAGAGGGATTTCATAGAGTTCACAATAAGATTTTACTCCGAAATCGTGAGCCAAATGCTAATCATCACACTTTCTTTTTAACGTGAGGAAAATCCTACATGGATGCTATCCTGCCTCCTACGGACTAAAAACCACACGTTTCCCACCAAATACCTACGCTTGGGAGCCCCGGGTAAGCCCTCGGAAGGATGTCCCAGGACTCCCAACAGACCTACAGCTACCACTGTGGCCTCACCTAGGGGGTAGTCTATCACACTATAGAAGATATTTGCTTTATTTTCGGCAGTGGCCCCCGAACTAAGCCAAAGACGAATACCGAGTTTCATATGAGTATCTTTTCAGATGTGGCTGGAGGTACTAAAAAGGTAACATAGCGCGTTTCATTCATAATTTGATTAATTTGCAGTTTCGTACAATAAATGCTTTAGAGACCGCAAAATGGTAATATTGATAAATGAATCATCTGCAAATTCATTTTATAACCCAACTATTTATGACATTGACGTTGCTACTCCGAAAAAAATACCGGCAAACGTGAAAATGAAATGAAACATTAGCAATCGCAGTGAAATGAAACATTTTACGATCGGATTATGAAACAAACAATTTTGCCATTTAAGACCTGCAGGATTACAAAAGATGCTAAGTAAATGGTAGAGAAGTACAAGAGGTACCTACCTACATGGTGTTTGGTTGAAGGTGCTTTAAAATAATTCTTCTTTGAAAGCACGTTTGGCTTGGGGGTGTGGCATCATTTACCCTCTGACCTATAACCAGTTCTATGACCGCTGCAGAGTGAAGCAATCCTTACTAGACTCAATGGAAACCGAAAGTGGCTCTATGCGCAAGGGTTATTGGCCTTTCGGTGCCGGAGAGTGTGTACTCTTATAAGTCTGGTCTATGTTACCCTTATTTCATACTTCTTTAAGTTTGGAGAATTGTTTTCATTTTCAACTAGTGTAATAGTGGTGATCTACTTTGCTACTGTAGTTTTTCTTATCGTAAGGTCAGTCGAGGGAAATTTGAGATGTACAGATGCATAGGTTTAATAAATGCTTGGTAGATTTTGTCCTGCTCGAACCCTGAAGGGCCGAAAGATAAAGAGTAACTTCAAAGCGCTGACGGAAATTGAATGGTAAAACGTTGTTTGTCTTATATTTGAAACGGCCTAAGTCGAAATACCAGTTATTCTTCTACACTTTTAGGTATTTTATAGTATTTATTCTCGGTCTTTCCAAACGCCTACAGTTTGAGGTTCTTCAAGAGGGCTCTTAGAAGGTTTTTACAGGGTCGGCAGCGCGAGTGTAGCGCCTCTGGTGTTGCAAACGTCCATTGGCAGCGGTGACCACCAGTACATCTGGTGGGCCGTATGCTTGTCTGCCACCTTAGTGGTATAAAAAAATGGTCCAAGAGTAAGGTATTCAACAAATTCTAAATTATAAATCAAAAAGTCTGTCCAGTTGTTTAAGAGAAGTTCAGTCATAATCATGGAAGGGTATATACAAAAACTGAATTCGAGTTTTGCAATGTGATCTAAACGTTATACAACTCATACATTCCATCGTAATATTAACGCTGAAAAACATAACGCACGAATTTCCTGACTAAGTTCCAAAATACCCTTTAGATAAGTACGGAACCGATGGCAAAACAATCATAAATTAAACCTTAACCACCCTTCTACCCTGTACGGAAATTTTGCCATGCAACTAAACACGTGTTAACCATTGATCAGTTATCTCCCCTTATAAGTGTATGTGCTTAATAAAACCCGTAAACGTTTGCGAAACCCTTTTTGTGAAATACCTTTATAAGGCTTTGTATAGACTGAGTGCTTTGTTTTATGGAACTCATCGATTGTTAGTGTAAATAATTAGGTTTAGAATATCTTATTGAGTCTAACTACATAATTTCGATATTACCAATTAGTTGTAAGGGTCAGGTTGCTCCAGCAGGAGTAAGTGGGACTACGCCGCCTCTTTCTGCGAGCAGGTCATGCTCGTGAAAGAGGCGGCGGGACGGGAACGGGAGAGAACTCTCTCACCCGAGTTCCGCAGTCGGCGGCCTGGGCGCCGCCGACGTATCTTTGCCGAAGACTATCGGTCTCCATGGCCGGGAGTCTGAGGACGGTGAGTAGGCCGCTCACCGTCCTTACAAAAGCAGGCCCATGACGGCAGCGTGACGCGAGGGATTTACGCACGCCCACCCTTAGAAGCGGGATCACACTCAAACCCCCCCAAAGACGCGGGATAGCACCCGAACCACCCCATAGGCGAGGCCGGGGTGGTAGCCATAGGTCTGTTGGGAGTCCTGGGACATCCTTCCAAGGCCTTACCCGAGACGCCCAACCATAGACTGTTGGGCGTTACGTGAGGTTTTTTAGTCGGTAGGAGTCCGGTTTTGCATCCATGATGGATTTCCCTCACGTTAAGAAAAAAGAAAAGTCAGGTTGCAGTGATCAAATCAACCTTTGGCAGTGCACTGTTGGATGCAGGCATCTCCCAAGAGAAAACTACATGTTTTAGATTTCTGTAATATATTAGAAATTCGTTTATGAATAAGGTTACGTTGACCACATTCGTCAGTTTGTTTGCCCACAGTTTAGTTCTGAAACATTAAGACTTAGTGTCAAAACAAAAACTTGAAAAAAAAGCCTCTACATGTTTACATGTAGAGGCTTTTTTAGTAGAGTGAGAGAGTTTTTAGAGAGTGAGAGAAGTAGAGTGTCACTTTAGTGAGAATACTTGTTTTTCAAAGGCTTCCGTACTCACTACTGATGACGTACATATATTTTGAAGCAATACAGGACTACTACGAAACAGTAATAACATTGAAGTAAATAGATTCAAAAATAAACAGTTGCATTGGTTGAAATTCAAGTCCACCCTGATCAGTGTGTTTCCACCTTTACGGAGTGGCTTACCCACCTTTTGTAATGCCAATAAGCAGTTTCGTAGATAAACAGGTAACAACGCAGCACATCGGCTGATATCGTATCGAATAGCCTTCCATCACTCGTTAAGTGATAAAATATTAGTAACTTAATTAAGTACTTCTTATCTCGAGTACTTAGAGAGTGGGGATGTGATGAGTAATATATTTTTATACGCAAGCAGCTCGACGTGGCTTATCCGCAGTTTATTTTTACTTGTATTGTTCCATAATATTTTATCTTAACCGATAGGGGCTTTCTTCCGCGCACTCTTAGATTGTGGAATGATCTCCCTGCCTCGATTCTCGCAAACGCCTACAATATGGGGTTCTTCTTAGAAGATTCTTGTATGGTCGGTAGCACTTCTGGGATTTTTTTTAAACCTCTAAGGTGGCAGACAAGCTTAAGGCCCACCAGAAAGACTGGCGGTCACCGCAGCCTATGAACGTTTGCAACGCCAGAGGCGCCACACTCGCGCTGCCGACCCTGTAAAAACCTTCTAAGGCCCCTTTTGAAGAACCCCATACTGTAGGCGTTTGGGAAAACCGAGGCAGGAAGAACATTCCACAAACAAAGCGTGCGCGGAAGAAAATCCCTATCGGATCTAACCGTGCTTGAACGCTCCGGACGTAGAGTGTGAGGATGAACTCCCTGTCTGTGGCGAGCGGTGCGATGATAGAACGTAGCCGTGGGTTCTTTGATTTTCAAAGTCAAACGACAAATAGATAACTATGACGATGTAAACAATGCAATCTTGAAAGTGGTTCATTGGTTTAACACTAACAATCTTAGACTGAATGATAATAAAACTAAATGTATTAAGTTTACCTTGCCGAATGTAACACAGTCAGACACCAATGTTCAACTTAATAGTCGAGAGTTGGAACTTGTGGAATCAACGACGTTCCTAGGGTTAACGGTCGATGCTGGTTTACAATGGGGTCCACATATTGTAAAACTAGCTAGTAGATTAAGTTCAGCAGCATTTGCTGTGCAAAAAATAAGGCACTTGACTGATGTAGATACGGCTAGAATAGTTTATTTCAGTTACTTTCACAGTATAATGTCTTACGGTATTCTACTGTGGGGCAATGCTGCAGATATAAATTCTATTTTTATTTTACAAAAGCGAGCCATAAGAGCTATATACAGGTTGAATTTTTGAAAAGGGCTTGGATGGCCAAATCCTAAACTATAAGGAATAGCTAAAAATCCTCAAAGGAGTCACGAGCCCGATTTTGATAAAACTTAAAACCTCATCATTAGATTTTTGAAAAACCAATAATCCTAGCTGGGAATCGAACCTATCGATTTTGAAAAATAAAACACACCCTTTATTATTACACCATACGATAGTGTCGCTGATAAGGATCAAATTCTGCTAAATAATGATTACGGCAAGTTTAAGGAAAGTTTGAAATTTTAATAGAATTCATATTTCATATACCTAAATATTGTATCAAAATTTGTTTCGTTCAAAATCCCGGAATAGATCGTAACTATTCCATGTTTTAAATCATGCTCAGAATGATTCTTTGGAGAATATTCTAAACGGAATCAATAATTTTGAATGCAGTACGATCCTGTAGGTCTCGAATCCAGCTATGTATTGAAAACAATGAACAATTAATCAGTTAATGTAAGAAAAATAAATTGTATTTTGTTAAAGATGAGCACTTTCCTTTAGTTTGCCGTATGTCATTACTTCCCAGAATAAAATCCTTAAAAGCAACACTATCGTATGGTGTAATAATATAGGATGTGTTTTTTTTTTCAAAATCAATGGGTTCGATTCCCGCCTAGGATTATTGGTTTTTCAAAAATCTAATGATGAGGTTTTAAGTTTTATCAAAATCGGGCTCGTGACTCCTTTGAGCATTTTTCGCTATTCCTTATAGTTTCGGACTTGGCCATCCAATCCCTTTTGAAAAATTCACCCTGTATAGATTAGGTCCAAGGATCTCTCTGCGCGAAACATTCAAAGAGGTTAATATTCTTACAGTAGCATCTCAATACATTTTTGAAAATCTTATGTATGTACAAAGAAATTTACATAGTTTCCATAAGTTAAGTGATAGACACAATGTCAACACTAGAAATAAAAATAACCTCGCTGTTTATCATAGCAGATTGCATAAAATCAGTAATTCTTTCAGGGGTAACTGTATACGCTTTTACAACAGGTTACCTAACTAACTATCTTCACGCCAAATCCCTTGCGGGGTAGGCAGAAAGAACCGAGCGCCACACGGCACGGTCCATACACACCTCACTTGCTTCTTCAACTTTCATTTTTCTTTTCATGCATGCACGTCGGTTCCTACGGCTCTTGACACCACCTTCAACTAACACACGATTAATTTGGTCGTGGTAGGTGTGTCGTGGCCTTCCCCGACTCCTACGTCCATCCACTTTCGCGTTGTATATCTGTTTTGTCATTCTTTCATCTCCCATTCGTTCCACATGCCCGAACCATCGTAGCATGCCCTTCCTTACTTTAACACCGACACTCTCTTTCAGACCAACTCTCTTTCTTACATCTTCATTCCGAACGCGATCTGCGAGCGTTACTCCGCAGATTTTGCGTAGCGCGCGCATCTCGACCGCGTTTATTCTACTTTCATGCGTTTCCTGCCATACCCAACTCTCGCTTCCATACGTTAGCGTAGGTATCAGCACCGCATTGTGTACTGCGAGCTGGGCCTTTTGACTTAAGCCCTTGGTACCTAAAAGTTTGCCTAACGCTCCATTCACACTATTGCCCGCAGTTACCCTCTTTTCTACATCAGCGGTGTACCGTCCCATCCCTGCTAAATGCACATCCAAGATATACAAACTCATCCACCTGTTCCAGCACTACATCATTTACAGTTATCCTGGCATTCGTTCTGTCCTCTTCTCTTTCGAATACCATCACTTTCGTTTTAGTCGCGTTCAAATGTAAGCCTCTCATTAGACAATCATCTTTCATCGTTGTGATTAGTGACTGTAGTTCTGATGGCGATTCGGCTATAAGCACGGCATCATCTGCATACAGCAAACAGTTCACAAGTAAGTCACCCATTCGCAATCCAACATTCATCGATCTTACTCTCTTAAGACAATCGTCCAGGTACAGGACAAACAGCAGAGCCGACAGCACGCAGCCCTGTCTGACGCCAATGTTGACGTCAAACCAGGGAGACAGGCTGCCGCCCACCCGCACACATGCCGTACATCCCACATATGTAGACTGCACAGCACGAAGCAGCGCACCATCAATCCCGTATCCTGGCAATATATCCCAGAGATCCTTCCGTACAACTCTGTCAAATGCTTTCTCCATGTCCACAAAACCGCAGAAAACCTTCCGGCCTACAGCCAGCTGCTTCTCTACGATGTTGCGGAGAGAGAAAACTTGGTCCATACATCCCCTTCCATTTCGGAAACCACCTTGCGCCTCCCACAGTAATCCGTCAGATTCCACCCTCATTCTCCTTTCAGGTTCAGGTTCAGGTTACCTAACGAAATTAAGAGTATGTCCCTAAATAAATTCAAAAAGTTTGTTAAGGCGAAGTGCAATTGTGTCTCAAGCGATTCGGAGGGGGTGAAGCAGACGCA
This sequence comes from Miltochrista miniata, assembly GCA_933228765.1. Lineage (NCBI taxonomy): Eukaryota > Metazoa > Arthropoda > Insecta > Lepidoptera > Erebidae > Miltochrista > Miltochrista miniata. The sequence goes on along the minus strand of OW121765.1, from coordinate 1,892,647 downwards.
AGATGTTCGGGACGCTCCGTGCGTCGGAAACGTTTTCGCGCGTTAACCCGTTCACTACGCAATTGAAATCATTGACAGAAGTACAAGTTTACATAACAATTTTTTTCGCCCTGTTTAGATAAACCTCTTTAGATCTTCTACTCGTGAGCAACTACGTAATTGATTTTGATGCAATTTTTATCACTAACATGTAATGAAATTCATTTTCATAATACGAATAGAACATAATATATTTAAGAAGTACTTCAATTTATTTTTTTACCTGTGACGATTTTTGCCAGGTTTATAGAAAAATTAAGAATCTGCTGCCCTTATCCTTTGTTTATATTTTTTGGTAGTTCCTTAAAAGGAAAAAGGAGGGTTCTGTACAAAAAAGACTGAAAAATATACCAGTATGGAAGCCCTCCTTAATTTTTTTTTTTTATTCTTAGGATTCGTAAATTTCAAATGCCTAGCTATTGCAGTGGTGCATAAGATGACAGATAGATAGTCTCAGTAATAGGGTCGCGTTATTACAGATTATTTATACTGTTGGCACTTGGTGGAACCTGCAGCGCATATTGAATAACCACCACTTGTACTGTTTTACAGCATTTATTTACTCTACACCTGACCGCTTTTGCCTCTTAGCTTTTTCAAAAGGCAATACTTTCTCCTCGTTCTATTTTTATCCTTTGGATACGGAACTGTAAAAACGGCCGAGGTTCAAGTTGGACTGGCACACTGATGAGGATTTCGTAACAAAAAAAAAGGCCAGAAGATTACGTTGTATGGGAGTAACCTTATTTTTTTCTTTATCTAGTGTTATTATATTTGTTACAGCGGTAGCAGAAACACATCTTTGAAATGTATTACTGCCTAGTTCATGAGATACAGATAAACAAACGGACTTCGAAGTCTCAGTAATAGGGTCCCGTTTGGCTAAGAAAACGAAGAATATACAAAAACGAATATTGCTATTTGCATATATGCAAGGGTGTAAAGGAATAAATTTCGATACTAGTTCTGTAAACTAGACTAGGCTTTAGTCCTGTCCAAATGATTACCATTTCCTAAATTAAACATTCTACGTTTCACTTCGCATAGCTATTGCACGCAGCTTTAGCTGTGTAGAATTCTGTTCGCGTTCCCTACTACCATTGGGTCATATCCAGGGATAAAATAGCCTTTATGCTATTTTCTAAATTATCTTACTTCTTACTTAAAAATGCGAAAGTTTGTGAGTGTAGATGTTTGTTACTCTTTCACGCTCTAACGGCTAAACGGATCTAGCTGAAATTTAATACAGGGGTAGATATAGGCCTGGAATAACACATAGGCCACTTTTTATCCCGGCAATCAGTTCCCACGGAAAGCGGAAACGGGAACATAACTAGACGCGGGCAGAGCTGCGGGCGTCAGCTAGTGTATAATATGTTCAGGAATACATTGCAGTCTGGAAAAGCATAAAATAATTATAATAGGCCACCAATTACAGCCAGATCTGCTCAACCGTTGGAACGTGATTTTGTCACTAACATCTTCACAGACTTTCATATATCATAATTAAATAATTCGTAAGTCATATTAAATCATCAGACCTTTTTAGTAACATATATTCACAAAATCATCTTCTTGCGCTTAACATATAGTACCACCACTATCCATTGAACATTGTATTACTATTTTACATTATGGCTTAAAAACAAAGTTAGGGTTGTATTGACTGTATCGGGTTGTATGTAACCTGTTTATTTTCAGTTCACTGTTGGTTAAAATTCAAACTGAGGTGACGGGAGGCCTCGAACCGTTTTGCCGCAGCGAAGAACCATAGCGTCCTTGGCTGCCCTCTATGGAATGTATCACGGCGAATGTTCTGAAGAGCTCTTCAACCTGATCCCACCCTCTTCTTTTCGATCCCGAACAACACGTGCCGGGCAAAGATGACACTCACACACAGTGGAGAGAATCTTCGCCAGAACTGAACGTTTCAAAAGATCGTTCCTCTGTCAAATTATAAAAACATGGAACGACCTGCCCTCACACATGTTTCCCTCATCTTACAATCCCGGGTTCTTCAAGAGGAGCGTGAAGAGGCACATCACAGGGCCGTCAACTTGAGGACCACTGTCAGAAGTGGCCCCCAATCGCTAGATGCGCCACGGCTTTCCATCAGGCTGGTGGCGACGTCAATTTGGCGAGCTAAATATAAAAAAAAGAAACTCATACTTACAACTTCAAATTCAATACCTACCTACATTAACTACGACGTACGAGTAGTAAAGTAAGACTACGAGAATATCAACAATACGCAATACGTGCCTTGAAAGCTGTAATTTTGGATAGAAGAATACCAATTTTTTGAGTTTAATTTATTATATACTCAATTAAGGTTTATTCCTACTGTTATATTGTAAATTTAGGAGAATTGGCCCACTGATTTATCAGTCATTAGTATTATACTCGTTATGACATTGATTTTACTTAAATATTAATTTTAATAATGTGCATGTTATACGCTCGGTGAGGGCGTCACATACATGAGCGCATTTATAGGTGAATCTTCTGGACTTATCTATTATGTGGCATCAGGCAAACTTTGTATTGGAAAGTATGAAAACGTTACTATAACTTATATAATACACCAAAGAAACTTCCCCAAACAGATGCGATATTTTTACGCTCTTGAGCTTAAGCCTTGAATACTTCCTTTTTTGGTTTTTTTTATTACCTATTTTCGTTACTACGGCAGCGAATTACGTCAGCGGGCGTGACAAAGTTGTATACGGGTGTCCTCAACGAAGCCTGTCGGCTGACTGAGCGGGCTCTGTGAGGTGGCTGATAGCAGCAAAATGCACTCCCGCTCAACAAAACTTTTTTTTTTATTAAAACAATATGTTTTTAATTAATAAATAACTCCATAGGACCTCGAGGTAACTTATTAGGGACATGGAAATAAAAACTTAGTGTGGTACATTATATAACTATTGAATGAAATTGATTATAGCCAAGGCGGTCACAGGTAAATTTACAGATTCGAGGGAACTTTGGGATTATTTTCTATCGAGCCGAATTTCCTCAATCGTGTTTTGGTGAGCTGACATCCCTAGTCAATATTCTTAATAATAATTATCCATTTAAAAAATTGTGAAATCTTTGTTAACACCGTTGCAAAATTGGTTCGAAATATGTCAAAATTATGTATTTTGAGTCGCACTTCACCTTAAAGGTAAATTATACAGCAAGGGCTACTATACGGTTGGTGATTACTTGTCCATCAAGGAAGCCTGGAAATGACCTGCTCTGCTAGATTCTCAAAAAACTGTTAAAATGCATAGTTTTTAGATTCATTAATAAAGTTGTAAATAGAGTAGTTAAAAGAATAACCCGCTGAGTTTCTTGCCAGTTCTTCTCAGGTGGGTCGCGTTGTGAACTGGTGGTAACTTTTTGGTTTATATAAGTGACGTTTACAAGTGCATTTGTATATGCTTGTTGTAATGATTTTTGATTTTGATTTTGATTTTTGGCATCATGTCAAACAATTCCTCAGCGCACATATCAGTGTACAGGCGGTAGAACAGTTGCAAACGTACCTAGCTATCATAGTTTATAAGATACAACCTGGTGACAGAAAGATGGACAGACCAGCGGATGACGAAGTCCTAGTTATAGAGTCCCCTTTAGGTACTAAACCCTAAATATCCTAAATACCTCTTGCACCAGATCACAGGTGTACACCTATGGTATCAAAGAAGATTGCTATTGCCAATGCTATGACAGGGGTGACTCAATCTGTGGCAGTTGATGCAGGGGTTAGGAGCAGTTTCTCGGGATTTTGAGCAGATATGGAGGACTCTTTCAATAATTTCTAAATCCCTCTCTAATTTATTATATATCTTATCTAAATTTTTGTTTTAAACTAACACGCGTTGCACACATAATGTATTATAAACGGGATTTCGCGCGGCACTATTTTAATATTAAATAAAGGTTGGAATCCGGTAATTGGTGCCTTTTAAAGTCTCGCGATAAAATAGTGAACGCGTCCGCGGATACGGTCAGTGTTGTGTGCCGTGTGTTTCCACAGATTGACAATCTCGGGGATACTTCGAAAACTCCCGACTCATAGCAGAATCTCCAGCCTACAAGCATCAGTCGCCTCGGGACCACGATAGGTGTAACCCTATCGAAACGTCTTATCTAAATGCCGTTCTTCTCAACTATTCAAATTCTCTTACACAAACATTTCGGTACCTACAAAAAAATACCAAAAATTATCATTTCGACATGCATATTAATTTTTATTTTACTCATTCAACAAATATTCGAGGCATGCACGTTAAAACGGGTGCGATCCGGTGCAATATTGCCTTATTAAAAAGAGATTAGTCATCAGCAGGGAACTGGTGAGTTATCTCGATTAGGGTTCCACAATCGTATAAGGTTCTTACTCACGTTAATACCTCGTTAGTTTGTGATTCGATATGTAGCTTAGCTCCAAACGAACCTTTTGTCAAACCTGTGGTTTATAAATCAAGTAGGTAGTTCATTTATTACAGTGACATTTTATTTTTCCTCGGCAAAGTTTTTCCGTGACCATGGTTTAGGGGAAACTTTGCTGAATTTTTTATGGAGTTTCGTTTGGACTGTGTCACGTGACACGCGATATCGATGACAACAACATTTTTTTTTCATGATTTGATGCTTTAGACATGTAATTATATTAGTATTGTTATACACAACATTATAACTTAACACTTGCAAGCTACCTGCTAGCCTTCGTGTTTCCTTCTTACAGGCCTGGATTTTTTATCTCTCTAGTTCTTTCAAGCGGAGTCTTAAGATGCACATAATATTCATAGTGTTTCCACTCTAAATCGCTAGTTGTCGCCATTCCTTTTTACTGTGTCATCAAAAAAGGCAATACCGGGGAATATCTTTATTTTTCTTTAATGGTACTAATGATACAAAGTTGTGTCACTTGTACCATCAGTGGTAGGTACTATTCAATGGTACTACTGACACTAAGGGTCATTTTGGTGAGCTGTAAGTAAAAAACATACAAAATATCAACGATAAATATGACAAGTAAGGCGAATATAATGAATTGAAATGAATTTAAAAGTTTCCAAACTTCAACTCAATGTACGCACTATTTCCCTAAACCCTATCTAAAACTATTCAGAGTGGCAACATAAAGATTACAATTAATTTAACTAAAAACTTTAGATTTTTCTTCAATCACTGGGGTAGCGACATATTAATTTTATCGTCATCTTCAACACAGTCATAAGCTTAGAACACAGTGAGTTAACTTTTATAATTTTAACAAACTATTTGTTATCCATAACATCGTTTTTTTTTGTGGAAATATATAAATAAACATTTTATGACGATGCAAATTAAATTCACGTGGGATTTGAAGTGGAACTTAATAAAATATTTCATGTTTTTAAAGCGTACATTTAAAGTTTTATTTAAATTACATTATTTATATACACCGTAATTATTTATTGAACCCTTAGCACATTATTATACAGAATTTAGCAAATTTTGGTGTTCCATAATAAATTCTTATTTGGTTAATCGTGAATCAATTAACATTTTGTTTTGTTTATTTTAATCGATTTCTTAGAAGTTACTCAGGTAGAGATTTAAATATGGGCTTAGGTCAATGATCGGGTTCCTGGGTTCAACTCCAGCTTAAATTGGACCGTTTTAAAGTTTTCTTAATGGAAAACATATTTTTACAACTAACATGGTAGACAAGAGTATGTTCCAAATGATTAAAAGGTGTCACCGAAACTTAATCTATAGATGTTTGTTACATCAGTAGTGTTACAAGCTCTTTACCAACCCTAGCATAATAATATGGGGCTATGTCTAGAAACGATGGCTTTACCAAAGGTGTCTTTTCTAATGTCGTGTTGAAAGTAACACTCTTTAAGCCAAGTCAAAACCCTTATGGGCGTCTTGAAATTTCAGTTAGGTGGTCGTTAGCCTTAAGGTGCAATGTTCGCGTATACTATGCGTCTGCCTACCCATTCAGGGATAAAGACTTGACTATGTATGTGTCATTATCAAGTGTCTCGTAAAGTCTGCGACAAATTCGATTAATAACAATATGCAAAAATGATCATAAAAAATTCATCAGCATATTGTACTCATATTGTTGTTTGATTAACTTATGAGTCGCTTTGTCCAACACAGATTCCTTTTATTGATAAATTAGTAGGTAAGCACAGTAGTACTAGGTCTGAGTCATCGATCACTACTTACGCCGGTCTATTTACGCAATCGCATTGTTTTTGCGTTGCCAACTGAGCTCAATGAGACTCACGCTGGGATTCGAGAGGTTCTATTGTACAAATAGATTTATTTCGTAGTTTAATTAAGGTATATATAGAGATAATTGTTCGTTGCTGTGCTAATTTTAGCCCTACCTAGAGTATGACACTCAAGTTTTTAAAGAACTATTCACATCGCGTTTCCATTTCTGTTCCTCATATACACCAGAGAATTACCCTGAGAATCTACTTAGAGTTCTTTGACCTTCCAAAACTCTAAATGAAGACCAATAGTAGTGCCTAATGTTCTAGTCAGCTGTAATGGTATTTCATTCTTCAGATTCTATCGCCAATAATTACTTTGGTATGAACATCAGCATTTACAGTATGTCTTCGGGGAAAAGGCGATAGGCAGTATACGTGATACTGCCATCACCTTTTCCCGGAAGATACATTCCAAATTATTAACTAAGTATGTAGTAGTACCTACTAACCATCTTGTAGCACCAAAACTATAAATAAGTAAAGATTTGATACTGACCATCGTGTTCAAATAAGGTTTGATGTCTTAAAAAAGCACGATACTACGTTGTGTAGTAATACCATGTAGGACATACGAAAGAGCACGAAAGAGCACGAAAGTCACGAAAAGATTACGCCAATATGTCGTCACGACAGAACAGGCCGCTTTCTACGACTAATTTGGCGCCATGGCTTGTAAAATTGGACACAACGCATCGGCCATGATAAATTAAGCATAATTATTGCTATAAAAATTATAAAACTATTTGGATTATAGCGATTTGAAGTTGATGATGGTTTATTAGAACGGCTGTTTAAAATTGCAATTGCGATTTCTATTACTATAATAGATGGGGTGGTCTGTACAGATATTATTACTGCACAAAGGTCAAGAAGTAATGAGCTTGTTGCATTTTATTACATTCTTTTATTTGTTTCCTCTAAAAGCAGATGGATTCACATCAGGGAAAACACCGTATACCTTACTACCTTCCTTCGGCCACGAGTTGAGTAACAAGCCTCAAAAAGGCATGAGTATACATATAATATATTGTACATAAGTATCATAAATATAAGCATGCCGTATTGTGAAGGAATAGGCAGCGGCATAAACACTATACTCCTAAATTTTACTGAGTGTATTTTATTCCTCCTACTAGGTGGAGAGCCTATGATCATATGACATCCAACGGGAGCAGATTGTGGTTATCTGCTATTAAAATTTTCAAGCCACATTAACCTTTTGACTTAAGGACTATCATGTTATAGGGAGGCAGTCGGAACCGATAGTTTAATATGCCTTCAAAAGCACTAAACATATTATATTGAACTAGCGGACGTCACGTGGTTACACCCGCGAAGTTCCCGTTCCCGTGGGAATACTGGAATAAAATATAGCCTATGTTCACCGCAAAGAGTGTAGCTTTCCAACAGTGAAAGAATTTTTCAAATCGGTCCAGTAGTTCCGGAGCCTATTCGTTACAAACAAACAAACAAAAAAACAAATCTTTCCTCTTTATAATATTAGTATAGATAACACCACTTGTACTAAAAATACGTAAGTGAAAATGCTACGCAAGGTCGCCCATCTCAGTCTTGATCATAACATGTTTACAGAACTCAGAACGAGTGTACCTATCTACTAGCGCTTAGTTCCCTAATTTTTTTCATCATCATCATCATTATCATTTGCCCTGCCTCTGTCCCAATTTATTTCGGATCCGCTCAAAGTCTTCTTCTTCCGTTCCTCTCTATTACTCGTCGTCTCATTCACTCCTTTCACATTCATATCATTCCTTACGCAATCCATACCTCTTCAATTTCTTCGCTGCCGAAAAAGTACAAACTTTTCTTCTCACATTAACCGAAACCACACGTGTATTCCTAATAAAGATACGATGTTCACAAATAATGCTCAAATACGGCCACATATGCAACTAGGCTTGCCAACTTCAAAATGCGAATTTGCGGGAAATGTTGATTTCAAATGCGGGACAAGGATTTAAAAAGCGGGATCTTACGAATTTTGTTCAGAATACTAAAAAACGTGAACTTTAACGGTTACTGAATTTCACGCGGGAGAAGCCGCGAGCATCATTTAGTTTTAATATAATTTCCGTACGCATTTTGCTATGTTGAAAGTTTTACACGACAACGCATTTTCTTTCTCCAAACGCATGATACTGTAACTGTACTGTATTTTTTTTAAAAGCTGTCAAAAAATGCAAGAAAGCATTCGATCTTTTTACCCGTAATCGTCCAAAAATTTTTACAAAGCGATTGGAAAGCTTTCTCCAAGAAATGAAAAATAAATTTTTAAGGCAATTACCTACCGTTTAGAATTGTCTCGACAGGAGGATGTAATGAGAGCCATCTTGTTACTTGTTATCACATGTCCCACTATTTTATTTGTATATACTGTAGATTAGCATTAGTAAAAAAATCTTTAAGTGTTTGAACTCTCTGTGCATGATACGACAGGTGACCATATACTTTTAAAGCCAAAGTTTCCACATCAAATTCATATTTTGGACCAGCATGCGCAACAGCATCATGCAACATGTGTGCTGGGCATCCATGTCGCCATTTTGGTTCCGTAAATGTGTAAAAACGGAATCATTTCTCCCGAAATTAACATTAGCATTATTAGCGGAATACGCAGATGCGTTTCGCAAATCAAAAGGGGCCTGGTTTAGAAAATGACGAAAAAGAGGTGCAAATAAAAGCATTTTTTGTCTGAAAAAGTAGACGGAAAATTTTTGCCAAAAAAATATTTTTAATCTAGGTACCTACAAGGTGTGTCAAAATATGCTTTTGTTGTATAGTATATTATTTATACATAATGTCTAAAACGATCATAAGGTCAGCCCTAAAATTTTAGATGAATGCACTTTATGACTTCAATTTTTATCAACGCGCAAGAAAAAAATATACCAACTTAATAAGCAAATATACATCTGTAATTTGGTTTTCTTCGATTTTTAATAAGTAAGAGTATTAGCTTATTACAACAAAAATAAGATGTAAAATACAACAGTTCCTAGCTTGAAGGACGCGTGTTTTGTATGGTCAAGATCGTTAGCCCTATGAACGGCCTTAATGTTATTGTATAGATCTACCGCTTTCTTAATGGGATCTACATAGAAATCAAGCAAACATGTGCGAATACCCTCCACTGGACAGTAGAATCTTACAACTACGTATAGGAAATAAGTTCACATTTCCGTGATTTGAAGCATCGCTAGAAATACTGTAAACGTAAACGTTTGTTGCTACTAGATCAAGAAAAGCGGGATATCACGCGTCCCGCTCAGGGTGTAAGCGGGACGTCTTGTTATGGGTCTCAGAAACGGGACGTCCCGCGTATAGCGGGACGGTTGGCAACCCTATATGCAACCCACGCCCAGAAGTTTCTACAAGTACCTACTAACAAGCATCCATAATATATTACCCTTACAAATACCGCAGCAGTACCTACTATGTATCTACAAGCCGATGTTTTTTGCATAATTTAATCAAGTCGCTACGATCAAGCGTATGTGTTTACAGAACAGGATATAAATCATATAAATCGACACATTACTCCTCTGAACTGCGAGAATATAAAGTAGTGTGTACATCTGTGAAATCGACGCGGCGATTGCACTTTGCAAACTTCTGTAGACTTTTTGAATGAATGTTGATGGAAATTGTAATATTTCACTTATCTGTTTATTTATAGATATTAGACATAATTTTATTATAAAAAACTCGTGCCGTCTTACTTTAACGTTAATTTCCATTTGCATTAAAGAATTTTACTGAAATGTCAAAACTAAATAAAAATTCTCATTTCATGCAGTGCATGTTCCCATGTGTTGGCAAGTAAGAACGCGACCACATTTATAATTATGAGCTGGCAACATTCTCTCTCTCTCTTGACCTCTAATGACCGTGTGTGTTAAATTACTCATTATAAGTTTATTGCATTTTCTTGATGTCGTTTACTTATTTCCACCTAAATATCATCATGGTAGCAGAGCGTGGTTGATCGCTGCTTGTGGAAATAACAGAAATAGTAATCGCAGCATAATTCAAGAAAACCGGCTGTCGTTTTGTACGTCATACATTTTGAGGTTAACCGGGGCGGCGTGCTCGGTCGAAATTCACAAAGAAATATCAAAAATACGCATAGAAGATGTCGAATCCAGTTCACAATCCGTTTCATATCGACAGATTAGTTGGAAGAGATAATTATGCCAGTTGGAAGTTTGCAGTTCAGGCATATTTCGAACTCGACGATTTATGGAGTTGCGTTACCGGTACCAATACCGATCAGAAAAAGGAAATCAAGGCGAAATCTAAGTTGATTTTATTACTAAACCCTATGATTTACGTGCATGTGCAGAATGCAACCACTTGCAAAGAAGTCTGGGAGAGTTTAGAACAGGCTTTCGATGACAGCGGGTTGTACAGAAGAGTTGCCTTGTTGAGAGACCTGATAACAACTACATTGGAATCTTCTCGAAGCGTAGATGATTATGTGAATAAAATAATGTCCACTGCCCACAAGCTGAGAAATATAAAGTTTGATATTGATGATGAATGGCTTGGTACACTGATGTTGGCCGGTCTCCCTGAACCATATAAGCCCATGATCATGGGACTGGAAAGCTCTGGCATCAAGATAAGTGCTGATTCTATTAAATCTAAGCTCCTGCAGGAAGTTCAATGCTCTGATAGTTCAGCATTCTTCACAAGGAAAAAGGTCGTTCAAAGAAATCAACATGATTCAACAAAGGTCTACAAAGGATCCCGATGTTATAACTGTAACAAGCATGGACACTTTGCTAAGAATTGTCGTGCTCCTAAAAGGAAGAATGTAGAAAGTACTGAAGGAAATAAAAGTTTTGTTGCAGCTTTTTCAGCATCTTCTCAGACAATGAATCCGGACCAGTGGTATGTGGACTCGGGTGCTTCAATGCATATGACCAATAGATGCGACTGGATGTATGATGTTACAAGTCCACCGATACCCACCATAACTGTTGCCAGTAAGACACCGCTACCTGTGGAAAGTATGGGAAAGGTCAATCTATTGCTAAATGGTAATAAAGAAAGGAAAATTCAGGTAAGACAAGTTTTATACATACCTAAACTTGCTGCAAATCTCCTGTCAGTCAGTGCTATGGTGAAAAACGGCTGTAATGTAAATTTTAGAGATGAAGGTTGTGATATCTATGATAATAATGGCAAGCTCCTGTGTACAGCTACACTAGTAAACAATTTATACTTATTAAACTCCCACAGAGAGGTATTTTCTAACCTATCTTGTTCAGATAGCTTAAATGATTTTGTCCTATGGCATAGGCGCATGGGACACCTCAATTTTTCAGATGTAAACAAGCTACCAGAGTGTGTTGAGGGAGTTCAGCCATTCTCAGACAAAAATAGTGGTTCTATTACTTGTACTACCTGTCTCTCGGGGAAACAGACCAGATTGCCCTTCAACAACATTGGATCAAGATCTTCACAACCACTGCAGCTAATCCACACTGATTTATGTGGGCCGATGGAACAAGAATCTTTGGGAGGTATGAAATACTTTATTACTTTCATAGATGATTACACAAGACGAGTTCATGTCTATTTTTTGAAAAATAAATTGAATATTATAGAAGTTTTTAAAGATTATAAAAGTAAAGTAGAGAATGAACATGACAGAAAAATTAAAGTTATTCGTTCAGATAATGGAAAAGAATACTGCAATAGAGAATTTGAAAGATTTCTTAACAAACATGGGATTGAACATCAAACAAGTGCTCCGTACTCACCCCAGCAGAATGGTCTTGCTGAAAGAATGAACAGGACTCTGGTGGAACGAGCAAAATGTATGTTGTTTGACGCTCAGCTTGCAAAAGAGTTCTGGGCAGAGGCCCTTGCAACGGCAGCATATATAATTAACAGATCCCCCACCAAATCAATTAATGGAAAAACACCCATGGAGATGTGGACTGGTAAGAAACCCAACTTGTCTAATATAAAGGTATTTGGCTGTGAGGTAATGACACAAGTTCCAAAAGAAAAGCGCCAAAAATGGGACTTAAAATCCAGAAAGTTATTATTTGTCGGTTACTGTGAATCTACCAAAGGGTACCGAATACTTGATCCTGATACCAACAAAATAGTAAAGAGTAGAGATGTAGTATTTTTAGAAAATGTTAAGGAATATGATAATAATATATACTTACCTTGTACATCCAACAGCATCAGTCCAGAGGTACAGCCACTCGAAAAAACCTGTAAAGATTTAGAGGAAAGCACAGACTATTTGGCTGGTGAGTCAAGCGAAGACTATCAGTCCGGTGAGAATGACGATTCAACATACTTACCAGAACAATCAATTGACCTTGATTCACCAATAAGAAACATAACCTTACGTCCTCGGAGAGCTGTTCAGCATGCAGAAACAGATGACCATGATGTAAGTTACTTCTGTCCAATACTTAATTTAAATGACCCACAGTCAGCAGATGTAGCTTTATCATCATCTCATGCTAAACAATGGAAAGAGGCTATGCAGACAGAGTATGACTCCCTGATCAAAAACAAAACCTGGTCACTGGTTGATGTACCATCTGGGAAAAAGGTCTTACCGTGTAAATGGGTCTTTAAAACAAAAACAAATGAAAAAGGTGAGATTATTCGCTTTAAAGCGAGATTGGTCATCAAAGGGTATGCTCAGAGAAAAGGAAGAGATTATGATGAGACATATGCTCCTGTCGTTAGATATACATCGGTTCGTTTCTTGCTTTCACTGGCTGCGAAGTATGATTTGGAAATGTTTCAGATGGATGCTATAAGTGCTTTTCTTCAGGGTGACATAGATTCTGAGATATACATGTCACAACCAGAATATTACAAAGAAAATGATCAAGTATGTATTTTACATAAATCAATTTATGGGCTCAAGCAAGCTAGCCGGCAGTGGAACCTTAAATTGAACAATATTTTATTGAAAATTGGCTTACAAAGGTCACATGTGGATCCCTGTATTTATTATTTGGTAAATGAGTCTACAACTATATTCATTGCAGTGTGGGTGGATGATCTTTTGATATTTACAAATAATAAGGATAAAACTACAGAGATTAAAAACCAGTTAAAAGGAGAGTGCAGTATGAAAGATTTAGGTGAAATGAAGAATTGTATTGGCATAAACATAAATAGGAACCGAGAGACAGGTATGATTACGTTAGATCAGGAAAAATACATTAACTTAGTTTTAGACCGCTTTAATATGTCTGAATGTAAACCAGTTTGCACCCCGATAGAGGTGAATGCAAAATTTGAGAAAAATCCTGAAGATGGAAATAAAAATATCCCATACAGGGAGGCAGTGGGATGTCTGATCTATCTGGCACATGTTACTAGACCTGATATTACCTATGCAGTTAACAAGTTAAGTCAGTACTGTAATAATCCAGGAAATCAACACTGGCTTGGAATAAAAAGGATTATGAGGTATCTTCAAGGAACCAAGGACCTTAAGCTATGTTATGTCAAGGATGACTCAAAGGAAATAACCGGATACTGTGATGCTGACTGGGCGAGCGACCCGGTAGACAGACGCTCTTGCACGGGTTATACTTTTCTGTTTCAGAATGCTTGTTTAACTTGGAACTCGTGTAAACAGCAAACCGTGGCACTCTCTACAGCGGAGGCCGAATACATGGCGATGGCGGCGGCGACCCAGGAGTCCTTGTGGCTGCGGCAACTGCAGGCCGAGCTCGGCCAAGGCGAGGCCAGCACGCTACTTATCCACTGTGACAACCAAAGTGCCATAAGACTTGCATCAACAGACTGTTATAAACCAAAGACGAAACATATAGATATTCGTTTACATTTTCTTAGAGAAAATATTGCTAATTCCAAAGTTAAATTTAAATTTGTTAGTGGTTGCAGCATGGTAGCTGATATCTTGACTAAAGGTACTACTTTAGAAAAACATTTGTTTTGTATTAGTGAAATGGGTCTGCGTTCTGTGGGGAGTGTTGGCAAGTAAGAACGCGACCACATTTATAATTATGAGCTGGCAACATTCTCTCTCTCTCTTGACCTCTAATGACCGTGTGTGTTAAATTACTCATTATAAGTTTATTGCATTTTCTTGATGTCGTTTACTTATTTCCACCTAAATATCATCACCATGCGATGCTGTCAAAAGTCAAACAAGTTTGCAAATGAGATTACTTCTACTGGCCTCTTTGTTTAGTGGTAAGAGTACACGACGACAAAATCGTAAGTCACAGATTCAACTCCCACTCAGGCCAAATCTTAATTCTGTGATGAACACTTTAATTTGTTTTGTGTCTGGCTTCAGATTATTTATGTATGTATCGGTTATCTAGATTCCATAGTGGCGCTGTGTGAAAATGTTACCAAAATACAAATAAAATGTAAAATGAACTTCCAGCTGCCCTATAAAGTATGAAGTTTATTTTGCAGAAAGTTAATTTTACATTTTACAACATAAAACTGTTCTGTTTTAGATTGTTTCGTATCTACTATGTTCCATTGGACCCGTGATCTAGAGAAACAACATCCTACAAGTGAACAATATCCTTAACAAATAAACAGACACATGAGCAACGACATGTTCTCGCCGGCGGTTAATTGAGATCGTTACGCCGCTGATAAAGATTCCCTATACGAACAACATGTTAAATGAAAGCAGGAGCGGGCAAAGTTGCTCCCGAGGTGTGAACTCAACGCCGGCGCCGGCGCCGTAGACATCGTCGAAAGTAAATTTGTTGATTGAAAACGATTTATTCAATAGAGATACCAGCGACGCAAAAAAGGGGAGGTATTATAGGCCGTTCAGAGTTATTTTACCTCTAGCACTTAGGTTGCCTAACTTGATTGCTGTGTTACCCCAATAAGTTTTTGTTTCTCCCATGTAGTACTGCAACCTTTAGTCGAAACTTACTTTCTTCTTTTGCGTTTTGCAACCATTATTTGAGATGTGGAACGTTGTAGAAGCAGCAACTTCGAATTCGTTACTGATGGTAGAAAAAGTTTTTTTTTTCAGATATTCAAAAAAAAATAAAGAAATCTAAAATACAATCGTATAGTAACAGGAGCACTGTTTTACAAAAGTTAAGTATATTTTGGTACTAACGGTTGGATGTTATAATCTCCACTAATAACGTTTGCTAAATTGTCATATTGCTGGAACTCATAGGGCGACTTTACTGCAATGCCAACACACAGAAAACGATAGACAAGCTGTCAGTCAGAGGTAAAATAACTGTGAACGGTAATTGGAATTACAAGTTTCAGTTTTTATAAGCCGACATGTTCAAGATGGGTTCTTATACCTTCTAATCTTTTCTCCACTTTTGAAAAATATCAGTTTGTTTCTTGGTTAACGAATGGATGTCGTATCTTGAAATCTTTTGCGGAATAGAGAAATAGTGTTGGGATTGGGAAGAATTGGCTTCATAAGGTGCAGAACTGTGTGTTAAAGCCAGAATAAGGGAGCGCGTGTATCTATGTTTGGCATCAATTTAAAAAGTCTTTAATTAATAGCACCACTTTTAATGTTCCAGAATATTTATTTATTTTATAAATGTTGTAGAATAGTCTAAGTGGTGTCATTACATAAAATGAGTATACATGCAGGGCTGTTATTATATTGTTCAGAGTCGATTGGAATTACCTACATGATTCTTTAGGACCGTTAAAGCAGTGATACGGATTTTGCCCTTTTCTTTAAATTCTACTTCCTACTAAAGTGATAAATGTAAAAGTTTGTGAAGATGTTTGGATATTTGGATATTTGGATGTTTGTTACTCAATCACGCTCTAACGGCTTAATGGTTCGAGCTAAAATTTGGAACAAGGATAGATCATAGTCTGGAATAACACATAGGCTTTTCATCCCGGGAATATGTTACCACGGGAAGTGGGAACGGGTATCGAATTTAACGCGGGCGAAGTCGCAAGCATCATCTAGTTTAAAATATTTTGCCAAGAACCATTATCCTTCTTTTTCGTTCGCCTTTGAGATTCAGCTAATTAGTCATTTTCCAATATTTAAAAGGCAGGTCATGATTAATGGCAAATTGCTCGTCACCGTGAACGGACTCAAGAATATTACTTTTTTACTTTAAAACATTAAAAAACTCAATTTAGGAGTTTAAAGAACAAAATCATGAATAATATAAAAAGGTTATAACTACACCATAAAACGGCACTTTCTCTAAAAATTACTAATTCTATTTGCTTGACCTATTTATACGGAGCGTGAGAAAAAGTCTATTATAATGCATATTACATCTATGATTTTTAATTTTGTGACCCACATGATAGTTATCTTTTCATTTAATCATGATAAAATAAAAATATTATCAAATTTAAACGAATTATCATAAACAGAATTATTAATTTCTCCTATTGTTTTATATTTTGACATTATATCTTTAGAAAATCATACAATAATTAATTGACTAAGACTTTTATACTCACACGACTTGTACTATTAGATTTGGGTCTTTTTTGCTTTTACATTTTTATGAAACTTCCCTCACCTCTCGACGTTTCGGCTAAAATGATTGACCCTGTTAATTTCTGGTGAATTTTCTTTTAAACACTGTCGGCCGTGAATCCGGATTCCTAACTTTATTGTACCGTAGGATATTGATTGTCCAGCAGTGACTCACTGAGTCACAGTGCTAGACCGTTTTGACTTTCACCGAGGTGTGCGATGCGGTCTGGTTGTCGAGGCAGGCACTGTTACTGTGTTTTCTGTACATTGCTGGCTAAGTTTTGTCAATCCTACTAATCCTACTTCCTACTAATATTATAAATGTAAAAGTTTGTGAAAATGTTTGGATGTTTAGATGTTTGGATGTTTGTTACTCAATCACGCTCTAACGGCTTAACGGATTGGGCTGAAATTTGCTACAGAGATAGCTTATAGTCTGGAATAATACATAGGCTATTCATCCCGGGAAAATGTTCCCACGGGAAGCGGGAACGGGTACCGAATTTCACGCGGGCGAAGCCGCGAGCATCATCTAGTATTTTATACTACATGGTCTATTTTTTTCTTTTATATTAAGCTCGCAAAATTGACGTCGCCACTGATGGAAAGCCGTGGCGCAGCTAGCGATTGCGGGCCACTCTCATAGTCCGTAAGACTACTGACATTGGTCCTCAAGTGGGCGGCCCTGTGATGTGACCCATCACGCTCCGCTTGAAAAACTCAGGATTGTAAGATGAGGGAAACACGTGTGCGGGCAGGTCGTTCCAGGTTTTTATAGTTCGACATAGAAGATTATACTGTCCATATTCGTGTAAGTGTTTATTTGTTAGCCTATCTGTCATGTCTCTATGAAGCAATAGCTTTTACTGTTTTATTTTGTATGAATATTTAAAAAACAAAATAACTTTCTTCGTGTACATTTTTATAAGACTTAGCTATTGTAGTGGCTTAGAACTAATAACTAGCGACTTACGCACTTCTTTTTTATTTATTTATTTGTTTTATATAACAATTTATGTACACACATGTATTACAACAGACATGTAGTTAGGAAAAAAAAGAGTACAATGGCTCTGCTTATTTTCTTAAGAAATCTCCTCCAGCAGGTGTGTTACGACCTAGCCCGGCCACAACGCCAGAAAATGCCGTGGCAATGTCAGTAAGCAGTACGGATGCGTACTTTTCTGTCGGCGGCGAGAGGAGAGCATGACAATGTTATAAGTAGTTGAATAAGGTAGTAGTGTGTGAAAAAAGGCTAGTTAAAAACAAGCGATTATACATACATGATAAACAAATACTTACATACACATACACACATAATATATACACATATACGTAAATATAAAAATATTAATACCTATTCTTTCGTTTTTGTCAAAAAGCTATCATCGAATGCGTCAAAAATAATGAATTTCGGTTAGATAGTTTGGGAGATTGCTGTAAGCAACAACGCAACACGCCATGTCTAAGAATTATTACAAATGATTCATCTACCTTTAATAATATGAGCCTAGCCAATATTTTTTCAAAGATTGTCATTGAGCGACCTCTTCCTCGATTGCGGTTTACTTACTCACGTAGGTCTTCAAAGTCAAATATGGCATGCGGTTGTGATATTAAAATGAAATACAAAGTAAGGAATCAAAATGATCCTTTGGTTAGCGGTAATAACTTATAAGGCTTCAAATCAATGTGTATTTTTTTTTCAAAAATGTAAATGATCTACGGTTAGGTATACCTAACCGTAGAAACACAACCAGAATCGCAAATAAGCGTTTTCCTGATCGAACCAGATATTTCATTAGAATTTATTCTTTTTCGTACACACTCAGCAAACGGGGCTGGCTTACAATCCCAAGTGATTTTCGTGAATCTTCGAATTTGGTAGAGAATAGAGACTGCTTGAAAACTCTTTTTCACTCTCTAACGGTCGAACAGATCTGGCTGAAATTTTGTATAGAGATAGGTTATAGTCTGGAATAACACAAATGTTACTTTTTACCTACGGAATAAGTTCCTACGGGAACAAAATTCGGAAATAAACAAAAGGCCAAAGCCGCGAGCGCCAATTAGTTGTAAATAAAAACTGGATAAACTTTAAAGCAATTATTAGGTACAGTAACTTTATCATAATTTTCAAACAAGTTGTAATTTTTTCGATTTAATCAATTTGTACAATAAAAACATTCAATGTAAATCATTTAGCTCCAATCGGTCGTCGATGAGTCACGGCCGTGCGCGCACGCATGTATTATGAAGGTGTTACCTAGTATGACTCATTTTGTTTAGCTTTTTATTACCAACGTGGAGTGGAGTTTTATCTTTATGGCCGTGTAATGTTAAATAATAGTTTCGTAAAATTATGACCTGATTATAGGAGAGGTCGAATGACGTATTGTGTACAAGATAATTAGATACTACGTTAATTATTCGTTTAGTGGTTAGTGATTATAACGTGGTAGTGATTATGTAATTCCTGAATTTTAACAGGTTTTTTTTATTAACGTGGGGGAAAATTCTTCATGACTCCTATCGACTAAAAAACCTTACGTTACGCCTAACAGCCTACGGTTGGGAGCCCCGGGTAAGCCCTCGTAAGGATGTCCCAGGACTTCCAACAGACCTACGGCTACCACTGCGACCTCGCCTAGGGGGTGGTTCGGGTGCTATCCCGTGTCTTTGGGGGGTTTCGGGTGTGATCCCGCTTCTTAGGGGGGGCGTGCGTGAAACTCTCACGTCACGATGCCGTCATGGGCCTGCTTCTGTAAGGACGGTGAGCAGCCCTCTCACCGTCCTCAGGCCCTCGGTCATTGAGGCCGATAGTTGTGGGGGAAGACAGGTCGGCGGCGCCCAATGAATTTTAACAGGTACCTACTTAAAATATTGCTATAAGAAAGATATCGAGCTGATTTTAACTTTCGTTTAATACATTATTATTATTTATATTAGCTCCTGTTTTTATCACCCTCTATTACCAATGATGCGTTATGTGAACTAACTGAGTTGGGTATTCTTCCACTTTTCTCTGTGGAATATAGGAAAGCTTAGATGAATTTAATAATTCATCTAAGACCAAAAGTATTATTATTCAGGTGATATTTGGTGATAAGAGAAAAAAGAGTCCAACCAGCAGCTGTCGACACATTTTGCAGTTTATAGACCATAGGTATCTTGAACATGAAGCCATATATAGTTAAGAAAAGTATCTACATGCAGGGGTACTTTTTGCACCTTATTTTGTAGTTATTGACAAGAAATGATACTGCATCCCACCCATGGGTGATGTCAATCATGCTGGCATGTGTCCAAATCATAAAGCGCGGCAAGGAAAACACCAGGAGCCGCTGACGCGATCCACCTACAAAGTTTTCCTGTCAATACTAGTATTCAGACAGTCAGGCCTTTACCCCTGATCCCAGCAGAAGTGATTCATACTTGACAGTAACTTTGTTGCTTTCATGTATAGCGTCACTGGACACAGGAGGAGATCTATAGCTATTCTAAAATCCGAAAGTTCCATAAAATACATTTACACATCCACAAGTACAACACAATGTCTATGGTCCGAGCACGTATAGGTATTCGTATTAATTATATAATTATATAGTTATTTTATTCCTGAAACGATATAGGTATCTGACCTCTGAAATGTAATACCTTAAATCATTAACTAATACCCAGATACTGCGTCCAACTACCTACTAACCAGAGTACATTCAATATTATAAGATGAGTAACTCCTACAATACAAACTACACACCTGATTATACTATACTTCTTTAAAAATAATGATAGGTACTAAGTCGTTATCATGAGTACGCATAATATTACTTTTTTTTCTGTTTACATTGTAGCCACGCCATAACTGGGCCAGATCATGATCACAAATAATAATGCACGCTCACCCATCAACGAGATTATACAAACAAAGCAGGCTGTATGTTTATCGCGTAACCTTAGACCTCGGAGGGCAGGGGACGGGCGCGGGCGGCAAAGATTTTTAATTTAGATAAAAATACGTAAAAAAGTAGATGCCATCACTTAGCATGCGTGCCGGCGGCGCGCGGACTTGGTGCCTAGACTAAAACAATGTTGGATAAGGAACACATTTTTTTTTCAATATTTTTCATCGTTGCTTAGTTTAGAATTATAAAATGCAAATAAAAATACTAGCTACGTATTTTTACCAAAACGCTATTAGTAATGTTGGAGAAGTTTTTTTCGACCCGGGAAGAACTTAGAGCAAAAACAGGAAAGTGCGGTGGGTTATTTTTAACCGACTTCCAAAAAAGGTTCTCAATTCTAGAGACTACAAAGTATAGTTCGAGCTCTATGGTCATGTTTACTAATCTGAGACTACTGACTACTGACGAAATAAACAAATATGCGGTAGAATTGAGTAACCTCCTCCTTTTTTCAAGTCGGCTAAAAATACAGATGTATTCAGTGTTCCATGCTTTTTTTTTTTTTTTTTGTTTAACGTGTGGGAAAATCCTCATGGATGCTATGCCGGACTCCTACCGACTAAAAAACCTCACGTCACGCCCAACAGCCTGTGGTTGGGAGCCCAGGGGAAGCCCTCGGAAGGATGTCCCAGAACTCCCAACAGACCCACGGCCGCCACTGCGGCCTCGCCCAGGGGGTGGTTCGGGTGCTATCCCGCGTCTTTGGGGGGTTTCGGGTGTGATCCCGCTTCTAAGGGGGGGCGTGTGTGAATTGCTCACGTCACGCTGCCGTCTTGGGCCTGCTTCTGTAAGGACGGTGAGCCGCCCTCTCACCGTCCTCAGACCCCCGGTCATGGTGGCCGATAGTCTTCGGCGAAGACACGTCGGCGGCGCCCAGGCCGCCGACTGCGGAACTCGGGTGGGAGAGTTCTCTCCCGTACCCGTCCCGCCGCCGCCGCCTCCTTCACGAGCATGACCTGCTCGCAGAAGGAGGCGGCGCAGTCCCACTTGCTCCCGCTGGAGAGCATGGCTCGCACCATGGTCTCGAGCGAGAGAGTGTCCACGTCCAGACCCACTACGAGGTCCTGGCGCTGTTGCGCCCACGCCGTGCACTCCACCAGCGTGTGGAACGCTGTATCATCGCTGCGGTCCTCGCAGTGCTGACACTCGGCCGTGGTTTCCCGGTGTTTTCGCCACAGATACCTACCGAAGCTACCGTGCCCGGCAAGCATCTGTGTCAATCGGTAGGAGAGAGCACCGTGTCTCCTCTCCAGCCACTCGTCCATGACCGGTCTGACGGCCGCGATTGTGGCGAATCCCCCCTTTGGTTGCTCAAGTCGCACCTTCCATGTCTCCACGGTTTCCTGTTGGAGTAGGGACCGCTGGGCCTCGATTTCTCGATTAGCGGGCCTTTGGCCCCGCTCCAGCGCCTCCTTGCGCCATCTGAACAGTGACGCAAGGGCTCTCGCTTCCAGGTCCCATGGAGGGGTCCCGGCTAGGAGACATGCCGCCTCACCGGAGATCGTGCGGTATCCCCTTATCACCCTGATGGCCATCACTCTCTGCGGGCTCAGCAATCTAGCCACATTGCTGGCCGTCAGGGTTTCCGCCCATACAGGAGCTCCGTATAGAGCCATGCTTCGCACGATCCCCAGGTACAGTCTCCTGTAGGGAGCGTTGGGTCCCCTGATGTCAAAATCAAAATCAAAATCAAAAATATATTTATTTCACATAGGCATTATACAGATGCGCTTGCAAAACGTCCAGAATACAAAACAAAAACTCTACCACCAGTTCACAACGCGACCCACCTGAGAAGAACTGGCAAGAAACTCAGCGGGTTGTTCTTTTTTTTGCTCTATTTACAATTTTAAAGAATCTAAAAACTAGGCATTTTAACAATTTTTTTGAGAATCCAGCAGAGCAGGTCATTTCCAGGCTTCCTTATCCAACAAATAATCATTGATTGTATAGTAGCCCCTGCAGTTCAATTTACTTTTAACAGATCTTTTAAACTTATTAAGGGACATACTTTTAATTTCGTCTGGAAGCCTGTTGTAAAAGCGTATACAGTTACCCATGAAAGAATTGCTGGTTTTGTGCAATCTGCTATGAAAAACAGCAAGGTTATTTTTATTTCTAGTGTTGACATTGTGTCTATCACTTAACTTAGCGAAACTATGTAGATTTCTTTGTACATACATAAGGTTTTCAAAAATATATTGTGATGCTACAGTAAGAATATTAACCTCTTTGAATTTTTCGCGCAGAGAGACCCTTGGACCTAGTCTATATATAGCTCTTATGGCCCGCTTTTGTAAAATAAAAATTTTATTTATATCTGCAGCATTGCCCCACAGTAGAATACCATAAGACATTATACTGTGAAAGTAACTGAAATAAACTATTCTAGCCGTATCTACATCAGTCAAGTGCCTTATTTTTTGTACAGCAAATGCTGCTGAACTTAATCTACTAGCTAGTTTTACAATATGTGGACCCCATTGTAAACCAGCATCGACCGTTAACCCTAGGAATGTGGTTTGTTCCACAAGTTCCAACTCTCGACCATTAAGTTGAACATTGGTTTCTGACTGTGCTACATTAGGCAAGGTAAATTTAATACATTTAGTTTTATTATCATTTAGTTTAAGATTGTTAGTGTTAAACCAATGAACCACTTTCAAGATTGCGTTGTTGACATCGTCATAGTTATCTATTTGTCTTTTTACTTTGAAAATCAAAGAAGTATCATCTGCAAACAAAACAATCCTGTTGTTGTCCCCCACGTAAAAGGGTAAGTCATTAAAATATATAAGGAATAAAAATGGTCCGAGTGTTGAACCCTGCGGGACGCCCATAGTAACTACAGATCCCTCTGAGCGTGCACCATTAACATCGACCCGCTGAATTCTATTGTTCAAATATGAAGTCAGAAGGTCGAGAGCCTTGTTTCTTATGCCATAATGGTGTAATTTCCTGATTAATGTTTTATGTTGGACGCAATCAAATGCCTTAGACAGATCACAAAACACACCAATTGCATCTTGTTTATCCTCCCAGGCGTCATAAATACATTTCAATAACTCTACACCAGCATCGGTAGTCGAACGTCCTTTAGTGAAGCCAAATTGTTTCTCATGAAATAATTTGTGACTGTTAAAAAAGATCAGCATCTGTTCTAGTATCAATTTTTCAAATATCTTGCTCAAGGTCGGCAACACCGAGATAGGTCTGAAATTACCCGGATCTGAAGGAAGTTCTGAAGACAGTCAGGAAGTCAGAATCGGATGCTGGGATCCTGGAGAAATCGAAGAAATCCCTCGAATCGAGGGAATTCCTTAACGATTTACAGCAGTTATCTTGTGTTTGGCCTTGATTAATTTGTATTGGGGAGAACATTACCCCTAGACAGATATAATTTCAGTCTATCCGTCACTGAAAATCATGAAAAAAAAAAATTAACAAAAAAAAACCTAGACTGTAATACTGAAGTCGGTGCCAATATTTCTATGAGAGATTAATAATATCTACCTAAACCTATAGTTTTACTTGGCGCCGATTTCAGTATTACATTCAATAAAATCTAATATAAAACTAAATATACTACCTATTACTTTGTGCTAAGTTAATTTTATTTTTCAATTTTCAGTTTTTGTTTGAAGTCGGTTTTTTTTTGTTAAATTTTTTTTTTAAAATTAAAATTAGCATGCTGACTAGTCACGCACGAAGGTGGGGTGCTGGGTAGGACAACCTCCACGTGGTGCATCCTGGTAACGTGGACGACGATGTGGGCTTCGCGCGAGGCGCACGTCGTCGCCCACGGCCAATAGTCCACCAAGGAGGGGGGGCCTTCATGGCCGGTTTGGAGTTCTCCGCATGCGCTCTGTTATGCAGAGCGTACTTAGCGGAGAGCTCTCAGGGCGACGAGTACTTCGCCACTGAGCGATCAGTGGCGAAGTACACGGTCCCATGGGGACCATCGTTCGGCCGAGCCGTAACCCCGTCTGGCAACAGACGGGCACGGTGGCTCTTTGGAGTTGCGAGGAAGAAAACCTCTATAAAAAATAACCCGAATCTCACGCTCTGACGCCCGGCAATTTGATGCATCGCTGGGGGGAACTCAGTGCCTAGGGCGTCACTTCCACCTTCCCACCCTTCCCATCCTCACATCCTCTCCCAACTTCCCCACTCCCACCCTTACGTCGGCGGACGCAAAACGCAAAACTTACTATGGAGCTTATTACGAAAGTAGCTACCCAGGAGCGCACCCGGACAGTGTCCGGGGAATCGCTTGGCATGTTCCGTCATGTCGACCCCCGCCAGGGTTCATCCCAGGTGGTATATGGGAGGGGTCACCATAGTCCAGGCCCAGGGGTGTGCCTCAAAACCACCCCCAGTGACGCGGAGGTCGCGTCAACCCGTGCCGGCTCCGAGATGGAGTCGGCAGTTGATATGGGTACCGAGACCGAGGAAACCTTCGGTCTCCATGCCGAAGAAGCGAGGCGGAAGAGACCTAGGTCAAGCGGACCAGGCAAAGGCCTGTTCCGTCGGCCTGGGTCCGAAACTTCCAGCAGTGAGGAGGAAGGTAGCCTTCCTAGGAAGGTAGCTGCTACCACCGCGGGTAGAGGTCGGAAAGTCGACCTCTACAGAGCGAGAGGGAGGGTGGCAGAGCCGCCGGCGATTGTGCCCCCGCTGCCAAGCGGGAGGGTCACGGAGGTGCCGGCGGCGAAGGAAATAATGGCGGCTTTTGCCCGCATTACTGGCGCCGTAAAGGGCGCCAAGAATGTTGCGGGCAAAAAGAAGGTTGTGACGGAAGCTGTCACAGGGGCGACCAAGGCGCTGGAGGAGCTCCTTGAGAGGAGTGTCTCCAACGAGGAGGAGAAGCTCCGGGCTAGGGTAGCGAGCCTGGAGAAGGAGCTTGCCGACTCCCGCAAGCAGCAAGAGCTGATGCGGGAGGAAATCGGCAGGCTTGCGCAGCTCGTCCAGGGGGGCGGGGAGGCTCGGGGTGCGAAAGCCCCCGCTCCACGTGCACCCAAGGCAACCCCAACGATGGTGTGACGAGGGTGTGGGTGCACGTTCGCGGCAGGGTGCGGATATGGACGTCCATTAATGGACACCCATATCCGCATCCTGCAGGTGAATCTGAACCACTGCACTGGTGCTCAGGACCTTCTGTACCAGAGCATCAGGCAGTGGTCCATTAATATTGTAGTTGTCGCCGAGCCGTACTGGGTTCACCCGGGAAGCCCGGTGGATCTGGACGGCCTGGCGACCATCTTTGGGGGGACCGGCGCGGACGACTCGCGCCTAGCGCTTATTGCTAGGGGCCCGGGTTGCGTCGCGGCGGAATATGAGGGTGTGGCTGTCGTGGCCGTTTACATCTCGCCGAGCCTCGACCAGCATCAGTTTGAGCTATGGCTCCCTGAGCTGGACGTCGTTCTCGCTGCATGCCGGCCTCGCCCTGTCCTGGTCCTGGGAGACTTCAATGCTTGGTCGCAGGCTTGGGGCTCCCGGGAAACCAGAGGCAGGGGGAGGATACTGGAGGACTGGGTCACTACACGTGGCCTAGTCATCCTGAACCGGGGGAATGTCGCAACCTGGGCGCGGCGGGGGCTCAGCTCGGTCATGGACGTTTCGTTTGCAACCCCTGAGCTCGCCCGCCGTGTCCGGGGATGGCGCGTGGTGGAGGAGGAGGAGACGTCGTCAGATCACCGATATATTCGGTTCGACGTCTCCCCTCCACCTAACCTGCCGCCAACAATCGCGAATCCCCCGGAACCGCGTTGGGCACTCCATCGCCTGAATCGGGAGGCTCTCCTGGAGGCGGCCATCGTGCAGGCCTGGATCCCGACAGCGGACGGGCCTGCCGATGTTGATGCCGAAGTGGAGTGGTTCGGGAGAGCCATGTCGCACATCTGCGATGCGGCGATGCCCAGGGCTAGGCCCAGACCGGCGAGGAAGCAGGTGTACTGGTGGACGCCGGAAATCGCGCAGTTGCGCGCGGAGTGCGTTACCGCGCGCCGCCGGTACACCAGATTCCGCCGGAGGCGTCGCCGCCCAGACGATGCGGCAGCCCGAGAGACGGAGCTTTACGATGGGTACAAGGAGGCCAAGAGGGCCCTCCAGACGGCCATCAAGCGGTCCAAAAAGTTGGGCCGCGATGAGCTGATGGAGACTCTAGAGCGGAACCCGTGGGGGCGCCCGTACCTTATGGTAAGGGGCAAATTACGCCCTAAGGCGCCCCCACTGACTCAGGCGCCCAACGCGGAAGGCAGCGAGAACGACGTGCCCGTAGTCACCGAGGGTGAGTTAGGAGCGGCTGTTCTGCGGCTTAAATCCCGCAAAAACACCGCCCCTGGACCCGACGGCATTCCAGGCCGAGCGTGGGTCCTGGCTCTCGAGGAGCTTGGGCCTCGACTAATTGGGCACTTCAGCGCATGCCTCGAGAAAGGCCAGTTTCCCAAGGTCTGGAAGACCGGGAAACTGGTCTTAATTCTAAAGGTGGGGCGGCCGGCAAATTCCCCATCAGGGTACCGGCCGATCGTGTTGCTCGACGAGGTGTGCAAGCTCTTTGAGCGTGTTATTGCACAACGCCTCGTCGGGCATCTCACACGCGTGGGGCCTGATCTGGCGGATAGCCAGTTTGGCTTCCGTCAAGGACGCTCCACCGTGGACGCGATCATGCGCATTAGAGGCCTGACGGAGGAAGCAGTCTCACAGGGTAAGGTGGTGGTGGCGGTGTCTCTCGACATCGCCAACGCATTCAACACCTTGCCCTGGAGCTGCGTCAGGGAGGCGCTTATCTATCATGGAGTGCCTCCCTACCTCCGTCGAATTGTCGGGGCTTATCTCTCCGAGAGAGCCATAACTTACCCGAGCTGGCTAGAGCCGGGTCGGCGAGATGTGTCGTGCGGTGTTCCACAGGGTTCGGTTTTAGGGCCGCTCCTGTGGAACATCGGTTACGACTGGGTGCTGCGTGGTCCGTTGCTCAGAGGGGTCGGCGTAACGTGTTACGCCGACGACACCCTCGTTACGGCGCGGGGAGCAACGCACCGTGCCGCAGCACTTAAGGCCACGGCAGGGGTTGCTCAGGTCGTGGGTCGGATTCGGCGGCTGGGTCTCGAGGTCGCCCTTCACAAATCCGAGGCTCTGTGCTTCCACGGACCACGGATGGGGCCACCTGCGGGATCCAGTCTACAGGTAGGGGGCGTCAGCATCGGCATCGAGCCCTCGATGAAGTATCTGGGGCTCGTACTCGATGGCCGGTGGAACTTCAGACATCACTTCCGAAGTTTGGTCCCAAAACTGAGGGGAGCATCGGCCGCACTCGCGCGGCTGATGCCCAACATCAGGGGACCCAACGCTCCCTACAGGAGACTACCTGGGGATCGTGCGAAGCATGGCCTTGTACGGGGCTCCCGTATGGGCGGAGACCCTGACGGCCAGCAATGAGGCTAGACTGCTGAGCCCGCAGAGAGTGATGGCCGTCAGGGTGATAAGAGGATACCGCACGATCTCCGGTGAGGCGGCATGTCTCCTAGCCGGGACCCCTCCATGGGACCTGGAAGCGAGAGCCCTTGCGTCACTGTTCAGATGGCGCAAGGAGGCGCTGGAGCGGGGCCAAAGGCCTGCGTCTCGAGAAATCGAGGCCCAGCGGACCCTGCTCCACCAGGAAACCATGGAGACATGGAAGGTGCGACTTGAGCAACCAAAGGGGGGATTCGCCACAATCGCGGCCGTCAGACCGGTCATGGACGAGTGGCTGGAGAGAAGACACGGTGCTCTCTCCTACCGGTTGACACAGATACTTGCCGGGCACGGTAGCTTCGGTAGGTATCTATGGCGAAAACACCGGGAAACCACGGCCGAGTGTCAGCACTGCGAGGACCGCAGCGATGACACGGCGCTCCACACTCTGGTGGAGTGCACGGCGTGGGCACAACAGCGCCAGGTCCTCGTAGTGGGTCTGGGCGTGGACACTCTCTCGCTCGAGGCCATGGTGCGAGCCATGCTCTCCAGCGGGAGTAAGTGGGACTGCGCCGCCTCTTTCTGCGAGCAGGTCATGCTCGCGAAGGAGGCGGCGGGCCGGGTGCGGGAAAGAACTCTCCCACCCGAGTTCCGCAGTCGGCGCCCTGGGCGCCGCCGACGTGTCTTCGCCGAGGACTATCGGCCTCCATGACCGGAGGTCTGAGGACCGTGAGAGGGCCGCTCACCGTCCTTACAGAAGCAGGCCCATGACGGCAGCGTGACGTGAGCAACTCACGCACGCCCCCCCTTAGAAGCGGGGTCACACCCGAAACCCCCCATAGACGCGGGATTGCACCCGAACCACCCCCTGGGCGAGGCCGCATTGGCGGCCGTAGGTCTGTTGGGAGTCACGGGACATCCTTCCTGAGGGCTTACCCGGGGCTCTCAACCATAGGCTGTTAGGCGTGGCGTGAGGTTTTTTTAGTCGGTAAGAGTCCGGCATGACATCCTATGAGGATTTTCCCTCACGTTAAACAAAAAAAAAAAAAAAAGTCACGCACGAAGGTGATATAATATTATACGTCTTGGTGTTCCGAGACTGGATATAATAGTCAGTATATTAATTGCGTTTAAAATATACCACAAATATATTACTTCGTTTTCTGGAAAACACGATGGTAATTTAATATCTTTGTAAGTAAAAAATGCAATTTCTATCGTCTTATCCAGTTTTAACATAGTCTAAATAAATATTCCTCTGTACTCTACATCTGCGGGCCCACTATTACGGGAGAATGTTTACACGGCTTATTACGATACTCCATGGGAACGCTGATGACAGCCATTTGACGACATTCGTCTACATCAACGTGACAATTGGACGCGACTTTTGTTTAGAAGATTAAAATGTTTGACTCCAGAGTCAAATAACAGTATTTGAACTTATTAAAGTCATGAGATGATTATGTTTGCTGCGTTGGTTTTGAGTATTGTTTAAGTATAAGCTGGTGGTGGATTTATTATTGTTGAAAGCGCTCGTAGGCTCGCTTCTTCATACGATCGTATGCTACGATCGCAATTGACGTAGTAAATTATGTTAATATAGTAATAAGTTTTATATTTTTTCAATACTTAAAATAAAGTCGCCAAGTTGAAGGTCTTATTATAGGCCGATTGAAAATTTTAAATGGCAACTAGCCACGACCTGCCACTGTTCATTTCAGCACAGCCACCACTTCTTACAAACTCGTAAATACAGTCATACCTAGGTATATCCCAAGGACATAGGCCACAATCTAATCAAAACAAAATAAAACCATAGTTTTGTTCGTTCCACGTAATAGGATATTGCTGTCACTGGGCACAAACAGGAGAAATTCTGTAACTGATCTGTTAATTAAACCAAAGTTCCAAAAGTCATATTCCTATGTCTGTAGTCCGGCCAACTTATGATATATGGGCATATGGTATCCGTCTGTCTGCATCTTGGAGCTACCAGTTTTTTTTCAAGAGTTAACCAGGACGCCCAACTGAGCGGTTCTTACTTTTTCGAGCAAAGAGTTATACGACTTTCTGCTGCCTAATTATTGAAATACACAACGTAAATCATAAGATGGCATGAATGCTAAACCTGTTAATTCTCATTATCATGTGTGCCCGCAAACAGATTCGTTTATTATCTTCCATGAGGTACATCATACCAAGATTCCTATTCCTTCCTTGATGTGGTAACGTTTTATAGGAGTGAGACAATGATAGAAGTTGGAAAAACAATATCTTTCTATTTACTAAGTCGATAAATCCCTTCTAATGTTGGGTTTCTTTCTTAATCAATTCACGTGGTCATCTATTCTTCAAAGTCTTCTCAATCTACCCTCGCCCCATAGACACTTAAAATTAACACAAGAATACCAACCCCTGCGTAAAAGTGTTAACAAAAAGTTGTTCATTCACTCGCTTGTAAAAAAATATATAATTTATTCAGTAGCGTAGTGTGACTGCCACAGTTTCTTATGCAAATCACTTGGATATTTACGAGCTAAGGGTTAAGTATAGAGTAAGTTCAGGAAGTTTACAGATGCGATGTAAAGGACCGAGGATATTAGGACGGAAGGAGTGGAGAGGGTCACATCGCGCATCGCTTGCTTCACACATTAGTGACGTCCCAGATAGCAACTTATTGAAGGATTTTGAGTTATACGACCTAAATAATTGGATTGGCTTGATGACAGTTTAGCAAATGCTCAATTCAGTACTTTACACTTTATATTTTCCAGTGCCTACTTACCTATGTTATGCTCGAACTGCAGATATTGTTTAATATTTTGTAAATGTGTAATTATGTCCTGGTTGTTACAATTTTAGTCCTGATTACAGAATGGTTTTAAATTTTCTGAAAAAGTAGTGTCCAGTAAATGCGATCGGCTTGCCCTTTATTACATGAGATCAAGAAAAGTAGAATAATTATGTGAGTGATTGTACTCTGCTTCGCCACGATTATTATTTTTATGGTTAATCGTTTGAATGTAAGAAATTGACAAATTCGTGAATTTACATTGTGCCTATTTCTTTTACGGTCTTGGCTGGGTCGATAATTTCATTTAGAATGTCGAATCTTATACTCATACTCAGAAAAACAATCATTAAAGCTCGACGTAAAATAGATAGGATAGGATTGTTTATTTTTGTCAATCAAGGTAACTAATAATTACTTATTCGCCTCTCATACACAATTTCAGAGTCATGTCCTTTCTATAATATTTTTTCACTTTGGAAGAATGAGCGCGTGTGACGACGTGGACGCATTTAGTGAATAATTGCTGAACTGTTTAACTTGATACACCTTTTGTAATCACTGTGTATTTTGTGCGTGTTTAGTGCTCGACTGTGTACGTTTTTAATTCAAAATTGTGTGGCGGTAAAAGGGTTAACGGATCAAGATAAAAAATGTTTTAAAAAATTTTGAGAAGTTGATTTAGGTTTAGTATTGATCGTATTCGTCGTTTAACTATACTTGTAGCGAATAGGGTAAGATATTTCTTAGTATTAAGGTTAATATTTATATTTACCTTTTAAGAGAATTTCTCTAACGTCGAGGATAGCACCAGCTGAAACATCTGATCGTGGAAGTTTAAAATGTTTCTGACTAAAATGTCAACTCTTCAGTCTCAGAATGTTAACTTGTTATTATTTGTTTAGAAATTGGAGTAAATACTATCTTTTGATTCAGTCAAATAAACTTGACGTTTCCAGTGCATTTCATTATAACAAAAATACAATTCAATTCTCTTTCAATAACTTACTAAATAAAATATTAATTTTCATTTCTTTTAAATTTCTTAAAACCGAAGCGACAATTCTGAACAGTGAACCGTATTTTTATTTAGAAATAACAATAGCTGACTTAATTTATTCAATCGTATCACGTCAAACCCGATAATATTTTTTTGGGTGCCACTCGGTTGGAACGAACAGTCAACATAGCTTTATTTTTTTTCGGTTGTTCCTTAACCCTGTCATCTCAAGAACCGAGATATTTTTCTCTCAGTAAATTGTCCGACTCACTTTTTTTGGGTGGAAAGTTTTTATCCCAGTGGTAAAATTAAGATTGTTGGTCTCGACCGTTGGATGGGTATTTTATGTTTTGTTTTGTTTTTGAATTGTTAAAATTATATAATGCAAGCATTAGTGGTAGTCAGATCAAGCTGTGATAAGATTTCTGGTTTTTTAAACGATGACATAAAAAGTAGGGTTGTGTCTTTAAATATTCTATTCAGTTGGGTGAGTCAACACTTAGGTAGGTAGTTCACTGGCCGATGTCACGTGGATTCACCCGCGTACTTCCCGTTTACTTGAGATAAAATATAGTCTATGTCACCCGGGAATATTGTAGCTTCCCAACAGTGAAAGAATTTTTCAAATCGGGTCAGTAGTTTTGGAGCCTACTTAATACAAAAAAGCAAACAATGAAATCGTTCCTCTCTAATATCTTACTACTAGCGGACGTCACGCGGTTTCACCCGCGTAGTTACCGTTCCCGTGGGAATACGGTAATAAAATATAGCCTATGTTCACCGCAAAGAGTGTAGCTTCCCAACAGTGAAAGAATTTTTCAAATCGGTCCAGTAGTTCCGGAGCCTATTCGTTACAAACAAACAAACAAAGAAACAAAAAAACAAATCTTTCCTCTTCAAGTCTATAATATGAGTATAGAAGTATGGATAATAAAGATGTATAAATATAAGACAACTTATACTTCTTGACAAAAAAGACGTGTTTCTTTTAATGCGCTTGTTATTATTTATTTATTATTATTTATTTATTTATTAAGTAAGACACACAATACATGATTTAATACATCTCTTGTAGCTATGTACTCGCTGTTTCATAAACGATCTCTGAGTTAAGCATCATACGCTGCTATCGGTCATAAGATG
Organism: Miltochrista miniata; assembly: GCA_933228765.1. NCBI lineage: Eukaryota > Metazoa > Arthropoda > Insecta > Lepidoptera > Erebidae > Miltochrista > Miltochrista miniata. The sequence goes on along the minus strand of OW121765.1, from coordinate 1,859,481 downwards.
GGTGATTACTAGTGGTATTTCCGTTTACGTGCTGTGCTAATTCCATAATTTCGGTAATTTCAAAGCTTATCCAACATTGTACCGGTCAAGGTCCTTTCGTTTCGTTGCCAAATCAAAATTCTGATTGGAGGAAATTACTCGAATATAAATCACTAAAATTTACTTTCTGAGGTAAACTAAACCCATTTATTTGGCGGAGTTAGTAAAGTATGAAAATAATGTAGAACATTTCATTATAAAAAAATATTGCGCTAGACGGATTAGTGATTACCAAACTTAAAAATAATTATTATTGATTTTTAAATACGTAAATCTCAGAAACTGGTGTATTTTTGTCTGAATAATAACTTGCATCTTGTTCAAAAAGACGTTGTCTCCATATAACCTCTAGTAAAAATATATATTTACGTATTAAATTAAACTTGTAATAAAAGCACCCTCAATTAATTTGATTGGCTTTAATGTAGAGAGGCTTATACACCTGCTATGGCAGATTTATGTTCAATGAAAGTATTGATTTCGAAATATATCTAATAGTATCACTTGAGAGTTGTCCTCATTTGTAAGATACTGTTATTATTCCCTCTTCAATCTTTAGCTTTTCTACTTTATGGGAAGTTTGCGAGAGGTACAATAAAATTTTGAGGTTTAATGAAGGCAGCTATTTATGCTAGCGTTCTTCATAAGGTTGTTCCATGTGACGACGTACAGACATTTCAGAATTTCATCTCCTATGCATAACAACTAAGTAGTTTAGCTCATTACGATAAACTTACACTGTACAGCTAAGCTAACCTATAACAGCTGGACTAAGCTAAGCTGTACAGTGTCCACCCTTCGTGCAGTCTAACCGCTCCTTTACAATTGGCAACTTTAAGACGATACAGAACTGATGGTCACCATTTAAGGGCCATTAATTACCCATACAAACGAGTGGCCATTAACAATGGTTTAATGGCTGTCGTTCAGTTATTTAGATTGATTCCATTCGCCATTCCTTAGCTAGCCTTTGGGCAAGGATTAATTTTAGTTGGTGAACTAATTAATTTCAGGATGTTTGTTTTTGCTGAAGTTCGCAAGCCAATACGTACTTCCCTATGTAGCTATTGTCCGATTTCAATTACACAATTTCAATTACAGAATGTGGTAGACGTAAACTAATCGTATTGGTATAAAGAGTTATACAAATATTATTCTGAATGTTTTCATTATTTTTTCCTTTTCTTCATGGCAGCTTTTATTTTAAATTTAAATGTCTTTTAATATTAAATGTCCGTGAATATTGAATATTAGCTTTTTCTGTTAAGGGCAACTTTTTAGAACCGGCAGGCCAGACCAGGATCACGGTAGTAGAGGAGGCGGTAAATGGGGTGTTGCTGAATCATCAGGGTACGAATGGCTACTTCCAATGATTGACCCTGGCTACGCCTGACGAATGTTGAACTATTACTGGACAAACGCTGCACCGAAAGCAAGGTAGAACTTGGACGCAAGAACTAACTTTATAAAGAGTCTGCGAGGTCCAAAGTAGGGCACAGTAATCCTTGAGTCCAGTTGTGAAAGTCAGCAATGTATCGACCCTGGTTGCATATTCAACTGTGAAGTTCCTTGAAGGCGTATGCAGATGCTACTGCACATCATTCATCGATCTTTGATGGTAAAAGCATTACACAGTACTGCTCACTATAATGTTATTATGGTAGACTTTAACGTCCATAAGACCCATCTTCTTTAGAGTTTCAGTGAAAAGAACAAGCCATATCGGAAAAGGCCTCAACTAACCACTAAGGAAATTATGCGAAAATATTATATTACAAAATAATATTAGGTTGCCACACTTAATATAATTATGATATAACTTCTATAAGTTTGTTTCTCAACTAATTATTCGAGTATCTAAGATGTGGTTTAACTAGATGCCTAAAACTAATAACCTAAACACAATTCATTTAGCTACAAACCAAGTTGAATATTATCAGAGTTACTTAATAGTTATTACATAACTATAGACTGGTATGGTGACATGGTGAGGTTTTCCCGTTTCCCTAGGGATTTTTTTCTCGGATTAAAATAGTCTTTATTCTTTCATAAGCTTTTTTTAGTGCTTCAGGCCTGAACGCTCAAGATAAGATCTTAAGCTTAACATAACAGACAGACAATAACAATCGCATTTAGGAATGACTCAAAACAAAATTTAGACTTATTATATATTGTTAGGGATTAAATAGTCAATACATTATCTATTGTTTTTTTCTTAATCAAATATATTTAAACTAGCTGTTCCCCTCGGCTACAACCGCGTAGAAGTCGTTTATATCGTAAAATCATAACCCTTCTTTTGCGCAGTCCGTAAAAAAGTAGCCTATGTCCTTTCCAGGACCTCGAACTATCTGTATACCAAATTTCATCTCAATCGCTCCAGCCGTTTAGGTGTAAAAGCGTAACAGACATACAGACAAAGTTACTTTCGCATTTATAATATTAGTAGGAATAGGGATAACAAATATTTGTACCAATTTGGGTATCAAACCAGTGACACAGAGATTCTATACCTACTATACACTGCAGACCAATCAAAATCAATCAATCAAATCAGCCTATGGCAGTCCACTCCTGGACGTAGGCCTCTCCCAATGTACGTCACAATTCACGGTCCGCCTTCGATTTATTGCATACCAATAAAGTAATTTCATGTACCTACATAGTTTATGAAAGTTTATCTTATGAAAAACGCGAAAGATTGTGAGTGTGGATGTGTAGATGTGTGGATGTTTGTTACCCTTTCACGCTTAAACGACTAAACAGATCGGGCTCAAATTTGGCACATTGATAGCTTAGAGTCTGGAGTAACACATAGGTCACTTTTCATCCTGGGAAAATGTTCCCACGGGAACCGGGAGCGGGTACCGAATTCCACGTGGGCAAAGCCGCGAGTTTGTAAGAGTGGATGTGTAGATGTGGAGATGTTTGTTACTCTTTCATGCTCTAAGCCTTAACGGATAAGGCTGAAATTTTGTACAGGGACAGATTATAGGCTGGAATAATACATAAGCTTTTTATCCCGGGAATAAGCTCCCATGGGAAGCGGGGAGGTCAACAAAATCGTACGCAGGCGAAGCTGCGGGCATCAGCTAGTGAATAATACTTTTACTTATATTTTTTTCTCCTTCCTAGGTCACAATAGAAATAGTTCGCTCACAAATAAAAATTAATTAAGTTCGTTAATAATTACCGATGAAGGCGATAACTACAGTTACTTGTACTTTAATTTTATGTTAAGTATAGATGTTATCGGTCATTTCTATAATTCGATATTTGTAACAGTGTTATTAAAGGTTAAACTTCGTTTTATATAATGGTAATCCTTTATTAATTTGCTAACTTTTGACATTAAGCTGTTCATATTTTCAATGGTGAGTTTTATTATCGTGACATACGTACTAAAATACTTTGTTAACTACGTTCCAGCTGCTTGGATTAATGCTACATATTTGATAGGACAAGCGTGAAAAAGGTACTCTTCATTTATATTTTACTTGTAAATACGAGTAAATTTATTATTAGGTAGCTACAGTAGTATTGGTCCATACTACATAATAATTTTGCTATAAATGATGTGATGACGTGCCTCTTCACGCTCGACTTGAAGAAGCCGTGGCTTTTATAGGTGGAAAACGCGTTTAGAATAACATGATTCTGACGCAGATTCTTCCGACTGTATGTGAGCGTGGACATCTTTGCTTGTCGGGCGTTATTCTAGATTGAATGGGAGAGGGCGTCATTAAGTTGAAGAGCTCTTCAAAAGCAGTATAATAATAATAAAAAAAAAGAATACCTAGATGCGATAGAACGCATCAAAATGCTTTATAGTTCAACGATGCAAGATTTCCGTTTTACTTAAAGAATACATCATTAATTACACGTCATTACATTATTATCGAGCGCTTCCAGCAACTCACACTCCAAAAGTAGAAGCAATATTTGACGCCGGGGTGAATTTGCGTATCAGGAGTCCTGGGGTTAGCCTTCCGAGGGCAAACGTGGGACTCCCGGATGATGGATGTGGCAGTCAGTAGGAGACCGGCATAATATCCATGAGGACTTCCACAGAGAGACGAATTTGCGTCTTGTACTAATATCCAGTGAGGCGTAAAGAATTAACTGCCTTGTGGCGTAGTCGGTAGTGACACCGCTTGTGACGCTGGAGGTCCTGGGTTCGATTCCTGGGTCGGTCCAAATATTTGTGTGATCCACAAATGTTTGTGTTCGGAGTTTGGGTGTTTTCAATGTATAAAATGTATGTATTTAGAAATATATAAGTACCTATGTCTTTCAGTCGTCTAGATCCCATAGCACAAGCTTAAATTATTGTAATTTGGCTAGATGATGTTGTGTGTGTATGTCCACAAATATTTATTATTATTATTTATTATCGTATTTTATGAGCCTAATGCAGGTATATTACTAACACCATAGTATCTGTATTGGTAGTAAACTCCTAATAAGACAAACTATGATTATATAAATTAACCTTCGAACTAACTAACGTGTTCTCGTTACCGCCACGTTCCACCGATCCGTTAAGAGCCAAAGTCACAGCAACTCATATCCCAATTACTGCCATAAATTGACCTGTGCAGCAATCCGAGCCGGAAAGCCAACTCTAGTGAAATAAACCTGGACCACTTTGTCTATGTACCTACTAGCATTAAACCCCGTTAAAGCTTGTAAGTGGCGTAAGGGAGAGGAGTACAGATGTCATTTCCTAAATTGGCATTTATGACTTTTCTTAAGCCTCTATGTTTGCTTGTATATAACTACTATAAGCTGTATAACATTTTCTTTCGATCCAGTCTTGTGAAAAAATAAGCTATCACAATATCTGTCTCCCCAAGCTGTATGACACCAGATCCAACTCCTAAAGACGTGGGATGTTACCTGACCCGAACTTCTAGGCGAAGCTGCAATAGTAGTAGAATTTTGGTAGAAGTTTGTTGGGAATCCTCGGACAACCTTCCAAGGGTCCCCGAGGCTCACGGGTAGTAGTAGTAGACAATGATAGCGCACTGTTGGCTTTTAGTCGGTAAGAGTCCGGCATAGCATCTTTGAAGGATTACCTCACGTAAGATAAACTCACATAAAAACTCATCCTAGACCATGCCAGTTATAATACTGCATACTAGGAATTCAATGCCAGAAGAAACTCGCGGCTCCATTCCACCATCGTGATGTTTGGTAATCGCACAAATCTATGTCATTTTTACATCCACAATTCCTTGGAAGTTGAACAAATAGACAACCCCTCTTTATATCAATCTTATTGCGTATGGGTACAGACTGTTACATACTCTGTGTAAACTACCTCTGTGGCGCAGTTGGTAGTGATACCGCCTGCGGCGCTGGAGTTCGTGGGTTCGACTCCCACCGGACACAAATATTTGTGTGACCCATAAATGTTTGTCTCAAGAGTCTGGGTGTTCTATGTATAATATGTATGTATTTAAAAAGTATATAAGTATTAATATCCGTGGTCTGATACCAATAACACAAGCAGGTTATTCCTAGCTTACTTTGGGATCAGATAAAGTTGTCTGAAATGTCCGTGAATATTTATTATTTATTTATTTATTTGAATAAGGTTATGGTCCCAAAATCGCTATAGCTCATCCCGTGCACCGCTCACAAAGAGCAACAGACCGAACGCACGTCCGAACCGCCGGGGGCCAATCCGACCCGAGTTGCATCGCACCTATTATTATAATCAACTATTGTACCTAACGATATGACGTGAATACGCACTGGGTATAACTAAATGTTACAAACTTTACTGTTTTAGCTAATGGCCATACAACCACTGATATGCGATCTGTTATTCGGTAAATGCTAGTTACTAGCGTATTGAAGGGTAATGAACTTGGTAGTTAAGGTCTATTTATGTATTTGAATGTCCAAACTACTCAACAGATTCTTTTATAAACTATTTATGAGTATTTCCGCGTTTCGGATGCCGTTGCCGTTGGTCCTGAACGTGGCTGAAGGTCGGTAGTCAAAAACAACGATTTCAATAGGGTCACTCTCTAGACACATGGGCCATCCTACTACATGTAAAATGTGAGCGAAGTGTTTGTTTGTTTAATGTGGTTAAGTTTAAGTTTATTTAATGTGGTGTGTGTCGCTGGCTTAACGAACAACAGCCATACTTTCCTAGTCCTGCTATTGCCTTTCTGACGTAAGGTACCCCCACTTCTGATACCTTCACAGTACCTACCTATCAAAGCTAACGGTCAGATTGGCTACAACTAATATAGAGGTTAATTAAACATTGTCAGTCGTAATTCATTTTGAAATAAGTTTATCTCAGAATAGAAACTCATAGTTACTGCACTATTCCAGTTAACATTTTCAACTTGCTAAAGACTTATGCTTTATAAATATACCTACGGTCGTACAGGCAATGAAGCTAGCCGTTCTAGACATAATCTGATGAAATTGTGTCTATTTCATAGAGCAAAGAGCAAGGTGATTAGATAAGAAAATTGCTGGAACGTTCCTTGACTCTGTAGGTAGTCAAGTAAGTTTTATAGATAGCTATCTTTGCCACGAGCTATTTGAGGTCTTGCTTAAATGATTATCTTTAGTAAATTATATGCTCGTGCATGATTTTTATGCCAGACAAAACGTAGAAGTGTAGTTTTTTTTTTCAAATATCCTTCCAAGCGCACAACAGTCAAGGGTAACCTCATCATATTGTAGATGTAGGACAGTAAGGTGCTATCATCCTCCAGATTACTGAGGCGCCTGATGCGAAGCAACCCGGAGTTTCGTAACTGTCCATGAAATCTATTTCAAAACGTCTACGTAACTGGTTTCCATGAATTATTTTTTAATACCTACTGCTGTATGACTGGTTTTCACGTATCGCTTCTTGTCAGGTAGAAAAGCGAAATTTGGCAAGTTACTAACAACCTTAGGGTTTTCGTCACGTAACACCTGATTCTATCAGTTACCTAGGACATGGACCACAGCAATTTCTATTTCTCACACTTACCGAATGGCACAAGTTGCCATATACTAGCAGATCAAATTAAAGTACACAGCACTTTCACATGGAATTGTAGACTAGGTAACACCAGAGCCTTAAAAGGCTGTATATCAATGCGTTATTTTGAACACGAGTGTAATTTGGACTTGTGCTTTATGGGTATAATGGCGTATATGAAGAGAGGTTGTGGTGGTCTGTCGTAATTTTAGTGTTGTCTGGAGAGATACTTGTGTCATATTGACCTTTTTATAGGTTAGGCGTAATTTGAAATCCCGTTTCTTGGTGGTCATACTGGCATGTCATACTGATATGACCAGTGAGAAACGCTTGTATTGCTGGTCATATACAGTCCAAACTGTACATCGCAAGTGTTTTAAAAAAAAATCTCGCAGGGTGTTCAACATAAGATACCGTAACCGAAAATTTTGTTAAAAAAAAATTGTCCGTTTGTTTGGAACGTTCCCTGACCCTGTTTCCTCTGCTTTGTCTGGAAGGATCTCAAAAAGTACTCGATAGATTTGAATCAAATTTTGCACAAATATTAACTACGGGTAGGGTCTTCAAATAAGCTATATATTATCACGCTACATATCCTATGGGCTAAGTAGAGAGCAATCAAATTGGCATTATAACATAATTTACACGCGAACGAAGTCGCGGGCAACGGCTAGTACATAAAGAAACTAGACGGTGCCCGCAACTTTGACCACGTCAAATTCTATTTCCATTCCCTCATGCCGTGGCAACTTATTCAGGAGTTGAAGGTAAGTAGATAGACCCAGACCTATTTCAGCGAGATCCGTTCAGCCGTAAGTAAGCGTGTGAAAGCATAACAAACTTTCATCTATTCTTACTTACAAACTTCGCGTTTATAATTCACAAACTGTGTATATACCTACTCGTAGTAAGACGGGAAATGAAATCGACATTACTTTTTTTAAAAATCCGTAAAATTACGAAGCCGTCGCATCTTAGTGTTCTATAAAAGTTAAACATCGTCTTACGCTACGATCGGTCCTAAAAATCATGACTTTTTGACTCATTTCAATTTACCAGCATTTCCGTGCTACAGAAGACACGTTGAGGCGTTCGTCCCGGTAGCTAGTACAAGTTTTCAGGCTTTTTTTTAAATTTTGTTTTACGTGTGTCTTACCAACTAAAACCTCACAAGTCCTGCCACTGCTTACAGTTGGGAGCTACAGGTAAGCCAGAAGGATGTCCCAGGAAAAGCTAAGAATATGGTAATACTTACGCCAAGATGAAGACCTTGACCATCTTCACAATTTTTAACAGCAGATTATCACAGTCTGTTGTGTTACAGCACGGAGTAGGGTCTACTCAATACATTTTTGGATAATGGAGTGTATTCTTATGGAACTGTTTATAAATAGGTATAATTACTTGTATACGGGACCCCGTCGCCGCGTCGCCCTGTGTGGCGACGGGGTCCCTTGTTGCAAAGGGTAAGAGTACAAAATGTCGCCACCCTAATACATACCGAGGGTGTCGTAAGAGGCGACTAAGGAAATACTTACGCAAAAAGATCTATTGCGTAGAGAAGGAAAACTCAAAATGAAACCCGGTGGTCAGTAAAATGACAATCGTTGAAGCAAGTTGAGCGCCTTATGGGCGGGTTGAAAAATTTCAACGGCGGTTTGTTACGACCTGCGCCTGTCCATTTCAACACGGCTCATCACCTATTACGTGGGACATAAAACTATAAGGTGAAATGTGGGCAAACTATGACTCTGTCTATCCCTTCGGGGATAAAGGCGTGATTATATGTATGTACTTATGTATATAGTATTATAAAAACACCGACTGTTAATAGACCCTGTTATTATATTGCCAAATAAAAACAACAGTTGCTCATATTTCACACACCCACTCGCTAAGAACTCGCAAAAATGTAATATAATTTTATTTATCTCTTCTGTGTGTACCACATCTTATATCCTTTTTAATATAAACGTGAATGTTTGTATGTATGAACTTATGGATGTTCAGTACTTCAACTGCCTCGTTGGTCTAGAGGTAGAAATGTGCGACTGCGGATCACGAGGTCGTGGGTTCGATTCCCACCCGAGACAAAAAATTGTGTGGTCCATAAATGTTTGTCTTAAGTCTCCAGGTGTTTCTAATATTATAAATAGGAAATATTTGATTGTTTGTTTGTTTGCATCGTATAGGCTCCGAAACTACTAGACCGATTTGAAAAATTCTTTAACTGTTGGGAAGCTACACTCTTTGCGGTGAACAAGGCTATATTTTATTCCCGTATTTCACGGGAACGGGAACTGCGCGGGTGAAACCACGTGACGTCCGCTAGTGTATGATAAGTATGTATTTAAGTACTTTTAAAACATCCGTGGTCTGATACCCACAACACAAGCAGGTTATTTCTAGCTTACTTTGGGATCAAAATAACGTGTAAAACAGTGCGTTAATGTTTCTTTATTTACCTTTGATGCTTAAATGAACGGATTTGTCTGACATTTGTACAATGTACATTTTTTCAGAATTTTTCTATTGGAATATATCATAGTCTGGTATATTGGCTTTTGTTCCTGTAATATATCATGTAATATAATACCGACGCGATGAGGGAAAAACAATAATATAAATGTGAGTTACTTTGTCTCAGGCAGAGCCGTGGGAACAGTCTGTGTATAATAAAATAATAATAAATAAATAAATATTTCTGGACATTCCCACACAACATCATCTAGCCCAAATTTTGCTAATACAAGCTTGTGCTATGGGATCTAGACGACTGATAAACGTACTTATATATCTCTAAATACATACATATTATAGATTATTATAATGTATTGATAAATGACACCTAGACACAGAACAAATCAATGTGCTCATCATACAAAGAGATTTGTCCTGGATGGGGATCGAACCCACGACCTCCGAATCCGTAGTCAGGCACACTAACCACTAGACCACGAAGCCAGTCTTAATATAAATAGTTTTAACCTATGACTTAAACCTTTTTTTACGTGAGGTTAATCCAACATGGATGCAATCGTTCTAACGCGTATCTAAACGTATCGTATCTAAACTATCTAACAGCCTACGGTTGGGAGCCCCTGGTAAGCCCTCGGAAGGATACCCCAGGACTCCCAACATGACTAATACCTTAAGCTACAAACACGTATAGTTATTTAAAGTGAGCACAATTCGATCTTCATTTTACTCTCAAGTTTTGTTCAAATCACCCTATAACCTTGTAATTTCAAGAATAATGGTTGATCGAGTTTGATTGGGGCATAAAAGTCTTGCTGACAATTTACGTGGCACATACGCCAAGCTTTTAGCGCCTTGTAAAAATTTATACCCCTGGTAAGTTATGAGATCGTCCAATGTCTAGGAAACTTGATTGCATCCATTTTCAAATGACTTTGGAAAGGATGAGGTTTTATACGAAGATGTATGTTCTGTTCTGAGCTATATAATTATTTTCACGAAAGTGGAATTGGATGGTGATTTTAGATGAGAGACTAATATGGGAAGGTATTTTTCTTGAGAGACGGAATGTCCCTTTGTTTCGTTTAGTGTAGTTAATGCAGTATATCTTTGTAACAGGGCGATTCCTAGTAATATTAAGATACATTAGCCTATGTCACGGGAGTGGACTCTCCCACCCGAGTTGCAGTTGTTTTCGCCCAAGACTATCGGCCTCCATACCCAGGGCCCTGAGGATGGTGATGGGGCTGCTCACCGTCCTTACAGAAGCAGGCCCTAGACGTCAGTGTGCCGTAAGGGATTCACTTACGTCCCCCCCAAAGAACCGTAATGCCACCCGAAAAACCCTCTACAGACGCGGTATAGCACTCGAATCCCCTAAGCGAGATCGCAGTGGCAGGAGTTGGCCTGTTAGGAGACCTGGGACATCCTACCGAGGGCTTACAGGAGGCTCCTAACCGTTTTTTAATCGGCAGGAGTCCGGCATAGTATCTATCAGGATTTTCCTTCATATTAAAAAAAAGCCTATGACACTAAAGGAAAATTTGGCTTACTAATAGTAAAAGAATTTTTATAAACGGTTCATTAATTTCAGAGGTTAATTATTACAAACATATCTTTCCTTTTATAATATTAATATAGATAGAGTAAATAGTTTCACTGTACCAACAAATCAATAACATCACTTCTAAAAATCTATTTAATTTATATATGACTATAATGAGAAAGTACAGCATCCTGTAATCTGTTCTAGATATCTAATAGGCGTCTGGTTATCACAACTAATTACTTCAGTCATAGAAAGCTGATAAGTGTCCATTCCCAGTTCCAGATTATCATCTAATACACGGATCGGTTCCACTTTATCAAACTATACATCTAATGACAAATTATCTGTATTTGTTGTACTTAGTATATTATACAATCTCATAAGTGAAAACTAGATGGTTTTCAATGCGACTGCAAACTAGTTATTACAAGATTATTCATTACTTTCAATTATCTGTAGCCCAGTGTGGCGATGGGAACCCCGAGCCGTGTGCCGACGGGAAAGAGTACAAAATGTCGCCATCCCAATTCATCCCGAGGATGTCGTTAGAGGCGACTAAGGGAACACTTTCGCAAAACGGTCCGTTGAGTAGCGAAGGAAAACTCGAAATGAAACCCGTTTATCAGTGAAATGACAATCGTTAAGCCAAGGCCTTATAGGGCGGCTTGAAAAAAATTCAACAGCGGGTCGTCACAACCTGCGCTTGTCCATTTCAACACGGCAATAGGCTAATCAACTATTACGTGGGACATAAAACTACAACGTGAAATGTGGGAAAGGAAATATACTATGCCTCTGCCTACTCCTTCGGGGAATAAGCCGTGATTATATGTAGACTTCTTAATTTAGAACTTATTAGAATTTTGTCAAAAAACACCATTATGACCAAACTTCGGACTATAAACAAATTTTAAAGTCACAAAAAGTCACTCTAACGTTAAGACACTAAATATCAGTCATACTCGTGCACAATAGGTAGTATTTTGATCTTATTTATTAGTTTATGAACACACTAATTACAATATTGAAGCGCTCGTGGCCCCGCGGACTCAGTGTTCTGTAAACGATCACTGCAGTAAGCAACATTTACTATGGCCAGACATGGATGGGTGACCACCACGTGGACCACTTTGTGACAATTATTTACGAGCGTTTCCGTGCTTCGGAAGGCACGTTAAGCCGTTGGTCCCGGTTGCCAGTAAAATGGCAGTCGTTAAGCCAAGTTGAAGGCCCTACGGGCGGCTTGAAAAATTTCAACTGTGGGTCGTCACAACCTGCGCCCAGGTCGGCAGCGCGTGTGTAGCGCCTCTGGTGTTGCAAACGTCTATAGGCTACGGTTACCAACCTTCCGGTGGGCCGTAAGCTTGTCTGCCACCTAAGCAGTATAAAAAAAAAAAAAAAAAAAAAAAAGTCTAGCTATCACGGTACATACACAGTTTGGCGATAGTCTCACTAATAGAGAACTGTTTTTACCCTTTAAGTATCCGTACTCGTAGGGTAAGAACGGTACTCTATTAAAAAGCAAAAAGGTTTTCAATTATTACAATTACTTTACTAATGAACATTAATTATCTAGTAAAGTATTAAATAAATCAACAAAGATTTGTCGACATTCTCACACATCATCCAGCCCAAATTAGACTATTATAAGCTTGTTTTAGGGTATCTAGACGACTGATAAACATACTTATATATTTCAAAATAAATACATATAGATAAATAACACCCAGACACAGAACAAATCAATAAAGAAACTTTGTTTCCCTAGTGTTCTCATAATCGTAAGTCAGCTCACATAAAATCACAAATTCATTTCTTACCACGCAATGTCGTCACCGAACTAACGTAAATCATCACAAATTTGATATCGATCTAGCTTTAAAAGAAACATTGAAATTTGATTTATTGAACAATAAAAAGCAAAACTATGGATGCGAAAACTACAATAAAACAATAATTGTTATGCAAAAAAACGCTAATGGAATCACTCAATTCGGTAATGTAACAAATGATTTATTACTTGTCGAATAAGAAAAATGACTATAAAATACACGGTAGCATTTATACCGTACGACACGGTAACGTGACGGGTGATATTCAGATATCAGAGAATATCCAATAAGCAGGAGCAGGCAAAGAGGGCCTGATGCATGAGCCTGTAAACAAATTTGACCCTCATCGAACTGCGAAACTAGCTCTTTCTTTGAGTGAAAGGGTAATAGATATTCATATTCTAGGAATCTAGGTTATAGAAAAGTTTACAATTGTCTAAAGGCTTAAAGAGGTTGAAATTCTATTTCTAATGAAATTCAAACTTTGTATCATGAGAACATCGCCAGATGGACCGCGCCGCGGGCTAGCTAGCTATAGCTAGCCATGAAATAGAGCACTGTAGGGATCTAGTATATACATACGTATCTTAATGTAATCAGTTTAAGCTGAGTTAGAATATCAAATTCATGAATATTAATACTGTATCAACACTGCTTCGGTGGCGCAATCGGTAGTGTAACAGCCTGCCACGCTTAAGGTCCTGTGTTCGATTCCCGGGTCGGTTCAAATATTTGTGTGATCCACAAAATGTTTGTTTCGGAGTTTGGGTGTTTTCTACGTATAATATGTATGTAATTAGAAATATATAAGTATGTCTTTCAGTTCTCTAGATCCCATAGCACAAGCTGTATAGCTGTAGCAACAAAGGAGTATGAAAGGAGAGGTATTTCTTTATTAGACTTATCAAGCAGCGTGTGAAACTGCCCGCGCAGACTGAATTATTTTAAAATAGCCTTAATCATTAAGCTCTTTTAAGCCAACACGCCAGTTTAGATTTACCCATTTTTAGATTTTTATGTATATGTATGATTAGCTTCATTTGGGCTAGCTGTGTTGTGTGAAATGTTGTGTGAAAAATTACCACAAATATTTATTTATTTAATAATCTCTGTCGTATGTTCTAAAATGCATATTTTAATTAAAATATACCTCTTTAGCAGATTGTGAGTTAGCGTGGCTTTTCTAATAGAATTCGCCGATGAAGGTTATGAATCAGTAATGTGTTTTTATGCCGAACACAATTGATGGTGATGTTGATGGATGGTAAATATTACATAGTTGATATTGATTAGGCAGCTCGTGGTATTAATATTGCCCTGTGAGTATTCATTGATAGGAGTAGAAGTTTGACCTGCTTGTGAACGATTTAGTTTAGTATGAAGCTTTAGACTGCTAATCGAAGTCTATAGGAAAACTTTCATGATTATGATAATAAATAGGTTAGGAACGTGAAAGTGAAGTAATTTAATGTACATATATGAAGAATAGATGAATCTACTTGCTTTTACAAATATATAAAAACGTTATTTAATAATAACCTACCTACTCTGCAAGTTTTTTGCATTTTTAAATACGTTGTACAATGCAGATAAAGTAATGCCATTCATTTTGCATAGCGATATCATTCGTTAAACTGACATTCGTGACCTTTAAAATAAAAGTGACTAGAAAACCTTTTTAAATAAAATTTCAAAACTGTGAAGTTGATTAATTTTGAGTCTACGAATATTTATTGTCCACACATATCCATAATAACTATTTTGATAACAATTGCAGGGTTAGTACGATTATGACAACTTCCAGTATAATAGAAAGATAATAGACTAAGAATGGGAGGGATACCTACCATACACCCTCGACCAGATAGTCAAGAACAACTAAACAAATTGTAAGGCAGGAATGAGGAATCCAACTCTTCAAGGAAAGGAAAGTAGTAAGGTAGGCTACTAAGCTGTTCTGGAGTGTTCTTCCGAAGGTTTACCCGGAGCTCTTAACCCTAGGTAGGATACGTGTGATTTTTAGTTGCTAGGAGTCCGGCATAGCATTCATGTGGGATTTTCCTCACGTTAAAAAAAAGGCAACTAAGCTGGCAGACAAGCTTACCGCTTTTGATGGTTGGTAACGTAACATCACCAGAGGCGCTACACATACGCTGTTGACCTAGGCTCAGGTTGTGACGATCCAATAAATTAATACCTTCCAAATAGTTGGTATTGATCCATACTCCTCTTTAAGTTTCGCCTTCATACAAGGCACGGTCAAGACTGCTTGGCAGCAAGTTTTTACTAGACTAGACTGAGTTCCTCTCCTTCCCCAACTCTATGATCATTCTACATGCCTACCTCTGTGGCGCAGTCGGTAGTGATACCGCCTGCGGCGCTGGAGGTCGTGGGTTCGATTCCCACCGGAGACAAACATTTGTGTGATCCATAAATGTTTGTCTCAAGAGTCTGGGTGTTTCTATGTAAAATATGTATGTATTTAAAAAGTATATAAGTAATAATATCTGTGGTCTGATACCCATAACACAAGGAGGTTATTCCTAGCTTACTTTGGGATCAGATGGCGTTGTGAGAAATGTCCGTGAATCCGTGAATAGAATGAATATTCGTATGTGTACGTAGGTATGTAACGCTTAATTCCATTAGCAAGCTCAGTATTTTGATCTAAATCTCTCAGTACTTCATAATATAGTAAGTACCTACATATACAATACGTTATTTGTTACCAATCCGACATAATATAAACCCGTTTGTAACGCATGGCATTACGTTAGATCTAGCAGCCTGAACTTTGAACCCAGCTAACAGGTTTAAACGAGTAGTATTGTTACTTGAATACAGAGTATAATAAATACGTAACGCAGTTTAATCTGTACAGATTGTGCGAGATACAATGTGATAGATTAACTTGAGATGGGGCACAGTAAGTTTGGAGTTAGGACATTAATTAGAACTTCCTCCCCACAAATATAATCCTACTTCCTACTATCCTACTACTAATATTATAAATGTGAAAGTTTGTGAAGATGTTTGGATGTTTAGATGTTTGGATGTTTGTTACTCAATCACGCTCTAAGGGCTTAACGGATTGGGCTGAAATTTGATACAAAGATAGCTTATAGTGTAGAATAACACATAGGCTACTTTTCATCCCGGGAATATGTTCCCACGGGAAGCGGGAAAGGGTACTGAAATTCACGTGGGCGAAGCCGCGAGCATCATCTAGTACGAGTATAAATCTGAAAGTATCAAACTCTGTCTGACTGTAACGTCACGCCTGAACTGATTGTGATGGAATTTTGTACAGAAATAGAGCAAAGCTTGAGAACGAATATAGATAGCTTTTTAATCTTAAAAGAGGCTCCAGTTGGAATTGGATACTGGAAAACCGTGAGCATTAGCTATTCGTATCAATATCTCAATACGGTACCTATTACGTGGGACCAATTCTAAAAAAGGTGAAATGTGGGCATATAATACATTCCTCTGCCTACCCCGTCGGGGATAAATAGGCGTGACCATATATGTATGTATGTATGGATGTATATACAGGTGAATTTTTGAAAAGGGCTTGGATGGCCAAATCCGAAACTATAAGGAATATCTAAAAATGCTCAAAGGAGTCACGAGCCCGATTTTGATAAAACTTAAAACCTCATCATTAGATTTTTGAAAAACCAATAATCTTAGCCGGGAATCGAACCCATTGATTTTGAAAAAAATGACACACCCTTTATTATTACACCATACGATAGTGTCGGTGATAAGGATCAAATTCTGCGAAGTAATGATATACGGCAAATTTAAGGAAAGTTTGGAATTTTAATAGAATTCATATTTCATGTACCTAAATTTTGTATCATAATTTGTTTCGTTTGAAATCCCAGAATAGATCGTAACTATTCCGTGTTCTCAATCATGCTCAGAATGATTCATTGGAGAATATTATAAACGGAATCAATAATATTGAATGCAGTACGATCCCTGAGGTCTAAATTTTGAACAATTAATCAGTTAACGTTAGAAAAATAAATTGTATTTTGTTTAAGATGAACACTTTCCTTTAGTTTGCCGTATGTCATTACTTCCCAGAATAAGATCCTTAATAGCAACACTATCGTATGGTGTAATAATATAGGGTGCGTTTTTTTTTCAAAATCAATGGGTTCGATTCCCAGTTAGGATTATTGGTTTTTTAAAAATCTAATGATGAGGTTTTAAGTTTCATAAAAATCGGGCTCGTGACTCCTTTGAGCATTTTTCGCTATTCCTTATAGTTTCGGATTTGGCCATCCAATCCCTTTTGAAAAATTCACCCTGTATATAAGGCCGTCTGTGTATCTGCTTCTGTCATCTAGCGTCTTAACCAGGGTAACCTTACTTGTTGCCATGCATATGGGCACAGAAGAAATCAACATTATATTATGATCTCCATCGTCCTTGGTGGGACTAATCATCATTTATGATAGAAAGCTGGATCGCAATCAGGTAGCAGATGCTTTATTTAACTGATTAATAAATACGTATATAATAGTAATTCTATCTTATATTAGGCTATAAAGCCGCCTCTTTGACAAAAGCCGCCAATGACGTGGATATAATGGCAGCAAAAGTAAAATAAATTTTTAGCTTCTCATGAAACCTAAGAGTAAAAATAGTTCCAAGTCCGAACTATCTGTAGTACATTACTCTAAGTATGCCTCTAACCCTATCTATGTGGCGTGCCATTCATCACGTTGGGTGTTTTGTTACCCGCCTGTTTACCCTGCACTTAACTTGTAACACTTTGCGAACTATGATGAATAACTTTTCGGCGTGATTGTCCCCGTTTTTGGGGTAAATTAAAATTTTGAGATATTACTTTCCCGCCGTAGCTTTGATTAATAGTTGAAAACTCAGCGACAAATTTTGAGATGAAATTGAGAATTAATTTTGTTAAGTAAGTGCTTTTAAATTTATGATGAAGAAATTAATTGCTCAAAGATTTTTACAGTTAATTATTACTGAAAGCTTTATATCATGCTTTCAAACATGTTTGTTTCTAGTCACAATGTTATCATTTTTCTAAAAAATTACAAGTAGACTTAATTGCTGAAGATTTGAAAAGATTTACCACAATTTCTATGACAATTAAAAAATACCATCAAAGCTTTTTCAGAACTTTCTAACATGGTTACAAAGAATGTGCTTAATTACAAGACTGACTGATGTATAGTTTAGGAATTTTCTACCCCTATTATCTTTATGTGAACCAATGAATACTATATGGAGCTTCTTCAAATCTGTTAATAAACTGAAAACGTAGGTATTGGGAACCTAAGGGACTCCACCCTGTTTTTGAGAGCCAATAATTTTTTTTTTTAAATTTAGCTCGCCAAATTGACGTCGCCAGCCTGATGGAAAGCCGTGGCGCATCTAGCGATTGGGGGCCACTCTCTCAGTCTGTAAGACGCTGTGGTTCTTCGCTGCGCTAACGGTTCGAGGCCTCCCGTCACCTCAGGACAACCAATTATTCGGATAGCACGTCTCTGCATAGCGTCAAGCGCGTCTAGCAAGTACCTACCTTAGAATTTTAAAAAAGAAGTACCGTCTCTTATTTCTCACTGGTTCTTTACAGAGACAAACATTTCTTTTTTTATACCACTGGAGTGGCAGATAAGCATACCAGGCGGACTGGTGGTCACAATAGCCTATGAAAGTTTGCAACTCCAGAGGCGCTACACTCGCGCTGCCGACCCTGTTAGAACCTTCTAAGACCCCCATTCAATAACCCCATTCTGTAGGCGTTTGGGAAAACTGAGGCAGGGAGATCATTCCATAATCTAAGCGTTCGCAGAAGAAGTTTGTTTCTTGAGGACGATTTTGGCAAGTCTTAAAGCAAAATATACCAAAATAGACATGAATTCTATCGCTAAAATATTCAATAAGCAAACAACTAAAGTATTTATTACACTATTAAGATTTTACTTAAGATTGGAGCAAATCAAATTGTATGCCAAAAACAATTTTATAAAAAAAACCACAGCCGAAAAAGACATTCAAAAGTGAACTTTATTCCATAGAAGTTTGTGTAAGTTATTTAATATCAAGGTGTAAAATACATTTTGTTAAACGTAACTACTTTATTTTTTTAAGGTGACTGCCTATTCGGTGTAAGCGAGTATTGTCTTAAAACAATAGGTGTTTTAAGGTTAAGAACAGTATTCGCTCGCATTTATCAAAGGGAAGAAGTGCGTTTTGAAGGTGATGTAAGGTGTCCTTAAGTGGGCAGATAACATCGGGCCTTGCAGACGATTGTGATGCCTTACGTTTAAGTACTAGATTGAAAGTCAAGGCTGTTTACACTTCCTATAGCAGGTGATATTTTCGTATCGATAGCGTAAATTATCGGAATGAGAATGTTTTAATGAAAGAATGTCTTGGAACCTGTTTCGAATAAATCCTAATACTACTTTGTACCATTAAAATTTAAAAAAAATGTGAAGATACTTGTTACCGACTGCTTCGGTGATGCAGTCGCCTGCCACGCTTGAGGTCCTGGGTCCGATTCCCGGATCGGTCCGAATATTTGTGTGATCCATAATGTTTGTTTCGAAGTTTGGGTGTTTTCTTCGTTTAATACGTATGTATTCCGAAATACATAAGTATGTCTATTAGTCGTCTAGATCCCATAGCACAAGCTTATGCGAAATGTTCACGACTATTTATATTTTTTTTAGTAGTATAATCACGTCCCAAACCCCTGAACTAGAGTCCTGGGATATCCTTCCGAGGGGCTTACCCGGAGCTTCCAACCGTAGCCATTAGACAGGAAATGTGTAGTTTTTAGTAGTTTTTGTATCATGTCTGTAGGATTTTCTTCACTTTAAGAAAATGCCCCCTAACTACTTTGGCGCACAGATTACCTAGGTAACATTTTATTTCGTGAATATACCTTCGGAAATCATGTACTTAAGGGCTATGGAGACGGTCAATGCGACTTGACAAGTCTCATGTGTACACACGTCGATGCACACACACGTGCAAATAAATCACACACATTTAAAGCTACTTTCATTCGGATTTTAGTGGACTCCGAAAATGGTCAAGTGGCATTGACCATTTTCGGAGCCTACTAGGGGCAATAGCAAGTCAAACATTTCGGCACAAAATAGAGTAGACCAGGCACAAAACAGAAACGGTCATAAATAGATAGTTTGATAGCTTTGGTAATCAAATTCAATAAGATGATAAAGATAGAAAATTAGCTTAAGTAAAAAATTCTTGGTAGCGGTATTGTGTAATATAATACTGTATCATAAATTTATCAATAGTCATTAATGTCATCACCGATTAGACTTGATCATGGTAGGGAGAGGCGTCCTTGATCGTATGATATCCTTCGTTAATTTGATTCAACATTATATGATTAGCCCCTGTAAGCATTCATGTTTTTTTTTGTATTTGTAAATCAAAGAGCCTCGGGTGTAAGTCCCGTTTTATTCGTAGACTAGCAGGGATCACGCGGTTTCACCCGCTTAGCTCCCATTCAGGGGGAAAAACAGGAATAAAATGTAGCCTATGTTCACCTGGAATAGTGTACCTTTCCAACAGTGAAAGAATTTTTCAAATCGGTTCAGTAGCTTTGATTTTAAAAAAGTTTTCCTATTCAATTAAAATAAACAGTTTTAATCAAATAGGCTCCGAAAATACTGAACCGATTTGAAAAATTATTTCACTGTTGAAGAGATACACTATTCTCGGTGAATAAAAGCTATATTTTATTCCCGTATTCTCACGGGAGTACAAACAAACAACCAAAACTTTAATTATTAGTATAGATAACATTTCTGTTTGTTTTTGTAGTAGCACAGGGCGGAAACTCCATACGGATTGAAAGAAAGAAAGAAAAACATATTTATTTCACTGGCTGGATTCGATCAAAATCGGAGTAGGCTATACCAGAGAATACATTGTACCTACTTATACTATAAGTAAAGTGAAAGTGAAGTCACTACCAACAACTAACAAGCACAATGTAACTATCGTAACCCATGTCCCATACTGAAGTAGGTACTCTATCCTGTATGGTTACCATACCACCAGTTCACAACGCGAACCACCTGAGAAGAACTGGCAAGAAACTCAGCGGGTTATTCTTTGATTCGTTTTCAATCTTGTCACCTACACATAAAGCATGTTGTTTGTACAGAGCTTGAATGTGTTTGTGACCACTAAGGCGAAGCAAACGTTCCGTCAAAATACCCTCCAACTATAATGACAGCTGTGTGGCGGGGGTGGTGAAGCTTGCTCATTGGGGAGCAGGGAGTTGTCTATCTGTATGTAATACTATTATTATATTATATTAGGTGCTTACACATCAAATTGGCGTTTTTCGTACTGGCCACTTTAATTACGATTTTCTCCTCTTTGGTAAGGAATTCCAAATTCAAATTTTCCCAGCTATTTACTCATGTATTTATCCTTCGATGACCGTCATTCATTTGTTTTTTTCTTCTGTTTTATTCTGTTTGCGTCACTCATTTTACAAAATGGAAAACTTAAAATATCGCATTATTTACGAGTACGAGTTCCGCCGTGGCACTAGTGCTGCGGAAACGACTAGAAGGGTGAATGATGTGTATGGCGGTCATGTTGCAAAAGAAAACACAGTTCGTTTTTGGTTCCAACGTTTTCGTTCAGGAAATGTCGACCTGCAGAACAAGCCCCGTGGAAGGCCTGAGACTCAAGTTGATAATGAAGTATTGAAGGCTATTGTGGAAGCGGATCCATCGCAAACCACGTCGGAGTTAGCTGCAGGCTGCGGTGTTAGTGATAAAACTGTTTTAATTCACTTGAAGCAAATTGGGAAGATTAAAAAGCTTGAAAGGTGGGTACCTCACGAATTGAATGAAGCAAACCGGCAAAAGCGCGTCGACTGCTGCGTTACATTACTGAACCGGCACAATAATGAAGGTATTTTAAACCGAATCATTACCTGTGACGAAAAATGGATTCTTTACGATAATCGAAAGCGCTCAGCGCAATGGTTGGATCCTGGCCAGCCAGCCAAATCCTGCCCCAAGCGAAAATTAACCCCAAAAAAGTTACTTGTAAGCGTTTGGTGGACTAGTGCCGGTATTGTTCATTACAGTTTTCTCAAATCTGGCCAGACTATTACGGCTGATGTCTATTGTCAGCAATTGCAAACCATGATGGAAAAGCTAGCGGCTAAACAACCTAGGCTGGTCAATCGCTCCACGCCACTGCTGCTTCACGACAACGCTAGACCACACACTGCACAACAGACGGCTACCAAATTAGAAGAGCTTCAATTGGAATGTCTAAAACATCCTCCGTACTCCCCGGATCTTGCTCTTCACTTCTTGCAAGGGAAAAAATTCAACTCTGATGGGGCAGTCCAAATCGCCTTCACAGATTTTATTGATTCCCGTCCGACTGGTTTTTTTAGTAAAGGGATCAATGAACTACCTATGAGATGGCAAAAATGCATAGAAAACAATGGTTCATACTTTGATTAATTAAATATATTATATTTAAAAATATTCGACTTTTTGTTCCTCCTATACAAAACGCCAATTTCATATGTAAGCACCTAATATTATCTTTGGTAGTAGGTATGTCTCAAATTATAAATACGTTAATAATGAACACTCAATTATAAATTTTCCTTTTTGTTGCCTGCCTCTGTGGCGCGGTCGGTAGTGATATCGCCTGCGGCACTGGAGGTCGGGGGTTCAATTCCCACCGGAGACAACTATTTGTGTGATCCATAAATGTTTGTCTCAAGAGTCTGGATGTTTCTATGTCTGGATGTTCGTATGTAGGTATTTAAAAAGTATTAACATCCGTGGTCTGATAGCCATAACACAAGCAGGTTATTCCTAGCTTACTTTGGGATCAGATTGCTTTATGTGAAATGTCCATGAATGTTTATTATTTCTTTTTTTTTTAATTCAGTTTCACAAAATCTAAACTAGTGCACTTTTTTACCGAGTCTCGATATCGTTCTGTCTTCAACCATTGACATTGTCAGACATCATCAACGAAAACATCAAATCAACTTTGAATTCCACCATCGCAGTATAAAGTTTGCAGTCCTCACCATACATATTACACATTTATAAGCGACGTTGTTGGCTGCTATAATATAAAATTGAAAAATGTGTAGTCGGTATGGGCAAAACTGTGAGAAATAATAATATCCTTGTGTGAAGCTAACCAATCGTGACTTGAAGCTTTCGTTCAGATAGTGTTGCGCTGGTTTTCAATCGATAGAATTTTAAACGAGTTATTTGCACTATACTACCTCGCAAAATTCACGCCCTATCTCTTTGCTAGTGTCAATGTATACGTTAACTTTACTGGCTATATGAATTATAATTATTATATACATCTGGTGGTCCATATGCTTGTCTGCCACCTTAGTGGTATAAAAAAAAAAAAAACAAAGAGATCGAATACAACAAATTATTATTGGCCACTAATAGTTGACTGTAATAACAAATACTAAACACTAAAATAAAATAATATTTAAGAGCGGCTCCCATACACTAAACGTGATATTTTTGCCATTTTTGGTACGGAACCCTCCGTGACATCCGATTCGCACTTGACCGGTTTTCTAATTAACGCAATGCTGCAATGGTTTTATTCAAACAAGCTTCTAAGTGGTAACTTATATTACCGACTATCTGAGCCCGCAGCTTCGTTTACGTCACATAAGGTGTATGAAAGGAGAGGTATTTCTTTATCAGACTCATCAAGCAGCGTGTTTGCTTAATTGCCCTGTTTGCTTAATCATAAAAGAGCTTAAAGATTAAGTCTATTCTAAAACAATTCAGTCTCAGAATTATTTTACAATAGCCAGCTCTTTTATAATTAAGCCAACACGCCAGTTTCGATTTGCCCATGTTTAGATTCTTAAGTCTATGTATGATTCTTTAAAGTGATATAACTTCTTTAGCCCCCCTATAATATTTTTCCTTATTTATCTTCCATGTACAGACAGCGACCTGTTACGATTTTATTATATGTATTGATTTATCCTCGAGAGAAATACACGTGCTCTTTAGTTACATTATTATTTTCATTTAAACCACGGTTTCTACTTGACATATTATGCTAAAACAGTTATATATTCAACGTCCTTTTCAAGGACTATTGTTGACAATTATTATAAAAAGAAAATGTAAATAACCTACAAACCAGAGAGGCATATCAATAATACTTCAACAGAATTAGTTTTCGAGAACGTTCTTGAAAACGAAGGGTCAGTACAATACAATATGATACATTGTATGAGGGTAATTTGTATAAATCCTTTCATATTTATTCTGTAAAAATAATCCACAAATTGCTAGTTTTGGACCGAATCTTACGGTCTAAAAGTAATCATTTTTTTCTTTCTCCCTTTGTATGGCGGTCACAAAAGATTCAAGTGGGATTATTATTATACTAGTAGGAGATTATAATGCATGCCTCTTTTTCATTGAGAAGTATTATTGTGATAAGTGGTTCATTTTATTAATTTTATTTATTATTTTCAGCGCTTAATTTTTTTATGACATTTAATGATAAACAGTAATAAGTCAATGTTCGTTAAGAAGGGGTATTTTTCAGAATTTACAAAATCTTTGAGTTCAAAAGCTATTATTTAAACTAAATAATTTTCGATAAATGAATTTTGCCGTCCCACCACTAAACGCCTGGAGCGATCAAATCGTATCCATACATTAAGAACATTCATAGCTCGTAGAGGCCCTGTCGCTTAATGCAATTCATTGTACAAGGATCCTTGCAGCAGCTAGAATTACAATACCTTCCACCCCCCTCCCTACTACAAAATGACGTATACTACACACTGGGAAAAGGTTCAACACGAGGGACCAATGTACACTGGTAACTGAATTGCATGCATACATTTCAGCAATTTTAGCTAGACCTTCCTATCTTCCCTCGTCGTTCGAAAATACAGGTTGTAAGAAGCAAGGGGAGGAATGTATGGGGATCAACTAGTTTTGGTGGCCGTCAGTCGGATGAAGCCTGCACAGTGCTTCGATTTACAAACTTAAAAGGATTGGCGTTGAGATTTTAAAATTTAAAGACTAAAATTTGTTTATGGACTGTAACGGGTAGGAAAAGAAATTGTTGTTTAGTAATGGCTTCTCTATTATGAAATCTTACCATGATCTTTTAGGTACCTACTACAAGTCAAACTCTTCTAGCATAGGAACTTCAATACCCTTGTAGACGTCCATTTTGGTGTTATGAGGATCGCAAGCTGCGGTTCTCATACTATGCCCAACTCATTAACGATAAACGACAATTCTGGGCTTAAGAAATGAAATACAAATTACACAACCTTATCTTTCATAGAATACAAAAGAACGGTATTAATTAAATATTCACTTATTCACTTACATTTCACACAACGCTATCTGATCCCAAAGTAAGCTAGGAGTAACCTGCTTGTGTTACGGGTATCAGACCACGGATATTAATACTTATATACTTTTTTTTTAAATACATACATATTATACATAGAAACACCCAGACTCTTGAAACAAATATTTATGGGTCACACAAATATTCGTCTCCGGTGGGAATCGAACCCACGACCTCCAGCGCCGCAGGCGGTATCACTACCGACTGCGCCACAGAGGCAGTCAATTAATTGATTAGTATAATGATGAAAGACCTTTGGAGCATGAAAATATGAAAGCTAAGTGTACTGATATGATTTTTATGGAACATTCTCCATCCCTTCTTCAAGACACTATCCAAAGAAGAAGTGAAAACAATTTTATTATAATGCATGCCTATATATTATTCAATCAAGAGTATGATGTGTCATTTATCGTTTCATTTAGAGTCTATTGATACTAAATATAACACAACACCGCAGGCAACAGGCCAAAATAAAATAAAAACAACAACAAATACATTGGAAATGAATAAAAACGTCTCAATGGAATAATAAAAAAAAATACTTGGTCATATAAATCTCTTTGACGAACTGAAATGGTCATTGCTACGAAGAAAATTTTACTGTATTGCTATCAAAATAAGATATAAAATAACTTAGCAAGACGATTTTGTAACTTTGTAGTAAATAGTTTTATGAAAACAGGCCGTTTTATGACCTCCAGCCAAATGTCTAGGTGATAACTTAAAAGGTGAAAATCTTAACAAATTTGCACTTTATTACGAGGGCGTAAAGGTTTAACTTTATTTTGTGCCCATATATTATTAAGGATCGTCTGGAAACATTCGCTGTCAATCAATAGATCAAGCGAGAATGTAAGGCTTCGTTCATTTGCTTTGATGTCGGGCATAAAAATAAGCACAATGAAGTTGGCTACAAAAGGCGGGTTGACTGGACAGATTTTTTGTAGCTAACTTTATTGTGAAGACTATTTTTACTATCCAGGTTTAATAATAATGTAATATTTCAGTATGAACATCAACTTGGAAAGGTCGCAGGCTGGGGCTGGATGAGAAAGGCACAGGACCGTGTACTGTGGCGTAAACTGGAAGAGGCCTACGTCCAGCAGTGGCCTTTTTTTTAAATATTTAGCTCGCCAAATTGATGTCGCCACCAGCCTGATGGTAATCTGTGGCACATCTAGCGATTGGGGGACAGTCCGTGATGTGCCTCTTCACGCTCCTCTTGAAGAACCCGGGATTGTAAGATGAGGGAAACACGTGTGCGGGCAGGTCGTTTCATGTTTTTACAGTTCGACACAGGAAAGATCTTTTGAAATGCTCAGTTCTGGCGAAGATTCTCTCCACTGTGTATGAGTGGCAAAAGTGGACTGCTATAGGCTGAGTTGATTGATTGACATCAACTTGATGATCTTCTGACTGATATCTTAGACATTCTTAGGTATACAAACAATAACGATAAAATCTAAAGCTGCCAACTTACCCCAGTAGAATTTGGAGATTTCTGAATCAGGTATTTCAAAAAGTGCTTCACAATTACTTGTGAGTATGTTAAGGTTATCCACACGGGAGTATCACCAGGCTGTTGCAAAAGTGCTACGGTGACTACTTTCCATCAGATGAACTGCATACTTGTTTGCCACTTGTGTTTAATCATGCTGACAGAATTTCCCTTAAATTGTATTTTAAAATTCAGTGAGGGAAGACCAAAGCTATCGATTTTGTCCAGTACCAAACCTAATCAAGAGAGCGATGATTTATATCCAAAGTTGGAGTCGATACAAGCACCCTTTGGTCATTAACATGAGGATGGATGGTCCAATCTGTCTGTTACTCGTGGACTGTGGCTTGAAGTGTGGTTTTAAGAATGACCTGTACACATAACCCCCAAGAAGTTGGCACCACACTTTTAAGTTACAAAAATTTTGACGGTTGTTCCAGGTTGTTCTAGGTTTGTTCTACTTTGTTCCAAAACGGCACAAGAATAAGAATGAAAATTTCCAAGAAATTGAAAAAAAACCGATTTTTGAGTTAGCACCGCACTTTTGAGGTATCGCGATTTTCGCGGTTGTTCTGGGTTGTTCTAAGTTTGTTCTACATTGTTCCAAAGTATCGTTTTCAAAAAAAGTTTATTTTCACAAATTTCGAGAAAAATAATTTTTGAGGTAGTACCGAGTTTTCGAGTTTTCACGATTGTAATGGTTCTTCTGAGATGTTCTAAGTTTACATTCTACATTGTTCCGAAATACTGTGGTTGAAAAATAAGGTGGTTCAGCAGTTGGAAAGAAAAAAAAAATATTCAACCGACATCCCACGAAATCCATGATGATCCAATCTTGACATTGAATTTTATAGAAATGTTTTTTTTAGTTGGTAGTGCATTGTGCCAGGATGCTACGACAACTCAGCACAACCTTAATTCACGCGATAAAAAAATTGCAGTCGCAAATAAGAAGGTGATAAACAATTTTTCCCGTACGAAATCTGCATCAATCGAATTTTAACATTGAAATTCATAAGAATAATTTATTTATGTGTCGTTTATTGTACAAGGATGCTAGAACAACTCAGCACAATCTTTATTTTCGCGATGAAAAATTGCAGTCGAAAATGAGAAGGTGATAAACAATGTTTTCAATTCGATAATCTGTGATAAACGAATTTTAACGTTGAAATTTAAAGAAATAATTTTTCTATCAGTAGTGCATTGTACTAGGATGCTGGCACAACTCAGCACAACCTTTATTTTCGCGATAAAAAATTCCAGCCCAAAATGAGAAGGTGATAAACAATTTTTCCAATCCGATAATCTGTGATAAACGAATTTTTACGTTGAAAGTTACAGAAATAGTTTTTCTATCGGTAGTGCATTGTACTAGGATGCTGGCACAACTCAGCACAACCTTTATTTTCGCGATAAAAAATTCCAGTCCAAAATGAGAAGGTGATAAACAATTTTTCATCGCGAAAATAAAGATTGTGCTGAGTTGTTCTAGCATCCTTGTACAATAAACGACACATAAATAAATTATTCTTATGAATTTCAATGTTAAAATTCGATTGATGCAGATTTCGTACGGGAAAAATTGTTTATCACCTTCTTATTTGCGACTGCAATTTTTTTATCGCGTGAATTAAGGTTGTGCTGAGTTGTCGTAGCATCCTGGCACAATGCACTACCAACTAAAAAAAAACATTTCTATAAAATGCAATGTCAAGATTGGATCATCATGGATTTCGTGGGATGTCGGTTGAATATTTTTTTTTTCTTTCCAATTGCTGAACCACCTTATTTTTCAACCACAGTATTTCGGGACAATGTAGAATGTAAACTTAGAACATCTCAGAAGAACCATTACAATCGTGAAAACTCGAAAACTCGGTACTACCTCAAAAATTATTTTCCTCGAAATTTGTGAAAATAAACTTTTTTTGAAAACGATACTTTGGAACAATGTAGAACAAACTTAGAACAACCCAGAACAACCGCGAAAATCGCGATACCTCAAAAGTGCGGTGCTAACTCAAAAATCGGTTTTTTTTCAATTTCTTGGAAATTTTCATTCTTATTCTTGTGCCGTTTTGGAACAAAGTAGAACAAACCTAGAACAACCTGCAACAACCGTCAAAATTTTTGTAACTTAAAAGTGTGGTGCCAACTTCTTGGGGGTGTACACATAAGCGTTAGAGAGGAGAGGGTGCCAATTCCTCTCATTTCAGAGAATTGTTTGCTGAAGGGGTAGGGACGGAAATTTTGCACCTACACTGATGCAGTAGTTTTGATGGACTCACGTAGGTATTAGAGGCAAGCCGTGTAATACAAAAAAATACAACATAGTGTAACCAGAATCGAAACTATAACCACTAAGACATTTACGCATCCAGAAATTCTGTCCGCGCATCTGTTCAATAAATTGAAATAGTAAATATAACATAAGTAGATATTTTTTTGAGTCCTCTAGCTCAAATGAAACTAAGCTTGTACTGTGGTATATAAATCATTGATAAACATACCTTATTATGTAAACATTTTAAATACGTACATATTATTCATAGAACCCTAAATCTGACAGTCGTTTGCGGATTACACAAAATTGTTACCCGAAACTTCAGCGACATCATTCGCATAACATTACCATGAAACCAATCAATAACACAGTACAAATTATTATGTCTACTTAAACCAGTAGCAACATCCTAAATTCAATTCCGGAGAATATATTATAGCTTGATAATATTCTCAATGGCAGCTCTGAGTTTTGAAACGAGCATTTGGTCTATATAAATAGGGACATAGGAGAAGAGATCGGGGAACGAAACGGAACAGTGTGTTTGATTTATAGCGTAGACTGGAAACTGCGGAATAACAAAATAGAAACGGTTGGCTATGGCCTTCAGGTTTAGTCTGGCAGTCATAATTTAGGGGAATGTTTGAAACTCATGATGTTTACTTTGAGATTAGCGGTGTGACATCACCCCCGTTGGATTATGGATTCGAACCCACGTTACTACTCATTACGACGGAATTATACAATAATGTTGTTTTATTAGCTGTACTGTATCCATGCTTGTATTCAGTGGTTTGACCAATTGATTTAGAATTTTTCGCTACAATCTATGGTTTGATCTATACCATAGATCAAATCAAGATATTGTGTAACACAGATAAACTAATAGTTTGTCTTTACATCCTTACTACCATTAAATATGGTAAAGTTTGTGAGTATGAATGTGTGGAAGTTTGTTACTCTTCACGGAAGAAACATTTTAACGGATCTGGCTGAAATTTGAATCAGAGATAGATCATTATCTGAAATAACAAACAGTGTATTATTTCTACCACTCATTTACAGGGGAGGAACAGGAACAAAATGCCACGCAGGCGGAACCGCTGTCACCATCTAGGTACTTGACAATAAATTATGCAAGTAATAAACATTTAACACAGAATTATTAAGAGTTCAATGCTCGTTAGTAGAACTATTATCTTCCAATAATATTAAGGTCCAAAATTTTTATTGTAATAAGCACTTTTACTAATTTTTTGAAGTTTCCAAGGTTCGTATACTGATTTTGACAAGTTTTCACAGAGATACATAATAACTCAGCACGCCACAAATAAAAGTGAGCTTTAATATAAAATGTATTTGTGCTCAGCTCAGGTTCTCGGTCATATCTTATTTGAGTCCGCGGCCTATGCTCCGTCAGCGTTGACCTTTATGTACAGTGCGCAAAAAAACTTTTATAAAAATATTAAAGTGCCTCCGCATCAAATTTTGCATATCTCACAAATGTGTTTCTCGTGGGAATAAAATGTTTCGAGATAAAAAATAGCTTTGGATATTTTCTGAACCTAAAACTATGCTTATACAAATATATTTTAATGTCTTTCTTACAATGTGAAAGAAGGATAAAGAAACCGTGTATTCATTGAAATCTCGTCAGGTTTTCGTCCCGGTTGCAGCTACTGTATATACTCTAAAATAGATTTTTCTGATACATAAAACTCGTGCTTAAATTGACAATCATGCCAGAAGTAAACATAGGAAGCTTAAAAGTGTGAGTGCTGCTGTCAAGTCAAATTGTGCCAATGCAACATCTCAGGTTATTGACCACAAAGGGCGACAAGACTGTGTTAATAAGATTATAATCATTCGAGCGTAATAAGATACTTACCAAGTTTTCATTTATGACATAACAAAAGTATTCACTCATCTTAGAGAAAACAATGAATAAGATAAAGATCACCGGTATACTAAAATTATGAAGATATTTTAGATGAAAATTGAAAATAAAACATTAAACACTATAAGGAAGTCAAATTGTTTCGTCCATCATGCTACTCCACAAGACAGCTTAGCAGTAATGAGAAATTGGTAGTAAATCTGATAGATTTCTATACATTATTGTAAATAGGGACGGGGTTTTTTTTAACGTGACAAAAATCCTACGTGGATTCTATGCCGGACTCTTACCGGCTAAAAACCACACGCTCTCTACCTGCTGCCTTCGGTTGGGAGCCCCGGGTTAGCCCTCGGAAGGATGTCCTCAGAAGGTATGGGTTCAACGAGTGCTGCGGGGTTCATAATATATTACAGTCAAAGCTAGCAAGCAGGCGTAAAACAATTGACAATATTTTTTCTCTGTCCGTACCTCACGGCTAACATTGACCGTATATCTATCCCGAAGTATAACTACTCTTATTACAAGTGTTTTTGCTGATGAATCTACTGGTCGGCTACAGAGCCTATTATTCACACAGTAGACACCGTCAGCTATTGTTGAATTTTATCTTATGAATATTTTATTAAGTAATGAAAATTATACCGAGGGCTTACCCGGGAGTCCCGGCCATAGGCAAATGGGCAAAAAGTCCCGCATAACATCCATGAGGAAATCCACACTTAAAAAAAACTAAAGAAATAAAATTAAGGCTGTTGACGTTTCACAGGATGATAATCTATTATAGAAATCTGACTATAAAGTTTAAACCAGCTTAATTAGGTCTGTCATTTCCTTGGTACGGAATAGTTTTTACAACACACAAATCGCAATCTCAAGAGGCACAGGGTCAAAATGAACTGCTTCTTTTTGGCAGTGTAAGCACGAGCTGATGGACAGGGACTGGAAGCAGGCGTAGTTTCGGTGAAAAGAATTTTATTAAAAATCAAACCCCTAGGCTATATTAAAGACGTAATAAAAATAGAAATAGCTTTTGAGTTTGTAGTTAGTAGCTACAAACTCAAAAGCTATTTCTTACAATAAAAATGACCTTGACTATGCCCGCCAAAGACCTCTTACTCTTATACCATGGTTAGACTCACCATCTGATACGTATAAAAATACATCTGGTGACAGTGGATGTCTATTAAGCAGCCTAGACCTTCAGGGGCAAGGTGTGACCATAAGCATAGGTATTTAAAATAGGTTTGAGTTTACCTATTACAAAAATTTAAAATTTAAAAAACCCACGACTCATAAAAAAACCTGTAAAAAGTAATAAAATAACTATTATATTATGACCTTTCTACCCTAAGTATTGAACCTTTATTATTATTATAGGTAGCTATATTATTTACGTATTCATATTTTTAACTAACACTTGGTCTCGTCGGGGGACCGCTCTATATCTAAACAGAGACAGACGTACGATTAGGTTAGGATTAGGTGAGCGGTCCCCGACGAGACAAACTGTTGGTTAAAATATGAATACGTAAATAATATAGCTACCTATAATAATAATAAAGGTTCAATACTTAGGGTAGATAGGTCATAATATAATAGTTATTTTATTACTTTTTACAGGTTTTTTTATGAGTCGTGGGTTTTTTCAATTTTAATTTTTTTTTTTATTTCATGCTTTTTATAGGGATTTTATAGGGGGTTTTAATATCAACATACGTATGGTCTATCAACAATTATTCAGAGCTAATGCGAATTGAGCGGAGTGTGGTTACAGAATTAGAAATACATTCCACTCCTCATATCTTCCGAATGGCTAAACCGATTTTCATAAAATTTGCGGTATCGTAATGTATAAGTTATGACCTTTCATTTGATACCCAACACGGGTATATTTGAGCACATTCAATTTTTCATCACCACTTTCACCCCTCATATCTTTGAAATGACTGAACCGATTTTTATAAAACATAGCTAAGAACACTCTCCCCTAACCCATCTTTCAAACAAAAGAAACAGAATCAAAATCGGTTCATCCGTTTGGGCGCTACGATGCCACAGACAGACTTACAGACACACACACACACACACACACACACACACACACACACACACACACACACACACACACACACCCACACACACACACACGTCAAACTTATAACACCCCGTCCGGGTTTCCGTCGGGGGTTAAAAAGGCCTTAAAAGGTAACATTGTATGTTTGATATTATAAAACATTAAATGATTTGTATGTTTTGTATTTCAAATTATATGAATTGTACGTTTCTTATTATGAAAAGTACAATGTTGCCTTTTTAGGCCTGCAGCAGGTATCTTTTGATTATGTTTCATCTTGTAAGTATCATTAAACTAAAGAGAAATCTGGTGAAAAAACCCATATATTACGAACGAACTTTGATAATCAGTTGAACTGCGGGTCGCATCGTGATCTCGATATCGAACTCATCTCGATAGATCTTATCGAATCCGTTCGAAATGTTCGACCTTGGTACTGATGAGTCGTAAAAATCCCACCATTAGATTAATGGGCTACACTGTGCCGTGGTAAGTATCAAGAGTTTATTGTTCACTAGATGGTGAACACTGGTTTGTCTGTCTGTTTGCTTATCCCGTAGCAACTTATTCCGGGGCTGAAAAGTACAATCCATCCATGTCCCAAATATTAGCTAGATCCGTTGAGCGTTACAGCACATCCAAATATCCAACATTGCTAACTTTAAAAATCTATTTTAAGGAAAGCCACCATTCTTTCTTGTAATACAATTTCTACTCTAAAACGAATGAAGCTCTTTCGCAACTTAAGACTATTTTTGTGTGGTGAGGCGGCATGTCTCCTAGCCGGGACCCCTCCATGGGACCTGGAAGCGAGAGCCCTTGCGTCACTGTTCAGATGGCGCAAGGAGGCGCTGGAGCGGGGCCAAAGGCCTGCGTCTCGAGAAATCGAGGCCCAGCGGACCCTGCTCCACCAGGAAACCCTGGAGACATGGAAGATGCGACTTGAGCAACCAAAGGGGGGATTCGCCACAATCGCGGCCGTCAGACCGGTCATGGACGAGTGGCTGGAGAGAAGACACGGCGCTCTCTCCTACCGGTTGACACAGATGCTTGCCGGGCACGGTAGCTTCGGTAGGTATCTGTGGCGAAAACACCGGGAAACCACGGCCGAATGTCAGCACTGCGAGGACCGCAGCGATGACACAGCGCTCCACACGCTGGTGGAGTGCACGGCGTGGGCACAACAGCGACAGGTCCTCGTAGTGGGTCTGGGCGTGGACACTCTCTCGCTTGAGGCCATGGTGCGAGCCATGCTCTCCAGCGGGAGTAAGTGGGACTGCGCCGCCTCTTTCTGCGAGCAGGTCATGCTCGCGAAGGAGGCGGCGGGCCGGGTGCGGGAGAGAACTCTCCCACCCGAGTTCCGCAGTCGGCGCCCTGGGCGCCGCCGACGTGTCTTCGCCGAGGACTATCGGCCTCCATGACCGGGGGTCTGAGGACGGTGAGAGGGCCGCTCACCGTCCTTACAGAAGCAGGCCCATGACGGCAGCGTGACGTGAGCACTCACGCACGCCCCCCCCTTAGAAGCGGGGTCACACCCGAAACCCCCCATAGACGCGGGATTGCACCCGAACCACCCCCTGGGCGAGGCCGCATTGGCGGCCGTAGGTCTGTTGGGAGTCACGGGACATCCTTCCTGAGGGCTTACCCGGGGCTCTCAACCATAGGCTGTTGGGCGCTACGTGAGGTTTTTTAGTCGGTAAGAGTCCGGCATAGCATCCTACGAGGATTTTCCCTCACGTTAAAAAAAAAAAAAAAAAAAAAAAAAAGACTATTTTTGTGTGTATGTGCGCATTAATAACCGTGGTTTAATTCAATTCAATACGTTTATTTCAGACAAATTAATGGTACGATAAGTAATTTCCGGATTATCGTTTTCGTCGACTTATAGTTAATCTACATACCTACCTTACACCCTTTCTGAGAGTAAAATCTCTTTACTATTCTGGACTACATTCTGAAGGTCTTATCTTAAAATACAATGCCATCTCGTAAAAAATTACAAGAATTTCTACAAACTTTTCATTCACTTTCACGGTGTATTTTTACCCAATTAGAGGGTATATAATTATGTAAAACTGTACAAAGATGACCATTACATCGGGTCGTGACATGCGGACGGACGGACAGACGCAGTTAAAGCGACACGACGCACGACTATGCGCAGAGACGGACTTGGGAACCAAGTTTTTGTGGTGACAAAATGTGGAAAAAGCCTGTGTTGATTATATCGGCGATCCCGAAAAGGAATGTTGTCATTATGTGAGTAAATTGGACCGAGAAACTATGTGTAACAACTGTGATTTTTTTTTCGGTAGACTTCTAAAGAGGAGAGATTTTCAAGTTGACTGTATTTCTTGAGCTTTTTTGTGGTTGTTACTTACCTTCATTATTTGTGAAATTCGTTGTTTTTGTTTAAATTTATACTTTATATAGTAATCTGCTAAGCAATTATTAGTTATAAACTTTTTGTGTGTGTTAAATTTTGTATATTTTTAGGCTTGAGAGTCGAAGTAACCTCCAAAAGTTCTTTAGTAGTTATTGTAGTGAACAGCTTCTGGCAGTTATTGTAATGAAAACGTTATCAATTGTTGTATACAAGCCAAGCTGTAGACTCCTACTAAAAACGTTCTAGGTGACATCGTCAAATTCCGAACGTGTTTATATGAAATTGGATCTCTTTTTATACATTTTTATTTTTGTGGATTTTTTCTCATCATGGAACATTAAATCTTGTAGAGTCATGAGCAATGTATCTACAACATGTACACTATTACTTGACAATCTATCATAGTTTGTACATTATTTGCTCATTACAATGTTTGTAGAATTGTACCTAACATTTGGTTTAAATTACAGAATGGTTGCAGATATTTTCCCATATATAATTATGTACCCGGCTTCGACGATAGGCTTGCCCCCTATTGTGTGGGACCATCTAAACTGCTGACAATGTGTGCAACATATTTTTTTTTAAATTGGTCGAGCCAATTGTACCTAGCTATACCTGGAATATCATTCTAGTGGTGCCATGTTCTCACGTGGGAATAACGACTATCACCAAGAACGGTATCGATAATACTAATGACAATATTAAGACAATAATAAGTATTTTTTTTATTTTTTGACCAGTACAAGGAGTTCTGGTCGAAAAATAAAAACAACTCATCCGAAGTCCGGTCCTCCACAATCCATTTAGCAAGATAACATCGGCTAGAGAATTATTAAGTCATTATAAGTACGCAAAGGTCGCGACTGTATTATCTCAGTCTTCGATCATAAATGAAGCATTGTACCCGAATAATGTTTCGGCTTACTCTCCGTACCCCCTTGGGGGTAAACACTGGTGAGGTGGTTATTGTTTTTCGTGCTTTTGTTACCGGTTACCGGTAATGTATTCGTATACGTTTCGGTTATTGGAGATTGCTTGTTCACGTTAATAATTTATTTATCATTAAAGTTGCACCACAACAGTGCATGCAGTGGTTCGTAAGCTAGAAATGTATTTTACCAAGCATGTATACTGGAACAGAAAGCTTTTTGTGATATCTTTGTATAGAGCAATGTATACTATACTATACTATACTATCTTCACGCCAAATCCCTTGCGGGGTAGGCAGAAAGAACCGAGCGCCGCACGGCACGGTCCATACACACCTCACTTGCTTCTTCAACTTTCATTTTTCTTTTCATGCATGCACGTCGGTTCCTACGGCTCTTGACACCACTCTCAACTAACACACGATTAATATAGAGCAATGTAGTCTTTGAATACTGAATTTCGTACCAGGTGTTAGATGTAATAAAATAAAAAAATAAAAAATGTCAACTTGTTTCGGTACGGTTCTGTAGCGCAGTTGCTAGAACAGTGTCCTGGTTTAGGCAAGAGTCAAGGGTTCAAGTCCCGTCTGAACCAAAGTGGTATTTTTTCACTTCATAAATAAATAAAATCTATGGACATTTTACATCCACCATGGACCAGATTAAGTTAATACCATGAAATCTCAACAATTGATAACACTATATTATTAGGGTATTTAAATTTTTAAACATCGAATCTCTCGAAACAAACCTTTGCAGATCACTTAAATATTGCTATGACTATGACGCAAGATCTGAACACAAGACCTTCAATGGCAGTAACATAGGTATACTCTATCACAGCACCATCGACGTAGTCATTACAAAAAAATAGTTTTTAAGGTTCCATGCCCAAAGGGTAAAAATGGGACCCTATTCATGAAACTTCGACGTCCGTCTGTCTGTCTGTCTGTCCGTCATGATGATGTATCTCAGGAACCGTGATAATTTCACAGATAGTGTAATTCTGTTGCCGCTATAGCAACAAATACTAAAATTAGATTAACGGAAGCTCCCATACTACAAACGTAATTTATTGCCGTTTTTTGGTACGGAACCCTCCATGCGCCAGTCCGACTCGCACTTGGCCCGTTTTTACTTGTAAACCATTTCTGATTCTTCATCCCAACAAGCAGTCATTATTAAGGTTCTTCAAACAGCACTCGGAAAGTGAGCAAAGGGTACCGTGTCAAGGGTGGCCACGATCTAATAATTAAACTCAGACGTAATGTGCGGAAAATCATTTAATTGATGAAAAATACATTTAATTGCTAGCCGACTATCTGTCAAGTACATATTGACTAGATTTCCTTCCTTTACGAGACTTGTAACATTAGGAAGAGATTTCTTAGAGAAATAAGCAGTGCCATAGTCACAGATATCAGAAAGATCCTTAATCTCTATAAAATGTGTGTACTTACATAAATCTTACTAATCCTACTAATATAATAAATGTGAAAGTTCTTGAAGATGTTTGTATGTTAGTTGCTCAAACACGTTCCAACGGCTGAACGGATTCGGCTAAAATTTGGTACAGAGATAGCTTATAGTTTGGAATAACATATACGCCACTTTTCATCCTGAGAAAACCTTCCCACGGGAAGTGGCAACGGGTGCCGAAATTCACGCGAGCGAAGCCACGAGCATCATTTAGTTGTTTCATAAAATTCCTCGGTGAAAAAGGTCTCGGGTTTGGATCCAAGGCCGAAACAAATATTTGTGTGATTCGCATATTCGGTATAGATTCAAGATTTGGGCTAATATTAGCTTAATTTGGGCAAGATGGCGTTGTATAAAAATTTAACAATTTTCTGTAGAGGTAACATAGTTAATGCAGTGTTATTCATAATTATAATTAAGTCGTAAGATATCGTCAATCATCTAATATGTAACTACTTATATCCTAAACCTGTTGCTACAGAAACCTAAAAGCTGGCTCTGAAAAAAATTGGGGAAAAGCATTATTTATTGTTTGAACGAAACAATTATCAAAATAGTTCGATCAGAAAGATAAATATCGAAAAAAAAAATAGCTTTATATTTATTTCATTATGTACCTACTATGTAGATAACTTTAATAGTTATATTGTAATACAGCTTAAATTATGAGTAGTTAATTAATTAAACGTATTATTTAACACACTATAAGCCATTAATCCTATGAATATCCTCAGCCCACCCCAAATTATAATATAGCGTGATAGATCACACATGTAACTCTCAACAAATAGGATTAAGGGCTGCTCTGACTGTACCTACACACAAAATATACATTATGGTCTTAATTAATTGCCGTCTAAATGGAATTTAATTATTTACACATTCAATTAAATATAATGATAAAATTAATCATAAGCTCGCTTGATAAGCTCCGATATATTCCAAATTATTTCCGGAATTCACTTTCGGTCACATTTCTTTAACATTTCATTCAACGACAAATTATTTATTTACGTAATAAATTTGTTGCAGGAGTATTATAATTTTCTTTAATTGTGAATTTTCGTGAAAATGACTCCATTGGAACGTTATAAATTACGTTTGCTTTTTTTTTATGTTAGTGTAATATAATAATTCAAAATTAATAACTCTGTTTTTTTTTTCCATAGAAACTGGATTTATTAACCCAACTTAAAAGTAAGATATTTCAAATGCTATTCTACCGCGGTATTGCTCCAATGAGCTCCTACTTCGCACAGGCCAAACAGCCAAATTGTACGACTTTTAAAAGATGAAAATAAATTTTCCGTCAATTAAGCCTTAAATAACTTCACTCGAATAAAAGCTTGCACATAAAATGTTTCATTGCACAAACATGAACAATTACCAACACCCTCGCCAAACGATAAAATATATCTCTAAGGAATTTTAAGTGCATACCATTTTTAAATTTTTACGAATGCGAACTCACTGCCAAAGGACAATAACTTCGAAAATTACTAAAAACATAATGATTGACAAGAAAATCGCTGAATATTCTGCTCACAATGCCTCAATTTGAGATTCTCTTTCATAAATATAAATTGTATGCCATTACAAAATTTTCGTGGAATTTAAATATAAGAATATCGAGGTGTTTCGTTTTCTCTTCCTCACTGCAAAGAAAACTTAAATTTGCATGAATTACTTAATTTACACCTTTTTCATGTCCATTGTCATTTTGTAAAATATAATTTTATATAACCACTGTATAAACGAATTCAGAACAATTGCGACAAATTCGAAGATAGGCTCTGAACTCAGATTTTTTTCCGTTTTGCACCAAACTTAATTAGTACTTAATTAATTTTTGTACGTGTATAATAACTAAGTGTTGGAACCAAGTTTCCAACACTTAGTTATTTTCAATATTGCACAGTTATTGACAGGGATACGACGTCAAATGTAACAAAGCTTTTGACTGTGAAATCTAAGCAAAAACAACCAAATCATTTAAAAAAATTTCGTTGCAGTCCTTACGGATGACAAAATTTAATGGTTTATTGTATCAAACTAATTAACACGCAGTTTTTATAATTAGGTATCTAAGAGAGATTGTATGTGTTTATTGAACACGCACCTTCTCAGTATTATCATTATTATTTTAAATAAAATGAGAATTTAAGTTTATAGTATGGTGACTATTAATCAAGCTTCATTACCAAAGACTTTATTAAGTTCTTATTGTACGTACTGAATGAA
Source organism: Miltochrista miniata (assembly GCA_933228765.1). Taxonomy (NCBI): domain Eukaryota; kingdom Metazoa; phylum Arthropoda; class Insecta; order Lepidoptera; family Erebidae; genus Miltochrista; species Miltochrista miniata. The sequence goes on along the minus strand of OW121765.1, from coordinate 1,819,336 downwards.
AGTCGTTTACAAGTTTCCAATTTAGCTAAATAATTATTTTCCGAGTATTAGCATAAAACGTTACAAGAACGAATTGAGGTAAATTGTGTTTTTATCAAAGGACACAACTTCAAACAGAATTCATTTGTAATTTAAGATTAACAATTGAAATAATAGTTTATTAGTGCGAATACTCGCGTATTCAATTGCTGAGATGTTTTAGCCAAAATTTCCATTAACTTTTTAGTAAAATTCTTTTGATTATTAACAATGTTAGCCTTTGGGCAAAATTTAGATCCACTGATATTTAATTATATTTTGATGTATTTTTTCTCTCTAACAGTTTAAAAGTTGTTTAAGTTTAAAAGTTGTTTAAGTTTAGTATTGTTGACTACTTCTAGCACATACGTATTACCCCGCGTTTACCCCGCGGACTCAGTGTTCTGTAAACGATCACTGCAGTAAGCAACATTTACTATGGCCGGATATGGATGGGTGACCACCACGTGGACCACTTTGTGACATTTATTTACGAGCGTTTCCGTGCTTCGGAAGGCACGATAAGCCGTTGGTCCCGGTTGTCGGTAAAATGACAGTCGTTAAGCCAAGTTGAAGGCCCTACGGGCGGCTTGAAAAATTTCAACTGTGGGTCGTCACAACCTGCGCCCGGGTCGGCAGCGCGTGTGTAGCGCCTCTGGTGTTGCAAACGTCTATAGGCTACGGTTACCAACCTTCCGGTGGGCCGTAAGCTTGTCAGCCACCTAAGTAGTATAAAAAAAAAAAAAAAAAACGTATGGTCCTATTTTCAATGTACGCCAACAATATATACCTACAATTCCAGTATTTTGTTTTTTACCGTTTTCTACTTTTAAGAAAGTTTATTACACAGATGATGGCTGGCTATGTTTATGAACATCTAACTTGGTTCTACGGTGAGAAATAGATGAGGCAGAAGAAGACAGAAAATTTTAAGATAATAATACGATTGTAGTTACTATTCTCAGAGTGACATTGCTTTTTTTCTTTAAAATATAGAACCATAAAAGTAACAGATCATAAAGATTTTAAGAACTCCAGAATTAACTAACGATTTGTCTCTGTAAATTACACGCTGATGCCTCAATTTCTAACTCATGCTCCATACGAAAACTATAAAAATAATTTTAAACGGCTCATAAAAATGCACAAAATCGAATTTCAAAGAATATTTCAAACAAAGATTTCGAAAATATTATTTTATGAGCGCAAAAGTATAATACAAGTTTATACTGCGTATTCTGCTGTCGTTCATAAGGCGGTATTACGGCGATAATTTACGATAATTTTTGGCATTTATCGTTCTATGTCAACTGCGGGTCGATGAGTTTTTATGTGCGCATGCATTGTGAATCATTTGCGGGCCAAAGATTATGTACAGATGAGTCGCATTGAACTTAAACCACGCCATGATGCACATATTTATGGAGTTTTTATTACCTACCAGTACGTTTGTCGACCGTTAAAAATTATTGACTGTCACACGATGCATAGGCTATGAGATTACTAAACCGATAGAAGGTTAAAGTATAGAGTAATAAAGATTTTTATTTGTATTTAGTACGTCAGAATGATACAGCTCGGCTAACGTTACGCTATAATTTCGTCCTGAGAGTTCTTGAAGACTAGCAAAGATTTGGCCGCTTTATAGATCTTAATTAAATTAATATTTGTGGACATTCTCACTACTACTTCTAATAAGAATTGTGATTAGTTTACGTGTTTTCTACGTATGCCGATAAAAATTCTATGTCCCTTTTGTACACTCAACAGAATTATTAGGTTAATGAGGCGCTTAGCTTTAAAACTACATAACAAAAGATCATTATAGTTTTAGATTTGACAGTTTAGTTAGGCACATACTACTGTCTCATCTTTCAAAATTATTTATTCTTTGTAATAAGCTTTCAAAAGCGAGATTAATCCACGTCATGCAGTCTCTACATTGTGTTCACAGCGAAAGTTTACGAGGCACGACAGAAAAAGCTTCAATTTATTCTTATGTCACTTTTATGCGTAACAGCTTATGTTCAAATCTCTAATTGGGCGGTATTGCATTCTTTTTTGACTTTTGCAGAATATCGTTAATGTCATGTTGGATGTGTAAGCGCATATTTTGCGCATGGGATAAAATATTTAAAATTAAATTTAGAACACGCATACTTACATAAATTACACACATACACACATATTCGTGAGTAGAGAAGAGTATTCTTTTAATGCTCTTTGTACATTTCGTTTCATGAGCTTAGTTTATGAGCACAAAAATATATTTCATAATTTATATTATTTTTCTGAGTCTTATGCTTAACAGGGCGTGATATTAATCTTGCTTGATTATAATGGTTTCTGAATTGTTTTTTTGGATTATTATACCAACATAAAACTAATAGCAGACATGGTGAACGTTGTTTTGCAACGTAGAGCTTTTATTAATAACAAAAGCTTTTGTTTGTTATTATAATATTAATAATAATTACAGCAATTAGACTATATTCGAACCGATTTTTTTATACTTTCCCATCATAATAGCAAATTAAACTATTATACGGTCTCATCTGATTAGAGAAGTCCCGTAGCTTATAAACGTTTGCAATATCAGAGGTGTTGATTTCACCATTTAAGGCTCTTCCTTTATACTTTTGATTGTTGGCACTTGATGGAACTTGTTATACATTATGAAAACTCATTATGAAACCGGTTAGCTATTATTAAAATTATAATAAAAGTTGTGGAATAGTACAAGTGAGTGAGTTTTCATAAGGCTCTTCCTTTGAATAGCTTTAAACTGTTAACGCTAGGAACCACCCAGAACATATTCCACTATTCGTATGCGAAAGAAAATACTTAGTACCTTACTAGTTCTCCAAACGCCAAATAGTTATGCATATGAACGTCTGTGACGAAATTTACAATGATAGCAAGTTCTATTCTTAGACCCTAAGTTTAAAAACGGGACCCCATTCATGTGACTTCGCTGTCCATCTGTCTGTCTGTCTTTCCATCACGAACTGCACCTCAGGAACCGTATACTCGCACCGATAGCTAGAGTGCTGAAATTTTCACAGATACTGTTTTTTTTATATTTAGCTAGCCATATTGACGTCGCCAACAGCCTGATGGAAAGCCGTGGCGCATCTAGCGATTGGGGGCCACTTCTGACAGTGGTACTCAAGTTGGCGGCCCTGTGATGTGCCTCTTCACGCTCCTCTTGAAGAACCCGGGATTGTAAGATGAGGGAAACACGTGTGCGGGCAGGTCGTTCCATGCCTTTATAGTTCGACAGAGAAACGATCTTTTGAAACGCTCAGTTCTGGCGAAGATTCTCTCCACTGTGTATGAGTGGCATCTTTGCCCGGCACGTGTTGTTCGGGATCGGAAAGGAGAGGGTGGGATCAGGTTGAAGAGCTCTTAAGAACATTCGCCGTGATACATTCGATAGAAGGCAGCCAAGGACGCTATGGTTCTTCGCTGCGCCAACGGTTCGAGGTCTCCCGTCACCTCAGGACAACCAATTATTCGGATAGCAAGTCTCTGCATAGCGTCAAGCGCGTCTAGTAAATACCTTGCGGAGTCATCCCAAAGGTGAGAACAGTATTCGACCGAGGGACGAATTTGCGTCTTGTACAGTAAACATCTCTGATGTGGCGTGAAATACCGTCTCACCTTATTTAAGACTCTATTATTAGAATGTATTTCTCTTGCTGCTATAACAACAAATACTAATATCAGAAAAGGGGGGAGGGGGGATTAAAGGGCTCCCATACAACAAACATGATATTTGCCGTTTATTAGTATGAAACCCTCTATGCATGAGTCGGACTCGCACTTAGCTGGTTTTTATTTTTTTATTATCCTGAGCAGATCGGAATCTTGACAACTATTTTCGATTATGGTGCGATAGTACTATTTCCACTGGCTTGTCTTGTACTGCTGGTCTGCTTCAACTCTCGTATTCTTCTCTTTTTTATTCCATTGGGATCATTACAATGTTTCTGGAAAAGGAAACTGTTTACTTATGGAGTATACACATGTGAATACCCATTGTATATTCCGTAAGGGTTTTTTTTTCTAATATCCTCAGCAATAATGTACAAGAATTCAATACTTTTAAATTATTTGAAGTATTAGTGAATAAAAAATATAAATTGCAGCTAAAATCTATAGTAGATTTAAACCTACATCGCATCGAAGCACTCCATTAAACTAATCCGCATCCGCAATATCTTATACCGAATACCACAAAAGACCTTTACAATCAGTTAACCGCACAATGCGATATAATTTATGCCTATACGCACATACAAAGTAATGACATGGTGACGTCATAAATTTAGCCGACTGCACAATAAAAATGTAAACACGAGATCCCTAAACAGATAATTATACAATAGGCTATTGAAATAAACGCATGACCGTAGTGATAATACGTTGAGGAAAAACGGTACGGCGAGTGCTAATAACGGTACGTTTTATGTTTTTTTTTTAATTTACTGTTTTAGGATGTGGGTTAAATTGTAGAGCTTTTGTTTGTAAAAATTATATTAATATGACTGTATATTATACTGCAGTAAAACTTGTCCATATTAAGGACTAATTAACACACAATCTAGTTTCGTGTGAAATTGTAAATAGACAAAGCGTCTGCCTCGGTTGCTCAAGCGGTAGTGTATAGTATACGGCTGACGTCTCTGAGGTCTAGGCTTCGATTCCAGGTTCAACCAAATATTTTTGGCAATTAACTACCTAATACCTAATTTAATTATTTAAGCACCTAACTTAAATAATGTCCCTCAAACCCTTAGAAAATTTAGTTATTTAATAGTCCAAGCTCAAATCTCATATAATTAAAAAGAAAAACACTTCTGTAAGAGGCTTGCCAAGGTCTTTGGTATTCAGTCAGAATTTTGGTTGTACCAATTGATTTAACACATTATTCATTTAAGTAAAAGAGACTTTGAAATATTTTAAACTGTATCAATGAACAGAAATACAGTCAAAAATACTTTAAAAGCCTACAAAAAAATTAAGATTTCATCTAGAAATTTGAAAGGTGTTTGAATGTGGATCGAAACACCTAGTCCTGCTGCTACTTCCAAATTCTGGTTGGTAGTATTCAATAGATCCAAAAAATGCTGAGCTGACTATCAAAGAATGACATGCACAACAATCTCTTCATATGATATCCAATAAAGCCCGTCTAAGTAAAAACGAAACTTGAACTGGGTGATAATAAATTGCTGTCTAAGTTTTGAAGTTCAAAATCCTTCGATACGTGGGGGCGGCTGTATTGATTTATACTTTGCCAAGCTTAGGATCACTAAACGACATTTACAAGTTTGCAAAATAATATGCCCTCGTATCAAAATCGGTATCTTGGCATCCTCGTCTACAATTCAACACAGCTTCTTCCTTCATCAAAAAAAGTTTGATGAGCTTGAAATTCTCATTTCTCTGGCCCTTTGTAATCAATTTCAAATCTGACGTCACTCGGAAGGGAAAGTACGCAGTTCCGTTTTACGCTAAATTTCATCATCAAACATAATATACCCTAAATGATAATGCATGGTTCCTCGCTGCGCCCTTCAGTTCATGGTTAACAACTTATATTATCAAAATTATTGCGAAGAATCACTCGAAAATAGACTTTAATACAATGCATCAAAGTTCTCTGCATCCGCTAACTCAGTTAGTTCTAGAATGCAAGGACAAAATTAATATTGACTCTTGAATCATTCGAATTTGAACTTTATTAAAATGTGATAAGGTTATAGGATATTTCGCTTAGCAAGGACAAGACTATGAGCAATAGAAGGTATTACTATAATTGTTAGATTGTTTGTGCTGTATGTATTATATTTTAATGGGAGCTATTCCTTTACAGCTGGTATATTTATGTGTAGTTAGTAATATTCGGAAATGATCTCAAATTATTTTGTATATTTAGTACGAAACATTATAAACTCTATGTCAATCCTGCGGATGTAAAAGAACTCCTGCTTACCCCCTTGAGTTGCAGACCCCAAGATAAAAAATAATACCAATATCAATCTGCTGAATGTATCGTAGAATTGCTCCTAAAGTAAGTAATAATCTGATTTTCAAGTTGATCTATTTTGTGTTTACCTGTTTAGGCATAAGAAGGTGAAGTAAAATTAAATAACTTGAAGATGTTGACAGAGCTAGGGACCGGGGCTGCTGGTCAGAGGTTTTTGTTTCAATGAGGATTCAAGGAGGGTTTTGTCTCAAGGATATTCACAGCTCCGAAAGTATGTGATGTGCCTAAGTAGTGCTGTGGAATTAGAATTTCAATGATAGCTCTACTGTGGAGCGAGTCCATGGAAAGTTGAAAAAGGATGTTAAAAGATTATCCGCATATCATAGATGAAGAAAGAATATGGCACCAATTAATTAGATAAATTTGGAGCTATTTTAATTTTTAATCTACTGGTTAAAATTACATTTAGATGTACATCTATATACAAGCGAAGCGAAGCGCTCGTGGCCCCGCGGACTCAGTGTTCTGTAAACGATCACTGCAGTAAGCAACATTTACTATGGCCGGATATGGATGGGTGACCACCACGTGGACCACTTTGTGACATTTATTTACGAGCGTTTCCGTGCTTCGGAAGGCACGATAAGCCGTTGGTCCCGGTTGTCAGTACAATGACAGTCGTTAAGCCAAGTTGAAGGCCTTATGGGCGGCTTGAAAAATTTCAACTGTGGGTCGTCACAACCTGCGCCCGGGTCGGCAGCGCGTGTATAGCGCCTCTGGTGTTGCAAACGTCTATACGCTACGGTTACCAACCTTCCGGTGGGCCGTAAGCTTGTCTGCCACCCAAGTAGTATAAAAATAAAATATATATATACCCTTAAAACGCTCATAAAGAACAATTTGTATTATAATATAGCAGGGATCTCCGTGTATGTAAATGTTACTTACTCGACTGGTTATTTGTTGTTTGTGATCCAAAGAATATTGTTTATTTAGTACCCAACACCACAGCACCCTTTAGGGTGGTTCCACACTGCAACTAGTGGGTTCCCATAATAATTTTACGATTCATTTTTGATACTGAAATATCGTCTTAGATATTACTATGATAGTAGAGTTTAGTAAACTATAAATAACAAAATAATCAATATTATATTATATTATATTGACAGCTTTTAACTTACTTAAAATTCCAAAGTATTTTTGATTTTTAATATTTTTATCTTTAACTTTGCGCGATACACGATACATCGAAACTTCCATATAAGATCCCAATGAATAAATTTATCGATTGATACTACTCTGATTGTCTCACTGTGGGTTCAACCATTTAACATTTTTGATAGTTTATATATTAACACCAGCATAACACCATCTTTATTTAGCATTTTGTAACCGACACGCATCAGCTCATCCAAATTTTATATTCCCGAAATATTTTAGCGTAGCTTGCATAAAAGTACATCGCCCACCTAAAACCGCCATTCACCAAACGCTTTTATGAAATTGGAAAATTCTAGAACCGCATAAGGGCGAACGAGTACAACAAAATAAAAAAGCTGTTGATATAAATATTGGAAAATAATATCACGTTTCTACATGAAAACGCTATTGAATATTGTATTAAGCTTATTTTGTTTCAGAGCTATATATTTTAAAATTTATAAAATTCAATATTCTGACTTCAGTACTGAAAATAAATTGGACCAGCAAAATAGGTAGGTACTTTGTTTTAATTAAAGACTGAGCTTTCGAACTAAATATGCAAATGTTAAACGGTAAAAATATTTAGTGGGATTAAAACAGAACTTACTACAGTACTACCAGATTATATATGTTAATCGAATTGAGTGTATAGATCTCCGTAACCGAAGATCAACCTTTTCAGTTTTTAATCATGCTCAGAACCCCACAACCCCCGTGCTTTAGGAAAGTCTGAGTATATGTGAGGCAGCGCTATAACTCAGTTCAACGATAGCTGGTATGCTGATGCTTGCCTGCTGCAATTGTGTAATGTAGATTAACCATCTGAGAAGAAATTAAGAAAATATTTGCATTGCCCGCATACACACAGAAGCTACGTCGTTATGACATTGAACTCAATCAATTTCTGAGAGTCTCATTTAGAAAGAGCCATGCTCTCCAGCGGGAGCAAGTGGGACTGCGCCGCCTCTTTCTGCGAGCAGGTCATGCTCGCGAAGGAGGCGGCGGGCCGGGTGCGGGAGAGAACTATCCCACCCGAGTTCCGCAGTCGGCGCCCTGGGCGCCGCCGACGTGTCTTCGCCGAGGACTATCGGCCTCCATGACCGGGGGTCTGAGGACGGTGAGAGAGCCGCTCACCGTCCTTACAGAAGCAGGCCCATGACGGCAGCGTGACGTGAGCAACTCACGCACGCCCCCCCCCCCCCCTAGAAGCGGGGTCACACCCGAAACCCCCCATTGACGCGGGATTGCACCCGAACCACCCCCTGGGCGAGGCCGCATTAGCGGCCGTGGGTCTGTTGGGAGTCACGGGACATCCTTCCTGAGGGCTTACCCGGGGCTCTCAACCATAGGCTGTTAGGCGTGGCGTGGGGTTTTTTAGTCGGTAAGAGTCCGGCATAACATCCTATGAGGATTTTCCCTCACGTTAAACAAAAAAAAAAAAAAAGAGTCTCATTTAGAAATCCAATTCAGATATTTTTGTGCCATCAGCTATACTCGTAGCGCAAAGTCTGCTCGTGCCAGAGCTAAGATAATTCTCTCAAATCTGTGGAACGCAGTAGGTGGTCTTAATAACCCCTTGTCCGATCGCACGTAAACGGAAGTAGAGATAAAGCAATACCCAAATACCTTTGAACTGTATCAATACGTGACAATTGGCGTCCAGGTGTTGATAGGTGCGCGTGCGCCGGTCCGCGTGATGTGCCGATGTATGCTCGTGTGTTTGTTCAATGACACGTGTTTGATAGCACGTAGGAAGTGGGCAAGTGGGTCAGTGTGCATATTATATGGAAATATTGGGTTAATTATGATTTGTTTTTGAAGTAAAATTTTATGTTATAACTAGCCTTTTGTTGCCAACATCCTAATGTTAAAGATATCTTGCTGTAGCTGTATTTTTATACCACACAGGTGGTAGATGAGAAATAAGGCCCACTTGATTGAAAGTGGTAACCGCAGCCTCTGAACGGTTTCAAGACCCAAGCCCTATTGAAGAATTCCATTCAGGAGACGTTTAAGGAAACCGAGGCATAGTGTTCATTCTGCTATCGAACCTTTCTAATTTAAGTGGTAGGCAGAGGCATAGTTTGCGCCCACATTTTACCTTATAGTCTTATGTCCCACGTAATAGGTGATAAACATATTGCCGTATTAAAATAGACAGGCGTAGACTGCGACGACCTGCAGTTGAAAATTTTCAAGGCACCCAGAAGGCTTTTAACTTGGCTTAACGATTACCTATCATTTTACTGACAACTGGATTTCATTTCAAGTTTTCCTTCTCTACACAATGGATCGTCTCGCGAAACTGTTCCCTTAGTCGCCTTTTACGACACCCTCGGGATGAATAGGAGTGGCTAAATTTGGTACTTTTTCCCATCGCCACACAAAGAACCTTTCCTTATAGTTTGATTTTCATCATCATAATCAAATCTGTTAATTAACGCCATTGCAACAAGGCCCATTCCTACCCCAAAGATCAAAGATCACACTCGAAGCATTTTCCGCACCCTCTTGTCCCTCTGTCAGATTATTTTCTTAGCCGATTTCTATATACAGTAAGAAATCATATAAACAGTACACAAAATGTGTTTATAACTATACTACTCCGGGAAACACTGTCAAGTCAAGTACAGGTAGCTACTGTATGTTTAACATTAATCTACTACAAAATACAAAATTATTCACCACAAACGCCACGTTTTCTACCGTATACATGTATTGGTGTCAAGGTTCTCATTCACTATATTGGTGCAGCCGTGGACTTTCTAAGTTTGCTCCCACTGACGGAAGAACTACACGTGCCCTTCGCTATAAGCACTAGTTACAGATTTAATGATAACCTAGCAATTTATGTTTTCTTTTGAATATTTAAATACGTAAACTGGAAACTACTCGACCAACTTCAAAATTTTTATTACACCCATTCGTTATAAGTATATATCTACCACCTACTAACCTAACTATCACGGTTATATCCATTCAGCAGTTTGAGCTGTTAGTTATTGAATCGGTTAGTTTACACAAAATAAGTTTAAAATTTGTTACCGTGTAGACGTGTTGCCAAATTTTTATTCAGAGAATGTAAATTGATTTAAAAACGGTATTATTTACTAACCAAAGGTACTAGACTAACCTAGCAGTTTCAGAATAAGTTGCATTTTTTGATTTACTTAAGTATAATAGCAGCCTTAATCCTTTGCACTAAACTACGCCGTTAGTTCAAGAAAAATAGAAGACATCTACTAATTTTCATCATCGGGCCAGTCGTAAGTCCCACTCTTTGGCGAACTGTACCATCGTCATAAGGAAAAAGAAAGTCTTATTCTTATAACTCCTGGATTAAAACACCGTAGTAGTTAGGTTGTGGAATGATCTCCCTGCCTCGGTTTTCCCAAACGCCTACAGGATGGGGTTCTTCAAAAGGGGTCTTAGAAGGTTTTTACAGGGTCGGCAGCGCGAGTGTGGCGCCTCTGGTGTTGCAAACGTTCATAGGCTGCGGTGACCGCCGGTCCTTCTGGTGGGCCGTATGCTTGTCTGCCACCTTAGTGGTATAAAAAAAAACCGTATAAGCTAGAAAAACCTTATTGAATTGATTTACAATTTATCATGATGGCGATAAATTAATGTCAACTTTTAATAGACCCTAGAATCGAATAGTTCTTATAACCCACTTATACATCAGACTTTTCATGTTTTTTACAATTTTTCACCCATATTAAAATCAAAATTGAACGAACTTAATTTTGGAATATATTTTTTTACAAAATAAATCATTTGCTTAATGTATATTTGGCTTAGTAAAAATTGAGCAAGTTAAAAGTTGCCAAATGAATATTTGATGAAGTGATTAAAATGCGAAATATAAATTTGCTAAAGATTCTTTTGGAAAATGAAACTATGGGATAAGTTTTTTGGGCAGTGAAATTTGACGAAACATATTTTGCCAAACGGCAGGATCCCCTGTAATATGCCTTTAATATTGTACTATTGTGTATGTCTAAAATACATATAGATATTGTACTCGGCAACAGATACCTAAGGCAAACTAGTTAGTACGATATTAGCAGTAATTGTTCGTGGGCGGCGACCTCCTAGGTAAACTTAAACATTGACGTATTAATATTCAATTTGGGTTTGCGTCGATCATAATAGATAGGTTGTATTTACACGAACGACAAACACTTAGGTTAGCGTTAATCTTTAATTTGGCCGCCATACGGTAAAACGTTGTAACTGCCTTGAAGCTCAATTTTGAGAAAATGTCAGTTTTGGCTACATGGAAGTTTGAAGAACTATCTGTTGTTATAAGGTAATCAATTTTATTACAACGCATGTTGCAATTTATTAGGCCTCATGATTTTTTGTCATCTTAGTGGTATAAAAATATTATGACTATCAATGAAAAACCTTTGTATTGGTCTTCCACCTTAACTTTAGATGATTAAACTAATGATTGTAGATATTTAATAAGTCCTTTTCACGGTTTGTGAATTAGAAATACAAATGAAATAAAGCTTCATCAACTAGACTGATCTATACATATAATAAAATGATAGAAAAGTCAAAACTGTACATTGGAAATATTAAAAAAAAAATACTCGCTGGGTGTTCAACATAAGATACCGAAGCCGAAAATATAGTTAGAAATTTTTTTGTCTGTTTGTCGGTTTGTCTGTTTGTCTGTTTGTCTGTTTGTCTGTTTGCTTTGCTTTGTCCGGAAGGATCTCGAAAAGTACTGAATGGATTTGGTTCAAATTTTGTACAAAATATTAGCTAGGGGTAGGTTCTTAAAATAGGCTATATATTATCACGCTACTTATCCTAGGGGCAAAGCAGAGAGCAATCAAATTGGCATTATAACATAATTTTCACGCGTACGAAGTCGCGGGCAACAGCTAGTTTTTGAATAAAACATAAACTTACATCTTCTCCATACGGGCGGGCGGGTGATTGTAAACTAATAAGGACATAATTATAAAACTATATGAAAGCTAGTATTGTTGTCTGAATCTGACCAATGTACCTTCTACTTGTGAAGTTAATTAAGTTTAAATTTACATTCTCACCATATTTTAAGCATTGCAATACATGTCACCACTTATTTAGTGGTCAGATGGTCTGGAAAGTTATTTTTGGTTCTGCACAATAATTGTGTACATGTTGACACTTTAAGGTCGCCAAGTTTAGGATTACAATAACCCCCATAGTCGGGACCTATAGTTTCGAATAATTGTATCATAAATTAAAGTGTACTTAAATAATTACCCATCACAAGCCTGGGTTTTCGCATACTGCTTTACAAAGTGTTCGTTTGCCTATCTATGAGAATACATGGTAACGAGGTCTCCAAAATCAGCGCCGGCCTAAATAAACATAGAGATATCAAAAACTTCAGCAGAAACAAAGTGAAGTAAAAACATATAACTTACATTTCAAACTAAACTGTAGAGTAACCCCACATCACCACACCACAAGTAGAAACGTACAAAATAAATTTTGTTCATTAAATTTCATCGGCTATGAAAGTTTCGCATGGAATTTCCGACTTTTCATCGGGTTAATTTTCAAACATATATTTCTCGTAAAACTCCGAGGCCCGTAACGATGGCAGAACTATTCGGATATTCACCGCGAGCTCAAATTTTACCCTTCGTTTTTTCATTGAATATAATGCCTAAAGGTTTGCTTTTAGTGAACCGATAGGATTTTTCATCCAGTTCGTGTCACCGTATTTTTCATGTAGGTTATTTTTCTTTTCAGTTCGTCAATTAAAACCCACATGCAACAGTATCGGACAAACAGCTTAGTTATATAAACATACATTTTGTTGTATAAAATTGTCAGTTTAGACGTTTTAAAAACAATTAGTTCAAGTAATTGTAAACACGAGCCTTAACCTATAGATTAAGACCGGTTGTATTGTTATTTGAACAACTTGCTGTTAATCATTAATTGGATAGACATTTACATTATTTTATTCTACTACATAAAATAGAAGTATATGTTTGTAAACAGGATTTAACTTAATAAGATATTAGAAAACTGCTAAATGACGCCGCGTGCAATTTAACTCTCGTTCCCGCTTCCCATATGATGTTTTTTCCCGGAAACAGAAATCCCATGAGCTATTTCAGATCTCTGTACCAATTTTAGCCAGTTACTTTTAGCCATTAGAGAATCATTGGAGAGATAATGTAACAAGAAGCATATTAATATACTTTTACGCACTTATTTTACTTGTATTTATAATATTTTATGCAGAGATATGCAAAGAGATATTTAACCAAGTTTAAATCAAGTATCATAGAAAAGTAGGTATAGATTCATACATTTCTATAGCTACTTTTCTTTGAAACTTGCACTGTTCTCTATTAATAATATAAATTAGCACAATACTTTATACCTACTCTCGTAACTCGTTAGCTTTCAGTTATGTTTCAATTGTGTTACAGGAAAACTACATTTTGAAAAAGTTGGCTTGAATTGTGTGCATACGGTAGACTGATTTCTCTTGGGTCATTACTTTTTTTGGCCACATTTGATGAAATTAGAATTTGAAAGCAAAGGGAGTCATTTGGACAGTAAAAATCTCTAGAAATAATTTTTAGTGGTATAGAATCCGATCAAAAATCCCTAAGTAGGTATGTCACGCTGGAATTGAACCGACCAAATCCCCACGGTCCCGACATAACCAGCTCGGAAAGTATATCTTTTCAATCCTTCGTCAATGAAAAACTTATAAGCTGCAAAACATTAGTATCTGCTAAGTATCTTACTTTACGAGTTGAAGATAAAAACAGAACACCAAGTACATACTACTAGTTAAAAAAGTTGTTTAAATATTAAAGTACGAGTGCTAGTACTTACTTAGTTGGTATAACATTTAAAAAGCTAACAGTTTTATAACTTCTATATCGTAAATGAGACGACACGTTCAAGTATCTTGATCCTCCACAGTTTTTCCTTTAGTTTATGTGGAGATAGCCCCTTGGGTGGATTGTTGCAGTAATGCTAACATGGTTAGGGTTGCCACTGAACCAAAAATATTATACACTTGCACACGACGTGGTCACCCATACCCATAACTGTAGCATGAGAACACGTTTTCTCAAGTTTGAAGCAACTTACGCAGTCAAAAAATAAATAGACATAGGGACGCCAATGCGCCACCATGGTATAATATTTGTTTATGATTAGAATAAGGATTTAGTTCTAACAAATATTTTTCTATTTAATAATCACCGGTTTTCTCACGTGAGGAAAATCCTACATGGATTCTTTGCCGGTCTTATACCGACTAAAAACACACGTATCCTACGTAACACAGCCTACGGTTGGGAGCTTCGGGTAAGCCCGCAGAAGGACACCCCAGGACTTAATTATCAACTGTAAGCAAGGGATGTCTAGAAAAGTGTTCATTGGGACTAATTGCGAAGTCCTACCTGGACATAATATGCAGGGTAATAAGACCGTATGGTTTTAAATGGTTCGAATTTGATGAATACGTCATGGTCAGTTCCAGTTTCTTTGGTTTTAATTCGTTAAGTACCGATAAAAACAATCAGTTTATCACAGTCGAACTTAGGAATCTTCCAAGGCTGTCCCATTGTTGTATCGTTGTAAGTTTTCATCCCTACGGCATAACCTCTTTGGTTAAATTTCAGGCTCACTACTTGTAGACTTGTAGACTACTTGTACTTGTACTACTTGACTACTTGTACTTGTAGACTACTTGTAGACTTGGGTAGTTTGGTCTTCAGTATCAGTGAAATCATAAAAGTTAGTGTTATTATTTCCCTCATATGTATTTAAAAGCACAAATATTTGTGTATCCTGCCAACCTTAATGCGAATTCATTCGGGCTTTACAAAGCTCCGGCCTTGTACCGTTGACAAAAAAGAACATTGAAACATCGACAAAAATATTTTTTTTTACTTTTACGAATGGTGGAAACAAATCCCTTGGTGGGAACGTATCGAGAGCTTCCGAATTGAGATTTTTCGCGGATTTTGGCTTGGAATATTCCAGTAAGTTTTACATATAGATTGTGTGCGATATGAGAGGTAAGACTTTCACAGTATTTACTCTTTTGAGGTAGCAAATTTACGGAAAGCCCAATAGGCGTATTATGCTAAAATGCTAGTACAGAATGTATACTTTTAACCTACCTTATCCCGTGTTAGCGTTAAGTCTGCTTTTATCTATTTAGGGTTCCGTACCCAGAGGGTAAAAACGGAACTATATTACTGAGTCTTCGCTGTCCGTCTGTCTGTCAATCTTTCATGAGGTTGTATCTCAAAATCGTGATAGCTAGAGAGCATGTTCTTAGATGATGATATTTATGTTGCCGCTGTTACAACAAATACTAATACGAATACAGGGGGCTCAAATACAACCGGTTTTTTTGTGAGTCGTGTCGAGTCGTGAGTCGGACTCGCACTTGGCCGATTTTTTAGCATCTCACTTCCAAAACAAGTCTATGTGTCTGTCTCTGGCTAAAGTTATTTGTTCGTTTTGGCAAAATTTTATCAACTTCAGCGCGCGGCTGCTATCAACTGACCTAAGTTTCCAGTGGTCAGAGTTCGAGTTCGTGGTCAGTCAGTGTTAGTTGCTAATGCGGTCCGCTTTTATCTTCATAGATCTCAGTAAGGCCCTATGTCACTATTTACTTACACGCATTGCCCACTTCAAGATAAGATTTAGTAATTTTTTTTATCGATTTACTATCATTATAAAGCCTTTTTACGAAAAAAACTTTTGAATACCTATATTTCAATATTGTCTATTGCTTGGTCGAGAAAACATTTGTAGCTGTTCCTGACAAAAGTGTTTCTAAGTCCTTCAAAACTACGATATGTCATGTACATGAAATAGAACCTCCTTTTCGTAACTTTTTACATCAACTTTAACCACAGACTAATAAAAAACCAAGACATAAAGTAGCTATGTGGCGCCATAAACACGCTGTTAATAAACTATTTAAAATAATAGGAACGTTCCAAAAAAATTGCAACATTGCCACACCTTAAAATACCACATTGTACTAGTAAAGAGTAGAAACTTTTCTATACATTAGTTGAGGTTATGTAAAGTAAAAATTACCATACAATTGGTTCTTAAAGTATATTGTCCGAGTTGAGACCTGTTATAATTAGTGACCGCAATGCCGTGAGACTGAGGTCAATATAATGTGTTCGCAATAATGGTATAGTAAAAATTTTGTAGATTTACCATTAGCTAATTTGACACATTATTTTTGACATAAACTACTTGGGTATGCAAGTATATTATTACACATAATACTGTCTTGTTCAACACTTAAAGCGGCAAGCAAATATTCCTTTTTTTTTTTTAAACCTCCTCCGATCCTTGATGAGAGTCCTATCTCGGGGCATTCTCAGCTGGATGACCATGGCTTGCCTTATGACGACGACACCATGAAGTGAGTTCTTTGGCCTTCTCTAATAGTCCGGGTCCGGAACTTCACATAGGTCGAAATGCGTGTAAGTGCTTTTCAACGTTACCAAGATTTTTATGTATTTGAAACCTGCAGTTACATCTTTATAGGCTGCTGCGAGTAGAATGCTTTGAATTTTTTGGCATTGCTAGGAGCGACTGCCATCTGACTTTTAAACCCATTAAGGGGCTTGCACCAGAGCTTCTTCTGTTGCTAAGTTCGTGCACCACTACAAGCAAGATTAGCTTGGAGATCAAAACTTTCTTCGAAGCTCTATCCAGTATACCCTAGTGGTTAGTAGGTATTCAGCATTGTTTTTGAACTCAATATTATTTGCAAAATATTATAATACTCTGTGGTCTCAGGTCATCAGCTATTCATATCCAAATCCATTAGACAAAGGGTACATTCATCCATTTTCACAAACATTTACATTTATAATATTAGTCAGAGATAAGCGGTTGCTTCAGGTGAATTCCCCTAAGGGTACGCTAAAAGTATTACATCAATATATTATTTAAAAGCCTTAAGATGTATTTCAATTTTTATTTAGGTATCCATACGCGCCAGGACATCAAGGGCAGTGGCAAGTGAATGTTACTTGCCTAGCATTATTTTTTAACCTACTAAGGCTGTATTCGAATAAACATGAAAGTAAACAGTGTTACTATTACGGGTATTATTTCACTCCATGTTTTTTCTCTACGATATCGGTTTTTATTTTTAACTAGAGGACGTCATGCGGTTTCACCCGCGTAGTTCCCGTTCCCGTGGGAATACAATATTTTTTCTTCCATAAGAACCTTCTCCTGACAATACCTTACACAACAAAAAAAGAATTAGTGAAATCGGTCCACCCGTTCTGAAGTTATGCGCTTACCAACACATTTTGCGATTCATTTTTATATATGTACTAGCTGTTGCCCGCGACTTCGTACGCTTGAAAATTATGTTATAATGCCAATTTGATTGCTCTCTGCTTAGCCCCTAGGATATGTAGCGTGATAATATATAGCCTATTTGAAGACCCTGCCCCTAGTTAATATTTGTGCAAAATTTGAATCAAATCTATTGAGTACTTTTTGAGATCCTTCCGGACAAAGCAAAGCAAACAGACAAACAGACAAACAGACAAACCGACAAACAGACAAAAAAAATTCTAACTATATTTTCGGCTTCGGTATCTTATGTTGAACACCCAGCGAGTTTTTTTTTTTTAATGTTTCCAATGTACAGTTTTGACTTTTCTATCATTTTATTATATGTATAGATAAGATTTATTTGGGGTTAGTGACCTCCTGATCGAGTAGTTAGGAAACAATTTTTTTCAGTTTCATTTAATGAGATTATTTTAAGTTAATCATTGAAAGCAAGTTATTTGTGATACGTGTTATTCTATTAGGTATTATTGACTTTGAAAACAATTTGTGCGTATCGAATAAACTAATCATTCATTTATTTCATTGCCATAACAATTATATTTTACTAGCTGATGCCCGCGGCTCCGCCCGCGTGGAATGTTATTCCAGGTCACTTAGGGGTATGAAAAATAGATGTTGGCCGATTCTCAGACCTACTCAATATGCTCACAAAATTTCATGAGAATCGGTCAAGCCGTTTCTGAGGAGTATGGCAACGAAAACTGTGACACGAGAATTTTATATATTAGACTAGCTGATGCCCGCGGCTCCGCCCGCGTGGAATGTTGTTCGCGGTCACTTAGGGGTATGAAAAATAGATGTTGGCCGATTCTCAGACCTACTCAATATGCTCACAAAATTTCATGAGAATCGGTCAAGCCGTTTCGGAGGAGTTTGGCAACGAAAACTGTGACACGAGAATTTTATATATTAGATATCGTGAAATGTCAGCTGTCAGCTTGTTATTTAGAGAATTATTTCCTAGTGACACCTCTGGCAAGATAGCTGTTATTCTCAGTATAACCAAGGGTATAACCGCTAACTCCGTCAAGATCATTCAGATTAATATTTTATCGTGATATTATTAGGTCAGTAGTTAGTAAAATAGAAAATGAGAAGTTTAATTATTGTTCTTCCTCAGCTACAATTGTTTACAGTTGAAGTTTTTTTTAACGTGTGTGAAATCCTTCATGGCTGCTATGCCGGACTCCTACTGTCTAAACACTACACGTTTCTTACCTAATGCCTACGTTTGGGAGCCCGGGGTAAGTCCTCGCAAGGATGAGCCCAGGACTTCCAACAGACCTACGTCTACCACTGCGGCCTTACTTAGGAGAATTAGTTGAGGTTATTCTTGAGTTTTGTGCTTTAACATGGACAGTTCAAGGGTATTTGGTGGCTTCCTTTCCTTCCCCTACTTTACTATTATTAACATTATTCTATGAAAGTCTATTGCATCGTTTTCTCTTTGACATAACGATTGCGATATATTATTTATTTAAAGTTTAAACCGAAACATTCCGTAAGATGTAACGTAACTATACTGAAGCTAACACAACAGCGTATGCCCATATATGTCTCCCATATTGACATAACCTGAACCTTGACGTGACATGTGTCTGTCTACTTGTTCGCCCACATACACGTGTATGTGTGCCATCGGTAGCTATAGTTTTTTAGTTTTAAAATATCTTTATTAGTATTATAATACTTACATTTATGTACAATACCAGTGCAGAACAGTCCTAGTCCTGAGCGACAATATAGCCCATACAAAACTTGTGGCATAATAATCACAGTAAAATAAAATAAAAACATATGGGCTTTATTCCAAAACATGGTTCAACTATAGTACTCAACTAAATATGAAGAAGGGGTTCGACCTCGGCGTACACATGATGACCAGATCAAAGACTTGTCAGAAAAAGGCCAGGTCAAGAGTACCCTTAACCGACGAGCATGTATGAAAGCACTTTTGAAAGTAGAAGAAGCGAAAGTGGTATGCCAGGATCGCAGCAAGTGGAAAGCCATAGTCTTTGCCTACCCCGATGGGAGACAGGCGTGATGATATGTATGTATCTAAATATGAAGAAAAAGAATATACCTACCTATAGAGCAGATCGGTAGCTAATGTTACTGCCTAACAAAGATCTTATTGTATCGATGTTTTTACAATTGCCACGTGTGGCAGTGAGGAAAGAGTACCTACTAAATGTTGGCACCACAATTCATCCCGAGGGTGTCGTAAGAGGTGACTAAGGGAGCACTTTTGCAAATCGATCCATTGCGTAGAGAAGGAAAACTCGAAATGAAACCCGATTGTCAGTTAAGACAAGATGAAGGACTTATGGGCTTTTTTTTTTATTTTTTTTTGTTTACGTGAGGGAAAATCCTCATGGATGTTATGCCGGACTCCTACCGACTAAAAAACCTCACGCAACGCCCAACAGCCTATGGTTGTGAGCCCCGGGTAAGCCCTCGGAAGGATGTCCCAGGACTCCCAACAGACCTACAGCCGTCTCTGCAGCCTCGCCCAGGGGGTGGTTCGGGTGCTAATCCGCGTCTTTGGGGGTGGGTTTCGGGTGTGATCCCGCTTCTAAGGGGGGTCGTGCGTGAGTTCCTCACGTCACGCTGCCGTCATGGGCCTGCTTCTGTAAGGACTTATGGGCTGCTAGAAAAAAATTCTACTGCGAGTCGTCACGACCTATGCCTGTCCATTCTAACACGGTAATAGGCTTACCTCCTTTTACGTGGTAATAAATATAATCATATTGTTATAATAGTCTTAAGAGTTAGTTACTCGGTAGGTCATGCCAATCACGACTACATCCCCTAGGGGGTAAGCTGAAGTGAATTACACCTCCATGCATTATCATCGACGTTTGCTAGTCTCAATTACGTGGCAATATTATACCCAATATGGTGGCAAGTCTAATGGCGTCACCGGAAAGTCAAACAAGAGAAAATCTATTACCACTCTGCACTTCAAATTAGAATTTCAAAACAGACATACAATCGCTTTTTTTAAATAGTTTCATAAGAAGGAAACTCCTCCTTCCTATTGCTGTACTGATTCAATCCACTTAATTTTTTTTTATATATTTAGCTCGCCAAAATGATGCCACCGCCGCCTGATGGGAAGCCATAGCGACATCTAGCGATTGGGGGCCACTGTCCCAGTCTGTAAGACTATAAAAAGCGGCCCTCAATCTTGCGGCCCTATGATGTGCCTCTTCACGCTCCGCTTGAAGAACCCAGGATTGTAAGAGGAGGGAAACACGTGCGCTGGCAGGTCGTTCGGAAAGGATATTGTTGTGAAGAAAGTTGTGTCAAACCATCACATTATTTCAATATAGTTCTAATAAGTACAAACTTTTGCAGGATAATAATATAATGACCGGAAAATATATTCTACTACCAATGAATAAAACACGATTTAAAATTTTCCTACTGCACTTCATGTGCAAGACAAAAAAGCTAATTAGAATCCATATTTTATTACACTTCCCTATTAATGGAAAACTTAGGGCTGTCAAGTAAACCCAATACATAAAAAATGTAATTAAAACGACATTATTAAATACAAAGTCTTGATGAGTGTACTAAAGAAGTAATATAGTTTTATATGACGTTCTTGTCAGCATAGTTTATTATCAAATAAACAAAGTTGACTAACAAAGTAGTTTCAATAAAACATAAGTACGTAAAAAAGTAAGAGCCCTAATTAAAAAAGCAGCGCGTTCGTCCGTGACTGTAGTAACTACTTACATCGCTCAAGTTTACTCGACATTGCTCAACAAGTATAAAGCTCAACTTTACTCTACTTGTCTCGAGAGCAGGTTCACGAGACTCCTTTTGTTTTTAATTTTATTTACTTAATATAAAGGCGACATCCCTAGCGAGCTTTCATAGCTTTTTTGCGATTATCTATATCGGATTACGAGCATAGAAAGTATTTTCAGACTTCATCCCAGACATCTTTATGCAGTCAAAGTGCTCTTGAGCTCGGTTCATAGACCTCCACCTGAACATCAGATTATAGTTTAGAAGTCTTTTAAGTATACCCTTTTTTTAATTTGAGGGAAAATCCTTCATGGATGCTACGAGGGACTGCTACCGACTAAAAAACCTCACATAACTCCCAACAGCCTACGGTTGGGAACCCCGGGTAAGCCCTCGGAAGGATGTCCCAAAACATTAAAAATATGTGAAGTAAAGTTTTTTTGCACCCTTTTAAATCAATTGCGCTATTGGATGGTCGTGAAGTTTGACACAGTTATGATGAGACGCAAATAATAAACACATATTACACATACAGTCCTTTGAAATGAAGAAGAGCAATTTATTTATGAATTTTTGTCAAATTTCGATGGCCAATTATGTTTTAATCTGATTTTATTCTACAAATCCTTCACCTTATTTATCTTGCGTACCTAGTCAATCATTTAGTATTTAACGCTTTGCTGGTCTTGTATATTGTGATCATTGTACTTATGTATTGTACGTTTTATATTTGCATGTGGGTGAGCCTAGGGTAGTCTACCCTCACTGCTATGTCATAGCCTTGGGCCAGACTAGGACAATATTCTCTTTCATATCATTTCATTTTTTTATATAATTCTCTCCACCTACCTATATTCTTGAAACAAGTACAGCTGGGGAAGTTTTGTCTTCTAAGTTAGCCATATCATGAGTGCCATTGGACTAATGGCTGCCCTGATATGGCTAATGTATCTGATCCAAATTGAAAGATATTGATTCTTAAACATTGGAAATCTCCGTGACTTTCTATTAGGCCGAGCGACGGTGTCATTTAGCGAAATATTCAAATCAAGAAATCATAATGATTTTTCTGAAAACGCATACAAAAATATTTACCCGCTTCGTATCGTAGGCATTCCGTGAGGACACACCGCTTTCCGACCACAATAAAAATATGTAAATTGAGCCTACGCCACGGAAACCATTCCACTTAATTGCGATCCCACCACCAACGGTTTATATATTAAAATCACGCGACAGCCCTAATGAGAGCCACTGTGCTGTACAAGGTTTGTTTGTATTTGAATTGGTAGAAGGTACTGAAATGATACTTTCATAATTAGAGGCAAGGTTGTCACATTATTATATATATTGGTATTTTTGAAGTGTCATTTGTTAAAAATATTGTAATACTCTGTGTTTATATTTCAATGTCCTTTTAAATTATAAAATATTTTACCTAAACGTATTTATTATTTATTGAGTACCTAGTTTTTAAGTAAAAGAACAATAAACATCCACACAAATCATTCTCACAAACTTTCATAGTAGGTAATACATACTTGAAAATGCGAGGGTGTAATATAACATTAATATAAAATATACTTCATTTATATTTTGTTCCGTTGACACAAGTTAAAAAAAACTCACATAATATGATTCGTCGAATGGAAATAAAAAATCCATTTACCATGTCCCGTGGCCATGTAAGGGTGCCAATTTTGGAAAACCCCTAGTAACTTGGCAACACCCCGAGATTTCACCCCAGTGTGAGTTACACAGGGAAGGGTGGGAGATCTAGTTATACTGGACATTCCCAGTATACATTATGTTCCGTACTATGTTTGAACGGTCACGAGTGCATAACCGGAGGCGATGCAGTCCGGTTGATTTTTTATTTTTTATACCCGGGTCCGTTGAGAGCTGGGCGTTAATCAATACTTTGTACATCGTACACGCAAAACAAAAAACATATTGTTTTGTACGCGGATAACAATTTTTATCCGGATCCACGGCCGGATGGAGGCAAAATGAAAAAGTGTATTAAATCGATCGTGAACAATATTTAATATTCGCTTTTCATGCGAATATAGCAATTATAACTGGAGGGTGTACGGATTATTGTTACACGGCGCATCAAATGAAGCTGAGCTTTTATGTGGATTAAATTGTTTGTAATGTTTGATTAATTCCACGTTTAATTAATTTATTGACATACAGCCTTTCCCATACTCGTAATACATACTCGTATTTGTCTTACAGGAATGCTTTATTCTCTATAGCTACATCGTAGTTGTTGTACAATTTATAGAATTCTATACTGTAGTAACAAACAACATTAAGTTAAGGTTTATCAACGGTAGTATTAGAATTGAAGAAATTGAAGGAGTTTGGTCTTGCTGCAGATATTATTCGATTTCCTGTTACACCCTGTTAATTTGGGCGCTTATCAAATTATTATGTTTCGTAAGCTCCCAAGTAACTGGAGTATTGGATGCCTGTTTCATATTTAACTACAGGAGTTTGTTATAGTCTGATTATAACAAAAAAATAATTTTGTTATAATCAGACTATAACAAACTCAGAAATTTTTATACCTTAGGCAAAACTAAACGCCTGTACTTATTCCAAAAATTAATTTTATACAACCTAACTGGTTTCGCCTTACGGCATTATCAAAGCTGACTGACGAAGAAGTCAAGCGCGACGTGAAGAGACACACGGAATTTGTCTTAAAGTCGATTTTTAGGGTTCCGTAGCCAAATGGCAAAAACGGAACTCTTATAGATTCGTCATGTCTGTCTATCTGTCTGTCTGTCCTTCCGTGTGCCACAGCCACTTTTCTCCGAAACTATAAGGCTTATGCTGTTGAAACTTAGTAAGTAGACGTATTCTGTGAACTGCATCAAGATTTTTATATAAAACTAGAAAAAAGCAGTTCATTTTGGGAGTCCCCATACTCAGAACTGAAACTCAAAAATTTTTTTTCATTAAACCCATACGTGTGGAGTATAGATCTATAGATAGGTCTTCAAAAATGCTATTGAGATTTTTTACATCATTTTTTTCTAAAGTTAATAGTTTGCGCAAGAGACACTTTCAAAGTGGAAAATGTGTGTGTCCCCCCCCCCCCCTCTAACTTCTAAACTAAGAGAACGATAAATCTAAAAAAAATATATAATGTACATTGCCATAAAATCTACCAACGAAAATTGGTTTGAACGAAATCGAGTTGGTAGTTTTTTTTAATATATCATAAACCGCAATTTTGCGCCGAGAAAAATCACTACCACTGCGAACGTGTTAATTAAATCATCAATGAAAGTTACAACGAACTACAAGAACTTTTATATTATGTTACTTGCTGCTACGGAACCCTTCATGGGCGAGTTCAACTCGCACTTGGCCGCTTTTTATTTATGTATTTTTTAGTCCCAACCTTCAGCAGCACCGATTGGCAAGCGTAGATTTAAACTAGTAAAATATACTAAAAATACGTATATTACTAGTATAGGTATCTAGCATTCTTCAGAATATCATCCCATTTCATTAACACAGTGAGGTAAGTAAGTATAAGGAATTATCTAGTTCCGTATTAGAAGATTTGTATCGTTGTACCAAATAGTTTAGTGAACATGGCAGTTTCAGTTATCGAGTTGATTGAAGGAATCATGTTTATTGCGAGAATTGGAGAATGAATGAGGCTGATCTGTTCAAAATGTCTCTTGTTAACGAGATTAGTTCAGCCTAGAACCGTTAGTCGGTTAATTTCTGTAGTTTTCTGCTTAGTGATAGGTTCACAATTTTCTTTTGTTAGCTTAGTAGGATCTTACTATTGACCTACTAGGGATTCTCACACAATAAAAAAAAAACGGTGTCGGTAACAGTAAAAAGTGTGAGTCTAACTCGCAAGCGAAGGGTTCCGTACCAGAAAACGACAAACAATCACATTTTTGTTGTATGGGACCCCCATGATACTACCCTTTTTTCCGATTTTAGTATTTGTTGTCATAGCTGTAACAGAAATATAACATCTTGTAACAGAAGGGGCAATTAAACACTTCATGACTCTGCTAATGACTTTATTCTCCGTATAGACACACAATAAATTGGGCAGAGCTTCGGCTAGTCTCAGTATACAGTACAGAATGACCCGACAAATGGCTCGCACTCTCTCATATACACACACCCTCTATTATACACTCGGAAATTACGTCACTTCTTATGTCAACTGTCATAGTGATTTAAGGGCGGCGTTACAATCTGTAAAAATTTCAGCTCTCTAGCTATCACCGTTCATGAGATACAGCCTCGTGACGGACAGACAGCGAAGTCTTATGAATATAGCCCGTTTTTTGCCCTTCGTATACGGAACCCTAAAATCTATTGACCTACGAAATCTTTCGCAACTTTTATACTGTACCTACTTATATAAATGAGGAAATTTAATTTCTTTGTAATCAACTAATTAAACTCCTCGGAAATACTAAACCTTAAAAACTCTTTCACTGTTACGAAGACTTTTTTTAACTGTTTTTAACAATAAATGTTTTTTTGTGATTTAAAAGCTAAGTATTTTAAGGTATAATGTAATTAAGCTATAAAAAAGCGAAGTGGTAATTATAGTTTCGATAAAAATATTACTTTTTTAAGTATTATCACAGATAAATATGTCCATTTTTTACTTTTAATCACTGCAGCTAATGGGGTCGCCTAGCAGTATTTGCGTTCTTATTTTCTCAAAAGCGTCTTTTCAAATTGGTGACAGCTTACTTTTAAGAACATTTCGTAGCAAAGCTTCGTGTGGTGTTTTATTACGAGTATAGGACCGATTCGGAATTCGGGAAAGATTGGCTTACGTGAGAATGCCATGAAAATAAATAGGATTTTTTTTGTTTGTGTGTTTGGATCGAATAGGCTCCGAAACTACTGAACCGATATGAAAAAAATCTTACACTGTTAGGAAGCTACACTATCACCGGTGTACATAGGCTATATTTTATTCCCGTATTCCCACGGGAACGGGAGCTACGCGGGTGAAACTGCGTGACGTCCACTAGTTTCCATCAAAGAACAAACATACATTCCGAAGGGAAATATGAAATGTTTAATCCTTTTTTGACGCTTTAATCCAATTTGAAGGGAATGTTTTTGTCTTTAGTTAATATGCTGAAGCCTTTAATTAACATATGATATTGAAACAACGCTTTTCCTTTTATTATTCAGCGCGTATTTTCAGTAATTTTAAAAGCTTCCGTGTTCAGGAAATGTACACACGTTACAGGACTACCATTAACATCGCCGTTATAATATTTTAATTGTAAGAGAGGAAAATATATAAGAGTATTTTTTTGAAACATCAATATGGTAATTAAATTGAAAGGAACCTTTTTTGTGTGGATATATTATTACATACTTATAGTCACGCCTTTTCACCCAACGGGGTAGGCAGAGATATACTAGAGACTAACATTTTACTAGTTGCATTTTGTTTTAGTTAATAAATGGTAAACCTATTGCAGTGTTGAAACTAACAGGCAGGTTAAGGCTACCTGCTGATGAACTTTGTCAAACCGCCCACAGACCTGTAAAGGTGAAGGTTTTTAAAGGTGAACAATTAAACTTAGATAGGTAATCAGGGCGCCGATTCTCGACCACACGACGTGAATGCGTGGACGCAAATTTACAAGTGAAACTTCGCCCGTCTCATGTTACGCCCGCCGTTCCTAAATATGAGACGGGCGATGCGTCATTCGCCGATTTCCGTCCACGCATTCATGTCGTGTGAAGCGAGAATCGGTGCCCAGGTCATTAAATTACCTGACGTTTTAATCAAATCACATTGGCCATGGTCAAATGCTGACTGGCCCGACAATGCATATCCTTTGCCTTCTTTTACTGCCTCGGTGGCGCATTCGGTAGTGATACCGCCTGCCGCGCTGTGGTTCCGGGTTCTATGCCCGGGTCGGTCCAAATATTTTTGTGATCCGCAAATGTTTGTTTCAGAGTTTGGGTGTTTTCTATGTATATCAGTCGTCTAGATTTAATAGTACAAGCTTTTACTAGCTTAATTTGGGTTAGACGATGTTGAGTGAGAATATCCATAAATATTTATTCATTTATTCTACGATATAAAATAATACCCATGACTGTCATGCCGTAGTTGAACCTACTAACACCACAAAGTCCCTACCTATCTCTCAGCCGCCAGGAGCCTCGGCTAGCTTCCATTCTTCATTCATCTCTTCGCATCTTCAAGTAATATTACATTAAAATGTATAGTTTTAGATTCTTTAAAATTGTAAATAGGGCACAAAAAAGAAAAAAACCGCTGAGTTTCTTGCCAGTTCTTCTCAGGTGGGTCGCGTTGAGAACTGGTGGTAGTTCTTTGATTTATATTCTGGGCGTTTTACATGTGCATCTATATATGCCTTATTAAATATAATATTTTTTTGTTTTTTAACACGGTAATCAGATCACAACCTTCTATGTAAGAAAAAAATCTATAAAGCGAAATATGGGCATAATTATACTACCTTTACCCCTTCGGGGATAAAAGTGTTTGTATGAAAGTGTTAAAACCAGTTGTGTCATAAATGCCGCATTTTTTACTAATGTTATTATATATGAACCATCAAGGCTGTTTGTTCCCTATGCTTCCACGCCTATATCGCTAAACAATCATTCTTCATCATCAATTCTATCAAAATCGATGAACTTTTATACACAGATTGATAGGACCCCGGGGACTTATAAGCTTTTATCGAAGCCTTAGTTAGACGGAATAAGCGTAGTATAAGACTTGATGCTGGATTTCTGTTTTATGTAAACTGGGAGAGAGAAGAGAGACCAATGTCGAGCAACAAAGATTATGGGAGACATCTTTCTTCTATGTAACTCGCCAAACATCTCAAAATTCTAATTTTGATAGTGATACACGGTTTTTGTAGTACGAAATGCAAGCTTCTCATAAAAGATTATTTACACTATTATTTATACTGTTGATGACTTAGTGGAACTTGCTGCACATATTGAAAACGACACTTGTACTATTCCACAATATTTATTATTATAAACCTAACCGGTTTCGCTTTACAGCATTTTCAAAGGTCTAGATGGAAGGACAAGGTACTACCTAATAGTAAGTAATATATTATTTACACTGTTGATTGATGGCACTTGGTGGAAATTGCTGTACATATTGAAAACAACACTTGTACTGTTCCACAATATTTATTAATATAAACTTCCGGTTTCACCTCAAGGCATTTTCAAAGATCTAGATAAAAGGACAAGGTTCAGAAATGGTTTAGGTACTTAGGTACCATAATTCATATGTTTTACGTCTTAACACATACATACAGTTACGCCTATATTTCCAACGGGGTAAGTAGAGATAAATTACATAACTAAATTTTGTCAGTGATTTCGGATGCTATGCCGTACTCTTACCGACTTGAACCACCCGGTTCCCTACCAATGCCTACGGCTGTGAACCTCGGATAAACCCCTCGAAAGAATGTCCCAGGAAGAGATATACATCAAGGTCTGATTCAAACGTCACGCAGTTCATTAATTTCATTTGGTAGAATATACACAGCTTTTTTCGTACCTACCAAAAGCTTGCTCCTCAAAAAACTATTACTTAGTATTAATGTCACCAAGGCCCATAGAACACTATAACAATGTTTTGTTTTAGGCCGTAAACATGTAGTTATGTAAGTTTAACTGTTATTTGTCAGCGACAGGCGACAGATATAGTGCTGTGGCACGCTACAAGGGTGCTAGCACGAAAACTTTCAACTTGACGCAAAAGGCAATTTTAAAAACGTATTTTATTCAGTACTAGCCTTTGCCCGCGACTTCGTCCACGAGGTGAATTTAACTAATAACCAATCGACTTTGACCTGTCCAATGACTGACTTATAGTAAAACATAGGTCAAGCTGTATTATCATTTCTGCTGAACCGATTTTGATGAAACATACAACGAAATCCTAATAGTATGATTATGATCGAGCTACTGAATTTGGCTCCTACCCCGAACAAATGAACAAACAAAAAGACACGAAAAAAATTTGAACTCAGAAGCCCTAAATTAGTCGATTACAGTTATTAGTTAAATTTATCTTGAAAGTACCTTCACAGCTAATTTTACAATATTTTTAATAGTAGAGATTAGTTATTACAGAGCAAGCTAGAGCGCCGATAAAATAGAATACCTACTATAGAGTTATATAATTTGGTGACCTATCATTGTTCCCTGAAGAAGTTTATACAATTAAGTCTCTGCTCTGCTTCCTTGAAGAGTTTGAGTGGCACACCTGTCAATTATAATTATAAACCAGGTGACCATTCGCGCAAGCTTACCACATACATATCCGCTGATTTATGAATAGGAAACAATATTTTACTATTTGTACTAATATCTTAAATCTATATATTGCCCTTCCAGGGCGTTGTCTTATTATAACCACCACAACCATGTATAAATTTTATATTACTGGTTGCAGTAGTAATAATGAGTCTACAGATTATGTCAAAAAACCGGCTAAGGGCGAGTCGGCTTCCGCACGGAGGGTTCCGTACCAATAAGCGGTAAATCTTCACATTTGTTGTATGGGAGCCCGCCTCTTTATATACTATACTATATTATACTATCTTCACGCCAAATCCCTTGCGGGGTAGGCAGAAAGAGTAACTAGGTATATTATATATATATATTTGAGACCTTCTCTCTAGCTATCCCCGTTTCTGAGATACAGGCTCCTGACAGACCGACAGTGAAGCTTCAATAATTGGGTCTCTGTATTACCCTTTGGGTACGGAACCACATTTACCATATTTTGTAATATACGAAAAACATAACCCTCCTTCAGCTATCGATAAACAGCTTTGGTCCCTATTTACAGTAGAGGTAATAGCTGGCAAGTACATTAAAAAGTTTAACTGCTAATTTCGGGGTCAAACTGTCATTCGTGACTGGATTGATGTGCAAATGGATTTCTCCGACAATTTACCCCTGAGTAAGTTATTTTTATACTCAACTTGAAATGAAGTCGTTCGTAATGATTATGTTAGGTGTATAATTTACCGTCATTTTGCTTTTACCTCGAGGTATCACTTGCGTGAGGTAGATATCTATCATGGATTACTTCTAAAATCGGTTAAAGTAATATACAACGTCTTTTAAAATGCATCGTAGGGCGAACTCCGGCATAGTATCCATAGGATTTCGACACGTAGGTACTTAACTATGAAGGAATTTTTAATTCCATAGTTTTACTGTACGTAAAACTATGGAATTAAAAATTCCTTCATAGTTAAAAACATAATTATACAGTTACTAGCTGATGCCAGCAGCATCGCCCGCGTAATCTTTGTTCCCGTTCCCGCTTCCCGTGTGGACTTATTCCCGATTAAAAAAAGTAGCATATGTGTTATTCCTGACCAAAAACTATTCCTGTACCAAATTTCAGCCAGATTCATTCAGCCGTTCGAGCGTGAAAGAGTAACAAACATCCACACTCACAAAATTTCGCATTTATAATATTAGTAAGATGCTAGTTAAGCACTGCTGACCCCACGAACTCTGTTCTACCATGTAAATTATTAAAGAAATAGGTTTTTATTAAAACTGAAAATAGACTATCCTATCTCTTAAGAAGGAATGAAAAACACTTAACCAGTATAAAATATTAAATTCGGAAAGTTAGTTTCGAATTTAATCCCGGTCATCGTGACAGTCACAGTATAAAATTTGTGTTATATATTTCTGAAGTAAAAATACATAAATACATACATATAGCCGTGCCATTATGCCCGAAGGAGTCGGCAGAGGCATAGTATAATGAAGTAAACAATAAATGTGCCGAATAAAACTAAAGTTAACTTATTAATTCTAACCGCCAAGCAAGCAGCCGCGCAGTAATGCCATTTGAGGAAACATTCATTACAAGCCTCTTGGCTAAGTCCTTAAACTCAAGACTATTATAATTTATGACGGCATCGAGTAATTGAGTTATATAAATTAATACAAAACTAATTTAATTATAACAACAGTATATCCACATAAACCCAACAGTACAATAAAATGAAACGATATAATTTCGACAATAATTTAATTTGTTACCCCTAAACCCATTTATGGGTAACATTTAAACTTGTCTTAATTGCGCACTATCCCATAGACGATTTGAATTTAACTGAACATCTGCAGGGCTATTTATTATGACTCTAGCGGACATCACTAGGATTCACCCGCGTAGTTCTTGTTACCGTGGGAATACGGGATTAAAATATAGCCTACTAGCTGTTCCCCGCGGCTTCGACCGCGTAGAAGTTTTTTATCCCTTAAAATCATAAACCTCCCTTTACGCAGTCGGTTAAAAAGTATCCTATGTCCTTCCCAGGGCCTTGAACTATCTCTGTACCAAAATTCATCTTAATCACTCCCGCCGTTTAGGCGTGAAAGAGCACAGGCAGACAGAGTTACTTTCGCATTTTTAATATTAGTAGGGATGTTCACCGGTATAGGTAGCTTATCAACCGTGAAATATTTTTTCAAATCGGTTCAGTAGTTTCGCATCCAAAGTGCAAGCAAATAAAAAAACAAACAATCAAATCTGTCCTCTATATAGTAAGTCTTTGATTATAAAAAGTATCTAATAGTATAAATAGATAAATGCAAAGAACATAAAAAGACCTTATTCTTAGCATTCCATGGATTCACCTTGCAGAGGCCGAGTTCATAGCGTGGCACAGGGGAGAACACCCCGATGGCGAATGGGTCGCAAGTCCCAGAGACTTGCGACCCATTCGAGTAGGTTTAGGGTGGCTATTTTACTATGCGCATAAAGCTCACCTTCCACCGGCAGCAATGTTACCTCCCCTGCCCAACCAGATTTGGTAAGATCCTATAAATGCCGCTTTGGATATACGTTTTAGTTTTCGTTTGTAAATTAATATAATCGTCCGTCTGATAGATACGAATTTTAGCTGAATACAGGAGGCTATTATAAAATGTTGCTTGAAGGGGTAGACAGAGACATACTATGTTGCAGTATGTGCCCACATTTCACATTGGTTCCTGTTCCATGCAATAAAAGAGGTGGTGAGCCCCTTCGACCAAGTGATGGTCGAAGGTGAGCCCGTTTGTCGTGTTAAATTAAACAGGAGCAGGTTTCATATTTTGCAATAATGCCTGCAATATCCGGACCTTTTTCTCTACCAACCACGTGCTTACTTCCTCTTATAAGCCCTGCTTTTTCATGCAGGCGTATGGCATGAAGGAGCCAGCCTTAACTTGTGGGCTACTGTCGATTGCCTTTAAACCAGGTGAGAAAATGTACGCTCAATCTCTGTTTATCGCCATGACATTCATTCCAACATAACATCATTTTGTGGAGCTAAAATAACGCTTTGTTCTTTTTTAAATTTTAGGGTTATTAAGATAGTTTTCCGATGCAGTATCTGTAATAGAAGTGCTTTCAATAATTCTCTTGAGTGCACTTCGATTAAAGATACTGCACCTAACACCAGAAAACTATCTCATTTTCTCAAGTAAATATTGCGAATCGCTACAATATTTATTTTATACTCCTGTGCTTTCAATAACGCTACTATGTCCTAAATCATAAAAACGTTTTTACAGAAATAAAATAAAATATTACCATCTAATACATAAAATTCTCGTGTCACAGTTTTCGTTGCCATACTCCTCCGTAACGGCTTGACCGATTCTCATGAAATTTTGTGAGCATATTGAGTAGGTCTGAGAATCGGCCAACGTCTATTTTTCATAGGTACCCCTGTGACCGGGAAAAACATTGCACGCGGGCGGAGCCGCGGGCGTCAGCTAGTAATAATATATAAGCTACCAGATAAGTAAAATTATCTTAGCAAATTTAAAGATTGAAAGTTAAAGCATTCTTTTATTTTTGATTAACGTGAGGAAAAAACCTTCATGGATGCTATAGCGGTCTCCTACCGACTAAAAAAACTTCACGTAACGCCCAACAGCCTACAGTCGGGAGCCCCGGGGAAGCCCTCGGAAAGATGTTCCAGGACTCCCAACAGACCTACGGATACCACTGCGGCCTCGCCTAGGGGGTGGTTCGGGTGCTATCCCGCGTCTTTGGGGGGTTTTCGGGTGTGGATCACACCCGAACCCGACGCCCTTCTTAGGGGAGGGGGGCGTGAATCCCTCACGTTACGCTACCGTCATGGGCCTACTTCTGTAAGGACAGTGAGCAGCCCACTCACCGTCCTCAGGCACCCGGTCATGGACGGCGAATTTGTTCAGAATTTCCGTCTGAGTATTATTGACGCTGACTGTAACTGTTTCAGGAGTTTACTAAGTCTGCACTACATGAACATTAGACTTAAAATCATTTTACAGTCCTATCGCTTGAAGCTCTCGTGACTCAGCGGACTCAGTGTTCTGTAAACGGTCACTGCCATAAGAAACTATCGATATGGCCGGTCCTCGGATGGGTGACGCACTTTAATGAAAATTATATTTTGCGAGCTTTTCCGTGCTTCAAAAACACGGTAAGCCGTTGGTATCTATTGTCAGTTACATTTCAGTCTTTAAGCCAGATTGAAGGTCTTATGGGCTGCTCGATGGCTTGATAGGCGAGTATTAGGAAGAATGAATAGGCACGTCTTACGAACTAAGTTATTATCGACTTCCGTGCGAATAAAGTAGTGGGTAGTTGAATAAAATATGAACTCCTTTTAAACGATTCACGAGTTATCAGGTGTTGGCTATAATTTAATGCAATATTCATAATAATTTGTGCCACTTAAAACAATTGAGTCGGTAATGGTTTCAATTTCAATGTATATAATAATAGTGCAAAAAAACTAAACCGAGGGTTTCACAGCTGAAATACCTCTACACTAAACGAGCACAGAACTCACCGAGAGTTACGTAGTAACTATTTAGTAATCTGTGCCGAGAGTAAGTAAGTATACGAGGATAACGCTGAATGCAGCGCATTTGAAATGCCAGGGGAGGCCCTCGACGGATTGGCAGATCAAGGGTGACGAATCCACGCATCATTATCTCTGAACTTCGTCCTTTCTGTCTCACCACAACACTATTGTGGAACTGATTTGTTGCAGTTTCGTATAATCCTCATAACAGAAGAAAGCACTTTTAAAAAAAGCACTTCTAGCTCTGCTAGCTGTTGATAGATGGGTGATCATTATTGTGTGACATGTACAAACGTATTCGTGCTTCTAAAGGTTCGTGGTCCCATGTAACATCACAGTCACTAACCCAAATTTCAACAGTAGCCACATATGTTTTTGTTCGTTTCAACACTGCAAAAGGGTCAGCAATGCCAGCGTAACATTTTGGTGAAGCAAACCTCCGGTAAATACTTTCAGGTGGGTGGACCCGTATGCAGGTCAGCTCTGTAACACGAAAATTATTCAATCAATCAACTCAGTCTAGCAGTCCACTGCTGGACGTAGGCCTCTTCCAGTTCATGCCACAGTACACGATCATGTGTCTTTCGCATCCAGTCCTAGCCTGCGACCTTTACCAGGTCATCGAAAATTCTTAGCTCAATGCAACTATTACAATTCATAAGACTATGAGAATTTCGAACCTCTTCCTCTGCCTTGAAAACAAGGATATCGTATGCAAAGATATTAAGTTATTTCCTGTCATTTTGTGGCTAGTTTAAGTTGATTAAGGTTACTATTATAAAATATTTAGAACTTGGATCATTACGCCCTAAGTGCCTAGGATTGAAGCTTCATAAAATATGTACTAGTAGCCATGCAGAACTGGGTGACGTCGCTTCAGTAATTACGTCAAGGAAACTAGCTGTTGCTATCGGCCTGGGCCAATTACTTGATCAAATATTTATGTAGCCTTCTTTCATTTTCAGCGAACGACAGGTGAGCAACAGAAGTTCAAATACAGTAGGATTTTAGTAGTAATTTTTGAGCTTTGGGATCCTCTAGTAGAATAGTTGATTACATACCACGGGTAGGTAGATACTCATACTTGGTTTTCTTTTCAAAATAAAGGTTTAGAAATACCTGAATTATGTAATTCAATAGAACACAGTAGGTATACCACAATCTTTAATGTATCGTCAAATGGTATATTAATTATTATTAATACAGATTTTCCATTGCATTATTTATCAAATAGAGGCATATTATATTAATAACATTAAATATTAACCACAAAAATGGTACCAAGACCGCAACAAATAAATTGATATATCTAACACTATTCACTGAGGACCCCAAGCAAATGTCATTACGCTAATACAGACCAACATTTAACTATTCAATTATGGGCTATTAATGTTTCCTAACCGTGACTTTCGTCATTCAAACTTTTCTAATATTTGTTCAAAAGCATCTATTTAAGCGAACAGAGTTGCACAAATTAAGCATTGTTATAGACTACCGTAATTTCTCTGTTCAGTGGTTCCGTAGAACTCCGCCCTGTTTAGCTTTGAATCAAAATGTTTACTTATTAGCTTCTGACAGGATATTAAAACTTAGATATTAAAATTTCATTGTTATTACTGATGTTTGTCTGTCAACAGTACGATTAAATGGGAATATTAACGTCGAAGAATTATATAGGATATTATAATAGCGAACTTTCTTGTAACTAAATTTAGATCTTTTCTGAAAAGAAGGGTTAAATTACTCGAGTCCTAAATTTCTCCATCATTACCACAGTTGTATAAGTTTTACTGAAATACTGAGATCAAATTTCCGTAATTACTGCTTGTATCAATCAGTAAAACTAATATAATTATGAAATCTTTCGATGTACTCCTCACAGCGCAGCCCAAGCAACTCCAGCTGTAAGGGGTGCACTAGCTTACAACACGATGCATGTGGCTTCACAAGGTTAGGATATGGTCTCCTATAACGCCATAGGCTGCGTACACGTAATGCCAAACGCCGACGTCATCGCATGAAAGTAAGCACATAAGCATAGTGCCGTGGTGTACGCCGTGACATTGCACACAGCCTACCGCTTTAAAGGAGACAGTAGCCTAAATGTGCCATAAAGGTGTAATCTCAGAACTGTCAGTAGAGTAATGGGCTCCGGCGGCGGTCAATACGACTTGACAAGTCTGCCAAAATATGAATAAAGGTTGCTTCAAGTGTGCGTGCTTTCTTGGTCGTGTGTGCATCGACATGCATGTACACATTAGACTTGTCAAGTCGCATTGACTGTCTCCGGAGCCCATAAGATGCTTTACGCAGTTTGCGAATGCCACACTACTATTATGCTACTATTGCGTCATTCTATAGCCGATAGCAACTGCTATCTATAGTAACAGTACAACAGCCATACTCTACTCAATAATCGGTGTTTAATTATAATAGTACTATCAATAACAATACAGCTGACGTAGATTAAGTTGAAGGCGGACGTTAACGGTGATTCAGTGGGAGATAAATCACGTACTTACTTGCGTAATATATGCATGTGCATCAATTACGTATGTCAATGATAATAAATATAAAATAATACAAAAGACGCACCCTGTTTTTGTCGGAATGTGATTCAGAATTAGGATAGACTCCTGACATGGCCCCACTCGTAATTTTTTTTGTACTTTCAAGGTAATTTTATACTACTAATCTGATCGATCACTGAACGCTATGAATTCTTGCTTGCAGTGTTGAATAATATTTTGTCTAGCCTGCCGAATAAAAGGTCTTCAACTTGGCTTCTAGACTAACATCTTACTGGCAGGCAGCCGTGTTTTCTGAAGTACGAAAACGCTCGTTATAAATATGTCACAAGTCCTGCTTGGAATCCTAGGATACCCTTCTGCGAAGTGTACAAGGGGCAACCAGCCATAGACGGACATTTTAGGCTAGCAGCTGGAGCCGTGTGGTTTTAGTTGGATCAAGTCGGGTATGAGTGGTAGGTATGGCATTCCTGGGGTTTCACATAACAAGTTAGAATCACTATTATGAAAATCTAAAAAACAAGCCATGTGCGAGTTTCACTTTTGCACAGAGGGTTCCGTGCCAAAAAACGGAAAAAAATCACGTTTGTTAAATGGACGCCCCCCTTAATCCCCCCTATGTTTGTTATAGCGGCAGCAGACACACATCATCTGTAAATGTTTCAGCTCTCTAGCTATCACGGTTCCTGAGATACAGCCTCGTGACAGACAGACAGACGGACATTGAAATCTCATGAATAGGGTCCCGTTTTGTACCGTTTAGGTACGGAACTTAAAAAGGAGTGGCATAGTCAAATTTTCAATTAATAAAGATTTTGAAAAATCTGCCTTAAGTAATTTGGTACAGTCTTCATTACTGTCGTAGCTGAGACACTTTACGAACGATTGTGAATAACTGGACTGAACTTTGATACTTATGGTCCAACCAGTGATCTATTACGTACTAGGGTCCAACAGATTAGATCACTCAGAGCGACAACAGAGTTCACCGTAGAACTTAATTGTTATCGACACATGACTCATATTATCGCGAAATCACATAAATGCGTTTATTGCAATACCTTAAAGTTTCAATTTGTTGTGCTACAAATTAGAGATTTGTGGTGTTTGATACAAGCGCTAGGCGTATTTTTTTTTTATTTTGTTCGTCTTATCAATATAATCAAATCAGCCTATATAGTAAACAGCTGGACCAGTTTTTGTATGGAAATGACCAGACGGGTTGGTGGTTTCATAATAGCACAGAATAAAGAGAACTATGATCTGTCGGCTGTGATAATAGTTTCGAGTTTTCCTGTGCCTCATTCTAAGATCTCGAAAAGACCACATTGCAGCCCATTTTACTTTATAACTATATATATTATATTACAGTTCAGCATCAGTAGTCCACTACTGCAATGAGGTTCTATAGAGGGCTCCAGCCAGCTCCACTTGCAAATACAAAAAACATCACACTCGTCAGTTAGCCCTGTGCAAACTTTTCATGCCATTTTTACAGACTGTTTTAATATTAGTCAAAATATAGGTACTAATACTTTTGCGAAGAGTAGACCTCGAGCACCCAAAAAAATACCAAGTTAAATCATCAAGACTCGTTCATAAATAACACGACAACAATCTTTACGCCTTTTCTCCCCGATTTATCTTCCTATTAAAAAACGCTCTTAACGAAAGTTGTATTTTAAATCAAAGAACACGTGTGCTAAGTTTAGTGAAAATCGGTTAAGAAATGCGTCCTCTAGACTGGAAGTGACATACACATAGATATACCGGCGAAAGTAAAATCGTTCATACTATGTCGAATCGGAGACTCTCGTTCGCTTCGCTCGCTTGGTCCATCATTTGAAGAATTCTCAAAACTAGTTATAGCACCACATTATGAGTTTCCCTTTGACAAAAGATGAATGTATCACCACTTCGCTACTCTCAACACTTGCACCACGCCCTTACGTCAGTGGAGTTAGTCATATTCACATATCAGCACGTACGGGGTGGGGTTTATCAGCAAATGTGCCAGATACATGCAGTGCCCAGCTAACTGGGGCTATCAATGTTCTAGTTTGGTGATGGACGCTGGTTTCTATGCAGAAACTAGAAAGTGTATTTAAGCCACGTTATGGTTCAGATAAAACCTGCTGTATGGGCTAGACAGAGTTAATGTAAGTAGGGTAGGTTGTAGGACAAAGTTACTACGCAATATAGTTTTGCGTATATTAGTTTTCCTGAAATAACAATTTTGTATCGTCAAAAATGATATCATCGGTTTTGAGACATGAATTTTAAGTAACTACTCTTAGCCTACATGAATAAACGGTCTATGCAATTCATACATACCTAATTAAATTATACCAGTAGTTCCTAAAACATAGACGGACAAACAAACTCTGACTCTCTTCAATATTGTGAGTTTTATCTATAAATTTTCTGCATCATTATTTTGTAAAGAAAACTATTGTATAATACTAATATGACCGTAAAATTAACATCTTGAGTATAGTTAGCCACAACTTTATTCTGTGATTCAATCTTATAAATTTTCCTCAAGTAAAACACCTGTAACGAAAATTTACAAAGTTGTTCTACGAATTTGCCAAGCAAGATTTTCTCCTTTACTTTCACTTACTAAAATCTGGCAAAGTTACCAAACACTAAAGATGTAATGAGTATATTTTCAAACCTACTAAAGTTTACCCAAAATTCGAAGCAAATTAGGAACTGACAGTAGCGCTAAAACCACTAACGTGAGCGTCTTCATCGAAATTACAATTTTCAGCGTCTAAAATATTAATTGTCTCACATTTAGAAAAGGGTTGAATTAGGGTTGGCAAAAGTGAGGAATCACAGCGAAAGTTATTTGATTATTTCTCGAACCCGGTTTTTTGAATGT
Organism: Miltochrista miniata; assembly: GCA_933228765.1. Lineage (NCBI taxonomy): Eukaryota > Metazoa > Arthropoda > Insecta > Lepidoptera > Erebidae > Miltochrista > Miltochrista miniata. The sequence goes on along the minus strand of OW121765.1, from coordinate 1,779,622 downwards.
TTCATAGTTGTTTTATGAGTATCTTATGTTTTTTGCTATTAGTGTAGGATAGTGAGGTTGAAAAATGAGTCTCTTATTTTATTATTTTCTTCTATGGTCTACTTATTTTCTTTCTTTTAATTGCTATTTGTAACCAAGATACAATGTATTGACCTAAGGTGGACTTGATATCACTGTCAAATCACACGAAACAGATTTATGCTTATCATCATCTCGGTCAATATGTGACCATTGTTGACCATGAGTCAAAGATCACCACCATCTTTGTGCCACCCATATCTAATTGTGAGCTTCTATGTTTTTCTTTTTTTATATTGTTTTTAGGTTATTAAATACAGGTCTCTATACAGGTCCTAGCTTACTTGGGTATCAGATAGCGTTGTGTGAAATTATTATTTTATTCTCTGTCCACCGGTTTCAACTCTATCCCTGTTATTTTTCTGCCTCTGTGGCGCAGTCGGTAGTGATACCGCCTGCGGCGCTGGAGTTCGTGGGTTCGATTCCCACCGGAGACAAATATTTGTGTGACCCATAAATGTTTGTTTCAAGAGTCTGGGTGTTTCTATGTATAATATGTATGTATTTAAAACTATATAAGTATTAATATCCGTGGTCTGATACCCATAACACAAGCAGGTTATTCCTAGCTTACTTTGGGATCAGATAGCGTTGTGTGAAATGTCCGTGAATATTTATTATTATTATTTGCACAAAACCAATCAATTATTTTGGCTTTAGCGCACATCAGATTTAATCGCTAGGAATTAATTAATTCGACGAAATGATACTCTAAGCATAGGTATCTTCATCACCCTCAAAGTAGCAATGAGCTACCGCATCATCTCATGGTCAAGAACCATAACGCAATGGCAAACCAAATGAAATAGGTACTCGTTGTTTAATGCCGATTCATTGCCAGCCCTGAACCTTGAAAGCATCCTACAGCGCAGCGGTGAACAATTTCGTAGAGATAACATCTCCCTGTCTCACACCTTTCTGCAGCTGGATGGGTTTCGAGGTTTGATTATATAGCCGGTATTTCTGTATAAGCTTTTCAACATTTTGATGTATTAACGTTAGTGTGGAACCTTTAGAAGCAGCGGAAGGAACAACAGTACAATGTAGGTCTTGGTTGGGTCGTGTTTGAGTAGATTTTATTCGAATGAACTTCAGAATGAAATTTGTTCAATACGTTTATAAAATGACGCACAGAATTTCATAAAGGATATCCTAGACGTTTAGAAGGAACAAGGTTAGCTTAGCAGTTATAGAAGATTTTTTTGTGATGAATACGGACAGCCTTGTAGACTGCAATAAGAAATAGTGGCAACTCGAAAAGATTTCATTATAAACTGTTTCACAAAATCGACAGAATTTTCAATATGAAAGTCAACATTATGAAAACTCACTCACTTGTACTATTCCACAACTTTTATTATAATTTTAATAATACCTAACCGGTTTCGCTATTATAGCATTCTCAAAGGTGTTTACACTAACTTTTGACATAAGTAATGATACTTTTTAACCATTTGTGCATGTGGGTATACAAAAAATAAACATGGTTGTCACTATGAAGAATTTTCCCCCAAATATGGGAAAAACTTTAGACATTTAAATACAAATCTAAATTAGCGAATAAATAAAATTAAATGTTCAATAAAATTTTAATTACAATAAAATGTCAGATTTACTGAATTAAATTCTTAAATAAAGTATAAATAATGAAATGTCGTCATGAAGTAAATACTAATGAAGTGTCAATTGTATATTAAATCAGATAAATAAAAATAAAAATAAAATAAAATTCCAAAAATGTCAAATGAAAATGTTAATAAAAAATTAAATTATGAAAATTTAATTTGAAATTAAATGAAAATGTTAATAAAAAATTAAATTATGAAAATTTAATTTTTTATTAACATTTTCATTTGACATTTTTGGAATTTTATTATTAGTCTTCTAACCTATCCGAGTCGGGATACTCTGAGTCGGGGTGTTAACCATTCACAGATATATAGCATCCATGTAGGATTTAAATCATGTTAAAAAAAAGGTATTTTGTGTTTGAACATTTTAGGATAAGGTATTTGATAAATTTATATTTTGGGTTTCGGTTATTCGACCGTAAGGCATTTTAAATTATTTATATTATAAATATTTGCCTTTTGAATATTGATATTTCGATTTCGGGTATTTTGGGCTACGATATTTTGAGTTAAGGCATTATAATTTCTGGTATTGTGACGGTATACCGAAAGTCAACATGTTGGTTAGATGGATAATTTTTAGCGGATCATAGTTTCCAACTTTGCTAATTACGGGAAAAAAAGTAGATAACAGTGATTGGGTAACAGGAATAATGTCTAAAGCAGATTTTATGAAAAAGAACATATATTATATATAGTTCCAGAGACATTATTCAGGACAAAAACTAACAAGCTTTTATTCCATTACTTTGGGCTTGATGGTGTAGAGTCAAATTAATGTCTCACAAATGACTGATTTTTACATATTAAATATTCACTCCAATTGACTTTTTATCTCCCAAGATACTTTTGCTAGCCCTAAGGCTATGTAGGCATTTTCGGGCAAAACTTTATATATTATGTATAGACGTAAAATTCTACGGACAAGTTTTCACGCCACTTTTGACAGTAATTATGAACCAAAAAACTTGAAAGTAAATCTTGAAAAATGAAGAAGATTTTTAGATTTGTGACGTTTATATCACTTGGGAAGTTTATTTTACAATAAGGCTGGCATTGAAAATCTTTCTCGTGAATTTCGTTTGGGAGTTTAACATCTTTCTAGTCATAAAGACATACGCCCACTTTTTGCCAATAAAATTTTCCACCGTTATAAGTATTAAACCTACTAAAGTGGCAACGAAGTAAGAATATATTATTAAGTATATTATTATAAGCCAGCGGGTTAACGGATAAGTTAATAGGTTATTTTTTATTGGAACAAAAAATACGTTGAAAAATTGATTATACAATTGAAGACCAAAGGCAACTTAGAAATATAATTATACTAGGAGTATAAAATTCTGGATCCATACAATGTCAGTTCAATCCTACCAATATTATAAACTAGCTGACCCGCGCAACTTCGTTTGCGGCACATGAGAGTTAGGAAAAGAGAAGTATGGTATTATTGGTATTAATATTTTGAGTAATATAATGTTTCCCGTCGCATTTACTCTCGTCGCGCCTAGTCCCGTCGCGTCGCTTAAGCGTCCTCTACATGTCGGCGGATGCATCCGCAGACGTCACCTGCAGATGCGTCCGAACGACGCGCGACGTGTAGAGGGGTGATTTGTGCGTCTGTGATAGGTATTTAACGTCTGCAGACGCGTCCGCCTCGAATCCGTTTGTTGTCGGTTTTTGTGGCACGTATCAAAGGGTTTCGGCGCGAACGTCCGGCGTCTGTCCACACGTCTGCCGATGCATCAGTTTGATCGGAGTCGCGATTGTGAATGCACGCACTCGAAATGAAGAACAATATGAGCACCGAGGAAACTTTTAGGTTTATTGAGCTATATCAAGCTAAAAACTGCAAATAAAATCCTAAAAATAAATATCACAGAAACAAATATGTTGTTATTCTATTGAGGCTAATGGATACCTACGTCATGTAGGTAAGTTAGATATCCATTATGATGATGATTATACTTATCATTTTAGTACAAAAATTATATATGAAAAATCATCGTTACCAACTAAAAAAAAATATCATTTCAGATTTATGAATCATGGAATAATATAGCTGACACGATGGGCGTGCCATTACACGAACAAAAAAAAACAAAAAAATAATCTACTAGCTACATTAAGGCTAAATCTAAAAAAAAAAATGTTAATGTGTGAGTGCGTGTGGCGTGTGGCGTCTGTCCAGGGTGAACATAGACTGATCTATCTACAGACGTGTGGACAGCTCATGGAAATTCATCTGCGGACGCAGCTGCCACAGTCCGCGGACGCATCCGTCTACGTGTAGTGGAGGCTTTATATACATTAGAGCTGACCCGCACAACTTCGTTTGCGTCACATGAGCGAGAAAGAGAGAGGTGTAGTATTAAATTTAAGGTAATATAATGTTTCCCTTTGCATTAACTCCCGTCGCGCCGCATAGATTCTGTAGAGCTGACCCCCACAACTTCGTTTGCATCACATGAGATTAAGAAGGAGAGAGGTGTGGTATTAATTTGTAAAGTGATATAATGTGTCCCGTTGCATTTACTTCCACCCGTCCTTTTTTGGTACGGAACTCATGTTTGGTCTGACTCGCACTTGGCCGGTTTTTATCGTTCAGTTGATTGGCTACCACTGCAGACCACGTTTACCTACTCCCGTCGCGTCGCTCATCAAAACTTATTAGAAGGGGTTATTGTAAGTGAACCTTAAAAGATAGGCATATGCTGTTGACGATATTTTTTTGTAACTTTTAAAGGAGAACATTTTTGTAGTACAAAATTTTCACGTAACTTTAACCATTATTAACGCAACGTACGCAGTGGAAGCTCTCAAAAGAAAAAAATTTTCCCCGTTCTCGAAACATTATTTATGGCTGCTCCGCTCCTATTCGCAGTAGCGTGATTTCATATCGCCATTAGCCATCCTCAATAAATGGACTATTAAACTGTAAAATAATTTTCGAAATGCAACCAGTAGTTTCTGACATCCTAGGACAAACAAACTCTTCAGTTTCATAATATTGTGAGCGAACCTTAAGAGATAGACATATGCTACCGCGGACTTTTTTTAGAACTTTTTAAGAGAAACAATATTGTAATACTCAATTTTTACGTATCTTCACCTATTTACGCAGCGTACGCCTGGGAAGCACTCTGACAGTAAAAAAAGACGTGTGGCACTCGGGGACTGCCGCGGTAAAGCTATTACATAGCATTTTTTACCAACTATGCTAGTGTAATTATTTCTATATAAGAATACTAGCTGATGCCCGCAGCTTCGCCCGCGTAAAATTTGTAACCGAGGGAAGTTATTCCCGGGATAAAAGGTAGCCTATGTGTTATTCCAGACTATAATGTATCTCTGTACCAAATTTCAGCCCGATCCGTTCAGCGGATTGAGCGTGAAAGAGTAAGAAACATCCACACTCACAAACTTTCGCGTTTATAATATTAGTAAGAAGTAAGATTTTAAGGCCTATGTTCAACAAAGTAAAGTACCAAGTACCTACTTGACTGTGGACATTTGGCCTTTGGGACTTTTGGACTTTTGGCTTTTTGGACTTTAGGACTTTTGGACTTTTGACCTTTTGGACTTTTGTACTATTGGACTTTTGGACTTTTGGACTTTTGGACTTTTGGACTTTTGGACTTTTGGACTTTTGGACTACTGGACTTTTGGACTTTTGGACTTTTGGACTTTTGGACTTTTGGACTTTTGGACTTTTGGACTTTTGGACTTTTGGACTTTTGGACTTTTGGACTTTTGGACTTTTGGACTTTTGGACTTTAGAAGACCCAAAAGTCCTCAAAGACCGAAAAGTCCCAAAAGTCCCAAAAGTCCCAAAAGTCCTCAAAGACCGAAAAGTCCCAAAAGTCCCAAAAGTCCCAAAAGTCCCAAAAGTCCCAAAAGTCCCAAAAGTTCCAGAAGTCCCAAAAGTCCCAAAAGTCCAAAAGTCCAAAAGTCCAAAAGTCCAAAAGTCCAAAAGTTCAAAAGTCCAAAAGTCCAAAAGTTCAAAAGTCCAAAAGTCCAAAAGTTCAAAAGTCCAAAAGTCCAAAAGTCCAAAAGTCCAAAAGTCCAAAAGTCCAAAAGTCCAAAAGTCCAAAAGTCCAAAAGTTCAAAAGTCCAAAAGTCCAAAAAACCAAATTCCAAAAGTCCAAAAGTCCAGAAGCCCAAAAGGCCAAAAGTCCAAAAGTATAAAAGTCCAAAAGTCCTAAAGTCCAAAAAGCCAAAAGTCCCAAAGGCCAAAGTCCAAAAGGCCAAAATTCCACTCCACCTAACCTCACCCCACCCACCTCACACCAATTCACCTCACCACACCCCACTTCACTTCACCCCACCCTACACACCTCAGCCCACCCCACTTCACCCTACTTCACTTCATATACATAGGTACACGTTATGCAAACGCTCACGTGTGCACGTTGGTATATGAAGTGCGAGATACACGAACGTGGCCAAGCGTGGCCGAAGGTAGCCGAGAGTGTGATTTATTTTCGTGACACAATTTCTGGATTCGGTCTCCACGCAACGCCCGCGATAGAAGCTATGCAATAGCTTAATAGGTATTTTGTTTTAGAACTTTTTAAGAAGAACAATTATTTTGTAATAAATTATTTTTATGTAACTTCAACCATTTACGCAGAGGCGCAACGGATACTCTTAGAACGATTAAATGTTTTCTGTTTTCGAAACATTCCTCATTGCTGCACCGCTCCTATTAATCTTAGCATTATGTTATGTAGCCTATAGCCACTATCAATAAATGTACCTACTTACTATCGAACAGTTTTTGAAACCCTACCAGTAGTTTCAGTAAGGCTTGCCTTGGTATGATGTGATCATGGTCCCTTTGCAGCGTGTGTCCAATCCAGCGCAGCAGCTACACTTCCGACGTTTGATCTGTTCTCACTGCAGCGTTCCAATAGTCTTACGTTCGTGATGTTCTCGGGCCCGTATGTGCCGAGGATCCATTGGAGGCAGCGTTTGACGAAGACTTATAGCTGGTAGCTGGTGCGAAATGTCTTTAGTGACCTTCCATGTCTTGCATCCGTATAGCAGTTAGCAGTACAGTTTTAACGTTTACTTTGTTTTGAGTTTCACTCTTCGTGACCATTTTCGCAACTGCCTATGGGGCGCAGCTGTGTAAAGGTTGTTCTGGCCTTGGCGAGACTCGACATGATGTAGGGTACTCTTCTATCCCATCAGTTTCTGACACGACACTCCCGAGGTACGTGAATTAGTGCCTCCACCACATCTCTTGCGTCTGTCGATTTTAATTTCAGTCCAGCCTTTCGCTGTTTCATCCTGCTCGTTGTCCTGCACGTTGTCCTGCAGACATGCATGACGATGTGTGCCTCAGCAGGCACAGGACATCGGCATCATTTAAATCCTCCAGGATATCAGTAAAGGCCCCATTCTATGCCGCGCCGATTGTTCTTTGCGGTATTCAGCATTATATCATCTATTTTCTATGGATGGTCGTTAACTATCCTGTTATCTTCATAACGATCCTCTAAGGTAGGTACAGTATGTATTTTCAAAAGAGTTTGTGAACTCTATTTTTAATTTCTTTTTCAGAATATTGATGACATTTGATTGATGTCATTTTATACACGTTACGTCTACTACATTGATACATGTAATAAAATTCTAACAGCCGGTGTTTGTATGTAAATTGTTTATACTGAGGAAAATTCTATACTGAGGAATAGCTTTAACCATTAAGCTCTATTTTGATTAAGCAAACAGGGCAGATTCACACGCTACTTGATGAGTATGATTAATAAATACCTTTAATTTCATAGACCTTGTGTGACGTAAACAAAGTTGCGAGGGTCAGCTAGTTAAAAGATAAAACAATAGGTTTCTTCTTATCTACATAAAAACTATTTTTACAAATTTTATGGTAATAATAGACATTCTTTGAAATATGCATTTAAAGTATTGTTGTGACTTTTATGACACGTTTAAAGTACATAGGTATGGGATAGATGGCGCTCGCGGCTACGTCAGCGTGAAATTTTCTTCCCGCTTCCCATGGGAACGTACTCCCGGGTTTGGTTATCTTTATAGCAGTATCATATATAAATTAACAAAACAAAAAATAATACTGCATTGGCGATAATAATAATAAAATGTATGTATATAGAGTACTCACTCATTTTCTTTCACTATTTTTCGTGACTTTCTTCATTAATAAATGCACTTTGTTTATTCATATTTAAAACACTTTTTACACAAATTATACGAGTACAGTTCACTGTTGTACATAGATGCTGAATACCTATACACCTATAGTCGAATTTCCATTTAGACGAAGTAAATTGACAGCAACATAATGTAATTGACAGCATCGAAATTGTCATTTCACATTAAGAACTCTAAATTCGACCAGCACTCTTAATTCAACTTTGGTCGAGTGGTTAAGACGCGGATTGGTACGCAGAAGGCGCAAGATCGATTCTGGGTACAATCATCAATTTTTGGATTATTTGACATAATATATAACGACTGCAGAGTTCATAATTGACGTAAACAAAAAATTTATGAAGTGCGAGACGAGATACACGAACGTGGCCGAAGGTAGCCGAGAGTGTGATTCGTTTTCGTGACACAATTTCTGGATTCGGTCTCCACGCAAGGCCCGCGATAGAAGCTATGCAATAGCTTAAAATATTTCCCGTTTTCGAAACATTAATGATTACTGCTTCGCCCCTATTCGTCTTAGCGTAATGTTATATAACCTATAGCCATCCTCAATAAATGGACTATCAAACTGTAAAAAAAAAATTGAAATCCAACCAGTAGTTTCTGAGATCCTAGCGTTCAACCATACAAACAAACAAACAAACAAACAAACTCTTCAGCTTTATAATATTAGTATAGATATGAAAGTTTGTGTACGAGTTTGGATCTTTGTTATTCAATTTCGCCCTAACCGCTGAACGAATCTGGTTGCAATTACAGGTAAAGAGATAAATTATTATCACAGTAAGAAAGAACCTGGTTTTGCAGTACAATCTTAGACTAAAACCAGACCTGGATACTTACAGGAGATCTTATAAATACAAAATGTTGGCACATAAACAAAATTTCATGTGATCTTTTATTATACCAAGAGAATGTTCTTAAGACATTGTTGTTGTGACTGCTGTGTAATTTAATGGAGTTGCAACATTCCATTGGACAAATTCTACGTTACAGGCGTAACTCACTTAGGACTTTTATTTATGTAAGTTAATTTCAGGCCCTATTTTTAACGTTTTCTCAAGAAAGGGTTGAAATTAAGTACATTTTAATTGCAGTTTTGAAAGCTGCTTTTCAGTATGCCTGTGATATATGTGGCAGACTTGCGCAATCAGTATTTTGTTACTCAATTTGAGACGCCTGCTCACTAAAACCGCCCTACGACTGACTATAGCCCCAATTGTAGGCAAATTCACAGATAAGCTTAGACTGAAAAAAGTCAGTAATTCTTTCCTGGGTAACTATGTATAGGTATGGTACCTATACGTTTTTACAACAAGCTCCCAAATGAAATAAAAACCCTTAACTAAGTTCAAGAAGTGTATAAAAAGTAAATTATACTGCAAGGGCTACTATACAATTGACGATTATTTGCTCAACAAGGAAGCCTAGAAATGATCTGCTTGCTCTACTGCATTTTCAAGCAATAGTTTGTGACATTTTCAGTTTTAATTATTGTAAAATGGCACAAAAAAAAACCCGAGTTTCTTGCCAGTTCTTCTCAAGCGGGCCGCGTTCCGAACTAGTGTACTACTTTGATTTGTATTCATGGACGTGTCGCAAGTGCGAAAAAAAAACATTTATTTCGCATATTAGGATTATGCGAAATAAATGTTTTTTTGACTTTGACTTTTGCCCTTACTAGGATGTCCTAGGATCCCGCAGGTCTTTCGAACGTTACAGGGAAGAATGTGCTGCATTAAAATTGAGGAAGACTATAAAACCTATACTCTTTGTTAAAATATAATCACAGGACATAATTATTATGAAATCTGAACCTATTAGTATTCTAAAGAATCTAGAAACATGACCTAAAGGCAAAACTGCCTAATTATCACTAAATAAATTACCCTGGCCTATAACATACTCGTACGTATAATATGTTTAAAATATTAGCTAGCTCGCAGACATATGGGTATTGTTACGGCCCCAAATAAATCATATTAGGGCGGTTCTGCTAACGACTAATTTTGGGCGGCTTAGAGGACCCGAAGGCTTTGGGAGGCTCACTTACGAACGTTCACATCTTATCTTTCATGAAACATTATTTAACCGTCATAATTTTTGAAGGTTTAATAGATATTAAACCTTTAAAATGTCAATATATAGTAGATAGGCGATATTGCACGTCAAGAACTAGTAATCATTCATACAAAGGAACTAAAATGATTATCTTAGCGTTCAAGTCATGGTTTGTGTAATGTATAGAATTCTTTCTAGATTGCCAGACTTGGAAACCGGCTATGAATACTCTTAAGAATCCTCGTAACTTCAACAACAGCTTATAAGCGCAGTTCGTACAACCTTCGTAAGGAAGTATACTTACATAAAAAATATCGATATGATGGATTTTGCACCCGGATCTTTTATCTACAACAATTACATAGGGATCCTTATTACTGCGGAGAATACTATATAAAATTATAACAATGATATTGTTATAAAACTGCTTAGAATCACGTACCCACGATAACAAACAAAACCAATAACAGCTAACTACGTATTAAAGATTGTTATTAGTAAATTTAACTCCAATAAAAGCGATAAAACACAATGGTTGTTTTTGATCTACTTTTGCGCAGCTACAAACGCATCTTTTAATAATAACAATACGCCTCACAGTGCGCATAAATTGTACGTTGAACGCAAAAATATATGTCAAACAACGAGAGACAATGGATTGTTGTATTTTAAAGATGTCAACACTCCGGGTAAAAAGCTTGTAATTACTAACGGTAAAGAACTCGTCCTCAGCATGAACGTGAGTTTGGTTCGACTTCCGAAAAAAAAAATTGAAAAAATGTTCCGAAAATTATTAGTTACATGTCTTTGAAATAATATTTTTGTAGGAAGGGAATAGAAATAAAACATATTTCATTTGTCTTAAATCGTGTCCAACATACATGTTAATTAAAAAAATCAGGAAAACGAGCTTTTTTTGTAGTGCATCCTAGAAAAATTTGAATTCATGCGTCGTTGTATTCGCTGCACTTTATTTGCTACGTGTTTGGCATTGCTAAGCGTTCCATTCATTACAAACTGAGGCAAGGTAGTGGGCAGAAGTATTGAAAATACTTCATCAATTTGAACTCGAATAATCGAATTCAAATTGACAGATTATTTTCTACAATCCAATGGTAGGCGCCAAATTCGAAAATAATACCATTTCTGCGCAGTATCTTTGGCCTAGCTTTGATTATAGTTATTATAATATATACAACTATTACTTTATTATCAACAAATAAACTAAGCACTATAATAGAATATGTATAGCAGAGAATAACTCTGATGAAGTTGCTTTTAATGAATTCTTTTTTATAAAGTGAAAGATTTTGATATATCTCGGATTGAATTTGAGTGCCTCTGTGGATGATTTTGTTGTCCTCTAAGTTTGTTTTTTATGAAAGGTCGTGACTAAATAAATAAGGATTTTTGTGTTATTAATATTTGTTTGATTAATTGGTTGAAAGTATCTTTTTCAACCTCTCATAGCTCTGATAATATGGTCTTTTGCAACTTTTTAAACATAATTTACAAAGATAAGCTTATTAACTGTAAAATAAATATAATCCTGAATCATACGTTTAAATTCAAACGACTTCTAATTTACATACTTGTAATCTTAACATTGAGTTGTACCTGTTTATAAATTTAAGTTTAATTGACTCTAGTAATAGCACTGCAGCAAAAATTTTGTATTATACTGACATCATTTCTACAGCAATTTTATTCCTCTTCTATAATATTCAGAGCTTAATGGCAGCTGAACATATTTGGTACGAATAACGCTTTGAAGTAAGATAAAAGACACCATGTTAAACACTTTCAATGTTATATGGCCACAGCGTATCAAAAATAGTAATCCGTCGAAAATTTACAAACTTTTCAGTAAACCTGAAAAAGCTCTCCTCGCAATGTCCAATAAAAGATTAACATCAAAGGAATTGAGTGTGATATAAAATAGTGTAAAAAATACGGATATTTATGAGTCGACTGCCGCCGTTGCACAAATGTTGACTGCACAAACGTGGTCGCTGCGGTACCGCAGAACGCTTTATCCTCACAAAACTACCACTTTACACTGAACTACCCACCCCTCTTTCAAAGTAATCATACAGTAACAAATTCGGGAAATGTTTAGAAGACAAGATACCATGTTAGACTGGTCGATCTGCGGACTTTGACGATTTACAGCCCACTTTGATTTACTTTTAATGGGAGAATAGTAAATTTACACGTGTATTAAATCAATATGGCGGCCATCGTTTAGAAATTTTCAGGCGTTTGCGTTTAGTTTTGGGTTTTTAAACTTTGTTTTATATAGTTTCCGTAACGTTTGACCCGACGTAATATATCTGGGTTATCTTTGAAATGTATTGGTTTTGCTTTAGTACCGTACATTTTCTGACTTACTTAAATTTTAGTTCTTTTGTATCACGGATGCTAGCACAGTTTATCTATACTACACTCGAGAGCAATGAATCCGGGTCACTTAAAGAATGTTAAAAATCTCGGAAACTAAAAATGATAGGTTAATGCAATAAATTGTATTTAATAGACAATGTAATACTCCTTAAATGAAAGTAAAAAAAATATGAGTCACCATACATTTTATTAACACAAAATTACATAAAGAAAAAACTGCTGATCTCTCCTTAAAACAAAAATAGGAAACATGAAATTTTTGAACTTTATTACGATTTTCTTGAATTTTAATACTTCGTATTGCCTCCTCGTGCTTCCATTACTGCGTTTACGCGGTTTGGCATGCTGTACACCAAGTTCCTTATACGATTTTGGGGAATATTCTCCCATTCCTCTGTGAGAGCAATTTTGAGCTCACGAAGCGTGATTGGGGGAGGGTTTCGTTGTTTTACGCATCTGCCTAGCTCGTCCCAAGCATGCTCGATCGGGTTGATATCCGGGCTGCGCGCTGGCCACTCCATACGAGTAATGTTCATCTCTTGAAGGTAGTCATTCACTATCCTACCTGTATGAGGTCGGGCATTGTCATGCATAAATATAGCATCCTCACCTAAATTGACCATAAATGGACCAACGGTGATCATTGAGGATTTCTTCCACATATCTTACGCTAGTTAAAGAGCCGTTTTCTATGATCACCAGCTCTGTGCGACTTTCAGAAGAAATTCCGGCCCACACAAGTACAGACCCACCACCGTAGGCTACTTTTTCTTCGATGCATGCTTGCTTGAATCTTTCCCCTGGTCTTCGATACACTCTGTGTCTTCCATCGTGCTTGTAGAGCATAAATTTTGATTCGTCGGAGAACATAACTTTTGACCAATCTTCAATACTCCAATTTACGTGGCTCTGGGCATACCTTAGTCTCGAAATACGATGCCCACGCTCCAGTTTAGGGCCGTTTTCAGGTCTAAGGGGTTTTAAGTTAGATTCAGCAAGCCGACGTCTTACTGTCCATGCACTTGGGTTACTTCCTCCGAGGCGTCGAAACTGATTGGTGAGTTCAGTTCCTGTGAGAAAGCGATTTCGAAGCATGGTGTTCACCAAGTATCGGTCTTCTCGTGCTGTGGTACACCTGGTTCTGCCCGTTCCTGGTCTGCGTAGGTTAGAACCAGTTTCTTCGTAACGTCGGAGAACTCTTTGTACTGTTGACAGCGACACACCGACAGTCCTGGCTGTATCGCGCTGACTCCGGCCGGTTTCCAGCATTGTAAGTATTCTGGTGCATTCTTCAGGCGTAAGCGACATAATTTCAGCTTGATTAATGAATATAGAGCACTATCAACATGGTTTATGTACCCACATAAATGACAGATTACAAACAAAAGCAACACCAAATGCTGTAATTTCGTAGTTCCATCTTCGAAAGTGGCCCTTTTTCAAATTTGATTTTTTTATGATATAACTTTACAATAACTAAGAAGTTTTAATACCTTCATTTAAGGAGTATTACATTGTCTATTAAATACAATTTATTGCATTAACCTAGCATTTTTAGTTTCCGAGATTTTTAGGATTCTTTAAGTGACCCGGATTCATTGCTCTCGAGTGTATATAATATTAAAAAGAAGAAAGATTTGGTTTTTTGTTTGTTTGTTTGTAACGAATAGGCTGCGGAACTACAAGACCGATTTGAAAAATTCTTTCACTATTGGGAAGCTACACTCTATGCGGTGAACATAGGCTATATATAATTCCGGTATTCCCACGGGAACGGGAACTACGCGGGTGAAACCGCGTGACGTCCGCTAGTGATAGAATAAAATATATGATTACTAAATATATTGAACTTGCTCCATTAAAATGGAGCAAGTTTCTAGTTTATTATATTTGTCTACTGCAAAATTATCGTTTTACTTTTTGTTGCGTTTAATTTACTTATAATCATTTGTTGCTTCCAGATCTATGTTTAGCCGTCATCTGTGGAAAATTTTGTGGTTAGTACAATAATATTATATCCTAGATAAAGAAAAGTAAATAAATAAAAGCTTTTTGCAAAACTCCAGCCTTATTCTTTAACATACCCACTTAATAAATATGTAAGTGTAGTACCTATAATGTTAATATATCTAATCATTATTATCAGTTGTAATTATATATTATTATTTACATCTGATATTGATAACGATTTTTTAAATTAATATTTTATATATATTTTAATAATATTTTTTTTAAAAACGCTGTCAGTCACGACTGAAGATTTAATTTCTAAATCCCTTTCATGGTACTAGATATTTTCTACCAACAAATTTAAAAACAACAACAATATGTATGATTTGTTCCTTATCAACATTAACATAAGGTAAACATACTAAAACGAAACACAAAACGCATTGTAAAACTGACATTAAACAATATAACGTTATCGGAGCCGGGCAGTTGAGAAAATTGACCTGTCGGCAACACGTATGTGTATCCTTCTGGGTGAGACGTGAATGAAGTAGGGAGGCTGTTTTGTTGAAGAGCCTCCTTGGGTGCCGATGATCGGAGTTTCTATAGGGGAAACTAAACTGATTGGATCAACAGACTATTACTGTTTGGATAATGTACGAGTGAGAAATGAAGAAACTTTTACTTGCGTAACGCCATAAATCTATACTAATATCGTAAAGAGGAAAGATTTGTTTTTCTGTTTTTTCGTTTTTTTTTATTGTTAGTTTGTAACGAATAGGCTCCGGAATTACTGGACCGATTTGAAAATTTTATTCACTGTTGGGAAGCTACACTCATTGCGGTGAACATAGGCTATATATTATACCCGTATTCCCACGGGAACGGGAACTACGCGGGTGAAAGCGCGTGACGTCCTCTAGTTACTTATAAGAACAGATTTTGTGAATCGAGGAATTTATTGATAGATGTGCACTGGAATTGAAATAATGATGTTTGAAACTTACTTTTAACTAAATACACAAAGATTTCTAAAGTAGACTCATTTTAATTGGTAACACTTGAAAATTCAATTTTACAATCATTTGACAGTAAAATTATGTACTCGTTTATTTTGCTTCTAAAATTTATGAAAGAAAAAACAATATTGGGACAAGGATTCGCCTGATGATTTTTGAAATTCACGTATCTTTCAAGTCCGTATAGATTTATTCACTTTCTCATTAATCAATCTCATTATGAAGATAAAACTGACAGTCGTCAAATGTTAGGTACTTATTAAGATGACGCCACTTTAGTATTCGATTCAGAGGCAAGACGAGGGAACAAGCTTTGACATCAGTTTTTTTTTGCTGAACCCTACTGACATAGTCCTCGACACACAGATGTGCTAGCTTTGTTGCTCGACACAAGATTCTCGCTTTTTTACTGACTCGGTGGCGCATTCGGTAGTATAACCGCCTGCGTCGATGCAAATATTTTTACATACATATGGTCACGCCTTTATCCCCGAAGGGGTAGGCAGAGGCATATTTTATGCCCACATTTCACCTTTGTAACGGGTGTTTTTTTTAGAGGTATAGAACTTTAAGTTGGCATAACTGTTTTAACTGGCGGTATTTTTGTCAGCTGAAAAGTGATTTATGTTAAGTTTGGTTTGGCATTTCAACATGAATAGATTGACGCCTGAACAATGCTTCCAAATTGTGCAAATTTATTTTGAAAATCATGGTTCTGTCCGAAATACGTATCGCGATTTTCATAAGCGAATTTTGTTTAGCGGTGCAGCTCACTTTTGGTTGAATGGATACGTCAATAAACAAAACTGCCATATTTGGGGTGATGATAATCCTCAAGTGTATGTTGAGACACCGTTACATCCAGAAAAACTGAATGTGTGGTGTGTTTTATAGGCTGGTGGAATAATTCGTCCGTACTTCTTTAGAAACGATGCTGACCAGAACGTTACAGTCAATCGTGACTGCTATAGAGCTATGATTACTGACTTTTTCGTTCATCAATTGAACAACCATGATGTGCAGGAGTAGTGGTTGCAACAAGACGGCGCAACATGTCACATAGCTCGTGCCACAATTGATTTATTGAAGGAAACGTTTGGTTACCGCATAGTTTCACGTTTTGGACCCGTAGGTTGGCCTCCAGGGTCGTGCGATTTTACGCCACTTGACTATTTTCTGTGGAGATATGTGAAGTCGCTCGTCTACGCCGATAAGCCCGAAACGATTGACCACTTGGAGGACAACATTCGGCGCGTTATTGCCGATATACGGCCACAAATGTTGGGAAAGTCATCGAAAATTGGACCTCTAGATTAGACTACGTCCGAGCCAGCCGTGGCGGTTATATGCCAGAAATCATATTTAAACTATAATGCCAGAAGATTTTCTTTCGAATAAAGTCATTTTCATATCAATAAAAACAATCACCTTCGTTTTATTCCATTTCAAAGTTCTATACCTCTAAAAAAAACACCCTTTATAATTTGTCCCACGTAATAGGTGGTGAGCCGTATTGCCGTGTTTAAATGGACAGGCGCAGGTTGTGACTGCCTGCTGTTGAAATAAAGCCTTCAACTTAGCTTAACGACTGCCATTTTACTGGCAACCGGGACCAACGGCTTAACGTGCCTTCCGAAGCACGGAAACGCTCAAATAAATGTCACAAAGTGATCACGTGGATGGTCACCCATCCATGGACCGGCCATAGTGAAAGTTGCTTACTGCAGTGATCGTTTACAGAACACTGAGTCCGCGGGGCCACGAGCGCTTCATATTTTTGTAAGTACTCCGCAAATGTTTGTTTCGGAGTTTGGGTGTTTTCTATGTATAATTATGTATGTATTTAGAAATGTATAAGTATGTCGATCAGTAGTCTAGCTCTTACAGCACAAGCTTATAGCTTAGTTTGGATTAGATGATGTTTTGTGAGAATCTCCAACAATAATTCTATTATTTATTGTAGCAAACACTTCTATCGTTTTAAATCTCTTTTGTAAGAGTTCTGCAATATAAACTTCAACTGTACTTAATTAATATAACAGTCGAAATATCGGTATACCATTGTACCAATGCGAACGAAAGCGACATGGTACGAGGCCCTACCTAATTGAAAATAGGTGTCAACCGGTCTGTCCCACACTGAAATCTGCACTCTGCATTGCGTCTGATGAATGATGGTGGTATTTTATTTAACAGATGCGATGCTTCTCATGTGCACTCCTGGAATAAAGTTGTTGATCATGTTTCATTTCATAAAGAGATGTACACACAAATATAAACTTATAAACTTCAGAATTGTGGTGCTAGTGGGAGCCTTTTCTTACTTTTTCATTAAATTAGCGTATCGTAGTAGATACAACAGCTTCATTCTCTGTATTTCTTTAAGGCTCGTCTCAATAGTTTGGTCCTGTTTTCACCCAAAGGATAAAATACCTACTGAGATTTCGCCGTCCATGTGTTTACCGCTATTACAACAAATACTTAAATGAGAAAAAAAAAGTTCTTTCAGGTGGGCTTCCAAACAACAAGTGATTTTTTTGTTGTCTTTTTCGTACGGAATCCTCCGTGCACGACTCGCACTTGGCCAGTTTTGACATTACCTTATCGTAGTAAGTATACAACAATCATCACAAGCTACCATTTCTGTATTTATTTATGTATTAGGTATTTACGTCTTTCGAGTTTTTATCGGCAATTTTCACTACAATACTATTTAAGATATTTCCATGAAAAGTTTCTTATAATTTTTGTTCCTTCCAATACATTAAGTAATAGCTGTTCCTCGCGGCTTTGTCCACGTAAAAGTCGTTTTATAAATATTACCCTCTTTTTGCGTAGTCGGTTAAAAAGTAGCCATATACTTTTGTATGAAATGTCATCTAAATCGCTTCAGCGGTTTAGGCGTGAAAGCGTAACAGACAGACAGATAAACAGAGTTACTTTTGCATTTATAATATTAAATACTCGTAGTAGGGATTGAAACAAGATGAAAATAGCTAAGCTCCAACTCTCCAAGGCATTCTATAAAGGATGCAAGTATGCAATCACTACTTACATTCAAGTACTAAGGTGAAAATAAGGCTATTAAAATGAAACATTTTTGTACAAGATAACGAGAATGACACTTTTTTAATATTCAGCGGCACGGTGTAAGATTTAGGTAAAACACGGCGAGGTTACTGAAAGCTCCCTGAAATCTTTAGGGGTTATATCAAAATTCGGGTCACGTTTGAAACGTAGAATTTGTGCAAACCTCGGCATTTTAGGACGGTTTAAACTTGATATTATGAGGTAGAAATTTTTGAATGACTTGATTTTTAGACTGAAAATTATGCAGATGTTTTTTATTTTAGTAGGTATATTAAGTTACATAATACGTTGCATTTCTAACTAGCCTTCTTGTGTGTGTGTGGTGTACTTATTATAACTCATCGTAAATATTGTTCCCTTACCTACAGAAACCGATGACTATAATACAAAAAAAAACCAATAACATTCAGTATCCAAATGTATTTTCAACCCATGGTACGGTTTTATAGCTCGGCTGGCTAGAGCGTTGTACAAGTAAGTACCTACTCAGGCTCAAGTTCCGTCCGAACAGTCAGTTTTACGTCTGAACAGTTATCTTATTTTACAATACTTAATAAATAAATGGTTTAAAAAACCCTAGAAAAATACGCTTTTATAATGCACGAAAAAAACAAAAGTCAATTATGAATCGTTCAAGTTGCCTCTATTTCTAGGCTGAAGTGTAAAATATGTGCTTTTAGTTACAATATTTGATTGTAAAAGCGTGGGGCGCTGGAACGGGAAAGACTTTTCTGGCGGAAGCTGCATGATGTCATGTCAGATTAAGGATAAGGTCACATTTATAAAAGCGTATTTTCTCGTGTTTTTAAACCATTATTTTACACTGTCACGCTTTTATATATCTATTGTGACTTTTACTATTATTAATATCATTTTAAATTTCGGAAATGTATTAACGATAATAGGCTTTAATTGAAATGCATTTACTTGAAAAGTAAAGTAGTTAATCACGCCTACGCATTTTCAACACCCACTTTTGCCAGTTTTTCGTGACGCCCGCCCGCGTAATAGGAGCAAACCTATTACCGTTACGGATCTCTATTAGATGATTCATAGGTAGGTACTTAAAGTATCGGCATTCCGAGATTTTTAGTACAATATGTAGTAATCATGTACTAAGAATACAAGCGCATATATCCCCAAGCGGGTTTTAACGGTAACCAAAGATATCTCATTCTCGAACAAGTACTCTACATTTTGCCACTGTTAACGTATTCCCCTCATGTATCTACTTAATTGCCTGAAAGAAGAGGCGTTCCTTTTGGCAGCATAAACGGTATGCTCTTGTGCGACCTCATGCAGCTTTCGCCAGAATTTTTATTATAAAAGGATTAGTATTAATAGGAATTTGCTTATAAAAAAGTCTTTCTTGTTCTAGCGCCCCACGCTTTTACTATCAAATATTGTAACTAAAAGCACATATCTTACACTTCAGCTTAGAAATAGAGGCAACTTGAACGATCCATAATTGACTTTTGTTTTTTTCGTGCATTATAAAAGCGTATTTTTCTAGGGTTTTTTAAACCATTTATTTATTTTATACTTTTTAGTCACAACATTTATACCTTCACTAGCTATTCCCTGCGGCTTCATCCGCGTAGACGTCGTTATCGCATAAAATCATTATCCTCCTTTTGCGCAGTCAGTTAAAAAGTAGCCTATGTCCTTCCCTTAAACTTAAACTATCTTTATAACAAATTTCATCAAAATTGGTTCCGTCGTTTAGGTGTGAAAACGTGACAGACAGACAGAGTTACTTTCGCATTTATAATATTAGTAGGGATTTCTGTATTACATGGTGTTATGTCTGAGTTCGACTAATGTGAAAATAATTCATTATTACTCTAATACACATACATTTTATGCAGGTATCTATGTCAATATTTACACTCAATAATAACTTCAATATATAACAGATTTGTCATAACCTTAAACCCTAATCGTGGTCAAAGTTCATTACCAGACTTTTCTAACAAATCTAAACTGATACGATGTTCAATCATGAAGTTACAGTTCATATCTTACGACTCCATCATCAGATCAGTTTGACAGCACCATATTATTGTATTGTCATCAGAACTACATAATGCTGCCAATTTCATAACGCTATGATCCTTGGAAGCTGGTTAAATTAGCTACCTTAGATTCCACTTTTTCCATCAAAGTTTCAGTGCCTATCTTCCGGCTCCATCATCATATCAGTTTGACAGTACCATATTATTGTATTGTCATCAGAACTACCTACAGCTGCCAATTTTCATGACGCTACGATCCTTGGAAGCTGGTTAAATTAGCTACCTTAGATTCCACTTGTTTTCAGTGCCTATCTTCCGGCTCCATCATCATATCAGTTTGACAATACCATATTATTGTATTGTCATCAGAACTACATAGAGCTGCCAATTTCCATGACCCTACGGTCCTTGGAAGCTGGTTAAATTATACCTTAGATTCCACTTTTCCCATCGAAGTTTCAGTGCCTATCTTCCGGCTCCATCATCATATCAGTTTGACAGTACCATATTATTGTATTGTCATCAGAACTACATAAAGCTGCCATTTTTCATAACGCTATGATCCTTGGAAGCTGGTTAAATTAGCTACCTTAGATTCCACTTTTTCCATCGAAGTTTCAGTGCCTATCTTCCGGCTTCATCATCATATCAGTTTGACAGTACCATATTATTGTATTGTCATCAGAACTACATACAGCTGTCAATTTTCATGACACTACGATCTTTGGAAGCTGGTTAAATTAGCTACCTTAGATTCCACTTGTTTTCAGTGCCTATCTTCCGGCTCCATCATCATATCAGTTGGACAGTACCATATTATTGTACTGTCATCAGAACTACATACAGCTGCCAATTTCCAAGACGCTACGATCCTTGGAAGATGGTAAAAATAGTTTCCTTAGATTCCATTACATTGTTAGTTACATACACGACGACCTAATAAAAGCGTATTAAAAAGACAAGCATTCGGCACCAGTGATGGGAAATGTCTTTTTTTTAACGTGAGGGAAAATGCATCATGGATGCTATCGACTAAAAAACCTCACCTAACGCCAAAAGCTCTCGGAAGGATGTCCCAGGACTCTCAACATACCTACGGCTACCATTGCAGCATCGCCTAGGGGGTGGTTCGGGTGCTTTTCCGCGTCTTTGGGGGGTTTCGGGTGAAGGGGTTTCTGTGTGATCCCGCTTTTTAAGGGGGGCGTGCGTGAATCTCTCACGTCACCCTGCCGTCATGGGCCTGCTTCTGTAAGGACAGTGAGCAGCCCTCTCACTGTCCTCAGAACGAAGACACTTCGGCGATTGAGGAACTCGGGTGGGAGAGTTCTCTCCCGCTCCCGCCCCGCCGCCTCTTTCACGAGCATGACCTGCTCGCAGAAAGAGGTGGCGCAATCCCACTTACTCCCGCTGAAGATCATGGCTCTCACCATGGTTTCGAGCCAGAGAGTGTCCACGTCCAGACCCACCACGAGAACCTGGCGCTGTTGCGTCTACGCCGTGCACTCCACCAGCATGTGGAGCGCTGTGTCATCGCTGCGCTCCTCGCAGTGCTGACACTCGGCCGTGATTTCCAGGTGTCTTCGCCGCAGATACCTACATAAGCTACCATGCCCGGTAAGCATCTGTGACAACCGGTAGGAGAGAGCACCGTGTCTTCTCTCCAGCCACTCGTCCATGACCGGTCTGACGGCCGCGATTGTGGTGAATCCCCCCTTTGGTTTCTCAAGTCGCACCTTCCTTGTCTCCACGGTTTCCTGCTGGAGCAGAGACCACTGGGCCTCGATACCCAAAACGCAGGCCATTGGCCCCGCTTCAGCGCTTTCAGGTCCCATGGAGGGGTCCCGGCTTAGAAAACATGTCGCCTCTCCGGAAATCGTGCAGTATTCCCTTATCCCAGTCACCCCGACAGCCATCGCCCTCTGCGGGCTCAGCAATCTAGCCACATTGCTGGCCCTCAGGGTCTCCACCCATACGGGGCCCCGTATAGGACCATACTTCGCGTGATCCTCAGGTACAATCTTTTGTAGGGAGCGTTGGGTACCCTGATGCCCCCCTCATTTTTGGGACCAAACTTCGGAAGTGATGTACGAAGTTTCACCGGCCATCGAGTACGAGCCCAGATACTTCATCGAGGGCTCGATGCCGATGCTGACGCCCCCTACCTGTAGGCTGGATCCCGCAGGTGGCCCCATCCGATGTCCGTAGAAGCACAGAGCCTCGGATTTGTGTAGGGCGACCTCGAGACTGAGCCGCCGTATACTGATGGAATAGACTACAGATGGAATGGACGTTTGCTGCAGCACCAGAAGTGCTAATATATTCATGCCCCATTCATCATTCTTCATCTCACTTGCCCTTACTTATTGAAGCCAATACTAAATTGAAACATTCATAATACAAATATACCCAGACTATTGACTTTGCAGTAGTAAAAAGTTTTAATCCCAGCTACTATCAAAGCTTAGTTCGATAAACCAGCCGAGTTAATAGACGTACTATTAGCGGTACGTACAAATATTGACATAACGTCTAAAGCTGCCTTTGATCGGACACAAACCTCGTATTCCATACACGATATTCCAAACAGCGCTCAATTTCACCAAATGATGTTAGCATACGTCATCAAAGACGGTTACATTCAAATATACCTAGTATTTGTACTAACACACACTTTGATATTTCAATATTGTCAATTTTATATGTCTTTGTAATGTCTACTAATTATGTAAATGCGAAAGTCACTTTGCTTGCCTGTTAAGCTCTGTAACGCCTGAACTACAGAACTAATTGTAATAAAATTTTGTGAAGAATGGTAATACATATAATGCTACTTTTTATTTAGCAAAATGACGCCACCCGCATGATGGACAATGGACATCCATTGCGAATCTGTTAATTTTACATATATACATATAAACACGCCTTTATCCCCGAAGGGGTAGGCAGAGACATAGTATACGCCCACATTTCACCTTATATTATTATAAAATGGACAGGCTCAAGTCGCCACCACCCGCAGTTGAAATTTTCCAAGCCGCACATATTTTTCCAGTAATTTTCTGTAATATTTTTTGTTACATTTTCACGACACTATGCCTGAATGGATTGTATTGTGGTCCTTTTTTAGGAATTTTGGTTTAGTAATTTTAGATATTAGCAACTAATTTATCTGCAAAATATTTTCGTGTGGAACAAATATGAGTAATGCAGTCCTTTTGAATACTTCCTACTTACTACCATAAGTTCAACTTATGTCTATTTCCCCCAAAAATATAGAAAAAAATAGTCTTCAATATTATCAGTTGGCAGACAGATCTGATTACAATCCTATAGTACCTACAGTGCGATATCGTGCCCTTATCTATCATCTCTTTGACGTGCTAGCCTTTGTGCCCAGTGTAGTGCCTGGCACAAAGGTGAATGCATTCCTGTTCGATGCTGCTAGTAATTCCTGGAATAGTTTTGATACATTACATGACATTTATATTATAACGTAGAGACATTCTTATTTTGTAACGAAATACTTCTACGATACTAGTCTCAATATTAGTGCTCGAAGTACGGCAACATAAATTAAGGGTAACTAGAAAATTTATAAAATAGGAAAAGTGGTGAAGGTTCTGAAGCGATGTGTAGTTCGCAGAGACTTCTGATATCCACTATTATAAAACAAACTTACCTGGTGTATCCTTCCGAGTGCTTACCCGGGGCTCCCAACCGTAGGCTGTTAGGCAGGATACGTGGGATTTTTTAGTTGGTAGGAGTCCAGCGTAGTGTCCATGAGGATTTTCCTTCACGTAAAAAAAAGGGGCTGTGTATCTCAATGTCATAAAGCTCGAAACATACCAAACGGATTTTGAAACGATTTTTACGAACGGATACATACATACAATAAGTACCTATCCGTTATGGCTTTTAGCCACAAAGGGGTAGGCAGAGGCATAATATAAGTCCACATTTCACCTTTTTGTATTTTTGTACCACGTAATAGGTGGTGAGTCGTATCACCGTTTTCATATGGATAGGCTCAGGTTGTGACTGCCCGCTGTTGAAATTTTTGAAGCCACCCATAAAAGCCTTTAACTTGGCTTAACGACTGCCATTTTACTGGCAAGCGGAACCAATTGCTTAACGTGCCTTCCGAAGCACTGAAACACTAGCGAATAAATATCACAAAGTGGTCACGTGATGGTAACCCATCCATGACCTGCCAGAGTAAATATTGCTTGCTGCAGTGATCGTTTACAGAACACTGAGTCTGTGGGACCACGAGCGCTTCTATGCACTAACAGATAGGATGATTCAATAGGAAGGTTCATGATATGCACACACGTGCAGAACTGGGAGTGGATTGCTTATTGAGTCATATCTTTCAAGATATTACAAACACATTTTTACACACACCTTCAAAAAATCTTGGGACTGTTTCATGACGTCACAGTTATCAACCAATCACAGAAGTGTTTTCCGCCATTCCCCTGAAAGTGACCAGTCACAGACCAAACGTTACATCATTTACTGATGAAAATGATGTAACGTTGTATGTGGTAACGGTAATGTGGGTAGTATAATGAGGGTGTCTGGGGCTTGCGACTAGTTGCGACCCATTTGAGGAGGATAAGGGTGGCCATCTTAAGACGCGTCAGCGCTCACCTTCCACCGGTCACAATAGTGCCCCTTCAGTCTAGCCAGATTTGGTCAGATACTATCAATGCCGCTTTGGATATTCGTTTTAGTCAAAAGCTTACTAAAGCTCTAGCCAATCCTACAAGGTTTATGCACTACACTATATACACACACGTGTAAAACTGGAGCTATATTTCTTTTTGAGTCATACCTATATTGACATTGATGTCATTCAAGGTATTGCAAACACATTTTTTTTATACCACTAAGGTAGCAGACAAGCATACGGCCCACCAGAAGGACTTGAAAACCAGTCGGACGGGAATCAATAAAATCTGTGAAGGCGATTTGGACTGCCCCATCAGAGTTGAATTTTTTCCCTTGCAAGAAGTTGCCCAAATTTCGAAAAAAATGGTAATCTGTTGGAGCAAGATCCGGAGAGTACGGAGGATGTTTAAGACATTCCAATTGAAGCTCTTCTAATTTGGTAGCCGTCTGTTGTGCAGTGTGTGGTCTAGCGTTGTCGTGAAGCAGCAGTGGCGTGGAGCGATTGACCAGCCTAGGTTGTTTAGCCGCTAGCTTTTCCATCATGGTTTGCAATTGCTGACAATAGACATCAGCCGTAATAGTCTGGCCAGATTTGAGAAAACTGTAATGAACAATACCGGCACTAGTCCACCAAACGCTTACAAGTAACTTTTTTGGGGTTAGTTAATTTTCGCTTGGGGCAGGATTTGGCTGGCTGGCCAGGATCCAACCATTGCGCTGAGCGCTTTCGATTATCGTAAAGAATCCATTTTTCGTCACAGGTAATGATTCGGTTTAAAATACCTTCATTATTGTGCCGGTTCAGTAATGTAACGCAGCAGTCGACGCGCTTTTGCCGGTTTGCTTCAGTCAATTCGTGAGGTACCCACCTTTCAAGCTTTTTAATCTTCCCAATTTGCTTCAAGTGAATTAAAACAGTTTTATCACTAACACCGCAACCTGCAGCTAACTCGGACGTGGTTTGCGATGGATCCGCTTCCACAATAGCCTTCAATACTTCATTATCAACTTGAGTCTCAGGCCGTCCACGGGGCTTGTTCTGCAGGTCGACATTTCCTGAACGAAAACGTTGGAACCAAAAACGAACTGTGTTTTCTTTTGCAACATGACCGCCATACACATCATTCACCCTTCTAGTCGTTTCCGCAGCACTAGTGCCACGGCGGAACTCGTACTCGTAAATAATGCGATATTTTAAGTTTTCCATTTTGTAAAATGAGTGACGCAAATAGAAAAAAACAGAAGAAAAAAACAAATGAATGACGGTCATCCAAGGATAAATACATGAGTAAATAGCTGGGAAAATTTGAATTTGGAATTCCTTACCAAAGAGGAGAAAATCGTAATTAAAGTGGCCAGTACGAAAAACGCCAATTTGATGTGTAAGCACCTAATATATGAGGAAGAAACACTGTCCTCGGTAATAGTAACATTAATATCACTGTAGGTAATTACTTTTTTGTTTTGGTAATGACGTCATTTCATCGATAAAGTTCGTAAAAGCAATTATTTTACTTGTCATTATTTCTAATAGTTTTAATTTCAATAGATTTATAATCCTTCTGCATTCTTTTTCAGACTAGGAACTTAATATGACTGTGATGAGTAGAGGTACATTCAGGCACCACGTCATTATATCAATATAATGTAGGACCTAAAAGTTTATTTACTACTAGCTGATGCCCACAGCTTTTCCCCCGTATAATTTGTTTTCGTAAAAGCTTCCCGTGGGAATTTATTCCTAGGATAAAAAGTAGCCTAGTTACTCCTTAGTACATAAGCTATCTGCCAGTGAAAATCCCGTCCAATTGGGTCCAGCCGTTCCAGAGATTAGCCGAAACAAACTGACAGTCAGACAAAATTTTGAAAAATATATATTTTGGTATATACATTCATATACATGTAGTAGAAGGCGATTATTTTAATATTACAAACAGACTCCAATTTTATTTATTTGTATAGATACTGTAAAAATCAGAATCTGTTTACCTGATAATAGGTCTGTTATGTCTTAATTTAGTTCTGAAGAAGCATCTCCGAGTATTGATAAGGTTGAATGATAATTAATTTGGGAAATATTATAGAAGTCGTTATTTCACTTAGCCCAGCAATTAACTGATAAATAAATTTAACAAAATGGGACGAACAGTTTTAAGAAAAAACTTTAGGTCAAAAATAATAAAAAGACGTTTCAACTGACTGATACTCGTAGTTACGTAAAAATGTTCAGGATAATGTACATGACGTAACTTTCAATTATGTTTTTATACTAGGTCATACAAATTAAAAGGCAAATCTACCTTAACATAATATTGTATTTCCTTTAATAAGAGACTTCTTCAAGGAGTTATTATAGGACCATTATGAAAGTCAAATGCCCAACAAAAGAAATATCACGTCAGCCTTACGCACATATACAGTATGTATATAAAATGCTATGCCAGACCACCCATGAAACAATTTCCCCTGTAGCTCTTGCCACTCACGGTGACTAAGAGTTCTATTGATATTTCATTCATCATCATTATGTGCGCGTTTGGCTGCGAGTAGCGCCCTCTTGCTGCCAAATTCATTTAGCAATATGTTTTTGTATTGTTAGGGTAGCTTTACTCGCGTTGTGTCTTTAATCTTGGCATTATGGAAGATGTGTTGTTATTATTAGAATAACTGTGCTTATGAGGAAATAATGCTCGCCTTTGTAATTATAAGGAGCTAAAGCATCAAAAGATACAGCATGGTATGAGATGATCTAAAAAGACGCACATGTGTTTATATCTACACTTATATATCCTTTTAGCTCACCGTCAACGATCACTGGGTTAAGCATCTTATGCTACTCAGGTTACACACTTATGTTTCAAGGTTTTTAACGAAAACCTTTATTTAATAGTAAAATAGTGCCGCGCGAAATCCCGTTTTCAAAACAATATGAGTTCAACGCGTGTTAGTTTGGTGGTATTTGTTAAGCCAAGGTTATGAGTGGTATGAAATGTTGTCAGCAAAAACTTACAGCCTGGTCCTGTTAAGGGGGCAACGTAAATGTAACACCTCAGGTGTAGATAACCTAACGTAACAATTTTCGATCATTTGTACCGTATGATCGTCTGCCACCTCTGTAATATAAAAAAGAATCCATCGATTCGATTGTAGTGAAAGGTATGAGTTGAATTATAACTAGTAGAGTCATGATTTTACCAAAACCCTTGTTAAACCAGGAATTATTTGTTGGTGTTCACAATTTTTGAAATTCAAATGTTTAAGAGAAAAACCGCTACAATAAACATACCTTTTTATAATACATATGAGATCTTTCATTAGAAGCGCTCGTGGCCCCGCGGACTCAGTGTTCTGTAAACGATCACTGCAGTAAGCAACTTTCACTATGGCCGGTCCATGGATGGGTGACCATCCATGTGATCACTTTGTGATATTATTTGAGCGTTTCCGTGCTTCGGAAGGCACGTTAAGCCGTTGGTCCCGGTTGCCAGTAAAATGGCAGTCGTTAAGCTAAGTTGAAGGCTTTATTTCAACAACAGGCAGTCACAACCTGCGCCTGTCCATTTAAACACGGCAATACGGCTCACCACCTATTACGTGGGACAAATTATACAAAGGTGAAATGTGGGCATATAATATGCCTCTGCCTACCCCTACGGGGATAAAGGCGTGACCATATGTATGTATGTATAAGATTTCTTAAGATACAAGAATAAACATATGCACTTGTGCTTTTCACTCAAATGTCTTACTTTCACGCGTCACATAAAACGTTACCTACTAAAAGAGCTGTTTAGACCACCGTTAATATTTCGTCAAACATCGTAAACTGTGTTCTTTATCAAAATCTCACTGGCGAGATAAAAGTAGGTATACTTAAAACAGTAACTATGACTGCTAAATTATGAGTATTGCTGACGCCGGCTGCGATCAAAGGGCGGTGATATGCAATCAGCGGTCATTACGTCGTCGAATCACGTGGTCCAACCCACTGGTAACAGAAGTTGAACATTTTACGATGTTATATATTTTTAGAGTAGATTTGGTTGATTGTCCATAATGTTTTACTTACTATTTTACCTTTTTTTATGGTTCATATAAAATTATTTTCTTAAATTTAAAATAGGTTCCTACTTAATTGTAGAGAAATTAAATCATCATTAGTATTTATTGAAGAATTAAACACAATCTTTAAAAAAGCTTTTGTCGACAATATCTATGATAGTAGAAGAGAGGAAGGAACCTACCAAGCATCCTCGATCCGTCGTACCTAACGCACACCAGCCAAGTATAAATTGAATTAATTTATAGAACGAATCCCTCCAATTACATTTAATCAGCTGATACAACAATCTTTATCTCTGGTCAATATTTGCTCCTAGAAGCCAATAAAAGCAAATGTGGGTGATTGGGTAGATATGTGATCACCTGGTCGGACGATCCTCCCCTTTTTTTCTGAGGAAGAACTTCACCTATTCCTCCACATTGATGACCTCGACATGATTGGAAGCAGCCTCACGTAGAAGATCAGACGGGGAGTTCTAAAGATGAAGAATTATGTATGTACTACACCCCAAATCAACCATTGAACTTCGGCCCGCGCTAGACGCAATCGCCTTGCCTGGTTGGAAATCACTCACTTGCATGAATTGCTCACTTTGTATTATAGATATATCTTAACAGTTCCTCCACACAGACTAATCCGGACCGAGTTTAGATTGCACTAAACTAAAAAGATAATATCTGATCGGTCCAGTAGTTCCGTAGCCTATTCGTTACAAACAAACAAACAAAAAAACAAATCTTTTTTTTTTTTTTTATGCCACTTAGGCGGCAGACTGGCACCCACCAGATGTAGCGGTGGTCACAGTAACCTATGACCGTTTGCAACACCAGAGGCGCCACACTTGCGCTGCCGACCCTGTAAATACCTTCTAAGACGCCTTTCGAAGAACCCCATACTGTAGGCGTTTGGGAAAATTTTGTTTGATGTATTTCGTGGCGTGCAATAAAGAGTATTTGAATTGAACTGATGGTTAAACGAACAAAAACTGTTAACATATTTTACTTCTTTCCACAATCCACTAAGAAAACTTTTTATATCATTCCTTCACAACATCACATTTCACAGTAAAAGATCTTCACCAACAACAGAGCTGTACACTGAAACACAGACTAACAAATGTGGCCAACAAATCTAAACAAGTCGTTACAAATGGCGGCGCTTGCACCACTAATTTGCAATTAATGCACGGTTCTAGATGTACTTCGGACTTAGAACATAACTAATGGAGTTTACTTGGTACTAAATTTAATTAGATTTAAAGAATACTCTTATTCTGGATTGCTTCGAGTCGGTAAGTAGTTTTAAAAGGGATAAATATTTTGTGGGTACGTACAGTAATAGGTTATTCTGGGTAAGTAGATGATATTAATTCAGTGCAGAATCCCAAATGGATTTTTTTTTTGTTTAACGTGAGGGAAAATCCTCATGGATGTTATGCCGGACTCCTACCGACTAAAAAACCTCACGTCACGCCCAACAGCCTATGGTTGGGAGCCTCAGGTAAGCCCTCGGAAGGATGTCCCAGGACTCCCAACAGACCCACGGCCGCTACTGCGGCCTCGCCCAGGGTGTGGTTCGGGTGCAATCCCGCGTCTTTGGGGGGTTTCGGGTGTGATCCCGCTTCTAAGGGGGGGGGGGCGTGCGTGAATTGCTCACGTCACGCTGCCGTCATGGGCCTGCTTCTGTAAGGACGGTGAGCGGCTCTCTCACCGTCCTCAGACCCCCGGTCATGGAGGCCGATAGTCCTCGGCGAAGACACGTCGGCGGCGCCCAGGGCGCCGACTGCGGAACTCGGGTGGGAGAGTTCTCTCCCGCACCCGGCCCGCCGCCTCCTTCGCGAGCATGACCTGCTCGCAGAAAGAGGCGGCGCAGTCCCACTTACTCCCGCTGGAGAGCATGGCTCGCACCATGGCCTCGAGCGAGAGAGTGTCCACGTCCAATCCCGAATGGATAGACAGAATCCTCATACATCTACTATCACAATACTGTAATATTAGTATACTGGTCTATCTTCAACGCTATCTTCGGCTCTACAGCCGAAACGTCGAAATGTAAACATAATTTCAAAAATATTGAGTAGACGCAAAATAAACTCAAGTTAAATCATAACGAATTATACAAATCAAGTAACGTGAGTCGCCATTGTTAACCGATTCCAAAATTATAGTGCTTCAGTCCTGAAAACAACTAGTTTTCAGGGCTGTTGAAGCACTGTTTTTTTGGTATTAATTTGAAATAGAAACTAGTACATGTAACCTGTATTCCTCAATTCCTTAATAAAGGAATTGAGGAATAACCATTTAGGCAGTAATCCATAAACGCTTAGGATTGTAAGTATGGATAAATTATTTTATGTATAACGCCTAAACGGATGCGACTGAAATTTGATAATATTACTTTTTATTACTTTACTATCTTCACGCCAAATCCCTTGCGGGGTAGGCAGAAAGAACCGAGCGCCACACGGCACTACCCATACACACCTCACTTGCTTCTTCAACTTTCATTTTTCTTTTCATGCATGCACGTCGGTCCCTACGGCTCTTGACACCACCTTCAACTAACACACGATTAATTTGGTCGTGGTAGGTGTGTCGTGGCCTGCCTCGACTCCTACGTCCATCCACTTTCGCGTTGTATATCTGTTTTGCCATTCTTTCATCTCCCAGTCGCTCCACATGCCCGAACCATCGTAGCATGCCCTTCCTTACTTTAACACCGACACTCTCTTCCAGACCAACTCTCTTTCTTACATCTTCATTCCGAACGCGATCTGCGTGCATTTCTCAGCAGATTTTGCGTAGAGCGCGCATCTCGAGCGCATTTAATCTACTTTCACGCGTACTCTGCCATTTGATATTGCAAATTTGATAATAGTATAGCATATAGTCTGCAATAACACATAAGCTAATTTTTAACCCCGCAATCACTTCCCATGGGATGCGACAACGAGAACAGAATTTCACCAAGGCAGAGCCGTGGGCACCGTCTTGTAACAAATACATATAGCTCACGAAAGTTATTAGGTAAAGTATTATATTAAGAGATCGCCTGTTCAAGTTGAGTAAAGTGATCAACTGCTACTTCCCTTGGCGAAGTCCCGGGTCCGAATTCACAGGTAAGAACAAAAGTTTGTTTCGGAGTTAAGGTGTTTTCTATGTAGTTTTTATGATGATTTTCTGTCTGTCTATATTACTGGACAAGAGAACTAATTATGTGACCTATTATTCTCTCAGTGGTGTCAGTGTAGGGCATGTAAAAAAAAGAATAGTCCGTTTTCTAAATAGGAAATGCTAATGGACGCTTGCCGGACTCCTACTGTCTAAAATCATACAATGCCCATATAACAAACGGCCTACTCTGGGAGTTCCAGGTGCTTATCTGGGACTCCCGGCCGTGGCAGTCCCCGGAATGATGTCCCAGAATTCCCCATAGGTAATAACGTTAATATTAAAAGCAAATCATACAGGTGTAGTCGAACAAAACTTTCCCAGCACCGATCCAGCCAACAGTCAATTACAAATCAATACACTATTTACATAAAGCCACTTCCACATTAATAACTCTTAAGACATAGTTCAGTGCAAATTGCACAATTAAGCCTGAGTGCATAGACGGCAGTGCATGGATAACTTGACAATAATTTAAATTGGTTCGTACAGTCGATACGTAGTTGTAAATGAGCTGGAATACAAGCGCATAGACGTGTACAGCAGTTTTCCTCTAGACTACGGATACGGGAGCTACGATTGTATGGAGGTGGCGTTTTATTATTAATTTTCAGATACTTTTTTTATACAGATCTGCGGTGGTAGCTATGCATTCGGCCTACCTGATTGAAAGTTGTTGCCGAGTTGAAGGCAGCAAGTGCAGCAACTATTCGTTTCTACTTATTTTGAAAAAAAATCAAGTGCTTCATAATGCTTCTAGAACTTAGTATGTGCTCTGTTCATGGTAATTGATAATAATCCTTTGAAAGCTTTTTTTCGGAAGGCACCTTGACCTGTGAGTTTCAGTTACCAGTCGTTAAAACTTGTGGAAGTCAATATGGACGTCTTGAAAATTGATTTTCCATGCTTTTGTACACGATGCTAAAAGTATGTATAATTAGCAAATAAGTCAGGTAATCTGTCAAAAAAATATAATGTAGAAGTTACAACTTGGGTCTTCACATCTTTATTATTAGAGTAGCATCATTTAATTACTCAAATTAAAATGCTTATAATCATTTATTAAGACAGTAATTTTGTATTCTCTAGTAGAATGCTACTACCTGCCTACAAGCCAAGAAGACGTTATTTAAACTTATAATTTTCGTAGCTCATGTACCTCGCGACACCGCCGCTTGTCCTACCAACTCCCTCAATTAATTGGCGAGCTCCCCGATTTAACTTGTAAACGAATGCAGCATACGTTGCTTTAATACAACGCGCTCGCCAATTAGTCTTACTGGTTAATTCCCATGTCATTTGTATAGCGCGGATTTGGGGCGAGTTATGGCGGCTATGGTGCTTGACTTGGTAAAAGCCTTTGTTGGTCGCGGGAAATGTTTGAAGATCTAACTAATACAGAGTTTATTGAAGTTGACGATTTGTATGGAAGTAGATATCCGCTTGTAAAATGTTATTCTAAAGAGCAATTAAGGACATTAGCTTGCTAGCTAGTCTATTTGTCTGTAACTCTTCCACGCCCGAACTATCGAACTGATTCTGATGAAATTTGGTACAGATTGGGAACAGTCATCGATACTTTAAATCCCGAGAACATTATTTTTATAGGAAACAGGTAGGAGAAAAGCTAACCACAAGGGCGGAGACTAAAAATAATTTACACATTTGAGTTCGTGTTTTATTAAGTCAGTTTATTTAAATTATAATATTATTTCGTGCTATTTAATGCACGAAAGACAATAAAACTTAGTATAAATATTGTAAACCATATACAACTGTTTACCCTCTGAAAAAAAATCAAGTTCGCCGGACCTGAACAAACAAACACGGTCAGCGTGTTAGTGGTATGGGGAATATTTAATCCAGTCTCATGTTTCTACATTAGAATTATTTACGGGCAACTAGATACCGTGATAAAATCCCTGCACAATACCTTCACACAATACCATGGCGAGGAGTAACAATGTGACCCTTTGATATTAAACATTCTCAGATCATTAAAATAATTCCAAAATTTTAATAAAAGGTCTTAAACATCCAACTATTCATTTCCATTCAAACATTATACCCCTTTATTTTTATGAACACGCTTTCAGTCGGAGTACAAAACCATCGTAAGCTGGTAGCCATTCTAGAAACCCAGCCACATGCAAAAATCAACTCTATTTCTTATGGAATAAGGTAGGAGTCAATGGTATAAGAAAGTTAGCCTGGCTGTCCATACAACAGATGTTACGAACACTTTATAGAAGACTAGTTGAAGAACTTGGCTCAACTTTCTCAGTTCGTGAGATGAAATTTTATTTGGCATACCTTTTTTGAATATTCGCTGAAGTTCGGAGCTCTGGTTGGTACGGCTGAATCCGCCCAAGTTCCTAACTGTACTGAATTTTTGGCAGTCAATGAGTTTTATTGGTTTTGGAGATCTGTTTGCTTGGGTTGTTGTGTTTAATGCTGTTGGTATAGTGGATGTGTGTTTGGCTTCCCGTAAGCTTTATTGGATAGAAAGCAGTTGAATTGCAATGTTGTTGGCTTGGGGTTTTGCTTCCAGAACTATTTACACAGCTGCTATGAGTTATGATGCTAGTCTGAAAATGATTGGAGAATTAAATAAAGATTATAAATTTTCTTTCAAAACTGTAGCATAGTTTTGACGTGTCGGTGCTTTATTCTTATAAGCAGAAAATTTGAATCCATCACCAATATTGGTACTTATGTTTCTAAAACAAACATGAATATAATTAGTGGTGGGTATTCTCGGATATTTCGTGGGTTGAAAATGCAATTAATTAAATGTGTACTAACGCATAAAAAGCGTCTGCGAACCCTTCGGGGGGGAAAGCGAAACTATTTTATTATTCATGTAAGTAACAAGCAATGTAGAAGAGAATTATTTATAAGTCATACATACCACCATATAAAATAATATTAATTCCGACTTGATAAAAGTATTTTTTACTTTATAAACGGCACAAAGTCATATCATTTACTGTATAATAGTCGACTAGCCACCTCCCTCAAACGAGCTACGCTTTCAAGCGGGTCTTTAACTTCCGTGGGACCGCAAACAGCTGGATACATTCGTCCTTCGACGCCCTGTTGATAACAGGCATGCAAAACGTTTTTATAATACATCAGTTGATGGTACTTGCCAACTTTCATAACGTTATAAAACTCGTAAAAGAACTTTGGTAGATATTTTTTATATTTCCAAAAGTTACTGGGTTTTTATTTAAGCCAACAGTTAAGTAAAAGTTTTATTTTGAAGCAACCAAGATAAGGTCTCTTGACTATTTGGATAGCGCTAGACTATTGTAGTGCAGAAAATATTATATTATCTGTGGTAGTGCCTATTATCCTTGGCATTTTCTAGGGTTCCGTTCCCAAAGGTTAGAAACGGAGCAATATTCATGAGACTTCGCTGTCCGTCTGTCTGTATGTCCGTAACGAGGCTGTATCTCAGGAACTGTAATAGGTTGAGAGATGAAATTTTCACAGATGATGTATTTCTGTTGCCGCAATAACAACAAATACGGAACCCTCCGTGAGTGAGACCGACTCGCATCTGGCTGGTTTTCACGTAAATGATGCACCATTGTTGATAGTATTCTTGCTTTTTTACTGTTGGATAAAAGTAATTTCATTAACATAATTGCACTTATACTTATAAACGAATAAATTGCGGTGCCAGGATAGTGTTAGAATCCTTGTAAAATTAAACAGCGAGGATGGTAAAATCGCCTGGTTTTATATCAATTGCATCCATACTTTACCTGTAAATGAACCCAGTCTACTTTTATTCCCCACTAGGAGCAGCTACGATTTTTGGCGTTATGCCGTCGACATTGTTGGAATAATTGCCGTTTGCCCACCCAAATTCAGTATTGTGGAGTAATGTTATACGTTCTATCTCGCCTTTTATCTATTTCGCCTTATTTCAAATTTTGAGTCGACAAAGTCACACAGACTCCCGTTCATATATTTTTACGTTACATAAGTACCTATTATAAGTCTAGATTATAATATTCCTCCGATATTTAATTGCTTTACCTTTTCCAATTCGATGTTCAAGTCCAGCATACTGCAGTCTTATAACCATAAACTACAAAAATATTTTGATCATTTTGTCTTTTTTATTTCATGTTATGATGACGTAACATTATCTCCGCACCTGATTTATTGACAGTGATAATATAACAATTATATTTCGATCGACCATTATGGTAGAAAAATTGTCGTTAAATATATTTTTTGTTTAAAATCGCCTGCAGCAGCCATCTACGGCATAAAAACCCATTTAAATGTCTATAGTTATTCGGATTCATTATTGATTTATGGCAACCCAGAGGGCCTGTGATCTACACTTTTGTTTCGGCTCTATCCTTAATTTTTTTGAGCATCCCTTTTCAGTATTGCTATTTAAAAAAAAAAGAATTATTCGAAGATCAACTCTCAGTCGTCGGATTACAGTATAATGTAAGCTTTAGAAAATGCAAAGTTCGTTTGGTTTTTATGAAATAGTATTACAAAAAAAAAGCTTTTGAACATTAGCAGGTAGTTCTTAGAAGAACACGGTGGATTCTTGGAAGCTTTTTGAAGAGGATTTCCTTAAACGTGTTTATATTGTACTACTATGAATATAGATTATTTCTATACACTCGTGTTAACGCGGCTTAATATGCGTTTTGTACTATGGAGTCCCTTCAATAAATCGGATAAGTACACTTGCCTAATATTGAATAATGTATTCGAACGTTCAAAAAGTTGTGGCATAAATCAGTACAATAATATTAACTTACGTTTAATTATACGAAAGGTGCTACGCTTCACTCACGCTGCCGAACCTGCAAAAATTTTCTACTTAAGACCTTTACTGAAGAACTACATAATATTTTAAACGTGCTTGAAAACCGATGGTAGGAACTCATTCCATAAAAATGACAAACTATGAGGAGCTATCATCATCAGAGGGTTATTTGTTCAGAGGTTTGTACAGAGGGTTGTATTGTATACGAAGCTATGACCCTAGAAAACATGGTCTGTTTTCCTTTAATCATTTGTTTCTTCACGACACTCGGTGCTATACTACACTCATGTTGCCGACCTTGCAAAAATCTTCTAAGACTGAAGAACTCCATATTGTAAATGTGCTCGAAAACCAAGCGTAGAAACTCATTCCATAATAATTATGGGAAAATATGAGGAGCTATCATCATCAGAGAGTTATTTGTTCAGAGGTTTGTACAGAGGGTTGTATTGTATCCGAAGCTATAACCCTAGAAACCAAGGCCTGTTTTTCTTTAATCATTTGTCTCGGTCTTTAACATCCCGGATAGCGAGACCACGGAATAAGATGATACGATCTCGTGTGACAGGAAATGCTGTGACTATATCTAACACCTTCCAATTTATTATGAGAACTAGCTGATGCCCGCAGGTTCGCCAGCGTAGAATTTGTTCCCGTGGAATTTTCATCATCACGCCTTTATCCCCGAAGGGGTAGGCAGAGGCATACCATATACCCACATTTCACCTTTTTATAATTTGTCCCACGTAATACGTTGTGAGCCGTATTGCCGTGTTTAAATGGACAGGCGCAGGTTGTGACTGCCTGCTGTTGAAATAAAGCCTTCAACTTGGCTTAACGACTGCCATTCCACTGGCAACCGGGACCAACGGCTTAACGTGCCTTCCGAAGCACGGAAACGCTCAAATAAATGTCACAAAGTGATCACATGGATGGTCACCCATCCATGGACCGGCCATAGTGAAAGTTGCTTACTGCAGTGATCATTTACAGAACACTGAGTCCGCGGGGCCACGAGCGCTTCCGGATTTACTCCACGGAACTTAATCCCGGGATAAAAAGCCTATGTGTTATTCCAGACTATAATGTATCTCTGTACCAAATTACAGCCCGATGCGATCAGCCGTTTGAGCGTGAAAGAGTAACAAACATCCACACTCACAAACTTTCACATTTATAATATTATAAGTAAGATGAATCCTCTGACCGTAAGCAATCATTTTGGCCAACGTTAGTGTGAACTGAAGTCGTGTGCGTGTCCGAAACGTCGCTATCTGAGATTGTTATTATACTACAGGAGCGCCGATTTTCAGCTGACGTCTACTTAGTATGTATGGTATATGAAATACAAATGAAAAGCTTGTATTAGAAAATATTAAACTACTAGCAGTGCTCCAAGGCTTTGCCTGTGCCATGCTACACTACACTTCCCTACACTTCGTATTTACAATAATGTTAGATTTTAATAATACCTGCCCGGTTGCCGATCCCGGGTATTATTAAAATCAAAATAAAAGTAGTGGAATAGTTCAAGTGAGTGAGTTTTCATAATGTATTATAACAAGTTCCATCAAGTGCCAACAATCAAAAGTATAAGGGATAATGTAAGAAATTATGCCTTTTTTTGACATATTAATATTCTATTTTAAGCTCGTAAAATTGACGCGCCAGCCTGATGGAAAGTAATGGCGCATCTAGCGATGGGGGGCCACTCTCACAGTCCGGATTTCTCGGCGGATCTGTTGCGTGCTAGCATAAAAGTAGCTTAGATTACTTCACAATAATTTGGCTTTTTAATAGTAAAAGAACTTTAAAAACAGTTCAGGAGTTTTGACTACAAATAAAACTCCTTCTTTTATCAAAATTATGTAAAACACGATAAGGCAACAAATTACTGGACATCACACGTTGTCTGTTATACATCAAAAAACATTCAAAATATCAAAACCAAGACATGACATAAAGATGGCACTGTCTGACATTAAAAACTCAAAACATGTCAGCAACATCAAAGAAGAAACATTCCCGTTGACAGCCAAGTACAAAACACTTATCATTTTGACAATAATATTTAAACGGAGGGTTCCGAATATAAAATTGACCAAAAAGCACATTTGTTGTAATCCCTTAAATTATTATTTTTCTGTTAATATTTCTTATTATAGCGGTAATAGAAATACATTATTTGTAAAAATTTCAATTGTCCTGCTATTACGGTTTATAAGATTTAGTATGGTGAGACAGACAGACAAACAGACATACATACATATGGTCACGCCTTTATTCCCGAAGGGGTAGGCAGAGGCATATTATATGCCCACATTTCACGTTTT
This sequence comes from Miltochrista miniata, assembly GCA_933228765.1. NCBI lineage: Eukaryota > Metazoa > Arthropoda > Insecta > Lepidoptera > Erebidae > Miltochrista > Miltochrista miniata. The sequence goes on along the minus strand of OW121765.1, from coordinate 1,740,130 downwards.
GTATAATTTGTCCCACGTAATAGGTGGTGAGCCGTATTGCCGTGTTTAAATGGACAGGCGCAGGTTGTGACTGCCTGCTGTTGAAATAAAGCCTTCAACTTAGCTTAACGACTGCCATTTTACTGGCAACCGGGACCAACGGCTTAACGTGCCTTCCGAAGCACGGAAACGCTCAAATAAATGTCACAAAGTGATCACATGGATGGTCACCCATCCATGGACCGGCCATAGTAAAAGTTGCTTACTGCAGTGATCGTTTACAGAACACTGAGTCCGCGGGGCCACGAGCGCCTCCTCATACCGACTAAAAACTACACGTATCCTATCTAACAGCCTACGGTTAGGAGCCCCGGGTAAGGCCTCGGAAGGAAACCCCAGGAACTGAGTAAGGAACCCTAAGAACTATGACATTATTGATTTATTTATTTTATTATTTTGTGGTACATAGGTGTTACAAAGGATCTTATCGTTATACAATAATGCAGTGCGGTATGTCCTACCATTTAACATGGTGTACAAATTAAATTTAAATATGGTTAGTCTTATTCTTAAAATATATAGTTAGTACCTAGGCACTATTGAATGAAATTGGAACTTATGTCTACAAAAATTCATAACATTACATGGATGCCCTTCATATTTTTAATTGTCCATATAATCAATTCACAGATTCATAATTATCTTTATTACTCAATGCTCCATACTTACATTTTGAAATTGTCTAATGTTATTAAGACTACAATATTATGAGATTTGAATGTCAATATAAAAATAATGTCACTGTAATTGTAAAATGTAAAAAAACTGTTGATGTTCAAATAATACTGACGCATTACTAGTTTCCGCATTACAAGAGCCTTTTAGAATACAATGTAAGGTAACTTAGACAATAGCATGCAAGTTGCTGGGGTGCTGGGTAGGACAACCTCCACGTGGTGCATCCTGGTAACGTGGACGACGATGTGGGCTTCGCGCGAGGCGCACGTCGTCGCCCACGGCCAATAGTCCACCAAGGAGGGGGGGCCTTCATGGCCGGTTTGGAGTTCTCCGCATGCGCTCTGGTATGCAGAGCGTACTTAGCGGAGAGCTCTCAGGGCGACGAGTACTTCGCCACTGAGCGATCAGTAGCGAAGTACACGGTCCCATGGGGACCATCGTTCGGCCGAGCCGTAACCCCGTCTGGCAACAGACGGGCACGGTGGCTCTTTGGAGTTGCGAGGAAGAAAACCTCTATAAAAAATTACCCGAATCCTACGCTCTGACGCCCGGCAATGGGATGCATCGCTGGGGGGAACTCAGTGCCGAGGGCGTCACTCCTACTTTCCCAACCTTTCCCATCCTCAAGTCCACTCCCAACTTCCCCACTTCCACTCTAAAAAGTCGGCGGACTTTAAACGCAAAAAACACTATGGCTGAGGTAAATTATTCTGATAGAACTACCCAGGAGCGCACCCGGACAGTGTCCGGGGAATCGCTTGGCATGTCTCGGCATGTCGACCCCCGCCAGGGTTCATCCCAGGTGGTATATGGGAGGGGTCACCACAGTCCTACAGGCCCAAGGGTGTGCCTAAAAACCACCCCCAGTGACGCGGAGGTCGCGTCAACCCGTGCCGGCTCCGAGATGGAGTCGGCAGTTGATATTTGTACCGAGAACGAGGATACCCTCGGTCTCCATGCCGAAGAAGTGAGACGAAAGAGACCTAGGTCAAGCGGACCAGGCAAAGGCCTGTTCCGTCGGCCTGGGTCAGTATCGTCTAGCAGTGAGGAGGACCTTCCTCGGAAGGTAGTGGCCACCACCGCGGGTAGAGGTCGGAAAACCGACCTCTACAGAGCGAGAGGAAGGGTGGCAGAGCCGCCGGCGATTGTGCCCCCGCTGCCAAGCGGGAGGGTCACGGAGGTGCCGGCGGCGAAGGAGATCATGGCGGCTCTTGCCCGCATTTCTGGCGCTGTAAAAGGCGCCAAGAATGTTGCGGGCAAGAAGAAAGTAGTGACGGAAGCCGTCACAGGGGCGACGAAGGCGCTGGAGGAGCTCCTTGAGAGGAGCGTCTCCAGCGAGGAGGGGAAGCTCCGGGCTCGGGTTGCGAGCCTGGAGAAGGAGCTTGCCGACTCCCGCAAGCAGCAAGAGCTGATGCGGGAGGAAATCGGCAAGCTTACGCAGCTCGTCCAGGGGGCCGGGGAGGCTCGGGGTGTTAAAACCCCCGCTCCCCGTGCACCTAAGGCGACCCCGACGATGGTCCAACTGCTGGAGACCATCGAGCGCCGCCTCGGCGTTCTCGAGGACCGGGCATACCGCCCGCCGCTGGCGGCACCCGCCGTCGCGTCGTACGCGACGACGGCTGCACCCAGTGGGGCTCCCGGTCTCCAGCGGAAGGCCTCCGCCCCCAAGAAGACGGCACCTGGTGGAGGTGGCAACCCCGCCTCCACCAGCACAGTAAGCGCTCCCGCCGCACCCCAGACTCCCTCTAGAGAGGGGATCTGGGAGGTGGCAGGAGCAAAGAAGAAGGCGGCTAAGGCCGCCAAAAAGGCGGCGAAGGCCGCCAAGAAGGCGGCAAAGGTCGCCGCAAAAGCGGCAAAGGCCGCCGCGGCGAAGGCGCCGAAGAGGCTCCGCGCTCCTCGCTCCACTGCCGTCGTCATTACGGTGACGACAGAAGGCAAGGCGAAGGGCGTGGGGTACGCCGAGGTACTGAGGCAGGCGAAAGCCTCAGTAGACCTCAAGGCCCTCGAGATTGAGGGGGGGCTCCGGTGCAAGGTGACGCGCACCGGAGCGCGCCTCCTCGAGGTCTCCGGCGCCACCAGCGGCCCCAAAGCAGATGCCTTAGCGGCAAAGCTGCGGGAGTCGCTGGACAAGGGTGACGTCCGCGTCACCAGACCCAACAAATGCGCGAGTCTGCGCATTTCGGGTCTGGATGACGCGGCCACGACGGAGGAGATAATCTCCGCCGTCGTGGAGGCGAGCGGCTGCCCGCGCGATCAGGTGAGGTCAGGCGAAATCCGCTTTGGCCCCACCGGTCACGGTTCGGCAGTCGTGAGCTGCCCCGTCGCGGCGGCTCAAAAAGTCGCGGACGGACGGAGCCTTCTAATTGGGGGCTTCCTGAGGGCGCAGGTGCATCTCCTGCAGCCCCGCGAAGACAGGTGCTTTAGGTGCCTGGTCGTGGGGCATGTGGGGGTGCAGTGGGACCCCGAACGGAGCGGACCCATGGAGCGGGCGGTGCGGGCGAGGCCAGGGGCAGGCGCATTGTGGTGCGGCTGGCGCGGCGCGGGCTGCGCGACGAGCTGCTGCAGAGCGCGCGGGTGAGGCGCGGCGCCACCACCGCTGACCTGGATGGCTTCGAGGGGCCCCCGCGCCGCTTCTACCTCAATGAGAGACTGACGAGGACCAACAAGCAGCTGTTTTTCCTCACACGCCAGACTGCTGCAAACCTGGGTTGGAAATATACCTGGACAAAGCGGGGTAGAATATTGGCAAAGGAAGCTGATGGTAAGCGCACCCATGCTATCCGCTCGGAAGCTGATCTGGAGCGTGTTTTTGGCAAGAATATTGTCAATACAAATCATGATTAAGTTATTTCACATTGTTACATTTAAGTTTTTTCATGGTGTATTTGGGTACTTTTATTTTGTAATGAACATATTATGTGGTAGCATTGGTAGCATGGAAGATAGATCTGGGACAGAATATTGTCAAAAACTTATCTACGGGTTCTATATAGTGATTGTTTGTGTTATTGGCATTGGTAGTGGCCAGAATGAATTCCAAAGAAAATGTAATATTTACAGTGTTTTTATACATGTTACTTGTTATGGTTTTGCTTTGGAATGCCCTGAATTTGCAAAAATTATAAAATTATTTATAAATAATATTTACAAGGTCTACATACAGAGTACTTACAATTATTTTACATCAGGATATCCTTTATTCACAAAATTATTTACATATATTTACAGAGTTCATGTACTCATGCATGGTACTACTTGCAGTGATTTTGTTTTTGAATTTTATAGATTCACAAAATTAGTATTATGTACAGACATTAATGGAACACATGACAAGATTTGTGATCTTAGTTATTGTATCTGCAACAGACAACAAATTACAGTGACACAGAAATCAGAATACGGGTTGAGTATGATGGTATGTGACTGTCCGGGTTGTTTATTTTACAATATTGTACACTTTTTTAGTTGTATGTTTATTTTGGGTATTTCAAATATTGGATGGCGTATTGTAATGGGAATAAATGAACAAATGCACAATCATAAGATTAAAATAATTTATTGTATATCGGTCAGAGTGGCATTGAGTTATACTTGCATACTGCGAATGTGTAAACTACATAGATATAACTTTTTAATATATTTTTTATACATATTTAATATTAATACATTCTTATACTATCTACTATTACATATAAAATGATAAATAATAGGAAATATTTAAAGTTTGGGCTTTTTAATGCAGGTTCACTTGGAACTAAACAGGATGAGTTCTTGATTGCCATGAATCACCATTCAGTTGATATTATGGCCATCAATGAGACCTGGTTAAAGTTGGGGGAGGATGGGAGAGCTCCTTCAGTACCCGGTTACAAGTTAAGGCATACTCCAAGACCTACAGTGATAAAGGATGGACATGGTGGGGGGGTCGGATTCTACATAAAAAATGGTGTTAGTGTGAGGACCAGAAGCCACCCTGTGGATCCACAAGTAGAGGAGTATTGGCTGTCCTTGACTAGTATGGGGAAAAAAATTCTGATAGGTACAGCATATAGACCACCCTGGCTGAGTGAGGATCGGTTCTTGGATAGTTTGACTGCCAGTATCTGTGCATTGGCACCCTACGATCATATTATACTTTTGGGTGATTTCAACATAAATATGTTGATCCAGTGTGCAGTCAACACGCGAAAGCTTCAACAATTCCTGCAATACACTGATATGTGTCAGGTAGTAAATGCTCCAACGCATTTCACTGATGGCAAGAGCACTTTAATAGATATTATATGTACAGATATGAATGTTCATAACGTTACAGTTTCACATGTCCCGGAAGTAGGTAAACATGCAGTTGTGACTTGTCAGTCAACCTTTAAAAAGGTTAAAGAGAAACCCAGGTGGGTTACATACAGACCATTTAGAGACATCTTGCCAGATCTTTTTGATAGTGATATTGAAATGATTCCTTGGCGCCACATGGATTCACAGGTTACTGTTGATGATATGGTGGAGGCCTTGTCCACCTGGGTTGTCCATCTATTTGACATGCATGCCCCTGTGAAGAAAAAGCTGTTCAAGACCAAGAGTACACCATGGATAACTGACAATGTTAAGTTACTCTTCAGCTTGCGTGACAAAGCAAGGTTGGCTTATCAAAGGACAAAACTGGAGTCAAAAAAACAGTATTACTTGGAGTTGAAACATCAAGCTGTTGTAGCGTTGCATAATGAAAAATCAGTTTATTTTTCCAGAAATATAAGTGAACACATTAATAACCCTAAGATTATGTGGAAGAATTTAAAAGATCAGGTACTCCACTCGCATAGGGATTCATGTTTGCCAGGTCACTTCAGCAACCCATATACCATCAATAAAGCCTTCCTTGATGTGCCAGGGCAGTGTGTGGTGAGTTTATCAAAATTAACATATTATGAACACCATAGGTACGATCCTGGTATTAGTTTTGAACTCAAACCTGTGGATTCATCTATAATTCTAAAGATTCTAAACAACATTAAAACACAGGCTCAGGGTATTGATAAAATCAGTGCGCAGATGATGACGCTCACACTGCCTAACTCACTAAACACAATCACACAAATAATCAATACATCTATCACAACACACACATATCCCAAGTTGTGGAAGTGCTCTGCAGTTCGGCCTATACCTAAAAATTGTCACCCAAACACCATTAAAGACCTACGGCCTATCAGTATACTCCCATGCTTGTCGAAGGTGTTGGAAAGGGTGGTACATATGCAGGTTATGGAGTACCTTGAAAAAAATAGTGTTTTACCTGATAAGCAGTCAGGTTTTAGGAAAGGGCGGGGTACTGCTATGGCTTTGAGTGATGTAATTGGCAACATTTTGGAGGCTAGGGATCGTGGGGAGGGAACAGCTTTGGTCCTATTAGACTACTCCCGTGCTTTTGATGCCCTAGATATTTCACTTTTATTGTCCAAGTTGTCTTTCTATGGGTTCTCATCGGACACTGTCAAATGGTTTCATAGTTACCTTACAAACCGCTCACAGTATGTTGAGATACAAAGAGAGGATGGTTCTGTGATGTCATCATCCCCCCTAGAGGTGACTAGAGGGGTGCCTCAGGGATCAATTTTGGGCCCGCTTTTGTTTATTTTATATACTGCAGACATCACAGGTTCCTTTCACCACTGTAGGTTCCATATGTATGCGGATGACACACAATTATATTTATCATTCAAACCCAATGACACACTTGTGGCAGTGTCTAGGGTAAATGAAGACCTGGAAAGAGTGTTTCAATGGTCGAAAGAACACTCACTGAATTTGAATCCCGTAAAGTCTAAATTGATGATACTTGGTAGTAAAAAACAAATTCAATCTATCTTGCTATGTGATCCTGCCATAATTATAAATGGCCAAAGGGTGTCTAGGGTAGAAGAGGCCACTAACCTGGGTCTTGTGATGGATCCTCAGTTACAGTTTGAGGGACATATAAATAAAATTGTTAGAAATTGTTTCTATAGGTTAAAAATTCTCTACAATATTCGTGACTTTGTAGGGACATCGTTGAGAAAGCAACTGGTGGACAGTCTCATACTATCTAGATTTAATTACTGTGACATAGTTTATGGTCCATGCTTGCTCGCTAAAACCAAAAAGCTTATACAACGCATACAAAATGCATGTGCCCGATACTGCTTTCAGATACCAAGACGTCACCATGTGACCCCATACATTAATAATAATGATGTACTCAAGATGGAAGCCAGAAGACGGTTACATCTTGCCACTTTACTGTTTGATTTATTAAAATATAAAAAACCTAATTATTTATATGATAAGATATGTTTTAGAAAGGATCATTATCCTTACTCTGTCAGGTCTGCTACCAGTGTGATATCAGTGCCAAGACACAAAACCACTGCTTTCAAAAAGTGTCTTAAATATATGGCGATGCGAATCTGGAATGATCTGCCGCCGCCTATCAGGGACCTAAAATCCAAACACAGATTTAAAGTAAAGTACAAGGCTTCACTCCTACAAGATCAAAAGAGTGTGCCTTGAGCTATATCTATAATAAACATACACACATCCCATATATATAGGTACTTGCCGTGGTGTCTGTCCCCTCCGCTACATTTCATTCCAGAGTCGCTTCTCTAAGTTGTTGGCACCTGATAATTAGCATCTCTGTGCATCAGGGATCTTTGGTTTGTGTAAATTCCACTGGTTGAGACTGACTGTTGCTGGGAAGATCCTGTGATGGGAGTAATGGTGGATTAGGTTGTGAAAGTCTTATGTAAGATAATAAATAACCAATGCTATTGTTTAACCTTGTTTAGAATTAGTGTTAATTGCTAGATTACTTGTTGCTAAGAATTACTTACCACCTTGGCGTGTTGATAACATTTACTGCAGTTTGAGATGAGATGTTTGCTGATAGTTTAGGAATCATATTATGTAGGTAGTGATAAAGTGAAACGACATTGCCTGAAGACGTCAGGTGGCACTCGGGGGTGGCACTGAAAATCAGTTCTGAGTTGGTTGATAGCCAACTCAGTGTTTGCTGAGTGTCCATCCCTTATTGTGAACACAGCGTACATATTGAAAGGTAATGCAAATAAACTATATTAGCGATTTCTGAGAAAGTACTTATGTATTTTAACTATTTTTTAACCACGTGCGACATTTGCCAAATTGCCACGTCAGGAAGATGACACGTTGACAATACATGTCAACAACATGTGGCGGCGGCCATGTGTTTTAGTAGTTTTTTTTTTTCTTATCCGTTTAAGGACAGGCAAAGGCAAAATTGTGGTTGTGCACTTTATTTTTTTATTTTGTACTTCTATGATAATGTATTTTTTTTATGGATATTTGATAATTTTGTTGATCAATTTGAAACTGTTTTATGTACGTTGTGATCGCTAATAAACACATTTTCTTTCTTTTCTTTCTTTCTTTCAGTGTGCGGCGGAAGTCACCGTAGGAGATCGGTGCTTCCGCTGTAGTCAGCCCGGTCACAAGGCCCTTGCCTGTGACGCTCCGCCACGCTGTTATAAATGCGTGGCGGAGGGCAAGGAGGCCGACCACCGGGCGGGCAGCAAAGCCTGCGCTGCCTCAAGGCCGAAGCCCCGTCCGTCCGCACGGGGGGGTGAGGCTGTGGGTGCAAGTTCGCGGCAGGGTGCGGAAATGGACGTCCATTAATGGACACCCATATCCGCATCCTGCAGGTGAATCTGAACCACTGCACTGGTGCTCAGGACCTTCTGTACCAGAGCATCAGGCAGTGGTCCATTAACATCGTCGTCGTCGCCGAGCCGTACTGGGTTCACCCGGGAAGCCCGGTGGATCTGGACGGCGTGGCGACCATTTTTGGGGGGACCGGTGCGGACGACTCGCGCCTGGCGGTCATTGTCAGAGGCCCGGGTTGTGTCGCGGCGGAATACGAGGGTGTGGCTGTCGTGGCCGTTTACATCTCGCCGAGCCTCGACCAGCATCAGTTTGAGCTATGGCTCCCTGAGCTGGACGTCGTTCTCGCTGCATGCCGGCCTCGCCCTGTCCTGGTCTTGGGAGACTTCAATGCCTGGTCTCAGGCTTGGGGCTCCCGGGAAACCAGAGACAGGGGGTGGATACTGGAGGACTGGGTCACTACACGTGGCCTAGTCATCCTGAACCGGGGGAATGTCGCAACCTGGACGCGGCGGGGGCTCAGCTCGGTCATAGACGTTTCGTTTGCGACCCCTGAGATCGCCCGCCGTGTCCAGGGATGGCGCGTGGTGAAGGAAGAGGAGACGTCATCAGATCACCGATATATTCGGTTTGACGTCTCCCCTCCACCTAACCTGCCGCCAGCAATTGCGAATCCCCCGGAACCGCGTTGGGCACTCCATCGCCTTGATCGGGAGGCTCTCCTGGAGGCGGCCATCGTGCAGTCCTGGATTCCGACAGCGGACAGGCCTGCCGATGTTGATACCGAGGTGGAGTGGTTCGGGAGAGCCATGTCGCACATCTGTGATGCGGCGATGCCCAGGGCTAGGCCCAGACCGGCGAGGAAACAGGTGTACTGGTGGACGCCGGAAATCGCGCAGTTGCGCGCGGATTGCGTTACCGCGCGCCGCCGGTACACCAGGTTTCGCCGGAGGCGTCGCCGCCCAGACGATGCGGCAGCCCGAGAGACGGAGCTCTACGATGGGTACAAGGGGGCCAAGAGGGCCCTCCAGACCGCCATCAAGCGGTCCAAAAAATTGGGCCGCGAAGAGCTGATGGAGACTCTGGAGCGGAACCCGTGGGGGCGCCCGTACCTCATGGTAAGAGGCAAATTACGCCCTAAGGCGCCCCCACTAACCCAGAGTCTCCAGCCGGAGCGGCTTGAGGGGGTCCTGGACTCCTTGTTCCCGTCGAGAGCGGAGGAACACGTTCCTCCGCGCATGGCTCCGTCTCAGGCGCCCAACGCGGAAGGCAGCGAGAACGACGTGCCCGTAGTCACCGAGGGTGAGTTAGGGGCGGCTGTCCTGCGGCTTAAATCCCGCAGAAACACCGCCCCTGGACCCGACGGCATTCCAGGCCGTGCATGGGTCCTGGCTCTCGAGGAGCTTGGGCCTCGACTTATGGGTCTTTATAGCGCATGCCTCGAAAAAGGCCAGTTTCCCAAGGTCTGGAAGACAGGGAAACTGGTCTTGATTCGAAAGGCGGGGCGGCCGGCAAATTCCCCATCAGGATACCGGCCGATCGTGTTGCTCGACGAGGTGTGCAAGCTCTTTGAGCGCATTATTGCACAACGCCTCGTCGGGCACCTCACACGCGTGGGGCCTGATCTGGCGGATAGCCAGTTTGGCTTCCGTCAGGGACGCTCCACCGTGGACGCGATCATGCGCATTAGAGGCCTGACGGAGGAAGCAGTCTCACAGGGTGAGGTGGTGGTGGCGGTGTCTCTCGACATCGCCAACGCATTCAACACCTTGCCCTGGAGCTGCGTCAGGGAGGCGCTTATCTATCATGGAGTGCCTCCCTACCTCCGTCGAATTGTCGGGGCTTATCTCTCCGAGAGAGCCATAACTTACCCGAGCTGGCTGGGGCCGGGTCGGCGAGATGTGTCGTGCGGTGTTCCACAGGGATCGGTTTTAGGGCCGCTCCTGTGGAACATCGGTTACGACTGGGTGCTGCGTGGTCCGTTGCTCAGGGGGGTCGGCGTAACGTGTTACGCCGACGACACCCTCGTTACGGCGCGGGGAGCAACGCACCGTGCCGCAGCACTTAAGGCCACGGCAGGGGTTGCTCAGGTCGTGGGTCGGATTCGGCGGCTGGGTCTTGAGGTCGCCCTTCACAAATCCGAGGCTCTGTGCTTCCACGGACCTCGGATGGGGCCACCTGCGGGATCCAGCCTACAGGTGGGGGGCGTCAGCATCGGCATCGAGCCCTCGATGAAGTATCTGGGGCTCGTACTAGATGGCCGGTGGAACTTCGGACATCATTTCCGAAGTTTGGTCCCAAAACTGAGGGGAGCATCGGCCGCACTTGCGCGGCTGATGCCCAACGTCAGGGGACCCAACGCTCCCTACAGGAGACTGTACCTTGGGATCGTGCGAAGCATGGCCCTGTACGGGGCTCCCGTATGGGCGGAGACCCTGACGGCCAGCAATGTGGCTAGACTGATGAGCCCGCAGAGAGTGATGGCCGTCAGGGTGATAAGAGGATACCGCACGATCTCCGGTGAGGCGGCATGTCTCCTAGCCGGGACCCCTCCATGGGACCTGGAAGCGAGAGCCCTTGCGTCACTGTTCAGATGGCGCAAGGAGGCGCTGGAGCGGGGCCAAAGGCCTGCGTCTCGAGAAATCGAGGCCCAGCGGACCCTGCTCCACCAGGAAACCCTGGAGACATGGAAGATGCGACTTGAGCAACCAAAGGGGGGATTCGCCACAATCGCGGCCGTCAGACCGGTCATGGACGAGTGGCTGGAGAGAAGACACGGTGCTCTCTCCTACCGGTTGACACAGATGCTTGCCGGGCACGGTAGCTTCGGTAGGTATCTGTGGCGAAAACACCGGGAAACCACGGCCGAGTGTCAGCACTGCGAGGACCGCAGCGATGACACGGCGCTCCACACGCTGGTGGAGTGCACGGCGTGGGCACAACAGCGACAGGTCCTCGTAGTGGGTCTGGGCGTGGACACTCTCTCGCTTGAGGCCATGGTGCGAGCCATGCTCTCCAGCGGGAGTAAGTGGGACTGCGCCGCCTCTTTCTGCGAGCAGGTCATGCTCGCGAAGGAGGCGGCGGGCCGGGTGCGGGAGAGAACTCTTCCACCCGAGTTCCGCAGTCGGCGCCCTGGGCGCCGCCGACGTGTCTTCGCCGAGGACTATCGGCCTCCATGACCGGGGGTCTGAGGACGGTGAGAGGGCCGCTCACCGTCCTTACAGAAGCAGGCCCATGACGGCAGCGTGACGTGAGCACTCACGCACGCCCCCCCTTAGAAGCGGGGTCACACCCGAAATCCCCCATAGACGCGGGATTGCACCCGAACCACCCCCTGGGCGAGGCCGCATTGGCGGCCGTAGGTCTGTTGGGAGTCACGGGACATCCTTCCTGAGGGCTTACCCGGGGCTCTCAACCATAGGCTGTTGGGCGTTACGTGAGGTTTTTTTAGTCGGTAAGAGTCCGGCATAGCATCCTACGAGGATTTTCCCTCACGTTAAAAAAAAAAAAAAAAAAAAAAGAGCATGCAAGTTGCTACTTGTGTGCATAATTGTACACGACAAGTCCACTCACGGTTCACGCACGATTGATTGCCTATTAGAACGGATATAAGTAAGCACTTTTGCACTGTATTTATGCATTTTTAGGACTGTGAATGAGGGTTGAGTGATGGAATTTAGAGGATTTTGCTTTCAGTTTTTATTTTGATATGGAAATAGGGTTAATATATGTTTTTATGCGTTTTTGAAGAGGCATAACTGGTTTATTGATCGAAATGTGTCGACGGACTAGGTATAAACTTCATCAGTTTTGTTTGGACCCGCATAATTGAAGCTGGAGTGTAAGAGGTCCTATCAAAATTTGAGGGGTCTGCAAGTCATGCACCTGCTGCTTGACTGACTAGGGTATGACCGCAAAACGATTAAATTATGTTTTACTATTATTCAGAGCTGCTTCTAGCAGTCAAATAAAATAGACACCAGGTCTTTGAGGTTGAGATGTTGAAAGCTACAGGGAATTAACGGTCAGATAAAGAAGCTGTGCATATTATAGATCCTTCTGAACAGCTGTAGGTATCTACAATAATGAGATTTTTCAGAAATAATCAAGAAGTCTAGTAGGTGATTTTATTGGGATTTTCTCTCATTTCCTAGTCAGTATAAAAAGGGCACTTTGAAATTTCCATGGTTCAAACTTACGCCATCGGTGCAAGATTAAACTTTATGACTGATTATTATGGGGTTGGCACGATGAAAGATAGAAACTAACAATACCACCAACGACCCAAGAACCTTCTTAACAAGAAAAGTTCAGAGTCTTAGAAACGCAAATTATAAATTAACACTAAGACGAGGTAAGATCAAAAACTTCACAGATCTATAGCAAAATTGCTATTATTTTCTCCTACATAGCTCAACCATATTACGTAATAATAATCTAAAATAGAAACTGTTTATATGACATGCTGCGTTGCAAACAAATCCTAAATTTTTACAGCTTTCAAAAATTGAATTTTATACAAGTTGCGATGGGCGTAAAAAACTTTCCATTTGTTATTTGACGGACTTGGCCCGCCCGGTTTAGTTCGGTTGTTTTATGGCCACGATTTGTATTATACACGTGATGGCTGCACGTGTTGTTAGGGTACAGTTTCTTTTATGCGATTGGAATACCAATATATGTGTGGTTGAAATCATTTACTGAGTAATAACCATAGATATCGTAGCCACCGAAGGTGGATACTTGGTAGATATATACAGTACACACTCTAAGCCTAAAATAGGTTACTTGCTAAGACCGAACGTTTTAGCTGTAGGTATCCGACATTTGTTGATGACGGTACGAATTCTCGCCTTAAATTTAATCTGTGTCCTTCATTCTCTTTTGATACATCGCCAACTTAAAAGATTAAGTTATGGCTTCACCCTTGAAAGTTATAAGAGCTGAAACAGCAGGTATCTACAACGATTTTAAACTCAACGACTCAACAATTCTAATTCGCTGCTCTTCAATTCATCCGTGATCATGGCGCTTGCAACATGACGAAATATCGGAGACTCGACGAAACAGTAACACATGGTAAATAGCCCGTAAACAGTTTTAAGGTGTATAAGTAATGACCATGTTAGTTAAAAATCATATAACGAATTTCAAGAAGAGGTATTTTTCAATTACAGCTGCTTTGAAGATGACATTTTAACCCACTTTAGTGCTTTTCAGGAGCCATGAACTAAATGTCAAATTAATAAAACGAATTCAACATTCGCTGCAACGTTCGCCCCAAAACAACAGATTCCTTACGTTACACGTGGACTCTCCCTTGGCATAACGGTGCTAAACAATGGCCCCCTTAACTCGCCTTATTCAATACTATTATGTTGCGTACTCGTACTGTTTCTGAACCCGCTGCGATCATTGTATTACGAATATGCAAATACCCACTACTAACCATTCTTGATCTTGAATGAAAAGGGTTTAAATAATCATGGTCAATGATGTGAAATTACATTGTAAGAGATTGTGGAACATGGGTCAGTTGATTAAAAATGATTGATGTGCTGAGACACCTGGGATCTTGCCACTAAGGTACAATCACAGTGACCTCTCTTTCAAAACCGAAATGTATAAAATGTATTATGTATTTCTGGAAATAACAGCCTCATGTACCTACTGTTGTGGCACGTATCTCAGTACACTATATATACAATCTCGTACAAGTATGACTGGCAGTAAAGACATCGTTGACAACCCCCCTCCCCCCTCTACTTTACCTCTCACCTAAAAAAAAAATACTAAGTATTCATTTCCGGAAATCATGAGCCGTGTAAGAGTTTCAGTGTGATGGACATGCTAATAAATAATATATAGATGTAAAGGTTACAAGACTGTATGGAACGTTAAGACTTCCGAAGTTCCGAGGGCGTACCCAAAACTCCTGACACTAGGCAGTTGTAGGACATCCTGTAGTGTAGTCGGTAGGAGCCCGGCCTAGCATCTTGAAGTATTGCCATACGTATAAAAATGAGTTGTAAGCGGTGGCCCGTGTGGCGACGGGGCCCGTGTTGCGACGGGGCCCGTGTTGCGACGGGGCCCGTGTTGCGACGGGGCCCGTGTTGCGACGGGGCCCGTGTTGCGACGGGGCCCGTGTTGCGACGGGGCCCGTGTGGCGACGGGGCCCGTGTTGCGACGGGTAAGAGTACAAAATGTCACCACCCCAATGTATCCCGAGGGAGGCGTAAGAGACGCTAAGGGAAAACTTTCGCAGCAAGATCCGTTGCGTTGAGAAGGAAAACTCGAAATGAAACCCAGTTGTCAGTAAATTGACAACCGTTAAGCCAAGTTGAAGGCCAAATGGGCGGCTTAAAAAATTTCAACTGCGGGTCGCGGTGCCCTCCGCCTGTCCATTTCAACACGGTAATAGGCTCATCACCTATTACGTGGGACGTAAAACTATAAGGTGACATGTCAACGTACACTATGCCTCTGTCTACCCTGTCAGGGATAAAGGCGTGACTATAAGTATGTATGTAAGCGGTAGTTAGCGGAGTTCTAACGAGTAAACAAATTGTCCCCTTATCGATAATTATGAATATTATCGCATTGCGTAAGACCATGTATCTAGTTATTGGACACAAGCCTGGCACCTGTCACCCTCGCTTTAATGAGATTTCTGTAATTAATTATTTAATAATAAGCATTTCGTGTCGCGAGTATAGGTAAGTTAAGGGAAAGAATGTTGTAATCTGTGATTTGTGTTATTATTCATGAAAGTAGTTTGTACCTATTTATCAGTACACTAGCGGACGTCACGCGGTTTCACCGGCGTAGTTCCCGTTCCCGTGGGAATACGGGAATAAAATATAGTCTATGTTCACCGCAAAGAGTGTAGCTTTCCAACAGTAAAAGAATTTTTCAAATCGGTCCAGTAGTTCCGGAGCCTATTCGTTACAAACAAAAAAAAAATCTTTCCTCTTCATAATATTAGTATAGACTAGCTGAGCCCGCAACTTCGTTTACGTCACATAAGGTGTATGAAAGGAAAGGTATTTCTTCATCAGAGTCATCAAGCAGCGTCTGAAACTGCCCTGTTTGCTTAATCATAAAAGAGCTTAATGATTAAGACTATTTTTAAACAATTCAGTCCGCGCCGAAGGCGTGGACTGAATATTAAGCCAACACGCCAGTTTAGGTTCACTCACATTCAAAGAAACCCCTACAATTAAAATTTTCAAAATATCTGATTCTTAAAAGTGTTATAACTCTTTTATTTCTAAACCGATTTACATAAAACAAACGCTAAATGTTAACTGGAGCAAACCTCAACACAATAAAAAAAACTGCATTGCAATCGGTTGAGCGGTTACTGAGATTAGCGTGCACAACAGTACAGACAAACAGTTATACAGACATACAGACATACAGACATACAGACAAACAGACAAAAATTCTAAAAATCATTGTTTTGGGTTCTATTGCTTTCATAAAGCCACCCATAGAAATTTTTCTTATTTATCTTCCATGTACAGACAGCGACCTGTTACGATTTTATTATATGTATTGATATTAGTATAGATAGGCTGTCGACCTAAGTAAGACATAAAACTATTAGGAGAAATGTGGGTGTATGGTATACTTCTGCCTACGCCTTCGGGATTAAGACGTGACTATAATATGTGTGCATGTAAGTATGTAATTAATCTCCTTTTTCCTTCTAACTCATCATAGCGTGAAGTTTCTGATGTGTAAGAAATACTTGGGATTCGAGACTTTGATTGAGTAGCAAGACTGCGATTTGACTTTTTTAGCATCGTTGTGACCGATGGACATCCTTCCTGAGGGCTTACCCGGGGCTCTCAACCATAGGCTGTTAGGCGTGGCGTGAGGTTTTTTAGTCGGTAAGAGTCCGGCATAACATCCTATGAGGATTTTCCCTCACGTTAAACAAAAAAAAAAAAAGCCATCCTTTCTGCCTATTACATAAGTTTGCATGACGCTTGTGCTCCGAAAATCAGTAACCTTGTAAAAAAAATACGTAAAGTAAAACTGTATTACGAAATTAAACTTAATAAAAATATCATTGTACGCCAGTAAGGCATGTTACGGTAGATCAATAATTCTAATTTTATAATATGTATCTTAAAACCTGTAACAAACAAAACAATGAATAATTGAATATGAATAATATGAAATTGGTACCATTTACAGTCTTAGAAACAACACTAACGAAATTTATTATTAGATACTTAAAACGAAAGATTTACCTAAAAACAGTTGTGGAAATTGAACGTACTTACATACATAGATGATCACGCCCTTTATTCCCGAAGAGGTAGGCAGAGGCATACTATTTGCTCTCATTTCGCCTTTTCTATTCTATTCTGTAAGCCATAATTTTACCGTGTTGATATGGACAGGAGCAGGTTGTGACAGCCCGCTGTTGAAATTGTTAAAGCTCTAGGGACCAACGTCTTAATGTGATATTCGAAGCATGAAAATGCTCGCAAATAAATGTCACAAAGTGGTCACCCATCCATAACCGGCCACAGTAAATGTTGCTTACTACAGTGATCGTTTACAGAAAATTAGACTGTCGAAATCATAATCTTTAAGAGTAGGTATCGAAAAATACCTAATCAAATCAAACTATTCTACCAGACATCTAACTTAGAACAATGTTTCTGAAACGAGACATATTGAAATAACAAGAACACATTAAACTTAGACTAGATGTAGCCTTCTATTCAAATATCACAACTTTGAAGCCCTGTCTTAGCAAGTTAAAGTAGACACGAGACGCTTCCAATTTTAAGTTTAAGTGTAATTTTCTAAATTCAAATTTTCAAATCAGTGAGCTGGTTTAAACATTTGAATTTAGAGTATCTTTATACCAACGGGAATACCTTCTTTTTTTAAATAATAATTAATTGGTAACTGGTCCTTATTGCCTAAACCAACTTAATTTTTTTTAATTTTTTTTTGATACCTACAAAGTTCATAAAGCCTACCATTTGAGTATTACTGGTAATTACCCTATCGAAATCTCTGGGCTTAAGTCAATGAACTCTCGGACCAGCTGGGTGGGTGCACCTGCTGCCTAGCGTAGGTACCCAAGACTACAGGCTCATTAACCAAATTACTTTTAGAATGCTGTTACTATCAGAAACTGGCTTTGCTTAGTACGTCATACTTAAACTAGCGTGGCACCCCTCTCCACAATCCATGCTCTTCAATTTCAGTTGTCAAATAATGAATGTCAGTAAGCTAAATTTTTATTGACTTTTTTATTACAGAATTTAAATGTAAATGGAGCTTTATTAACCCTTGGCTAACATTCTTTTCGATAAAATAATGTTTTACTCGTGTTTGTGTAATGTTAAATTACTAGGATCACGAATTTCATATGTGACTGGACTAAGTATAAGAAAATATCTGATTCTATTTCTTTGAGCAGTTGTCCAAAGTTAAATAGACAGTGATCACTGACAAGAGGCAGGCATAGCTTTAATATACTGTTAAACTTCACTACCTGTATTGGGTACCATGTGGCATTTTGCTGTGTTGTGCAATGGGAATCAACCACTTAACATGCCTTTTGCAGGAAGTTTTTAAGTGGAAATGCCTGAATCGGTCACTCATGTCACTACCTACTAACCTTAGCCAACGCCGCTAAACCCAGTGATCATCATTAACTAAACACTCAGTATTAAGAGCGCTTCCATACTTAAGTGTGTACTCCATCGATCAACAGGTACCTAAACTCCCATTAATGTGATTATATACTAAGAAAACAAAATCAAATCAAGGCTAACAATTTAATATTAATAATCAAGCGCAACCGTTAACGATGAGCACCGATATGGTACTGCTCCTCTAACAACTATTATTACAACTTAAGTTGCATGACTAGCAGTTAATGTCATTCTGTTCCCAACTCAACAATCAGTAACCCACTGGTACCTGGTCAATTATAAACGTAGAATCACAAAGCTATTCTTAAAAATACTACAATAGTGATCATAAAATCCGAGATGGATCACCAAAAAGTACAAAACATTCGAATCAAAACAATATACACCTAACTTATGCAAGTAACGCACTGTACTATTTATGTGAGCCCACCCTTTCTTGAAGGACTGGTAGAGCCAGAAAATAGAAAAAAAAAGCCAACAGCACACACACATACATTCAAAACACGTGAGAGAACAAAAAATAAAAGACGGTGGGTATTCAAACAACTTTACGAACGAATTCCAACTTAAGCGCCATAAGAATAAAGTTGATGTTAGAGGTGATGTGGTGGTATTATGATTAAACATCAGCTGTTTAGACTGCGAGCTGCAAAGAGAATATGGTGCAGATAAATTAGTGTAAGCATTTGGTAACTGTCACGTCTATTGCGGAGATAATGGTGTAGTAAACGTACGATGAAAGATGGTCCATGTTCAACTAAATTATATTCAGCGCTTTTAGCTGAATTAGTGGACAGCATAATAATCTCTCGAGTCACACCGGCACTGACTAAACAATAGTCTTATCATATAATTAGTATGCAACACTATTATACAACTACTATATAACTAGATCACAAATTAAAATGTATCTCTATTATAAATTAGAACTATTATTTCCATCACAAAACACATGATATATAATAATAATAAATAATAAATCTATTTGAAATAGTATTGTAGAAATTTAACTGTGTGCTGTCAAATCAACCTACTGCAGTACTTTGGTGGACGTAGGCAGGCTTTTTCCAATTTTAGCCTTATCACACGGTAGCGTATTCGATAAAGCCAGTCCATAGTCCCTTTGCTAACCTGCAAACATTGTGCTCATAGCTGGTGAAGAACTTGGCGATTAATTAATATGGTTATGAAATGGTTTGAATCTCACTTAGTACGATCACTCATCCGTCTGATTCGAGCAACATTGAACGTTTAGTTAGGAGGAGGAGTTCTTAGGAAGAGTAAGTGTGATGTCTTAGAAACGTTGTTAAATTAAAACATTATTATACACATTATTTTATAGAAAAGGCCCTGAAAGGTGTTTATGAGTTCTACGTTCTATAAACTGGTATTAGTAATGTACTTATTTAAAAAATATATTGACTATATAATCATGTCATTTAACAACACAAACTAATAAATTTATCACTGTTACCGCTTCCTCACATATGTCTCAGGCAACGCTGAGAGCCATCTATTGGAACGAAAGGAAAATTCATCAACTGAAATTTACTGTTTCCAAAGACACCTACCTAATTTTATATGCAATCAACCCAAAGAAATCTGGTAGGTATGTCTAAAATGGTCCGCGTAGATGTGAAAATCTTGATTTCGTAGACCTTGGGGATCTTGCGAGAATAATGTCTCTATGGATAGAGTATTAAAATTGAATAGTTTCCTATTAGACTTTTTATATATTTCAAATAAATAAGTGTCGTATGGAAAGCCTGCTATATACACTCGAGAGCAATGAATCCGGGTCACTTAAAGAATCCTAAAAATCTCGGAAACTAAAAATGCTAGGTTAATGCAATAAATTGTATTTAATAGACAATGTAATACTCCTTAAATGAAGGTATTAAAACTTCTTAGTTATTGTAAAGTTATATCATAAAAAAATCAAATTTGAAAAAGGGCCACTTTCGAAGATGGAACTACGAAATTACAGCATTTGGTGTTGCTTTTGTTTGTAATCTGTCATTTATGTGGGAACATAAACCATGTTGATAGTGCTCTATATTCATTAATCAAGCTGAAATTATGTCGCTTACGCCTGAAGAATGCACCAGAATACTTACAATGCTGGAAACCGGCCGGAGTCAGCGCGATACAGCCAGGACTGTCGGTGTGTCGCTGTCAACAGTACAAAGAGTTCTCCGACGTTACGAAGAAACTGGTTCTAACCTACGCAGACCAGGAACGGGCAGAACCAGGTGTACCACAGCACGAGAAGACCGATACTTGGTGAACACCATGCTTCGAAATCGCTTTCTCACAGGAACTGAACTCACCAATCAGTTTCGACGCCTCGGAGGAAGTAACCCAAGTGCATGGACAGTAAGACGTCGGCTTGCTGAATCTAACTTAAAACCCCTTAGACCTGCAAACGGCCCTAAACTGGAGCGTGGGCATCGTATTTCGAGACTAAGGTATGCCCAGAGCCACGTAAATTGGAGTATTGAAGATTGGTCAAAAGTTATGTTCTCCGACGAATCAAAATTTATGCTCTACAAGCACGATGGAAGACACAGAGTGTATCGAAGACCAGGGGAAAGATTCAAGCAAGCATGCATCGAAGAAAAAGTAGCCTACGGTGGTGGGTCTGTACTTGTGTGGGCCGGAATTTCTTCTGAAAGTCGCACAGAGCTGGTGATCATAGAAAACGGCTCTTTAACTAGCGTAAGATATGTGGAAGAAATCCTCAATGATCACGTTGGTCCATTTATGGTCAATTTAGGTGAGGATGCTATATTTATGCATGACAATGCCCGACCTCATACAGGTAGGATTGTGAATGACTACCTTCAAGAGATGAACATTACTCGTATGGAGTGGCCAGCGCGCAGCCCGGATATCAACCCGATCGAGCATGCTTGGGACGAGCTAGGCAGATGCGTAAAACAACGAAACCCTCCCCCAATCACGCTTCGTGAGCTCAAAATTGCTCTCACAGAGGAATGGGAGAATATTCCCCAAAATACTATAAGGAACTTGGTGTACAGCATGCCAAACCGCGTAAACGCAGTAATGGAAGCACGAGGAGGCAATACGAAGTATTAAAATTCAAGAAAATAGTAATAAAGTTCAACAATTTCATGTTTCCTATTTTTGTTTTAAGGAGAGATCAGCAGTTTTTTCTTTATGTAATTTTGTGTTAATAAAATGTATGGTGACTCATTTTTTTTTTACTTTCATTTAAGGAGTATTACATTGTCTATTAAATACAATTTATTGCATTAACCTATCATTTTTAGTTTCCGAGATTTTTAACATTCTTTAAGTGACCCGGATTCATTGCTCTCGAGTGTAATTTTATGTAATGTCATAGGCTATCAATGCTTGAATTTGATAAATCAAATTCCTTTTACTACTTTCATTATAAGCATGTGAGGTTGACGAAATCTCAGCATTTATCTATGCCAATCTCCTACCGTGAAATCACATGTTTAAAGCAATCTATACTTTTACACGAAACAGATTATTTGACATACGGTTCATATTTCTTTGGCATATTTTTCAACCAAGAAAAAACATCTACCTGTCTTGGAAGTTTCTTCATAAATGTCTTGAGTTTTTTGCAATACATCTTGGAGTTTCTGTTATCCGTTTCATGTGGGTTTCACGTTATTGTCGAGTAACGTACAAAAGTTTGTGAATATGCCTACTTGCCTCGAAATATTTATAGACGCGTGAAAGTAGACATTTATTTAATATTTTGGTTAGACGTGCAAAAAGTTCGTGATATTGAAAGATAGCTACTTTCTGGGTGCGGAATGCGTCAAAAACCTTCTGTTACCTACGAGTCAATATGGGATTTCATACACATTACATTAACTATCTACTTACCTATAAGTCAAAGTATATATAAGTCAAAGTAAGTTTTAATCTAGTGACACTTGGGGTTGACTATGTATAATAAATTTGTTTGTCATATTAATCTGATGCTGTTTTTGGGTATAATATAATAATGTTTCAATTTCTAGTATGCATGCAATTAATTTTTCTTATTATCAATTTAAATGTTTTCGTATGCCATATGGTAAAACATAGTTGATCAACATACTCACAATGTCACCTGTATACTGTACCTATGTTTATCAAATGAAATAAATGAATCTGAATCTGAATCTGAATCTGAAAGTATATTTAATTATGCATATCTGTACCTTGATTAACATAGAGCCACATGAGTTGGGAAATCCTTCACTTATTTCTGAGGTAGCTAGGGGTTTACGTTAGCTGACTGATGACGCCCTAGCTTTCCAATAATTTCCTACTATAACAAATTTAACATTTAAAAACTTCAAGATACCCATATTTTACAATGTCCTTTAATTTGAGTTTCCAGTATCCATCACTAACCCTTTATAAGGCTTGACTTTAACAAATTACTTTACGCAGCTGACATTTTTTCTTAATACCCTTTTTAATAACAACAGTATACATACATCGTTAGAAACTGACAAAATAGTTTTGTATCAAATGTGTTACATCATCCCGCATTTTGCTTATTGTAAATAAATTTTGACTGATTGATTTCTTACAAGGATACTGAGTCCCTACAGGGTGATAAATTTGAAGCAATTATTCACAATATTCGGGATTTTGAATTCAATAGCGTATTTATTCGTTTTGTGACAGTATTGATGTATCAATTGCTCGTATATTAGTTTTTTTATATGGTCTTACCAAGAGAAATATATTACTTTTTCTTTTTTATTTTACACTGAAAATAAAAATAAATTACTGAATACTACGAGTATAGTGGTTATTTACCCGCATAATATGAAACTAGAAAAGTATTTGACGGAATGGGAAAGCAATTATGATTAAAGATCTACTTAAAGAAACATTAACTACCTACTCAAATTCAAAAAATTCCAGACAACCTTTGCAATACTTATTCAGAGATAACTACAAATGCACACTACTTACATATTTATTTTTCGTTCTACGTAAAATTCAATACCAGTTGTTGTCAAAATCAGCTGTTAGCCACCACCCTCCTGACTTAGAATTAGTTACTATTTACGACACCCACAGGAAGCTGGGGTGATTCTATTTTTGTCGAACCACACGGCCAGTTGAAATTTAGCATGTCTGGCGAGTACGATCGCAGTTATTGCACTTTATGCAGCTGGGTCTGTACTGTAGTATGTCAACGAACTACTTAAATTCTATTCATTCGCGTTTATTACGATAATCTGTATACGATTATATGTACAGTTAAAACGCTAGAATACGTTTGAAGTCTATAAAACATTTTTTTAATCTCGAAGACAGTCCATCATCCACGCACACATTCTCACTCACGCACACCACGTTACTTTGGTTGTGTGGGTGTAGTGTCAGGTAACATCAGCTGTTGCGTCTGCGCTGGCCATATGACTTCAAGGACACCCTGTGGGTATTCTTTTTTTTTTCTATCATTCCCTGGAAATGTGTCGGTGTTTAATTTTGTTATACTTACTACCTACAGAATTATACTAGTATTTCGTGAGATAAGTCCGCTGTATTAAGATGGTAAATCTGAAGACACTTGCTTATCTAGTTGCTAAAAGTATTCTATACTTCTGGGTTTATGGTACCTATTTATTAAATGTAAAGTTTTAATGGATTTGTTTGTGGACAATGTGTTTTAAATAAATAGGTTTTTCATTTTCATTCAATATTTTGAAAACTTTGGTTTTACAAACATAAATAAGTATTATGCTCTAGTTGTGCCTCGCGACTTTCTCTGTGCCATATTTAGGAGTCTCAATAAAACCTCTAAAAAGATACTTTCCTAAAACTCTTACCTACTCGTAGTATTTACTAGGAACTTTAATGGCTACTACGACTTATATGGATAGTTATTATGACGAGAGCATTTTCGTTATAGTAATGAATGATCCACGTGCCAAATTTCAGCTAAATTGGTTTATCAATTTGAGCTGTGCGATGAATCAGTCGATTAGTTAAGAGTTCCGGATCAGAAATTATAATAAATAAATATTTAAATATTTGTGGACATTCACACACAACATCATCTGGCCCAAATTAAGCTAATATAAGCTTGTGCTATGGGATCTAGACGACTGATATACATACTTATATATTTCTAAAAACATGCATATTGTACATAGATATATTATGTATTTCCATAATGTATAAGTAGGTACGTAATTTTTTGCGCCTTTTGACGAGTATATTGGCTTGTGTCTGGAGAGAGAAATATGCTTTTGATCTTGTATGGATACACACGTACAAAACTGCAGGTGAAAGCTGGTTTTAAATATTTCATACCTCTCATAATTGGGTCAAAGTATTTCCGTATATTATCCAGTAAATAATTAAAGGGTGGGTGTAGTGGGGCCCTACCAACACCTCCGGGCCCAAGTCAACCTCACGTGCAAGCTCGTGCACCTGCTGAACAACGGACGAGGCTCTGACGTCGGCGGTCCATTTCAACACGGCGATGGGCTCACCACCTGTTACGTGGGACCGAATTGTACACGGTGAAATGTGGGCCGGTATAGGCCTCTGCCTACCCTTTCGGGGATGGAGGCGTGAGTATATGTATATGTATGTATGTATGTAAATAATTAAATGACAATTTTACACACAGCACCATATAACCCAAATTAAGCTAAGTAATTTAAGTTTGTGTCTTATGGAAACTAGAGAACAGTTAATGGATACATTTTTAAAACACCCGAAATTCAAAACAAACACAAAGCCCAACACACAAATATTTGCTTTGACATGGCATTCAAACCCGAAACCTGAGCAACTGCTCTAAGGCAGCAAATAAGTTATTATTAATTCATTTAAAAGGTTCAAATTGCCCAATTTTAATTAAATTGGAAATACGGTAATCTAAAATCACAGTAAAATTGTATTAACCGCTTACTAAAAAAAGTTGAACGAAACATATTACGAGTTTGAGTAATTTTTTAAAAATCATGTTGAAGATTAAGCACATCAATTAAGTAGAAAACTTAGTTTCTGTACAATTTCTGAAGTATCGTTAATTGGTTTCGTTAAAATCGTAAACTTTTTTAGAACTACAAACTGAAAAAAAAGTTTCAAAGAAATTACTTGTAGGTAATTGTCAAATGAAATGCTTATAGCTATCATAACTTTGTACTAACAATAATCTTTTATCAAAAAGTTTATTAAAGTTCGTTCATTTTATTTCTAGGAACTTCAAGTTGAAAGAAGTCGTATTATGAAAAATCATCTTAAATTACAGCTTTCATCCCGTGCTCTTCGGCACCTAAACAATACCCACACACTCACACAGCGACACGTGTTGCATCAAGGATTTACTCAGCTGACTACACACACAAGCAAACCCACACAACACAAATAAACAAACTCGCTGTGTTTACACAACTTAACTGAGCTTGTAGTTGTGTGTAGCCCGTATAGTAATGAGAGGGTTTCGAAAAAAGTACAAGATATACGTCGTGGTGTAACAGAGAGAGCACCAATGTGAAACGGGTATTTTGTTAATGTGGAAAAGAGATGGAGATATTTTATTGGTGTACCGTCAGAACGTTCCTTTTTTGTAGAGCTCGCCGGGAGGCAAGGTGCACAAATGCATTCGATTTTTAAATAGTAACCTGAGTGATCTGTGACGTTCAGTCGTTTCGAATATTGTTTGAACTTTGACGTGATCTTGATAAATGTCTGAGATTTAGTATGACATACAGCCTGATGTTGTAAGCTCCTGTTAGAGCGGTTGGGAAGATAGCTACATACAAAACTAAACAACTTCTGTCCATCGCGTCGGCCAGCGGCTATAACTAAATTTCCAGACAGGATTTGGGTTAATATCAATTCGTCACAGGCGATTAAATTATGAACTTCAACATAGCCTCATAGAAATAGCTTTTTTTTTGTCATAGCATAAAATAACTTTCCAAAGCGGTAATTTATACATAAGTACAACGAAGGTTTAGCAAACGAGCCTCGAACAGCGCTTCTGATCCATCCGTGTTAAGTAAATGTCTAACAACCCCCAAATATATTCCCTAATGCATACGCTCCAATCTATTCTCTCGATGGAATAGAGCGTATTGCTCTAGAACTTACTAAATCGTTAAATTTCCAAGTCCTTCCATACACTTAGCCACTTGTACTTACAATAATATAGGTCAAAGTTTTCAGAACCGTCTCTATCTTGAAGTAGGTTAACAACAAAAACAGAAGCAAGCTTTCAACAAGAGAGCTCCATTCATAAAATATTTACGATAATACCATAACCATATCGTTTACTTATCCTCTAGATAAAATATTAACCGTATTTTTGATTTTTATTGCTTGTTACTAAGTACGTGTGGACACGCAATGTGCTAGTTACAGAACATTCGTATGTATCTCAATATACTAAACATTGAAACATTAGCGTTGACATGTTTACTATTAATAGTGCTACTAATATAATGTATTTATGTTGAAAGCATTCAAAGGCCTTTACAAGTGACTACTACAGTGGTGCTGTGGTAATTGTATGAGACTGCCGTGCCCAGGTTCGTATCCTTGGCAGGATCAAAAGTATTTGAAAATTAGTATGTGTTTATCAGTAGTAGCATTTAATTTAGATCCTATAGGACAAACTTTTATGAGTTTATTTTCAGTTAGATCAGGCTGTGTGATAATGTTCCAAAAACTTTTAATAAAGGACGAACAAGAAACTATCACAGATAATATATTATATTCAAACTATCATTCGTAAAGGATGAATCATACGGAGTGCGAAAAATAGTTTCCTTTAACTACTTACGCTAACTTGAAGTAGGTAGAATAACATGTGATTAAATTTGATAACATTTTATAACACTCGTATTTTTGGAAGGAGATCGGAAATTATAGACCATAGAACAACAGAAAATTATCCAGCGCAGTATCTTTCTGATGTAAGATGTTCCAATGTTGACTGCTGTTGTGTCCACAGTTAACTTTGTAACCCTCGTTCTTTCCTTAATTTATTTCCAAAATTTATTACCGACTCAACCAAATCAGGCTGTTACAGATCATGGTTGGCCTTTTTTTTTAGCCCTACGGCACCACCCAGGTACGAGGCGTAGAGGTAGAGAACGCTATATGCGTACCACACGGCCGACTGCGTGATTATGTCAGACTCTTACTGACTAAACCTACCTTAGTCTCTAGCCCTCAGGCCTTGGCGACTCATCGGAAGCGAGCGTCTTTCTAGGGAAGGGTTTTACTGTTGGACTTGCATTCCCCTAATTTATATTAAGAGGGTGTTCGATCTTACTGTACTACGTTGACCAGACGAATTGATACAAAGCTTTGTTTCGAGTTGTCCTTCTCTTCTCCATGACCTCGTTCGCTAGTCCGATGCAGCTGCACCACTTACAGGTAGGTAAGGATTGGACCTCGAATATTTTGGTAGTACCCCAAGGCGTTATACTGGGTCCCGTATATTAGACAAGTAGTTTTTTGTTCGTGAAAACGGGGTCAACATTTAACAGTGCCACTGAAGTTGCAGCTGCTATAGGCCCTCAGGACTCAATTCACAGGTGCGATATGTGGCCTTTAGAACGAAAGAGTTCCTTGAAAAATTACTATAAGTTCCCAGTATATTTTATATTAATAATATCCTATCATACCTACATCTTATTCGGACGGGGGATGTCAAAAGAATTAGTCCAACAGTACCTACAGACGTGGCAGCACAGCAGATAGAGTGATAGAGTTACTTTCACATACGAGTAAGGGCTAAGGGCATTATGTTGGGTAGGTACTGGCTCTCTCAGAGGCATGATCTGCTTATATCTATGCAAAGTCACAGTATTTAATACTATTAAATATTATGTTTGGCCACAGTTTCATTATCAAGTTTAAGTTTTATTTTCGTTAGTAGTAGTCGACAATCTAAGTTATAGGTAAGTTATTTATCGAATTGATTAATTACAATTACAAATGATGCCAGTTCAATTCGCTCTTATCACATTAATGAAGTGAGGTGTAATTTGCAGTTTGCATACATTTATTTCTTGTTTTTTCAATTATATCGTCGCACCTTTACCCTTTCACTGTCACGGTTCCACCTGCAGAGCCTTTAAAAGGAGCTTTTTTGATGTGTTGTTCAATAAAAGAATAATGGTAATGCTTTCAAGAAAACAGTTCCACATTACGTGTATTCTGTTAATATTATCTTTAGCACTGAATATAGAAGATTTGATATATTCTTCTTTTCTGAGAAGAGTTACCTACTTTATAATGACCTGAAATCTAGGCCCATATAAGACTACTTGTCGTAACTGACAGACTCAATAAATGCCCATGGGAAACGGCTTGGACGAATTCGCATCAGATTGGCACTTATTATTAGTTATTTATAGTCTCCCGAGTGGCGACAGATAAGAGTACAAAATGTCATCCCGTGGATGTCGTAAGAGACGACTAAGGGAACACTTTTACTAAACGAACCATTGTGTAGAGAAGGAAAATTCGAAATCAAACCTGGTTGTCCGTAGAATGACTATTGCTAAGCCAAATTGAAGGCCTTAAGGGCGGCTTAAAACATTTCAACAGAGGGTCGTTCGGACCTGCACCGGTCCATTACAACACAGCAATTAGGCTCACCACCGTGGGTCATAAAACTATAAGGTGAAAAGTGGGCATAAGTATATTATTCCTCTACCTACCCCTTCGGGGATAAAGGCATGACTTTATGTATATTATTAGTACTTATGTATTATAATACTGAGAAATAATGTCTGCGTTAACAGGGACAGGGGGCACTGCTGGTTTTAAAAACACGTCCAATATGCAAATTATCATAATATAAGACTATAATTTTATCGTATAACAAGCATATATAGCAAATATTCTAGTTCTTCACACCATGAACATGAATATTATTACTAGTTATTAGACGTTGTTCAGAACTTACTGAATTGTGAAGTTTAGTAATAAAATCATAATACCCTCAATTACTGGCAAAGTGGGTGTCAGCGAGATATGTTATCGGCTACCAGGATCAAAAGTATAATCAGTGATTGTAAGACCCGGAAGTGTTAAGGTCAGCCCCTATCCAATAAAATACAGTACTTTTCCAACAAACAAATTAGACCAATAAAAATACCAGTAGTATGAATTAGTTTGGATGTGGATGGTGGAACACTATTAAAACAAACCCATTAGATAACATTACTATAATGACTATACACAGAACGGAAATGACAGAAATTTGTATTTGGAAAGTATTTTCAAGACATCAGATCAGGTTACTAATATTCCTAATAACTCAAAGTACCAAATTAGTAATATTTTATTAGTAATTCGAATTTAAAGAATTACAGACGAATTGAACGGAAAATATTATGATCTGCCTAGCTCTAAGAGAATAAATGGGCCTATAAACGATCAATCCATGATTTTATAGCGAGTTTGCTGTCCATGATACGATCTGAAAAGAAATATAACTTAAGTACGGTAATTGTAAGTGTTGTTTTAAATAGTTTGATTCATTTTACGCTCGTAAAATAATCGTACAATACCGTTTTTTTTGTTAAGTTTTTATTGCTTACATTATTTATTTTTTACATATTATGTATACTAAGTGAGACAACTAGTTTTATTTGTAACCAAAACGTAACATAGATGAGGATTTCATGATGTCACGTTTTTGTTTCCAAATGCATTGCTAGATATCGCCATGGTTTTTTATCTGGCGCATTCCATTATATTATTATTTTATAAATTATTTATTATTACATATTTATTATTATATTATTTTGACATGTCAAAATATATGAAAACTCGCTGTGTTCTAAGACTTTGTCTGTGATTTATTGCAACTGCTCTGCTCCCTTGGATAGTAGCATGTAGCATGCTGTAAATTACTTAAGCTAATCGAATATATTGTGTTTCAAACGCTGGTTTTCACAATAATTGGTTCAATAATTTTGAGTCGAACAAATCTGCTGGATCTTGGTAAAAGTTACTTCAGCTGAGAGAAGTCTGCGAGGGCCCTAAACAAATATCTGCCTCACTTGGTGCTAATTGCACTTCACTTAATTGATATTTGCTTAACAGAATGCCGCAAATACGACTTTGATGACGACTAAATATCACTAACTTTTAAGGTCTTGTCGCCGTCATGGCACTGGATTCCAGCACTTATAAAATTTGGAATTCCACGCGAAATATACGTTTTACTTATATTCACCGACGTTTCAGACACGTTGCAGCGAATGTAAGTAAAAATTATTTCACGTGAAGTTCCGAATTTTATAAGTATGAATTCCAGCAGTTCATTTAGACTTTAGACAGACTTGTCATGGTACATTAGGACTATAGGAGTCGGATCAATATTTTATGCGAACATTCAAATGATCGATTTGTACTTTTTACAGATAAAATAAGGAGGCGACTCACTCACTCACCTAATAATGTACAGCAAAAACCTTACGTATAGAAAGTAAAATAGCGGCTGAAAATATTAAAATTAATAAGTATTTGGGTCTCGAGTCTCGACTCATCCTATCGTTTCATTCCAGTCGATCTCGAGAACCTAGTCTATGGGGTCACAATGAGCATAGATTGTTTAATAATTTGAAAAAGCGCTTAGTGGGACTCCACTAAGCGCTTTTTACTTACGCTTACGCTTAGAAAACTACCCGCCCTTGGGTCAACAGTCGACTGACTGGTGACCCAAGGGCTGGTAGTTTTCTCTCTCAGCAAATAGGTATTACTATTCAAAGGGGGAAAGCTGCTAGTCTTTTGGGCGCTATGCACGGGGTCCTTGTTAAGGTTTAGTTTAAAATAAATGTTTTTATAACACATTTGCTCGTAAAGGGTCTCTTATTTGACCAATTTCACTAACGTAATGTATCTCATTACGGCCTAGTCCGGTAATGTAAAGTAAAACGGACGATTGCGTCTAAAACGAACGGTTCCTTTTTTAAATCTTAGCAAAAAGTTTTTATGTCTGAAAAGTGGTCAACATTTTATGAATAAAATTAACTTTCGGAGATAAAATATATAGTAAAGTAAACATTTAATTGTTTAATTTAATAAATTAAAATCATTTATATGAAACCAAAGCAAACAATATTAATTTCATTTATTAGTAATACTGGCTATTTTTGTGCCTTTGCCTTAAGAAGTAAGAAAAAAAGGAAGCGCTGATGCGCGCATCGCTAATTTGTGAACAAGTAAAATTCCGCGCGCCTTATTATCGCTATTTTTTGCTACCTACGTTTTTTTGTTAATTTATGAATGTCCACGTTTTATTTATTTCCTTGTTTCCTCGCAAATGTGTTATAAAACGTCGTATGACACACGTTCGCGTTGATAATTACAGTCTCTGCTTTCTTGTAGCCCTCGCCTACGGCTCGGGCTAGCAATATTGCCTCGGCTGTAATTATCAACTTACCGAACTTGTGTCATAATGTACTATTATAACACATTTGCTCGTAAAGGGTCTCTTATTTGACCAATTTCACTAACGTAATGTATCTCATTACGGCCTAGTCCGGTAATGTAAAGTAAAACGGACGATTGCGTCTAAAACGAACGGTTCCTTTTTAGGGTTTCGTAGCCAAATGGCAAAAACGGAACCCTTATAGATTCGTCATGTCTGTCTGTCTGTCTGTCTGTCTGTCTGTCTGTCTGTCTGTCCGTCCGTGTGTCACAGCCATTTTTCTCCGAGACTATAAGGCCTATGCTATTGAAACTTGGTAACTAGATGTATTCTGTGAACCGCATTAAGATTCTTATATAAAACTAGAAAAAAAGTAGTAAATTTTGGGGGTCCCCATACTCAGAACTGAAACTAAAATTTTTTTTTTTCATCATACCCATACGTGTGGGATATCAATAGATAGGTCTTTAAAAATGCTATTGAGGTTTCTAACATCATTTTTTTCTAAAATGAATAGTTTGCGCAAGAGACACTTCCAAAGTCGAAAAATGTGTGTCCCCCCCTCTCTAACTTCTAAACTAAGAGAATGGTAAATCTAAAAAAAATATATGATGTACATTGCCATAAAAACTACCAACGAAAATTGGTTTGACCGAGATAGAGCTGGTAGTTTTTTTTTAATACGTCATAAACCGCAATTTTCGGTTAGAAAAATCACTACCACTGCGAACGTGTTAATACATCAATCAAAGTTACAACGAACTATAAGAACTTTTATATTATATTACTTGCTGCTACGAAACCCTTCATGGGCGAGTCCAACTCGCACTTGGCCGGTTTATTTAAATCTTAGCAAAAAGTTTTTATGTCTGAAAAGTGGTCAACATTTCATGAATAAAATTAACTTTCGGAGATAAAATATTTAGTAAAGTAAACATTTAATTGTTTAATTTAATAAATTAAAATCATTTATATGAAACCAAAGCAAACAATATTAATTTCATTTATTAGTAATACTGGCTATTTTTGTGCCTTTGCCTTAAGAAGTAAGAAAAAAAGGAAGCGCTGATGCGCGCATCGCTAATTTGTGAACAAGTAAAATTCCGCGCGCCTTATTATCGCTATTTTTTGCTACCTACGTTTTTTTGTTAATTTATGAATGTCCCCGTTTTATTTATTTCCTTGTTTCCTCGCAAATGTGTTATAAAACGTCGTATGACACACGTTCGCGTTGATAATTACAGCCTCTGCTTTCTTGTAGCCCTCGCCTACGGCTCGGGCTAGCAATATTGCCTCGGCTGTAATTATCAACTTACCGAACTTGTGTCATAATGTACTATTACATAGAAACTTGAAAATAAAGGGTGCGGTACCCTTATAATATAAGTGTCCAATATGAAAAAGGCAAAGCCGTTGGCGTCCACTAGAATACTAATAAAAAATTATAACTCCATGTCAGGAGCCATTTCATAATAAACTATCAACCAAAAGTCATTGAACTCGAAAACGAAGACATAAATGCGACAAATATAAACTAAAATATCAACAAATCGATCTAAATTAGTAATCAAATTCCAAACATCTACCCTTTGGACAATAGGTATAACACTATAGTAAAAAATCTACGCATTCCTCAATTAGCCGAACAATGCCGAACGTACCCGAACCCACCACCCTCGTATTTCAATTCCTGACATACCAAAGTTACGCTACAGCTGTTCACATCAGCTGATCGCACGCACACAGCTATAATTCAAGTGCACGTTTATGTTAAATATTATGCGTGTGGTTGTGAGTCCGAGGCCACGGAGGTAAAAAAAGTGGGAACCCGTCTGACGAGTCCTGCCTATAGTGCATCCGTTGCATAGAGTATAAATTGTCGTGCAGATAGGTTATTCCATTGAGAATTAGGTAGATAGGTACTGTTCTTTAATCTGTCTCAGAGGGTATACAACGCTTACCTAGATAATGATGACTACGACAACATCATGATATTAATCCAGTTAAATATAGGAGCTGTTTGCCGTGTGAAAAGTATTTGTTCGTGAGTTATTATCTTGTAAATGTTACAAACTTCTTTTATTTAACTTCTATTAATTATTCTCGTGCTCTCATTTGTGAAACATAAATTATAAGTTAGAAAATAATTGCATGAATAGGGTATTATGGGAATGCTTTTCTGAGTTTGTGGATTCAAAACCTTCCTTTTATTCTTATTGAGGAAGCACATCGGCTGCTGGCTGATATTTCATATTGGTTGAAACGCCACGTATCTTAATGGTAAATTTTGGATACTTAAGAGTTAAAAGTTTTTGTTTAGATTTATCTTAAACTTAATGTATTTTGAAAAATCGTCCTTTAGTAACAATTCTAATAGCTAAAGCAAAATTTTGTGGGATCTGAAACAAGCGTACCTATAACCTATACTGAAATATTTACATAGATACCGACTTGAGTGATGACATCCAGGTACCAGTCATCCAGGTCACCTCACACCACTACTTTCAAATAGTCAATGATATAAAACAATAATTATAATGTTATGTAAAGTAAAACAGCTTCATAGAATACCATACCCTTTAGGCATTATTATGGAAGAGAAATTTAAAAGCTTAGTCTTTGCCTCAAAACATTTATTTCATTTCCATGCTCTGCGTGAATGTTTTATAAGGCATGTTTGAGACATAGTGATTTCTAGTACCTGCTTGTCGAACCCTTGCTACCGACCGTGAACATTGTGGAGTTCCGCATGTAGTCATGCGGAGGGACCAACTTTTGTTGATTGAAATGCATAGCATGTAGTTTTCGTGTAGATATCATCATGGATGCTATGTCGAACTCTTACCGGCTGCAATCACATAATCCGACCATCTGTCTACGGCTGGGAGTCGCAGATGCGCCTTTGGAAGGTGAACCCAGCGAGCATGTAGGTTGGCAGGTTAAGTATAGGAGATTATTGAGATCTTAAAAAACAAGGCAGAATCTTCAGCAATTATCCGCTAAATAACAGATGACGTCATGGCATAGAGAGGAATCAAGATTATATAACCAAAATATAGGTACAGTCACCTCCAATATTGCATGGGCCCCTTAAGATCTATAATCCCATCCACATTTGAGTCCAAATTTTTAAAAACTCCACTGGAGGGCACAACTTTACTCGAATATAATATTGCATAGACACCTTAGAAGCACAAAAATGTACTAGATGGATTTACATTACTCAAAAGATTAATGAGTTGCTATTTTGACAATAATCGCGTTCCTGTGTGAGGTATTAAAAAATCCTTTATACTTTTGATTGTTGGCACTTGATGGAACTTGTTATACATTATGAAAACTCACTCACTTGTACTATTCCACAACTTTTATTATAACCGGTTAGGTATTATTAAAATTATAATAAAAGTTGTGGAATAGTACAAGTGAGTGAGTTTTCATAATATTAAAAAATCGGCAACGCCAGATACTTGACTTCCAATGTTATCCGAGAGATGGCGTCAATTCTCAGTGCAAAGCAATTTCGTTTCGGATTGACCATGCATTCTCAAATTCGTCTGTACATACTCAAAATAGGCTTTCTCTGTTTGCAAGCGTGGCACAATGATTGAAAGGGGCCTACTCAAGCAGGGGACTGGACTGTTTTGATTGATGGATGATAACAATCTTACTCCTCTTTGGACATGTTGCGTTAAGACCTATATAGGTACGGTGAACTCTGCGTGAAATTATTATGTATGAGATTTTATAACAAGAACTTCTTAAAAAGTTATAAAAAATAGTTTGAAGCAACTTTTCTTTATACCATTAAAGTGTCATACAAACATACGACCCACGAGATGTGCCGGTGGTCACCGCAGCCTATGAACGTTTGCAACACCAGAGGCGCCACACTCGCGCTGCCGACCCTGTAAAAACACGATATATCATAAACTGACCAAAATTATACATACATAGTTACACCTCTTTTACCCGACTTCGTGACGCAAAGGAAGGGTAACGTGTTTATTGATGATATAACATTCCTATAGTCTTCTTGACGTGAACAGGATTAGGTTGTCGCAACCTGCTGTTAAATTTTCAAGTCACCCATAAGTCTTTCTACCCGGCTGAATAATTACCTTGATACTGAAAGCCGGAACCAACGGCTTATAATGTTTCCGAATCACAGAAACGCTTGTAAAATTAAATGCCACAAACATCTTATGATTACCGTAGCGTAATGTGCTTAACTCAGTGGTCGTTTACAGAACAATGAGCAAACGGTGCCACGAGAGCTTCAAATGAAATATTTTGTGTTAAAATGAGGAATAAAATATTGAGCGGAATCATACACACAACGCCATCTAGTTTGAAACGAAAAAAGTAGAAGATTTTTTTAAAATAGGAACAGAGTAAAATATAGATACCGAGAACACTGTGACTCTGCACAATCATAGGACATGAGTGTGTCAGTAAAATGACAGTTAAGCCAGGTTGAAGGCCTTATGGGCGGCTTGAAAAAAAATCTACGGTGGGTCGTCACGGCCTGCCTGCACCTAACCTTTACACGGCAATAGGCTCACCACTCACGTAGGACATAAAACATGTGTAAAGTACGATTGTTAATCTCAGTCAGTAAAATGACAAGTGCAACTGTCAAATAAACTGAATTAAATACTGGATTTTCATTCAAGAAATGTCATTTTACTGACTGAAATTAATGTGGGCGTATACTTTGCCTCTGCCTACCCCTTCGGGGATAAAATGTATATATATATATATATATATATATATATATATATATATATATATATATATATATATATATATATATATATTATTACATTAATTTCAGTCAGTAAAATGACATTTCTATATATATATATATATATATATATATATAATTTATTTAATTAAGTTGCTTTGCCCTTTTGATTGAGATCTGTCATCCAAACCCGCTTTGATTAATTCTATCGCAATCAAAATATCCAATTTGTGATCAAATCTGATTTACATCTTGTATTGACTGTCTATTTGAAATTGACATGACTGTAATGAACATGTCAAATTCACATCAATACTAATTAATTATGTTCTATTGTCAAAATATCAAAATTCTAGCGCAATGCCAATAACTTGTGGAATAGTTATCGCATTATTCAATAAATGTCATGAATCGAGTCGAGCACAATTGGCTTCTTGCTGACATTTTAATCCCGGATAATCCCCGGGGAGGGACATGAAAAAACCTGGATATGGTATTATTACAGTCATGTGTTATCTTCAAGAATGTCTAAAAATACTTACTGCCATATTAAGCGCAGTGGTAGATTTGCAAACGTTTTCAATTGTACTTATATAAATAGGTATACATACCTATTCATTATTACCGTTTCTTATCAGTTGTCAATATCCAAATGTTAGACAGCACAAGCTTATGTCACATCTCAGCTTATGATTGCTTATTTTGGGCTAGATGGTGCTGTGTGCCTATATCCAAAAAAGTGAATATTGTACGTTATTTCTTTTAAATGTAGGTCGTACCTGCACTGCATATTATAAATACGTCTACTACTATAAAACTCTGCGAGATCAGCTTATGAATGCGATGACGCAGTAGGTACTGGGATTCAATTTCTCAAATGATTAATGTGACATTATATTTCTAAAATTAAGATAAACGTAAGAACCATTAAACCTGGTTTGTGTACTTGTATTTTCTAAAGCAGTATAGATACCTACATACACATATCTACAAACATATCTACATCAAACCCTTTAAACAAAAATGCATACCACCAAAAAAAGCCACCTCCACATTTACAGCGACAGGATCACAGTAAGTAACACACACACAGATACAACATCACTGCATATTTCATATAGCACGCGATCCCTTTACGTCAATATTGTATACTTGGCTTGTGTGTGTAAACGCTGACCCTCACTTGCATGTCCATCGATTTCTGTACTATTTGATGGACAACTTACTGTGCACAATTGTGTCATCATTTTGTCTGCTGATTCAAGGGGGTTTTCCTATGAGGTGATCTGCTGGTAAATATTGTACTTTAACTTCTGTATGTGCAACTTAAACCCTGTTATCAAAAATTGGAGTAAGTATTCAATCTTGTTTTTTATTTAGTAGCGGACGTCACGCGGTTTTCCCGCGGAATAAAATAAAACCTATTTCACCCGGGGTTAAGTGTATGCATTTTATTTTAATTCTCAATGCAATATTTTAGATAATTTGTTTTTGTAATGATATGGGTGAATGAATAAGTACCTGAAATAAATGAATTTTATTTTTTATTTTTTTTTAAGTGTAGTTTCCCCACAGTAAAATTATTTTCAAAATCGATTCAATAGTTTCGGAGCATTATTCTCTTTACGTTACTCGTGTTGCTATTGAACAGTTGTCTTGCCAAAATTCCAACCGGCTCAGAAACCCATCAATTCGTGGTCCATTTAAATTCTCTAATTAATCAATATCTATACTAATTATAACGAGGAAAAATTTGATGGTATTTTTGTTGTTTGTTTGCTGCGAAACTACTAAAACGATTTGAAAAAATCTTTTACTGTTTTGAAGCTACACTATTCCCGGATGACATAAATATACTTATGCTGTATTATATTCCCGTATTTCCACGGGAACGGGAACTACGCGGGCGAAACCGCGTGACTTCATAAAAACACGTTAATGTTCTCATAACATTCCCTCTATTCTTTCAATCAGCAGGTGATAAGAATAGAGTTGTGTTTCTGGTGTTAAAGCCCTTTTTAGCACCTTACCTTACAGCTGGTACCTACTTGTAATTGATAAAAAAGTAGTTGTTCGATAAATCCAGTTTTACGATCAGGAGCCTGGATTCCAAACTAAACAATTTAACTTCAGGTGTTTGTAATTATCATCAAATATATTTATAATTAAATAATAAATAAGTTTTAATGAAAAAACTGTATTGTAAATTAACTCTAATGTTTGAATTCAAGTTTTAAAATATTTTAAAGGAGCTTTTATAACCAGGTGAACAATTCTTTAACTATTAAATTCGTGTGAGAATTCTCTTTTTGTTACGCCGACATAATACGAAATTCAAAATATTTTTAAGTTCAATTTTATTTATTACCAAACCATATATCCATCAACGTGATCAAAATATAGGTATATGTAATGCATGTATTAATAAGAAGCGCTCGTGGCCCCGCGGACTCAGTGTTCTGTAAACGATCACTGCAGTAAGCAACTTTCACTATGGCCGGTCCATGGATGGGTGACCATCCATGTGATCACTTTGTGACATTTATTTTGAGCGTTTCCGTGCTTCGGAAGGCACGTTAAGCCGTTGGTCCCGGTTGCCAGTAAAATGGCAGTCGTTAAGCTAAGTTGAAGGCTTTATTTCAACAGCAGGCAGTCACAACCTGCGCCTGTCCATTTAAACACGGCAATACGGCTCACCACCTATTACGTGGGACAAATTATACAAAGGTGAAATGTGGGCATATAATATGCCTCTGCCTACCCCTTCGGGGATAAAGGCGTGACCATATGTATGTATGTATTAATAATAATAAAATAAAATTTAGTTGAAATTCCGTGCTTCGTTGGTCCCAGTATTGTTATGCCCAGTTGAAGAGCATAGGGGCGCGTGACTTGAAAATTTTTAATAGCAGGTAGTTTTACTGTTGGGAGCCCTGGGACATCCTTCCGAGGGCTTACCCGGGGCTCCCAACCATAGGCTGTTGGGCGTTACGTGAGGTTTTTTAGTCGGTAGGAGTCCGGCATAACATCCATGAGGATTTTCCCTCACGTTAAACAAAAAAAAAAAAAAAAAAAAAAAAAAAAAAAAAAAAAAAAAAAGCAGGTAGTTTTATAGTGCGCCTGTCCTTTTTACCATGGCAATGGGCTCAAAAAGGATAAAAACCAATAATGAAATGTGGACGTATAGTATGCCACTGCCAAACCCTTTGTTGCTAATCACGTCAACCTATGGCAGTCCACTGCTGGACGCAGGCCACTTCCAAATTTCGCCACAATACACCGTCCTGCCCCATCCGCATCAAGTCACTC
Source organism: Miltochrista miniata (assembly GCA_933228765.1). NCBI lineage: Eukaryota > Metazoa > Arthropoda > Insecta > Lepidoptera > Erebidae > Miltochrista > Miltochrista miniata. The sequence goes on along the minus strand of OW121765.1, from coordinate 1,700,568 downwards.
TTCAGGCCATCGGTCCATCTGACGGGGGGCTCATCCTAACCCACGTTTTGCTACTTTTGAGAGCTTTGATGCTAAAGAGTGGCTATATATGTATGTATGAGTAAATGAGTTTCATATCATATAGGTATATCATTTCATTAGAGTACCAAGTCGATCAAATCGATAATCTTCTGAGAAAAGGCCAAGTCAAGAGTACCCTTAACCGAAGAGCATGTATGAAGACACTTATGACAGTTGAAGAAGCAAAAGTTGTTTGCCAGGATCGTAGCAAGTGGAAAGTCATAGTCTCTACCTACCCCGTTGAGAGACAGGCGTGATGTTACGTATGTGTGTATGAGTATCATGAATGTATTATGGCGAGTGTTCCGAAAAGTTCTTCAACCTAATCCCACCCTCTTCCCAAACAACGTGCTGGGCTGAGGTGACACTCGTACACAGTGGAGAGAATCCTCGTCAGAACTGAGTGATAAAAAGATCCTTTTTCTGTTGAACTATAAAACCTTGAAAGGACCTACCCCCGCACGTATTCCCTTCATCTTCATTCCGGATTCACATCACAGGGTCTCGAACTTAAGGATCACTTTAAGAAGTCGTATGGACTGTGACACTGGACCTTAATCGCTAGATGACGCCATGGCTTTCCATCAGGCAGGCAACGTCAATTTGGGGAGCCTAATAAAATTATTATATAAAAAAAGTTATTATTATTAATAAGAGGTGTTCAAATTCTAAACACATTTAGTTTTATCTTTTTGCAAACCCATCTGCTTCCGCTCATATAGTTATACTAATGGAAGCGGCTGTTCTCTATTGAAGTTAAACTTACGTAGGTATGTATATTTTTGAGATCAAATCGTACCAAAAATATGTTTATTCATGTAAATTACAAATTAACACTTATAAACGCCACGGTTATTGCTTTTTGATAACTTTACTTAACCTTGACCTTTACTAAATAAATATTATTACACATTAATATATATATAAGTTCAATTTAAAAAGAAAACAATATGTAATGTAAACTTATAAGTTTATAACAGTTTAAGAAAATACTCTGGCCATGTCGTGTATACCTTTAGATTTGCAAGTTTGACACATACATACATATGGTCACGCCTTTATCCCCGAAGGGGTAGGCAGAGGCATATTATATGCCCACATTTCACCTTTGTATAATTTGTCCCACGAAATAGGTGGTGAGCCGTATTGCCGTGTTTAAATGGACAGGCGCAGGTTGTGACTGCCTGCTGTTGAAATAAAGCCTTCAACTTAGCTTAACGACTGCCATTTTACTGGCAACCGGGACCACCGGCTTAACGTGCCTTCCGAAGCACGGAAACGCTCAAATAAATGTCACAAAGTGATCACATGGATGGTCACCCATCCATGGACCGGCCGTAGTGAAAGTTGCTTACTGCAGTGATCGTTTACAGAACACTGAGTCCGCGGGGCCACGAGCGCTTCCGCTTGCAAGTTTGAGTTTTAAAAAAATGCACACTCTCCCTCTCAATCATATTTGCTGTACCCGACAAAGTTCATAATGATCTTATAATTTGTACCTACCACATAATAATATGCCATACTCAATTCGGAATGCAACATCGAAATGAGAATGCATACTGCCCAATTAGCAAGGGAATAGAAAGAACCAATAAAAAAAAGCCTGTCAACAAAACCTCAGACCAGTCCTTTCTAATCAAAATAAACCAACAAATAATCTAAATAACCAATCAAAACATGCATCCATATTACGGAAAATATTTTTTACGAAATTATTGAATAAAAAATGTAAAGAATACATTCATTAATTAAATACACACAAACATAGGAAGTAAATGGAATGTACAACGTAATGGACAAAAATGCCGAATTGACACACAGATCTGTATCACTTATTACTGACTATTGCTGCATAAAAGTTTTACATTCCAACAGGCTAGTTTCCGGGCTACTATATAATAGGCTATAATTAAAGGTTTACTGGTAGCAAACATACTACCAAAACATTGATAAGAGCATTAGAAGGACAGTTAGTTCGGAAACTATTTTTTTTTCTGCTATTATGTAATTACTAGTGTTCTTGGCAATCTTCGTCTCACCTTTAGAATCAGTTTTCATAAAACAATATTTTTGTGCTTTTACGTAATATAATAAAACGGAAAATATTGAAACCCCTAAGTTAAAACATACTTTATTGTCAGTCCGTCAATGCGTCTATAATTTTTTATCTTCTCCTATATATTTTGTAGTCTGACTAAGTATCCCCGGGGCTCCCAACCATAGGCTGTTGGGCGTTACGTGAGGTTTTTTAGTCAGTAGGAGTCCGGCATAACATCCATGAGGATTTTCCCTCACGTAAACAAAAAAAATGTACGCCTTTGGTGGGTGAGACCGACTCACACTAGCCGGATTTTTTTTCATATGCTTATATCCTTGTGAATATAGCTGTGATTGTATGCATGTAACCGAAATATTTTACCTAATGAAGTCAACACAGGCACTTTCATGAAAAATTCAAACATCAGATTTGAGTAAGTACCTACAAATAATTTCCTCCCCACAACAACGAGTAGGTATAACACCCTGTCATGGCCGACATATGAATGTCATGATAACATTGTTTACTTTCGTTTTGCGTGTAGTGTCCCCACTTTACATTATATTTACACTGTACTTAACAACCTCTACATAATTAAAAACATTTTTATTAGCTTACATAATTAATTTTCCTCACTGCTATTTTGAAAATGTATCTATGTGTGTAATAAAGATACTAGACAAACTATTTCATTGGGTGAAATATTTCCATAACACACTTATAATCACGTCTATATCTCCAAGGGGGGTAGGCAGACGTGAACTACACACCCAAACCACCTGTGGTTTTGATGGTCGCACGAAATAAGCAAATGCATGCGGTAATTTTTAAAATAATTGAAAGTGTAAGTGTTTTTTTAATTCATATATCGCTGCTTTAAAAGGAAGGGGTAGGCAGAGGCATATTAAGGGCCTACATTTCACCCTTAAGATTTTGTCCCACGTAATAGGTGGTAAGCCGTATTGTCGTGTTGAAATGGACAGGCGCAGGTTGTGACTACCTGCTGTTGAAAATTTTCAAGCCTATAAAGGCCTTCAACTTAGCTTAACGACTGCCATTGTACTGGCGACCGGGACCAACGGCTTAACGTGCCTTCCGAAGCACGGAAACTTTGCTGCAGGCTTTATAAGCTTGAAGAAAATTCAACAGTGAGGTGTCACAAGCTGCGCCTGTCCATTTTAACTCGGCTTTAGGAAAATATATAAATATTGATAGGTGAGTGTAGGACCCACCCTTTCAGTAATAACGGCATGACTATATTGTGCGTAGGAGATATTTATATTATGTGGCAGTAAGTAACGTACATGCATACATATCATCACGCCTTTATCACCGAAGGGGTAGGCAAAGGCATAGTATACGCCCACATTTCACCTTTTAGTTTTATGTCCCACGTAATAGGTGGTGAGTCTATTGCTGTGTTGAAATGGACAGGCGCAGGTCGCCGCGACCCGCAGTTGAAAGTTTTCAAGCCGGCCATAAGGCCTTCAACTTGGCTTAACGATTGTCATTTTACTAACAACCGGGTTTCATTTCGAGTTTTCCTTCTCTACGCAATGGATCTTTTTGCGTAAGTGTTCCCTTAGTCGCCTCTTACGACACCCTTGGTATGTATTGGGGTGGCGACATTTTGTGTTTGTCCCGTGTGGCGACGGGTCCCGTCGCAACACGGGACAAACACAAAATGTCGCCACCCCAATACATCCTAATACGTGCGACGGGACCCATCGCCACACGGTAAATAAGCTTTCAAAAACAATGATGCAGGTCCCGCTCGTCACGTGGAGAGTTTACATTGGACCAACTAAACTTCTTCAAACAGCAAAGGATTGTGGTTGAAATATTCAGTCAACTTCCTAATACTCAAATTAATATTGCTGTGATGAATATAGGAGAGCGACCTGCGCCCAGGTCGACTGCAATAGGGTGATTTGACTGATTGACCACCAGTACACCAGTATCCGTACCCGTGTCCGTAAGCTGCAAAAGTAAAGAGAGAGTAGTCCTAATGCTAATGCAAGCATTTTAGGTTTAATTTATACTCTTATATTAAGATTTTAAACATTTGTGCCACCTAGACGTTTTAAAAAAATACGTGACAAATGCTCATAAATTTAAAAAAAAATTAAATTAACACGTCTTTTCGACTAATACCGACTAATATTTTATTTCAATCTGTACACCTTATCAACAAACCCAGTCATGTGTCTAGCTAGTATGTATTATTTAAAATAAGGTAAACGTCCCGGCCGCGTCACGCAACATGCATAAAAAAAGTAAATAATTAATGACTGTTTGAAGGCGATATCATTAATCCTGCGGTTTTCGCTGTGCGGCCACTAAGTTTTTTGTAACTACCATGAAGCAGCTTTTTTCATTTAAAGTAAAAACTTGTTTCAATTAATTGAATCTGTTGTCTAGATCGCAAAGCATAAACTTACATTAGCTTAATTTGGAATAGAAGGCATTGTATGAGATTGTCAATAGAAGGGGGGGGGGGGGGGGGGAGAGGGATCAGCCCATCACACATTCTTTATTTGTAGATTTTTACGCACTACAGTCAAGAATGAGCCAAACTAACTATCAAGGGTCAGCTTAGGTAATGTTCTACGTTTTCATTCTGAATTGATGGATTGACGGCGTGTGATGTCTTTTCTCTCTATCCCTTCCCTTAGTATCTATCGTTCAACGATAGATTTCAGGCATGTACTCGTAACTTCAATTCACTTCTTATGTCAAAAACATGCATCTGTTAACACTGGTATTTCAGCGTTCTCTCTCTCAATCTAAGCGACAATCTCTTCACGTCTCGCCGTTGAAATGTGTCCCATCGCTCCCTTTATGGCTCCAATCTCACAAAGCTAAAAATCTGTTAAGATCAAGTGTACGATAGGACCCGATGACTGCAAGACGACGCAGCGAAACCGACGCGAATTATACACCATTTATCAACTTATTAATGAGTCTCAGCCACGTACCGTCAACAGATAAAGATACTTAACATTCTGTAGGGCGTGCACCATTTAATGTGGCTTTAATAAACTGTATGTAGTATGTTCATAATATAATATGTTGATTAGTACGTTCGGAGTGCTTTAATACTGTTAGTAGTTACATCATAAAACAACAAGGTTATCAAGCTCGTATGACCCCTTTTTGTTACAACTGGGTACTTAAAGAACTTTTTTTATTACTTTCTATCACGTCACGATTTTAAAGGGTTAGCTAAATAGTGTAAAGGACATTTTATTAACAATTTTTAAAAAATACCAAACAAAATACCTAATTTTTGAGACTTAGTCAAACTGCTAAGGTGACCTTTAGAAAAGAAATAGAAATTATTGTGAAGCAGAAAGATTTGACTGTGTGTTTGTTTGCATCAAATAGACTCCAAAACTACTAGACCGATTTGAAAAATTCTTTCAGTATTAGAAAGCTACATTATTCGTCGGTGATATAGGCTATATTTTATTTCCGTATTCCCACGAAAACAGGAACTACGCGATTTTTATTTCCTGTTTTCAAAATAAAACAATTAAAGACGTAACTACTATTATAAAGTTAGTAAATCTCCCATCAGTACATAAATGACAAAGAAAAAAGTTAGGTACATTGTAAGGCAGCAACATGCTCTAGTCCAGGGCTTCCTAAACTTTAAAGACAACGGAACCCTAGCCAAATACCTTTTATTTTATGGAACCCCGCCGAGCGACATCCTCAACCCCCCCCCCCCCCCCCCCAAGGCCGTTATACTTAGGACAACTCAGTTGGGACAGTGGGATACACGTCCAAACCTGCCACAAGGACCTGGCGCTATTGCACCCACCAATGTGTGGAGCAATTTTAAACGCCGCTGTGTTCCTCGCACTGGCACAGCGGTGGTTCAAAGTGGTGGTGGCGATCCATCGACCATCAAGTACGAGCCCCAGATACTTCATCGAGAGCTCGATGCCTATGCTGACGCTCCCTACCTGCATGCTGGATCCGGCAGGTGGCCCCTTCCGAGGCCCGTGAGAGCACAGAGCCTAGGATTTATGAATGGCGACCTCAAGACCCAGCCACCTTATTCGACTCACTCTTTTCTTTTTTTTTATGTGTGGAACTGCTACATGGATGCTATGCCGGGCTCCTACCGACTAAAAACACACAAATGGCCGGAAGTCCCGGGTAGGCCCCCCCTTCCGAGGGCTCATAAGGCCGTAGTCTAACCTAGATGGTTCGGGTACTATCCCGCGTCTGGGGTGGTGACTCACTACTTGAGCCTGAGATCTCGCCGACCCGGCTTTAGCCAACTCGGGTAATTTATACCCCTCTTGGAAAGATCAGCTTTGACAATACAGTACGCACCTATATCGGGGCCCATAACATGACTAGAGACCCTGAAGAAGCTGTTGACCGTCAGAGTGTCATGAGGGCCCTGCACGATCGCCGTTGAGGCGACATGTCGCAATCTCACCTGCGCCTCATGAAATCGATTCTAGGTCCGCCAAGAACTCATGAAGACTTGGAAGGTCAGACATTAACAACGAAGGTTCGCCACAATCGGGGGGATAAAACCGGCTATGAACGAGTGACTACAGAGAATATGACAATTTCTACTGTTGGTTGTCACAGATAAATACCGGGGTTCGGGTGCTTCGGTAAGTATCTATGACGAATACACTGGGAGATCACGGCCGAGGGCCAACACTGCGAAAATCACAGCGTAAAAATAACACTGCCCAAAATCAGCGTTCTTTTTGTAATACTTACATGAATTGTGTACCCCTTACACTCATTGTTATCTTCAGGATAGAAATCGGACATAGATTTTAGATCTACCAAATGTTCAGTTGTAATAGATTTCCTTTTATTCATAGCTCTAACGCGTTTTCTTAGAAGTTGAGCATAGTTTATATCTCTACGAAAATAGATGGTGATTAACCCTACTATAATAGTAGTTTAAGATTTAATTATATTAATGGAGTTTTTCTCATCACATATTTAGCGTGTTTCAACATAATTTTGGCGGAACCCTGATGCCTACTCCACGGAACCCCTAGGTTCCGCGGAACCCAGTTTGGGAACCGAGGCTCTAGTCTACCGTTTAATGATCAATAGTCGTAGATAACAATCACAATGATAAACTTTTTCTGCTGTTCTTGCGTGGCTACTAGTAGTTTGTGTCAACATAATCGTAATTAAATTCTGATACAATAAACGCTGCATTTATAAAGTTAATTGTTTGCAAAAACACAAATAGAATAAGAGTGTATTAAGTTAAACGTTGTACAAAAAGTTTTGCTCGTATTCAGTCTGAAAATAAAAACTACTTTTTCTCAAAATTGCAGGATTTAAAAACTCCTTTTGTAGCAATAGGTCAATAAAGCCTTATCCAAAAATGGTTGGCTAGAAAAAAAATAATTTATAAGCAACTAAACTTGAACTGAAAATTTATTTTGGTCCTTGTTTTTTAGGACTTTATTTTGAAATTATGCAGAGAGTAAGAATAACGTTCTGTTATACGGAGTTTTGAAAACTGGTTTTTAAAAAAAAGAACTTTTAAAACTTCAGGCACTATGACCTTTATTCAAAGAAAGAATATAACAGGATTCTCTTGGGATCCTTAGGCAACCGCGCGATTCGGAGGATGGAGACAGACTGGCCTGTGGCTGAGCCGCTGGACAGAGCAAGGGGCTGATAATCGGGAGTCAGCATAAAAGATGGTAGGACAGCACTAAGGCTAGCATAATGTGGATATAACACCTCCCCTTTTAAGAGGAGACTTTGGGGTAAAATTTAAACAAAGTCTCCACTAGATCCTTGTTCTAAGTGGAGCAACGGAAGTTGGTAAATCGTCTTCAGCGTCGTGTCTGTCGGTCATGGTAATTATTTCTGGAGTAGGTTGGGGTGGAACTCTGTTAAAGTTTAACTTGAACTGGAAAGGTCGGTTGCTGCCGGATTTACATAATCTTTTAAAACACAGGTAAATTACAAATAATACAATGAAGATTACAATAATAATTACAGTAATGGAATAATGTGTCCCGTATTTAATAATGTGAGGAGCTTGTAAGCTTTTTACATCATTTAAAAGTGATTCCAATTTAATTTTATTATCTTTGTTAAGATCATCTAAGTCTATATCGTTTAAATGAATAGGGGGCACATCATTCATTAAACTATTTAGTTTTGCCGAGTTACAACAAGTGTCATTAATTAGGTTAAAGTCTGGCATATGGTTAATAGGTGAAGTAATATTTAGAACATTATATTTTGGTATTAAAGTCGTACTTTTACAATAACCAATACAATCGTTAGGAATGTGCAATATGCCAGTACCTAGTATAATAGTTTCATACATGTTAGAATTAAGACAATCGATAGAGATCTTATTAGTATCAGATTGAACATAAATCCACTTATTATTTATCAATGGTTTCCAAATATCTAACTTTCCAAAAAGGGTTTTTGTTTCACACTGTGCGGGTTTTTGACTGTTCACTTTCGCTAATAGTTCACTTTCACATATCAATTTCGCGTCAGTAGAATACACGTTCTCTATATCACAAATGTAGTTTCCAGGTCTTATAACCTTGCACCGTTCTAGGTCGTCTAAAACACAATAGTGAGATTTGTCTTTGGTCATTGCTATATATCTAGAATTTGGAATAATTAAGCTAAAAGAATTAGGTTCTTTAACATTATGTGGAACTGGAACAGCTATACTATGAAACAATACATATTCTTTGGTGTTTACCAATGGCACTTGAAGAACAAACATTAACTTATGACCTATGAAATAACATGCTAACTTAGAAATACTTAAAATAAAGTGTATAGAATTAAGATCTAAGGTTACAGGAAGTTCGAGGTCACTTGACAAGTGTCGGTAGTTATTGGCAAGCTCTCTATGCAGTTGCGTTGGGGTTATGATGGAAGGGTGCAACAAATTTTGACCGCTAAATAGGATGGCGTTAACTATGTCCTCTAGTTGAAAAGATAGAGTTAATATAGAGGTCTCTAGAGCATTAAAGATTTCATTAACGTTGGCCATTAATAGCAGTCCATTAGTAATTTCTGAGATGTTTCTTATATTAAGAGAGAGATTGTCAATAGCTTCATTTAAACTAGCTTCGTTTTCTACAATTTTCTGCAAAGTGTTATTAAAACATGTTATCACTGAGTTAGTGATCAAAATGTTTTCCTTCATCAGTGAAGTCAACCGATCTTCATCATACTGTAAAGAGTTAATGGCTTCATCGTATCTCATTGCGTCGTTTTCGTCTAAAGTTCCGAATATTTGTTTTAGAACCGTGCCTATACCTCCAATCCATGCACCACGTTTGGTTCTGTTATCTACTAAGTGTGAAATGGAATTAAATTCCTTATTCAAATCGTGAAAACGGACAGTTAATGGTTGTAACACGTTGTAGCATTCTGCCATAATTTGTATAATATTTGTTTGGTTACATAAATGCCTAGTAGTGTTTAATGCAAATTCAATGTTTTGAATGTGTGGTTCCAGGTGTGAGATATCAATAGGGATTAGGATATTTAATTGTACATTATTAATTTTAAGTTTGCCAAGATGATCAAAATACAGCCCAGAGCTTGAGGTGATCGGCTGGACGAACTCTTGAGGGGATTGACCTCGAACCGGTCTGTAATTAATTAATAACTAACATTAACATTAAGGTAAAATTAATTCTTCTCAGTAACTTACTAAAGGGAATAACCTATGGGTTTGATTAAATTTAAGGTAAGTAATTTAATAGTTTGATTAACTTCTAATTAATTTGATTAAGGCTAAGGTAAGTAACTTCTAGATAATTTGATTAAGGCTAAGGTAAGTAACTTCTAGATAATTTGATTAACTTATGGTAAGTTATCTTTATTTAACTTTATATTTACAGGTCTGCACTAACGTCAGCGGGTTTCACTTGATCAAAGTGATGAGTGACGTGACGTCGGTTGATGAGTAAGGTAAGTGTATTGTTACCATTTATTTTGATTATTTTATAGGGTCCTTTCCAAACAGGGGAAAGTGCTTTACGTAGTCTCAGATGGTTCTTTATATAGACGTAGTCGCCTACTTTGTAGATAACTGGACGTGTACGGGTATCGTAGTATCTTTTGGAAGACTCTTTTGATCTTCTTATGAATTCAAGGGCTTTTTCTTTAGAGTGTTTCAGTCTACTTTGTAACATACGGACATAATCAGGATATGTCGCGCCGGTAGGTTCGTCGTAGACGGAATTTGGTATAAATGGTTTGGTACCAAAAGTCAATTCGTAAGGTGTGTAATGGGTTGTAGAATGTACGGTTGTATTGTAGACGAGCATGGCTGTGTAAACGTATCGAGGCCAGTTCGTCTGTTCTTCGTTAATATAGGATTTGAGATATTCTTTGAGCGTCGAGTGGCTTCTCTCTAGAGCTCCTTGAGTCTGCGGATGATAGGGAGAAGACCACAGGTTTTTTATTTTCAGGAACTCGCAGGTCTTTTTAAAGAGATCTGCTGTGAAGTTAGTACCCTGGTCGGTAAGTATTGTTTTAGGGATACCAAAAATGGATACATAATGAAGTAGACATTCGGAAGTTTCTTCTGCTGTTGTGCTTCGGATTGGATATGCAGAAGAGAATTTTGTGAGGTCATCTTGTACGGTTAAAATATATTTGAGTTTCGCGGGACCTGCTTCTGGAAGAGGACCAACAACATCAAGGGATATTCTCTGGAAAGGTTCGGAAGATGTACTAGTAATTTGCATAGGTGCACGATTTACTCTTCTAAGTGCTTTGTTCTCTTGACAGGGTTTGCATTGTTTTACGTAGGATTCAATATCACTGCGCATTCCCTTCCAGTAATATCTTTCTTTAATTCTATTATACATCCGGTTGGAACCGAGATGACCTGCAATAGGAATGTAGTGGTTGTCAGTAAGTATTTTCTTGATTTCAGTTGGAGTCGGGTATAAGATGTTATTGTGATGAATTTTTATTTTAATATTAGTATCGTGAAAGAGGTAGGAAAGGATGTTGTGAATTTTGATAAACGAGTGTTTTTCAAAAGGGTTTCTCAAATCGGAAATACCTATTTCAGAAACGTTGTCATGTTGTGACAGTTGGTTTCTGATGGTTCTTAATGTAACATAAATTTCTGGGTAAGATGCTTCGTCAAAATGATGCACCTTGGTGAATAATAAATAAATAATTTTATTATTATATTGTATTCTTTCAAAAGAGAAGAGTTCTTTTTCGGAGTTCATGACCTGGGTATTTATTTCAGGGTTACTGAGGATGTCTTGGATATATGAATTGGATTCATCCAGGTCAATAGAGGTAGGAACTAGAATGGTTTTTGATGAACATTTCATTAGACTTTCGTTACATTCTTCTATGTCAGTATTAAAGGTTCGATTTCTATCAGCTATAGCTTTCAAAAATGTACCATAGTCGTCGTTAGTTGGATTAGAATGTGAGCTTGTCGACGGTTGAGGATCTGGTTCAATTTGGGAATTAGAAGAGGGTTGGTCGGGTAAGTCGAACTGCTCAGGTTGAGTAGGTACAGAAGGTTGAAGTAGTTCATCAGCGATTTCATCTCTCTGGATGTCTGGAATATTTGTTGGCGAGTCTAGGTCAAGTAGAGGTACGAGATCTCCTGCGTCGATGTCAACATTTTCAGGATCTGGATGGGATAGAGGTAAGTCGTCTAAGTCAAAAGACGGTGGAGAAAGTATCAAGTCCTCTAAGTCACTGTCTAGCTCATGAGTGGGTTCTGGGTTTTCCTGTTGAACCGGGTTCACGGGAAAACGAGATAGAGCGTCAGCGTTGGCATTGATCTTGCCCTTCTTGTATTGGATATCGTATTCGAATTCTTCTAGCTTTAGACGCCAGCGAATGAGTCGTGACCCAGGGTCTTTACAATTAAATAACCATTGTAATGGTTTATGGTCTGTGAGGATTTTGAACCGGTGACCATATAGGTAAGGTCTGAATGTCTTAGTACCGAAAATTATGGCGAGACATTCTTTTTCAGTGACACTATAATTACTTTCTGCTTTATTTAGTGTTCGTGAGGCATAGGAGATGGGGCGATCCTGTCCAACAGGGCCCTGGGATAGTATTGCCGATATGGCATAGTTAGAGGCATCGCAGGTTAAGAGGAATGGTTGGGTAAAATCAGGATATGCAAGGATTGGGGCAGTGACGAGTTTAGTTTTTAGGGTTTCGAAGGCAAGCTCTTGTTCGTTTTGCCAGTTAAAAGGGGTATCCTTCTTCAATAGGGATGTGAGAGGTTTAGCCAATTTGGCGAAGTTTGGAATGAATCTCCTGTAATAGGATACAAGACCCAAGAATGATTTAATGTCTTTGGGTGACTTTGGAGTAGGGAATTTGGTTACGGCTTTGGTTTTATCAGGATTTGGCTGAACTCCGTTTTCGCTAATGATGTGTCCAAGATAGACAACTTCTTTACGGAGAAATTCACATTTATCTGGCTGGAGCTTGAGATTGAATTGACGAAGTCTGTCGAAGACAGCTTTTAGATTACTGATTTGGGAACTTAGGTCATGGGAGTATATGACAATGTCGTCTAGATAGACAAAACAGCGTGTACCTTGGAGACCGGAAAGACAGCTATTCATCAGCTTTTGGAACGTGCTTGGGGCGTTCTTGAGCCCAAATGGCATCCGGTTGAACTGGAAATGGCCTTGAGGAACAGAGAAAGCTGTTTTGGGAGCGTCCTCAGATGATATTTGAATTTGATGGAACCCAGAAGTAAGATCCAATGTCGAGAAATATTTACTATTTCCCAATTGGTCGAGGATTTCGGATATTTGCGGGATAGGGTAGGTTTCGCCTATGGTTATGTCGTTGAGTTTGCGGTAGTCTATGACTATTCGCCATTTGAGTCTACCTTCAGAGTCTGCTTTCTTGGGGACTACCCATATTGGCGAGCTCCAAGGTGACAGGGAAGGTTCTATGATGTTCTGATCGAGCATCTTGCTGATTTGGGTTTCTACTTCCTTCTTGTGGAATTCGGGAAACCTGTAGGATTTAGTGTGAACCGGAGTATCGGTTGTGGTTTTGATTTGATGGCTAACAGCAGGGGTAAAGGTAAGTTGATCGTCGGATAAATGAAAGATATCTGAATATTGGCTGCAGAGTTCTATTAGCGCATCGGTTTCTTCTAGGTTCAGGTGATCAAGTCTTAATGTTTGTATCACCTTGTCAGTTCGTAAACACGTGTTTTTAGGGTTATTCAACCGATAAGAATTGGGATAGAGAGGTGTGACATTTAGATTTAAGTTGGATTTGATAGTGACAGGGGATTCAGAGGTGTTGGCAACAGTGAGGTTAACGCGATTATTGTCTTTAACCTTGACAATACAGTTGGATATAAGTAGGTTTTCTGAAAGACGTTGGTCTGAGATGACTCCTTCTGTAAGGTTAGTCTTTTGGATTGAACATTCGATGACGGCTTCTGTACGAGGCGGAATTACATAAAAAGGTTCTGAAAAGTTTAATTTGATTTCTAGGGTTCCTATTTTCAAGATGTCGTGGGTATAGTCTATTTTGCAACCGAAATGAGTCAAGAAGTCGGTTCCGATTATACCATCGTAAGGTAGGCTAATATTCTTCACGACATGAAATTTATGTTTGATGAATTTCTTCTGGGTTAGCTCTAATTTGAGCTGGAAGTGGCCTTCTGTTGTCGTTGGTTCATCTCCGGGGTCTATACCCTTTAGTTTAATCGGTTCCTTTATTAGGATAGGAATTTTATGGATGCTGGATTCTTTTAAAAGAGAAATGGCGGCACCTGAGTCCACCAATAGGGATAAAGGAATTTCAGATACTTGGGATTGTAACAAGACATGTGGTAACAACCTCTTGGTTGTGTCGAGGTTAATTTCAAATATTGTTTGGGTTTTAGAAGGAATATAAGAATTAGGGTTCGTGATTATGGAATTGGTTTGGGCGTTTATTTGGGGCTGGTTACCCATGTGGTCCCTATTGGATACGGAGTTATGGGCGCTCATTTGGGGCTGGTTACCCGTGTGGTCCCTATTGGATACAGAGTTATGGGCGCTTGTTTGGGGCTTTATACCCGTGTGGTCCCTATTTGATACGGAGTTATGGGCGCTTATTTGGGGCTGGTTACCCGTGTGGACCCTATTTGATACGGAGTTATGGGCGCTTATTTGGGGCTGGTTACCCGTGTGGTCCCTATTTGATACGAAGTTATGGGCGCTTATTTGGGGCTGGTTACCCGTGTGGTCCCTAATGAATGCAGAGTAATGGGCGCTTATTTGGGGCTGGTTACCCGTGTGGTCCCTATTTGATACGGAGTTATGGGCGCTTGTTTGGGGCTGGTTACCCGTGTGGTCCCTATTTGATACGGAGTAATGGGCGCTTATTTGGGGCTGGTTACCCGTGTGGTCCCTAGAATTAGTAGAATTAGTAGAATTAGTAAAATGGTAGGCGTCGACTTTGCGGACTGGTCTCGTGCGACACCGTGCCGAGACTCTTATTCGTTTAAATTGTCCGGTATGAACTCAGTTGTATCCGGGTCAATGGGTTCATCCGGTTGATCTACGAAGTTGATGCGTTTGAAGGGTTTTGATTGGTTTTGGCTATTAGCCGGATATTGAAGGGTTCTGAAACGGTGATTATTAAATTCGCGTTTCTTGCACACAGAGATGTCGTGCCCAGAATTTTTACAGTAACGACAAACGACGTTAGAACTTTGAGAAACAGTGGGTTGAGCTCTTTGTGACGGATATCTATAAGAATCGGAATTGGACGTACCTGGTTTCGGTTTTGACTGGATGCTCTGCTTCGGGTCCATTTGTGGACGCTTATACAGTGTCTGCTGTATACGTTCTTCTGAGACTGCCAGGTTGATAGCCTCATTCAGATTTTTAGGAGACCTACATCTCACGATGTTCGAGATACGGGGTTGTAACCCCATTAAGAAATGATGGAGGGCCAAGTCCTCCATGGCTGCGGTACGGCCAGGTAATTCTTTAACCTTAGTGTTTGATAATGAGATTTCCGTCAAGAGTTGAGAGAGGTGCGTTTCTACGCGTAATGAATATTGGCTTACGTTCTCTTGCGGACTTTGCCTGCTCTCTTGGAGATCAGTAAGGAGATGTGAGTAGTGTTTGCGCTCACTGAATTGAGTTTTTAGAAACTCCTTAAGCTGCTCCCAAGATGTGAATTCTTTAATAGAACAGGCAATTTCCGCCCGTCCGTTCAGTTGACTTAGGATATATTTGAATAAAATAGGCCTACGGGCCTCTGTTGCAAGGTCATAAGCGTTGTCGCAATTTACTAGGAAAGAACTTAGAGTTTCCCTTTTTCCGTCATAAGGTTTTATAAATTTGAACAGAGTATTCAATTCAATTTCGCTCATCGTAAGAGCTACTGCGGTTTTCCTTGTGACCCGAGGGGACAAAATTGGTGACTTCGCAGAGTCGTTGTCACTTACTACTTTCTCGGGTTCGGGGATAGTTAGTTGCAATTTACTATCTTCTTCTTTATACTGTTTTGGCATAATAGAACAAAGAATACAGAGCTAATACTAAAAATGTTACGAACAACAAAACAATTTTTAGAGCATACACAAATTACACAAAGAATATAAAAAGGTTTAAATTGAATTGAACAAAGGGTTTGAGAATCACTGATATCTAGACCTAGTCTAAACAATGACCAAAGACTCACGACAATGTGTGGGCGACGGTGACGAATACGGCGAACAGGAACATTCCGACTGATAAGACGGTGTACTTGCGCGTTGGAAGAGACGTTTTAATTTCTCGTGGACTGGAACACTTGATGACCTCGAATGACTTGGAATATTTTGAATGCAGAATCTCGATGATTGGACACGGAGTATGGTAATTACCACGTAGATGAATACTCGTAAGTATCTTCTGACAGGTTCTTGAATTAGGACGAGATGGGAGAATTTTCTTCTTTACAGGATATAGAACAGATTCTTCTTAAATCACAAATTAGATTCGCGACGAGACACGACGTGTGCGGATTTTGATACGGATTTTGTAGTCACAGATTTCACTGAATAGCACTTGATTTCACTGGGTTACACTTCACCACAGATTTTAGGGTTCAGTAAACTTGGATTTCGAATAGAATGCAGCGCGAGTCTGTAGCGGTTGCCGGCACTGGGAATTTTCGGATCCCACCGCTGCCACCAAAATGTTATACGGAGTTTTGAAAACTGGTTTTTAAAAAAAAGAACTTTTAAAACTTCAGGCACTATGACCTTTATTCAAAGAAAGAATATAACAGGATTCTCTTGGGATCCTTAGGCAACCGCGCGATTCGGAGGATGGAGACAGACTGGCCTGTGGCTGAGCCGCTGGACAGAGCAAGGGGCTGATAATCGGGAGTCAGCATAAAAGATGGTAGGACAGCACTAAGGCTAGCATAATGTGGATATAACAGTTCGCAAATCTCCATCTTGAAACTAGTTTTTAAGCATCTTCATTAAGTTCAATGAGTAACTTGAAAATTACATTAGCCGACTTAAAATATCAAAGAAAATCTCTCCTGAAGCATAAAAACTTGTAAGGTGAAATCACCAATTACGTTCCATATCCATACCAAAAGCACTTTGTTTAAATATTGACGAAAAAATTTCTTTGCACACTTATAAGTTTATAACTCTAAAATATAAATATTATCAATTGTTGCATTGCCCCATACATGACTACTATTCTAACACGTACAGTAGCGTCTCATCTAGCGCAAATCCCATCAGACTGTCCCTAATTATTATGACTTTAGACCCATTTCCGATGCGATTACGATGATTATTATGAGACGCTACTTTTAAATTTAGTTTAAATGAACCTCTGATACTACATTCTGCTCTTAAATTACATATTATTAATTTTATACGGTTTAGATGCCGCAAGGCATTAGTTAAGAGGGCTAACATATTTCGCCCCACGTTTTGCTCAGAAACCATACTTTTCATTGCGTTTAAAGTCATTAAATATTTATCGTACAAACATGATATTCACTAACATACTTAGTAAATTTAGCGCTCTAAACGTTTTATAAAACATATTTTACCTAAAAACAGATTACATATGGTTAATACAAACGAAAGTGAACAAGGTTTTTCAAATCATACGATTTGCATCGATTTCGATGCTTAAATTCATGTCAAATAACTGATAAATTTAATGAACAAGGGATACGAAGCAATTGCAAAAGGCCTAGGCTATCTGTTTGTAGAATAACCTGATATCAGGTAGGTTCCTTTTTTTGGAGAAAAATGACTGTCAAGTTTGCTCAAATACTGAGAATTTTCACCACAATAAAGTAGTCTTTTCACCAGCTTCTGTAGTTTAAATCATTATGATAATTATGTAATATTATGTCAGAACTTCTCCTCTGACAATAAAAATATTTCTTTATAAGTAACTAGATACAGATTTTTTTTTACAAAGTATTTTGTGAACCCCTATAAATGCAGATACGCGAACAAATACGATTTAGTACCGCCGAGAGGCTCTCAGAGAGTGGTCATGTCGCTCGATGTTCCATTTTTGAATACGAAAAAATTAACAAAAATAGTCTAATTCTAGCGTGACCAAACAATCTTAGTACTTTGTGACGTATAATATAATATACTAGCTGATGCGCGCGGCTTCGCCCTCGTGAATTTTGGTTCCCGTTCCAGCTTCCCGTGAAAACAATTTTCTGGGATAAGAAGTAGCCTATGTGTTATTCCAGACTATACTCTATCCCTATACCAAATTTCAGCTGGATCCATTCAGCCGTTAGAGCGTGATTGAGTAACAAACATCCAAACATCTAAACATCCAAACATCTTCACAAACTTTCACATTTATAATATTAGTAGGAAGTAGGATAGTAGGATAGTAGGAAGTAGGATATAAATATTTATGGTCGATATACAACGTGAACTTTTGTATAGTGCAAAGCTCAGACACCCCGACTAGAGTTTCGCTTCAAAATACTGTATAAAAAAAATTAAATGAATCTAACGAAAACTGACCAAGTTATAAGCTATTACAGTTGCACTATTTCCTTCACGAATAGCGTAGGTGTAGGTATTATACGCAAGGCAGGTAGTCACTATTCGTGTGGTATTGATATTAACACCCCATTTCATAAGTGGTAATTATGGAACACCTGTGAGGAACCAGACCAGGATTGGGACGGCTATAAAGCCGCTAAAGCATAATACAATCAGAATCAGAATCAGAATATTATTTATTTCTCTAGTTTTAACATCACACACTTAAAAACAATCTCATTTCACAATTTCAAATTTCATTATGTCCAAAGAAAAGGAGCTTTTGAAATCTATCCTATTTGGTTTCCTCTATTACTTGTGATTATATAATTTAAAGTGAGGATAACGAGAAATCAATGGGGATTAGCCCCAGTGGCTGGCCGCTCTTTACTTTACGACTGACTCTTCAGTCAGAGCCTACGCTGTCGGAAGGGAGCCAGTCGTTTAAAGAGCGGCTTGTCCCTCTCCTTTTTCTTAATGTAGTCAATTTCACCTACTCTAGTTGCGAAAAGAAAAGGATTATGTTGTCCATAACGCGTGTACGCCGGGCCTTGTTCTTGTAGTCCCTCGATCGATAGAGATATAAGGCGTTCTATCATGTCGCCGTGGAGATCATGCGCACGAATGTGCCACGGATCTTGTTGCAAGATTTCCCAGAGTAGATCAGTATCAGTGCGTCTGGGTAACTGTGCGGCATTCTTCAATGCCATTTTATACTGCCTCTCAAGCTTGAGCAGGTTTGATTTACTGTATCTCGGTAGCAATTGTATAACTCCATAGTCTATCACTGGCAGTAAGCATGCTTGAATGACAAGTAGCTTGACGTCGAAGTTTAGCTTGGAGCTGTAGCCGATGATTGGATACAGTGCTCCTCTGACCCTTTTGGCCTTTTCAATATTTTCTTTTGCGTGTTTATTCATCGAAAGCCTTTTGTCCAGCCAGACTCCGAGGTATTTAATTTCCTGCTTGAATGCGATGCGTTCACCTCGTATTTGAACATGATTGCGATACCCTGTGTTCAAGTTCTTGAGTCTTGGTCTCTTGTGCGAGAACATTATGCATTCTGTCTTATCGACATTGCATTTGAGGCCCCATCTTTTGTAGTAATCAATAATTTCGATGGCGGCCCACTCTGCTCGGCGCGTGGCGTGATCTGGTCTTTCAGCTGCGTTGAGTATACATAGGTCATCGGCGTACTGTGACAGCATCTGACCTGCTATTTTTTCGTTTGGTAGGTCAGCTACGTAGAGGTTGAAGATTGCCGGGCCGAGTATTGACTCTTGCGGTACCCCGTGTGGCACACGCCGTTCCGATCCCAAAGTGGTTCTAAAGCTACCTCTTGTAGTAGTAGCAAAATACAAGTAGCGACTGAGATACAGAAGTACCAAGTCTTGGAGAAACTTCTGCTAGAGTCAGAATACTGGCCAAACAAGAGACATAACTGTCCGTATCTATAAAGAAACCTGACGGCGCGGCGGCCTGACCAACCCATGAAAAGAATTATTTATACTGTTGATGGATGGCACTTGGTGGAACCTGCTGCACATATTCATTAACGGCACTTGTACTGTTCCACAACATTTATTTATTTTACACCTGACCTGTTTCGCCTTTCGGCAATTTTCAATGGCAAATTAACATTATATAATGACCACTACATCACTTAATTACTCGAAAACAATAAATTAATAACATATAAATTACCACTACATCATTCTACTAACGTAAACTATCATGAAAAGAAGCCGAGAGTATTTTGATACAAACGCACTTCCCAGACACTCATGTGGCTGGTGGAATACGTATCCACAAAAGAAGTCCAGTGGGAGCTCGCAAGACCTGTTCTAATCTATTCTGTCAACTTACAAAAATCTGAATGGGTAATTAACAACTTCAAGTCCTTCAAATCTCCAGGACAGGATGAAGTCTTCCCTGCAGTGATAAAATGGGGGAGGACACAAGTTGATATTGTCAGTTACATAGTATCTGTACGCCAGACAATGAATGGGACTGTGACCCTGACTGTGGAGAGAGGTCTAAGTGATCTTTATACCAAAGCCCGGTAAAGGGTTTATATTTGTGATTCGGACCTCTGGTTATACAGACCGATAAGCCCTTCGTCTTTCCTGCTAAAAACTCTGGAAAGATTGTGTGACAGAGACAATCGAGAGACGGCCCTTCAAAATAAGACAAGGCATTCCAACCAACGCGCATATTGCCCCCGGCAAGTCTACAGACTCAGCACTACATGCAGTGGTACACAAAATAGAAGAGGTCATCCAGAATCAATCAATGTGCCTCGGCACTTTCATGAACATAGAGGGAGTTTTAAAAAAAATAAGCATAACCACGGCACTGGCAAAACACCGAGTATACACGATGTCAGTGAATAGATAGATAACATGCTAAATAACTCATTTTAAAGCTACAGACAAGCAGAAACCAGTGCGCAGCCATGGCCAAAGGTTGTTCAGAAGGGGGCGGGGTCTCACCACTGCTAAGAAACCTTGTTGTAAACGACCTAATAACCAATCAATCAATCAATTTAACCTAGAACTGTCCCTATATACATGGATGTGGAACAAGCCAAAGCAGATGGTAAAATTAAATTATGGAGAAAATACGGATCTGTTAATACAAAGCATGACTGGTTTTTTAAAATCCAAGGCCGACTTCAATTCAAGTGAGAAGCTGCGTTTATTTTATCTTCTAGTGATCTTGTGTATATAATAAATATTTTTAATGAATTGTATTAAAATTACTTTCAGTCAAGCCAACGTTTATCGATTTGCGTACACCGCAAATCGATAAATGTTGGCTTGACTGAACACTAATTTGCCCATAAGCACAGTAAATATTTCGAAAGACGACGAGTACTGGACTACAAGGATGGAACTTAAATTGTTAATTTTTTACGACAAATGTCTGTTGCCCAAAATGATTAACCCCAGAAAGAGTCGATAAAATAAAATAAAATAAAATTTATTCCCTTTGAAATTAAAAAAAAAAAATAGGTTTGTCAACATTTTGTGACTCTACTGGGGGTTTGGAGATGCTACAGACTGAGAAGAACACTCCAAGAAACTCAGTTCGGTCCCTCCCAAATTCATCTTAGTAGGTATCTAATAATCGATCAATGCCGATACGGAAGGGCTAATTAATTAGCATTTTTCTTGGCGGTGTGCATTGTTATGCACATGCCTCTTAATAAATATTTGGTTATTGTAAATAAAAAACACCTACTATCAATATTAAGATTAAAGTTAGATCCCATAGCTCAAGCTTATAGCTTAGTTTGGGCTAGATGATGTTGTGTAAGAATATCCAACAATATTAATGAATTATTTATTAAAAATATTTTAATGTTCCTGCCAGCACTGAATCTGTAGTAGGCAGCAAAACATCGGACCATGCCAAGCGCCTGCGCATTGCTACGTAAATATTATTTCTTTTTAACCATGTGTATTGTCAAATTTAAATATTTATAGTGTAAAATAGAATATTGTCCATTACTTTCTACAATTTTCGTATATTTAGATACTTTAAAAATAAACTTATGAAACCGTTTTCATGTATGTGTGTATTTGTAATTTCAATATTGACATTAGTTAGATAAATAAATGTCAACTTTATTAATTTTATTGATGTCAGTATCTATCACTACTAGAGTCGAAATATTTCTTTTATTTATTGAGACAAATGTTACAATAAAGCATAATAACTATTTACAATATGAATAAAACTAAACTAAATCTAAATAGGGCCCCGGTGGCATTGTGCCCAAAAAACTGGCAGCATTCCCCTTTTGAACGGTTGCTTATTCCTTGGGAGAAATAACTGCCAGCCCTTAGGTCACTAGTTGACTCCACAAGGCGCTTCTTCAAAATTTAAAAAAACTTTATGCCCATGAACCTAGGGTCTCGACACACACACACACTACTAAATATCAATAAATTTGCAATAAAATAATCAATATTTGTTTTAAACTAACACGCGTTGAACACATATTTTTATACAAAACGGGATTTCGCGTGGCACTATTTTATTATTAATTAAAGGTTTCGGTACCTTCACTTTCCGAGGCGACCTCGGGACCACGATAGGTGTAACCCTGTCGAAACGTCGAGGAAAGTGAAGGTACCGAAACCTTTAATTAATAATAAAATAGTGCCACGCGAAATCCCGTTTTGTAAAAAAATAATCAATAATTATTAACTAATATTACTAACATAAAAATTAAATTAAAAGATTGAACGCTTAGACTAAGAATATGACACCGGTAATACATCAAAGAAAACAAAAGTATCAAACTTGTTGGTAGCAACAATTGGCACTATACGGCTATATGCGCCGCGCCGCGCTGATTTCTTACGATCGTAAAGAAATTTGAAAACCGAATTAACGCTCTTAAAGGTATACAACATTATTGTACAATTCCATGTTGTCACAGTTTTCTAGTCATGTTGCCGGCAAAAGGTATAAATAGATATGAGTTTCTATCTAAAAGGTTACAAATAGGGCTATTGTGTCCTGTTTTAAGTATGTTGGGCTTAGTTTACTATCGTGTTACCTAACTAAGCACTAAACTTTTAAAAAATTACTCATTTTAGCCCAGAGTTATCATGCAGTGAAACTCTTGTATTGTTTGGAATACGCAAATGTGTAATAAAGATAAGTAAAAGAAAGTGAAATAGATTTTTTAAAATTCAGCAATGATTTTCTCTTTATAAATATTTTATAACTTTAGTTATGGGATGAACTGCGAAATTGAGGATGGCAATCTTCAAAATCTGGATCAGACCAATATATTTAATCGTAATCTCGTAGTAAATCTGGTTGATTTGTCTCAACCATATGATCTACCGAACCCATTTTCATATTTGATTTGCGAGCTATGAAAGAAATTCGTATATTACCTACAAAGAAGCTTTGAATATAAATGTATCGTCTAGATAATAACAAATAAACAAATAACAATATGCTGTACGTACGTTGCTGTTATTAACAATCTCATTTTTTTCTTTTATGTTCTTGTTCGGTAATCTGAGACATGTGGCTTACCGAAAATAGGTCGAATATGTTTATAGGGTAACAACACCTATTATGAGACTAGACGTTTTTCTATTTATTCCATTTCTTTGCTTGTGTGACACAAATTGTGGCTCACTTTTTTCTTAGATACTTATTATGGTTTAGTGAATTGAGCTACTTGATAAACAATAAAAATATTCGATCATCTTTCATGTTGGTATACGAGACCTTAATTTATTATTATACCGTCTGACCAATTTCTTGCCATACGGGATAAGTTTTGATATTATACCTTTATTTTAGTTACGAAAATCAAATAATCTACTTTATATTATTTTAAGTATTGTTTTGTAAGTTGTATTTTCTTGCAATCTAAGATGAATGGGAACACCCAAAAATTCCGAAATATGTTTTTCCGAATTTCAATATTCCGATGTTCAAAATTCCGAAGATTTATAATTCCTAAGAAACAAAGCTCCGAATATTCAAAAGGACGATATTCATTTATCCGAAAGTCATTAGTACGAATTTTTATTTTTCCTAATTTCATTAGTACGAATAATCAAAAGACCGGACTGTTATTTTCCCGAAAAACATTATTCAGAATTTCAAATATCCGAAAATTCACTGTTAAAGTTTTTTTTAATAAAGTACGGTCAAGTCTAACTACCGAAGATATTATTTCCAAGTGAGTGGAAGGCAAACGACAAAACAAAAAAAAATAACCACGATGGCTAAGGCCTGAGCTCCGCTCCGCTTCGCTTTCGCCTTAGCCTTCTAACCTAACCTATCCTAGTCGAGTTGTTAACCATTATATATATACAAGTGAATGGTAAACACCCTGACTCAGAGTACCCCGACTTGGATAGGTTAGGTTAGAAGGCTAAGGCGGGAGCGAAGCGGAGCGGAGCTCCCGCCTTAGCCTTAATGGTTATTTTTTTTTGTTTTGTCGTTTGCCTTCCACTCACTTGGAAATAATATTTTCGGTAGTTAGACTTGACTATACTTTATTAAAAAAACGGGTGGAATCGGGAACATAAATAATCGTCTTTAATGATAAGTTTTCGGGTTAAAACAGGAACGGGTGGAAACGACATTCACCCTTCGTATTTATGATATTTCGGATTTTTGATAATCGGAGTTCGTATTTATAATATGGCGGATTTTTAATGATTCGGAATTCACCGGTTCGGTTTCTTGAAATTCGGCATTCTGACAGGCGGAATTGTAAACATTCGGAATTTTAAAATTATGACTTTTAATAAAAAGGATTTATAAAACATCGGATTTTTGACTTTCGGGATTTCGAATCATTCGGACTTATGAAATTAGGAATTATGAAATTCGTGATTGTGACTTTCGGAATTAAGTTTTTCGTATTAATGTAGTGTACCCAAGATGAATGTGTGTAAAAGTAAATGATAGAATTAATAATGAGTCATTGTAATGCAGCGTTCATAGCCCGGATGACTAAGCTTCCTATGCCAATGATCACTGCGGTAAGCAACATTTTGCTATGGTTGGGCCCACAGACCTTTGCGAGCATATCCGTGCTTCTGAAGGTACGTATGTACATACGTTAAGGCTTTGGTTCTAGTATCAATATCATAGCAGTCTCAAGCTGGCAATGTAATATTTCCACAACGTATAGGTTAAGCTCACCACGTTGTATAGGTTAAAAGTAATGGTGAAATATGGATGTAAAGTATGCTTCTCTCTCTGTTCTATAAAAATATTGAAATTCGTGTTATTATACACATATGAAATTCTAAGAACTAACACCACACAATAGACCTTAATATTAATTTGTTTTTGATTTACAAGTTATCCCCTAACTTGTATAATTATTGCGTAAACTATTCATCATAATCTATTTTACATCCACTTTCTCTGTCAAACTTACCAAAATCTAATCTCATATAACAATCATAAATCACTCGAAATATTTAATCACAAGTGAAACCCCGAACTCCAAAACTTAATTAAAAACAAATCAACGGACGACAATTGTCTCGCTCACCCTACATCTCGGTGTTTAAGGTCAAAGCCCTTAGCTGTTGAGAGTTAACGAGATTAGGTTATTTTTTTACTGTTTATGTCTTAGTATGTACCTATACTGCGCAGTATGATACCTATTAAACTATACGTGTAAAGCATTTAGTTACTAGGAGATAGTCTGATTGTATTAGAGCAATAGGGTTTACAAAGCTAACACGTTTACGTTTAGGTTTAGTTTAATTAAGTTAAGTTTACAAATAAACTATAAGAGCAAAAACGTTTGTTATAATTTCTCTTCTTCAATTCAATATTCAAATTAATTTCAATATAATTTCTCTTCTTCAATCTCTCTTCTCATAAGTTTAAAAATAACACTAATTTGTATATAATATATTCTTAGGAGTGTATGATTTTATTTAACACTTAAAAGTCACCAACTGGTTACGAACTGCTGTGTTGTGGTTTTTTTTTGTTTTTCTTTTATAACCAGCTTAGGGTAATTACTCAGTTAAGTCAAGTTTTCGGAACAAATAAAGGCATCGTTACAACTATACTTTTCTTTCCTCCGAATAACATGACTTTATTGATGATGACAGAATTTTCAAAATCGATTCAGCAGTTTAAAAGTTTATTGATTACAAACGATCAAATTTGACCCTTGAAAGATAGGACCTACGTCCTGTTCATTTCCTATTTGATTTATCATTCCGAGATAAGGTTTAAAAATCTATTTCGGATCACAGGAAAATGGGGGAAGTTTTGAAATGGTATGTTGCTATGGCGATGGGTCACGTCACGTTTACACGTGTCGAAAGCTATTGTGTTGGGTGTATTGATAGCACTCCCTTTTCGCGATACCGGATAGGAGGTTCGTAGGTGAAATGGTATGAACTGTTTGGGATGGCCACAGAATTTTGATTAGTCTCCTTCTTAGACCATATATCACGGGACTAGCCTTTGCGAAACACCGCATACAAAAATATTCAGCTAGTTTTCATAGCGGGTGAAGGGGGAAACACAAAGACATATAAAATTTCATTACATTTAAAAATGTATTAATCGACAAACGCGTAATGGCTGTTGTGTGTTAATTTTTATTGTACAGTCAACTACAATGAAATGTACTAGTTTAATCATATAAAATGATGTACTGATGTACAGTGCTTTTTATAAAGCCAAAAGACCAAATGGTCTATTGGCTTGGCAGAAAACAATGCTTAAGTAAGGCGCATCCCGTGGTTAGATGATCTAAGGTCTCCTTAGATCAGTGGTTCCCAAACTTATTTTGTCTACTGCCCACTTTGAGAATAAATA
Source organism: Miltochrista miniata (assembly GCA_933228765.1). NCBI lineage: Eukaryota > Metazoa > Arthropoda > Insecta > Lepidoptera > Erebidae > Miltochrista > Miltochrista miniata. Next base: position 1,674,070 of record OW121765.1, on the reverse strand, counting down.
TTTTTTTAGCGCCCCCATTTTTTCACCTATTTAAAAACCACTATAACTTCAAATTAAATCAATTAATTATTGTGACCTATATATGTGATGTTGTGTAAAAAAAAAATTATATTATGTATATTAACAGAGAATTCTAAACGAAACTTTTACTATAACCCGCAACTTGAAACCTGAGCGCAGTAGGTAACATACAACGGCGCTTAGGTCTCAAGTTAACTCTTACGGGCTCCACCTGCCAATAAGAATGATTATTCTAACGCAACTTTATAGTATTAAAACAGAGTATCTTTTATTAAAAATATAATTAAAATAATCAATCCTTATATAAAAACTAATGTGAAGGATGAATCTGATGCTGTTTAATAAGTTTGTTGATATCAGGTTCCAATTTACTCAAGAACAGTCGCAAGTCGCCACGTTCGGTAACAAGCAAACGATTTCTCTTTTTAGTAAGCAGTGTTGTCACAGCACTAAATGCACGTTCACACAAATATGACGATGGGAATGCTATCAAGAATCGTTGAACGATTGACCACAATCCAGGGTACAATTGAGGGATCGGTTTTTGAAGCCAAAATTCTTGGTAACCATTTTTGAACTTGATTTTTATTGCCTCGTTTATTGTCAATTCTATAAGTTCTTCTTCCAGCTGAGGTGACATTGCTGTGTTGACATTTGAAAACGGATCCAACACCCAGTCTGGTATTTCCAAGTTCAAAATGTCCTGGTATCGTTCGGTGAAGTCAATGTGGAGGTTTTCCAAATGTTGGCAGTAGGCAAACAATTCGTCGTTACTGCATGATACTGATAAATTTGGAAAATTGTGAAACTCACGTCTGCCCAGATTCTTTTTGTGTAGAAGCAGTTTGGCTGCGAAAGCAGCAACGACGTTTTTTGTTTTAATTAAATTTAGTTTATCGCCTTGCAGTTGGAGATTCATGTCGTTGAACAATTTATACAGGTCTGTCATGTAAGCTATATCATTCTTTGATGTTATGAGCTTGTCGTGCAATTCTGTATCTTTAGTTTCCAAGAACTCTATAACAGAGTGAAACAGGTTGTAAAATCGAGTCAGACAATTGCCTCTTGATAGCCAACGAACTTCAGTATGAAACAACAAACGGTTGAAATCCTCGTCATTAGTAACACAAAGCTGATGAAATAATCTATCATTCAAAGAGCTGTTGCGGATTTTATTGACTGCTTTGATGACATATTGCAGTGATTGAAATAGTTTTTCACTTAAGTTTCTAGCAACTAAATGTTGTCTATGAATAACGCAATGTACACCAAGGACATCTGAAATTTTATTTTTTAAGTACGCTATGAAGCCTTTATGGCACCCTGTCATAGCCGGAGCGCCATTCTTAGCAACTGAAATAATATTTTTCAAAGGAATCTCTTTCTCATAGCAAAACTTTTCCAATGTATTGAATATGGTTTCACCTTTTGTATCGGTCTCTAAATTTCTAGCAAATAATAGTTCTTCACATATTTTCTCATCTTTAATAAACCTCACGTAAGACAACAACAATGCTTCATTAGTCGGTAAAGTGGACTCATCGAGCTGAATTGAGAATTGACTTGTCCTCAGGTGATCGCACAATGATTCTTCAATGTTTTCAGCCATTTCATCAATTCGTCTTTGCACAGAATTATTACTCAAAGGAATTTTTCGGATAATATCTGCGGCCGGTTTATGAAGCACAGTAGTTATTACTTCATTTATTGCTGGCAATATTGACTCTTCTCCGATGTTATGTGGTTTGCCTTTTTGAGAAATTAACAAAGAGATATTGTACGAAGCTCGAAGTTCGTCGTCATCTTGCTTAGCAGCCGCCGAAAATAGTTTTACTACACTTGGCTGAGTATTATGCTTCTTCTCTAGGTCTTGAAAATATGCTACATTCTTGTCTTTCTTATCTGGATGCATTTTATTCAAATGATCTTGCAGCCTTGAAGGCTTCATTGCTTCATTCGAAAATGTTTTTAGACATAGAAGACACAAAGGCGACGATCGGTTTGTGGGATTTTCAATAAATCCGAATTTAATATATTCCGCAGAGTATTGCCGTCTCTTCTTTTTTACTTCCGACAGTGTTTTGCTTTGAGAAATACGTTCAACTTCGCAAGTAGATGAGGCGTAAGTACTGCTCATCTATTGCGCGCGAGACCACAAACGAAAATAAAATAAATATTACATTGTTTATATAGGAATGCTTAAGCAGCACGCACCGACAGGAATAAAACAAACATGCATAAACTCGTTTATCTCATTCGACGCTCAATCGTACTCAACAAGTCCGAACAAGCATTCAATGAACCAGCCGACTGATACAGGAATGCACAATTCGGGTTATTTAACAAAAACTTGTTAAAACATGATACATATCTACGAGTACTAATAACTATTAATTTTTTCTATATTAAATAAAATAGGACAGATATATGAACTACGCGAAGAGAAATATAGAACCGAGTTTGAGCAATCTTTTAATTCATATTAGTTGATGTTCACAAGTTGTTGTTGAGAGTCGAGAGCTCTTGCAGTTGTTGTTTAAGAGACCTCTTAGCTAAATAAAGTTACAAATCAACCCCCGCCTCTACACAACGCCCCCATTTTCTTCTGGGTCTCTTACCGCCCCCATTGAGACCTGCAGCGCCCACAAGGGGGCGTTATCGCCCACTTTGGGAAAGACTGCCTTAGATGAATAGTTTGGTAAATGAAATAAAATGAAAATACTTTAGTTCATGTAGGTTTGAATGTGCATCCTATGCCGGACTCCTACCAACTAAAACCACACAATGCCTTACTATGTCTATGGTCTATGACCGGAAGTCCCGGGTAAGCCCTCGGAAGGATGCCCCAGGGTTCCCGGCAAACTTTAGACTACCACCGCGGCCTCGCCTAAATGGTTCGGGTACCATCCCGCGTCTGGGGGGGTTGTTCGGGAGTTACCCCGCTTCTTCGGGAAGGGGGGGATAGTTGAGTATGATTTCACTAACATGAGGGGCAAAGAGACATGCCACCGTCTTGGCCTGCTTCTGTAAAAACGACGATCAGCTGATTCAACGTTCTTAGGCCCTTAGTTCAGGTCACAAAACAAAAGTCACTCAGTGTTCTGTAAGCAATCACTTTGTTAAGTATCTTACGATATATATTATAGCTGGTCATGAGATGGGAACCGCTTTGTGAAATTTTTATTTACCAGCGTTTCTGTGCTTCTGAAGGCACGTTAAGTAGTTTGCCATGGTAGCCAATATCATGGCAGTCGTTAGCCATGTTGAAAGGCTTAAAAGGACTTTGCAAATTCAACTCATACAGTAGGTGTAAAAAATGATTATCAAATCTCCTAAAACCTATTGTGAAAAATGATTAATTAGGGGTTGTATTTTAAAAATTTAAGGGTTGTAAAACGATATTTCATATTAAATTGCGCCATATTTCACAGTTCACAATAGTGGGTTTGACGCGAATGCCTGTAGGCGCACGCAATAATGTCTTAGAAACAATTGGAAGATTTAGATGAGTTTGGAACGAAATTTATGGGTATATTGGAGTCGATATACGATGCTTTCAGAACGTTGCGTAATTAGAGCGACTATTTAATTTCTATGTGGGTTATAGCTTTTTATATAAACGTGTTGCTACTAGGCCGGCACAATAATATCCTTTATCCTCATAAATGCTATGCCGGAGTCCTACCGAATAAAACCTCATGGTACTCTTCCATTAGCTTACAGCCAGGATTCCCGGGTATGCCCTCGAAAGGCTCTCGACACAAAATCACCATACCCTATCGGTTTTACACGGAGGGCGTGTGGGACTCCTGGTTAGGAGACCGCCCTCCGTATTCTCGACTAAACCCCGCGATCTACTTGGTGTACCTATATAGAAATTATCCTTGAAGTTATATCAGTCTATGACTTGAAAGAACCTTTCAATCTACCTCAGGTGGCTCAGAATTTGTGGGGACGTGTTGACTTAAAGCCTAAAAATGCAAGAAGGTCAACCGAAAGTCACAAGAGGCTTTCGATCAAATAAATTATGATCACATGATTTGGTGTTTACACTCAATGCTCAGCTCGTTACGATTAACTTACAAAGATTTGTTTCGACTCAGTATCACAGAATCCTTACCAAAACTACCTACTTCACTAATCAAACAGGAAATTATGTAATCAACCTCTGATTTTGTGCTTATCCCTCTAAAATCAATTAACTATTACACATGCCCAGAAGGTTCTATACACATGAACAACGCACGTGGCAAACAAACAAACATTTTGTGCAAATCGATGCGCCTCAGAATTATTGGTGGAGCGGTAAAGCGGAAACCAGTGATTGCCGACCCGTACCAATATCCGCTTAATACTGCTTTTATCCGCCGCGCCTCTGTAGGCTTTGAGCCTACAGTCAAAGATCAAATACCTTTTATTTATTACGTGGCAGATGTGTCACTATATAACAAATTATATTTAGAATAAATAGGGATATTGCCTACAGACACTTCGTGTCTGGTACTATCAATAATGTACAATATTTTACGCAACGCAAATATCATGCTGTACATCATACAATATCATACATTTGAGAGACCAATTCGGTAATCTGCGTAAATAACACGTGACGAGTTAAAATCAAGGAAATCACAACTAGAACTTAAAGTTTATCAGATTTAAACTTTTTTTTTACAGAGTAACGCAAAATGAAGAATTGTCATTCTTCATTTACGAACCAGTTCAAGTTCAAGTTCAAGTTCTTTATTTTTCACAATTTAAGTTCAAGTTCAGTTACAGTACCTCTTGTAATATAAAGTTGTGTTTATTTTCGGGTAAAAGCTATTTCAAGTCTAAACGGTACGATAAGATATGGGCGGAAAAGGGGATCATGTAACTCGTAGAACTGACGGCCTCGCCAATTTCCCCGAGATCTACCATACCAGAAAAATGATGATCAGTCTCAGTCTCAGTATTTAAAAAAGCGAACCTCTCGCTGTAGGCAATTATCTCGCGACATGTGGGTCTTTGGAAATATCAATTTGTTGACTTTCTGTGCTGTTTTATTTATAGATCTAAGGGCTATTTGAAAAGTGCTTTGATGGTCCCGCTGTTAGGGTGGGCAGATTAAAGTGTAAACATTGGTGGTATTATTTTTAATCACCAAAATATAAGCGTTTGATGTATATAAAGTTTGATGGTTTTTATGCAAATAATTGCTAGTTATTTTGTCACGTTTAAAAGGACATACGCACGCTGAATTATATCATTTTACTTATTTTGAGTAAGTATAATTAATGAAACCTTCATGGTGAAATGTTTCCCCTTCGAAGATTAATTCGTGACGATAATGTATGTAAGTATGTATTTTTAGTATATTTTGCGTAAATGGTACGCAATTTTCCGCTACTTACTGCTCGTTCCATTATACATATATTTTATTGGAATTCTACACATTTAGTACTTATTAAGTTAAATAAATAAATCAAGTAGGTAACCATAATTAACGTCTATGAATGTCAGTACAACGTTACCCTGCGCTGATCAAGGTCCACCTTATCATGAAATATCACCACCATCTATAGGTACATCTAGACCATAAATAAGCATCACTAGGTTTCTCTATCGTGTGCCCAGGAGTTATTTATTATAACTAGGCTAGATATAGGTGGTAGCTTGACACCTGCTTACTAAATACGCCTTTTTAGGGAGATAGAACTTATTATAACTAGGCTAGGATATAGGTGGTAGCTTGACACCTGCTTACTAAGTACGCCTTTTTAGGGAGATAGAACGTTTAGTGAGAAAATGTGTATTTAAATGAGGTGGTAGTAAGTCGTGAGTCGTAAGTTTGTTTGATAGCATTTCATATTATAGATTTGAATAAATAATAAATAATAATAAACTTTATTTGATATTTCTCTCTCATAACATCTAACATGGGTAATACTTAGGTAGGTACATTTTCTTCGACAACAATAAGATATGTGAGAGACTGGCATCTGTACTAGGAAAACCTGTGTGATAGATTACAATTACAGAATAGATTATATTGATAAAATTATCAAGGAATTTATTGGAGGCGCTCGTGACCCCGCGGACTCAGTGTTCTGTAAACGATCACGAAGCAAATTTCACTATGGCCAGTCCTTGCATGGGTGACCGTCCATGTGACCATTTTGTGTAATTTATTTGAGCTTTGTCGTGCTTCGTAAGGCGCGTTAAGCCGTTGGTCCCGGTTGCCAGTAAAATGGCATCGTTAAGCAAAGTTGAAGGCCTTTCTAGGCGGCTTGAAAAATTTAACAGCAGACATTCACAACCTGCGCCTGTCCATTTCAACACGACAATACGGCTCACCACCTATTACGTGGGAAAAAGCCTAAAAAGTGAAATGTGGGCATATAAAATGCCTCTGCCTACCCCTTCGGGGATAAAGGTGTGACTATTTAAGTATGTAGATTATTAAAACTGTAAATTTCCTACATAAGGTACCCTAACTTAAATGTAAATGTTCCTGGGCCTCTAGGCTGTAGGCAGTTTGTAGGGTATCGTGTCGTTTCAGCTGGTAGGATTTCGACCTGGCATCAATGATATCAACATGTAAAAAACCTTTCTCAGATATAAAGTCTTCATATTTATTATGAGAATGTATGTTATCGAGTTTCGTAGAAGGACTGAACTACGAGTACGATTGGTGAGAATGGTGAGGATTTCCGGTATACCGAAGGAACTTGTTTTTGGAATAAAAAGTGCTATTTAGTTGTAAATTTTAGCATACCTAGTTGCTTAGCATTACAAAGATATTCTTAGATTTCTGATTTCACCTATCTAGTTTATTTATCTTATGAAATTAGCGCAGACAACCTCGTGTGTGTTTACAGGCTTCAATACTTACATAAACACAATGTTTGATTAATAATGTCGAATGTAAAAGCCCGAATAGTTACAACACTGAAACAGTAAACAAAGTTTAAAACATGTCAAGGCTCTTTTACCGTCGATATTTACAGCATGTAACGATAAACACACGCAGCTTTTTATCATACAATAAACTTAATTAAAAATTTAAATTTTGCAATCTGGTAAGTGTGTAGAGAGCTTTACATTTGACATATTAGATTACAGTTATGCAAACTCTCATTACGAGAACAATATGATATCTAAAGTTTTCGTAAATTACATACGAAATTAATATGTAACATTAAATTTCTGTACAAATAAGTTGTATGTTACAAAACTTAATGACAACTTCCAAATATATTGTATCGATTTAAATGCAGTTAAACGAATAGATAGTTGGGTGATAAACCTCTTATCTGCTTGTAGCAAGAATTTATTATAGTCGAAGGTGAAGGTTTATATTTAATAGAGGCGGCAGCCCAAGTAGTATTAATTAAAGTAACATTATGTTAGTAATTCTTTTTAATAATGTTGTTATGTCTGTTGAAACAACGTATCTAGTTATAGATGCAATATATTGTAGACGTCGATTCAAGTTGACAGAGAAAAAGAAATCAACGACGATTGAACTCGTAGTCTTTTTTTATTGTTAGCTACTAGATTGATTTTATTCATTAGTTTACAATGAATATTATTATAGCACTTTTTGTCTAACTGAGCTGATAGCGACATCTTTGCCTTATTGGGGTATGTAGAGAAACACTACCATATACCAAAAATAAAGTTAACTATTCGTGTGATTAATAAATATTTGCCTTCCAATATTATCAGCCAACGCTTTAATTTCTCCGTGATCCTGGTGCTTTCAACAATGTCGAAATATTGGATTCTCAGAATGTCAGTTACCACGAAAGTATATACCTAAATCACAAAACCTGTGTCGCCTATTAATCTTAAAAAGCAATTGTAAGTAAAATAGCCCTAAATCTCAGTATATCGCAGGGATCAAGCATTACATGTTAAGTCGAAGGGCAGTATACGAGTATAGGGCCCAACTTATTAATATCGCCTCCCTTGAATAGAAATGTCGGCATCATTATTGAGGGTTACTGGGCATTTTGTCGTGTTCGTATTAAGCTACTTATTTGTGGGCATTTTATTTCTGCTGAAGTAGACCTGAGAAGTCGGCTTTCATGTCTGACTGGCCTCGTGGTCCAGTGGTTAGTGTGCTTGACTACGGATTCAGAGGTCATGAAATGAAATGAAATGAAAATATCTTTATTCATTTAGGTTACAAAGTAACACTTATGAACGTCAAAATTTTTGCTTCTACATTTACATTTACTGCCAGATTCGCAAAGCAATAGGTAGAGCCTGTGAGGAAGAACCTGGCAAGAAAACTCACGGCCACTCTTTTCAAATAGTCTTAGTACATTCGTTTGTCATGCAATAAAGATCAACAATTTTGTCTACACAAGCGACATTTACAATCGCGCCTAATTAAGTGAGGAGCAAGCAACTCATGTCCATGTCTCTGTATCATTAAAATAGTCATCAATAGTATAGTATGCCCTTTTTATAAGATGTGTCTTGATTTCCCTTTTGAATCTATATAAAGGAAGGTTCATAATATTTAAAGGAATTTTATTGAATAGGCGTACACCAAGTCCTTCGAATGAGTCGTGTACCTTATGTAATCGAAAAACCTTTCCAATCAATTTATGCTTATTTCTAGTATTTATTGAATGTACGTCACTGTTCTTAAGATAAAGATGTATGTTCTTTTTAACAGACATGATGTTCTCAAATATGTTCGATTGTTACATGGGTTCGATTCCCACCTACGACAAATCTCTTTGTGTGATGAGCACATTGATTTGTTCTGTGTCTGGGTGTAATTTATCTATAGTATAAATGTATTTAGAAATTTATATCTAAGCACGTTTATCAGTCGTCTAGATCCCATAGCACAAGCATAGGTTAGCTTAATATGTGTCCTTTATTGTTAAAATCACTTCAGTAGCTCCAGAGCTTATCGATATTTAACTAATCTTACCGCTATAGTAAAATAGGAAGCATAAACTCCATTAACTAGATGTTCTTTTTAGTATAATGTACGGATGAAAAATGAAAGAAATTAGTTTTTGTCTAAATATTGGCTTAACAATTACAAGCAAAACAAAATGGTTGTTTTACTTCCATGGGCTATGTTATTGTCCTAGGATATCCTTCCGAGGGCTTACTCGGGGCTCCCAACCGTAGGCTGTTAGGTAGGATACGTGTGGTTTTTAGTCGGTAGGAGTCTGACGTAGCGTAGCATTCCTCTCGTGAAGAAAAAAGAAAGTAAAGATATGTTGTACTTTGAGGTGTTCGGTAACTTATGCTTCAATACACTAAAACTAGTTCATGAGTTCACAAAGTGCTCAGCCAACTCTAACAATGGTTCAAGTTATACGTTCTATAGTGCAACGAGCGCTTCCGAACTGTTTCCGATGCAACTTGACTTGTTCTATTCTCTTCATCGTAATAATCTATTTTATTTAAACTAAAGGTCATGGGTTTGATAAAGATAATTTTTATTATGTGAAATGCTCGAAGCAACGCTGACTTAGTGTTCAGTAAACTATCGCTGTAGTAAGCAATTTTCGCTATGACCGGTCCTTGGATGGATGACCACTAGGTACGTGACGACTTTGTGGCATTCATTATGTCATCATCATCATCTCAGCCGATTTGACGCCCATTGCTGGGCATAGGCCTCCCCCAATACACCCCCTGCTCCACCGTTACTCTGACCGCTACCGTAGCCAGGAACAGTGGAACCGCTGGGGACTAGGGGCCGTTGTTTAGTATTCCAATCCATTTTTTGTGGGGTATTTTTGGCCTCACTATACACCACGCTGGCCAGAGTGGTTGGTATAGGGTTTTATTTCGAGTTTTCCTTCTCTACGCTTACCTTTACCTTGTTAGCCGCATAAGTTTAATGTGTATGCGTGTCCGTCCCCCATGTAGCCACCAGGCTACATGGGGGACGGACTTCGGCTTGGACGTAAAATAGGGCTTCGGGGGACTTTCCTTCTGCAAGCTTGTCTGCCACCTTGGTGTTAAAAAAATATTGTTAAAAAAACGTTGCCATGGAACGTATTTGAAAAGAGCAATGATGTGGCGAAGTCTTTTAAAAATCAGGCTTTAGGTGCAAAATGCTAAAGCTTAGAACGGATTTAGTTCCACGTTGAGTTTCTAACTAAGTACAAGATTCGTCTTAGTAAACCAACTCCTACTGAAAAAGTAATTTATTCAGTATAATTTTATTGTTGAACTCAATAATTTTGGTACGTTATACAGTACTCTACCATTGTATGGGTGTTAAGTGTTGCGCTTCCATAAAGCTCGGTGTAGTTTATGTTATTGCTGCAAATCTGGTTGGCCGTATGCTTCTTTACCACCTAACTGTTACATCAAAAAAAATTGGTGACGTTACACCTACTCTTCACGTCACACTCCCCCTCAAATTATTCTCTCCCTGACGAAAATGCGCCCCCTACGAAACTGTTGCTACGTAACCAGTGTCGTACAAAAACATTATTCTTCTTACTACGAAACCAGTTTTCTAAGAAGAAGACTTTTTCCTCCTACGAAACTGGTCCATCTGTTGCGATCCTTTACAATGTGGGAGCGTCATGTAGTCCAGTGTCCAACGCACTGAGTATTTGGTCCAACCAATTCAAAATTTTACACCAGCACTACCAGCAGTCATTATTTTGTTAAAACTCCTTAATCAGTATCGCAATATGAACACGCCAAACTAAAGTCACCTCGCAAATCCAAGTGTGAAAGCGAAGGAAAGTGAGCCCTTCAATTTGTGATCGATGAGTCCATCGCTCTTGTGGAACGCCTACTACCTACTCTACTACTACCTATACATGATGTCATTCATTTCAAGTTTAGATTGATTATATTTATATACCTTTGAATGCGAAATTTCGTGCAGAAGTAAGCTTATTTTGTATTTTAACTAGCTATATTGAGATATTAAGCGAATTGGCGACCACTATCATAGATCTCAAGACTATGACTGTGACCCTCACGTTGGTACCCTATGACGGTGTCTTTTTTATCAATATTTAGGGTTCCGTACCCAAAGGGTAAAAAACGGGACCCTATTCATGAGACTTCGCTGACCGTCGTCGGTCTGTCTGTCCGTCACGAGGCAGTATCTTATGAATGGTGATAGCTAGAGTCCGGAAATTTTCACAGATTATGTGTTTCTGTTGCCGCTATAACAAAAAATACCAAATTCAGAAAAATAATAAAATTTAAGGGGGCTTCAATACATTAAACGTGATTTTTTTGGAAATGGCAATATAACTATTGGCGGCCACTCTCGCAGTCCGTAAAACTTCTGACAGTGGTCCTCAAGTTGGCGGCCCTGTGATGTGCCTCCTCGCTCACTACGAGGTCGCAAAATGTGAATTACCTCACAATCACATTAAAATTAAATAACTTTATCACGAAAGCCTAGATCCCATGACAGCCGAGGACATCAAAACATAAAACAACGTTCCACTTAACGCATCAAGTAAGTTAACAGCTGTAACTTACAGTAATAAAGCCACGAGCGCACAGTAGCCAACTAATGCAATAAAACCGCAAGGGGTACTATTAACCATGATCTCGTAATTCTTGTAACTGCCTATTACATCCAAACAGTCATTTCTGAACACGACTCTATTGCAATAATGCATCTGGTCCCATCACTGTGCACTGTTGGCGCTTCACGGCGCTTAGGGCACTTTTTACATAGTTCCATATAACCCAAACTAAGATTACATTAGCTTTTGCAATAATGACCTATCAATCAATCAAATCAGCCTATGGCAGTCCACCGCTGGACGTAGGCCTCTCCCAATTTAGCCAGTCCCATCCTGCGACCTTTTTCAGATCGTCGGTCCGTCTGTCGAATGGGCATCCTACCTTTAGATTACGCAGTCTCCACTCCAGAACTAGCTTGCTCCATCGGCAATCAGTTCTTCTACAGACGTAGTCAGCCTACTGCCGGATAGCCTTGTTCCCGAGTTTATCCTGCAAAGACACCCCTAGCATAGCTCGTTCCATAGCTTTTTGCGTAACTTTGAGGGTATGAACTAACCGTTAGTGACCACATCTCGGCACTGTAAGTCATAACTGGCACGATGCACTAGTTGCAGACTTTTCTCTTCGACATTGTTAAAACGAAAGCAATACATTTATATTACACATAATAATGAAACATTCAAACTCTGAAAACACACGAACACACATAAGACACAACATTTGTAGATTTCTAAAATTTATGGTTCAGTATTCCAATCCTGTGTGTGTGTTAGCAGAAGGTGGTGTCAAGGGCCAAAGGAATCGACGTGCATGCATGAAAAGAAAAATTAAAGTTGAAGAAGTAAGTGAGGTGTGTATGGACCGTGCCGTGTGGCTCTCGGTTATTTCTGCCTACCCCGCAAGGGATTTGGCGTAAAAATAGTAGTAGTAGTAGTAGTATTCTAATCCGAGATCAAGCAAGGTAGTCGAATACACTACCAGACCGCCACCGAGGCACCGAGCCAGTCTGTTTCTTTGTCTATGTAGATATTACTTTTATGTTATCTTTGCTATTATTGTGAAATTACCGAGAAAAAGTACAAATTTACCTACTGGTCTTATCTCGTACAGGTTTTATAGTTGTACAAAAGTGGTCACGGCTGAAGAGCTAAGTATCATGTTAGTCTTGTTGACAGGAAGTGAGGATGGGTATGTAGATTTCAAATCTGTGACTTTTATCTAGGCACTTATGATCGCGTTAAGATAAGAAAAAAAATGTAAAATTTTTGTAATGGTGCCATTTCAGCCTACTTAAATAGAAATTAATTTTTAAAACTGGTTTAAAATATTCAAAAAAAAACCAGATGGTCGCTATTATTTTTATGTCTAAAATTAGATAGTATGATCTAATAAAGGACCTACGATTCTGCTGTCGTGCGCGGACAGTACCTACTTACCATAGATTTAGAATTTTTCGCTACAGGTACCTACTTACGCAAACGTAGACATAAACAAAATTCTGTTAGATAGATACACATCTACACTTAAGTACCATAATGGAAGATCAATCGACCCAACTGGTCGAAAGTGATCGCCGCGCCCGCCGTAGCCTTTGAAAGTTTTTTAACATAGAGGTGTTACTCGCCAATCCTATTAGGTACTGTGTAATTGAGGAGGTCCGGAACAAAAGCCGATAAATCCACTTTGCGCCCAATGTCTTTTTATAGTTTTTTTTGATAGTTGAAGTAGTCATACATGATTTACAACACTAACACCGCAACAGATCCCGTTAAAAACGTACTAAATAAGGCTCTAAAGATGGGCAGCCGGATCAAAACTCGACAAATACACGTATTTTAAAGGCTCTCTTTAATTTTCGGAACAATAACCGATAAATCCTATACAAATTCTCTAGATTTTTTTCGTGTTCAGTTCGTATACCGACAAATATATTTTATATTGTTTTTTCGACTGAAAACATTAGTTTTGTGATAGAAATAGTTTATGGAATGGTAGCAACACTAATTTAATATAATAATAATAATAAATGTAATACTTCTGCTACCTTTAAGCTACTAAAACTAATAAAATTATTAAAAGAAATGAAAATTAATATTAAATTATTTTTTTATTTAATTCATTCTATTTAATTTAATAAATAACAATTCGGTAATGATTGGAGTGTTATTGACGAATTACAGAGATTTAGTACTAAACGAAAGCCATCGTGAACATGAATCTGATGATGCAGAATTATGTGCGACTGAACTGAAGAAGAAACCCTTTGGTCCACCTTCGTTTTGGTATAAAAATTTTAATTTTTGATACTTAAACTATCTTACATTGATTAAACAAAAATTAACACGTATTTAAGTAGTTTTACCTATCCATTATTCAAAAACTTGCAACAATCGAAACATCGATTTTTGCGGAATTACCGGGACAAAAGCCGATAATTACAAAATAGCCAGTCAAATCCTGATAAATACATTATGATCGTACCAAAACCCGATTATTCCATATTTGAAATTAAATTTGTAAAAAAACTATCAATACTAGATTTTTTTAGTCATAACTATTTGAAAGTCCTTCCTACACGCCAAAATGAGGTAATATTAGTTTAAAAAACTATATAAGTATTCTTACGTATATCATTCTTTGTATTTCCTGAAAAATTACGAAAAGTGGATTTGTCGGCTTTTGTTCTGGACCTCCTCAATTGAAAGGACAGAGGATAGGATTTAGCCACCTGGTCTGGTGTTCAAGCCTCCTAATAAGGGCTTCAACTTAGCTTAAACAACGACTACCATAAGACACGTTAAGCCGTTAATCTTGGTCGACAGTAACAAGACTGGTCGTCACATCCTGCGCAGGGGTCGGCAGCGCGTGTTAGCGCCTCTGGTGTTGCAAACGTCCAAGATATTCTGGTACCTGATAGTTGGTGGGTGGTAAGCTTATCTGCCACCTTAGCAATAAAAAAGTGTGTGCGTGTAACCTTTACGCGCGATTGAAGTAAAACTTCTTTGCCATTGACGGCATCAAATGTTATCTCGTTTTAATAAGATTCATTTATTCAAAATTCAAATAGTAAGCGTGACTTCCGTCAGAAAAAAAATTCTGAGTTACACCCTAGTCGCGCCTAAAGAAGTTTTACTTCAAACCATGTTAGTACTAACAAAACTGAATTAAAGGGTCTAACTGTTGCTTTTCTATACTAATATTATAAAGAGAAAAGATTTGATTGTTTGTTTGTTTGCATCAAATAGGCTCCAAAACTGTTGGATCTATTTGAAAAATTCTTTCACTGTTGGCAAGTTACACTCTTCCCGGTGAACATAGGCTATATTTCATTCCCGTATTCCCACGGGAACGGGAACTACGCGGGTGGAACCGCGTGACATCTTCTAGTAAACTATAAAATAATTCCGTTAAAAGGAACCAACGTCAGTTATCTCACTTCTAACTACCTAGAATTGTATTTACTCGTTTTATGTAGATGAAACAGTAGATAGTAACTAGTATGTTATTACTATAGCAATATAATTGGCTTTACTAATAATATCCCCTTAAGGGTATAAGCTGTAAAAGCAAATGTAATGGTAATTCGTAACTTTATACCATCGCTCCTAATAGGGCAGGTGATAGGCATTAGAAACGTCTGTGTTTCAGAGTTCCTCAAACAAGGTTTACTCTTTAATAATATCTATATTAATAAAATTACAGAGTAATCTAGTTCTATAATAAAGTAAAAAAAATAAATGGCGGTTAAAAATAGGGGGAAAAAATTTTACGCCGACAGCCGGTTTCAGTACGGTACCCGTAGCTGAAGAGGATGAGCATTGCCCTGGTTTAGGCAAAGGTTGCGGGTTCAAGTCCCGTCTGGGCCAAGATGTCTTTTTTCACTTTATAATGAAATATTATGAAAAAGTTAGCTTACTTATTGCTTTAAATATTTTATATAAAGTTTACTCTTTCGTGCTCTAACGACTGAAAGACTACTTTTCATCCCAGAAATAATTTCCCGTATGATAAAGTAAGGGGAACAGCATTCTCAATCACACAGTAACAAAACTGAAGTAATGAAAGTGCCTTAAATTAACCTGTACATTGTATTCCATAACCAATATGAGGTATTGAGTAAAATCTTGCCCATAAGAATAGAATATATTTATTCAGATAAAGATTGTAGTACACCAATTTTAATTTTTTGGTACTGTGGTAGGTGAAAGAAAGAAAGAAAGAAAAAGAAATTTATTTCACATAGGCATTTACAGATGCTCTTGTAAAACGTCCAGAATACAAATCAAAATCTACCACCAGTTCACAACGCGACCCACCTGAGAAGAACTGGCAAGAAACTCAGCGGGTTATTCTTTTTAGAGCTCTATTTACAAAATGAATCTAAAAACTATGCATTTTAACAATTTTTTGAGAATCCAGTAGAGCAGGTCATTTCCAGGCTTCTCCATCCAACAAATAATCACCGATTGTATAGTAGCCCCTGCAGTACAATTTACTTTTTACAACCTTTTTAAATTTATTAAGGGACATACTTTTAATTTCGTCTGGTAGGTAGCCTGTTGTAAAAGCGTATACAGTTACCCATGAAAGAATTGCTGATTTTGTGCAATCTGCTATGATAAACAGCAAGGTTACTTTTATTTCTAGTGTTGACATTGTGTCTGTCACTTAACTTAGCGAAACAATGTAAATTTCTTTGTACGTACATAAGATTCTCAAAAATGTATTGTGATGCTACTGTAAGAATTTTAACCTCTTTGAATTTTTCGCGCAGAGAGACCCTTGGACCTAATCTATATATAGCTCTTATGGCCCGTTTTTGTAAAATAAAATTTTTATCTATATCTGCAGCATTGCCCCACAGTAGAATACCGTAAGACATTATGCTATGAAAGTAACTGAAATAGACTATTCTAGCCGTATCTACATCCGTCAAGTGCCTTATCTTTTGTACAGCAAATGCTGCTGAACTTAATCTATTTGCTAGTTTAACAATATGTGGACCCCATTGTAAACCAGCATCGACCGTTAACCCTAGGAACGTCGTTGATTCCACAAGTTCCAACACCCGACCATTAAGTTGAACATTGATTTCTGACTGTGTTACATTAGGCAAGGTAAATTTTATGCATTTAGTTTTATTATCATTCAGTCTAAGATTGTTAGTGTTAAACCAATGAACCACTTTCAAGATTGCGTTGTTGACATCGTCATAGTTATCTATTTGTCTTTTAACTTTGAAAATCAAAGAAGTATCATCTGCAAACAAAACAATCCTGTTGTTGTCCCCCAAGTAAAAGGGTAGGTCATTAAAATATATAAGGAATAAAAATGGTCCGAGTATTGAACCCTGTGGGACGCCCATAGTAACTACAGAGCCCTCTGAGCGTGTACCATTAACATCAACCCTCTGAATTCTATTGTTCAAATATGAAGTCAGAAGATCGAGAGCCTTGCTTCTTATGCCATAATGGTGTAATTTCCTGATTAATGTTTCATGTTGGACGCAATCAAATGCCTTAGACAAATCGCAAAACACACCAATTGCATCTTGTTTATTCTCCCAGGCCTCGTAAATACATTTCAATAACTCTACACCAGCATCAGTGGTCGAGCGTCCTTTAGTGAAGCCAAATTGTTTCTCATGAAACAATATTTTGTGACTATTAAAATAGATCAGCATCTGCTCTAGTATAAGTTTTTCAAATATCTTGCTCAAGGTCGGCAACACCGAGATAGGTCTGAAATTACCAGGATCTGAAGTACTGCCAGCCTTGAACAGTGGTATAACTTTACTGTGTTTCATCAAATCAGGAAATACACCACAAATCAGGAAATACACCACACATTCAAGTGTCTACAATTTGTGGGTACAGTTCTGAATTCCTAACTAGGCTACGCAGTAGCTTGTGTGAAGGAGTTACAGTTCCCTATATAAAATTTATGAAATGCTTTTGAGTTCTAAATGTATCTAAGAACCCTGAAGTTCTTATGCTAGCTGATGCCGTACCCTTTTCCTCAGGCACATCCTAGGCTAAAACGTAAAATTATGATGCACTTCTATTTTTTGCAAAATTTCATCTAGTCTTTGACACTACACCAGTTTTTCGAACGTCTACAGTACGGAGTTCTTCAAAAGGCGTCTAGCAGTGTAGCACTATGATGTTGCGAATGTCCAGCTCTGTGACTACTTTCCAACAGGTGAGCCGAATGCTTGTCTGCTACCTTAGGGGTATGAAAAAAAGGATCAGTAGTTCAAGCATGAAATTGTAACAGACAGAGTAAAATTAGCATTAACGTATTATTAGGGGCTTAGTTACAATATTTATGAAAAGTCCCTTGTACATAAATATGGAGTTAAGGGATTAGAACCCTACACAAATGTTCTTCATAATCGTAAACAAGTCAGCGATAAGTACATGTTTTAGTAAGCAAATTGTTATGTAGAAATGTCTTCTATGTATAGAACTAGCGGACGTCACGCGGTTTCACCCGCGTAGTTTCCGTTCCCGTGGGAATACAATATTTTTTCTTCCATAAGAACCTTCTCCTGACAATACCTTACACAACAAAAAAAGAATTAGTGAAATCGGTCCACCCGTTCTGAAGTTTTGCGCTTACCAACACATTTTGCGATTCATTTTTTATATTATAGATAGATAATCAACCAGCTGTGTTTCCCTAGCTTTTCCCGAAGCTAAATATCAACTCTACTTTTTTCTACAATAAAGCTAAAGATATTGCTTATTGACTTCCTTGTGCTAGAGTAAGTAACGTTAAAATGGGTCCAGCCGTTTTAGAGATTAGTCGGAACAATTTATACTTTCATAGCATTTAATGAAAAGCTGTTATTTTGGAATTGAATCGTTTATTTCAGAAACCACCTAAGCGACAAAAATTCCGAAAATGTTGTTTTGTTGGTACTGTTCACTTCGGAGGTGAATACATCGTTTAGTGCAGAAATAACTTATATTCCATATCACCGATGCTATTTGGCAGGCTACAAAAGAATCCGTTTATTTCAGAAAGAACCCAAGCGCCGTCGCATAGGTTCTTTCTGCGGTATATTTCACTCGCGCGGTGTTCTGACGAGTTCCGTGGCTCGCTGTTTTGTTTCTAGTTTATATCGAAGGTTACCGACATCCAAATACTGAGTGAATAATATTATTTTTCGTGCGTTTTCGGTGAAAAGTAAGGTGTTATTTTGTGGTTTATCATACATTTTTATAGTTCTTAAGCCATGTCTGATACTCACTGGCTCTGGCCACTCATTTTCCCCATGTGACAAAGATTTTGGAAGTATAAAGCGTCTTTTGAGAAAGATGGACAGGATTTATACTCCTGATGAAAAGCTAGTAGGTAAGTGTGGCCGATTTACTGTAGGTATATCACCTCACATCAGACGATGTTCTCAGTTTGAAAAAGTGGTGGCCCAAATCATATAAGAAAATTACAAATTCGCATGAAACTTCAGGTAGAAACGTACCCAAAGATAATAGGCAGACATTGGCAGTCATTCAAAGTGTCCAAGAACAAGCAGTTTCTCTGCAACAAGAATACTCCGGTAAAATTGGTCGCAAACGAATACATTGGTGGAATAGCAACATCTACCTTCACATTTCTAAAAACTGCCAACCATCCGGAACTACCAACAGAGAAAGCTTATCCTATGGGGAAGGTATTTTTACTTTTATTTTACCAAGGTCATTTATAAAATTTCTATTTTTACTTTTAGCTAAACATTTTTGTAGGACATACCTAACAAATTTTAAAATTTATCGGAATTTGCACAGTGAGATTTTTGTTTTTAGGTCCCAATCAACCAAAAAAGATTGATGATATTAAAAAGTTCATGGAGATACACTGTTGGATATGAAGCCTTCTACGACACCATTATCCAATGGCCTACAACTAACCACAAGTTGCCAGAAGACATGCCAGAAGCTGAATAGACCAGATATTTTATATAATATAGACATACTGTAGTCTAGTCTACTTGTACGAGTATTTTCAGTTTAATGCCTAATAAAAACACTCTTGTTTATACTAAAGTGTGTCTGTTACTTACCTTTGATACCAAAACAGGTAAAAATAATCGTTTGACTTAACTTCAATATTAATTTCTAAAAAATCACTTAGGATTACACTAATTTATTGCAGAAACCACCTAAGTGAAAAATTTTCAAAAATTTATAACTCAAAAACTTGAAGGAAAAAAAAATTGAAGAAAGTATATTATACCAACAGCATGTTCTTGATTTGGTTAAAAAATATTTGAAGGAGACTAGACCTATACTTAAGCTGCAAAACAGTTTTTTTTAGTTTTCCGAAAGTTGAAAAAGGTGCACTTAGGTGGTTTCTGAAATAAACGATTCAATTACGAACAGACACGTCAATTTTAGTTATAAGTGGGCATGTATAGATGGATAAGAGATATGAGTCCACGTCATAATTTCCAAATAATCTGGCCGACCGTCAAAATTCCGAACACTCATTTCGCCGATGATAAATTCAACGAATGGTTGTATGGTCGACTGTTAAAACTCCGAATGGTCATTTCGCCGATGATCAGTTTTACGAACGATTGTATGAAATTGATGTTGGTGTTGGATGGTTATAAAAAAAAATAACCACTTCTAACCTAACCTATCCGAGTCGAGGTGTTAACCATAATAAGTGAATGGTTAACATCTCGACCATGGTTTCTAGTTTTAGAATAACTCCATGGTTTCTAGTTTTAGAATAATTGTTAAGCGGAGTAGTGCTAATTACCAACAATCTGGAGGGTTCAGGTAATTTTTCCTATCCCACATCCAAAATTCCCTTCCTGAGGAGTTCGGTTCGTCATTCCTCCCATTCAGTTAGTTGTGGTGATCCTTAACGGTTGTAAGTAAGGATTGACGAATCGAGGGTGTGAGGCTCGTTCCTCTTCCCCCCTCCCCTCCTTTTATTATCATAATTCCATCCTCTGTTAGATATTGAATAAACTCCATTGGCAACGCATACCACATTCGATCAGATGGGTAATAATATCCTTGACTGCGACCTCACTTTTCTAAAAATAAGTCTTTTAATGTAGCAGAAAATGAGGCAAATACATAGCAATTATTTGTTAAATGGTTGTAAAAGCTCAGTTTCGGTGATTATTGAGATATTTCGGTACACGAGTGAATTCTGTTTGATGTTCAAATATCAAATATTTCAATTTGCTCGCCAACCCCTACAAATATTTCGTATTTTACTGAGCTGATTGAATTTTCCACATTCCACTCGCCGTTCGGTTTGAAGTATTCACATTTTTAACTATAGTATGAAATTCATGCTATTTTGTTTGTTATTTTATAACTTATTGTAAAGTGCTATGTTTGAAAAGCTATTTATAGGTATTGTGTTGTATTATGTAGAGAATGATAGTCTAAAATCACTTTAGAATTTTTATAATATTAAATACAAAGACTTCTATTTTAGAGTAAATCTATTTTTCTATTTGAGGTTAAATCTATTTGAGGTTAAATAGAAGTCTTTGATTAAATAGTATTCGCAAGAGCTCAGGGAAGTCTAATGGACAGGGCCGAAAGGAGTAGAAGTAAGAAATAAGAAAGGAATAGCTTGGTACCAGTATACCCGCAAAAAAGCAATTATAAGAGGGAGTCTCTTGAGCTCGCGTTTTCCTAAATATGTACAGACTGGCGACAAATTAAATAATAGTTAAGTACTTACTACGGTACGGCGTTATTCTAAAGGAGTCTTAGAAGGCTTAACAGATCGGCATTTCAAGTGTAGCTGCTGAGTTCGTTCATAAACTTCGGTGACTACTCTTTTTTTAACGTGAGGGAAAATTCTTTATGGATGCTATGCCGGACTCCTAACGACTAAAAACCTCACGTAACGCCCAACAGCCTACGGTTGGGAGCCCCGGGTAAGCCTTTAGAAGGATGTCCCATCACAAGAATACTGTCAGATGATACTAAACTTGATTGCCATCTATGTGTGCAAGATATAAAAAGCCTAAAAGTATACATACATACATGTGATCACGCCTTTATCCCCGAAGGGGTAGGCAGAGGCATATTATATGCCCACATTTCACCTTTTGTATAATTTGTCCCACGTAATAGGTGGTGAGCCGTATTGCCGTGTTTAAATGGACAGGCGCAGGTTGTGACTGCCTGCTGTTGAAATAAAGCCTTCAACTTAGCATAACGACTGCCATTTTACTGGCAACCGGGACCAACAGCTTAACGTGCCTTCCGAAGCACGGAAACGCTCAAATAAATGTCACAAAGTGATCACATGGATGGTCACCCATCCATGGACCGGCCATAGTGAAAGTTACTTACTGCAGTGATCGTTTACAGAACACTGAGTACGCGGGGCCACGAGCGCTAAAAGTATAAACTACTATAAATAGTTTAATTTCCATATTACGTCATTTTAGAACTATACAATTAATAACACTCTTCTATCAAACTACGCATTACACTCAAAGTTTCATAATACCAAATGTTGCAGTCAATTTGTACAGTTCACTTCAGTGGCGTCCACGTGCGGGCATTACTAACAAACGGCGAACCAAATCTGTCACTATTGCACAACTCTTGTTGAGAGCGTGGCGTATACCCCGGTACACATGTCTGGGAATTATTTACTGGATAATAAATATTTCTACTATTATTGTAATGAAATAAAATGAAGATTTTCTTCATTTACTTACAGTCCTTTTTTTTACGTGAGGGAAAATCCTCATGGATGCTCTACTCTCTACCGACTAAAAACCTCACGTATCCTGCCCAACAGCCTACGGTTGGAAGCCCCGGGTAAGCCCGCGTAAGAATAGTCCAGGACTCCCAACAGACCTACGGCTACCACTGCGGCCTCACCTATACGTACAGTCATAAGTAATACTTATGAACGTCGACATTATTGCTTCTGCGTTTACGTTGACTGCCAGATTTGCAAGGTAATAGTTAGATCCTGTGAGAAAAGCACCTGGAAATATAAATAAGTAACATTTTTAACTGGCAAATGTAGCTCACATTGTTGAGCTACGTTTGCGATTTAATAATATTATTTGTATCTGGATTGAAACATGAAAACGTTGTCGAATTTAGTACAGACATTTTCTTTGCTAGCCAATAACTTTTGCTGTGTGATTATTGTCACCTTTATTTGCAAAGAAATCAGTCAATAATATCATATTGTTTTTATTTTTATTTCATTTTATTTAGCTCTCCAAATTGACGTCGCCACCAGTCTGAGGGAAAGCCGTGGCGGCGCATCTAGCGATTGATTGGGGGCCACTCTCACAGTCCGTAAGACTTCTGACATTCGGAGTGGTCTTCAAGTTGGTAGCCCTGTGATGTGCCTCTTCACGCTCCTCTTGAAGAACCCAGGATTGTTAGATGAGGGAAACACGTGTGCGGGCAGGTCGTTCCATATTTATAAAGTTCGACAGAGGAATGATCTTTTAAAACGCTCAGTTCTGGCGAAGATTCCCTCCACTGTATGAGTGGCATCTCGGCCCGGCACGCGTTGTTCGGGATCGGAAAGGAGAGGGTGGGATCAGGTTGAAGAGCTCTTCAGAACATTGTAAGGATCAAAATGATGAAATGAAGTGCTAATGATTAATTTCTTAGATCTACTTATTGCTTGTAACTGCATATCTTTATTTTCATTACTATCATCTAAATTCTAATGTATACCTGCCAATTTTTCGAAATTATGTTGAGTAAATCTTTGCATAGTTCTTCTGTACATTTATAGTCTTAGCCATTGAATTTTATTTGTTACTGAGCGAGTTTATATCATAAATATCTCCAATTTGTGTACCGCGGTGTAGTAGTCTCTACAATACGCACGTGGAGCGTAAGAACAGTTTACCTAAACTGGTCGTGAGTCACAGGATGCGTCAGCGCAGCAAAATAAATACCATGTATCATGAGTAGGGTTATCACTTAATAGTTCTGGAGTACCTACTAAATCTTCTGCATCAAATATTATTATAGGTTGGTAGGTACCTACCTACGAGTACTTTGTGTAATGGAAAGATATATTTATACCGAGGAACTAGTTTCGTCCAATTGCATCTGAGGCTGGTTGTCATTTTTCACTTTGAAATTAAATACATTTAGTAAAAAAGTGTTTGTTTAATCGATCTCAATAGATGGAGGAGCACTCAAATTTATTAACACCTGACAAAGTACTGTTTCAATCTTTAGTCTTGGTTTGAATCGCACATCTGCCAGAAAACTTTTCATCCCTGATGATTAATTGTAAATGATATCAAGACAATTTAAATATTGTAAATAAGATTAAACTACTTTTTAGGAGAACGTTGCATATCGTAACTGAAAAATTAATATTTAAAAAAGTCGTGTAACAAAACATTTTCTTCGAGTAACAGCCCTGAAATTGTCACGCACTATCACTGCTCATCTATGTATGTTCCAAAGCCGAATATTTTCCTACCTCGTCACCTCTAGATTTACTCAAACAAAATTAAACGAAAATCAACTTCATTTTCTAGTTACGAAGACTTATGAGTAAAGCATATAATGCCTTTGTTATTGGGATTACGAACTACAAACTTAGTATTGCGTTTGAAACATATGACCTTACATTTGAATTATTATAAGTCAGATATTTTCAGTACGTAATTACAGTGTGGCAAGTTTAAATTATTACTCTGCCTACATTTTATAATGACGCATTGATCTTTGTCGTGGAAAAGTAGAACATTTTAAAGTGTAATATGTTTTTATGCAGATGAATGTGATATTATTGTGTTTAATACTATTGTTAAATAGACATTTTGAATATACCCAGACTGTCTTTTAGAAATTAAATATTGTACCTAGGGAATGCAATCCCGCAACAAGATTGTAATCCCGGTATTTGCGGGACTGAACAATCTCAGTCCCGCGGGATCCCGGTATATGCGGGATCCCGCATATTTCTGAAAGTCATTGAGAAAAGAATAGAATTCTGTATCATACATCCATCTAGAGCTGAAAAATAGTCACCCCCTTAATCCCCGAAGGTGTAGGCAGGACGAGGCATATGGTCTCATCTCATACCTAATGTCCTTTTCTCAAAATTGCCCATTTTCAAAATATGTGCACTACAGGATTAACCCCGATCAATCGGACTTGGATAGGTTAGGTTAAAAGGCTAAGGCCGGAGCGGAGCGCAGCGAAGCTTTCGCATTAGCCTTCGTGGTTATTTTTTTATAACCTAACCTAGCCTATCAAATCGGATTGAGCGGGGCTAATCCTGTAGTGCATATATTTGGAGAAAGGGACATTTTGAGAAAAGGAAATTTCGCGAAAAGGACATTTTGAGAAAACGGCATTTCGCGAAAAGGACTTTTTGAGAAAAAGACATTTCGAGAAAAGGTCATTATGAGAAAAGGACATAATTAGAAAGGAAATTACGAGAAAAGGACATTATGAGATGAGACGAGCCGGGCCTTCAACTTGACTTAGCTGCCATTTTACCGGCAAACGGGACCAACGGCTAAACGTGCCATCCGAAGCACGACAACGCTCAAATAAATGTCACAAAGTGGTCACCCATCTTAGGACCGGCCATAGTAAATGTAACTTACTGCAGTGATCTTTTACAGAACACTGAGTCCGCGGGGCACCAGAAAAAATAAATTATTAAATATTACTTTTGTATTGAGATTATTAAACCGTTATACATATAAGTAATAAAATAGCTACTGCAAATTATTAGAAGCGCAGAAAACATAGCATGTCAAAATTTTTGTCTGCCAAACGACTCCTAACTTTACATGACAGATAGCCAGCAAGCAATGTACGAGATAATTGAATACTTTTATAATACAAGAAAAGTCCAATCTCCCTGATTAAACACTAAAATCAAATAAGTACATTATTAGGTTAATATTACGTCACAATTACAAAAAACTTTGCCAAACCGAATCAGTTTTTGCGCTTCCGCTTACAGAATAACACATGGCGTTTACATTTGCACAATCCCGCTAATCCCGCGGGATCCCGCACGATTTACGTGCGGGACTAGTCCCGCAAAAATACTGCGGGATCCCGGTATTTCGGGATCCCGGTATTGCATTCCCTAATTGTACCTAATGTTGTAATGTATGTTTTGTATTTATTTGAAGGATTTATAATTTGATCTCCGAATTAGGATCTTTTTCTACTTATTGTTTTGATTCGTTTGAGAGATTTTTATGTTTTATAACTAACGGAAATAGTATGTGTGTTAGATTTCTTGTTTATAACAGATAAAATGTACATAAAATTACTTATCCTACTTAATTAAGTGATTTATCATCACCGCACAGCCTAAACCGCTGGCACTACACACTTACACACTTGAAATTTAGACAGGAGCAATTACATTGTGACGTAGAAATTTACTTAGAAGCGAATTTTCAACAACTCTCTCCATTTGCGGAATACAAAGAGACTGTGGGTTTATTATTTAAATTCATGTTTAATAGCACTAGATATAATTGGGAGTCCTGAGGTCATCCTTCAGAGGGCTTTACCCGGGGCTCCCAACCGTAGGCATCCCTCCCAAACGTGTAGTTTTTAGTCTGTAGGAGTACGACAAAGCATCCCTGTAGGATTTTCCACACTTTTAAAAAAAGTCGGTTTACTGACGATAGTCGAACGTGTCAACTCAGCTTTAAACGGACTGTCTCAGAGAGAGGTAACGCCGCATACGTCATGTGTTTTTCGTGCGTGCATCCGGCTCCATCGTTGTCACGTCAAAAACACTAATATTCGTTTCAAAGATTTTCAAAACAGACTTGTATTGTAAAGTTGAACTCAACTTGTCACAGTCACACCTAGTAATCAACTTCATTTCATGATTTTAATATTTTCTTCACTGTTTTTAGTATAGTAAAGTCATCAAAGCTACCGATTATAATGTTCTATCAAAAGATAGTGTGATTTAATGTGATCTAGTCTTGTGCCCTACACAACATATGCTTGGGTGGCAAGCAAGTTACGGCACTCCATAGATTCTTTCGTGTTTTGTGGCCTAGGATTGCCTCATATCAAAAGATGGGAGTAAATTAATGCGATCTAGTCTTATGCTCTACATCTGGACCACCTAATCCTTGGATGGCGAGCAAGGTACGGCACTCCATAGATTGTTTTGTTTTTGAGGGCGATCACTGCTTCAGTGTTCCTAGTACTGTGACCACGGAGACGTCTGCATGTATGAGTATGGGATTTTTGAAGGGGGTTTAAAAAGCTTTTGCAGGGTTGGCAGCGTGAGCTTACACATACACATCTTTGTTGCAAATTTCCCTATGTTAATCTTATTCCTTCACGTGGGCCGTTTGCTTTTCTGCCACAGCCCTGCCGCACTGGTTTCTGCTTTGTCCACATTGTAATATTCAATTCATGATATCTCTCGATAGAGATCGAAGGTGAAAACAACTGCAGTTGTCTTCATTCAAGTCTTCGGCCTTCTCAACCGTTATTTACTTATGCAAGTGATAAATATTCACTACCTATTAAACTTTTGATAAAAAGTACATCTTCGAATGCGAGGGCTTAATAATGACTTCTTTGATAACGATTGAAACTAAAGAGCCTCGTTCATATGATTGTCTATAACAGTAAACCAAAATTACGCGCTAATGAGGCCTGAGGTCAATGATAAAAAGCCCAATAATATTAAAATGCTATGCGTGAGGCAGTAGTACGTCTCACAATTTATCGACCGTACCCAAAGTTTTAAGTTCTTACATGTTAATGGTAACATTATACTTAACTACATTATAGTTAAACTACGATTGCCTCACATGAAGTTAACACGATTATAACCGTTATCACACCTACTTAAAACTAAGACTCCGTTAAAATTATTCAGAATATAACACAACGAGAAAATGTAAGAACAATTTGTCTAACAATATCACTTTTTGAAGCTATTACGGTTGAGAAACCACTTAAAAACCAACAAAACTGGTTTGAAACGGTTGAAAAAATTACATCAAATCAGATCTCGTTATCAACCAAACGTGGTTACTGACACGTAACCTCGTAGCAACCACGTGTATAGAGTATAATCTGCATTTCAACTATTTCCTAACATTACGTATATACAATTAAACGTTTCCAGCGTTTTGAATAAAAACAATCAGATGTAAGTATCTCATTTTGAACTATACCCCGAGCAAACTTAATGCTCAATTTGATAAACTGTAACGTATAGTTTTCTCGTCTCTATCTCTAGAGAGATAAAGTTCAATTTTCTTAAAAAAGTGTTTCAAAATGGTAAATGTAAGCTTGTATTTGTATTGTGTAGATCGTTTGACACGCGTCGACAACTCTGCGTACGCTCACGGTCGCTAACCTCTAAATCCATGACCTCACAAGTATTGTATTATAGAAGTGTTTATTACAGCCTAATGGTTTAACGATTTGATTGTCCAATTATGTTAATTGTGTCAGTCTATCATAGTTTGTCATCGATTTCTTCAAATATTCAGCTTCTGTACAGAGAGTATTTTAAGGGGAAAAGAAAGAAGCTTTTAATGACTAAAATAGACATTGACTTCTAACTAGCTATTTGATAACTTTGGAATAGATGAACCTTACTTTTACTCGGTAAGGACCTTACCTTATCCTTATATGGGGTCCGGATGTACTGGGAGTTATTAACGAAATTAATACAAGGTGGTTAAACGAAATACGTTTGTTTACTTCGAATTAGCCCCTTAGGAAAACCTCTCCTGCGCAGTAACTGCTCGATCCAGTCACACAACACGCTTACATTCAAAAGTGCTTACTTTTGATCTTTCCTACTACAGAGTCCCTACCACTTCATTGGTCTAGAAACGATCTACGACAGATATGGCCAGTCAGTTAGTGTGCTTTTACTGAGAGCTATGTCGTTCACTTTATACCTTGGCAAAACCCCTGATTTCATAGTTTATCTCTCAAAGACCAAACATGGTTTACCCCGTAACTCGCTGTTTGACTAACTTTGATAGTTTAAACTAACCCTACTGTGATCAATATCCAGACACCGTTGGCATGCCTGACTTGTAGATGTTGGTAAATATAATGGTATTTCATCTTTTAACTTTACCAAGACTTTAAGTCAAGCCGGGGTGGTGTACAAAGTAAATTCTATTGAAGCAAATTTCAGGGTATGGTTTTTAAAAACTATGTAATTCAATACATAATTACAGAATTGTTCGTGTTCCAAACCATTTAAAACCATTAATAATTACACTTTCTTAGTACCTACAGACAATTAACGAGGTGTTGGTAATTACGGAGAGTATTTCGTGAACATAATTCGGTTTGTAACACCCTAATAACTTATTTAGTTGTGAACAGTAACTATTGTGTGGTAATAATGCTCTGGTAAAAGTTACAAAGCTCGTGTTGAATGTTAGGCTGGGTGTACAACAGCGTTTTTTGTTTACGCAAGCACTAGTATACATGTAAAATAGTATACAAAATAAATTACGAATGAACTATAATGATTATGATGGTTGTATGTGACAAGGCAATCTAGACACGGTGTACTAATAGAGCAACGGTCAAATACGACCCTTACTTACATGATCAGATGGTACAGTCGCTTTTTATCTAAATATATATATAACTCAAAGGTATCTGACTGACTGACATAGTGATCTATCAACGCACAGCCCAAACCACTGGACGGACCGGGCAGAAATTTTGCATGCTGGTAGATGTTATGACGCAGGCATCCGCTTAAAAGGATTTTGATAATTTTTTCCCTCAAGGGGATAAAATACGGGAAGTGAAAACGGGAACAAATTGCAAAGAAGCTGCGGGCATCAGCTAGTTTACTTATATTTTCAAAAGAATCATATATTTAAAGTGGGGCAATCACAGCGAACTCCGGGTTAAAACCACGATTGCGCTATACTTAATATGAGTGAAAAGTTCAATATTCAAATGGACGTAAAAGAATTCAAACAAGATCTAATTCTAAAGTAATTAAAAAGCAGCACAAACGCTACAAAGAATCGAATTTCTTCTTGTAAAAAAATGTTTTTAGAAAATTTAAAACTAAGGAGAAAATAAAATTTTAGCAAGAAAATCAATATTTTCTACAGATGAAAAATTCGAAACAGCACGAAGGTACTTTATGGACTTAAGTTGTATACAAAACTCATTTGTACTGACTCACTCATGTATACCAAGCTTAAAACTTAAGTAAAAGTTCACACCTAGAATAATGTTATTAAGTTGACATGTAGCGTTAACTTAAGTGTTATTAAGTTAGTGCTAAGTAGGCCTCACTGCGGGCTATTATCGTTCTTAGGCATTCAGGGTCAAGATTCCCCGGGTCTAAATGATCCTAGGTAGTCCAGTTATGTCTTGGTAAATAATTTTAATTTAAGTTTAATAACGGTTTAGGCGTTTAATGACCACGAAGTAGTTGCATGAACAAGTCCTATGGCGCATAACTTTCATAATTATCTCAAAAAAAGTGTTTAATTTCTGGCTAATCTTTGTTTTATACAATAGTGAATGTTACGTTATCTGCATTTATAACGTGACTAAATAGATGTATGTACAACTCAAACAACTGATTTTACGTAAAATTTGGCTGAGATTCGCCATATAGATAGATAGTTATTATAATTTAGGCCTCTACTATGCGTAGTGGATAATTATCTAT
This sequence comes from Miltochrista miniata, assembly GCA_933228765.1. Lineage (NCBI taxonomy): Eukaryota > Metazoa > Arthropoda > Insecta > Lepidoptera > Erebidae > Miltochrista > Miltochrista miniata. Next base: position 1,643,902 of record OW121765.1, on the reverse strand, counting down.
CTCATCTATCTAATATTAAAAAATTTAGCAAGCTCCCTCGTTAAGTTTGTATAATGAGCGTCTGAAGTATAAAATGGCTAGTTTGACAAACTTAACGAACATGTTACATAAATGGAGCAAATATACCTACAATTAAAGTCCTATCATAGCCAGCTTTCATTTTGGTTGAATTTTCAAATAAACATCAGACGTTACTCGTACTATTTGCCTCGTAACAGGAGTTAGCCACATAGTTAGACATTGTTGCACAGGAAAAATAATATAACAGTAATCTGTCGTGATAAAACCTAGCTATCATGTAGTACAATTAATATAATGTAGCTGGTGAAGTTTACGCGTACCTAATAATATGCAATATGGAAGCGCTCGTGGCCCTGCGGACTCAGTGTTCTGTAAACGATCACCGCAGTAAGCAACTTTCACTATGGCCGGTCCATGGATGGGTGACCATCCATGTGATCCACTTTGTGACAATTATTTGAGCGTTTCCGTGCTTCGGAAGGCACGTTAAGCCGTTGGTCCCGGTTGCCAGTAAAATGGCAGTCGTTATGCTAAGTTGAAGGCTTTATTATAACAGCAGGCAGTCGCAACCTGCGCCTGTCCATTTAAACACGGCAATACGGCTCACCACCTATTACGTGGGACAAATTATACGAAAAGGTGAAATTTGGGCATATTATATGCCTCTACCTACCCCTTTGGGGATAAAGGCGTGACCATATGATGTATGTATGTAATATTATGCAATGGCATAGTATACTAAAAGAGGGCGTGATATATCCCTGCTCCTTTCGGTCGTCAATGGCATTTGATTTTCTTATCATGTTCTTATCAGTGTTAAATACCTATAGGTATAGATAAAGGTCTACTACGAATCCTAGGGTCCGTTCCTATTACGTCATCGCCTCAGACGACTCATAGGTGCCTATCAAATGTTGAAAGCAGGTTGAAAATATCACCAAAGAGCAGTTTCTTTTTATTTTTAACTATTATCGGTCTACCAACGGATATATCAGTTTCGTTCGCCAGTAAGCAGGTGCTCTGTTTAATCGCACATAAATTTTAATGGGATCATACGCCCCTATGCTAAAACTTATTGGCTCATATGCCATTTTTAGGGTTACATACCCAAAGGGTAAAAAACGGAACCATAAGCATGAGACTTCACTATCCGTCTGTCTGACTGCCCGTCACAAGGCTGTATCTCAAGAACGGTGATAGCTAGAAAACTGAAAATTTCACCGATTATATGTTTCTGTTGCCGTTATGACATCAAATTCTAAAAGCAATAAATAATAATACCTTTGTACTTTAATCTCTCTCTGTTACTTCCTTCCTAAATCTATATATATAAAAATCAATGCCACTTTTCGTTGTAATTTTATAACTTAAGAACGGAATCACCTATCCAAACCAAATGTTTAGGCTTTGTTCGGACTATTTAGTAGATGGTTTATGTGATGTTTGAACAAAATCGGTCGAGTGGTTCTTCATTTATCACGCAAACGAAGTTGCGCGGGTCAGCTAGTAAATTAATAAAAAATAAATACCTAACACAAATAATATTTAAGGGGGCTCCCATATAAGAAACGTGATTTTTTGTCGCTTTTTGGTACGGAACCTCCGTGCGCGAGTCCGGCTCGCACTTGGCCGGTTTTTTTGTTTAACGTCATGGTAGCTATGGCAAGAATAGTTTTACACTTTTAACAAACAAGGGCCTGGAAATTTCTACACATTTTACTTACAATAATAAGAAAGCTATTATTAGCAATGAGAGGAAATTGTCTCGAGGAACATGCTCAGAACAGCTCAGAACAGCTCATCAAGAGCGGATGCACAGTAATTGAAATCATTTTCTCCAATGCGATAGGAATATTAATACAATATGATACTTTTTGTATCATTAAGGTTCCCTATTGTTTTAATTTTGTTTGTTTTTTGTTTGTTTCGATTAGAGTCGTACTTATTAGAATGTAATAATAAGTACAGTGCACCCAATATTTATTTATAATATTAGTGAATTAAAGAGTTAGTGTAGCGTGATATGATGCCGCGTTAGTTCTTCACTAGTCAAGATCATAGAAGTTTCCTTATGAAGTAAGTGGGTCTACAGACATACACAGTATTCAAGTCTAATCTGCTCATCTCACCATTGTTTTTTTTTCACGAGTGTAAGTATTTTGCTTACGATTTATGATATGTCATATGGATAGAGGTGCCACTCTCACACAGCGGAGAGAATCTTTGCTAGAGCTGAACGATTCAAAATATCGTTTCTCGGTCGAACCATAAAAATCTGGAACGACCTGCCAGCGCACGTGTTTCCCTCCTCTTACAATCCTGGGTTCTTCAAGCGGAGCGTGATGAGGCACATACTAGGGCCGCAAGATTGAGGGCCGCTTTTTATAGTCTTACAGACTGGGATGGGCGGTGGCCCCCAATCGCCAGATGTCGCTGTGGCTTTCCATCAGGCGGCGGCGGCGGTATCATTTTGGCAACTAAATATAAAAAAAAATACTAACTGGGGTCACTTGTGGAATAAAGCGAAGTTGGAATAATGCAACCACTCATAGAGCGGTTGGGCAGACCAGGATAATGAATTCTTGAAATATCTTCAGAACTGCCGCTAGTCCACCAGGGGCAGTTCAGAATCAGATTTCAAAGTGATGAAAATTTTGGATGTAGCAGGAGCACAATTATCAGAGTTGTGCTGAAGCCAAGTAAACATTTTTAAGAGCCTACCTGACGCCAAATTGTTGCAATAAGATAGAAGATATACATTTTAGCGTGCAAGACAGAGAGAGATGCGATCGGCTTCTGTGCGTTTTTTACGAAATAAATTAATAAAAATAAAAAAAAAAACTAAGTATAACCAATATTAAAAATGTGGTCTAGTGCAAATGAAGAATTTACTATTGTCTTTCTTATAAATATTTTATATTATAAAAACAACTTACAACTTATGAGATCTAGGTTAAAATTTCAAGAAATCGAGGTATTTTCAACACAAAAATCAATCGAGGATTTTATCAGCAATCGTGTTTTTAGCCTAACGCATTTTTAGTTCATGAACTGAAGTTATCTGTGTTAAAATTTTAATTCATTAGACCTCACGGGTTCTGAGATCTAGATCAAGGTAATAGTCTTCATACAGACTCTTAAGCCCCATGATCCAAAGAGGAGGAGCACACATGTACCTACTGATATGAAGTTTCTAAGATGCTTACTTTGAAATATGCTCTTATAATATACAGTCTAGTGTGCCGTATAGGTTTTATAGTATATTTACTGCAAATTCATATTCTTGTAGTCCTTACAAGTAGTATTTACTTACATAGTAAGTGCCTCTAAAGTAATTGAAAAGCAAACATAAAACTATTCTGTTGAAATTTTAAATTAAAACAATATACACTTGCTTATCAAACTGGAAAACTACCTTTTAAGGAGTTAAAAGTACAAAAACAATAATAACAGTAACTTTAACTAATAAAAAGCCCTACCAAAGAGATTAACATCAAAAGCTTAGCCTTAACTATTTATTAAAGTGATGAAATTATAAGTGAAAGTGACCCCTTGTTGTGCAATCATTAGCCTTAAATTACAGATTACACTTTTAAGTGAAAAGAAGCCTATTTATTTCACTTTTTAGGGTCCCGTAACGAAATGATATAAAAGAGGCTCTATTTCTGAAACTCCGCTGTTCGTCTGATGGTCAGTACGCCTGTCTATCAACAGGTTGTACTGTACCTATCTCATAAAGCGTGATAGGCAGATAGCTGAAATTTTACAGGTGATATATTTTCTATTACCATAAAATACTAAAAACCATAAAAAAAATGAATGGGCGCGCCAATACAAGAAACGTGATTTTTCTGGCGTCTTTTTGGTACGGAACCCTTCTTCCACGAGTCCGACTTATACTTGTTCAACTTCATGTTCATAAATTTAGGGCAGTTTCAATGGCAATGGTGTTTATAATTCTATGAAATCTGACCTCATACATATTTTTTAGGGCCCAGGTACCCCCTACATAGTTTAAAAGTTTATCTTATTTTTAATTAACAGTTGTTTAACTTTGAATATATAATAATATAATATTTATTGTTATACAAGATAATTACATTTAATTTAACGCCATCATAATAAATCTTTTAACATTATAAAATCTTTACACGAAAATTAATATTGTGGGGTAAAGAGGGGAGCGGCGGGTAATTGTTCACTGAATCAATCAAATCAGAGTGATACAATCGATTGCTTGACGTAGGCTACTTTGGATTCATTGTGGATGGATGTGAGGTCTTGTTTTGACTGAGTCGACATACATACATATGGTCATGCCTTTATCCCCGAAGGGGTAGGCAGAGGCATATATTATATGCCCACATTTCACATTTTTAGAATTTGTCCCACGTAATATGTGGTGAGCCGTATTGTCGTGTTGAGATGGATATGCGCAGGTTGTGACTGCCTGCTCTTGAAATTTTTCAAGTCGTCTAAAAAAGCCTTCAACTTGGCTTAACGACTGCCATTTTACTGGCAACCGAGACGGTTGTAACGGTAACGGAAACGCTCAAATAAATGTCACGAAATGGTCACATGGATGGTCACGCATCCGAGGACTGGCCATAGTGAAACCTGCTTACTACAGTGATTGTTTACAGAACACTGAGTCCGCGGGGCCACGAACGCACTGAGTTGACTATGGAGCTTATTACAGGGTTTCTTTTCCAGTACTCTTTCTCTAAACCATAACCTTCTCCGTTAGTTAGGAGGTGCTTGCAAAGATCCCCCTAAGCACGGTTGCACACGATAACGCCCGCGATAATGCAAGCAGAAGGCCAACACTTCATCCCTATTGTTACCTACAAAATTGTAAAGGTGGAAATGTCTGTACATTATAAAGTTCAAATTAGCATTCAAATAATCAAGGCAAATGGTCGTTATGAAAATATATCAAAATACAACATTTGGTACACCTGCTGAATAACGGACGAAATTTTACCAAAGAGATGGATGGCTCGAAACAAAACCCGTCTGGTCAGTGTGGCAGTAAGGACATTCACCCATCCAAAATAAAATAGATAGAGGCCGAAGTTTTAATTGGACAAGATAAGATCCTTTTTTTACAACGTGTGGAAATCCTCATGAATGCTAGGCTGGACTCCTAACAACCCGGTGCCCTGTGTCGGGAGCCCTGAGGGCTATCCTTCCGAGGGCTTACCCGGGACACCCTGGCTTTAGACAGATGGCAAGGTACCGTGTGGTTCTAGTCGATAGAAGTTCGGCATGGCATTCATGAGGGAGGAAGCGCTCGTGGCCCCGAGGTCTTAGTGTTCTGTAGACGATCACTGCAGTAAGCTACTTTATTTATGGCCAGTCCTTGCATGGGTGACCATCCATGTGACCACTTTGAGACATTCATTAGAGCGATTCCGTGATTCGGAAGGCACGTTAAGCAGTTGGTCCCAGTTGCCAGTAAAATGGCAGTCGTTAAGCCATGTTGAAGGCTTTTTAGGCGGCTTGAAACCTTTCAACTGCGGGTCGCGGCGACCTGCACCTGTCCATTTCAACGCGCCAATTGACTCACCACCTATTACGTGGGTCATAAAACTAAAAGGTGAAATGTAGGCGTATACTATGCCTTTGCCTACCCCTTCGGCGATAAAGGCGTGATGATATGTATGCATGTATGTTACTTACTGTCACATAATATAAATATCTCCTACGCACAATATAGTCATGCCTTTATTACCGAAGGGGAGGGTCCTGAAAATTTTCAATCCAAAAAGCGGGCGGTCACAGGTCCTGGGCGTACCCAAAGGCTATCTGCAACTCTATCGTAGACTGCGGAACTCAGGAACAGTGATATACGCATGCATCGGATATAAATGAGAATGTTCAAACTGTAGTTTAAATACCTGGTAAAGTAAAGCAGTGAACTGAAACCATGCCGTTAAATATGTTACTACACTCTAAATGACAAGCTAACTGGCTAGTTAAAGTCTTAAATATGATTATGTTAATCGTAACATAACATAACCATACACGAGTCATAAAATTTTAAACAGTAATAATTATTGTAGTAATTTTTATAGCGCCTGTTTGCATACCTAATTTCTTTAACATTTTACAAAAATCTTTTTTTAAGCCATTTAAATGTAATGTTTCTAATAAAATTACCATCCTTATCTCAAATTGGACAATAAATTTCTGATATAAAACTTTTGCTTTAGAGTCCGAACTGTACAAAATTATCACTGCAATGTGCACAAAATAATATTTTAGTCAATAAATGTGACCCCTTTTTTAAAGACGTATTCACTTCAAAAAAGAAAAGCGCTCCACACGCTGGTGGAGTGCACGGCGTGGGAGCAACAGCGCCAGGTCCTCGTAGTGGGTCTGGACGTGGACACTCTCTCGCTCGAGACCATGGTGCGAGCCATGCTCTCCAGCGGGAGTAAGTGGGACTGCGCCGCCTCTTTCTGCGAGCAGGTCATGCTCGTGAAGGAGGCGGCGGGGCGGGTACGGGAGAGAGCTCTCCCACCCGAGTTCCGCAGTCTATCGGCCGATATCGCAGTCTAGAGGACTATCGGCCTCCATGACCGGGGGTCTGAGGACAGTGAGAGGGCCGCTCACCGTCCTTACAGAAGCAGGCCCATGACGGCAGCGTGACGTGAGCAACTTACGCACGCACCCCCTTAGATGCGGGATCACACCCGAAACTCCCCAAAGACGCGGGATAGCACCCGAACCACCTCCTGGGCGAGGCCGCAGTTGCGGCCGTAGGTCTGTTGGGAGTCCTGGGACATCCTTCCGAGGGTTTCCCCGGGGCTCCCAACCATAATAAATGTCACCCCTTTAGAGTAACAACGTCCTTACTGTTGAATAGAAAGTAAACAGAAATAATATTTCTATATTATAGAAAAGATTATCTCTGTATTTAACACAGCTTTGCTCATGGACAGTGAAGAGTGATCACCTTTCCATCTGGCACTTAGCTCGTGCGAGGAACAGCTGATATCGTAGAATCATCTATAGCAGAAACATTAGGCCTCACCACTTCACAACCACATTTACAAGGTGTGTATCCATACAATAAATGGTTGATAATAAATACTGTACTCTTCTTTTAATTTTACCAATGTGTATTAGCAACAATACAATAATAGAAAAACACGTTTTTTTCTGTCAAACAATTTCATACGTTTGATTGTGAGCAGATAAGTATCAACGGGTATGGCTCACTTTGTAATAGCATACGTCAAAATCAGCTGTTTCGACCAGATGCAGAAACCGTTACAATACTACAACTTTTCATTCATTCGAGGAATTCCGTTGATATTTTGAGGACCGGTTCGAATTTTGAAATTTATGAATGCACACCATTGGCTGTGTCTGCATGCGCAGGCGTCTATCTACTCGTTGTAGTTTAAGGGTAAAACAGGGTAAACTAAACAAAAAAAGAAATCTTGAATTGAATTTTTTATTTTCGCATTATGGGAACAGCAAAAAATATGCTGTTTTTATAACCTTAACAGTATTTTGTTGATTATTTGAACGTTAAAATTGTGAAAACTATTTACTAAGCCCACACCAGAATGGTCTGCTGCATATAGTAATATCGATGGTGATCACATAATTTTATAGATTATTTTATAATTAGGTACAGGGCAATAATACAAGTCTGACATGGAATTTTGTAGCTCACATAATAAGAACAAAATTTGCTTGCTTTAATAATTATGTTAGGACAGTACTATCCTCCCGTTGTTTTTCTACAACCTACTTTCGCGGATTTCCATGCATCTTCTCTACTGAGCATACCCAGAACCATAATAACAGAAATCGTGAGGTTAGTCACTTCTAAGACCGTCACAGTTTGAAGCCTACCGTATACCATCTGCACCTTTACTCTTTAATTATAGGTACTTTATTCATAAGCCCGCAATAAAACAAATCCCCCTACTGTGATAGTATAATTTTATGGCTATCTATTTAAACGATACGTTACCATACTGGTCGTGTGTACCCTACGCACACATACAAGGTTTGCACTTGTCACGTCACGTTTGCGTATGCGCACCTGGGGCAGGTGTCCTATCAGCTGTGTCGGCTGCCTAGTAACATCTTACTGTGCCTTTTTGTAGATACCAGGATAATTGACCTAGTTTTCGACAAGAGTTTGCTGATAAGTTCGACGCTTGGCGAACATGAGATCGTAGATAGTCAAGGGTAATAAATTTTCGTGACAATTCCGTTTAAAATTTTATTGAAAGAGGATCACGCTATGGATAAAGCATAAAATATGTTTCTTGTTTTAGGAGATAAATTCTTGACAAATTTGAATCCGGTTCAGTAATATAATTATTTTTACCACTTTTGCCCGCGACTTCGTACGCGTGGAATTTGTGTTACAATAAATAAATAAATATTCACGGACATCTCACACATAGAAATCTTTGCTCACACAACGCTATCTGATCCCAAAGTAAGCTAGGAATAACCTGCTTGTGTTATGGGTATCAGACCACGGATATTAATACTTATATACTTTTAAATACATACATATTATACATAGAAACACCCAGACTCTTGAGACAAACTAATACTAAAACTAAATATTTACAGAAAAAATTAGAGACAAAAATAGAGAAGAAAAAATACGCGCAAGACTGTTGTAATCCTATCTAGGTGTCATATAATTCCTTCCCATCGCAATCAAATGGTAAGGTTCCCATTAGGCTGGCCGCATTGCCACGTTAGATGGCAATGCTTATTCTCTGAGCGAGAAAGAGGCCAGCCTATTATGGTCATGAGAAGCATCGACCAGACGCTTTGCTATCATCACTACATAGTATAAAACAAAGTCGCTTTTTCTGTCCCTATGTCCCTTTTATGCTTAAATCTTCAAAACTACGCAACGGATTTTGGTGCGGTTTTTTTTAATGGATAGAGTAATTAAAGAGGAAGGTTTATATGTATAATAACATCCATTCAATAGTGGAGAAATACTGTTATTTTTGAGGTTTCTGATGTGATGTCGTAAATAGTTACATTTTTTCCACTTACATTGCAAACGCAGGCTTATTCCTACGAGATTTATCAAAGTAATGTACTAAGTATTGTACACATTGTAAAGGTCTACAGAAAACTCCGCGATGGCATATTTCTATCTATTATGGATATCCCACAATAACATTTTTAAGTCATTTACTTTTTACGACAAATAATGGCTTATTTTCGAAGCGGTTTTAACCAATACATCATTAATCCTTATCCAATTAAATACCTTAAATACATTGTTTATTTCATATAGATCTATTAGGCCCTTTACAGCATATGATTTAAATGAATATTTTCTATGATATTACAGATATAAAATTGCGGGACGTAGCGTTTGCGGCCGTACCGGCCGGCCGCACCCTGATCCGGATTTTAAAAAAGGTGGACAAACGATCTAAGATGTCAAATTTGTTTTGGATAGAAAATATAGTGCTAATTAACATTTAGTACTACAACTTTTCCATAAAATGACTCATTCATGCCTAAAAAAATAATGAAAATAAAAAAGGTATGGGGGAAAATTTATTTGGTTCAATTTTTCAGTTCAGTATCAAAGTATAAAGGTCTCACCTTATATTTTGATAAACAACTATGGTCTTTAATACGACAACATAAAATTTTTCCGCGTATCCCTGCGGATTTGGGATCCACAATGCTTTAAAGTTCACAGTTTTTCTGTACTTAGTGTATTTAGTATCAGCATTGCACCCGGGCGAAGCCGGGGCGGGTCGCTAGTTTCTTTATAAAGAGCACGCGCACATGGGCCCCACAAACCCAGTGTCTCGACACCAAACGGCTCAAATATATAATTTGCAACTAAATTATTATATTTGCGCCGTTTGAGCGTCTCGGCATATGCAGCAGCAGCACAGGCCCAGCCCGCGGTGCTAGGAAGATGAGAAGGGGCAAGGGTGTCGGCGCAAGTTGCGTCCCACACCCAAGGTCTTTCCGTCTTTCATGGTACCAATGACATTCCATCCGGTCTCTTGCCATCGTCGCGCGCCAAACCATTTGATTTAAGAACAGCTGGTACGCCGGCGGTGACAAGAGCGCGGCGAAGAATGTCATTAAGGTGTGCATGGCGCGACATACGACCTGCGCTTCTGCTTCTTCTTCTTTTCTAATCGTATTTTGATTAATCAGATTTGGACTGAAGTTGGTGCCATTAACAATAAGTGACTACTCGGCGCTGACTTCAATAAGACATTGAATAAAATTTGATTAATCAAAATACAATTACTTTGTGCAAAGTAATTGTATTTTGATTAATCAAATTTTATTTTTCAGAATTTGTTTGAAGTTGGTTTTATTTTTTAATATTTTTTTAACACCTAGTAGCAAGCAAGGCTCATACTTATACCGTTTTCTTGTAGTTCTAACCGTTTCAAATGTTGCTAAAACTATTAACACCCCACCCCGCATCAATCAAAACCATATAGGCCACTTTCAATTTATTGTCCTAGCGATATGAAATTTGGGACACAGGTTGTGTGTTATATATAGAGTTTATACAGAGTGGAATTTAAAGACGGTAGTTGGAGGGAAAGTACCCTTAATATTGAAAAAGGCAAGTTTTGCTGAAAGGAAACATTCCTTTATTTTCAAAAGTAAGTAAAACTGCATTCAAAGATTTTTGAAAAATCACCTGCTTGAGCCGGAAATCGAACCTGGGAGATGTGAAAAAAAAAACATTCTGTATTTTATGATACAGACTGCAACAGTCTTTAATAAGGATCAATTTCTTTTAAACAACATAGTATTTTAAAATAAAGGAAGATCAAGTAACATATGTTTTTATAGTAACGCTTACTCACTACCTGAAGAAGAAAAAAACAGTCTAATTGAGATTTTTTTTTAAGTTGGTTGGTTAGGTGACCAGAACGAATATTCCCATTCACAGAAACTAGAATTTTTTGACCAACTTTAAAAAAAAAGGAGAAGAATCTCAATAAGGCTGTTTTTTCTTCAGATAGTGAGTAAGCTTTACAATAAAAACATATTTTACTAGGTCTTTCTTTAATTTAAGATACTATGTTGTTTAAAAGAAATTGTTCCTTATTAAAGATTCCTTCAGTTGGTATCATAAAATACAGGATGTTTTTTTTTTCACATCTCCCAGGTTCGATTCCCGGCTCAAATAGGTGATTTTTCAAAAATCTTTTAATGCAGTTATACTTACTTTTAAAAATAAAGGAACATTTCCGCAGAACTTGCCATTATCAATATTAAGGGTACTTTACCTCCAACTACCATCTTTAAATTCCATTCTGTATATAACACACGACCTGAATGACTTTAAACTTGGCAGGTTATCGTGCTGTACGTAACACTTGATTAATTGTATAAATAAATTTAATTTAGAAGTATTGGGAATGGCAAAAGTTTACCAGTGGATAAAGCTGTTGATGAAGATAATTATGATCAATTTTAAAGTGCATTTAAATTTGGCCACTTGCCATAATATTGTTTTTTTTTCAACAATTTTTTAATCAAACAATTAGCCGATAGGAACTTGGCCCCCTTTTTAACAGGTATGTTTATGGTGGGATATATTTCACCCTAGTTCTTTCTGTCCGTACATTATCAATAATTCTAGATTAATATATACCTAGATATTTTGATAAGTTACTAAAGAAATGTAAAAAAATACTACAAACTATAGCTAGTTTTTACGAAGAGTAAAAATGGGACGCTATTACCATCGTAAAATGTCCATCTGTTTATCTATCACCAGGTTGCATCTCATAAACCGTGAGTTCTTGCCTATGACAACAAATACTAAAACCAGAAAAATAATTCTACTTATATTTATGGGGTCTCCCTTTTCTGATATCTGTGGGTCTCCCATACAACAAAAGTACCTATTTTATTTGTCGTTTTCAGGGTTCCGTAGCCAAATGGCAATAACGGAACCCGATAGGTTCGTCATGTCTGTCTGTCTGTCCGTCCGTATGTCACAGCCACTTTTCTCCGAAACTATTAGGCCTATGCTGTTGAAACTTGGAAAGTAAATGTATTCTGTGAACCGCATTAAGATTTTCATATAAAACTAGAAAGAAAGCAGTAAACTTTGAGGGTCCCCATACTCAGAACTGAAACTTATTTTTTTTTCTACAAACCCATACGTGTGGTGTATCTATAGATAGGTCTTCGAAAATGCTATTGAGGTTTCTAACATCGTTTTTTTCTAAAATGAACAGTTTGCGCAAGAGACACTTTCAAAATGGAAAAATGAATGTCCCCCTCCCTCTAACTTCTAAACTAAGAGAATGATAAATCTAAAAAAAAATATGATGTAGGTACATTGCCATAAAAACTACCAACGAATATTGATTTGAACGAGATCTAGTAGGTAGTTTTTTTTTAATACGTCATAAACCGCAATTTTCGCCCAGAAAATCACTAACACTGCTAACGTGTTAAAACATCAATCAAAGTTACAACGAACTTCAAGAACTTTTATATTAAGTTACGTGCTGCTACGGAACCCTTCATGGGCGACTCCAACAAGCACTTGACCGGTTTTTTTGAAATGGAAGCTTCTGCGCGCGACACCGAACACGTGCGAAGTGGTTTGCTGATAATTTTCAAAGTAATAAATATAGTCGTACAATTTAATAACGTTAGTTGAATTAGGTAGGTAACTTAATTTCAAGCGTCTTTGGGCTAAAGCCCTATAGGTCGTATAGGTCGTACAGTCAACTGCAATGAAATGTATGTACTAGTTTAATTTTACAAAATAATTTATCCCTGCGAGTGCCATAATGACTTAACCAAAGATTGTGACATCCATGGAATCCACCGAACTTGACAATAACATGCATTGATTGCAATGCGGGTTATGCATGCTAATTATTATTGTATTTTAAAGTTGACTTAAAAAATAAATGTATTGGGATACATAATTATTGCTCTTTCAGTGGATTCCATATTTGGTTAGTTCATTGTGGCACTCGCAGTGATACATAATTTTGTAAGAATATACTAGTACATTTCATTGTAGTTGACTGTACCTGTACCTAATGAAAAGACAGCTGCCGTTAAATAATAAATTATCGCACCTACCTAATACTTGTATGGACAACAAACTAACCCATGTAATAACTGTTTATGAAGACATCAACATGTATTATTACTTAATGGCACGATACAATAAACTAAAAACTAATTTCAGAGCCAATCAATTTCAGCACATAGGTAGGTAAAAGTTGGGTATACTTAATGTACCTATGTAGGTACCATGCCGACTATGTAACCCCGAATTGCTGCGATAACTTACGAAAGCATAATGTGCAACAAAATTAATATTTTTGTAATTAGAAAAAAAAAGGAAATAATTAAAAATAATAATATTTTATTATAAAGTGAAAAAAGACAACTTGGCCCAGACGGGACTTGAACCCGCAACCTTTGCCTAATCCAGGGCAATGCTCTAACCAATTGAGCTACGGGAGCCGTACTGATACAAGTTGAAATTCTTCACCTTATTGTAACCGCCATTTAAGAGTATGGCACAGAGCCATCTATCGAGCTACTTAGCAACTCTGATATCAATGAACGATATTGCAATCACTTTTATACATTGATTTGATGTCTCCGACTCAATCTATAGATTTTTAATATTTAAAGCAATTAGTATGCTAACTTTTTCATAATATTTTATTAAATTAATTAAAAATAATATTTTTGAAGTGAAACTTCTTTATCGGCGTTGGAAAAAAATTTGCGTCACGTCACGTCACGTCACGATTTTTGGTTACGCGCCATCTTTGTTCTGTTCCCCACCACGGTGGATTCGAATTAAGAGTACTTTATCCAGGGATAGCATGTCGTTTGTAGATTTTTGGACTTTTGTACTTTGGGACTTTGGGCTTTTGGGCTTTAGGGCTTTTCGGCTTTTGAGCTTTTCGGCTTTTCGGCTTTCGGGCTTTTCGGCTTTTCGGCTTTTCGGCTTTTCGGCTTTTCGGCTTTTCGGCTTTTCGGCTTTTCGGCTTTTCGGCTTTTCGGCTTTTCGGCTTTTCGGCTTTCGGGCTTTTCGGCTTTTCGGCTTTTCGGCTTTTCGGCTTTTCGGCTTTTCGGCTTTTCGGCTTTTCGGCTTTTCGGCTTTTCGGCTTTTCGGCTTTTCGGCTTTCGGGCTTTTCGGCTTTTCGGCTTTTCGGCTTTTCGGCTTTTCGGCTTTTGGGCTTTTCGGATTTTCGGCTTTTCGGCTTTCGGGCTTTTCGGCTTTTCGGCTTTTCGGCTTTTGGGCTCTTGGGCTTTTCGGCTTTTCGGCTTTTGGGTTTTTGGGCTTTTGGGCTTTTGGACTTTTGGACTTTTGGACTTTTGGGCTTTTGGACTTTTGGACTTTTGGGCTTTTGGGCTTAAAAAATAAGGTTATGAAGAAGTTTCACTTCTTACGTGTGTACACTAGTACACGCACACATTTTTTAAATTAAGAAATTAACACACCTTTTTTATTAAATATTTGTTTTTGATTTCCTATGCCAAGTCATCTCATGAAGTTTGATTAGTAAATTTTGGGACGCCATATATTAATTTTTGAACCATTTGCTCTCGAATTCTACTTGATTTTGAGCCTGGAGCCGTCTTCAACTTGCTGCTAGAAGCAACTATGAGTATGATTATTATGATCTACAAAGTACATAAAGAGCTTCGTCCATTGCATTGGGTATAATTGTTCGGGGCTCTAAGATCTTGATAGGGTCGCGGTTTTTAACCGACTTCCAAAAAAGGAGGAGGTTCTCAATTCGTCTGTATTTTTTTTTTATGTTTGTTACCGGCAAATCGCTTGAAAAAGTTAACCGATTTTGATGATTCTTTTTTTATTTGAAAGCTGGTGCTTCCCATGTGGTCCCATATACAGGAAGTCAGAATCTGATGCTGGAATCCTGGAGAAATCGAAGAAATCCCTCGAATCGAGGAAATTCCTTAACGATTTACAGCAGTTACCTCGTGTTTGGGCTTGATTAATTTGTATTGGGGAGAACATTACCCCTAGACTGATATAATTTCAGTCTACCCGTCACTAAAAATAATGAAAAAAAAAACCGACTTCAATAAAAAACTAAAAATTGAAAAATAAAATTAACTTAGCACCAAAGTAATAGGTAGTAAATTTAGATTTGTCAGATATTATTGACTGTAATATAATCAGCTGATAGGTACTCAATGAAGTTCTAATCACGTGGCCCCGCAGGCCTGTCACAAGATTTTTCTTTTCAAACAATTGTTGAAATTGCCAACAAAAGACTTTGTGAATAAGAAATCTTTTCTGTTCTGAACACGTTGTTGTGTTGTGTTCAACGAAGGGTGTGATACAATCGGTCTATACTCCATCACTTTGGTGTCATAAATTCCCTTGGGTGCCACTACTCAAGTCTATCAAGAATAATATATGGCTAAAGTACAGTTTTACGCATCTTAACATTGATAATATCAATAAGACTGACGAAATCTAAACAACTAAGTGCATTGTTTATAAAACTTATTGAGTACAAGTTTAACCAATTAATATTTAACTACCTACAAAAAATATGACCCACATTAGTGTTATGGTCACAATATATTTTTTTGGCCACTATACTAAACATTTTCCAAGTATAACCAAACAAAACGAAATTAAATACAACTCCATTTCAATTCATATAAATAATATTCAAGAATTACACACAAGGGTGGTATCGTGCATACTTTCATAATTAGCCTTCTTTCACATATTCAATCATAATTTAATTCCTCTCTCCTGAGGCGTATTCGAGGAAATACATATTACTATGTTTTTCCCCTAATACCTACTTATAACTGAAGAGCATACTCAAATAAATTAATATAATCTGTGCAATAATAATATCAGACTTCCGGGCAATTAGCAATAACAAACAAAATGTTTTCTTTTTTTGTTTATTTAGTGGCCATTGAAGTTGCGAAAGAACCTAAGGTTTAAGGTTGAGCGTACATTAGAGACACTGTCTGACTGTCTTAAGAATGCTGAAAACTGCGTATTGGTTAACATTGAAAATACAATCGGTCCGGTGAGATGTCATGTTTGCAGTGCCCAGTTTCATAAATTTAATGAAGCAGTCTGTCTGAAGACGTTCTGTCGTCAGAACTATTGAACATAAAAGCATTTTTTTAAATTCACTTATTTAGGTTATAATAATAATAAAAGAGGTGTCACGTCATCTACAAAGTTTTGCTCATGAAAAACAAATATTTATAAGTGTTTTTTCTATACTCATATTATAAAGAGGAATTATTTGATTGTTTGTTTGTTTCTTTCCATTGAATAGGCTCCGAAACTATTGAAATGACTTGACAAATTATTTCTCTGTTGGGAAGATATACTATCCCCAGGAGACATAGGCTATATTTTATTTCAGTATTCCCACGGGAACGGGAGCTACGCGGGTGAACCGCTTGACATCCGTTAGATATTAAATTTTAATAAAATTACTTAATTAAAATTGCTCAAGTTCTCACTCTCGGTGGTCACTCTTAATATTCGATTCGGAAATTATTTTATCGAGATTACCACTCGTTGTCGAGTAGGTACTTACATCTCGTTCCAGATCTCCTTTTATTTCATTTTCCAACTTTCTGCCTCAAGCGGTAGGTATTAATTTCTTACATTTTTTGCAATCCTCTTTTAAATTGACTCTTGTATTCAGGACTAGATAATTGAGTATTTTCTTTCTATTCTATAACAATGCGCGTCCAATTTCAAAGCTGTAAAGAGCCTTGTATTCGAATTATTTTCTTTTTTTTAATAGTATTAGGAATTTTTACGTTTGTAAAGCTTTCGTGGATGCTACGCCGAACTCTTACCGACTAAACTCACATGGTGTTCACCTCAGCCTTCGTCCTGGAGCCTCGGGTAAGCGCTTGGAAGGATGTCCCAGAAATAGTAGTAGGTAAACATTTTTTTTAACGTGAGGGAAAATCCATCATGGATGCTATGCTGGACTCTTACTGACTAAAAAACCTCACGTAACGCCAACAGCCTATGGTTGGGAGCCCCGGGTATGCCCCCGGAAGGATGTCCCAGGACTCCCAAATAGTAGGTATTAGACATTGTTGAATCTTTTACAGGTAAATAATAATTTTAAGATTAATAAATGCACTGTTCGTTTGGTTTTTTTGGTTTCACCAAAAGCTTTTAGTAAGAGGTTTTTCAAAATTTGTTTAAGAAGGTTCTTGTCGGTCGGTTTTCTCAATGTATATATTTTTGTTATACACTTTTTATATTCAGTTTACGATTTTGTTATAATGCTGAAAAACTGACTCGTTTTAAGCTTTATAAATACTACTATCGCCATCTAGTAGCATACTTGATAACTATATAGGTAAACAAACATGATTTACCTTTAAAAAATCGCGAATGTTATGCGTAAATAGTATTTTTGCTATAAATAAATAATTATATAATATTATTAATTTATTAGTATCATAGAAAAACTAGTTCCTTCTAACCAGCTGTAAATCATCTATGCCTATTAATCGATACTTTTGCGACTAGTAGTGCCATCTATTGGCGTAAATAGAAACTAAACTGTATCATTCTTATTTTTTTGGAACCAATTGAAACTGAAGGTAACTGTATCCATGGAATATTAGGCAGCAGCTAGCCTTATTTATGCTTTAGCTTAGAACCTTGAGGAGATGGAAGGTGACGGCCAGTCCTAGAAATGAACAGAACTCCCGGAAATTTCGCAAAATTTTCTGTTCAGTGTTTTATTCCATTTTTAACCGACTTAAAAAAAAGGAGGAGGTTCTTAATTCGTCTTTATGTTTTTTTTATGTATGTTCACCGATATTTCCGTCAATTATAGACGGATTTCAATTTTTTTTCTGTTGTTGAATATGGTTTAGGTACCTACTTCTGAGGTAGTACCATTTTCACCAGGTCAGGATCTGATGATGGAATCCAGGAGAACTCAAGGGAATTCCTTAACGATTTACAGCAGTTACCTTGTGTTTGGGCTTTATTGATTTGTATTGATGAGAACTTTACACGTGATAGATATTTCTCGGTCCACCCGTCACTTAAAATAATGGAAAAAAAAATACAACCGACTTCAAATAAATCCTGAAAAGTTAAATTTACTTAGCACAAAGTAATTTAATATAATATTGAAGTTGGTGCCATTAATAATACCTACCTAAACCTTTGGGGTTACTGGACGCCGACTTCAATATGATATTGAATGAAATCTGATGAATCAGAATACATATACTTTGTGCTAAGTCAATTTAATTTTTCAGGATTTATTTGAAGTCGGTTGTATTTTTTATTAAAAAAAAAATATATGGATTTTTCCACCCGCATATAGCATGAAACCCATGTAGGTACTAGGTACCCTCGCTAGCTCCACATGGTCAAAGCATCCTTATGCTTCAGTCGGTCCTGAGATGGGTGACCATATGTGGCATTTCCATTTCCGAGCACTATGTATTTCAGAAGACACGGTTGGTCGAGCTAGCTTGAAAAATTGTTGAGGGAATTTTTCCCTTGTCCCTATTTTTGTTTTGACACTGCAAATGGGGTTGACAGCATTTCTGGTGTTGGAAACGTCTATGAGCTACGGTTACCACTTATGATCGGGGAGTGGCCGTATACTTGTCTACCACCTCAATAATAAAAAAAAATCAAACAAGTATTCAACAATATGGACAGGGATATTACACGGTTACACGGTCAAGATGCGAAGTCGAACATTTTCAGCGTAAGTCAAAACTTAGCTTAAAAATGTAGGTCAAAATATGTCATAGAAAAAACAGAATTACAGAAAAATATAATAATTGGGTTGATGTGTACTACCATTACTTCATTTATTCCTTACAACCAGAATACATATTAATGGCTATCGTTTATCGCGTCACTCAAACTTACATTAGCACTTACAATATTAGACTTCCCATGAATAAATTATATCCATTTGGTATTTAATTCTTTAGACCCATTATCTCTTATTATATTTCCAAAGAACTATATACCACCATTGTGTTGTCCCATTCATCTAATGATTTAGCTAATACATTAGAGTGTAACAGCGTTATTTCAATCAACATCACTAGTTCGTCACACCTATCACAATGACACGTTTAGGGGCCACACACTGGTTGATGATAGGGTTGTCGAATGTATTTAATGACTAATAATAATAAAAACTACAAGACATTTGAATTTAAAACATTGAAGATGAAGAAACCTAAGAGGGATTCCAGTTGGGCATATTACGTAAGCTACTACCGAATTACGCCGCAACACACGGTCCTGCGCCTTCCGCATCCAATCCTTTCCTACGACCTTTTCCACCGTTTCTACGTTATCGGTTTATCTGGTGGGGGTTCGTGCCTTCACTTGAGAACTGTTTGCTCTATCGGCCATCGGTTTTTCTAGCATTAGCTGCGAGCTATGTCAACCACTCTGCTTCTCTGTCTGATAATATCGTTTCGGATTTATCCCTCCGAGACGCCCCCAGGATAGCCACCTTTCACGTTCACGCATCTTTGAGGGCATAGACTGACCCCACCGTAAGTGTCTAAGTCTAGGGCATTTGAATAATCATTATTTTTTTAACAATATGTAGCTTGCTACTAATTTCAACCTGATCGTTTCAACATGGCAATCAACTTGGCTTAAGGACTGCTGTAGGTACTTATGAGACGTCAACAGCAGACAGTCACAACCTGCGCCTACCCATTTCAACACGGCAAGGCGGCTCACCACCGATGATGACAATTTATCTAATGAACACCATTTTTATTTAATTTTTTCTAAAGTTTGGATTCCTAATACTGGACTTTTATTTACTACTACAACATGGTATCCTACGATCTGCCAAAGGCCAGGAGTCCCGGATACGCCTTTATAAGCACTTAGTTAGAAGGTGAAGGAGGAGTTAAGACAAAAGGTTACAAAAATTCACATACATAGCATGAAATAAAAAGTATTTTTAAATACTTGTCAACCCTAAAGTCATTACGCATTACGCATGGCCCTCAACTCAAAATATTCTTGGAGCGTGACAGAATACCGACTTGAGCGGGGTGAGCACAATTGTAACTTTTAGGGTAGTCAGAGACACAAAGTTATGTGACTGCGGTGGGCCACTTAATACAATAATGCTTGAATGGTTTATGAAGAATTATGTCTTATGTCATTAACAATGTTATGGAAAAAGGATTGAATTTCTATCGAGGTGTTTGTTGCGTTCGTGTGTCATGATGACTCATTTCAATAATGTTTTAACAGTGTTTTTTGATCAATTCGTAACATTTGCGATTCATCTATACTAATATTATAAACACGTAGAGTTTGTGTGTTTCTTAAATTGTAAGGGGTAGGTAATCTCGGGATCTACTGAACCGATTTTAAAAACTTTTTCACCAATAGAAAGCTACGTTATTGTGGAGTGTCATAGGTAATAAAGCTTCACGCTACAACGAATAGGAGCGGAGCAGTAATAGTAAATGTTTCAAAAACGGGGGGAAAGTTATTCCTTTTGTCTCACGTAGTATTGAATATTAATGACGAGACGCTACGGGAGTAAACGCAACGCGACGGGAGTAAATGCGACGGGAACAGGTAATACTCTCTCTTATGTGGCGCAAACGAAGTTGCGCGGGTCAGCTAGTATTATATAAACTACTAGCTGATGCCCGCAGCTTCGCCCGCGTAAAATTTGTTTCCGTGGAAACTTATTCCCGGAATAAAAAGTAGCCTATGTATTATTCCAGACTATAATGTATCTCTGCACCAAATTTCAGCCCAATCCGTTCAGCGGTTTGAGCGTGAAAGAGTAACAAACATCCACACTCACAAACTTTCGCATTTATAATATTAGTAAGATTGACTACTAGCGTACTGTCAGCGTTAATAATTACAATAGGCTTGTGTCCACTAAGAATAAATCTGATTGATGTGTGTTTCTAACGACTATGTCCGATATATAAATAAGAAAAAGTAATATAAATTGGTGCAAAAATTAAGGATTACTATTATTTTTAGAAAATAAGATTGGAAAAATAGGCAATCAGTCACGTGACATCAAACACCTCTATCAGATTGGGTGACGTCACAGTTTGCTTTTTGACGTTTGACACACTCTGGCAGTCTCGAGTCTTGACATCTTGTGTCACAAGTCGTGTTATCTTACATACATACATAATTATGGTCACGCCTTTATCCCCGAAGGGGTAGGCAGAGGCATATTATATGCCCACATTTCACCTTTATATAATTTGTCACACGTAATAGGTGGTGTTATTATTAGATATTATTTCGTGTTATCTTGTGTCATAAAATACCGTAGACAGAGAACATTTTTAATTAATGCACTGTCTAACACCTGTCAAACAGTGATGTCAATGGCATTTTTTTTTTCAATTAATTTATACTGGCTTTGGTTACCTAGACCATATGCAAAAGTGATGCCAACTCCTACCGAATGTTCCTCTAAAAACCAACTTCAAATTCCCCAGATTTCCCTAAATATCGATTAAAACCCCTAAATTCTTTTTTGTAGTATAACTTTTAATCTCAAAACAAATCATTGAAAGGGCTCAAAAAAAATACACATTTTCTTTTTGATTTGTTTGGCGAGATTCTTTGGCGGGAAATGGAAGGAATCGTATCGCGTCGTTTTGTAAATTTGCAAAATTAGTGTAATTTCGAGTGTTTTGTGTGTATCAATGGTGGATTCTAAAACATAAACGTTTGACAACGTGCACTAGTGTTGGGATGTGATAAAACGCAGTGAATCGCAACTTTGCAGTGACAAAAAATCCAAAGAAACTTTCAGAAATTTATCCACCGCTTTTCTGAAGGAAGACTGACATTGACTTAGGGATGATGTACTTGACTTTGACTGGACTTAGAGGACGAGGACTGTGACTTTTTAAAGCAAAATGAAGAGATAATAAATATACAAGACTTGGCTGTATGGCTCAAATTGCCTTTGCCTATCCGAAAATGGATAAATAAAACCACTACTACTTTTGTTTGGCATCAAGTGACGTCACACAAGGCGCCATGAGCGTTTTCGATACAAATTGAAATTCATTTTTTAAATCACAAAATACACTATGTAAATGATTGTTTAAAATCAAAATATAAAATTTTTGTGATCATGTAGATATAAAGCTACAAAAATAAACGATTTTTGAAATTTAGGACACAAGCCTATTATGATGGGTCATTAACATGATGCATCCTTTGCTGATTTAAAATCTAGATCAAATGCGAGACTGGTGCTGCCATCAGGCGCACACACTCTGTTTTGATTCGATGGAAGTTAGCACTGCTCGTGTGAAATCGTCTCATTAATTATTTGCGAAATTCTAACGAATATTGAACTATCTATAAAATATGTATAGAACTATTTAAAGTCACTTAAGGAACCGTATATTATCCCCGGGGAACACGCGAATAACAGGAGTCTATACCCGGAGAAACAGTTACCTATATCGATTTTAGGTTTCCATACCCAAATGGTAAAAAACGGGATCCTCTTCATGAGACTTCGCTGTTCGTCTGTCTGTCTGTCAGTCATGAGGCTGTATCTCAGGAACCGTGATAGCCAGAGGGCTAAAATTTTCAAATCCGTAAAAAAGGGATTAAAGGGAGCTCCCATACAACAAACATGATTTTTGGCGGTTTTTTTGGTAGCTTCATAAATAAGTATTTTCTACAATCAAACAAATAAATTTTAACAGCGTTACAAAATTTGTGAAGTGGCTACTATCTACACAGATTAGTAAAGTAGGTACTATCAGTAAAGTTAACAACCCACAAAACACCCAATAAAACGTAGAAATGCAAACAGTCTCGATCACTAACAAATACATTGTTATTCAGCCCAAGGTACGTACTCCTAAAAGCATCTCTTACCGAACCGAATACTCGTAAAATTTTATCTGTCGCTAAAATATACTGTCTCTCATTCTTGCTTATACTATGTTGAGTCACTGCCAATAATATTGGTTGATAGCTATCCTAAATTAGTTATAAGGAAATGAATTGATTGTTAACTTAGTTATGTCTTCCTTCCGTGGTATTCTTTTACAAATCTATATAGATTCAAATCAAATTGTGAATGTCGCATCACTATTCTTAAAAGTTAGTTAATTGAACTTTAGCTCACACATACATTCATACATAGCTGGTGAAAAGTGGGTGGTATCATGTTGATCTATACTCTTTGCTAATAATAGTGTGTTAGAATGCCAGATAAGCCATGGTTAGGCTATTTTGAGATTTTTTTGGATCTGAGCTGAACAAATTTAATGCCATTTTGTTAATGGTAGCCACTAAATTAGCGTGTCTTTCGAAGATGTTTTCTTTTTTTTTTGTTTTACGGTTTTCAAACAGTTTACTACTATTTTCCGATCAAAGAAAGGCATGAAAATAGTTTAAAGAAACAGAAGTGAGTTTCAAGAGGGTGTAGGTGTAAGCAAGACTCCGAGCCTTTAGTGTCTAGGTACCTAAAATCAAAATGAACTTCCCATTTTGATTTCATTATCTTCCACCTTGAGTACATAAGTGATAACTGCAATGTATTCTCAAGCAATAAAACTAAAAAATGCGCGACAATATCAAACGCTTCAGTCTGTTTTACAAATACATACATTAGACTATCCTAAGTCTTATAACAGTCATTAAAGATGTATACAGACTGACACTTAAAACCTAAACGCCTCAAAACACCAGCAGCTGATACGTCTGCCAGCACGAACATATAAAACTATTTGAATAATTAATGGTCGACACGACTAGACATTAAGGCTAGGACAGGAGTGCAGTCGTTAGTGAAAACCCCCCGGCTACGTCTGACGATCTAAGACAAGGCGACTACTCCGCGGGCGAAGGGAGTTGGAGCGAGTACATTGCGGTTTGAGTACGTTTTTATTATTTTATTTTACGTATGACAATGTCTTGAGTTTCTTTTAAAGAGAATATGATATAAAATGTTGTTTTTAGATATTAAATGTAGTCTAGTCTACCAAAGTACAGATACAAAATGAGGTACAATGTTTTGTAAGATAGAGAATATTCTCGTATCTCGGTGTATACAAGTTTATAAGAATCTTGGGTTGGCTTTATTCGAGTAAATTCGGAATACCTTCAATAACTTATCTTATCACTATCAATATTATAAATCAGAATTTTTTTGAAGATGTTTGGATGTTTGTTACTCAAGCACTCTCTAACGGCTGAACGGATAGGCCTTATATTTTGAAACACCGGGATAGATGATATTCCGAAATAATATATCTAGACTACTTTTCACTCCGGGAACAGAAAATTGCGACTGCTTCGGTGGCGCATTCGGTAGTGTAAGCGCCTGCCGCGCTGAAGTCCTGGGTTCGAATCCCGGGTCGCGGTCGTTTCAAATATTTGTGTGATTCACAAATGTTTGTGTCGGAGTTTAGGTGTTTTCTATGTATAATTATTATGTTTGTATTTAGAAATATAATTATAAGTATGTCTATTAGTTGTCGTCTAGATCCGATAGCACAATCTTTTAGCTTAATTTAGGCTGGATGATGTTGTGTGAGATTAAATATATTGAAATATTTAATCACATGCAGTATCGGGTCAGTAAAAAGAAATTGGAAATTGTTAGTTAAACCAGTAATGTACATCTCCCGTACAAATTTCCTTCATACTCTGAGACCCTTGACGCTAGTGGGTGAACAATTTTTGTGAGTGGCCGCTACCGACAATTGTTTCACTTCAGTATCGTGCCGCTTATTACAACTGTATGTTACGGCAACTTGAGTTGGGAGGCTCCTTCACACTCTAAACAACAGAATGCTGTACAATTTTCTTCATGAATGCCGCTACGAGTATTTCTGAAGTTTATTCTGAGACTAACTTTTGATAACACTTCAAATGAAATGGTTACCTATTCTTTGGAAAAGAATATGATTTTTTTTTTCATATTAAGCTCGCTAAATTGACGTCACCAGCCTGATGGAATTCATGGCGCATCTAGCGATTGGGTGCCACTCTTACAGTCCGTAAGACTTCTGACAGTGATCCTCAAGTTGGCGGCCGGGATTGTAAGATGAGGAAAACACGTGTGGGTCGTTCCAGATTTTTATAGATCGACAGAGGAACAATCTTTTGAACCACTAAGTTCTGGCGAAGATTTTCTCCACTGTGTAAGAAAGGCATCTCGGGCCGGCACGCGTTGTTCGGGATTGGAAAGGAGAAGAAATTCTATATAAACCTCCCACTAAATCCTCATTCCTCACCGAGTTATTATGTGAGGTATGTTGCTCGAAAATCAATTTAGTAATGGGGAATGGTGCTATAAAAGGCAAAGCCTGGAGGTTGGCTCGTGTGAAGTCGAAACACGTGTCAACTTAATGTCGCGTTGTAAAGCGGAATATTGCACTTTACTGGCAATCGGTACGGCAAGGTAACATCTTATATTTTATTACTTTGAGGAGCTGAATTCGTCATTTTTCTGTTACATTTAGTTGGTTTTATTCTTGTGAGATAATCAGATTTATCCTCCTATCCCCGTAGTTGATTACACGTTACATTAGTAACGTATTTATGATCTGCATTAGCAGATCATGAATAACCTTTTGTCAAAGCATGACTCCTAAGAAAGGACACGGGAAGAACTTGGGATTCACGGAATCAGATATTCTTGAGGTTCGTGCTAACGTCACAATTAACATACTCGCTAATAGTCAGAAAAGACCTAAAGGCAGACACTGAAGCGCTATCAAAAGCGCTTTTTTGAGGTCAAACAGAAAACCAATCCCTAAATAACACCAAAAACTAATCAATCTAAACAGACCAATCTCCAGATAAGAGGCCTTGAATTCTCAATAGACTTTATGGTAAGATGAGAGGGTAATATAATAACTACACGATGCTAGTTGCCAGACGGTGTCTAAATTTGTTATGAACTTGTGCTCACCCAACTACACAAAGTACGAGTACAGGCTGTAACACTAGAATAATTTCTCTATGAATATAAAGCAACATAGTCTTGAGAAAGCAGTACCAAGTGCAAATAACGGAAAGCGATGGAAATAAAAACGTCTTTATGAATATTTTAAGTTTACATCTGAGGTATGTTTTTTTTTTGTAAAGGAGGGTGGTAGGTTGTCAATGGTAAAGCCCGTTTTTCTTAATTTGCCGCTGGCGTAGAGGATGGTGTAGAGACGTGTAGTATGGGAGGCAACTGGCAAACTTAGATAGAACGGGTCGTATATATTTTTAGTGCAAAAACTATTCTGTTTATTTAACTCGTCATTGTTACATCACCACCTGAGTGGAAACTCACATAGACCGACGACGTCCTGAAAAATATGAGGTTCACTATCATAAAATTCCAGATAAAAAACGTTTCTAATTATAACCTAGGTACCTACTAAGTATGTACAAAAAGTTTAGTAGTATTTTTGTGAGATCCGATTTCTCTTCCGCAATTTCTATTCCCCAGTCAGTTGCCTGCAAGTTTAACTGAAACATAAAATAAGGCCGTCTACGAACGAAGGAACGTATTAGAATGGCGACGCAATCTCTGAGGAACATTCGGCATATCGTTTGTAAGTTTAATTACATAAGCGCGGGGACGGACGGGTAGATCGGAACGTGTTCAGCCTGTGTTATTAGTTCGCCAATTTTCATATTAGCTTAAATAATATGTTAGGTTAATTGAGACCGCGAGTGACAAGAGAGTAGCGTGTGAGCTGTCAAGATTTAATATTGGAATTTCTAATGAGCGGTTGTTATTTCAGACAGGCAAATTGATCTATAAAATATCAGGCACATCGTTTTTTGTACTTCCAAAAAAAAAGTAAGGGATTGCTCATTATTTTAGTGCCAGTTATACGTGTGTGATATGTGAGTCGATGTGTAAAAATGTCCGTAATTTTTTCTTTATTGTAATATTCATAGGTTTGTCTTTGTTAAAATATGAATATACTATCGGACTTGTGGACTTCAAAATTAATACTTCAAACGGATGCATGAGTTGAAACTATAGCATCAATACATGTAATAAAATCGTAACAGGTCGCTGTCTGTACATGGAAGATAAATAAGAAAAAATATTATAGGGGGGCTTTATGAACGCAATAGAACCCAAAACAATGATTTTTAGAATTTTTGTCTGTTTGTCTGTATGTCTGTATGTCTGTATATCTGTTTGTCTGTACGGTTGTGCACGCTAATCTCAGCAACCGCTCAACCAATTGCAATGCTTTTTTTTATTGTGTTGAGGTTTGCTCCAGTTAACATTTAGCGTTTGTTTTATGTAAATCGGTTTAGAAATAAAAGAGTTATAACACTTTTAAGAATTAGATATTTTGAAAATTTTAATTGTAGGGGTTTATTTGAATGTGAGTGAACCTAAACTGGCGTGTTGGCTTAATCATAAAAGAGCTTAATGATTTAGACTATTTTTAAACAATTCAGTCTGCGCCGAAGGCGTGGACTGAATTGTTTTAAAATAGACTTAATCATTAAGCTCTTTTATGATTAAGCAAACAGGGCAGTTTCAGACGCTGCTTGATGACTCTGATGAAGAAATACCTTTCCTTTCATACACCTTATGTGACGTAAACGAAGTTGCGGGCTCAGCTAGTGCTAAATACATTTTGTTAGTTCGTTTGAAATTGTTTTGTGCATTGATTTTGTTCTTTTCTTACTGACCGGTTAACTTCACTGAACACCTTTTTGCTGCAATTTTACACACACAGTTGTTATTAATTTTCAAAACTAAAAATAATAGTTTGTATTTATCTATACTTCTATACTAATATTATAAAGAAGTAAAGTTTGTGTGTTTGTATATTTGTTAAATTGTAAGGGGTAATCTCGGGATCTACTGAACCGATTTTAAAAATTCTTTCACCAATAGAAAGCTACGTTATTGTGGAGTGTCATAGGCTATACAGCATTACGCTACATTGAATAGGAGCAGAGCAGTAATAGTAAATGTTTCTAAAACGGGCAAAAAGAATACACGCGACGAGAAACCTTTCTCTCTCTCTCTCTCTCTCTCTCTCTCTCTCTCTCTCTCTCTCTCACGTAGTATTGAATATTAACGACAAGACGCTACGGGAGTAAACGCAACGCGAAGGGAGTAAATGCGACGGGAACAGGTAATACTCTCTCTTATGTGGCGCAAACGAAGTTGCTCGGGTCAGCTAGTTATGTATAAAAATCAAACCAGCCTACGGCAGTTCACTGCCGGACGTAGGCTTCTCCCCATTTGTGTCACAACAAAAAAATCACTGCGCCTTCCGCATCCAGTCCCTCGCTGCTATTTTCTCTACGTCGTCAGACTCTATCTTTCTGTCCTATCTTACTTTCATGGTTAAGTGGTGCTAAAACCACTCGCTCAGTCAATGACTTGCGCCGCCTCCAAACCCGAAGCGATCCAAACTTGTGCGAGAACAAGTTGAGGGCGCGTGTGCTCTTTACTGTATGTTTTGATGCTGCATGCCACCTGTATTGTAATTAGTTTAACTATTGTACGTGACTGTACTATGTACGGAGGTAGATGTCTGTACGAGGTACTACGGTGTCTAAAATATCACTTGATTAGGGGTGCCAACTAAAAAATGTTATGGCAGTCATTGAAACAATAAGGGTTTTTTCTTATTATAGTAAGAAGTAAAAGACCTTGATGTGGTTAATGTAGCCTAGTGGGTAGGCTTTCTGCAAGGTGTACAGGTAACCCAAGAAAGTTCACAGGAGACTGTTCGAACCTCTCCCAACAGTCTCCTGTGAACTTTATTAGTACAAGACCGAACGTGGCAATCTTTAGGTAGGTTTATTTTCAGAAGAAGTGTAAAGATGAATATAGTATACCAGATACATAAATGCATGGACGTGGTCAATCACTGGCTGGAGACCGTGGTGCGAGCAAAGACCTCCAGTGGGAGTAAGTGGGACACCGCTGTGTCTTTCTACGAGCAGGTAATGCTCTTGGTGGAGGCGGCTCTTCCACCGGAGTTCCGCAGTATGCGGCGGGGGGGGGCGCAGGATTATTTTCGTCCAAGACTATCGGCCTCTATGATCAGGGGCCTAAGAACGGTGGAGGCCGGTTCACCGTTTTTACAGAAGCAGGCCCAAGACGACAGCGTGATGTGGAAGTTTCACGCACGCCCTACGCCCCAGAAGCGGAATGACCCAAAAGAATCCTGGGGATATCCTTCCGAGGCCTTACCCGGGGCTCCCAACTGTGGGCAGTAGGTAGGAAACGTGTGGTTTTTAGACGGTAAGAGTCTGTCATAGCATCCATGACGGACTTTACTCACGTAAAAAGAAGAAAAATACATTTTAGCTGTTTTGCTTAAGTATAGTTTTGATATATTTTAGACTAGCGGACGTCACGCGGTTTCACCCGCGTAGTTCCCGTTCCCGTGGGAATACGGGAATGAAATATAGCCTATGTTCACCGCAAAGAGCATAGCTTTCCAACAGTGAAAGAATTTTCAAATCGGTACAGTAGTTCCGGAGCCTATTCGTTACAAACAAACAAACAAACAAACAAAAAAATCTAATCTTTCCTCTTTATAATATTAGTATAGATTCCACTCTCCTAGATTATGATACAACTATGCATGTGTGTTGAGACTTCAAGATTTTCATCTATGACACCATTAAGAATCGTTTTTCTGATCCAAGGGACTTGATTACATTTAGACATACCTACACACACGTCACATCAAATATTACAAATCGAAACACATTTGAAACTCCATTACGGCTCAGCAAAACAATTAAATATTCACAAAGGCATCGCTTTCCCTCTTTCAATCCCGAATCTCGATCATTACGTATGGAGGTGATTTAATATGGCTTTAAATACATGTAGTACGTTTATTATTGAATATGCGAATTGTAATTAAAATTTCATTAATATATTTTATAGAAATGTTTACGGTCAAGTAAACCTGAGAGGTTTCGGAATAAGTAATTAAAATATCTTTTAATCAACTATGCTCTTACAGTTACGTTATATAGCTTCACATTACTGCTAATAAAAACAAACTCAGATCAAAACGATAATAAAGGAGGGGAGGGAGAGGAACCGACCTCACACCCTCGATTCGTCAATTCTAACGTACAACAGTTAAGGATAACTACAACTAGTAAGAGAGGAATGACGAACTGAACTCCTCAGGAAAGGAAGGAATTTAAGATGTTGGATAGGAAAATTACCTGTACTCGTGTGTGCCTTCCAGTTTGTAAATAATTAGCACTATGTAACGCCTGATTCCGTTAGTTAAACTCAGATCAGTTATTTTTCTGAGTTTTAAAACACATTTTGCCAGAAGCATGTAATGGTTTTTCATAAATTTCTGCAGGACACCCGTGGCGTCTCCCGCATGAAATAAGTGTTCTGATTTAAAAAAACACCGACAATGACGAAAAGCTCTCAAATCAATTAGGTCTTTTATAGCTTACCCTATGAATATTAGTTTTTAGGGACCGTACCCAAAGAGTTAAAACGGGAGAACATACAAGAGACTTCGCTGTCTGTCTCTCTGTTTGTCTCTCTGTCTGTCCGTCATGAGGCTGTATCTCAGGAACCGTGATAGCTAGAGAGCTGAAATTTTCACAAACATGACAACATATGACAATAAATATATGCTATGACAACGCCGCTATGACAACAAATACTAAAATCAGAAGAAAAGGAGGGGTTAAGTGGGGCTCCCATACAATAAACGTGATTTTTTGGCGTTTGTTGGTACAGAACCCTCTGTGCGCAAGCCCGACTCGCACTTGGCCAGTTTTTTATTTTTCCTCGTGTGTCGCTCTGTCCCCTCAAATCTAAATTCAGAGAGACACGCGGCGAGACGCACAAAAATTTGGAGCATCTATCATAGTCAAAAAGACCTTTAACAGTATCTTAAAAGTCGAAGATCTTCCAGTTCCTGTAGGAAAGAAACACGTATATCGATAAATTAATAGTTGATTAAAGCTCAAGTTTTCAATAAAAGCCGCAGTTAATACGTTCCATGCATTTAGAAGTTATGATGCAATTACCTAGGCAGATTATAGCGTAATACCCTATCATTAAACATAGTACTTTTCGGGTTGGAATTCAAAATTTAATTGTTTAAGCTTCCAACCTTTACCCTACAATAACCCTATCCATTAGTTTTATGGCTAATGCACTCTATTACACGGTGGCTTATCGGCAAAACGACATAAACTTTAAAAACTTAAATTTGCGGAAGCACGTTCCAAACTTGGTACATTAAATGGTGGAAGTTAAATTAGTAACATAATATTTAGGCAGTTATTATTAGTTGTTAGGGACACGCTATCGGCATCCGTGTTAAAGGTATAGTTTGTTTTGTCAAAATATTATGAACATACTGTAGTGATTTGAGAAATGTACGTAGAATAATTTAGGAATGGCCAGTGAGATCATGCGGTACAGAGATAATCTAAGGAGATCCAGCAGTGGACTGCAATAAGCTGATTTGATTGATCTATACTATAATATTACAAAGAGGAAAGATTTGATTGTTTGTTTGTTTGTTTGCATCGAATAGGCTCTTGAGCTACTTAACCGATTTGAAAAATTCTTTCACTATTGGGAAGCTACAGTCTATCCAGTGAACATAGGCTATATTTTATTGCCATATTCCCACGGGAAACCGTGTGACGTCCACTAGTTGAATATAATTTCTAATGCAAAAAGACATTGTGATTCGGGATGGGTCCTGAACTCTTAGCCTGTGGCTTACATGTGCAAAGTTCTAACCTCTGAAATAGAAACTAATAAAATGTGTTTACTTCTTAAAAAAATCAGTACCGCCTTCGGCTGTGAGACGTTGTAAACAAACAAGGAGGCTGTACATGTTCAAGTAATAGTTGAAAAACTCAAAAAATGTACATTTCAGGATAAATAGTAGAAACAAGTATCTACGAAACCGTGTATTGCTTGTGGCTTAACTAATATTATTGTCTGGTTTTGTACAATGTCAGTAAGTCCTTTATAAAAATTCTCTTTCCAAAATAATAGCCCCCTACATTCCATTCAAAACGAGTACCGAACCCTTGTAAGATTTTGTCAAAAGTACGAAGGTAAAAACCCATAAATGTGCATAACCTATCTTTGACAAAAAGCTCCCAATTCCTTTGAACAAACGGCGCACTCAATTTGTTTCTGAATATCTGTCATAGCGATCCACTCTACCTACCATTAAACACATATTGCATCTTTGAGCTGCCTTTTGAGCGAAGGCCTTTGAAACATCAAAGGCAGTTTTTCCAATAAAATTATCATTACCAGATCATGTCATCCAAGGAAACTGTCTAATGGAGTCTTACTGTGGAGCAATTTACGTGTTTGCATAAGACATTTGGATAGGTAAACCAATTATACGCGTAGATAAAATGTCTTATAATACCAAGCTTGTATTATCCTGATGTCTTCGGACTTCACCGGCGTGGTCACGGGTTGACTAATGAGTGCCTACGCAAAAAGCCTCCTTAAAAAGTGACTTGTTGCTACAGCTAGCCGCACTAGCTGATTTCTGCTTGTGGAACCCAAGGTAAGTATTGTGGAATAGACAGCATACCTAACGAAAAAAAAATATTATTTACTAGATGATGGTCGCGACTTCGCCCGCATGAAATTCGTTACCCGTTCCCGCTTACCGTGGGAATATATTCCCGGTATGAAAAGTAGCCTATGTATTATTCCAGACTATATGCTATATCTATTCCAAATTTCAGCCCAATCCGTTCAGCCGTTAGAGCGTGATTGAGTAACAAACATCCAAACATCTTCACAAACTTTCACATCTATACTTATAATAAATCTGTAGAAGGGAAAATTCTGTACATTAAAAATATAAAAAAAATGAATAGCAGGGGGTGTTACTAGACCGACACCGAGCCCAAAAATGTGATTAAAAAAATTTTTGTCTGTCTGTCTGTCTGTCTGTTTGTTCAGGCATCACGCAAAAACTACCGGTTCGAATACGATGAAACTTGGTATAATTATTCTTTTATATCCTGGGCACCACACTGGGTACTTTTCATCCCGGAAAAGTATGCGTATTATAAAATAAAAAAGGAACTTAAGTCGTATAAAGTTATTATCAATTATTGCTGAAACGGTTAATGGTACGATGATGAAATTCAGCGTGAGCGTTGTTTGTTACAAGTTGAAAAAAGTAATTTTACCATTTTTGCAAATTCCACCTCCAAAGGTATAAAAAAGGAGGGTCAAGTTTGTATGGGACAGCGCGATTCCTTGGTCCAATCTACTTAAAATTTGGCATATAGCATTATTAACATAATTAATGGAAGACGTGTTACTTATTTTATTGAAATTTATACGTTATCGACCTAAAAAGGAAATGTAAATATGTTGTGTGTTGGTCGCCCAACATTCTGAACCATGAAGAACAGCAGGTCTAATGGCTGTCTTGTACAGATGTCCTTTAACCTTTAGGGGCATTTTTTTGTCGCACATTACGCCTGTGAGTTGTCTCCACTTCATCCATCCTGTTGTTGTTTTATGAGTAATATCTTTTTCGATCTTGCCATCATTACTAATTATCGAGCCGAGGTATTTAAATTGTGTGGCCGTAGGCAGAAGGGTACTTCCTATTGAGATCTTTATATTATCTGGGTTAGTGACGTTATCGAAAATGCAAGACATGTGTTCTGTTTTGTTTCGACAGATTTTAAGGCCGTTTGTTTCAAGTGCCTCTACCCAGCAGTTGAAATCTTGCTGAACTTTTTCTACGCTGTCAGTGATCAGAACAACGTCATCTGCATACAGGATGTTCCAAGGCAATGGTTTTTGACAGTGTTTTGTTAGATGGTCCATTGTAGTGTTGAAAAGTAGCGGACTAAGTGTGGACCCTTGGTGAACCCCAACTTTGATTTCAAAGGTGCTGCCTCTACCTGCCGGGCTAATGACTTGAGTGGTAACTGCTTTGTACATGTCCCGTATGAGACCAATATAGTACTCTGGTACCAACTGCTGTCTGAGTGCTTCCCACATTAGGTCGCGCGGAACATGATCAAATGCCTTTTCTAGGTCTATGAAAACCATGTGTAGGTTGGTCTTGTTGGTTTTGGCCTTTTCTAGCAAGATTCGAACAGTCTGTATTGCGTCTGAGGTGCTCTTCTCTGCCACAAATCCACACTGGTTTGGGGTTAGTGTTATAATTTGTTTCAGTCTGTTATTTATGATACGCTCCCAAATTTTAAGTGTGTGTGACATCAGTTTTACGGCTCTGTAATTCCCGCAATCTCTAACATCTCCCTTCCCTTTGTAGAAAGGTATTAGGAAACTGTTTCGCCAAGAGTCTGGTATGGGCTGCCCCTGTATTAATTTATTGAAGAACTTGTACAGCCAAACTATTCCGTGGTTTTTCAGAGATTTCCACACCTCTGTTGGTATTTCATCTGGTCCTGGTGCTTTATTGTTCAAAAATTGGTAAAAAAACTCTTTTCTGCATTGTAAAACTAATCTAATATATAAAATTCTCGTGTCACAGTATTCGTTGCCATACTCCTCCGTAACGGCTTGACGGATTCTCATGAATTTTTGTGAGCATATTGAGTAGGTCTGAGAATCGGCCAACATCTATTTTTCATACCCCTAAGTGACCGGGAACAACATACCACGCGGGCGGAGCCGCGGGCAGCAGCTAGTAACATATACATATTCCCCACGACGGCAGCGTGACGTGAGCAACTCACGCATGCCCCCCCCCCCCCCCTTAGAAGCGGGATAACACCCGAAACCCCCCAAAGACGCGGGATAGCACCCAAACCACCCCCTGGGCGAGGCCGCAATGGCGGCCGTAGGTCTGTTGTGAGTCCCAGGACGTCCTTCCGAGGGCTTACCCGGGGCTCCCAAACACAGGCTGTTGGGCGTTACGTGAGGTTTTTTAGTCGGTAAGAGTCCGGCATAACATCCTCTGAGGATTTTCCCTCAGGTAAAAAAAAAACATACATATTCACTTGACAGATCTTTCTCAAAATTACGTATCACAAGATGTTGTCGCTACAGACACTTGGCAACAAAGGTTGATAAGGAAAAATTTGGAATTTTATGTAATGACGTAGTAGCAATATAATGTCGTCGGTAACGATCCTCCGTGATATATTTTTATTGTGAAATTGGGGTCGATAAACGTATACATGGAAAAACTTTCATATAAAATTAATAAAGAATGGAAATGATTATGGCAAAAGAATAAATGTGACATTTTTAGATTCTTTATAGTCCATAGAGCCTCGTATGAAAGGTTTCTTGAACAATGGAATTCGGTTAGAGCTTTGATATAGTTGCCTTACATTGAGGTTGATTAGTATTGATAAAAGAATATTAGCATTTATCTATTATTGTTAGTAATAAATAAATATTCACGGACATCTCAAACAACGCTATCTGATCCCAAAGTAAGCTAGGAATAACCTGCTTGTGTTATGGGTATCAGACCACGGATGTTAATACTTATATACTTTTAAATACATACATATAATACATAGAAACACCCAGACACTTGAGACAAACATTTATGGGTCACACAAATATTTGTCTCCGGTGGGAATCGAACCCACGACCTCCAGCGCCGCAGGCGGTATCACTACCGACTGCGCCACAGAGGCAGTCAAAGTAAGTTAGTACTAAATCTTTTTTTTTTTGAATTTATTCATAGATTGCATCGAAATTCCTTTTTCTGTGATACGCAAAAAGAAATTGAGAGATAGCTGAGTTTGACCTGTTTTTCGGTCTAAAGTGACAATCTTCTGGAATAGGTATGGACGAGATAGAAATGTTCCCAATATTAGATATCTTAGCGAGAATACTGTCAACAATTAGTAATTCAACCGGAAAATCAAATTGGAAATTCCCCGAAGCCCTACAGCATATATTTAAAAAATGAATATTCTGATGGTCCTGGTTCGTTAACCATTCTATTACATATTTTACCTCGTACTGTACGTACAAAGAAGGAGCTACCAATAAGTTGATTTCAGCGAACTTACGTACAAAATAAATTGTATTCTGAAGGAGAACGTGAGGTTTTAGGGTTCAGTATCAAATTATGAATACATAACATAAACAACTCTATTGTCACTTGTCAAATAAGTATAATGCTAAATACTTTTTAGATTTACATTCGCATTTAAAAGTGGAATAAACGGAGTAAAAGCCCTGAAGTGCTACACCGACGATACCTTCAAACCGTACAAGGTCAGAAGTAAATACTAGAAACAAGGCCGCCCCAATCGTTGATTAAGTTACTTTTACCATCGTTGAATTAGATTTTTAAACTATGTGACATTACGTCTGGAGTTATACCACGTTTATATATAAATTCATCCCCTAGAAGTTTAGGAGAAGTCAAACTTCTTAGCTAACGAAGAAGAAGATATATATACTTACGTCGTAGAAAGCGTAGGTATATTCACACTCACAGTAGAGTATCTGGACCTCTAAAATGGCCTTGAGAAAAATAGATGAAATTCGTTTCAACAAACCTCCTATTTTGTTTATTCATTAAATATTATATAGTATTACTGTGAATCGATTAGTAAAAGCATTTGTGCTTTCGCAAATAGAATTCTTTTTAAAATAACTTGGTCTATTTATTTGCATATTAGTAGGTATATATTTAAACTAGCTGACCCTCGCAACTTCGTTTACGCCACATAAGGTGTATGAAATGACAGGTATTTTTTCAACAGACTCAAGGGAGCGTATGAAACTGCCCTGTTTGCTTAATCATAAAAGAGCTTAAAGATTAAGTCCATTCTAAAACAATTCAGTCCACGCCTTCGGCGCGGACTGAATTGTTTTAAAATAGCCTTAATTATTAAGCTCTTTTATGATTAAGCCAACACGCCAGTTTAGATTTACCCTCACATTCAAAGAAACCCTTAAATTCGAAAAGTTGAGATGCCTCTAATTTCTGAACTACGAAACTCTCAATAATGAAACTTGTGTGGAACAATGTTAAAAACATTTCCTTTCTGTCACTAAAAAAATATTTGAAATCGGACCTCGCGGTGAGAACTTACAGCTGAAAAACCATTTTATATTTCATCCCCTCTCCCGCAGGAACCGCGCAAAATATCGGGATCAAAAGTATTCGAGAACCTTCCTCGGACTATAA
Source organism: Miltochrista miniata (assembly GCA_933228765.1). Lineage (NCBI taxonomy): Eukaryota > Metazoa > Arthropoda > Insecta > Lepidoptera > Erebidae > Miltochrista > Miltochrista miniata. Next base: position 1,606,687 of record OW121765.1, on the reverse strand, counting down.
GCTCGGAATGTACCAAGTATCATTCAAATCGGTTCAGTAGTTTCGGCGTGATACTTATTCGGGATACAGACAGACAGACAGACAGACAGACAGACAGACAGACATGGAAATTTTAAATTACATATTCGGCTTCAGAATCGATTATAGAACGCCCTACAATTGAAATTTTCAAAATATCTTCCATGTACAGACTCTCCACCCTCAACAGTTTTATTATAAGTATAGAATAGATATCTTCCATGTACAGACTCTCCACCCTCAACAGTTTTATTATAAGTATAGATGTGCGGAACCCTCAACAAGTGTAAGATTTCTTGCCTACCACTCCATTTTTATAACTCCTCATTTTCAGTTTACAAAGCGATCTCCATTAGACAAAGAGCGTACAATACATCGTTAAAACATTATTATTAGCGTGCTCACAACGTATCATGTCTGAAAGCTTATATAATTCTCATTATAGACGAAAGGTAGGTTAAGTGCTCCTCTTAAACTCCCACTTTCCTTTTTTTTAACATAATTCTGAATGGATCCACACAAACACAATGTACCTATAAAACAATTATATTTTAGTCTTTAAAATATACGCACTTTTTAGGGTTTCGTAGCCAAATGGCAAAAACGGAACCCTTATAGATTCGTCTTGTCTGTCTGTCTGTCCGTCCGTGTGTCACAGCCACTTTTCTCCGAAACTATAAGGCCTACGCTATTGAAACTTGGTAACTAGATGTATCCTGTGAACCGCATTAAGATTCTTATATAAAACTAGAAAAAAAGCAGTAAATTTTGGGGGTCCCCATACTCAGAACTGAAACTCAATTTTTTTTTCCATCAAACCCATACATGTGTGGTATCTATAGATAGGTCTTCAAAAATGCTTTTGAGGTTTTGAACATCATTTTTTTCTAAAGTGAATAGTTTGCGCAAGAGACACTTCCAAAGTGGAAAAATGTGTCCCCCCCCCCCCCCTCTATCTTCTAAACTAAGATAATGATAAATCTAGAAAGAATATATGATGTACATTGCCATAAAAACTACTAACGGAAATTGGTTTGAACGAGATAGAGCTGGTAGTTTTTTTTTAATACGTCATAAACCGCAATTTTTGATTAGCGTGTTAAAACATCAATCAAAGCTACAACGAACTATAAGAACTTTTATATATGTTACTTTCTGCTACGAAACATGCCCAACCTTCATGGGCGAGTTCAACTCGCACTTGGCCGGTTTTTTTACTAGTTGCACAGACACTTTTATTTCGCTATCTGCTGTTATTCTATTTATATGGTGAAAGACTATGTCACCTAAACCAGACCCAGTTCCATCTCTTCTGCAAGTGGTAGGCAGGAGGGAAGTCACAACCTCCAGTCACGATCGTGCCTGAAAATAAAATATCATTATTTTTTTTACGATGAAGTCAGCGAGTGTTTGTTTCGGGGGTTGGATGTTACTTTTATAAAAGTGTAGAATTAAATACCTAGTGAGTGCACCGGAGGGCCAGGGATCGGTTTATAGAATGGGTAAGATGTGGCAGGCCAAAATCAGGCGATATTTACCTGGAAATGTGTGAGACACGAAAAGTATTCAAATCACGATTAAAATGGTGTCAAGACCATCAGGAACAAATAAAAATGGACTCATTGGTGGAAAAACACGCTAAGGGTAACTTTCGTGCGTTTTGGAATGAAACCAAAAAAGTTAATGCACGACCTGGCCTTCCGGTGAGTGTCGATGGTGTGAGTGATCCAAATGATATTGCGAACCTCTTTAGAACACATTTTTCTGTGACGTCACCACTAGGTCCAGCAGGGGAGGTGTTGAATACTGAGTGCAGGGGCCGGACAGTGGAGATTTCTTTCAGTGCGAAAGATATTGCAAAAGCCGTTAAACAAATATCTAGTGGCAAGTCACCGGGTCACGATGGGCTTAGTATTGAGCACCTCCGTCAGGGAGGCCCGCATATCAATAGAGTTTTGGCTATGTTTTATTCGCTATGTGTTGGCCACTCGTACTTGCCCGATGACTTTATGAGAACGGTGGTGGTACCTGTGGTGAAAAATAAAACTGGTAACCTAGGCGACATAAGTAACTATAGGCCCATTTCACTTGCCACCATATTCGCTAAGGTATTTGACAGTGTACTTAATACACAGCTCAATACGTACGTAACTTTACACGACAACCAGTTCGGTTTTCGCCCGCGACTGTCGACGGAGAGCGCGATACTGTGTCTTAAGAATACTGTTAAGTACTATACAAACCGCAAGACGCCCGTGTCTGCTTGCTTCCTTGATTTGTCCAGGGCATTTGACTTAGTGTCCTATGACATTTTGTGGGAAAAACTGAGAGGCATAAACATGCCTAATGAACTGATCAGAATTTTTCAATATTGGTATTACAATCAGTGTAACACTGTACGATGGGCGGGGACAATGTCGGAACCGTATAAACTTGAGTGTGGGGTCAGGCAGGGGGGTTTGACATCTCCTACCCTATTCAATTTGTATATGAACGATCTGATTGTCGGTCTTTGTAAACAGCATGTCGGTTGTCACGTTGACGGAGTCTGTGTCAACAATTTAAGTTACGCCGACGACATGGTGTTGCTGAGTGCGTCGGTCTGTGGCTTGAGACAGCTAGTAAGAACGTGTGAGGATTACGCGCGGAGTCACGGACTGACGTATAATGTAAAGAAAAGCCAATGCATTATTTTTCGGGCTGGTAGTAAGTGTCCTCAAGATGTACCACCTGTGTATCTATACGGTGAGCCCTTAGATGTAGTTAAACAATTTAAATACCTGGGGCACGTGGTCACTGCCGACCTGAGAGATGATGCTGATATTGAGAGGGAGCGAAGGTCGCTGTCAGTAAAAGCGAATATGTTAGCCCGCAGGTTTGGTCGTTGCTCAACAAATGTGAAGATTACTCTCTTCAAAGCGTATTGCACGTACCTCTATACGTGTAATCTATGGGCTGACTACACAAAAAAGAGCTACAGCGACCTTCGCGTCCTTTACAATAATGCTTTTAGAATGGTGTTGGGGCTGCCTCGATTCTGCAGCGCTTCTGGCATGTTTGCGGAAGCGAGGGTCAACTGCTTCCACACTACGATGCGCAAACGCGGCGCTTCTTTGGTGCACAGAGTGCGGGCCAGCTCTAACGCTATTTTGGCTATGGTGGCCGCGCGGTTGGACTGTCCTTTTCTTCGACACTGCTGCGACAGACACGTAGCTGTCCCGGTGGCGAAGAGAAGGTACTGAGGTATAATATTGGAACAGATTTGACATAGGGCACAGTGAGTTAATTATAAGCATAATGTGTTAATTTAGATAGATTTTTGTGTTACGGTGATCTTGACATAACATTTGAGGTAACTTAAGTAGGATATGATTGAATTTTAAATAATAACGGACTTCTTTTTGTCTTTTAATTAATTAATTTATTTATTCACGATTGGTCTCAATTTAATGTTTTAATGGATCATTTCTTTGGGTATATATTAATTTTATGAATGATTTATAATTGCTTAATGCTTTTGTTCTTATTTCAAATTTTTATTTATGTAAAATAAGTTTTATATTCAAATAATTTCAAATCAATAATATTAATTAAGTGAGTAAAGTAATGATTATGGTGTCATCTGTGTTATACTGTATTTAATATGTTGAATTAATTGTATGGGTAAAAATGACCTGAAATAAACTATTATTTATTTATTATTTATTTATTTATTTATATACATTGAGTGATGTCTGGTCAGGTCTCCTAACTTTTACTAGCACTATTAATTATAACATTGGCTGCCTCTGTGGCGGCGGCGTAGTCGGTAGTGATACCGCCTGCGGCGCTGGAGGTCCTGGGTTCGATTCCTGGGTCGGTCCAAACATTTGTGTGATCCACAAATGTTTGTTTCGGAGTTTGGGTGTTTTCTATGTATAATGTGTATGCATTTAGAAATATATAAGTATATCTATCAGTCGTCTAGATCCCATAGCACAAGTTTATATTAGCTTAATTTGGGCTAGATGATATTGTGTGTGAATGTCAAGAAATATTTATTATTATTATTATGTCTCTTCTTATCTCGGGTATCTTCTTTGTTTTTCTTATGAAGATACCCGGTCTTTTGGTAGGCTTACATGGGGACATATTGGTCCAACACGCAGAGGCCCTTTGAGATTTTTAATGTAAAGGAAATGGGACCCCCACTGCAGACAATTCACGTCCGCCTTATGTAGAAGAACGGCAATGGACTGCCTACAATGGGAGCTAAACTATTGTAAAATAATGCTAATAAAAAATGGGCGTTGGAGGTCAAATGGAACTACGTTACTCATGCTATGGATGAAAACGGCGCCTGCCATTTCAATATCTTATTACTAAAACATTGGCAGACGATGACTCGCCAACTCACTAGATGGGCACCCTATACAATCGCCATAGGCATGCAAGTCTATGAGGCGACAGAGGGCAACACCGGTGTGAGCGGCTAGGGGTGTCGAGCGGTGCGGCGCTGGTTTCGCCATCGCGGGTCAGAACCCGTAGTAGTTTCCCCGTAGTTATGTCCTTGAAAATGACACTTCCACCCCCGATCATAAAGCTCTGGCTTCCTCCCTCTGACCAGCCAATTAAGGCAAGCGAGTTTAGATTATTATTATTATCATTACCAAACTTCCAACCGCAACGTTAAACGGTTAAAAGAATGTTGAGCCTAAATTGATAAGAGTTGATAATTATACTATTATTACAAAACCAGAACAATGGTGCCGTAGAACTTCGTTCGATGATAAGTAGGATGATGTATTACACGTATATGTACATATTATTTGGCCACTCAGTATCGTAACAGTTTTCAAATAGTCAACATGTCTATCGTTATATACAAAACAGACGTCAGCCCACCTTGTAGGGCAGTTCTGATTATAGCTGAAATTCTTGGGGTTGACTTTGAGAGTAAAGAAGTCAATTGTGTTACAAAAGAAACTCTGACCCCAGCATTTTTAAAGAAGAACCCTTTGCATACTATACCTGTTCTGGAAGAAGGAGATTTCATCCTTGTAGACAGTCATGCGATAATAACATACTTAGTTTCAAAATATGGCACAGGTGACCAAAAAAATCTATATCCTGAAGACTTGAATTTAAGAGCTACAATAGATCAGTTGCTGTTTTTTGAGGCTACGAAGATTTTTCCTGTATTAAAAACTATTATAGTGGAAATTGTACATGAAAAAGCCCTTGGTCCTACTCAGAAGCAGATTGCAGAAGTTGAAGAAGGTTATAAAATTTTGGACATTTATTTGGAAAGTACTGATTATGTGGCCTGTGATCACTTGACTGTGACAGATGTGTCTATACTGACATCTATATCAGGATTAGAAACGATTGTGCCAATCGACAAAAAGTATAGAAAAGTAATCACTTGGCTGGATAAACTCAAAAACACGAACTGGTACCAGAAAATCAACGTTCCCGGATTAAATAAACTTGTTGAAGTAGTGAAGGATGGTGTTAAGAAAAACAGTGTGTAAGGTCTTATCGTTAAGAAATTTTTATATCATCTAAATAATATACTTAAGTATGAAGGACATACAATAGTATAACTGTCAATGTCATATAAAAATAATAAATATTATTGCAATAAAGAATTTATGTTTTAATAATTTAGCATGGTATATAATAATTTATACATATATTATTTACAACTATATACAATTTATATTTACAATACACTTTTTACACAAGAAAAGAAACTAAAAATAGGAAGGTACCTAAATTTCAGACAAAAGAAAAAAAAACCCAAGAAAAGAAAAGAAATACCCGATTTAGGCATCGAAAAATTCTTCCACATCGCTGTCAAATATAATTATATTATTATAGTCTTAATTTTATAATATTTCTAGTTTCATTAATATACCTGATGCTGATCATGGCCTAACAATCTGTAAATATGTGATTCTAGGAGAAACTTACTTATTCTATATCGTAGTTGTAGAAGGTTTTTAAAGAGTCGGCAGCGCGATTGTGGCGCCTCTGGTGTTGCAAACGTCCATAGGCTGCGGTGACCACCGGTACATCTGGTGGGGCCGTATGCTTGTCTGCCACTCTAGTGATATAAAAAAAAAGTTGTTTCTAGCAGCTATTTATGATTGTTTTGTCTATATTTTCAAGAAAGTATGTACAGCATCTTATCTAGGTATTTGTTAAATAGAATGGTTATTTATACTGTTGATTGATGGTACTTGGTGGAACTGGCTGCACATAATTTTAAACACCAACTGACCTGTTCCACAATATTTTTTTATTATAAAACTGACCGGTTTGGCCTCCCTTGTTAATGCGATTGTAAACGCGTTCATTCCGAGTTTAAAGAAATACGTGGCACATCGACTTTATAGTTGCGATTTTCTCGCGGATGTAAACAGTCCCTAAGACTAAAAAAAAAGTCAAAATTAAAAATTTTGAAAAAGCCACGACAGTTAAAAATAATTGAAAAAATAATAGTTTAAAAAACTAAAAATCACGCTTTTAGCACGCACTAAAAATTACTAAATAATTCGGACATTTAGTTTATGTAATCTTTACTCATTTTGGACAAAACGCTCCACGCTTTTTTTCATAATAAATAATAGTAAATATTTCATAAAAATGATTACCTACTTATAACCATTTTGCATACCTAAGTAATTATTTATAGTTCATTATGAACTAAAATTGTTTATGTTAACCTGCGATCTAATGAAGATTTGGCAAAAACTCTTGAGTCGTCAAACTAAATGTCCGAATTATTTTGTAATTTTTAGTGCGTGCTAAAAGCGTGTTTTTTAGTTTTTTAAACAATTTTTTTTATTTAATTTTTTTAATACCCATATCATGGGGGTGCATTTCAAATAGCCAATCCGCCATCTTGTGATTTGTAATGACGTTTTTTAGCTAGTCATGTATTGTCATCAGATCTCAGAGCGTCTGCAAAATTTCAGCCTGATCGAAGGACGGGAAGTGGGTCAAATTAACATTCCAAGATTTTCTTACATACAAGTGAAGCTAATAAAAGCGTGTTACAAAAGGATAAAGTAATTTAACAACGCCCCTGACTTTAAAATTAAAAAACCCCCGACATTAATAATTCCTCCAAAAAGTTATAATAGCGTTGTCGTGTCAAATAATATGTATATTACATCATCCTACTTATCATCGAACGAAATTCTACGGCACCATTGTTCTTGTTCTGTAATAATAGTATAATTATCAAGTCTTATCAACTTAGGCTCAAAATTCTTTTAACCGTTTAACGTCGCGTTTGGAAGTTTGATAATGTCATATATAATAGTGCTAATAAAATTTAGGAGACCTGACAATAGTTGATTAGAACATTAACACAATAATATCGTAGAACAATTTTTTACACCGCGATATGTTATATGCAAATTAAGATATATACCTATATATGTATATTTTACAGGTATTTTAATCTGCACTTTTATAAAAGTAACATCCGACCCCGAAACATTCGCTGACTTCATCGTAAAAAAATTAATGTGGATTTTTTTTCAGTCACGATCGTGACTGGAGGTCGTGGCTTTCCTCCTGCCTACCACTTGCAGAAGAGATGGATCTGGGTCTGGTTTAGGTGACATGGTCCTTCGCCATATAAATAGAATAACAGCAGATAGCGGAATAAAATTGTCTGTGCAACTAGTAAAAAAGTGCGTATATTTTAGCGACTAAAATATATTGTTTTATAGGTACATTATGCTTGTGTGGATCCATTCAGAATTATGTTAAAAAAAGCAAGGTGGGAGTTTAAAAGGGACACTTAACCTACCTTTCGTCTATAATAAGAATTAGATAAGCTTTCAGACATGATACGTTGTGAGCACGCTAATAATAATGTTATAACGATGTATTGTACGCTCTTTGTCTAATGGAGATCGCTTTGTAAACTGAAAATGAGGAGATATAAAAATGGGATGATAGGCAAGAAATCTTACACTTGTTGAGGGTTCCGCACATTTAATCACTATGTACCTACTTATATGCAAATAAATAAACCAAGTTATTCTAAAAAAGAATCTATTTGCGAAAGCACATTTATGCTTTTACTAATCGATTCACAGTAATGCTCTAAGTATAATATTTAAAGAATAAATAAAATAGGAGGTTAGTTGAAAATAATTTCATCTATTTTTCTCAAGGCCATTTTAGAGGTGCAGATGCTCCGTGAGTGTGAAAATATACGCTTTCTACGACGTAAGTAGATATATCTTCTTCCTTGTTAGCTAAGAAGTTTGACTTTTGCTAAGCTTCTAGGGGATGAATTTATATATATAAACGTGGTATAACTATAGACGCGTAATGTCACATAGTTTTAAAATATAATTCAACGATGGAAAAAGGAACTTAATCAACCATTGGGGCGGCCTTGTTTCTAGTATTTACTTCTGACCTTGTACGGTTTGAAGGTATCGTCGGTGTAGCACTTCAGGGCTTTTACTCCGTTTATCCCACTTTTAAATGTAAATGTAAATCTAAAAAGTATTTAGCATTATATTTGACAAGTGACAATAGAGTTGTTTATGTTATGTATTCATAATTTGATACTGAACCCTAAAACCTCACGTTCTCCTTCAGAATACAATTTATTTTGTACGTAAGTTCGCTGAAATCAACTTATTGGTAGCTCCTTCTTTGTATGTACAGTACGAGGTAAAATATGGAATAGAATGGTTAACGAACCAGGACCATCAGAATATTCATTTTTAAATATATGCTGTAGGGCTTCAGCGAATTTCCAATTTGATTTACCGGTTGAGTTACTAATTGTTGACAGTATTCTTGCTAAGATATTTAGTATTGGGAACATTTCTATCTCGTCCATACCTATTCCAGATGTATTGTCACTTTAGACCGAAAAACAAAAAACCCACGACAGTTAAAAGTAATTGAAAAAAGGATAAAGTAATTTAACAACGCCCCCGACTTCAAAATTTAAAAACCCCCGACATGAATAATTCCTCCAAAAGGTTATAATAGCGTTGTAGTGTCGGGGACCTGTGCCTCGAGCACGAAAATTGACGGCAATCGTATCGTAAAGGTATCGAGTCCACGATACATCAACAGACAACGACGTTAAGCAGCAGCACGAAGCACTAACGCTATCGTTTCGAGCTCCCGATACGATAACGTCAGTGACGTCATCCTAACGTAAATAGTGAGGCACTCGTGAGATTAATTGGACGTTCGAAAACTAAATTATACTATGAATATCTTATTATTTTCAAGTAAAAGGTCTTGTATATTGATCAAATCAACAAAAAATGGTTGCATGATTAAAAAAAAATACGTGATTAAGTTACGGGAGATTATAAAATGCTTTAAGTTTTGAAAAATAAAACAATATGTGAAAACATTTATATAAAATAGGTATGGTTTCCGAACGACACTACTTCTCTCCATTGACAAGGTCAAGTTTGTTTTGGTTTTCGTTCTTGAAGGTTATAGGTACTTACTTTAAAAATCACGGATTGTGTTTATAATGAGAACAAGGTCTTTTTCCCTAATTCTGGGAGTTGTTGTGCGAGTGAAAAGAAAGGATGCAAAGTTCGCTATGTAGGTATAGTGTTATTGGAACTACGCCCGCTTGGAAGACGGCTGGTATCTAGTTTGCCCCAAAGACAACTAAAAAAGGTGTTGAATGAAACTGTTGTTAAAATCGGACACCATATTCTACGGTGTATGTATGTGAAGCTTTACTTATGTATATAGAAATAAAAAGAATACGTAAGTTTATCTTATCTTTTATTCAAATAAAGCATCAATAATGGTCCTTCTATATCTTGTTTACATAAAAAAAATCGGTAATCACTGTACACATATCAAACATTAGAACATTCCGTCAATAAAAATGCTTTCTACATTGAAATAATTGATCCATTTCCTTATGAGTTCCATCAATATCACTGTCAGCCATACATAGATTTTCGTTGTTAAACTCGTACATTTTGAAGTAAATTTGCACCAAGAACGTATTAATTATGATTATATGAGTAAAGTGGCGGTCTTTGCACTCTAACACAACACAAAATAAACACGAAATACTTTAAAAATAGGTTTTAACGTGGTTTGAAAAGTTTCGATGCTTTTCACACCAACCAATTTTAAGTGTATAAAAATTCGTCTTACTCGATAGTCACCCTTTGAAATTTACGTTACCGTATGTCAAAATGTATGTTCGTGCTGCCAAGTTTGTTTATAAAGTGTCAAATATCGAGGATATCGAGTTCTCGACGCTACGCTTGCGATACGAAAGTAAATTAAAATCATTCGTGTTACCAAATTTAGTTATCTTTACGCACGATAGGGGCGCTGTTCAAATCTCATACAAAATTTTGTCGATGACGATACGAATACTTTTTCGCAATTATTCGTGCTCGCCCCACTGGGATCGTTCCGATAGCATGTGGGAGTGCTTTACAAGTGAGGTCCCCCGACACAACAACGCTATTATAACTTTTTGGAGGAATTATTCATGTCGGGGGTTTTTAAATTTTGAAGTCGGGGGCGTTGTTAAATTATTTTATCCTTCAAAAATTTTAATTTAATTTTAATTTTCGTTACCGCTGGTGAGTAGTCACCGTAACACCTATCTAATAACATACACCAATCAAACCTGAACCCATAACTGAAAACTGCATCAAAATCCGACTAGTAGTTTTGTAGAAAAATAACATTATATATTTGCAGAAACAAGTAAACAAACAAACATCCTCTCACCACAAACAATAAACACATATAACACCGTCTCCGTTTCGTTGCAGGTAAATGAAAACCGCATCAAAATTGATTTTCATCACAAATAATGTTTTCTTCAGCGCCCCCTGGTTAGTTGTCACCGTAACATCTATCTAAGAATATGTACCAACCAATCCCAGACCCATAACTGTAAACTGCATTAAAATCGGACTAGTAGTTTAGGAGAAAAGTGGCAACATTGATTTTTCATCACAAATAATGCTTGCTGCAGTTCCCCCTGGTGAGTTATCACTGTAACACCTATCTAAAAACATGCACCAATCAAACCCAAACCCATAACTGAAAACTATATCAAAACGGAACCAGTAGTTTTCGAGGAAGGTGGCAACATTGATTTTCACAAATAATGTTCGCTGCAGCGCCCTCTGGTTAGTTGTCACCGTGACACCTATCTAAGAACATGCACCAATCAAACCTGACAATAACTGAAAACTGTATTAAAATCCGACCAGTAAAATTGGCAATCTGTATTTGCAGAAACAAACAAACATCCTCACCACCCAAACGCATATACCGTCTCCGTTCCGTCGTAGGCAATAAAGACAGAGCAATTACGGTTTTGGGTTACTTATAATGTAAATAAATTACCTAATTCCTATCTTCCACATTCAAAGGGAATGTTGTTATTAGCACAATAATTTTCATATGCATACTAAATAGGTATTCATTATATTCATTACCTCCCTTCGTCAATATCAAAGATAAGTCGCACAGTCCCGAAAGTTACACTGGAGTAGTTTGGTAATTACTGTATTAATAAAGACTAATTGGGAATAAGCATACCGAAATAACATTCACGACAACTCAATAGTGCTTTGAAAGTCAGTGTCGGAATGTACCAATCTATACTAATATTATAAAGAGGAAAGATTTGTTTTTTTGTTTGTTTGTTTGTTTGTAACGAATAGGCTCCGGAACTACTGGACCGATTTGAAAAATTCTTTCACTGTTGGGAAGCTACACTCTTTGCGGTGAACAAAGGCTTTTATTCCCGGATTCCCACGGGAACGGGAACTACGCGAGTGAAACCGCGTGACGTCCGCTAGTAAAAAATAAAATTGCAGATTACACAAACTTGGAAAATAAATTCAATCAGCTATAAAGAGCTAGACGTGCCAAAAATGCTAAAATACACATTTTTTATTTCCAATGTTTATCATTGTTTATCATCCCATCGCTTTTTTTTCGTGTGGATATCTTCATTGAGGCCATGCTGAACTTTCATTTTCTCGACTATTGCCAGGAGTCTCGGGTATGCCTTCGAAAGGATACCCCGAGGGCTCCCGACATATGCTTGGCACCAGTCACCGTAGATAGTACCTATATTATCATAATGTTTCCCACAATTTGCGTCTGACATCAACTATATCCCGCGATATTTAGGTTTAGAATGAGCACCCTTGCTTTGGTTTTCTGAAACGTTGACACTATGGGGTCCTTCTTTTTCATTCTGACATAATGAAACAAAATATTTCCGTTCAAGGAAATATTTTTATTACAATAAACACATTATTTTGTCATAGTACTAATAAGTATAAAATCGTCAAATCCGCAGCGTTAGAATGTGTAAAAGAAGAACGGCCTTAATTTGGAAAGGTCTGATCATAGATTTAGAATGTACAAGATAAACAGTGTCAGATAGAAAACGAAACCAAAAAAGAAATATCTATGTGTGAAAATGAATATATGAATATCTATATATGAATATCTATATATGTTATTTAATATCAAATTCACACACTGAACTCGACACCATCGTAGAAAATATTAAATTTTCCATTTTATTCGTAAGAACACTACAGAATATTGTAAAATATGAATGACATATTATCACCACGGATGCTAGGGTGATAAATTAAGAGTACACAAGTTGCTATCTCTTTTCCTCTCGAGCTATGTGTACTGGTAAATGAGGTCTCGCTCGCACGCTATGTGTATCTATTGAGAGTAGCGAAAAATTCTAAATCTATGGGTCTGATATCTACCATAGTAAACAAGTTTGACAAAGTACGTAGTTCAATGACAAGAAAATGATGTTTGTTACGAAAATTATCTAACTCAGTATCGTAATGGTTTTAAAGTCGGCAACATGTCTGTAACAATATACAAAACAGATATCTGCTCCCCTTGCAGAGCAGTTCTGACTGTAGTCGAAATACTTGGACTAGACTTTGAGACAAAAGACATAAATTGTGTTACAAAAGAGACTTCAAGCCCAGCATTTTTAAAGAAGAACCCTTTGCATACTGTGCCTGTTCTAGAAGACGGAGATTTCATTCTTGTAGACAGTCATGCGATATTACGTACTTAGTTTCAAAATATGGCATAGGTGAGCAAAGAAATCTATATCCTGAAGACTTGAATTTACGAGCTACAATAGATCAGTTGCTGTTTTTTGAGGCTACAAAGATTTTTTCTGTATTAAAAGCTATATTGGTGGGAATAATACATGAAAAAGCCACTGGTCCTACTCAGAAGCAGATAGCAGAAGTTGAAGAAGGTTATAAAATTTTGAATATTTATTTAGAGAGTACTGAATATGTGGCCTGTGATCACTTGACGGTAGCAGATGTGTCTTTATTGACTAGCATATTAGCATTAGAAACGATTGTGCCAATTGACAAAAAGTATGGAAAAGTGATTTCTTGGCTGGATAGACTCAAAACTACGGATTGGCACACGAAAATAATCGTTCCTGGAATAAGCAAACTCGTTGAACAAATCAAGAATAGTCTTAAGAAAAACGGCAAGTAAGATATTGAAAAGAATTTATTTTAAGAAGACTACGGTGAATGAATAAACTGTATATATAAATTGATTGTTTAATCTAATAAAATAACCATATTGTAATTATCCTGTATGATACAATAATTACAATAATTATATAATGTCATAATAAAATGTGTCTTTTATCAGCAGTGTGTACTTTTGTTATCACTCGAGTACGCTACGCATTGATTGCTCGAAGATCTGCCGAGATCCAGTAGTACACAAAATTTTTCTTATTCTATTTTATTTAAAACCTTTATGCACTTATTAGTATAGGGGTGGGTTTAATGTCGTAGGCATTTTCTTCAAGTCAACTGTAGGGCGATGCAGAGATAGGTAAGTTTACGTAGGTGTTATATGAGTACCTTAGCTACGCTTTTTTTTTTGTTTAACGTGAGGGAAAATCCTCATGGATGTTATGCCGGACTCCTACCGACTAAAAAAACCTCACGTAACGCCCGGGTAAGCCCTCGGAAGGATGTCCCAGGACTCCTAACAGACCCACGGCCGCCACTGCGGCCTCGCCCAGGGGGTGGTTCGGGTGCTATCCCGCGTCTTTTAGGTGGTTTCGGTGTGATCCCGCTTCTAAGGGGGGAGCGCGCGTGAGTTCCTCACGTCACGCTGCCGTCATGGGCCTGCTTCTGTAAGGACGGTGAGCCGCCCTCTCACCGTCCTCAGGCCCCCGGTCATGGAGGCCGATAGTCCTCGGCGAAGACACGTCGACGGCGCCCAGGCCGCCGACTGCGGAACTCGGGTGGGAGAGTTCTATCCCGTTCCCGCCTCGCCGTCTCTTTCACGAGCATGACCTGCTCGCAGAAAGAGGCGGCGCAGTCCCACTTACTCCCGCTGTAGAGCATGGCTCGCACCATGTTTTCAAGCGAGAGAGTGACCTTAGCTACGCTTTATGCTGTCTACATACTAAACCAAAGTCCTCACGCTCATACTGAGCTTCATACTGCTAGCGAAATTCATATATTTATTACAAAATTCGTGTGACGTCATACTTCTATTAGGTATTCCTACATTTTTAAGAAAGCATCGTTTTTTGGATAAAAATGGAACCCTGCTACTGAAACTTTGTCATGCGGCTGCACTTCAGAAACCTTGTAGATAGTCTGAGAGCTAATATTTTTACAGGAGTCCGGCATAGCATATTCATGATTCATTCTATACGTACAAAAACCAGTACTTAACATAATTATTATTTGACAATTAGTTAACAAGTTCGCTTTATTGCAATTTTTTTCTATAATCATAGTTTTTATTTTATATGTAAGATAACTTTTATCTAACTATACTTTACTGTTTATCATGAATTCTTCAGTGAGTCATCGAAACTAAAGAATTAATGTTTACTTAGATATTGATTTGCAACTGAGTGGAATTATTTACATGTTATAATTTCAAATTTCATTATCTCTAAATAAGTGCTTAATATTATTTCTTCACGTGAGGAAAATCCTACGTATATGCTAAGCCGGATTCTTAGTGCCTTTTCACACGTACCGGTTGCTGGGTAGCCGATGCCGGGTACCCGGCGGCGAATGCAAGCGGTTGCCGGGCAAATTACGCCGGTACGTGTGAAAGCTATAGTACATGGCCATACACTTCGCAGCCGGGTACCCGGCACCGGCTACCCAGCAACCGGTACGTGTGAAAAGGCACTTACCGACTAAGATCTACACGTTTCCTACCTAATGCCTACGGTTGGGAGCCCCGGGTCAGCCCTCGGAAGAATGACACCAGAATTTAGAAAAAGGAGAATCCTCTTTACAGCAGTGTTCGAACCAGACCAGACGGCACTCTGTCTGCACTGGGTTTCCACTGGGTTAATGATCGAGCCACTCCTTAGAGTATACTTTGTAAGTAGGTACCTTATTCATACTAATATTATAAAGAGTAAAGATTTGATTGTTTGTTTGTTTGTTTGCATCGAATAGGCTCCGGAACTACAAGACCGATTTGAAAATCTCTTTCACTGTTGGGAAGCTACACTCTTTGCGGTGAACATAGGCTATATTAATTCCCGTATTCCCACGAGAACGGGAACTACGCGGGTGAAACCGCGTGACGTCCGGTAGTAATATATGTATACTCTAAGTGCGCCTTCACACTAGCGTAGGCGTTCGATGGACGTATGCGCGGCGTAGACGCGACGTATACGTCGCGTCTACGCCGCGCTAGCGTCACACAATTTCGTTGGCGTTTTGGTATCATCGTTAACAAAATAGATTCTGACCAGGAAACACTATTGATGGCTTTACTTTTAAAAAAGAAGATTAGTGCGAACTGCGAATAAAATTTTGTTCGTGGTTCGGGAAAAACTACCCGGGATGGCGCTTCGGGACCCTATGCTATTATTTTTTATATCGATTTCTTTCATTAATTACACAATAATTAAAACGATGCATACGAAAATAAATGTTAATTTGTAATCCAACATGGCCGCCGCGCCGTATTCACAAAATTTCATGATGGGTATCGTTTTAGGGGTTTTTTAGTATGCTGAGTACGAATTGCATGACGATTTTGAAGTCCAATATGGCCGCCGCGCTGTAATTATAAAATTACATGATGGGTATCGTTTAAGTGTTTCTTCGTATGCTGACTTCACCGCCACTTCACCGTTATTACAAAATTTTACCGTGGCCATATTGGATTGCCAAATTATTATGTAATTCGTACTCAGAATACTCAAACCATTTAAACGATACCCATCGTGACATTTTGTAAATACGGCGCGGCAGCCATATTGTATTGCAAAATTATCATGTAATTCCCACTCAGCAAATAAAATAACCAGGATCCTGCAGTTTGGCAAAATTTGTTTCGTTGATTTTCACTCCACAAAAAACTTATCGCATAGTTTCATTTCCTAAAAGAATCTTTGGAAAATTTATATTTCGCATTTTAATTGCTTCGCCAAATAACATCTTGCTCAATTTTTATTAAATCAAATATACTCTTTAGATAATTATTTTTTAGTAGCAATCATTTCCATGCCGAGGATAAGTCGCTTGTGAACAGGATTGTACACGATCCCCCAGTAACGCGGCGTATGCGTCGCGTATACGTCGTGTTGCCGTCGCGTATCCGCCGCGCATACGTCCATCCTACGCCTACGCTGGAAAAACGCTAGTGTGAAGGCGCTCTAAGAGCCACTCAAAGACTTATCAAAGACCTACCTATCCTAAATTGAGGATATTTTTTTAATGAAAAGTTATTTGTGAACAGCTTCTTATTTTTTATCTTTAAACATTATTACCATTATCATCTTTTCAAATCAAAATGTTACGGTTTTGATAGTTTAATTTAAATAATAATAAAGACTTCTACGCGGAGGAAGCCGCGGGGTACAGCACTAATAAATTCATAACTTATTTAATACTTACATACCATACACATTCCTTTCCTAGTTACCTACAACAGTCTAACAAAACAAACAACGTAAACACTGCCAACATTAATTTTTACGACTACCCACAGAAAATCCGATACAGCTGCAACAAATAAAATAATATTTTGTCTTAATTACATCCATCCCAAATGACCATTCAAATACGTGGCTCGGGACTCGAACCCTGACCAATCCGTAATTAATTTCCCGGGAACATTGACAAACGGAGTGCTACAAATAAATCTACCGAGTATATCATTACGATTTCACCCCCTTTTCATTCCAGCTGGCGAATATATATTTAGTTATGGCGATGTACCGAAAGGTTCGGCCACGTTTATATTAATCACTGAATAAACGCATCGAAGATTGTTCAGTATACATTTTCAAGGAAATATATACCTACACCTACATGTCTACTAAACAATTATACCATTATGGCTTTGATTTAAAAACAATACATCATGATTTTTAGTTCTATAAAATGTTGCTAGGGGCATAGCAGCTTGATATCAGTAGGAAAAATTTTGATCTTTCAAACTCTTCCTCCACCATGTATGTCTGAAGGTTGATATTCACGTCATAGTTTTCTGTTGGACTCCTCAATACCTTACCCACCTTGTGTGTCACTCCGCTCGTGTAGCACACAGGTATATTATAGAGTCAAAACTTTATCTGGGACATCATTTAAATGGCTTATTTGGGGCTCCCGGCCGCAGATAGTGTGGCAGGGCACGTAGGTTTTAGTCGGTATGAGTCACCTGTGAGAAATTTCCAGACGTAAAAGAGGACATTATTAATAAAATATTAATATTAACAAATACAATGATATTATTACTTTTTCTCAAGGCCCAACAACATAGACTAAATAGATAGGAGAGACAAAGCAATTAGTTTGTTTTGAGGTTATTAGTTGAATTGTGAACTTCTTGGTACTAAAATTAATTTATAAATCGTATCGTCCACTATAAAAGAGAATGTTGTTATTAAAATAATACACTTTGAGAACGTGTTCTAAGACGATTTTGTTGTACGTCTGACTGTCTGTCACAAGGATACAGCCTTGAACCTGCCTTCAAGAACTACACTATCTCTAAGGATAGCTAGAGAGCTGAAATGTTCACTGGTGATGTACCTATTACTGTTGCCATTATAACAACCAAAATACTAAAATCAGAAGAAATGCGTGGCTTTTCATACAACGGACTTGACTATTTGCCATTTTAAAGTACAGAACTCAACGTGCCCGGGTCCGAACCGCAGCTGGTCGGTTTTTTTCTGAAAATTCATACGGAATGTACCTCTAGCCTCTTTAGGCAAATTGTTATACGTCACACAAATTTGGTCTTGTGGCGGAAATCGACCCGAAGAATTAAAATTTGAAATTGATTACTACCTCCTTCGGACACGATCAAAAACTAGTTAGACTGTCCCGAAAGTTACACGTCAGTTTCAGTTTAGTTACCGAGTAATATAGTTAAGATATTATATCGGCCTCCATAACCGAGCCTGGCGACAGTGAGGGGACTACTCGCCATTCTTACAGAAGCAGGCCCTAGACGACAGCGTGGCGTAAAGGATTACCGCAAGCCCCCCCTCAGAAGCGGGATAACACCCGAAAAACCCTCCAAAGACTGCAGTGGTAGCCGTAGGTGGCTTGGAGTCTTGGGGTATCCTTCCGAGGGCTTACTCGGGGCTCCCAACCGTAGGCTGTTAGGCAGAACACGTGAGGTTTTCTAGTTGGCAGAAGTCCGGCATAGCATCCATGAGGATTTTCCCTCGCGTAAAGCATAAAGAATCGGCATCACTAATTGGGAACATATTGAAATAATGCTCAATAGACGAAAGCTCAATAGAAGTGGTTTGAGAGTTGGTATTATAGAAACGTAGGAACTGTAATTGTCTTAATCAGTCAGGCATGTTTTTAATTTGTGCAAGATGGCAAGCGTGTAGAAGGTCACAAAATAAAAAGGAACAAATTTCAACTTATTTCCAAATTTCTCCTAGATTGTTTACCAGTTTTACCTTACACTTTGTGTCCAATAAGGGCTTTCATATACGTTGGATGAGCTCTCTGCTTCGGGTTTTTTAATTTTATTATAATTCTAAGCTCGAGTGGCCAAGCTACGTTTAAAATGAGAAACTAGTCCTGAAAATTATATTTATAACTAGACAGAATTTCTTTTTTTTTTAACGTGAGGGAAAATCCCTCCTGGATCCTATGCCGGACTCCTACCGACTAAAAACCTCACGTAACGCCCAACAGCCTACGGTTGGGAGTCCCGGGTGTGCCCTCGGAAGGATGACCCAGGACTCCCAACAGACCTACGGCTACCACTCCGGCCTTACCTAGGGGTGTGGACAGAATTTCATTCCCAACAAATTGGAGGTAGGTAGGCAAGGTGCCTATCATAAAAACTAATAATTATGATAACGATATCAGTATGTATAACGCAAACAGAATGTACCTAGATAATCAATAGATTAAAATTGGTAGGTAACAGGTATTTGAAAGATATTTTTGTTATATCAGAGTTCACGTTCCTTGTTATCAGCAGTTAATTACAATTATTGATTTATGAAACTAGATTTTGAGTTCTTTATTAAAATACTAGTTAATTAACTTAACTAATATTCGGGAAGAGTCTGCATTTTTTAACGTTTGTAATAATATTTGTGGACATTCTCACACACAAAAAAATTAAAATGTAGTAAAATGCTACATGGATGATGTCGGAATTTTACCGACTAAAAACCATAGGTTAGGAGCCCCGGGTAAGCCCTCGGAAGTATGTCCCCAGAATTCCCTACAGATCTTGACTACTACAGCGGCCTTACCTGCCATCCACAAAGGATTTCACACGTAAATAAAAGGGTAAAAATTAGCCTTATGATAAGAGTGTGTGTTATTCCAGGCTATCTATCTATCTCTGTACAGAGCTTCAGCTAGAGATCTAGCTGAAGCTCTGTACAGAGATAGATAGCCGTTCAGCATAATGGAATAACAAACATCCAAAAATCTTTACATTTATTAGAGTAGGAAGTAGAATGTCTGCGGTCGTTCTTACTAGATTTTTTACCTATCAAGATCGCCTATTGTGTTCGATAGGATATGTCATAGGGATTCAAAGGAAAGTATTATCGAATGTAAGATTTATATTAATAAAACTACCAGTAAATTTCATCACACATCTTATCTGTGAGTTTATACTTTAATAACGGGACATTTTTTTTACTGTTAATAAATAAATTAATCAATAATAGAGAAAAGGTTAAATCCTTTGGCGTATAAATTCACTTGAACACACAAATCTGAACTGATTGAAGAAATAAATATTATCACAAAACTCGATTTTCACTAAACAAGTATTTGACACTTTTAAATGTGCATTAAGGCTTATTCTTTTCCATGAGCTCCTTAACAAATGCTACGTTTAATTTCAAGCCAGGTTCATTAATCTTCTTATACCACGCTTCCTCTTGCAGCTTCTCGAGCCATGCAAGCAGTTTCTCGTATTTTTTATCAATAGGTGCAAAAACATTCAACGTAGATATAGTAGCTACACATGACACATCAGCTAATGTAAAAGTATTACATGCAATGTACTTCGTCTTCTGTAAATACTTTTCCAATATCCCATAAACTTCATCCATTTCCTTCTTATTTTGTTCATTTATTTCAGTAGCCTTATCTGCTACTATTGAACTTATTACTTTTTTGCCAATTGGAAAAAGTACAGATGCATCGTAAAATAGACGATGATCGATTGTAGCTCTTACAGCCATATCACTTGGATACAATGAAGCACGTTTATCAGCTCCATATTTTGAAACTAGGTAGGTCATGATCGCATGGCTGTCTGCCAGGTAAAAATCTCCATCTTCTAGCAAAGGTACAGTATGTTGAGGATTTTTCTCAAGATATTCGGGTTTCATATTCTCTCCTTCGAAAACATTTACGTCTCTTGCCTCGTATTTCAGGTTCAGAACTTCTGCTATCATTATAGCTGCCCTGGCTGGCGGGCTCATGTCTACTTTATGTATGATAATCGGCATGTTGACTAGCGCAAGACCTTTAAGTAACTGAAACCTGCTAAAGAATGTCGACGTATTATCACTTCAATATCATAATTGTGTTCAAAAGTTAGATAGGGCTATCTATATTTAGAAATCGCATGCGTATTTTATCCATAATATTTAATTACTTGTACTTACATACACACACTTACGCAATAGATAAAAATGATAGTGTTGTTACTGTCACAATGCATAAACAACGACTTAACATAGTGATTTTTTAAATGCTTGTTGATATATACTAAAAGCATTTTTGTTTTTGGAGAATTAGATTTTGTCCTTAAAGTGTGTTCTGTGATGCATCCATAAAAATCGACATATCAATTCACTTGTACACACAAAACTGAACTAATTGAGGAATCAGTTTATCCTACAAAATGTGGATTAAACCTTATTCTTTTCTATGTTCTCTCTTACAAATTCCGCGTTTAATTTCAAGCCAGGTTCATTAATCTTCTTATACCATGCTTCCTCTTTCAGCTGGTCGAGCCACGCATGCAATTTCTCGTATTTCTTATCAATAGGTACAAAAACATTCATGGTAGATACAGTAGCTACACATGAGACATCAGCCAATGTAAAAGTATTACATGCAATGAATTTGTTTTTCTGTAAATATCGTTCCAATATCTCATAAACGTCATTCATATCTGCAACATGCTTCTCATTTATTTCAGTAGCCTTATCTCGTACAATTGCAGTTATTATTGCCTTTCCAGTTGGAAAAAGTACAGACGCATCGAAAAAAAGACGATGGTCAATTGTAGCTCTTACAGCAATATCACTTGGATACAATTCATCTCTTTTCTCAGCTCCATATTTTGAAACCAGGTACGTAATGATCGCATGACTATCTGCTAAGAAAAAATCTCCATCTTCTAGCAAAGGTACAGTATGTTGAGGATTTTTCTCAAGATATTCGGGTTTTAAATGATCTCCAGCGTAAAGGTTTACGTGTCTCGCCTCATAGTTCAGGTTGAGAACTTCAGCCATCATTATAGCCGCTCTGGCTGGTGGGCTATGATCTATCTTATAAATGATGATAGGCATGTTGACTAGCACAAGGCGTTTATGTAACTGACACCAGTTTATAGAGATTGCCAATTTGTTATCGCTTCCATATCACAGTATTGTGTTCATAAAGTTAGATAAGACTATCGATTTGCAGAAATCATGTGTAGACTGTCATTTATGTTTAGTTACATATTGTACATATTTACACTAACGCAATACAAACTTGATAAAGTAGTAACAAGCTAATTACTCAAGCCCGAGATAAATTGTGAATTTATTGTGTATTTTTTACACTATGTGACCTAACTTAATTAAGTTTGTGATATGTTCCAGTAAGAGCGTTTGAGCACGATAAGATCCGATAAGGGTTTTCTTACGCGCACGCTTAGGTTGTAGAATGATCTCCCAGTCTCGGTTTTCTCGAATGTCTACAGTATGAGGTTTTGCAAAAGGTGCCTGAGAAGGTTCTTACAGGGTCGGCAGCGCGAGACTGGAGCCTCCAGTGTTGCTGACGTCCATAGTCTGCGGTGACCACCAGTACATCTGGTGGGCCGTATGGTTGTCTACCACCGTGGTGGTATAAGAATAGCAAGCGATAAACACACTCTTATATTCCTAAATACGTTTATATCATAAAAGACAACACACAAACTCATAAACGTATACTTACGTTTCAGTCATTATGAGTTTTCGAATTAGATTACAATGTCAAATTTACCTAATACCTACTACATCAAATTTTCCGCTGGTAAAACATGAACAAAGGCAATTTTCTAAACATACACAAAACACATTTACCTTTTCCCTAAAAGCTTTAAAACAAAATGATTTAATACCTTATTTTTCTTCCAAATTAAAGCAAAGGCGTCTATAACAAATCTCTTTCTTTTTTGTAAAAAATCACTCATAAAAGTTGTAAAATACGATAGACTCAATAAAAGGGATGTTTTTACCCCAGGCGGTAGCATCCATTGGGATATTTTAGAAACAAAACCCCTAAAGGGAAAATCCTCAGGGAAAATCTAGTTGCCTAAAGATAGGGTGACCATAATTTCAACAACATGATACTTTCACACAATTAACATACTGCTTAGGCCACCTAATTAAATAATTAGCGACAGGAGTTGAGTAGTAAACTAGCAACAGAAGTTATCGTATGTTTATTTATTTATTTATTTTATACTTTATTGTACGCCAAAGTAGAATAACAAATAAGAAACTTATACAAAAGGAAGCAATACAATGGGCAGCCTTATTGTTTAAAGCAATTTTTGCCAGGCAACCTTTATTAGACAGTTTTGTGCCATTTAAACTAAATAACTTGTTCAATCAGAATTCAGAATCAATTAAATCTCTGCTACGTTCTTGGGAAATCCTTCCTTTTTCCTGGGACATTCGGAGGACTTAGCTGGGACTGCCGATCGGCCGAGTAGGCAGTGGTAGGGCACGTGTAGTTTTAGTAGGTATGAGTCCGGCATAGCATCCATGAGGGATTTTCACATGTAAAAAAAGGAAAAACAAAATCTATCTGACGTTTTAATGTACCGCGCAGCTTGTTATTGTCGATTTTTTCAGAAAACGAACTTCTAAACCTGAACTTTTTTTAGATTAAATCCTAAATCCATAGTCACCCTACGTATAAGTAACAAATATATTGTCCCACCTTTCTTTGTTTTTCGCACAAACTCGGCCGTTGGCCTGAGTTATCGGTGTCTTACCTCACAACAACTCCTCCCCCCTCCAGCCCTATCGCCCTCCCCTCTGGCACCGTCCCTGGTCATTTGTCATGCTTGCAGTTATACTTTATTTGTTATTGATTGTTATTATTGGAACATTCTTTTTATGTATGTAGGTCAATGTGGTTAGAAAAATAGTGCAGTTCTAGGCAAAACAGCGATATATTTTTATTTCGTGGTATCTCGGGATTGGATAAAAAAGATTTCGGTGAGTGTATGGATACGCCATTTGGAATATCTTAATATTTTTTTATAAAGTTGGATGTGAAAAGAAGTATGGATGTGTAAATATGTGAATGGCTGTTACTCTTTCAAGCTCTGACGGCTGAACGGATCTAATTGAAATTCGGTACAGGTAGAGATAATAGTCTGGAATAACACATAGGTTGTTTTATTCCCGGAATTAGTTCCCATCGGATGCGGGAATGTTAACAGAATTTCAAGCGGCTGGAGCCTCGAACTCCATCTAGATCTCCAATAATATAAAGACACTAACAGTAACATAATGGCAAAAACGCACACGAAAACTACGAGTAAGAAAAGATATTTCTAACATCCTAAAAGAGTTTTTATGTCTAACAAAATATACTATTATAATACTTGTATAACAACATGCATAGTTAGGTACCTACTCTTAATCATAATCTTATTGTACCTAATCTGATAAATGTAGTAGTACCTCTTAATTTGGATATGTGGTGTGATACCTAAATGCATTCAAGTATTCAGCATTTAACATTTTTAGTAGTATTTGCGTTAAGGAGTAGGTACCAATTCTAACATTGAGATCTTCAGATCGACTGTAAAGTTTCACAAAGTTATAGAGTAACAGTTAATAAGAGTCGCCTCCAGGGTAAAACGTCCAACTATTGCAACAAATGATTCAGAAAAGAACTCTTTACCAACAATGAACAGTATTAATACTCGCGTACATCATAGTATGCTGCTGACAGCCTTCCCCTGTCAGATAATAGCTTTTTCCTGTAACGGCATCGTATCAACAATCTTTATTGGGTAATTATTTCTTTTCTCTCGATCCCTCCCCCCCCCCCCCTCTCTCCCCTCCAACTATGACAAACATCTTTGTGTTATCCCGGCTAAGGACTATGATAGATCATTGTTTTATGTTTGATATTTGTTGTGAATAAACTTCTTACGTATTATGCTACTGCTACATATGGAACGAAGATTCGTCGTCCCGTTGTCGCGATAAGAATTTGCGTTCAATTAATGACGAATGTGCTTGGCCACATCAAGAAAAACTTCACTACGTTGCGATAATCTAGAACGTCGCGATAATTCATTTCCTAGAATACATGGAAGAGGCGGTGGCGCTGTTTCACATGGCTGCTAAAAATTATTTACTGCATCTTTATTGCTTGAACAAAAATAAAAAGATCAAAAAGAGGAATAAAAGGCGATGGTGGATGTTATCTATTCACAAAAATCGAACAATGTTTTTTCTTGTGGTTTGACTCTTGCGGGTCCCATAAAATTGGTTCAGATTCATAATTTTGTATGAATTCTAATACCCTGTCATTACTCCAATCCATGATTTACAGTTTAATGAAACACGTACAAACCACTCGGCGTCTCGTAGTCAACTAAAGCGCGCGAAGTGTAGCCAAACGGACGAACTGTGTCGCGACAAAAACCCTTTGATGTGCGGCAATTTACCGACAGCGGCGCGAAGCCACCGCCACTGTGTATTCGCTAAGATGATTCGCGATAGGACGAATTCTTTGGCCAGACGAGTCGCGACAACGGAAATCTTCGCGTTATCGCGATAATGTGGCCGCAGCATTAGAAGTATCTCGGTGGAGCAATGGGTAGTGTGCAGCTTCTGTAGCAATGGTTTCAGGTTCGATTCCCAGGTTGGTACAAATATTCGTTTGGTTTACTTCTGTTAGTTGTGTAGTCTTTGTCTAGTTTCTATAGAACATAGCTCAACTTCGGTTTAATGGCAACGAATGAACATGAAAAAATCTCAAAGAATAGTACCTAATCTATCCGCACGGGATCAATGGGCATGAGAATATCAAAAATAGAACTACCAACTAAAATATATTTACGTTACTAAGTCTCCGCGTCACGTCTAGTAACAATCGATCTCTAGAGGATATCAAACGGTTGCAACATCTACGGTTTTACTCACGTCCTCTCAATTGCACACTCTCTTGAGGGGCAGAGGAAATAGTTCTCACCCTCATTAATATTTTCCTTGACTAATACCAACTTTTAGTAGAGTATTGTTCAACTGAGTATGTTTGAAAAAAAAATTCAAGATATCTAATGTAATCAGGCGATAATTATACTAAAGAAAGGAAAGAAAATAAATCCAGCACACAACGTCGATTGAGGATAACTTTAACTATTTTTATTTTATATTGAGTTTGGCAAATTTACGTCGCCACTGATGGAAAGCTGTGGCGTATCTAGCGATTGGGGGCCACTGTGAAGTCCGTAAGACTTCTGACAGTGGTCTACAAGTTGGTGGCCCCGTGATGTGCCTCTTCATGCTCCGTTTAAAGAACCCAGGATTGTAACGGAGGAATGACGCATCGAACTCCTCAAGGAAAGGGAAAATAGTTTGGCTCCAAAGCTGATCCTGGTTTTTCATTGTAGCACTAGTATTTTTTTTTTTTTTTTTTTTTATACCACTAAGGTGGCAGACAAGCATACGGCCCACCAGAAGGACCGGTGGTCACCGCAGCCTATGAACGTTTGCAACACCAGAGGTGCCACACTCGCGCTGCCGACCCTGTAAAAACCTTCTAAGACCCCTTTTGAAGAACCCCATACTGTAGGCGTTTGGGAAAACCGAGGCAGGGAGGTCATTCCACAACCTAAGCGTGCGTGGAAGAAAACACCTATCGGATCTAACCGTGCTGGAACGCACCGGACGCAGAGTGTGAGGATGAACTCCCTCTCTGTGGCGAGCGGTGCGATGATAGAACGTAGCCGTGGGCATCATCACGCTGTGGCGTATCTAGCGATTGGGGGCCACTGTGAAGTCCGTAAGACTTCTGACAGTGGTCTACAAGTTGGTGGCCCCGTGATGTGCATCTTCACGCTCCGTTTAAAGAACCCAGGATTGTAACGGAGGAATGACGCATCGAACTCCTCAAGGAAAGGGAAAATAGTTTGGCTCCAAAGCTGATCCTGGTTTTTCATTGTAGCACTAAATGAGCACATGTATGATAAACCGAGTCGCCACTCGATCGAGTGTTCTGCTTGTGAAGTAGAAGCACTATGAAGCTATAATACTTCATGACCTAATAAGTTGGTCGTTCTAGCGCTGTGCGTGAGTGAATACGACCGTATCTACTGATATGCCGAATACTGGAATGTCAAACTTGTGCAGTTCTATCGAATTGTGAGCATGTCACGAATGGGGCTATTACATGACCTATCTACGCAATACCTTCAATAGTAGCTATACATATGGGTATCATGGTAATAAAGTTATGAAACCCCTTTACTCTAATAAGGTTCACGACCTTACTGTCATGTTTGGACGGTCAGCAACACAACAAGTAAACAGATAATAAACTAGGCTGAAATTATGAATGAATTTATGACTAATAGGGTTTTGGAAAAGAGAAGGTTCAAGTTCTCTATAATTATGTTTATTATTATTCCACGTATAAAGAAGCGCCCGTGGCCTCGCGAACTCAGTGTTCTGTCAACGATCACTGCAGTAAGCAACTTTCACTATGGCCAGTCCTTGGATGGGTGACCATCCATGTGACCACTTTGTGACATTTATTTGAGCGTTTCCGTGCTTCGGAAGGCACGTTAAGCCGTTGGTCCCGGTTGCCAGTAAAATGGCAGTCGTCAAACCAAGTTGCAGGCCTTTTAGGCGGCTTATACAATTTTAACAGCAGGCAGTCACAACCTGCGCCTATCCATCTCAACACGGCAATATGGCTCACCACCGTGGGACAAATTCTAAAGGTGAAATGTGGGCATATAATATGCCTCTGCTTACCCCTTTGGGGATAAAGATGTGACCATATATGTATGTTTTATTCCACTCCATAGCCAGTGAACATAACAGTTACGTCTTTTTCTTATAGATTGGTAGAGACCTAGACCTGGCAGGAACTACTTTATTCCACTGGCTACTATCCTAGCACATATTGCTTATTTTTCTGTCTTGAGTTCATGACTGTTTACATGTATAGGCATTAAAATTGAAGATAGGAATTTCTCTATGAAGAGACTCTGCTAAATAAAAAGTGTAAGTAGCTACGTTTAATAATTGACCAGTCCCTTAAATGGCAAGAACGGTAAGGTAGCCAATGAAGTACCTACAGATAATGTAAAATTTTCAGGAAGAAATATTCAAATACCAAATCGTCTCGAAACTTAGTTACGAAAAAAATTATGTTCTTACGTAATGCGGAATTGTATGTACACCACTCTGATTTGTTGATGCTAAGATTACATTTTTAACGGATTCAGCTCATATTTGTAAATTATTTAGACGTTGACTCTATAAAGGAAATGTTTTAGAAAACTCTTAGCTTCGAAAAGTTTAGCCACAATTAAAAAATATTCGGGATGATGCTGTCAACCCTAAATTAGTAGTAGATAAATAACATACCTACATTTTGGAATTTCGGTTTTATTATAATACATTTTATCCGAAGTTTACCAGATAATATTTTTTGTACACGGTACTTCGGTAGCAAAAGAGGCAATTTATAGCGTATAGCCATAAACACTATAACTATTCATTAAAGCAATAAAGTATATAATAAAACTCTTAATCTCTGATCTGTACTAACTGGTGCAATTAAAATAATCACGTGTTCACGGCCCCACAGTAAAAGGAGCTTGCGTTAGGCCGGTTGATGTTCAACGGATGGGCGACCGGCTCTCAATAATCACCATCGTCCAGATGTGCTTGATTCAAGCTATTTCTACGGCAATGGCAAGACGAGACTGCCGCGCAGGTACCATTACGGGAACGTGAGGTGTGGTTTCCTTACAGGCTGAAATGGTCAAACGGCAGTTGCTACGACCACTGTATATTAAGCCAAATCCTAGTCAGCAATAAATCAACTGGAAGGATGCGAAGATGGAAAGGAAAATGAAAAAGAAATTCTAAATCTATTGAATGTGGCTCAATAATTTATAGAATTACTTCCCAAGACGCCCAAGACGGTGGCGAGAGCTGAAAGTTTCACGCACGCCCAAAGCCCCAAGAAGCGAGATTACACCCAAACCCAATTTCTGCAGGGAATTCTGAGATTATGGTTCCGAAGAATAATCCGTTCAGCGCTAGACGGATTGGTAGCGACTACAATGGTTTCAGTTGGATCAAGTTTCGTATGACACTCGTGAGAATTTTCACACGTAAAATAAGATTTAACTACTTAAGTGTAACAGTTCTGGAGTTGCATAGGTCCATAAACTACACTGACCTAATTTATCAGTTACTGGCCGTTTTGTTCATGTCAACAGCTCCGTGTGCGGGCAGCCTAAACCACTGAATGTCGAAACGAGCAATATGGCACCGTGTATGAAAGGGTTCCTTGTGCGTTACGCACTACGCACTGCACATCGAGGACTTAGCTCGTACCACGTGGCACTTACTCGCTCTATTTTTAGAGTTCCGCTATTACGACTGAGTGGCTTGAGTACGGAAATCTTCATGATTCTATTATGATTCGTTGCTGATTTCATTTTAAAATGATTTGTCCTTATCTACTCGATTACTGTACATTCCATCAAGTCCAAATTATGCTAATATAAGCTTGCACTATGAGATCTAGATCACCGATAAACTTAACTTGTATATTGTTCTAAATATAAACACATTTAACATAGACACGCCTCGAGTGGCGACGCACGACGGGGTCCCGTGTTGCGACGGGTAAGAGTACGAAATGTCGCCACCCCAATACATCCCGAGGGTGTCGTAAGAGGCGACTAAGGGAACACTTTCGCAAAAAGATTCTTTGCGTAGAGAAGGTAAACTCGAAATGAGACTCAAGTTATAGGCTTACGTAGAAAATTCCGAAAAAACCATTTTGTGGATCACACCAATATTTGGACCGACCCGGGAAACGAAGCTAAATCCTCAGAATGCGCCACCGAGGCAGTTCGTAATTTCATTATGATTCGTTACTTATTTCATTTTGATCTAATTTGTCCTTGTCTAGCCTATAATGTCGGTTGCATCCATGATTAGCAAACTGGCTTTAATCAGACCTTAGTACAGAGCAAGTGAAGTCCTCAATTGACTCCAGTCAATTGGTGCGTTAATTGAACGAACCTTGATTAGATTTAAAACTACTTGTGGTCTGTTGACACGTGGCTTGCGAAGTTCAGTGATCTGAACGAAGATTATATCGTTTATAAATAGAACTTGACCTGATTAAGAATTTTATTTATTTTACTAATTATTTAAAACGGGTATTAACGCGATCATACCTTAAAATTGATGCTTGACGTTTCGGCTGGGTTGCACCAGCCGTGGTCACAAGCAGACTCACTCAGTCTGCCGTTTTAAATAATTAGTAATATCATGCAACGCTAAAGTTTAAAAGTTTTCATTTAGTGGTCAAGGTCTTGGCTGCAGCTGAAGCAGGGAGGAGAACCTTTTTACGCATATCTTTTTCTTTACATTCAGATTACATCTAAGTCGTTTCCAATCCACTTCCTAGATTTGTAGGAACTTTGATTGTGCTTTTTATTTATGGCATTTGTGAACGTCTGATGTCTGACACGGGTCTGCAGTATGAGTGAAGCGTCTCTGGTGTAGCAAACGTATGCTTGTCTGCCACCTTAGTAGTATAAAAATGTCTATGTGCCATTTTTAATTGTTCATTTCAGCACAACAAGCATTCGTGGTACAGTACAGACGGTAAAAATCTCTTTTGAGCGAACTCCTCCCAAACTTTCTAAGCCCAATTTTGGGTCGAAACAGTTTGTTGCTTGTGTTTTCTCTATCTACTACTGTATTTTTAACGTGAAGAAAATCCTACAGGGATGCTATGCCGGACTCCTATCGACTAAAAACCACACGTATCCTTCCTAGCAGCCTACGGTTGGGAGCACCGGGTAAGCCCTCTAAACTACATTATTCGTACCCCAGAACTCCTAACAGACCTACGGCTACCACTGCGGACTCACCTAGGGGGGTTCGTATTCGCCACAAATACTTATTGAAGCTTCCGTGCCCGGTTCTATCTACTACCCCATAGATTTAACACTTTTTCAGTAAACCTAGTATTTTCAGTAACACTCTGTTAAAACAAAGCTTACAAACAAAATCATAGCGTAGGTAGGTACTTATTGGTCTTAATATTATTCATACTAATTTAAATACGTAAGTAATAGAACTAAATGCAACTCGTGCGTGATATTTCCTATATCATTACTATAATAACTAAATCACTACAAAAATCCATCTACACCCAACACGCCACTATTACTCTAAAACTCTAACAGTAATAAACAAAGCGGCTATTACTACAGCATTCGATATGATGTACTTAAACACGTAATGGACATAAGATTTCAACTTGTCATTGATAATAGAAGGTCAAATATTAAACGCCACAAACATTATTACAATTTCGTAAATCCATTGCTGCATTTCTACAGTCAAAGATCATAAAACATGATTTAGAACAGTCAGTGTATTCAAATTGGTTGTAGTGTTCGAGTTTGAAATGTGTAAATGGTAAGGTTGTATTATGGCGCCAGATGGCAGGCAATCGGCCGTCGATGTGCCACTGAACTGAAGCAGCGTTTGCGCAACAACTGCTAATTTGTTCCAAGAATTTGTAAAGTAGATGATACCATGTTGTGTAAAGTCTTAGTAAGGCTTTATAATTAAAACAAAAGTAAATTATTACTATGCCCCCTCATTTACATTGGTGTTGTCCCACATTGCTGGTACTACACATACCATACATTCACATACATACATACATACATACTGGCATTGCACATAGGTGTAATGCATTGCACATAGGTGACTACTACCGCTGTTTCTGCTACTGACAATTTCAAGTCCGTACGACCTTAAACTTGGATAAGCGACTGCCTTTTTACTGATAACCGAGACTAACGGTTTAGGGTGCCTTACGAAGCACTGAAATGCTTGATAATGAAAATGTCTGAAAGTGGTCATACATCTGAGCACCATTAATAGCGAAACTTATTTACTGTAGTGACCGTTATTCTGAAAATTACCTATATCAAGATTCAAATCTTAAAAGTAATGTTAAAAAGTGAATTCATAATAATGGTCGAATATCAGTTTCCAACTAATATTCCAATTAATCATGGTAACTCTACCTATAAACGGATGCTTATTCATAGTGCATAAAAACATATCCGAATTTTAAAAAACTAACTGCTAGTCGAGTTAACAAAATTGTACTTATACGTTAATGAAAAGGTTACTCCAACTTCTCTAAAATCACAAACTTTAACAAATTTTAGCTATTCCTCGAGGAAGGACAAAGCGACAACCCTATTTAAAACTTCAGCAAGGACACAGTATAAAAACAGAACATAATCTGCTCGGTATTATCATCTCTGTGAAGTGCGCACCCGGGCATCGCCCAAAGCGTGACATTTAACACAACGAGTGTCTCAACTAAAACTTTAATAGCTATAGTCATCTCGGTGTAGCATGGTGCGTATGACAGTTGTCGATCGCGTTTCGTTTCACTCTTGAAAGTTGCCGTGAATTACAATTATGAACTTAGTATTTCAGCTACACCCCATTCATAATATATTAAATCGTTAATCACTGTTGTATATCAAATTAAACTCAACCAGAATATTCTAGTCTACAAATAAAATGAATTTGGAAGAAAAAATTAACAAATTGTTGAGTATAACGTAACACCAAAGACGTCTTTAGTGATGGGATTATATACATCTACGATGGATAGTCGATATTTTGATAAAACAAAACGTATATTTTCCTTAGTTTCAACTTTTATTGTAAAAAGTATATTATTGAGTTATTATTATAAATATTTTTCCTCTTCTCGGTTACCTTCTTTTTTTCTTGCGAAGTTACCCGGTCTTTTGATAGGCTGTACCTTATGAACGGTCATAGCTAGAGAGATGAAATTTTTACAGATTATGTGTTTTTGTTATCGCTATAATAACAAATATTAAAAACAAAAAAAATATAATATTTAAGAGGGCTCCCATACAACAAACGTATTTTTTGTCGTTTTTCGGTACGGAGACCTCTGCTCACTTGGTCGGTTTTTTAAGCTGTTTAGTTAATTCGAAAATAAATATAGCAATTATTTTCATAATAATAATAAACAAAACGTGATTTATCTCGTTTATCGTAGGATTCTAAACATGAATTGCATATCGACACATCCCTAGTAATGTGGTACTGATAGATATCAACGTCATATTGCCAACTGTCATACGCACCTTGTTACAGCGAGGCGACTATAGTAACGTACTGACGGCCTCTCCTAACGGTAGGGTTGTCCCAATGTTAAAATGTATTCTCCAAGAATAAATTTTAACATTGGGATTTACTACGGTACAAGTTTAAAGTTACAAAAATAATTAGGACACTGATTACGATAATTATTTAACACTATTATTTTATTGATCCGTCATAATGAGAAAAAAAAACAAAACCATTTTAATCGTATACACAGCAATCTTTGTACTACGTGATAAGTGACCTCGTGGAAAGCGGCAGGCTGTTTCTACAGCCGCTAAAAAAATTAAAAAAGTGTTGATTACTACCTTTTTATTCATCCTCCCATAGGATTACTACACGACACACCTACCACGACCAAATTAATCGTGTGTTGGCAGAAGGTGGTGTCAAGAGCCGAAGGAACCGACGTGCATGCATGAAAAGAAAAATGAAAGTTGAAGAAGCAAGTGAGGTGTGTATGGACCGTGCCGTGTGGCGCTCGGTTCTTTCTGCCTACCCCGCAAGAGATTTGGCGTGAAGATAGTTAGTTA
This sequence comes from Miltochrista miniata, assembly GCA_933228765.1. Taxonomy (NCBI): domain Eukaryota; kingdom Metazoa; phylum Arthropoda; class Insecta; order Lepidoptera; family Erebidae; genus Miltochrista; species Miltochrista miniata. The sequence goes on along the minus strand of OW121765.1, from coordinate 1,572,901 downwards.
TTTTTTTTACATGTGATTACTCTTCTCAACTGGTCAGGACCAACGTAACGTATTTGTAATCTTGTGTAAATACCATCGAACAAAATGCAAGTGCCACTACAGCTTTCGTTTATCTAAATACCATTCACACTTTTGCACGAACAAAAGGGTACTACAATTTCAAATATCTCTGATGTATAACAGTTGTAACATTTTCTCAGAGACCGTATTCTTAGCATTCCATGGATTCTCCGTGCGGGCGCCGGGTCCATAGCGTGGCACAGGGGGGAACACCACGACGGCGTCTGGGACTTGCGACCCATTCGAGTAGGTTTAGGGTGGCCACCTTACTATGCGCATAAACGATCACCTTCCACCGTCAACAATGTTCCCCCCCCTGCCCAACCAGATTTGGTAAGATCCTATCAATGCCACTTTGGATACTCGTTTTAGTAAAGAGCTTACTGAAGCTCTTGGCAATCCAAGGTCCTTAAATAAATTATACAGGGATTTAGCTGGAATTCCCCTTGCTCCTACTTCTACGGCATAGAGTTTAACCACATAGCCATTTTTGGTTAACTCATTGGTCAAGTCAAAGTATTTATTTGTCTTCATGGCGTGGTCCTTCGGTATGTTGGTCCTCCACGGGACCGTCAGCTCCACGAGGAACGCACGCCTGTGTATCCTCGAAAACAGGAATATGTCGGGTCTGGATGACGAGGCACATACATCCTCCGGGATTTTGTAGTGTTTTTCATACGTGTCTGAGAGTATAGTCCAATCGGCGGCAGCCATCAAAATTGAGTATGGCTTTTGAGGTACTTTCTTTGAACAGCCTTCCTTTACAAACGCAATGTCATTTCTTTTGTTTGTGGTTAATCCCTTTTTCGCTCTCGCTACCGCCAAACTGACAGCCTCACGTATGATTTCCAATACCCTATCGTGTCGGCGTGAGTAATGACCCCGGTCTAGTAACGTCCTACAACCTACCAGCAGGTGCCTAGCAGTTCCAATCGCTTCTCCACATGCATTACATGTTTTATCTGTGGCTTTCCCCCACCTGACCAGATTACTTGGGTCGGGGAGGGTCAATTGAAACGCGTTCAGGTAGAACTTAAGCAAAGCCGGCAAACAGTCGTACAATAAGGTACGCCACTGCAAGGCCATGGGAATACAAAACTCGCCCAGAGTAAGCCATTCATTCTGCATCTCCAGGTTCATCGCGTGCACCTTATAGGCATCGCTCTCATCCTGCTCCAGAAAAGATTTTGTAATGTCTTTATCTGTTTGTCTCCGGATACTACCCAACCCCGCTCGACCAGTCTGCGAACCCACCATGAATTTCTTGTGGAATTGGAGGCGTGACTCAAGTTCTGCTATATTTTTATCCTTTGGAAGAGTTTGAACGATTTTGTCTCTTGATTTTGCCAAGACGTGCATTTTAGTAACTCTTAGGTGTTTATAGAGTTCCGACGGCTTTTTAAACGTCATTCCGAAGTTATTAGAGGCTCTGTATAATGCCGACGGGTCGGCCGATTGAGCTAGCCCTAGCCACGACTTCGACGTCTTCGTAACATTTGCATCCAATTTTCTGAGAAGGTTTTGGCTCATATCGTACACAAGAAACGGCCAGTTTAGACGTGATTTTAAATAGTTGTCGTATATCCATGCTTTCCTGACGTTACCTATTGGTTGTTGGTCTACCTTTTTTATGTCAACAATGAAACTTTCAATTATGTCGTCCAAAGCTGGAGTACAACCTCTGTTATCTATCTTTCTGCCAAGAAATTTGAAAGGCACGGTTTCCGATATAATAGAAACTTTTTCCCCGCCTATAGAAAGCCCGGGGTCATATGACGTAAACTTAGTACCCCGCCTACTCAGACATAGACAGTAGCATTTGCTAGGTTTTGTCCTCATTCCATCTGTCCATGTACAGAATTCATCCACTTTACGCAGTAGGTCTTGGCACTGCTTTGGGCTGCGAGTCAGGATTGCGAGGTCGTCTGCAAACGCTAGGATGGACTCTGTTTATTTACCAATTAATTTAAACCGATATCCCCACTTCTTCTCATGAGTAATAATACTGTCAATTAAAATATTTATTACTATATTGAAAACTATTGGTGATAAACAGCAACCCTGGAACAAAACTACTCTATACTTTAAGGGTTGCGTATGTCCTTCTTTTGTATTGATTACAAATTTTAATTGGTTATAATAAGAAGCTATTATTTCACAGATTATTGACGGAAAGTTATACCATTTTAATGCAAACAACATAAGTTCATGTTGTACTGAGCCAAAGGCGTTTTCCAAGTCTATCCAACAAACTGTTAATTGCCTTTCATTTAATCTGGCATCTTTTAGACTTTCCGCCAGTAGAGAATTATGTTCCAGACATCCTGAAATTCCGGGCAGAAACCCTTTCTGGTGATTTGGTCTAAAATACTTATTGCTGATCATAAAATCTGTCATTTTAAATTGAAGCCATGAGAAGAAAATTTTTGATATTGTGTTGGTTAACGCTATCGGTCTGGCGTCTTTTGGACTGGTAACAATTTCTTTCTTAGGAATGAGCACAAAACTGGCCTCTCCGAAGGCCGCTGGTATTTCTTTACTCGACCAGATCCTGTTAAATATGCTCAGAAGGTGTTTACGTACAGATGGACATTTTTTATAGACTATGTTAGGTATGCCATCAGGCCCAGGGGCAGATTTAGTTGATTTCTTTTTAATTTGGTGTTCAATTTCTTCTAAGCTAGGTGGATTACAGTTGATTAAGAATTGAGGACTTGATGGTTTTTTTTTCTTTGGTTCACTATATGATTTGTCATATTTAGGCACCTCATAATTACTTTTATAGTAGTTATAGATCTGATCGTTACTTATGTCCAGCCTACCCTGCTTTCTGTCATTAAATATAAATACCTAGCAAACGTGAAGTTTAAATGCAAATACCATAAATATATTACATATTTGTGCTTCCATTTAACATAAATAAGTAAGGAAAAACTCACGCACTACTTTATTAAGAAAAAATGATTGAAAATGATGATTTCTGTAGAATAAAGGATCAAAAACACTCACAACCATTTGTTTCCTCTACGTGTCAGACAGAAAAATTAATGCTTAAATACCATTAAGTGACAGCCCTACCCGATTCCATCAATCATAATAAGTAATATGCACCAGGGTTTAGTTCAGACAAGAGGTTATAGTTTGCACACCATTCATTAGCCTGTTAATGACGTAATGCTCAAAATTGGATGGATGAGCGTGTACCAGGTCGGCAATTAGACGGGTATGGGTACAATGAGAGTATGAGAAAGTATGCCTATTATTGTGCTGCAGTGGTTTGACAGCGGTATTTGCTTATAAATTTATCAGCATCACTGTCAAATATTTCGAATATCCACATAGACCTAGTTCTCATGAAATATTTGTGGTTGTAACTTTATTGGCTGTCCGTAGGTATTGGCGGTTATGCCCTAACCTTAAATGGCGATTACAATATGGTAAAGAATTTCAACTTGTTTCAGAACGGCTTCGTAGCTCAAGTGGTTAGAGCATTGCCCTGGTTTAGGCAAAGGTTACGGGTTCAAGTCCCGTCTGAGCCGATTTGTCTTTCTTCACTTTATAATAAAATATTATTAAAAAGTTAGTATACTAATTGCTTCAAATATTTTAACAGACGTATTGCCATTTTGGTACCGAACCCTCCGTGCGTGAATCCAACTACCTCTTGGTCAGTTCTATTTACTTACTAGCTGACCCGCGCAACTTCGTTTGCGCCACATAAGAGAGAGTATTACCTGTTCTCGTCGCATTTACTCCCGTCGCGTTCTGTTTACTCCCGTAGCGTCTCGTCGTTAATATTCAATACTACGTGTGTGTGTGTGTGTGTGTGTGTGTGTGAGAGAGAGAGAGAGAGAGAGAGAGAGAGAGAAAGGTTTCTCGTCGTGTGTATTCCCGTCGCATTATTTTTAACCCTAGAAAGCTAACGTTCGTCAAATTTACGAACATTGAAATTTAACTTTCTGTCGCTTTCCAACCGTTGCACTCACGCGCTCGCGCGTTTGCGCCATCTCAGTGACCGCTAAACTGCGTTGTGTGGCAGTCGTATTTAGTTTGTAAGTAGTTTTGTTTTTGAGATACCTACTATGTGTTCGTCATTTTTACGAATGGTTAGCTTATAAGTAACTTTTGTGACTGCTCTAATGTGTTGATATTGTCTTCTTTTTTGTAGTTATTACATTGAATGTCAAGAATGGCAGCAGGTTCGGTTCTCAGAGATAAAGACATTATTCAGGCATTAGATAATGGAGCCCCGTGTGGCGACGGGGTCCTGTGTTGCGACGGGTAAGAGTACAAAATGTCGCCACCCCAATACATCCCGAGGGTGTCATAAGAGGCGGCTAAGGGAACACTTTCGCAAAAAGATCCATTGCGTCGAGAAGGAATACTCGAAATAAAACCAGGTTGTCAGTAAAATGCAATCGTTAAGCCAAGTTGAAGGCCTTATGGGCAGTTTGAAAATTTTCAACTGCGGGACGCGGCACCCTACACCTGTCCATTTCAACATTTCAGGCTGACCACCTATAACGTAGGACAAAACTATAAGGTGAAATGTAGGCATTTACTATGCCTCTGCGTACCCCTTCGGGGATAAAGGCGTGAGTATATGTATGTATGTAGATAATAAAGAGCGGAGCGAGGCAAATGCTATTTCTGATAGTGAAAATGAAGATGAATTATTGGTTGATGACGTAGAGTGACTATCATGATGAGCCTTCTGACAATGAGCAACTACAAGGAAGACGGAGAGAAAAGAAAAGGAAAAGTCGTAGTTTTTGTAATTACAATAAAAGACGAATGACAAAAATAACTGCATAGTTGTAAGGAGCCTATTTGTGGAGAACATTCAGTTGAATTTTGTCCAACATGCGCTTTGAAAATATAAATATTTATTAGTTTTTATTTAATTTTAGAGTTTATTCTTTAGGTTGCGAAAGAAAAAAAATAACTTTTCTAATTATGAGTTCCTAATATAGTCATTTATGTTTAAGTACCAAAATTATCTGAGAAATATAAGTGTCATGTGAAAATTGTGATTTATTAATTATAAGTAAAATAAAAGTTATTTTTTTCTATAATTATATTTGATTTACATACCAAATAACTTAAAACGCAATAAAACTAATTTAAATATCTATATATTGCAATAAAATGTAAATATATAAAATTCATCGTCAATAAGTCGAATGGTTAGCTTTTCATGGAAGTCGAGGAACGTTAGCTATCTAGGGTTAAGAACGATTTCGTTTATGAAAGCGGTGTCCCGTGGTATTATTGTAGAAAAAAAATTATTGCCATTAAAATGGTTATTGTGCACCAACCCAAAGATAGACACATGCTATCGCGCAATTTTTTTAGAACTTTTTTAAGAGAAACAATTTTGTAGTACTTACATATTTTTTACATAACTATAAATATTTACGCAGCACACGCAACGAAACTCTTAAAAGGAATAACTTTTCCCCCGTTTTTGAAACATTTACTATAACTGCTCCGCTCCTATTCGTTGTAGCGTGATGCTATATAGCCTATGACACTCCACAATAACGTAGCTTTCTATTGGTGAAAGAAGTTTTAAAATCGGTTCAGTAGATCCCGAGATTACCCCTTACAATTTAACAAACACACAAACTTTACTTCATTATAATATTAGTATTGTAGAAAAAAATTATTGCCATTAAAATGGTTATTGTGCACCAACCCAAAGATAGACACATGCTATCGCGCAATTTTTTTAGAACTTTTTTAAGAGAAACAATTTTGTAGTACTTACATATTTTTTACATGACTATAAATATTTACGCAGCACACGCAACGAAACTCTTAAAAGGAATAACTTTTCCCCCGTTTTTGAAACATTTACTATAACTGCTCCGCTCCTATTCGTTGTAGCGTGATGCTATATAGCCTATGACACTCCACAATAACGTAGCTTTCTATTGGTGAAAGAAGTTTTAAAATCGGTTCAGTAGATCCCGAGATTACCCCTTACAATTTAACAAACACACAAACTTTACTCCTTTATAATATTAGTATAGATAGATTATGTCTAAACCTTTTTTCTTTTCTAACGTGAGGGAAAATCCATCATGGATGCTATGCCGGAGGAGCAGAGGATAGCATTCATGATGACCGACTAAAAAACCTTAAGTAACGCCCAACAGCCTATGGTTGGGAGCCCTGGGTAAGCCCTCGGAAGGATGTCCCATGACTCCCAACAGACCTACAGCTACCACTGCGGCCTCGCCTAGGGGGTGGATCGGGTGCTATCCCACGTCTTTGGGGGGTTTCGGGTGTGGTCCCGCTTCTCACGTCAAGCTGCTGTCATGGACCTGCTTCTGTAAGGACGATGAGCAGCCCTCTCACTTTCCACAGGTCCTCGTTCATGGAGGCCGATAGCCTTCGGCGAAGACACGTCTCGGGTGGGAGAGTTCACTCCCGCTCCCGCCCCGTATGTCTAAGCCCTGTTTCGTAGATCTAATTCATGACTATGCAAAAACCCTCAAACTAGTCACCTCGACCAGAAAACCTAACAAAGCAATTAGTTTAATAATATAGAGGTCAATCAAATCAGCCTCTATTTAACTCTGTACCGGAAATAACTTGTTTTATATTGCGCTGACCATTTCTATTGACTGTTTGCTACTGTATTGTATGACCTTACTAATTGATCTAACAAGTACATACATAATAGTAACGCTTTAATCCTTAATGGGTAAGCAGGGACATACCATACGTACGGGTTTCACCATTTGTAACATGTAACAATCGGTGAGCCTATTGCTGTGATGAAATGAACACTTTCGGTGCTGTGATGGAATGGAACTTGCACCTACGACTATTTATTTCGCCTACGTGTCAGATAGAAAAAATAATGCTTAAATACCATTAAGCCGCATTCAAATTGGCGTAATGACTGCAGCAGTGCTGTGATAGCTAACTAAAGCTAGAGAATACAGTTCAGAAATAAGACATGTGCTAGGAACCATACCATATCAAACAAAACTATACATACGTACGTACTTACAGTCACGCCTTTATCCCTGAAGGAGTAGGCAGAGGCATTGTATACGCCCTCATTTCACCTTATAGTTTTATGGCCCACGTAATAGGTGGTGAAAGGTAAAAGTTTTCAAGCTGCCCATAAAGCCTTTAACTTGGCTCAACGATTGTCATTTTACTGACAACCGGGTTTCATTTCGAGTTTTCTTTCTCTACGTACTGGATCTTTTGCGAAAGTGTTCCCTTAGTCGCCTCTTACGACAACCTCGGGATGTATTGGGGTTGCGACATTTTGTACTCTTATCCGTAAAACTATAATTACAATCAAATATCGAACGCGTGAAAAGAAACGATCTTAATACCGAACATGAACGAATATTATGCAAAATAATTGATCACACTTCCAAAAGTCAATACCTACAGACTCGTGCCAATTAGAATGATTATCGCCTAAAGCTTACAATCGTCGTGACTTCCAATAGATTAAGAACCGGCCAAGTGCGAGTCGGACTCGCGCCCAGAGGGTCCCGTACCGAAAGCGGGCCAAAAATAACGTTTTTAGTATCCTCCCTTGATACCCTCTTTTTTCCTGATTTTAGTATTTTTTTTGCTATTGCGGTAACAGAATCACATCTGTGAAGATTTCAGCTCTCTAGCTATCACGGTTCCTGAGATACAGCGTCGTGACGGACAGACAGACAGACAGTCATGCAGACAGACGTATAGCGAAGCCTCATGCATGAATTGGGTCCCGTTTTTAACCTTTATGCACTGAACCCCTAAAAAGATCATAACACTATTGACACTTCTAATACGTTCTGCACAAAATACTTATCCATCAGAGTACATTTTGTCCAATTAAAATTAAAATCATAGACACCTCATTATGTCAATCTACGAGATTAATATAGGAATGCGTAACAACTACGCTTAATACTTGTCCGAAATCTTAAAACTGTTGCTTTGTCAACCTAATATATCAATATGGCAACATTTACTTGCATATTGATATACGAAACTCAACTTTATGCTTAAGGCCATAAGGTGGTGTATGCAGAATAGCTAAATCGGTATATTAACCCCCAAATGTTTGATTTCAAGCATGCATTTGTAACAGGCCGTAACGTAACATATTGTCTCCAGCTATGACTGTTAGAGACTTGTACAGAAATAAATTGTATTTATAGAGATTATTATAAATTACCAGCGCTTAAGTATAGTAGTTTTCAGATGTTTAAAAGTTGGGTCCTGAGATTGACAAATGAATATGAATGTATATCTCCAAGAAAGAAAGTAAACAGGAAACCGGGGAGAAAGGGAGATACTTCAAAAATTATTACTTTTTATCTTAATATTTTACAAGATTACTAGCTTATGCCCGCGGCTCCGCCCGCGTGGAATGTTATTCCCGGTCACTTAGGGGTATGAAAAATAGATATTGGCCGATTCTCAGACCTACTCAATATGCTCACAAAATTTCATGAGAATCGGTCAAGCCGTTTCGGAGGAGTACGGGAACGAACATTGTGACACGAGAATTTTATATATAAGACTAGCGGACGTCACGCGGTTTCAGCCGCGTAGTTCCCGTTCCCGTGGGAATACGGGAACAATATATAGCCTATGTTCACGGCAAGGAGTGTAGCTTCCCAACAGTGAAAGAATTTTTCAAATCGGTCCAGTAGTTCCGGAGCCTATTCGTTACAAACAAACAAAAAAACAAGTCTTTCCTCTTTATAATTTATATAAGATGATTATTATTGTTGATGATAATCATCTTATATAAATTATGATGAGATTATTATTATATAAGATGTAAGTATGTCGACGGGGCCCCGTGTAGCAACGGGAAAGAGTAGAAAATGTCGCCACCCCAATTTATCCCAAGGGCGACTAAGAGAACACGATCGCAAAATGATACATTGCGTAGAGAAGGAAAACTCGAAATGAAAACTGGTTGTCAGTAAAAACCGCCCAAGTGCCAGTCAGACTTCCGTACCAAAACAAACGGCAAATAATTGCATTTGTTGTATGGGAGCCCCCCTAATCCCCCTTTTTTCTGATTTTAATACTTGTTGTAGCGGCAACAGAAATACATCCTCTGTGAAAATTTCAGCTCTCTAGCTATCACGGTTACTGAGATACAGCCTCGTGATGGACAGACAGACTGATGGACAGCGAAGCCTCATGAATAGAGTCCCGTTTACCCTTGAGGTACGGGACCCTAAAAGGAAGAAAAAACTAGACTATATTAGTAAAGAATTTGAAATATAATATACCCTTTGATGTAGAATACAAAAACCAAAAAAAATAGGTGCCGGCATGATGTTCACGACACTAAAGAATCTCAATTATACCCCTTGTTTTACAAATAATGTCATGCTCCAATTAAGATGAAAAGCCCTCATCTAATTTATAACGGTCACAACAAGAAATTCTAATGACATAGCAACACTATAAACTGTCCCCTCCTGAATCACCTCAGCTCCACGTAATATATGACCACGTTTGTTCTTAAATAAATTCTAAACAAAGACTGTCACTATAACAAACTTACTTCTGCCCCAAATCAACTAGATTTATCGGCTGATCAAAAGCAAATACTTTACTGAAATCTACATTCAATTCTCAATCTCAGGTTCTTTTAAATAAAGTTGAGATTAAATCAAAAAAAGGTAGAGTTAAAAGTAAACGAAATATATCAACTAATGGTCCACTCTTTGAAATAAAGTACTTTCAATAAATAAGTCATTATTTGGAGCATGCAGGTTTCTTCTTTTACGTGCTGATTGAAAAACAAGTAATTCGTAAATTTTGAGGTTGAATAAGTGAAATGCGAAGAAAATGGTTTCTCATATATTTTCACCCCTAATCTCCGTAACATCCCTTTATGTCAGTAACAGACGAGTGTTTGGTGCAATTTCTGAAAGACATCGCCTTAGGTGACTTTTATTTTTCATGACCACTTGACCAAGAAATTCAGTCTTTACTCGTACACAAACCCTTACTCGTACTTATTTAATAAAAATTATTTAAATTATTAATAAATAATAATTATTTAAAAAAAATTATTTTCATCAAACCCATTTGTGTGGAGTATCTATAGATAGGTTATTAAAAATGCTATTGAGGTTTCTAAGATCATTTTTTTCTAAAGTGAAAGTTTGCGCAAGAGACACTTCCAAAGTGGAAAAATGTGTGTGCCCCCCCCCCCCTCTAACTTCTAAACTAAGAAAATAATAAATCTAAAAAGAATATATATTATGATATACATTGCTATAAAAACTACCAACGAAAATTAGTTTGAACGAGATAGAGCTGGTAGTTTTTTTTTAATACGTCATAAAACGCAATTTTTGGTTACAAAAAACACTACCACTGTGAACGTGTTAAAACATCAATCAAAGTTACAACGAACTATAAGAACTTTTATATAATATGTTACTTGCTGCTACGAAACCCTTCATGGGCGAGTCCAACTCGCACTTGGCCGGTTTTTTATATCTTTTTCTATCTTGTTATGCCTCTGTTAAAATAAAAGTAACACATATTTGCTTACAAAGCAAGAGACGTGGTTCTTGCCACTAATGAAGAATCGTGTATGCTCTAATTCATTGACCCATCATTGTGTCTAAATTTCTTTGGTGTAATGTATTGAGTCACCTGACCCAATTCGGTTAGAGAAACATCATCATTGCTCTGTTTCCAAACAAAGATGCTTCAATATGATGTCATTCCCTTTAGTAAACATCACATTATATTTTATTCTATTGGAATTTATTCTGTATGTAATATAACTTGAATTGAAATTATAACATTTAATAAAACTTATCGGCAATTTAATTTGATGGTGCTAAAGTTACTTTTTAAGATAAATTAAGAATAGGCTGTGTCATTGATTTTGAAACAAATATAATTATGATCTAGGTGTTGATATCGCTGGTGGTGGAGTTGCAATCTATCTTAGAAATTATATACCACACAAAGTCCTCAATGTTTCACCGCAGCCGCCACTTCCGGATGCCAGGGAACATATCTTCCTGGAGGTGGAGTTGAATCACACAAAAATGCTCTTAGGAGTATATTCCTTCAATGAACATCAACTATTTTGCGTCGTTTGAAAATATACTTATTAACTTAATGCCTTCCTATCCACATACCATCATTTTGGGAGACTTCAATACGTGTATTCTAAAACAGAATTCTCGAACTGCATCTCTTACAGCTATTTTGCATTCTACTGATCTCTCTAATCTTCCTCTTAATGCAACTCATCACGCTCCTGATTGTAGACCCTCGCTTCTTGACCTTATCTTAGTGTCCTCAGCAGATCATGTTGCTAAACATGGTCAACTTGCAGCAAACGCTTTCTCATTTCATGATTTGCTCTTCCTCTCCTACAAACTCCGTCCACCAAAGGCAAAGCCTAAATTCATCATGCAACGCAATTTTGGTGGTATGAACTTGGATGCATTGCGCGACGATGCTGAAAGAAAAGACTGGTCATCACTTTTGGCTTCGGAGTCTATGGACGGCAAACTACGTTTTTTCGCTGATGCAATCGTGCATCTGTATGACAAACATGCCCCAATAAAGCGAGTGAAGATAAAGCATGCCCCCGCACCTTGGTTGACCGATGAAATCAGGAATCTCATGCAGAGGAAAGTTGCAGCTAAAAGTAGTTTAAATGCAAAGCCTAGCGAAGTGAATCGAGACAAGTATATCATAATCCGAAATCGCTGCAATAAGGTGTGTAGAGATGCACAACGCCAATACATTCACAAGTCAGTTCAAAATGGAGATCCAGCCAAGGTCTGGAAGTTTCTTAAAACTCTGGGAGTTGGGAAAGTACAACAAAGTACCATTCCAAAGAATTTCAACATTGATTTACTTAATCAGCATTTTGCTGCCTCGTCCAACTTTAATGGGACTGTAAAAGCAAGTACTCTAAGATTTCTTTCATCTCTTCCAATGCCCAGCTATTTTCCATTTGTATTAAATCAATTTCCGGCTTGTGATATTAAGAAAAGCATTCTGGGAATCACATCCAATGCAGTTGGAAGTGACTGTATCAGCAGAAATATGATCCTTCCTATCTTGGATCAAATTCTACCAACTATCTGCCACATTCTTAATCATTCCATACTTAGTAACACCTTTCCAACCAATTGGAAAGATGCTCAAATAACACCACTACCCAAAAAACCTAATCCCGTGTCTTATTCTGATTTTCGTCCAATTGCAATTCTCCCTTTCTTGTCCAAGGTTCTTGAGCGCCTTGTTCATAACCAACTCTGCTCTTTTCTTACAAAGAATAATTTACTCAACCCGTACCAATCGGGTTTCCGTTCTGGCCATAGCACAACCACTGCTTTGGTCAATATCACCGATGATATTAGATCTGGAATGGAAGATGGAAAACTAACTGTATTGGCATTGCTCGACTTTTCAAATGCTTTCAATACAGTGGATTTTGATGTTCTGCTGGGAATGCTTGGCTCACTTAACATATCTCCACCGGTTATCGATTGGTTTCGTAGTTACCTGTGTGGCCGCCGACAGTGTATTTGCATAGATGACGCCCGCTCGTCTTGGTGTAATACATCGGTCGGTGTACCCCAGGGTGGCGTTCTATCTCCTTTACTGTTCGCAATATTTATTAATTCTATTTCTGATCACCTTCTCTCTCATTACCACCTTTATGCAGACGATCTTCAGATATATTGTCAGGCACCGCTGGAACGGTTGACAGAGGCCGTAAATAACATCAACAGCGATTTAGCTTACATTTCTGATTGGAGTAACCGTTATGGGCTTACGTTAAACCCGCTAAAAACTCAAGTAATAATTATAGGTAGCCCTAGGAAGATCTGTCAAGTACAGTGGTCGCAACTGCCTCAAATTATGCTAGATGGTACATTGATACAAATTAGCAACACAGTAAAAAATCTCGGTATTTTGCTCGATGCTGAATGGTCTTGGGAGTCACAGATGCACGAGGTGAGCCGTAAGGTATTTGCTTCGGCAGGTTCTTTGAGGCGATTGCGTAATTTTCTGCCTACTGCCACCAAAATTGCGCTTGTAAATTCTATCCTGCTTCCTATCCTAGACTATGCTGATGCCAGCTACTTGGATCTCACAGAAAACCAGTTGAATAAACTTGAGCGTCTCCAGAATTTCTGCATACGGTTCATATTTGGTTTGCGAAAATATGACCATGTTTCCGAATTTCGTAAACAACTCAAGTGGTTACCAATACCACTTCGCCGGAATGCTCATATCCTTTCATTACTATATAATGTGATGTTGAACCCTTCAGCACCTTTCTATCTTAAGGAACGATTCCAGTTCCTACATAACTCGCACACAAAATGCTTGAGATCATCGGAAAATTTAATGCTAAAAATGCCCATGCATTCTACATCGTACTTTGATAATTCTTTTTCTGTACAGGCAGTGCGTCTGTGGAATGCATTGCCAGTCGAAATCAAACGCGCCCAAACACTGTCTAATTTTAAGTTAAAAGTAAAATTATTAATTGATATTTACAATTAATAATTTTCATTCAAAACTTACATCTAGTCTAGTAATTCACATTCCAATGTCACTATCATTATCACATAAATTAACCACCATTATGGATAGATTAACTGTTTTTTTTATTTTATTTTTATTATTGCAATAGTATAAGTTAATTATTGTTTATACATAGATATTAAATTTAGAAACTAATGTATTGTAGTATATTTATGTATGTATTTATTTACTTATATGTGTATGTGTGTATGTATGTATATTTATTTAAGTATACCTATGCCTGTTTCTGTATTGATAAATAGAAAGATATAATATGTGCCTACTTTAGTGGTAGGTACTTTCTTTCCAACTTTGTTTAGTGCGCCATGAACTACCTTACAGTAATAATCCTATCATAAAATCTATTAGGTTGTCTGGAAGAGATCGCTGTAAGCGATAAGACCGCCGATTGTACCTACAGTTAATTTAGTATAAGTTCTTGTATACATTAATATGGTGTACAATAAAGTGTATTCTATTCTATTCTATTCTATTATGAACAAAAACTTGACTACAATACTGACTTAGCCTCCAAACTGATCATGAAAAATAATTTAAAATGTAGACCAATTGAAAATAGTACTCAATTTAGTTTTCAATTGTAACTAACTAACTAACTATCTTCACGCCAAATCCCTTGCGGGGTAGGTAGAAAGAACCGAGCGCCACACGGCACGGTCCATACACACCTCACTTGCTTCTTCAACTTTCATTTTTCTTTTCATGCATGCACGTCGGTTCCTACGGCTCTTGACATCACCTTCAACTAACACACGATTGATTTGGTCGTGGTAGGTGAGTCGTGGCCTTCCCCGACTCCTACGTCCATCCACTTTCGCGTTGTATATCTGTTTTGTCATTCTTTCATCTCCCATTCGTTCCACATGCCCGAACCATCGTAGCATGCCCTTCCTTACTTTAACACCGACACTCTCTTTCAGACCAACTCTCTTTCTTACATCTTCATTCCGAACGCGATCTGCGAGCGTTACTCCGCAGATTTTGCGTAGCGCGCGCATCTCGACCGCGTTTATTCTACTTTCATGCGTTTCCTGCCATACCCAACTCTCGCTTCCATACGTTAGCGTAGGTATCAGCACCGCATTGTGTACTGCGAGCTGGGCCTTTTGACTTAAGCCCTTGGTACCTAAAAGTTTGCCTAACGCTCCATTCACACTATTGCCCGCAGTTACCCTCTTTTCTACATCAGCGGTGTACCGTCCATCCCTGCTAAATGCACATCCAAGATATACAAACTCATCCACCTGTTCCAGCACTACATCATTTACAGTTATCCTGGCATTCGTTCTGTCCTCTTCTCTTTCGAATACCATCACTTTCGTTTTAGTCGCGTTCAAATGTAAGCCTCTCATTAGACAATCATCTTTCATCGTTGTGATTAGTGACTGTAGTTCTGATGGCGATTCGGCTATGAGCACGGCATCATCTGCATACAGCAAACAGTTCACAAGTAAGTCACCCATTCGCAATCCAACATTCATCGATCTTACTCTCTTAAGACAATCGTCCAGGTACAGGACAAACAGCAGAGCCGACAGCACGCAGCCCTGTCTGACGCCAATGTTGACGTCAAACCAGGGAGACAGGCTGCCGCCCACCCGCACACATGCCGTACATCCCACATAATGTAGACTGCACAGCACGAAGCAGCGCACCATCAATCCCGTATCCTGGCAATATATCCCAGAGATCCTTCCGTACAACTCTGTCAAATGCTTTCTCCATGTCCACAAAACCGCAGAAAACCTTTCGGCCTACAGCCAGCTGCTTCTCTACGATGTTGCGGAGAGAGAAAACTTGGTCCATACATCCTCTTCCATTTCGGAAACCACCCTGCGCCTCCCACAGTAATCCGTCAGATTCCACCCTCATTCTCCTTTCAATAATTTTGCCATACACTTTAGCTGCTATACTGATCAAACTGATGGCCCTATAGTTGGCGCACTCCATACGTGAGCCCTTGCCTTTATACAAGGGCACGATGATAGCACGCCTCCAGTCCATTGGGACCCTTCCAGTCTTCCAGCATAGATTGCTCAATGACCAGAAGGCGTCTCGGACGCAAGGACCACCTAATTTGATCATTTCAGCAGATATCCTATCAATTCCCGCAGACTTTCCATTTTTAACCGACTTCAAAAAAAGGAGGAGGTTCTCAATTCGTCTGTATGTATTTTTTTTTATGTATGTCAAGCGATAATTCCGTCAATTATGGACGGATTTCAAAAATTTTATTTTTGTTGAATAGGGGTTACTTCTGAGGTGGTCCCATTTTCACCAGGTCAGGATCTGATGAAGGGATCTAGGAGAAAACGAGGGCAACCACCGAAAATTGTAGGGACAACTAGTGTGCTTGTTAACTTTTTAATTAAGTGCTTTAATGTTCTACACTTTCATGAAGGTATGGCGTCGATCTGATGATAGAGTTGAAAGACAGTCGAGGGCATTCCTAAACAATTTACAGCAGTTATCTTGTGTTTGGGCTTGATTGATTTGTATTGATGAGAACTTTACACCTTGATTGATAGATCCTCGTGGTCCTATTATAACCAGGTTAGGATCTGATGATGGGATCCTGGAGAAATCGAAGGCAACCACCGAAAATTATAGGCACAACTAGTGCGTTTGTTAACTTTTTAATTCAGTGCTTTAATGTACTACCATTAATAAAGGTCTGTAGTCGATCTGATGATGAAACCAAAAGAGATTCGAGGAAATTCCTTAACGATTTACAGCAGCTACCTTGTGTTGGGGCTTGATTAATTTGCATTGATGAGAACTTTCACCTAGATAGACATATTTTTCGGTTTACCCGTCACTTAAAATAATGAAAAAAAATTTTTCAATAAAAAATACAACCGACTTCAAAGAAATCCTGAAAAATAAAATTTACTTAGCACAAAGTAATATGTAGTTGATTTATCAGATTTTATTCAATATAATATTGAAGTTGGTGCCATGAATAATACCTCCCTAAACCTATGAATTTACTTGGCGCCGACTTCAATATGATATTGAATAAAAAATCAGATAAATCAAAATACATATTACTTTGTGCTAAGTAAATTTTATTTTTCAGGATTTCTTTGAAGTCGGTTGTATTTTTTATTGAAAAATTTTTTTCAAGCTTCGTATCGACCATTCAATCTCTTCCAAAGTAATATCTCCGCTTGATGCTTGCACCGCAAGATCAGTCATCGACTCCCTCGCAGTGCCCGCATCCGGGAGATATTCATACATTTCTCCAAAGTACTCATTCCACCGCTCTAACACTTCTAATTGGTCCGCAAGAATGTCCCCAGCTTTACTCTTTATCTTATCCATTCTGGAAACTGACGAACAGCTCCGAGACTTCTTGACCTCCCTCCAAAAGAGTTTGGTATTTGTCTCGAAGTTCCTCGTCAGCTTCTCTTCCGCAATCAAATTTATTCTTTCACGCTTCTCTTTCACTAAAGCTTTGGCTTCATTCTTGCAGAGGCGGTAAATTTCTTTCTTCGTGTCTTTCATACTGTCATTCAGTTGCAAAGATGAGACATAATCCAACCACGCTTTCTTCTTTCTTGCTACGCAGGATTGTACCTCTGCATCCCACCAGGCATCACCTTTCGAATGTTCATGTCTCTTTGCACTCCCACATGCTTCTTTTGCACTATCCACTATACTTTCTTTCATAATATTCCAGCATTCATCCACATCTAAGTCGGAAAGCCTCGCGTTTGCAAGCCTTTCACTGACTAAGCCTACATACATACTCCTTACGCTTTCATCTTCCAGTTTTTCACTCTTAATCCTTTCATAGTCTCCGAAGGGGGCACGCACTCGCCAGTGCCTCCACTTCTTGAAAAGACCAACAAACCGGCTTACCACCAGGTAGTGGTCAGTTTCAAGAGTGGGGCCTCTGTAGGCTCTTGTATCCCTTATAGCCTCTCGGAGACGACTGTCTATCAAAATCAAATCAATTACACTTTTTTCTTCCTTCCGTCTCCAAGTATACGTGTGGATATCTTTGTGACGGAATAAACTGTTCGCCACAAGGAGGTCTCGTTCCAAGCATACGTCTAAGATTGACTTACCAGCATCATTCGCTCTCTTATCTCCATGCGGACCAAGGACAGCATCGAAGCCATCTCGCTTGGTCCCCACCCATCCATTCAAATCACCACACATGATCAACTTTTCATTCCCCTCAGCCAAATCTAGGACGTCCCTAACGGAATCCCAGAACTCCGCGAGCACTTGGGGATTAGCCGAGCTGACGGGAGCATAGGCTGCGACCAAAAAAACTCTCGTGATCCCCAGTTTTATACGTACCCACAGGAGTCTTGGGCCTGCCAATCCATAATCTTTCACTCCAGAAGCCAAACGGGAGGAGAGCAAGACACCCACTCCCTTACTGGCATGATCCTCTTGGTCCACTCCGGACCACAAAGCAATTATGCCGCCAGGAAGATCGTCGATGCCGCTCCCCTTCCGCTTCGTCTCTGTGACACACAATACATCCAGGCATCGCTCTTTCATTACATCTATCAATTCATTCATCTTACCTTCCATACCACCACGCACATTCCACGTGCCTATCCGGCACTCGGCTCCTCGCATCCCGCCAGAGTTGGCGCTGCGTGAAGGGTGGCGGCCCCCTTCGCCGCGTGCGCATGCAGTCATACCGACGGGGGCACACCGGTACGCGTCGCCTCGGGGGGACGCCCTAGCCCTGTCGGGACTCATTTCTCGGTAGTGATTGGTTTCGCGTTTTCGCTTTCGCCGCTACTTACGGGGAGGGCCCGAGCACAGGTCACGCTCTTCGTGAAGGCACACTACATCCTCCCCAAAATCCTCCTTTTCAATTGTAGGCTATCGAAAATGAATCCTAATAGTATTGTTATTAATAAAGGATCTATATTTAAAAACCATCTCTTTGTTAAGAACTGAGGCGAAAATTACAGATAGATTAATCTGAATTCTGATTATTACGCAAATTCAGAACGCCTAGGTCTTTGCAACACTCTCCAGCGGGAGTAAGTGGGACAGCGCCGCCTCCTTCTGCGAGCAGGACATGCTCGTGAAGGAAGCGGCGGGACGGGTACGGGAGAGAACTCTCCCACCCGAGTTCCGCAGTCGGCGGCCGGTCTTCGCCGAAGACTATCGGCCACCATGACCGGGGGCCTGAGGACGGTGAGAGGGCGGCTCACCGTCCTTACAGAAGCAGGCCCATGACGGCAGCGTGACGTGAGCAATTCACGCACGCCCCCCCTTAGAAGCGGGATCACACCCGAAATCCCTTAAAGACGCGATATATCACCCGAACCACCCCCTGGGCGAGGCCGCAGTGGCGGCCGTGGGTCTGTTGGGAGTTCTGGGACATCCTTCCGAGGGTTTCCCCGGGGCTCCCAACTACAGGCTGCTGGGCGTGACGTGAAGTTTTTTAGTCGGTAGGAGTCCGGCATAACATGTATGAGGATTTTCTCTCACGTTAAACAAAAAAAAAGGCCTTTTCAACAATTCATTGAGCGAATGAGTATGCGGAAAAAACATAAAATGTCTTCATAGAGAGTTACTTTGCTTTCAGATCTTTGGTACATAAAGTGGCCACGACAGTAGTCTTTCCGTGAATATTGGTTCCTCAAATTCAATTGAAACATTATAAATCGCTAAAATGGTAGTACAATTTCAAAACATAAATCTGTGTCTAAATTAATATTTCAGATATTTCCCTAATAGCACAATAAATCAGGTAGGCAATAACTCATTAAAAATCCAAAGATGTTGAAGCGAGGCTTCAGCAAATTACCAATTGGGCCCGTTTCGCTGGCCACGCGAATTGGCGCAAATTGCTATAATTTCCATATAATCAGCTGTCAGAGCCAATCGTCGGGACCAAAGGGAATCTATTATTTGAAGTCCATCTATAAAGCGTTTTATGAATAATTTCTATACAAATTTTCTCATTCTACCCTCGTAATAGCGAAATTCTCTATTTACGTAAAGCTACTTAAGATGTTGTTTTAATATTGATAAATAATTCATAATTGAACCACCAATTGGAAGAAGGGAATAAACACCACTTTTTGAGATATTCACTTTACTACATTTTTACATTCTTAGAATGTAAAGCTTTAATGTGAGTTCGAAGATAGGAACAAAATCTATTCATTTCGTATAGTTTCATGCGGTCATAAAAATAGTTAGTTGGAAGAAGGAAATAAATCCTTTCTTTATTCCTTTCTTCCAACTATCAACTATGAATATAGGTAGATATAGGGTTTCTTTTTGGGGTTTTTTTGTTGATATACATATCTTAGACGTGCTAAATAGTTTTATAATGAACAGAAAGAAATTTTGGCCTTGTGCCAGTAAAGGGAAGATGCAGGAGTGTGTTTGATTTATATACAAAATCTGCCCATTCCTAAGATCCCAGTTCAAGAGATTTTTTATATAAGAAAACTATGGCTTTACGTGTTTTGTGTTCACGATTTAAAGACAAATTCAGCTGATTTCTATACTTACCATGAGGGTAAAGCCAAATGAGGCCCGGATTAAGTATGCAGTTTATTGTGGAAGACGATACGGAACATGGATTCCTCTGTCAAAAAACAACATGTTTTCAGCGAATCTTGCGGGGGACAAAATAGAAATAATACTCTTCTAGGATTCTTACCACTCTTGTTATAATGAATCGTTTTAAGAAAATATATCAATATTTTCCAGTACGTGGCCATTCGTTTTTACAGTGTGATGGAACCGCTAAAAGACGCATTAGGAAAAAGGACAGAATTTACGTTTCAAATGAATCTAACAGTATTATTTAGGCTGCAAAAGTTAAGGGGTTTTCAGTTAAATTCATTGCTTTAAAAGACATACTTGATTTTATAAACTCCTGGCAGGTGTTTTTCAAGAATAGCTGTAAGTCATTAGACAAAGCAACAAAATTCAAAATTTTGCAATACAGAAGCTTTGAGCATAGTTCGAGTCATAAGGGTTACTTGACATGTTCCGAATTCATCGATGGTTTCGTTAAATCTACATTTTGACTCCAAAAACCTTCTACAAACCCGAAAATACCAGAATCTTTGGTATAATGTTCCCAAAATACCTATAACTGTGAAAAAAGAACGACCTACAAAAATAGTCCAATATATTCCTGAAGAATTTAAGAATTTTACGATATCATCCTGACCTGGCCAACTACAAGATCCGAAAGTGATTAAATATACGAATAAATAATAGTCTCTTTATGATTTTCTAATAAATAAATCGTTTTGTCGTTATATTTCAAATTATTTTGTATACAGTAAATGATAAATTGGAAGAAGGGAATAAATCCAACACATTTACACATACATAAATAGATGAATATTATATATTTTAGCCATGTTTTTTGTAAATCAACCAGAATTTGTATTTTCTTCATTATATTAACGTTAAATGAACCTATACCTCGAAAGTAAAAAATTATAAAGTTTTTTTTAATTATCTCCATTCCAATTTTTTGGATTTATTCCCTTCTTCCAATTGGTGGTTCAATTAATGTTAAGATTGTAATTTATACTAATGTAGGCAAATTTGGCTGACTAGTCTTTCAAAGAATAACTCAAACCAAAGAACGGATAGGCTTGAATTTGGTAAATAGATAGACATTAAGACGTAGCGACTTACACTAACGAGTGTAAGAGGTATACAAAATACAGGCGGTAAATTGAAATATTTATGATGGTTAGTAGATATTATTCTGTCAAAAAGAGCTACTACATTTAATAGGTACAGAGCACCGTAGAGTGAAACAAGGGGATGTAGAAAATCACCAAAATCGGATGATGAATTAGGAGCTAAACCAAATCATAACTAATTCTAAAAGCTTATCAAAATAAACATAGACTTTGTCTAATCGCGCCACCTGTTTTTGATCCAATTTGACTGCTTACTCACACAAAAAAAAATTGGTAAGTAGGAATTTTCGTAGTTTATAGGCATAGACACAATACTACATCGAGATACAAGCCACAAAAAAGAAACAATATCCAAATAACGAAGCCAGTCCTTGAAACAGTCAGTGTTCAAATAATTCACCAGAACCGAATTTCCAGAGCATCGGAACAAAAGTCATAGCCCGAACGCCATAGGCATGTACAGCAATGGTCGAATACGAATGCACTTGATGCTCGATGTTGTAACAAAAACAATTCAAATTTTACGAAAACTCGCTACTCCTCCTGGTATGCGTCCATATGAGTATTCACGGGTCATGATTTCAGACGTGATCGTAACTCTTATACTTAAATTAGACCATAATCAAAAAGTTTGTATGACGGTGCAAAATAATATTCCCCAAAGAAAAGACATGCCTCAGTGACCTTTCAATAAATCCGGATGTGTTAATAGCACAATTTATGAGAAAAATGCTAATAATATTAGTTAGTTTTAGTTATAAGGATAATAATAAGTTTGGTCACCCACGTCAATAACATAAAGATACGAGTATTAAAGAGAACATTTGGAAAGAAAAGTATTATAAAAATTAATGAAGTAAGAAAAATTTATGTGATCCCTTTGTAGGAGAGAGTCGTAGACAACAAATTGAAGACGATTCTATGGTAACTGAAAAGTAATAAAATCAATTCATTGTAAGGTAAAATTGATGAGCGGAGGGATTGTGTGCTCGTTCTCCTGATAACATCATTATTCACTTATAACTCGATAATAGGTTGAAATGCTCGTAGCTTGTTCAGTTCTCTGTAAGCAGACGATTAAACACTAAGGATTTTAAGATAAAGTTAGTCCTAAGATGACATTCTGGTGTACTGCTGTAAAATGTTCTATTCAAGTCCTTTTTAACACTGCAATAGACAAAAAATCTAGTGAAATTAAGGTCTTTGACTGAGCATGTTTGTTCAAGAAGAAGTTGTCTTCTTTGTGGACAAACCTGTGACCACAGATGTGACTAAGCATGTATGTAACTCGATAATTGATTTGATAAAATGTATTTTTTTTACGTGACTTCTACCGACTAAAAAACCTGCCGTATTCTGCCTAACCGCCTACGGTTAGAAGCGACGAGTAAGCCCTCGGAAGGATACCCTCAGTCTGCTCAACTTATAAACAAATTCTTGACGTTTGAGCTGTGCCTTATTTATTTACTTATTACATTTTAGGAAAACTTACAGCTAGTAAGTAGTGTTACAATGATGCTTATACTAGAAGAAGGCCAATTAAAAGTTTTTACTGCTATATACTGCCTTGCTGTGACTTGTGGTCTTAATTATCCACAACCAAATCAGACGTCTGAAATATTTGCCCGTGTGTTTCAAGAACCCGGCACGGGCGCTAATTAGCAACATCTCCGCTAACCGCGGTTCGGCCTATGGCTTATATTATTGTAACGGAGACCACAACCGCTTCAAGCCCGGCTCGGACTTGACGGCCCCTTGTTGTGTTTCTTCAAAACTTTGCTCAGTTAATTTAAACTTTATAACAATTCTTGTATCTTGTACGCTGTTTTCGTCTATTATCTCGAAAAGCATTTATTATACGTTATTTTTCATTGCTGTTAATGTTGTTTTTGAGTTTGTAAAGCAGAATTGTTAAATGTACCAAATTTTCAATACTATGGTGCTTTAAATAAACAGAAATTGGAATCGTCAAGAAGAGGGTAGGGTTTAATTAAAGAATAATAAGAATAAATTCATCAGAATACATGTCATGGTAAATTTCTAGAATAAATAAACAATTGTGGAACATTACGCAGCGCCATCCAGCCCAAATTAGCTAATACGGAATTGTGCTATGGGATCTAGATAACCGATATACGTACTTCTTTGCAGGTTTAGTTGATAAATATAGACATCTGAATTAAACACCGATCATTCTGTACTTTATTTCTTAAACCATATTTTTTGGACACAGCGCCATATGATCTCAAAGTAAGCTAGAGTTAACTTTATTGTGTTATAGGTATCATCAGACAATCGATATTAATACTTAAATACTTCTTTAAAATCCAATAGATATTACTTATAAATAACCAGGTCAATTCACAAGTTTAGTCACTAAAACAGTGAAAATTACAAAAGCCTTAGCCGACCTTGAAAAGATCAGTACTTTGACTAATATTGATAGGCCAACAGTCCGCCCGATTGTCAGAACGCTAAGTTAAGCTCCTATATCTACGAAACAATATTATTATACTTTATTCTAAAAAACTGTGACAATAAAAGCTAAACATTAATTAGGTCATTCTAACATAGGTCCATCTGAACCTTAGGCTGTTACAAGTTACAATATCAGAGTCTTGGAGAATGTTTTTAAATTATCAAAACGTCATATCCGGCAGAGATTGCGAACGGGCACCGATCCAACATGGCTACCGGAAATTGGCGTCTCTTTAAAATGAATGAATCCAAATGTAACTAATGCTGGAGTATTTTTTAAGGAAATTCTAAGTTTGGCAAGAGGGTGCGTGAACTGAATTGGAAATTGATACACGTATTTGTTATAAACTAAGTGAAAAACGGTTTTGGCTTACGCTTGACCTGGCTTTGCCTCAGGGAGGAGTTTAACTTGGAACTTCTTCCGAGACTTTTAGGAAATTCGGATTTAAGCTTTAATGTAATCTACTCCAAGCTTGTGCTTGCGTTCCCATCTAGTGATTTCCGCCCGGCGAGGCTCGGTATTGGATGTTGATAACGACAGAACGTGTTTGAGTTTATTAAGAGAATTGGACTAGTACATAGGCATTATATAAAATTTGCGTAAAAACTGTTGGTACTGTTTTTATTTATAAAGCTAAAGTGTTTATTTTAACGTGATTATCTCGAAAATAAGGTATGCTAAAATAATATTAGGTTCGAGCAGGACTCGAATCCACTTTTTTCTCTATTTAGTGTGAAACATACGCCGGTGGAGCCGGAAGTATCAGATAGTTTCTTATACAAAAGTAACGTAAAATCTTTCACGTGCAACTAATGCTTGTCCGACTGTCTGTAATAAAGCCCGAAACGGCAGGACTGATTCTGATGTAACTTTCACTATCGAGTGTAATGATGTTGTTAAAACCACCTAAGGCTAGGCTAGCATACAACATTGGCAACAATTAAAATTCATTCGCACCAGCTTTTCAAAAACTCTAACAGAATAAAAAGAAAATTGACATAATTTTCAGGACATAAAAACAGGCATGCACATTGCCTACTACAATATTCGACTATACCTATATCTATGTTTACGTACAGGGCGGTAGACACGCAAAGTTTTAACCTAACATTTTTAATTAGTGAAAATTGTGAATCCAAACGCGTGTGACGTTTAACAGCACGCGACGCGATGACTGATGAGCTAGCGCGCGATCCGGACAGGTTATGATAGACCGTGTGCGGCTAGTGTTCGCACTGGGCAAAGAAAACGCGAAAATCTTTTGAAGGTCTTTTTGGAGGTCTTACAGAGGAAGCCAATGGTACTTTTAAGGAAAACATTTCTTAAGGTTCAATTCAATTCATGTAAAAATATGACAAGACGGAATTTTGAATGTTTTCTTTCTAAAATATGAAGTAATTTAGAAACTAGCGTAGAATTCAGTTCCGCTTTCCGCTTCCCATGGGAGCCTATTCCCTGGATAAAAAGAAGTTTATCGTTATTCCAGACTATAATCTATCCCTGTACTAAATTTCAGTCAGATTCGTTCAGGCATTATAGAGTGATAGTATCTGTTTCGGTTGCCTATAATTCGTCGCTGCGCTTGCAAAAGTCGCTATGTATTTTTAAGCTACTTTTCAGGAGGAAGTAAAAACCGATTTACTCGAAATATAACTGTGATAGAGAGACTACATATTTTTTTTATAATGTAAATATTATATTTACGTTGTGAAAGATGACTTTTAGAATGATAACGTTAAAAACGAAAATACCAAAAAATTAATATTGTGAATCTGACACATAGCTAAAATTGTTTTGGTCACAAATATCGCCATGTGTTGTTGAGCACATAGTGGGAACAACTAAAACATAATTTCACGTTGTTTAATTACACATAGCTATTTAATAAAAGGTAAAAATTGAAAATAATACCAAATTCTAGTAAGAAACTATGGCAAACATGGTGTCCTCTGCCATAATACTCTGCTGCCTTGATGTGTGAGGATGTGTTGTAGGCAATAAAGGTCCGAGGAAGGACCGGGAGGGCAACAGTTCTCTCCCATACCGCAGAAGAAGTACTGGTCGCCGGAGATTCCAGAACGATCTCCATCACTCTGGACTGGCTACCACCCTTTCCTTTTTTTTTTTAACGTGAGGGAAAATCCTCATAAATGCTATGCCAGACTTTTACCGACTAAAAAACCTCACGTATCCTGCCCAACAGCCTACGGTTGGGAGGCCCGGGTAAGTCCTCGGATAGATACCCCAGGACTCCCAACAGACCTACGGGTACCACAGCGGCCTCACCTAGAGGGGGGGGAGGGTGCTATTCAGCGTCTTTGGGGGCGTTATCGCGTCCTCAGGACCCCGGTCATGGATGCCGATAGTCTTGGGCAAAGATAAAATATGTCGGCGGCCACCCCCCCGCCGACTATGGAACTTGGGTGGGAGAGTTCTCTCCCGTTCCCTACCTGCCGCCTCTTTCACGAGCATGCTCACGAAAGAGGCAGCGCAGTCCCACTTACTCCCGCTAGGCCGTTCATGGCTCGTACCATGGTCTCCAGCGAGAGATCCACGTCCATACCTGCCACGAGGTATCTTCCAGCCTAGAAAGACGTGGTTTCCACGACAACCGTGGCGGCGAAGATTCGCCGCAGCTTGGCGACCACGGCTGGTGAGGGTGCCTGGGAGAACCTTTTGAAGGTGCACCAAATCCCTGGCTGCATGCAGCCGGGAAGGAGACTACGAAAAGGCGTGCTGTACCAATTATTTACCTCTACCAACTCCTTTAAAGCAACCAAAGAAAATTACTATTTCTTAAGGAACCCTGGTAGGTATGCAAATGTACGTACCACTTATAATACTAGTAATTTTAGATACTTGTCTGTAAATGTATGCGACTGTTGTGCTAAGATCCCGTAAGGAGGATGATTCCCGATTAGACTCAAATATTAATGTGTTCCAAAAAATAATGGCTGAAAAGGAATGAGTGCAGAGCTCGGATTTTTGAGCAAGAAATTTTAGAATGAAACTTAAAAAAAAGGGTCCTATATGAGAAAAGCAGGCAAAAGGAGATATGGATTTTATGGGGTATTAAAAAAAACAGACATTTCAGTGATCCAGCGAAGACGGAAAGAAAGCCACTTGAGTCTTAGGCGAAAATATGAAATTCAGCGAGGCCACAGCACTTCCCACAATTAAGGAGTATATATAGCGTGGGCGCAGCAGTGCTAGGTTCTCGTGGCGGGTTGGACGAGGACATTCTCTCGACTACGGTGTGAGCCATCATCTCCAGTGGGATAAATTCGGACGCCGCTGCGTCTTTCTATGAGCAGGTCATGCTTGTGAAAGAGGCGTCGGGGAGGTAGCAGGAGATAACTCTCTCTCCCGAGGTCTGCAGTCGGTGAAAAGGGGCCGTAGACTTGTCTTCGTCTAAGACTATCGGCCTCCATGTCCGGGGCCTTAAGGACGGCGGGGAGCTACTCACCGTTCTTACAGAAGCAGGACCAAAAAGGCAGCGTGACGTGAGAGTTTAGCTCATGCCACATGCCCCAAGAAGCGGGACAACACCCGAACAACCTCTAAGAACGCGCGATTGTTCCCGAACCAGCACTCGCACCCGCACTTTTAGGTCGCAGTGGTAGCCAAGGTCTGTTGGGAATGCTGCAACATCCTTTCGAGGACTCACCCGGGGCTCCCAGCTGTAGTCAGGTCAGAACAACGTGTGGTTTTAGTCAGTAAGAGTTCGGCATATCGATGAGGAATTCCCTTAAGTATCAATATATTTTGAGATCAAAAACCCATGCCACAAATAAATAAGTGTTGAAGCCTTTCAAGTTTATTTAGGAGCTCTTCGATGGCCTTGAAATATAATAGCAACCGTTTGATGAGTTAGTAATGGGCAGAATGAGAGTCTTAGTTCTTAAGAATAATAAATTCCAAAGGAATTTCAGAGCATTTAAGGTAAAGGCCTGTGACATTCGGGGCTCGATGCACTATCTAATCGGACCCAGTCATATACTAACACGTACTAATTTCTGATTTAGGCTGGATAAGCCAGATAACCATCTGAATCCAAGAAAACATGTTATACCTGTAGGGCGTCAGCATAGATATTTAAATTGCCAAATACTACTTAGACTCGAGGCAGAGTTCATGAAAAAGGAAAATAAAAGAGAAGAGGGAACACCACTGTGATGTACGCCTGCAAAGAGCTGTAATCAGACTCAAAACATTTTCATATAAGCACACACACTGACAAACACGCCCAAAGAAAGTAATCAACCCAAGAAATGTCAGAAAAAATATTTACAGACTTCAGAGGACTAATTAGCATATCGAAATTGACAGAATTAAATGCGCTGCTAAAGTCTAATAATACTATTAGTATTATTAGATTATTAGTATTATTAGACTTTAGAATTAAATGCGCTGCTAAAGTCTAATAATACTATTAGTATTATTAGACTTTAGCAGCGCATTTAATTCTGTCAATTTCGATATGCTAATTAGTCCTCTGAAGTCTGTAAATATTTTTAATTAAGGCTAGTTCAATCTTTTCCGTAGCTTTACGAAGGTCAACTGTTTAATGTGGGCAGAAATAAGATTATGGCCGGCGCAGAACTCTGGTTGGAAGGAACTAAGACTGCTGTTGGAAGACAAAAAAAAGAATACATAGTTGCCGATCGCCAATACGCTCGACGACTTTGGAGAAATAAAGTGTAGAATAGTAATAGGTTAAAAATCATATTGCGATATAGAATTGCATTGGTACTTGTTATAGGATTCAGGAAAGTTACTAAAGAAAAGTACTAGAAAAGGTACCGTCACTAAATAAAGAAGAATAGAAAAGATCGTCCTCGAGCAAAATTATAAGCTACAATCAGCTGACCCTCTAGCTTGCTAGGCATCTTTTAACAAATAAACATACCTACCCGAGCAACTAGCTACACCACTCTCTTTGCTTGTTGAGTGATGTAATTCAGCCTATATCATTTGATTCGTACCTTTTACACTTTACTAAAAATATAATAAAATATTCTAGCTCCAAAGTTGCCTTATTAATTTCAATACATTCCTGAACGGATCGATGATATTAATATCCAAAACGACTGGCAAATTTCATAGAAAAAGATAGCTATGTGACTCTTGATTTAAGCAATGCGCGATGTTTCAGGTCAAAACTTGTACACCAATATCGCTATGTCCCCGTAAGCACATAACGGGCGCAATTCCGCGCAATTGACCATATTTTGGTTAAGGTGAAATTTTTAGCTATGTGATTTGAAGCATATAATTATTTTGAGGGCGCAAAAAGTATTGATTTCACATAGCTATTTTTGGAAACTCCGTTAATATTAGGTTTTTTAAAATTTCGGTTTTTGCATCTTGTGCGCCTTGAAATAAGGATCTAAATGGCTTCAAAATCCAAAATTCGAAAAAAAAATCACATCGTGACTTTTGCAGGAGCAGCGACGATATTCTAATAACATATATGCGTATATTAGCTTAATTTCGGAAAGATAGTGTGGTGTAAAAATATGCTCCACAGTAAAATTATAATCAACTGTTCAAAATGATGCATTCTGTTTAAGGATGATTGATACCGCAGTGGCAGCCAAGATCTGTTGGAAATACTGGGGATATCCTGCCGAGGGCTTACCCGGGGCTCCCAACCGTAGGCCGTAGGTAGGGAACGTGTTGGTTTTTAGTTTTTAGTCGGTAAGAGTCCGGCATAGTATCCATGACGGATTTTTCACACGAAAAAAAAGGACGCTTGGATAAAATATCTGCAACTAACATACTCAGTGCGTATTACAGTTAGACAGTAGGTAAACGAACTTTTGAATGTTGATTTTGGAAAATTGCTACTTTTTCAGAGTAAAATTAGTTATTTAATAACACGCCTGGGTCTAAATTTACATAGCCGAGAGTAGATATAAACTAATGAAATTTTATGAAGTTAGTTTTAATACTTATTCTAAAAGCAACCGAATTTTAAGTACTCGCAGATTGAATTTTAGAATAATACTAGCTGATGCCCGCGGCTCCGCCCGCGTGGAATGTTGTTCCCGGTCACTTAGGGGTATAAAAAATAGATGTTGGCCGATTCTCAGACCTACTCAATGTGCTCACAAAATTTCATGAAAATCGGTCAAACCGTTTCGGAGGAGTATGGCAACGAAAACTGTGACACGAGAATTTTATATATTATTATTAGATGAATAAACTACATTTTGCTCTTGCCACCGCCAATGTGCCTGCGCTCTTAGAGCCAAACGGCGTTTTCAGGGACGATGGCAAGAGACCGGATGGTATAACTTTGATACCGTGGGAGATGGGTCGGGTCCTGGTGTGGGATGCAACTTGTGTTGACACTCTAGCCCCGTCCCATCTTCCTAAAACAAAATTAAAAGCCAGTGCAGCAGCGGAAGCGGCTGAAAATATTAAAATTAATAAATATAAGGGTCTCGACTCATCGTATCGTTTTTGTCCAGTCGGTGTCGAGACCCTAGGTCAATGGGGTCCCAATGCGCAAAAATTTTTCAAGAATTTGAAAAAGCGCCTTGTGGAGTCAACTGGTGACCCAAGGGCTGGCAGTTTTCTCGCTCAACGAATAGGCATTGCTATTCAAAGGGGGAATGCTGCTAGTCTTTTGGGCACAATGCCGCGGGGGCCTTATTTAGGTTTAGTTTAGATAGTAATAATGTAAATATAGATATGTAATAATTATGTTTCTCTGTAATTTTTAACAATAAATGTAATATTATGTCAATAAAATATAGTAAAAGCCTTTTGAAAACTAGCAAAGGTTTACATTACATTATTATACACGATATTTTTTAACGTGAGGGAAAACTCTCATGGATGCTATGCCGGACTCCTGCCGACTATAAAACCTAACATAACGCCCAACAGCCTATGACCCTATCATTTTCTCAATTCAACCAGTAACTTTTTTCTACTACCACCACCTATTGGGAAAGCGGTCACCGTCAGCTATGGACGTTTGCAAGACTAGAGGTGCTATGCTCGCAAAGCTGATCCTCCTAAAGTCTTCTAAGTACCTTTTGAAGAACCGCATACTGAAGCCGAGGCTGGCTGACCTTACACTACGCTAGACGATTTTTTTAAAGGATATTGTTTAATGAAAACTCGCGTGTATAAAACTCATCACACAAGTCATTCAACAACTACACCTCTGTAGTTGTTGAATGATTTGTAATTACCTACTAGAAGTTAAAAGAGTGGCCGGAGTTTTATTGCAGGTTCTTTTTTCTCCAGCTCTACGTATTGCGTTGCGAATGTGGCAGTAAATTTAAATGTAGAAGCAATCATTTAGATGTTCATGAGCGTTACATTGTGAAGTCAAATAAACTGGACCGCTATTTATGAAGGTGGCTCTGCTGGAGAGCATGACACATGATTTTTCATTTTCATTTTCATTACATCAACTAGATTTGTTACTGAAAGTGCGAGCCGTTCTCACAGTCAGAATTTCTCAAGTTGACGGCCTGCGGCTGCTACTAGGTTGAGGAGGACGAAAACATAATGCGGTGGTAAGGAACTTGTTGTTGTTTGTTTGTCTGGTAATATAAGTTACGATTCTGGCAACTGTGTGCGGGTGGCAGCTCCAGGTGGTACTCCATACATGTTATTCGGAATCCTAGAAGAGTGGTTAAGATCAAGTAACAGAACTCTTTTTTTTTAACGTGAGGGAAAATCCATCATGAATGATAGGCCGGACTCCTACCGACTAAAAAACCTCACGTAACGCCCAACAGCTTATGATTGGGAGCCCCGGGTAAGCTCTCGGAAAGATGTTCCAGGACAGTTACAGAACTTTTCATAACATTTCCTATGGAAGATTCGGTGAAAAGTTTTGCAATATTTGCAGTTCTTAGGTACTATAATTTTCACAAGACATAGAGAAACACGTTCAAAATAAAACTGCACACAAAATACGTATTTATTATCATAGTTTATGATGACATTTTCTTAGCTCGAGCCCTCCCAGTTGGTTTTAAAGCAGGCCATAAACTAGTCTATAAAATAATTTAAGACACCCGGGCGGGCGATGCCGCGGGATAAAGCTAGTGGCGATATATCATTGCACTCTAGGAACGCCTTTATAATGCACTTCGTGTTTACAAACAATGCGTTTATTTTTATGTTTATTTCGCGCTCTGCAGTTTAGGATTAATGCTGTTATTGTTGTACAGTAAAATGCAATGTTCGGTTTATATAAGCTTTTGTAATGTTAATAAAAAATAATAAAATGTTTATTGATTCACACGATATACAGCAGAACTTTGAACTGATTCCCAAGCTAAGATATTATTGTCTATGTATGGGAAGCAGTGATCAGTCTCTCAGTGATACCATCATCAATGTCAAATACTTGGCGCTTATGTATTTCTTATAACTTTATATGGGCATACCTACGTGTAATTATAAAAAGGTACTACACCAGGATACTGGTCCAACATTTTAAATGATTAGTATCAAGATAATTTTCCTTGAGTACCTAGCTTCAATTTGATATGTCTCCTTGTCGGGACCCCTCTAAATAGTTCAAATGGTACAAGGAGGCGCTGGAGCGAGCCCATAGGTACCCTAAGAAATTAAGACTTAGCGGTCCCAACTCAGTAAAGAACGCATGGTGACATGAAAGGTGCGACTTGAGCAACCAAAGGGGGAAACGCCAAAACCGAGGCAATCAGACCCGACATGGACGAGTGTCTGTATAGGAGTCAGAGCAACCTATCCTACCGGTTGTCACAGGTGATGACGATTACTGAAATTAATAATAATAATGAAACTTTATTTCAGACTCGAACACATAGCTTACATGAACAGTCCTTAAAGTTGTTTAGTAATGGGTAGGTAACAGAACACATAACACTTATAATCTACGTTAGTATTTTTAGAAAACAGACTTAGCTAAGTATCCCTATAGCTAGCTCCACCCAGTGTCTCTGTATTTGACAGTCGGGTCTGTTGACAATCATCTTCAGGATGTTGTCCCGAGTGATACGCAAGCGCTGCAGTATAGAGACCGCTATTTTACGCATGATGGCATGGAATCCATCTGTGCGTATTTTAGCAAACATGCCCGACCCCAGCAACACCTCGGAAGTCGCAACAACATCCTGAAGGCGTTGTTGTATTTTACTTTTACTTAATACATTTTCAAATTATATTAGCAAGCCTACCGAAAACCTATAAATGTGTAATGAGACCTACCTTAATGTAGTAATAACAAATATGTCATAAATCATGGGCAGTATATGGTCCATTAACTGCGGAGCTGTTGCGCCACGCTAATCACGGTCATCTGGGGCTCGGCAGGAGTACTGTGAGACTGCACACGTGCTGGAACTACTGGCGCAGAGATTTTGCTTTACTCTTTCTAGAACACTATTATGAAAACAGTTCTAATAGTTCTGTCATTTGATAAATTGGTATAACATTATTCGGTGACACTTGCATAAATATAAGACTTAAAAATTTTGTGACTTTAAAATTTTAGGTTTTCGCGTTGCGTTGTTAAGTAGAAATTCTTACAATCTTATCGTAGTCTTACAATTCCGGGTTCTTCAAGCGGAGCGTGAAGAGGCACATCATAGGCACCAAGTTGAGGGCTGCTTTCTAGTCTTACAGAATGGGACGGTGGCCCCCAATCGCTAGATGTTGCTGTGACTTTCCATCAGGCGGCGGCGGCATCATTTTGGCGAGCTAAAAATATAAAAAAAAAAGATTAAGAATTTTATATTCATTGAATACTAACTTTACTTTCTTTCAGATTCGTTTTCTGCGATTTATGAAATTACTAATAGAGTTTTGCAGCCACTCCGCGTTGAATTACTTTTCCTATTCATCCCTTCAGGAGCAGAGTTTCGTAACCGGGTGCTTACATTGTAAGAGAAACTTATCCTAGATATTTTAAGTTTCTAGGTGTACCTACGGATTCGGACTGGGCTCTGTGTGTGTACTAAAAGATATTTCAATATAATATTATACGATCACTTAGGGGGTATTAAAAATTGATAGTAGACGATTCTCAGACCTACTAAATATGCATATAAAATGTATAAAATTGGTCAAGCCATTTGGCAGGAGTATGGTATAGTTACCGCTATAGTGTATTTCAATAGCTTTGCGCAAAAATGTAAACATTTGATCCTATATATCCATAGTTACTTGCAATTGAGTATTCACCCTGATTATATTCCAGTA
The DNA here is from genome assembly GCA_933228765.1 of Miltochrista miniata. NCBI lineage: Eukaryota > Metazoa > Arthropoda > Insecta > Lepidoptera > Erebidae > Miltochrista > Miltochrista miniata. Next base: position 1,538,884 of record OW121765.1, on the reverse strand, counting down.
TCCAGTCATACAGTGTTCTTACAATCATTTCGACACCAAATAACTTCTTTATGACAGTTTATTTTCATTTAAAATACCTACTCAGGATAGTAAGAAATTCAATGATTTGTCACACTATATTTTTATTTAATGTTTACATTATTGCCAGATCGGGCAGGATTGGACTATATACACATTGTGACACGAGAAATTCATATAAGTTTAAGACGTTAAGGCACATTAATACATATTTTAATATTTGTAATACAATTGACTAATTACAGATTAATGCAAAATATTGTATAGGTTTCTTATTTCTTTCGGAAATCCTACATGGATGCTATGCCGGACTCCTACCGACAATAACCAAACGATGCCTTACCACTGTCTATGGCCGGGAATCCCGGGTAAGCCCTCGGAAGGAAGTCCCAGGGCATGTCATGGGATGTCCAGTATTTTTTGGGTAACAATTTAGTAGGTATATTTTCGACATTTAAGAATCTGAATGAGAAACATCAAAATATTTCTAATTTTAACATAGATTCAGTGCCGCTAGCACGTGTACCACGTAGAGTTGATATAACGGTGATTATCCGAAATTGTCCATTATTGTTCGCCTAGCCCAGCGAGCCCAGCCGACGAAAACATTCATTTACCTGCGACATTGTGTCGTAATGGACGCACACGATTTATGTTACAACTTTATTGTGTACACAGCCACAAGTAATTGCCGTACAAGCCTGGTTTATATCTTTAAAGATGAGGAGCTGACCGTATTACTGTCATACGCCATTTTGTAAAGGTCACGGTTTATGATACAAGTAATGACCATGACAGTTTTCTCACGTCAAATTGTCTGCTATACGAAACCAAAGATAATATAATAGTATTACATACAGATCGGCAACTCCCTGCCTCCCACCTGAGTAAGCTTCCCCATCCCCCCACCAAAATTTAAGTGTGTATTGCCGTGTCAGTACTTAAGAGAGTGTCACTGCGTTGTATTACGTATTACTACTACCTACGTACTTTGTGCTATTGCTTTGGCTTAATTTGTACTTAGCCGAGGGTAGATTTGAAAAAAAGGTACCTACATACATGAGATAGCGTTCTATTCGTTATTATTTTGTTTCCATAGCTAGTAAGTTTATTATATTCACACACACATTCAAGCCTGATTCAAGCATTCACATTACGTGTATATTAGTGTGGGTGGAAAACGAACATTTTTCTATGGAGTTTCTGCCCTGTGACGAAACTCAGATTTATATGTACGTACTTGCTGTATGCTTTATAGTCATAGTCGAAAGAATCGCCCAACTTCAGTGGCAGAGGGCGGGTCACATTGCTCATAGAGCTGATGACCGATGGGGTCGGAATGTGCTGGAATGTGAATGTGTGGTAACATAATTACAACAGATGCCGAAGTCGCTAACGAATTTGAACAATTTTTTTCTCGTATTCCAGTAGATTTGACCAGAGCCCTAGGTTCTTCTACCCCAATAGCAGAATCCTTGTTAAAAGCAAATGTTCCTTGCTGTAATGAAATATTCAAATTCAGTAAAATTAGTTTACACACTATCATAAAAACTTTTAAATCTTTAAATATTAAGAAAACGGCTGACCTCTGGGGAATTTCTGTACATTTAGTTAATTCGTTAATTGAAATGGTTGCTCCTGAATTATCAATAATATTTAATAATTGTGTTGATAGTGGTGTGTTTCCTGACTTAATGAAGTTTAGTAAAATAACTCCTCTGTTTAAATCGGGTAGCACCTCGGATCCGTCCAATTTTCGTCCTATTTCTGTACTACCCACGTTTAGTAAAATCTTTGAAAAGGTAATGCTTAATCAAATGCAAAATCATTTTAATACAAATAAACTATTCCATACTAAACAATTCGGTTTCACGCGCGGTCGGTCTACCACGGATGCTGGAATCAAATTATTAGAATATATATATGAGGCCTGGGAGGAGTCGTATGATGCTTATGGTGTATTCTGCGACCTATCTAAGGCCTTCGATTGCGTCCAGCATCAGACTTTAATTCAAAAACTTGATCATTATGGGATCCAGGGGACGGCCTTGGATTTAATTAGTTCTTACCTAAGAGATAGAGCACAGAAAGTAGTTATAAATGGTAAACAGTCACATGGTTCTGCTGTAACAATGGGGGTGCCTCAGGGTTCAATTCTGGGACCTTTTCTATTTTTAGTGTACATAAATGATCTCCCTCACCTTATAAGAGACGATCACGAGGTAGTTTTGTTTGCTGATGACACATCTTTAATAAGTTGTGTCATCAGCAAACTTTAAGAAGTTAAAGTTGAACGTGGACAACGCGATCTTGACGAAGTAAACAATGCCCTCTCTAGGGTAGTCCACTGGTTTAACGCAAATAATTTATTGTTAAATGAAACTAAAACAAAATGTATTAGATTCACCTTGCCTAATGTTAGGCTCGTTAACACCAGTATTAAGATTAGGGATGATCAAGTAGAATAGGTCGATAAAACTGTCTTTCTGGGCATAAAGTTAGACTCCAACTTGCAGTGGGGGCCTCATATCGAGAAAGTCTCGGGCAGACTGAGCTCTGCAGCCTATGCCGTTAAAAAGATCCGACAACTGACAGACATTAGAACAGCGCGTCTGGTCTACTTTAGCTATTTCCACAGTGTCATGACCTATGGCATACTATTATGGGGTAACGCTGCCGACATCGAATCTATCTTTGTGTTGCAGAAAAGGGCTGTCCGGGCTATCTATGGTATGGGGATTCGGGAGTCATAGAAAAGTTTAAGGATATCAACATACTTACTGTGTATTCACAGTACATATATGAAAACTTATTATATACTCATAAAAATAACAGTAAATTTATTAAAAATAGTGATATCCATAACCTAAACTTAAGAAATAAGAATAAATTGGCTGTACCCAGATTTAGGCTTAATAAAATAAGTAATTCTTTTGCGGGCAATTGTATTCGAATGTACAATACATTGCCGACAGCCATAACAGGTTTGTCAGTTAATAAATTTAAAAAACTAATAAAACTTAAATTGTGCCAGAAAGCTTATTATAGCATTAAAGACTTTCTAGAAGACAAGGCTGCCTGGCAGTGACACGAATTGCTCCTTTCTACATAAAAAAAAAAGTGTATTAGATACTAAGATACTAGAAGAGAAGGGACCAGACTGAGTTTCTTGGGGTGTTCTTCTCAGTCTGTAGTATTTCCGAACCCCCGGTAGAGTCACAAAAATTTTGACAAACCTAAATTTTTTTTTTTTAAATTTCAAAGGGAATAAATTTTATTTTATTTTTTATTTTATTTTATTTTATTTTGGAATGGCATCCACGTACTGGATAACACAGAGTGAAAAGACCTCCAAGGTGGATAGATGACCTATAGTACGCGGGAGCCTGGTGGATGCGGTCAGCACAAGGTCGGGCGTTGTAGCTATCCTTAGGGGTGGTAGGGGGTGCCAAATCGGCAGAGATGATTATTATGCTCTAAACGCTATACATAGCTGTGCATTATAGTTATAGATTATGTTCTGAAGTCATTAAATTCCTAGACTTGCTTTTATCGACAACACTACTACAAGGGTGATTGTTCGGAAGAACTTTTCCTACTTGTTCTTTGCCCGCCTCAAGGAAAGTCATAGGTATATTTAGTGAGTTATCGGATACTCTGAAAATCCATTTTTAACCCCGAACAACACTTGTCACACGTAAGCTACGTAACGTCGACAGTGTCGCAAAACAAACTAGAAGACTAAGTTTTTTCTATACTAGGTACCATGGAAAGCACAAGGGCACTGAATATATATACTGTGACAAGGGCGTGTGAATCCCTTTCCTGACCTTGAAGACAATTTTCTTTTGGAATAAATTAAAAAGTCGCTGTTGATATTCTAGGTTACTGTGATACGGAACCTCAGTTTCTTAGACTTCATCATGAAATCATGATTTACCAGTACAGTACTCGGGTGGAGTATTTTTTATTAAATAAAGCATTTTTTACTCATAATAGTGATCTCTTAGTTTTGTGTATTTTACATTCAAATCTCCCTTTTGGTCATCACGTGGAAATTAACACCTGGCATTGTCGACTGTTATAAGTGCTGAAAATGAATATTATTATGTTCTACATCACCTCACACTTAACATTAGTTTATAAAGAGAACTGGTAACCCATTCGACATTAGTAACAACTAGAAATTAAAATTCAAAATAGCGTACCTAAATACCTTAGTACTTATTCTGAAACACAGTCACTCTCAATAGTTTTAATGAGAGCTACGGGGCGCACAAAACAACCAAGAGGGTGGCTTTTAAAAGTCCTTAAAATATTTTTGTGGCAAAACATTAAAACGTTTACACAATATCTGAAAGGACTTGAGTCTACCCTCGAGAAATCATCCTCTCGCCGAGTTAGTACTATGAAGACGGTTACAGTCCGGGGAGGGAATAGTTAAGAAACTCGATTGGTACACGCTACCGTGCCGCGTCTCGGTCGGCACTTACATTATTTGTTATGTACACTTGAGGCCACAAAAATTTCATATCTATTTTCTTGTACAATACGATAAAAAGTTTATGAATTTGTTTTTTTATTATGTTAATGGTTGAAGCTTGTATACCTTTTTAGGGTTCCGTTGCCAAAAGGTAAAAACGGGACATTATTTATGTGATTTCGCTGTCCGTCTGTCTTTCCGTCACGAGACTGTATCTCGGGAACCGTGATAGCTAGAGAGCTGAAAATTTTACAAATGAAGTATTTTTGTTGCCGCTATAACTACACTAAAACTAAATTAAGAAAAATATTAATATTTAAGGGGGGCTCCCATACCACTAACGTAGCTATTTATCGTTTTTTAACCCCCGTGGGCGAGTCCGACTCGCACTTTACCGGTTTTTGTTATAAAATATGAAATGCTACACATGACCTTTGAGATTATAATCCCTTTATCTTGGTTGTGAGGGTTAGCCATTGCAGAGAACTGAAAAGAAGAAAGAATCATTCAAAATGGAAAATACGAGTAGAACGGAGAAAGGCGTTTATTTTGGATCAAAGCAGAAAATGTATTTTTTTATGGAAATCTTGAAATAAAGTATAATTATACTAAACTAAAAGTAAGTAACTAAAGTACTATTATAGTACTTTGAGAATTTTTTTTGGAGTTTTTAATGATCAAGTTTAGTACACTATCAACTCGTAATTTATAATTTAGTTAATTTGTTAGCTTTTGTTGCAAAGACCTGGGATGTAAGGTTCCGTGGAGTCTAAGACTCCCACTGGGAAACTGTTTGATGCGAATGTTCTAAATACAGTAGGAGACTAGAAGTTCCCCAGTAACCCATTATTTATAAGAAATTACCATCCTACTGCAAAATCTTATTTGCATAAATCTTTCAACGAGCAATCGATTATAAATACCAGCTATAGCCTTAGATATTCCCTTTAGTTTATGTCGTTCGATACACTAGGAGCCTACGACATTTATTCTTAGACGTTTATAGCCTGTGTGATATACGGCTGGCCTATTTCCTCTGGCCCCCAGTGTACGCTGAAACTAGCCAGCAGTACATTGAAGTTGTGGAACTATTTCACTGAACGTCGGCGTTGGGTGGTATTTGTGAGAGTCAATACTGAAACAATTTGCTTTGCAACACTATCATTAACGTTATTTCGATTAAAATGTTTGCTTTTGTGCTGTATTGGGACCCACGCACGCGTCTGCCTACGTCTAGTTAAAACAGTTTTCATTTTTGGAATCGGAATCCGCAGGATCAAATAGAGGTTTTCCGTGCCGCATACTTAGATTGTGAAATAAGCTTCAAAGGTGTTTTGGAAGGTTTTTATAGTAAGGCAATGGTAGTGAAAATACGCAAGCGACGGTGACGAAGTTCATTCAGGTGTTCAGAATGCTTGATTAACACTCTAATAGTAAAATATCAACGCCGATGAAAGTCAATTGGAGTCAAAACAGAACTTACTCTTCATCATCTTACTCTCTACTAAAACTACTCTCACATCTTATGTATCGCATTTCCGATAATGTCTTGTTAAATATTCACTGGAACGTTTACGAATGGTTAACGAAGATGGTCATCACTTTTCAGCTATGTGGCTGCTTGCTATCCAGAAGCAGACTGAAGACGGCAGCGTGACGTGAGAGTTTGACGCACGCTCCAAGTAGCGGGGTAACAGCAGAACCTACCCCCAAAGATGCGGGATAGTACCCAAACCCCTAGGTGAGTCTACGATGGTTGCCAAAGTCCGTAGGGAGTCCTGGGTCATCATTACGAGGAAGCATGGCCCCGCGGACACAGTGTTCTGTAAACAATCACTGCAGTAAGCAACACGTGACCACTTTGTGACATTTATTTACGAGTGTGTTCGTGCTTTGGAAGGCACGTTAAGCTGTTGGTCCCGGTTGACGGTAAAATAAATGACAGTCGTTGAAACAAGTCGGTTGAAGGCTTTATGGGCGGCTTGAAAATTTGCTACTGTGAGTCGTCACAACCTGCCCCCGGGTCGGCAGCGAGTGTGTAGCGCCTCTGGTGTTGCAAAAACGTCCAAAGGCTACGGTAACCAACCTTCCGGTGGACCGTAAGCTTGTCGGCCTCCTAGGTAGTATAAAAAAATATACCCACCGATCAGTGAGAGGGCACGTGTGTTTTTAGTCGGTAAGAGTCCATGAGCGATTTTGACAAGTAAGAATATGAAATAAACATCAACTTAGTTATACTCACACATATCACTATCTCCAAATGGCCCCTATGCGAAGATAATATATGTCCAATATAGCTATAAGTCCTCACATTAATGGCACGATGAATGGAGTCTTTCATAGAACGAGGTCGAGTGCGTTAATCGTATCTATCTCACAGTTCATCTACGAGTCTGTGTGCGCACTACCTCGGGAACTGATCGGCCGATTTAGATAATAATTTGTGTTTGCGTCGCTTTTTGGTAACTTAATTTTCTGGTTAATAGCTGGTGATTATGTGTTAGTTATAGTAGTATCTTGGAATTAGAACTGAGATAGAAATCGAAGAAAAAGCTATAAAACTTGTACCAGTTATTTAGCGAGAGTTGCTAATTATGAGATTTTATGATCTTATGTAAATTACTCTTTCGTAAAAGACTAAGTTCCAACGTAGTTGATGCTAAAAGCTTTGCATGAGCGTTGCTGCAAATAGAAAAAAAGCGTATTAAAAAGTATTAGTTTCCTGTCATGAACTTGCTATAGAAATGAATGAAGGCTGTGTCGATAATGAAATCTTGCTTATCTAAAACTTTTCTTAATTTATTAAAAGACAGGATGAAATATCGAGAGAAAATCGGGAAATGAATTACATTTGGCGATACTTATGTATACTAATATTATAAGTAGGAAAGATTTGACTGTTTATTTATATGTTTGTGTATTTGATTGCGTTGAATAAGCCCGTAAGTACTTAACTGTTTTGAAAAGTCAAAGCTACACTACTATAATTTACAATCATGTACAACGTTCGCTAGTACTACATATTGCAACTACAAAGAAGTGATAAACTATCTTTGGTTTAAAGGTCTCTGTGGTCTGTAAACTCTTTCTCCTAATTAATTCTTAGTTATGGCCTTCTACTGGAGACAATGCCGGCTAATCCGTCAGCATTTTGTCTTCTAGAAACCTGCATTTAAAGTGCCTGCTGTCGAACAAACTCGATCGAAACCATTGAGGGATAAAACTCCGGGGACTTCGCTCGTCATAGTAAAAATGCAATTTAAATTGTGCTACCAAAACATATCTTGGTGGAAGGAAATCTCAATTAGTTGTCTAATCAACTAAAGACATTGCGTTTAGTCGTGACCTACGAGTAGAGCGGTCATAATTTGATCTATTGTAATTTTGGTTTCGATCCGCAAGGAATACTTTTTACAAAATATTTCTAAAGTATATTTACATTTTTAAACTGTGGTCACACGAAACATTCTGTCAACATCTTACGTCAATACATGTCAATATTTCTTTGAAACGATGTTTAGGTTATAGTTTTTGAAACTTTATTTTGCAGCATTTCTGAACAACAATAATAAATAATACAAGTAAGGACATACGACTTCGAGATACTGTTCATGTCTTGTCAGTATAATGGAGTCAGCGATACTGCTCCCATCTATAATTAGACCTCTGTAAGTTTGTACATCTAGTAATTATACTTGTAGTACTTTTTTATAATAATAAACTTATATAAAACTTTATTTTCAGGTTGCATAGACCCATAGATAAATACTTAACCTATTTTTACATAATTTAAAACAACTTATAAATAAAATTTTATAACTATGTTAGTATATATATAATTCACTAGTGCAATAAGTCTTTGTGCGTCCTTGTGGCGCTGTTCCGCGGAACCGACGAAACACCACCCCCTGTGGCCAGAAGTTCTCTTCCATGACGAGATGCAGGTAACAGTTGGGCACTCGCACCACAAACGCTTAAAAGTTCACGTTGCGGCGCGACTCCAACAGCTGCACCCTCGGCATGTACTTGATCTTCTGACGCACGTATTCAGCGATGCTCTACACTGTGGTATTGTAATGCAGGCGGGACATGTACACCGGAGTGTTTGGCTGTGCTGCACGTATTGATATTGAGGGCTCCGCAGGAGCTGTGGCACAGCGGTTCTTAGCAGCTGGTTGTCGACGATGCTTTTTTCTTTGCACACCGTGACGAAACCATCACTATCTTCTTGCGTCACCTTTGACACCGACACCCTTGGTGGATCAGCGGTGCCTTTGACGACACGGGCAATACTTCTCCCCGAGTTCGAGGCTGCGGTCAGCTTTGGTGGAGTGGGGTTCTTGACCGGGCCGGTATAGCTGGTAGAAACGGCCGGTACGGGTGCAGGCAGGCGGGGGGCGCGAGTAACGCTTTCCGCCGATTCTGCATTAGACGGCGACGACATCAAAACTGCTGATTGCTCTTGCTAATGCTATTGCGGTGCGGATAAGCCCCGATCGTCTAACAACCTCCAAGAGATCGTATGAAACTGCTGTGTGGGTAGCACAACATTTAACATTACATAGAAAATACCAACTCATATCATTAAAATAGTATTTAATGACTGACTGACTGACCACGACTCGGCAAAGGTAGATACCGAAGCTCTCAAAAATGTCGGTTCTGGATGCGGATGGCGCAGGACAGTGTATTGTGGCGTAAATTGGGGGAGGCGTAGGCCTCTACCAATGGACGTAGGTCCAGCAGTGGACTGTCATAGGCTGATTTATATGATTTATAGAACAGAATAAACTTTATTTCACACCAATGTTAAAAATTCTGATACAAACATACTACTTACAATTATTCTCATTTACTTACCTACATCAAAATTCGTCTATCCACCTAAATTTATTTATATCTAGTTATCGTTGTAACACAAGTACCTACAACTAATTGTCCAGGTCGTGGACAGGGTATGGAAACATATGCCGTAGTAGACTAAGGTTCTCCTGCAGCATGATTGCTCTCGAATCTTTTTTTTTAATGTGAGGAAAATCCTACAGAGATTCTGTGCCGGACTCCTACCGACAAAAAAACACACTTATCTTACCTAACAGCCTACGGTTGGGAGCCCCAGGTAAGCTCTCGGAAGAATACCCCAGGACTCACAACAGACTTACGGCAACCCCTGCGGCCTCACCTTAGGGGCTGTTCGGAAGCTATACCGCGTCTTTGGAGGGTTTTAGGGTGTCGTCTCGCTTTTTGACGGAGGAGGGGGCATCTGTGAATCCCTCACGTCACGCCGTTGTTTAGTGCTTGTTTCTGTAAGGACGGTGAACTGCCCCCTCACCGTCCTCAGGCCCCTGGTCATGGAGGCCGATAGTCTTGGGCGAAGACACGTCCGCCACAGGCTGCGCAGATTTCTATCCCACTCCCTTTTGCTCTCCTACTGACTGACCAGATATGAGTGACACAATAAGTGCTCGTACTGCAGAAATTGTAATAATTATACTAATCAATTAATCAATCAATACATATAATAAAATCGTAACAGGTCGCTGTCTGTACATGGAAGATAAATGAGAAAAAATATTTTAGGGGATCTTTATGAACGCTATAGAACCCAAAACAATGATTTTTAGAATTTTTGTCTGTTTGTCTGTACGTTTGTGCACGCTAATCGCAGTAACATTTAGTGTTTATTTCATATCAATCGGTGTATAAATAAAAAAGTTATGTCACTTTAAAGAATCATTCATAGTTGAAGAAATACCTCTCCTTTCATACACCTTGTGTGACGTAAACGAAGTTGCGGGTTCAGCTAGTATAGAATATCTGTAACACCTGTCCTGGCTGTAACAAAACAGTATAGGAATAGATTTTCTCCTGTATATACCTAGTTCCCGGTACCGGGTGTAGGCTTGCCCCCATTTCGTGGAATCCACATATCTACTGGCAGAGAGTGGGTCTGTAATTCAACTGTTTCTAGCTAATTCGAGGAAAAAGGCTCTGTATAAATGTATCTTTGGATGAGATCTATATCTAGCAGTATGTGCCAATGTTCTTTTTATGTTTCAGACGATAAAATTACAATAAATATGAATGTCAATGCAGATAAAAGAACGAATGATGAATACAGACCAGCATTTCGTGTTCAAGGCAATATATATGGAATGAACAGCTGGCTTGGGCGGAACATTCTGTGCATCATCATTTTGAGCGCTACCTTGTCATTATTTATAGTTTTAGGATTTTTAATATGGTCTTTGGTTAGATAATAAAGTTATTGTGGGAGTTCCGTGTTGTTTTTCTCCTGTCTGTAACATCTATCACCTTATCTATACTAATCTAAATATATATAACTCAAGGATGACTGACTGACTGACATAGTGATCTATCAACGCACAGCCCAAACCACTGGACAGATCGGGCTGTAATTTGGCATGCAGGTAGATGTCATGACGTAGGCATCCGCTAAGAAAGGATTTTGATAAATTCTGCCCCCAAGGGGATAAAATACGGGAAGCGGGAATGAGAACAAATTTTACGCGGGCGAAGCTGCGGGCATCAGCTAGTCTTATATATAAAAATGAATCGCAAAATGTGTTGGTAAGCGCATAACTTCAGAACGGGCGGACCGATTTCACTAATTCTTTTTTTGTTGTGTAAGGTATTGTCAGGAGAAGGTTCTTATGGAAGAAAAAATATTGTATTCCCACGGGAACGGGAACTACGCGGGTGAAACCGCGTGTCGTCCTCTAGTATTTTATAGAGGAAAGGTTTGATTGTTTGCATCGAATAGGCTCCGAAACTACTAGATCGATTTTAATTTTTTTTTCAATGTTGGGAAGCTACGCTATTCCACGGTAACATAGGCTCTATTTTATTTCAGTATTCCCACGGAAATAGAAGCTACCCGGGTAAAACCGCGTGAAGTCCGCTAGTAAGTTACAAAAATGAGCTCTGTGAGCTCATTCATTACATTTCTGTTTACTTGGGAAATATACCTTGTTACATCATTTTGATATTCCCGTAATGTAAGCCCACATGGCCATAACATCTAAAGAAAACTGCTACCGTTATTCCCATGATGTCACAACACATTGTGCTACACGTGTCTCCCTCATTTCTTTCACCATTAGTGCCCACATACACAAACATAGTAATACATATGTATGTTTGCGACACCACAGATGTGCTTAATTGGGGCATGCGTGTGACGCGCAAATAGCCGACTTAGACTCAATGTATACGCGAGAGCACGTCGCGAGATGATTTTATATGGATAAGACTTCATAAAATAATTTACCTAATTACTGTATGGAGAGGCAGCTCTCAAAAGTGAACTGAACACGTCACAACAATTGCAGAAAAGAAATTAAAACAGTGTGGCGGTCATCTGAGTATGAATAATGGTCATAGCTACTGTGGTTGCGACTGTAGCTATAATTGAGAGAAGGTTAGATGCAATTTGAGAGCATGATTTGCCTGGTTCATCATAATAACACTATAACGTTCTACGCTGGGTACAATCGAAGGTAGCCGAAGTATCATAGGCAACATGCAACTATTAAAACAGGCATCCCCATCATTCATTAAATCAGCCTATGACATTGCTCTGCTAGATATAGGTCTCTTTCAATTAATATAAAGACTACCGTGTATAATATTATTCCCCTTACTAAGCGTAACACTATTTAAAGAGGTACACTGACACCTCCACGAGCACCAAGCTCTAGTTTTTTATTTATATAGGTACAAAATAAGGTCCAATGCATTTGTCAACCAATCAAATCAGCCTATTGCAGTCTCCCGTTCGACGTAGGCATGTTCCAATTATATTGGGAACGTGATTGGCCTCCTATGTATCATGAATGTTTATGTAAATCAAGTGGTACGCTACACTTTCACGAGGTTGGCTTCCGGTAGTTATTAATAGGGCAAAAAAGTCATGTCCAGTATAATGATATCGTATTCAGAACACACACCCGATCGCCCCTGGCCATACGCAGCGATTAACGAACCCTACATTGTATACGTACTTACATGCACGTTTCAATAATATAACGCAAATCTACATACACTTGAGAGATTTGGTACTTGTAATATCACATTCATTGACCCATCTTTGAGGAAATTAACGACATTTTACTTTTGAAGGATAGAATTCCCTTTCTTTATTTATTTGACCTCAAACTTGTGCGTTACTCAACGGTTGAATTTGCTTTTATAAACTGACCTCGGGTACCTATACTCGTAGGTGAGATTCCCGTAAGACTTTATGAAAATCTCTTGAGAGCCAATCAAAAGGTAATGCACCACCTTGATTCTATCAAAATCTAACGCAGCTTAGAAATCGCGACTTACTGTTTTTGTACCGTAAATGTGAAAAATACACATACAACCGATCATCTGCTGAAAAGTAAACTCCGATGCCTATTGATAATTTGCACACACATAGGTTGCAAGCCGTGTGAAAACCTTTTGCATGCCGATTTAAAATCCCATGTTATACGTACGCTGCGGATCTTTTAAAACTATCTAAATACTTTAATTCAAGTTTAAGCAATCCAATATATTTAGAAAAGGATTTTCTTTTTTTTATACTACATAGGTGGTAGACAAGCATACGGCCTACCAGATAGGCTATGGTGACCACCAGTACGGTCACCGTAGCCTATGGGTGTTTGCAACACCAGAGGTGCTGTACTCACACTGCCGACCCCATATCAATCAATCATCAACCAAATCAGCCTATAGCAGGCAGTAGACATTTAGGAGAGATCTATGTCCAGTAGTCTCACCCAAATTTCGCAACAACACACGGTCCTGCGCTTTCCGCATCCAGTCAATCCCTGCAACCTTCTTTAGCTCATCGCTCCATCTGGAAGGGGGTCGTCCCAAGCCCAAGTCCAACCAAGTCGTCTTGCCTACCGATGCCGACCCCATAAGAACCATTTATCTATATCTATACTTTTTGTACTAATATAACAAAGAGGAAAGATTTGTCTTTTTGTTTTTTGTTTGTTTGTTTGTAACGAATAGGCTCCGGAACTACTAGACCGATTTAAAAATTTCTTTCACTGTTGGGAAGCTACACTCTTTGCGGTGAACATAGACTATGTTTTATTCCCGTATTCCCACTGGAACGGGAACTACGCGGGTGAAATCGCGTGACGTCCACTAGTATTTAATACAACAAATATTATGTTTACATAAATTCTTTATCAATCTTATTTCCGCTACATTGCGTCATTAATTCCGTAACGAGAGGGGCAGTGATTTACGGGCCGCATTGGAATCTAAATCAATGTATAGAGTATTGAGTGATTTATCGTGAGTCGCCATATTTGAGGTTAATGAGTATACACTAATGAGGGCAGGATGTGAGCTGTTGATATGTGTGTAGAGATTACCATAGCTGGTTTGTATCAATATTATTTGGGGGAATCTTGTCATAGATGGTTAAAGGATTCGTTGCGTAATGGAAAGTGGTTGTGACTCTCGTGAAACATCTCACGTTCAAATCTCGCATCAGATCAAATATTTGTGTGATTCGCGAATGTTTGTTTTGATGTTTAATAGTTTTCTATGTGCAATCTATACTTATAATAAATCTGTAGAAGTGAAAATTCTGTTCATTCAAAATATCAAAAAAATAAATAGCAGGGGGTGTTACTAGACTGACACCGAACCCAAAAGTGTGATTAAAAAAATTTTTGTCTGTCTGTCTGTCTGTCTGTTCAGGCATCACGCAAAAACTACCGGTTCAATTACGATGAAACTTAGTATAATTATTCTTTAATAGCCTGGGCACCACACTGGGTACTTTTTATCCCGGAAAAGTATATAGAATTCAAACCAAACTTAATTTTGCGGTTCGATCACTAGACCCAAAGTTATAATCAATTATTGCTTAAACGGTTAATGGTACGATGATGAAACTAAGCATGAGCGTTGTTTGTTACAATTTGAAAAAAGTAACTTTAACATTTTTGCAAATTCCACCTCCAAAGGTATAAAAAAGGAGGGTAAAGTTTGTATGGGACAACGTGATTCCTTGGTCCGATGTACTTAAAATTTGGCATATAGCATTATTATTGATGGAAGACGTGTTTCGTATTTTATTGAAATTTATACTATATCGAGCTAAAAAGGGAATGTAAATTATTTTGGGGCTGATTTTCTCCGGAGTTGATATCAATACTCCTTAAATACTCTTATTTTATACTTAAATTACTTTTTATTCTGACACATAATTTGTGAAAGTTCAATACAATTGACGTTTTCATTTATGTTTTATTTCAAACTTCAAACAGATGATTTTACTACATAGCCATAAAGTTAAATAAAAAGTGCTATTTTGGTATAATATTAACCAAATATGCTTTATAAGTGTCACAAATTTTGTGTGACAAAAATACATTTGTGAAAAGAAGAAGAAACTTCTAAGATGGCTAGCCAGAAAAAATGAAAGACCACGCTTCAGGTATTATTCACTGGTCAATAAAATAACACCGCATGTTACCATCTACGCTCAATCCTTCCGACAAAGATTGTCGGCAGCCTTAAGCGACTGGTCATGGAAGGCATGAACTTTATTCTACAAATAGTGCCGCCTGCATTCTGTCAGGAAACAGACTCACTAAGTCTTTGTAAAATACGGGAATGGCCTCTACGTAGACTACAGTCATTCCACAAGACTGAAAAGAGCCATTACAATGAACATGAACGCTCAGCTGATGAAATTTACATTGTTATTACGTTACCAGGTCTTGGTTGGACCATCTGTATTAGGAGGACAAAGCCTACAGTAGTTCGGTTTGTCCAAACGTCGTAGGCTGGGACTACCTGAAGAAGGAACTAAGTTACGATGTCGATTGCTTAGAAGAGAAGTTGTGTCAAGTAGTAGTTTAGCCATTCAATTAAGAAATGTATTTAATAAATAAATTTACTTAGCTCATATTATTATGCATTATGAATTTGTTAATCAGAAATCTATCTAAGTAATATTATAAATGCGAATGTTTGTGAGTGTGGATGTTTATTACTCTTTCACGCTGTAACGGCTGAACGAATCTGGTGGTGCCTACAGAGATATGTTATAGTCTCGGAGCAAAATATCACGCAGGCGAAGCTGCGGGCATCAGCTAGTATATAATATAATATGATATTATACGTAGGTATATAGATGAAAAAAAAAATATAGGTATTTAAACTTTCATGGTCACTAACACTACTATTAGAGTTAACGGGATATTTACCATGTCTTCCGAAATATCGGAAATACTCAATAGTAAGTAATAGTTTATTTATTCATCTCCACAAATGCAAATAAGACATGGTAAATATCCCGTTAACTCTAATGATAAAAACTATATTTACATATTTCTATCAGTAGCCCGGCCAGCCAGGGTGTAGTGGGGCCCTACCAACACCATCGGGCCCAAGTCAACCTCACGTGCAAGCTCGTGCACCTGCTGAACAACGGACGAGGCTCTGACGGCGGCGGTCCATTTCAACACGGCGATGGGCTCACCACCTGTCACGTGGGACCGAATTGTACACGGTGAAATGTGGGCCGGTATAGGCCTCTGCCTACCCCTTCGGGGATAAAGGCGTGAGTATATGTATGTATGTATGTATCAGTAGCCCAGATCATATAACACAAACTTACATTATGTAACTTAGTTTGGTTTACTAGGAGTTTTATGAGAATGTCCCTGCAATATTTAAACTTGACTATTTCCGTATACGAGTAGGTATTATATTCCGCAAAACACAATACAGTAGTTTATATTCGAACTTTTGTATAGTGGAGGTAACAATCAAATCAGCCTGTATCAGTCCACTGCGGGACGTAGGCCTCTCCCACAACACACGGTCTCAGGACCGTGTGTTGTGGGAGGCTCAGGCCTTCCACATCCAGTCAGCCCCTGCTACCTTTTTCAGGTCATCGATCCATCTGGCAGGGAATCGTCCTACCCCGCGTGTACCAAGTCACGGTCTCCACTCCAGAACTCGTTTGCTCCACCTACCATCGGTTCTCCTACAGATAACAGATAAGTAGAGGTAACATGTTTGCTTATACCTTCTATATTTACCCTTGTAAACGGTATAATCCAAAGAGCGAGTACTCAATACTATTGACCTCTTTCTGTGGTCAATGATAGTTCTAAATTGTATAATTATAGCAGCAACTCAATAGTATAAATACCTAGTATACAACACAAACGAGCTTTTAATTTGAGTATACGTGTAGTGTAAACACTGCATAGATATCTTTATACTTACTACGTTTTTTAATTATCCTGTAAATGTATGTGTACATTAAAATCTAAATTGAAAGGAAATTGGAATATAATGATAGGTTTAGTTCTAAGTAAGTCATTATGCTAATGAAGAGGTTCATATGTCTCGGCTACGCCTAGCTACAGGATGATTATTTGATCGTTAATGTTTCTACGGCTTTATATTGTCATTAGTATGTTTTAATTTCAAAGAATTTTAAAAAAGTACAAATTAAGTTTGAATGAACCTCTCCAAGATTTTTCGAAAACCTTAGCATTCAATAAATTCGAGACAAATGGTTAGTTTAAAAAAAAAATTCTACTGCATATTTCCAAATAAGAAAATTGAATTTTTCACCTAAGGTCGAACCGTTGTGGCATGTTTTTGATGATTTTAGGGTTCCGTAGCCAAATGGCATAAACGGAACCCTTATAAATTCGTCATGTCTGTCTGTCTGTCTGCCCGTCCGTATGTCACAGCTACTTTTTTCCAAAACTATAAGGCCTATTCTATTGAAACTTGGTAAGTAGAGTGACTATTCTGTGAACCGCTTTAAGATTTCCATATAAAACTAGAAAAAAAGCAGTTAATTTTGGGGGTCTCCGTACTCATCTTTACCACTGCGAACGTGTTGAAATATCAATCAAAGTTACAACGAACAACAAGAGCTTTTTGATTACTTGCTGCTACGGAACCCTTCATAGGCGAGGCCAACTCGCACTTGACCGGTTTTTATTACAGAAATACTCATACAGTCTCATGAAATTGTAATCAATTGTGTAGCCCATAGTTGTATACAACACTAGATGACATGTATTGTGTTACATACTCTCGCACTGTCAATCTTTTAAATACTTTCACTGTTACACAAAATTAAAATTTTGAATAGGATAATAGAAAAGCCTATTATCTTTATTACAGTAATGGATTAAATTACCACGCACTGCTTTCAAGTTATATTGCAGCCTAATATTAATAACGTGCACCAGTTGTATGTTACGTGATTGAGGGCCATTATACAGCTGTAACATCACCATGTACTTAACAACATGTCATCTACATACTAGAATTAAAATGCGAACGTTTGTGAGTGTAGTTGTTTGTTAGTCTTTCACGCTCGAACGACTAAACGTATCTGGCTGACATTTGATACAGAAATAGAATCTGGAAGTCTGGAATAATACATGGGCTACTTTTTATCCCGGGATTAAGTTCCCACGGAAAGCGGGTACGGGAAGCGAAGCTGCATGCATCAGCTAGTATTGAATATGCGAGACGAGGGGATTAAGTTGTCAACGGGATATGATGGGTGGTCTCTGTAAAGTCGACTGTTCACAACATCCATCAAGTGCAATTGAATATATTACAAGCTATCAATTTGAATCAATCAGTTTGTTTTTAATGTAAGTAGGAAGTATGTGTTTGTATGTATTTAACTCGGAAGGTTGGTTCTCAAAGAAATGTAGTAAAGGCACTTAGCTTGTTTTCGGAATGATGTATCTTCTAAAACCTATGATTTGTTTACTAACAATAGAGACCCTACAGTCTGTATCAGAGATTATGGTACTAAGATCACTGATGCTGTATATTACACCTGAATTTTGACTGCCTTGGTGGCGCATTGGGTTGTGATACCGCCTGCCGCGCTGGGGTCCTGGGTTTGATTCCCGGGTCGGTTCAAATATTTTTGTGATCCGCAAATGTTTGTTTCGGAGTTTGGGTGTTTTTTATGTAAAATATGCATGTATTTAGAAATATATGAGTATGTTTATCAGTCGTCCAGAACCCATAGCACAAGTATAACAGCTTAGTTTGGGCTAAATAATGGTGTATGAGAATGTTCAACAATTTTTTTTTTGACAATGTTGTAGAGGAATGAGATTAGATGTTTCTTGTTACATAAAGAAGATCATCCAACCAGTAAAGCTGATCCGCGTATCGCCCTCTCGGGCAGTATCGGTAGGAACCTGTCGTTGCCGGCCGTGGTGCGAGCTATGGTCGGCAGCCAATCGTGCTGGGTCGCCGTCGCCTCGTTTGCTAGCGAGGTGATGGCGGCCAAACGAGAGGAGTTGCGGGTGCGGGAGCGTGCTGGTCAGACGCTCCCGCCCCGCCGTCCCGTTCGGGGGCGCCGCATGGCGGCGTGGATGCGCGCCCCCGACTAGTTCTTGAAACGTGGACGGTGGTCGGGGGACCCCGCCCACGATGATCACACAGCGGCAGGCACCTCCCCGTGTTCCGGGGGTGCCTCTCGTTCCGGGGGTGCTTTTAGCGCCCGCCCGCTTGGCCGCTCTCTACCCCCTCTGCTTACAGAGGGGCATCCGAGAGCGGACCGACGGAATCAGCACTTCCAACTCCATTAGGAATTGAGGGAGGGGGCAGCCCATCAAGCCCCCCCGTGGAGAGTCCCGATGTAACGGGGCGACCCTTTGCCGGGCCGCAGTGATTTATCCACCGGCCTATCCTGCGACCCGGTTAAGGCGAGGCGGAACACCGCGGGGTTTAGTGGGTAGGACGGTCCCATGTTGACCGTGAGTCCCACACAAAGCCGCCTTGCTCCCCCGAAACAAGGCGGCGAAGTGCCTAACCTACAGTCCCCGCGTTAAAAAAAAAAAAACAAAAAAAAAAAAAAAAAACCAGTAAAGCTGATAAAAATCTGTGAAGCCGAAACCGAATATCTGATGCTAGACTTGAAATTGCATAAAAAGAGAGAATCTCACAGCACAATGCAAGATTTAAGGGAACTACTACAAAACCTTGTATAAACTCTTGTTTCTAGAAAAGAAATATAATAAATAGGAAGCGCTCGTGGCCCCGCGGACTCAGTGTTCTGTAAACGGTCACTGTAGTAAGCAATATTATTATGGCCGGTCATGGATGGGTGATCATCACATGACCACTTTGTGACATTTATTTGCGAGCGTTGCCGTGCTTCGGAAGCCACGTTAAGCCGTTAGTCCCGGTCATGCCAGTATAATGGGGCGGCTTGAAAAATTTCAACAGCAGGCAATTACACCCTGCGCTTGTCCATATCAACACGGCAATACGGCTCACCACCCATTACGTGGGACAATTCTAAAAAGGTGAAATGTGGGCATAATTAATATGCCTCTGCCTATGCCTTCGGGGAAAAAGGCGTGACTATACGTATGTATGTATGTTTCTAGAAAAATTGTAATAATGTACAACGTAAATAGCTGGAGCATGGCTGGAGTGACATTGAGGGATAAACTAAAGAATAGTGTGATAAGGGAACATTGCGGTATGACAGAAGATGTAGTGACTAAGATAGAGAAAGGGATGCTCAGATGGTTTGGACATGTGGTGTGGAGAGAATGGATGGAAATAGGCTGACGAAACACATTTATGAAGCGAGAGTGAATGAGCAAACTGGTAGGGGTCGACCTCGGCATACTCATGTCGATCAAATCAATAACCTTCTGAGAAAAGGCCAGGTCAAGAGTACCCTTAACCGAAGAGCATGTATGAAGACACTTATGAAAGTTGAAGAAGCGAAAGTTGTTTGCCAGAACCGTAGCAACTGGAAAGTCAGAGTCTCTGCCTACCCCGTTGGGAGACAGTCGTGATGTTATGTATGTATGTATGTATTGTATGTACAACGTAAAGTAGTATGTGCTATTGGGTACTATTTCAGTAACAGAAAGTACATAACATGTATTAAAGAAACTGCCACTCAAACTACGCAAACGGACTCATTTAAATAAATTACAAAAATAAGTGACACGTTTTCGAAATACAATACCAACAATTAACCTTTGCCGATGAGTAAGTATGTAGTACACATTATTAAAAAAAACATTAGCATATTGGGCCCCGCCTCTGGCATGTAACGTTTCATATAACCACGGTCTAACATTGACACACAGATTGACAGACAGACACATTATCGAATTAGTGATAATTGTACACTACGTCTTAGCGGCGCGTGAAATAGTACCTAGAGTAGGAATGGTAGACAGGTTACTCTGTTGTAGGTTAAGGGCATGAAAATCTATGGTTACCACACAATATGAGTTAATACTCGTAGGTACATAACACATCCAATTCAGAATTTGCGATGGAAAATCGAACGATTCAAAATCGAAATCAATACCTTCAAAATGTGGTATTCTACCGACGCACTTGTAAACTTAACACCCGTTTTTTTTTTCAAGAAATACGTCATATTGTGAGCGGCGCGTGAAATAGTACCTGGAGTAGGAATGGCAGACAGGGCACGCTGTTGTAGGTTAAGGGCATGAAAAACATGGTTACCACACAATATGAGCTAATACTCGTAGGTACATAACATATCCAATTCAGAGTCTGCGATGAAAAATCGAACAATTCAAAATCGAAATCAATATCTTCAAAATGTGGTATTCTACCGACGCACTTGTAACCTTAAAACCCGTTTTTTTTTCAAGAAATACGTCATATTTTATGACCTTAAACTTGACAGCTTTTGCCAGCTTTAAAGGTAGGCAATCTCTGGGCAGATTAATTCATTATATAGAGCTAAGTATAGATACATATTTAAAAAGGTGTATGGAGTTTCAATGCCTAAGCCAAGCCTACTTGTAAACAAAAAGTTTGGTACATCAATGTTACAAACATACATATAATCACGCCTTTATCCCCAAAAGGGTAAGCAAAGGCATAATATTTCAGCTCATAGTTTTATCAACATCAGTGTTGTAGGCAGACAAATCTCGCACTCGACGTGTATGAAATCAGAGACCAGTGCTTTCGGTGAGGAATATCGTCAATACAATTCTAACCATTACCTGAAGAGGTTAATAAGAGAGTTTATCATGTCATCTAGTAACCTAAGTATAATTAAGTGAGTCCTAGGATATCCTTCTGAGGGCTTAACCGCAGCTTCCAACCGTTAGGCTGTTAGCAGGACACGTGAAGTTTTTTAGTCGTTAGGAGTCCGGCATAACATCCATGAGGATATTCCCTCACGTAAAACCAAAAAACAGTAAAAATAAGAGATGACGTACGCTACCTTCAGCAGACCTATCCAACCTTGAAGTTATTTTTGAACTGTTATTCGTTAAGATAATCATTTTATATGAACAAATAAAATCACTGCAGTACATTCCTCACCAATTACCTTTGTCCAATGATGGGAAAAATTATAGCCCATTATATAGAGTTCATCGACCTTTACCTCTAAGCTACCCTACTCTGTGTGTTGTACTTTGTGTACTGTGTACTATATGTGTATAAGCTGTGTTTTCCTGGCCACACCCTCCCAATTACCATTACGAACTCGCGCTGTGTTGAAGAAACTCAAATTATTTTTCGGCCTGTCGTGTAGTGAGAAGTGACGCTATACCAAAATATTTTGTTACCAGACTGCTACATAATTTTTATTCATGTAATGTGCTAATAATTATGATAATATACTATTCAAAGATAAAAATATGTTTGAAACATCATAGCATTTATGAAGACCTATCTATAGGTCTGGGGGTATGGGTGGTATAGGGTCGATGAAAAAAAAAATTCGAGTTTTAGTTCTAAGTATGGGAACTTGACTGCCTCTGTGATGCAGTCGGTAGTGATACCGCCTGCGGCGCTGGAGGTCGTGAGTTCGATTCCCACCGGAGACAAATATTTGTGTGACCCATAAATGTTTGTCTCACGAGTCTGGGTGTTTCTATGTATACTATGTATGTATTTAAAAGTATATAAGTATTAATATCCGTGGTCTGATACCCATAACACAAGCAGGTTATTTCTAGCTTACTTTGGGATCAGATAGCGTTGTGTGAAATGTCCGAGAATATTTAAAAAAAAAAAAAAAAAACCTATAATTTTTTGTATTTTTTTTTTATTTTTGTGTAAAATTCTTATTGTGGTACACAGAATACACTTACTAAAAGTGGCTGTGACATATGGACGGATAGACAGACAGACAGACATGACAAATCTATAAGGGTTCCGTTTTTTGACATTTGGCTAGGGAACCTTAAAAATTGTGACTTATGTAAGCTCTGGAAAACTTACATTATTTCCTTATTTATCCGGTTTAACTGTAACAGACTCGTGACGTGCAGGACAATAGGTGGGAAACTACATCTGGCAAACTTGACTATTGCTCAGTACAGTGTTGTAGTATGTATTTAGCCCAGCAAAATGTAATCACATTTTTTATACCACTAAGCTAGCAGAAAAGCTTTCGGCCCCACCAATTAAATGCTGTTTTTATTTCTCTGATTTCTTAGACCTGAAATCATTGACAATAATTTCAAACTTACGCTTCTTGCTGAATTTACTACCCGAGTCCACACGTTGGTTCACGTCATTTATTTAAAAAAAAAAGGAGATAATTGAAAATTTGAAGACCGACATAGGCTTGTATAACCATTTTGTTGTTCATAAAAATACCCGACCGGAGTCATCGTTCTCTTGTAAATTTATAATGAATTCAATTTAAAATTTCTTAGCGAACATTTTCAGCTTAGCATTTTAGTACACAACATACCTAACGGCTCGTAGTACGCGCGTTAGTTATTTTGCGTGAGGGCTCACGATATTTATATTCACACCGCTTAATAATAGAGAAGAGGCAGGGATCGATATGATGTGACATTTCGTTTCGCCTACTAATGGAGTTTTGTTCCAAGTTAATGACATTTTTAATGGCGTTGAGTTGCTACTTTATGATTATATTATGTCTTTTTGTACCATTATAAAGGTAGATGGGTATTGTAGAGAGAATTGAATATGACTAGGTTTTTAGAATTAATAGACTATTATTGACATTGTGTTGGTCAAATAGTTAATGCCTGTAACTGCTAAGTCAACAGCATGGTTTCGATTTCCACCTTGGAGCAATCTTTGCGTGATGACTGATGATGATGACCAAGATTATATTGTTCTACGCTTAGTAGGAATTTATTATACGGAATAGATGTGCACCTTTTTTACATTTAAAAATAATTGAAGCTAGGCCACAAGGTCAAAGCCAATAATACTTGCTGTAGTAGAGGAACGAGTGAGGATCCTCCCTTTGTGTCAGAGGAACGTCTCATACCTTCATCCACCTTATTATAACTGTGATTCAGTATTTAGAAACTGCTCAATAATATTGAAAATCCTTTCAGTCAACGGTTGTCAGAAGACCACATGAATTTTGTACTTTAGAGTAATTGAACCGTCTTTCTGCATTAGTTGAGTATATTGATAAATTGAAATTTTTTTAAATTAAAATTTATTATTCTACCTAATAAACTGACATTGGATGTATTAAATGTTATCAGAAATCTATATATATAAAAATCAATGTCACTTTTCGTTGTAATTTTATAACTCGAGATCGGGCTCACCTGTCCAAACCAAATGCTTAGGCTTTGTTCGGACTATTTTAGTAGATGGTTTATGTGAAGTTTGCACAAAATCGGTCGAGCGGTTCTTGATTTATCACGCAAACGAAGTTGCGCGGGTCAGCTAGTTAAGTATATTAATTTGACATGGTTTGATTTTTATGATGATATCAGAGGTTTTATTCTATTGTTGTTGTTTTTTTTGCATGTTGAACTATTTATTATTGGTAATATTATGAGACCTAAATAATTATATATATTTTATGGCACGATTAGGCTCATCTCACCATCTTTAAACTTTTTTTGTAAATGTTATGTGTAGGTTGATTGTTTTTATTTAAGTAGATGTGTAATTTTATTTCAAACACAATGTACCATTTGTTAATGAATAAATAAATAAATATTGGTAATGTGTCGGCTGAAAACTTCCATTGCAATCTGTCGTCAAGTCAAAGTAGTTGAAATGTTCACCAGTTCAACACATATAATATAATACATACATACATATTATAGTCACGCCTTTATCCCCCTGGCGCAGGCAGAGGCATAGGCTGCCTCTGTGGCGCAGTCGGTACTTCGGTAGTGATACCGCCTGCGGCGCTGGAGGTTGTGGGTTCGATTCCCACCGGAGACAAATATATTTTGTGTGACCCATAATGTTTGTCTCAAGAGTCTATAAGTATTAATATCCGTGGTCTGATACCCATAACACAAGCAGGTTATTCCTAGCTTACTTTGCGATGAGATAGCGTTGTGTGAAATGTCTGTGAATATTTATTTATTTATAGTAGACACCCTCATTTCACGTTTTAGTTTTATGTCCTAAGTAATAGGTGGTGAGCACATTGCCGTGTTGAAATGAACAGGCACAGGTCGTGGTGACCCACGGTTAAAAAAATTTAAACCGCCCGTTAGACTTTTAACTTGGCTTAACGACAATCGCGTTACACTTCGAGTTTTCCTTCTCTACGCAATGGATCGTTTTGTGAAAGTGTTCCCTTAGTCGCCTCTTATACCCTTGGGATGAATTAGGGTGACGACATTCTGTATTCTTTCACGTTACCACACGGGGGACTACATAAACAACGCTCATAAATACGCAATGTATATTCCACAAACCAATTTGCCAAGTGCCATAGGTACTAGTTGTAAAAATAGTTAAATGTCGACACTCGAGCAATAGTCGCAATCCAATCCGCGCCTGCAGATTTTAATCGCATTACACCGAGCTGCTGTAATTTGATTACTGTAACCGTTCGTGTGTACTCCACCTTATGTTATAGTTAATGCGTTTTACTATTATTAACGCTTGAGTTATTGAACATTAATGCCATTGTTCGTTTCAAATTTGACGGCTTGTATTCAGAAATGGGTCTACTGGTTAATATTTGGTACTTGGTAAAGCTGGCTGTTCCTATAAATACGATTTGGGTACCCAGAGGAGCGTATTGTGTAGGGGTGGTTAAATGAGGTTTTCATACGATTCATGTCAGTTCCTAGAACTGGCAGTTCCTGGAGGGACTATGAACTAATAAAGATTTTAGTTCTGTATGTATTGATTTGTAAGCTCATTGCTTACAATGTAGCAGAACATAGGTCGCAAACTCTAAATCATCTGTGTATGCTATTTAAATATATATTTAATGCTTATTCTCACCTTTGGGATTACTCCCCGAGATACTTACTAGACGCACTTAACGCTATGCAGAGAGGTGCTGTCCGAATAATTGGCTGTCCTGAGGTGACGGGAGGCCTCAAACCGTTAGCGCAGCGAAGAACTATAGCGTCCTTGGCTGCGTTCTACCGAATGTATCACGGTGAATGTTCTGAAGAGCTCTTCAACCTGATCACACCCTCTCCTTTTCGATCGGGAACAACGCGTGCCGGGCAGAGGTGCCACTCATACACAGTGGAAAGAATTTTCGCCAGAACGGAGCATTTCAAAAGATCGTTCCTCTGTCGAACTATAAAAACATGGAACGACCTGCCCGCACACGTGTTTCCCTCTTCTTACAATCCCGGGTTCTTCAAGAGGAGCGTGAAGAGGCACATCACAGGGCCGCCAACTTGAGGACCACTGCCAGAAGTGGCCCCCAATCGCTAGATGCGCCACGGCTTTCCATCAGGCTGGTGGCGACGTCAATTTGGCGAGCTAAATATAAAAAATTTGCTCGCCAAATTGACGTCGCTACCAGCCAGCAGCCAGCAAAAAAATTTAATTATTGATTGCTGAAAAAACAGTGTCCTGCAACAATTCGCGGTTACAGTTTTCTAACAGTGGTGGCACCTGCTTCGTAAGTTTATCTACAGTGATTAGGATCAGTTCCGTACCAATGACGCAAGTCTCTCCTCCTTGCGAGTTACGTAGGTATCCAACTGCTGACAACGTGTTAAATATTTTTTTCCGTCGTCCCATCAATGTGACATCCAATGGGAATACGGAAAAAAAGGGGATCATATTCTTCTGAGTCGCTTCTTGTCCACTTGTCCACGACGTCATTTTTCCTGAATCCATTGTGTCCTTTATTACATTTCAGTGTAAAGCTGTTTGAATGAAACCTACCTGAGTTATCCAGTGCATTCAGGGACCTTGTCAGATGGACTCTGCATTTCAACTCCTGAAGAGACTCTCATCTGACCTACCGAGTCCTATCTTCATTATATCTTCGTTCATCAGTCAGTAAAACCTTCCCAAATCAAATTATTTGAACCCCGGAGATCTTAATAGGAAACATACACCACATAAACTATAATATGATAAAAGCTTGTACATACCATACAGCAATATTATATATTCCTTACTCAAGCCAACTAATAATCAAACGCGCTCTCAAACTACTCAACATCCATTATCAAATAACACCAATCAGTTCCACTCCACCTATCACACTCATTGATCTACAAAACGATCGTATGACAACTCAATAATTCCGCCATTGACTTCGGGAATCGAATTTGTTACCGAATGAACCATTACTTTTGATCGACTAAATTATGGTATATGCAGCAACCATTATAGTTCGTAATTGAAAATAAATTGAATTAGTAAACGCTAGTCGATTGAGTTTCAGAGGCGTATTCAACAATTTTAGAAGACGGCCATATTGAAAAACCTTTCTGACATAGGATTTTTTTTAGTCTAGTCGCCTAGTTTATGCGTACTCTAGGTTTAAATCTTGAAAAAAAACTGGGCTACTAAATAGGTAGGTCCTATTATGTTTCGTGTCAGAAATTTTATAAAATCTAGCAGACACTGATGTCTTTTTGAATACAGACATACATGTTAGTCATAGTTAGCATATTGACGAGTATTGAAATTGACAAGAAGGGAAGGTTGTATCTGAAAGCTATTGATTTTTTTTAAGCCGGATCTTGGAATACTTAGAAGGAAAACGAGCGTCTTTTTATCAGAAGTGCTCCTATCGTCTTTTACAACTCTGTTGGGTACCTCGTGCCTTTGAAGAATTAATTAAAACCTTCACAAAAATAATTATGTACGTAAATTAATTGCCAAAACAACTTCTAAACACCTGAACGCTATTTACATACTCAGTAATGAAATTCTACAAATTAAATATGGTGGGGGCAGATTCAAGTGGGAGCCAATTTGTTAAGTCACATCAAAGCCACTCATTGGCTTAATGAGCATCATCAGTGGGCCTTTAAGTCAGCGGAGACGCTGGAATACTAATTTATTTAGAGCTGTAATTTGTTCACACTTTTATTATGTAGAAACTCTATTAATTTATGAATACCTGGTGGACGTCCAAAATTTTGATAGTGTATCTACGCTACCAAAATTTTGGACGTCCACCAATTAATCATTACTGCAGCATCTTTAAGGTAGTGACAACAGTATTTTGAAAATGATCGCTGCCAGATCAGACTTTCCCTTTCTGAAGATCTGGATAGGGATCGCCATGGGTCTGAAAATGTAAAAAAAAACCTACATTGTTTATAGTAGCTAAAATTAACAATACTAACATAGTAACTTAAAGCACTACGGTTACTAACACACAAATACTAACAATAATGCCTATGGGCATGTAGTCTAAAAATAAATATAATCCAAATAAGGCTTACCGAAAACAATAAAGGTTAAGTGACGTTGCAGCTGTTTTCTTTATAAACCCGGAGAACGGCATGCAGCCGTTTACGATCCTACAATTCCGCAATTAACGGATGTTTAGCAATTTACATCCACCTCCGGTTGACTTATAAAGAATATATAATTTTCATAGTATTATTTTCTAAAAACAGCACTTAATAAAGCTAACTAGCATATAAATATGTGCGCGCCCTAAATCATTTATTATACCTACTTATCTTTAAGTATGAAAAAAATTGAGATTAAAACTAGGCGCTGCCGCTGGGTAAAAAAGTTTTATCGTACTCTGATTTCAGTGAAGTTTAGCGGCTGAAGCAAATTTAAAATTACCTATCGTTCCGAGATATGGCGGAGTGCCAACAGTACCATGTTTGATTCACAGATACCCCGTAGAAAGGAACGAGTGATATTTAAATAACGCTGCTAGAATAAGAATTTTGATATATTATGTTCTCACTAGCTCACAGGTATAAAGTTCGTGATCTATGATAGGCAGAAAAAATACTGAAGCATATTCATCATGAATCAGTGTTCTGTAAACGATCACTGCAGTAAGCAACTATCGCTGACTGATCCTTGTATGGGTGACCAATGACCGCCACCACCATATGACCACTTTGTGATATATCATTTGAGAGCAACTCCGTGCTTCGGAAGGCACGGTAATCCCAGCTTGAAACTTCAACAGTGGGCTGTCGCAACCTCCGTTTGTCAATTTTCATCACGGCAATAGACTCACCACCTATTACGTGGGACAAAAATTAAAAAGTGAAGTATAATAAAGAGATAATTTCTAGGATTCTACATCATCCCCTCCAGGTTCGAACACCTCTTCTTCGTTAGATCCTCAAGAATTAATGAAAAAGTGCACTTTAGGACAAGGGGCATTAACGGGACTCCCCTTTAGGAGCAATCCGCCTAGTATTACACCTTTTTTTTGATTAACGTGAGGGAAAATCCTTCATGGATGCTATACCGGACTCCTACCGACTAAAAAACCTCACGTAACGCCCAACAGCCTACGGTCGGGAGCCCCGGGTAGGCCCTCGGAAGGATGTCCCAGGACTCCCAACAGACCTATGGCCACCACTGCGGCCTCGCCTAGGGGGTAGTATTACACCTACCTTTACTTTGCAAAAGAGCATAGTGATAGTAAACGAATCGATCGACAAAGATCATAACAAGCAAGTTAATCCCCCCATCAGTGTGGTTGGTTCCAGAACCCAATGAGATGACTGTATCTAGGTAAGGTAGGAAGTTATCCAGTCAAATGAACTAACGACCTCAAACTGGTCGCAGGTAGTAGCTTGATATATAATAGCGCAAAAACCAACAGTGGACAATAAAAGGTTGATTTGATTGATTTAATTTATATGCTACTAGCTGATGCTCGCGGCTCCGCCCACGTAAATATTTGGTTAACGTTCCCACTTCCCATGGAAACATATTCCCGGGATGAAAAGTAGGTGTTATTCCAGACTATAATATATTGCGGTACCAATTGCGTTCAGCCGTTAGAACGTGATTAAGTTACAAAAATCCAAACATCCAAACATCTTCACAAACTTTTACATTTATAATATTAATAAGATGGTGACCACAGCTAAACTGATGTATACCATTAGGCTGAGTATTAATAAATCTTACAAGTATTCTATCTATCTTCAAGTATTATACCAAAATGTTAAAAAAATTCCGTGATATTACGCCATGGAAAATAGCCAAATGACCAATCCAATTCCGTCATACATTACGTTTAGGTTAATGGCCCAATACCGTGAAAAATATATTGAATCTGTTGATTTTTTCCCTACTGCCCTATGGCCAAACCTGTATAATTAATACGTTTTCAATGATTTCCAAATTAAATTACACAGGTACAATCCACCCCACAGTAGCCGTGTTAAATACAACGTTTGTTATGTAGGAAAGTGAAAATTACAGGTTTGACTGTACTGAATATGAAACGTGTAGCGTGGGATGATTTTTACTCGTGTATGGTTTTAATGAAGTAATTAAAGGTGTATAGGGTTTTAATTTCAATTGATTGACCCGTCTATTACCGATGGTTGTTGGTCTTTGTAAAAGGTTGAATTTCAAATTTAAACTCAGCTAGCAAGTTCAATTTTTGGTTTTAATCTGGTAAAGTTTTTCAATTTGGAAGTGTCTCTTGCGCAAACTATTCAGTTTAGAAAAAAAAAATATTAGTAACCTCAATAGAATTTTCGAAGACCTATCTATAAATACCCCGCACGTATGGGGTTGATGAAAAAAAAAAATTTGAGTTTCAGTTCTGAATATAGGGCCCCCAAAATTTACTGATATTTTTCATGTTTTATGTGAAACTTTTAATGCGGTTTACAGAATACATCTACTTACCAAGTTACACCAGCATAGGCCCTATAGTTTCAGCGAAAAGTGCGTGCGACATACGGACGGACAGACAAACAGATATGACCAATCTATAAGGGTTCTGTTTTTAGCATTTGGCTACGGAACCCTAAAAATTTGCAAAAGAACCACAAAAATACCTACTATGCTTACAATTTATTGAGGTATATGTTCTCATATATTGAGGTCTAATATATTATGTTATCGTATTATCTAACAACCTCGTATTGTCACATAAATTGGCCGCGCGAACAAAGGCCTCATAGATAAAGATAAAAAATGGAAATTTAAAATCTAAGTCACACGTAACGCAACAAAATCCGCGCAAAATTCATTATAAATAGAGCTGGTGCTCATCGTAAATCACTGAGGATATAAAAATGCCTATCTATAACCGTTTCTGGTACCCCTACTACGAACCAGATTAAATTACTACTGTAGATTACTGCATATCGAAGAGTAAACATTTTCCTGTTATGTGACTTATGTATTTAATAATGTTGGTTTTTAATCCCCGGCAAAAAACGATGGGTATTATAAATTTGACCTGTGTGTATGTCTGTGGCATCAAAGCCGCCTAACGAATGTATCAATTTTGATTTGGATTTATTTGTTTAAAAGTTAATGTGACTAAGATTATCCTTAGGTACAATAGAAGATCATCAACACACTTCCTGAACAAAAAAATTAAATAAATCGTAGATCCGATTCATCGAAAATGTGGTATACTTTAATTTGATGGTCCCATACCCATCTCCTCAAAACATCACAGAGGTAAAGATATCGGTAAACATTCGTTAAGGAGTTCTTCTGACTAAAGTCACACGTGCCGTACCATCTGGCAATGGCAGGGAGTACCGGGTTCACCCTCGAAAGGATAGCCTCAGGGTCCTCAAAATATCTTATGACGAGCCGCGTTGCCCGCGACTTCACACGCGTGAAAATTATGCTATAATATACACACAGATTTATATTGTTCTCTGCCGATCCCCAAAATATTTACCGTAACAACATGTAGCCTGTGTGTAAAACCTATCTCTTAATAATACTCCTGCAATTTTTTGATTGCTCTCTGCTTAGCCCCTTGGATAGGTAGCGTGATAATATAATAGCCTATTTGAAGACCGTACCTCTAGTTAATATCTGTGTAAAATTTGAATCAAATCCATCGAGTACTTTTCGAGATCCTTCCGGACAAAGCAAAGCAAACAGACAAACAGACAAACCGACAAACAGACAAAAATTTTTCTAACTATATTTTCGGCTTCGGTATCTTATGTTGAACACCCAGCGAGTATTTTTTTTTTAATATTTCCAATGTACAGTTCTGACTTTTTTATCATTTTATTATATGTATATAGATATAGATATAGAAGATATGGTGTTAATTTTAATTATCATAAAAACAGAATAAAATTCTCATGCTACACTCAGTATGTGAACTCTTAGTAGGCGATAAAGATAAATGCTACGGCTAAACTATCCACTGAAAATATTGAACGACTGTATAAGCCCGAAGCTGCGATATTTCATAAAGCAAACCACTCTGTCTGGTTTAGTTGACTTTTGAAAAAAGGCTATGCGTTTTTGAGCGCATTTTCGTCACAGAGACTGGTTCTGTGTATCTTCGAAATATCAACATCAGAAATATTACGAGTTAGCTCGTAATACATTGCGTGTGTGTGCGTTATAAACACTTTTACAATTTGGAAAAGAATAAATAATCCCTATGTATGTGTATGTACATGCGTTTTAAACAAAAATCACAAACCAAATCTGTAATTAATTACTGTTAATTTTTTGAATAAGTGTTTAATTGTTTTTTATTTATTCATATGTGTACTTCTTGTGACTTAGATACTCGCGAAATTTTGTCTCATCGTTCTACGGACGCGTTACAATACTTACGCCTGGATTACGGTCACATACACAATTATACTTGAGTCAAATGCGTGAAGTCAAGTAACTCAAAAAAAAATAGCTATGCGTTTGACATGATGTGGTATAAAGTTTGCTTTAAGGGTAAACTAAATAAATGTTCAGATCTGGTCCAAATATGCCTCTGACTCGTGATGACTACGGCACAATGAAAATGAACAGTTTAGTATTCGACAAAAGATATAAGTTAGCAAACAACTTCAACAAAGGATCTGGAGTAGCATTGTTAAACTTTCATAATTATGCTAACGAAGAATTATCTAAGTTAAACCCATCGATTTAATTATCGATTATAGACACCTGGTGTAGGTAATGTTAATGAATAAGCGTACGTTTTATATGACTAAGGTTGCAAACAAGCACACTGCCCACCTGACTGAGAGTGATCTCCGTAACTTATGAACGTTTTCAACATTTACAAAATACTTGGTCTGCCGACTTATCTAGCACATGAATAGTTTGAAATTATGTAGAAGAAATTGTTCATTAAACACGCCCGAACTACCTCCTAAAGACGCGGGATAGCACCCGAATCCTCCTCCTAGGAGAGGCCGCCGTGGTAGCCGCAAGTCTCTTGGGAGTCCTGGAGACATCCTTCCGAGGGCTTACCTGGGGCTCCCAACTGTAAGCTGTTAGGTAGGATACATGTGGTTTTAGACGGTAGGAGTCCGCCATAGCATCCCTGTAGGGCTCTCACGTTAAAAAAAGGCACAAGCTGGTTTATCAACTTATAAAATTCTCTTCCTCAAAATGAAGTCCTTACAAGAATAATCTTAAAACACGTACCCGGTCTCCTTAAAAATTAATTTCATTACCAAAGTTTAAGTCGTTTTAAACTTGCTCTTCAGGAACTCTAAACCAGTGAAAAATCTGTAGAGCGACCATGAAGCGCGGTCGGATTATTTGTGATTTAAAAAGAGGCTTTTGCCATCCTACTGCGCCGAAATACGAGGGTTTTGTGCTGCATTGACGAGATTTAACGACGTTTATGTATTTTGGAACCTTTTATTTATAATGTCGTTTGGCAGTCTTCCAATCGCTTTACGGATTTAGGCTCTTATTTGTGTTGATCTCGCCAGAGCAGATCCGTCACTGCTAAAATTAAACGTAGCTTTATCCTGCCAAGTGTGATATTAGTGTAATATTTTTGTGATTATTTTTGAGATGACGTAAGATTTATGACAGAATATTAGTTATTTTTTTATTTGGTCTGTTATCAAGCTTAGTCAAGCGTTGACAAGGGTCTGCTTATTTTATTTAACGACCTTTTCATATTAAGAGGGTTAACGCACAAATACATGATTTCACGCGTTTGAAACGTTTGTTTCTAAAGAAACTACCAATGTTTAGTAAGTATGATTAATGTGTAAGAGTAATATATTTCCTTGTCTAAAAATTGTTCTAATCAAAATAAACGTGGCATAACTAGGTTTTTATTAAAAACAGTGTTTACACACCTCGTTTGAAGAAATTCTACGAAACAAGGCGTCTTTGCCAATCGGGTGGTATAAAATTAATTGATGTACACAG
Source organism: Miltochrista miniata (assembly GCA_933228765.1). NCBI lineage: Eukaryota > Metazoa > Arthropoda > Insecta > Lepidoptera > Erebidae > Miltochrista > Miltochrista miniata. The sequence goes on along the minus strand of OW121765.1, from coordinate 1,504,809 downwards.
AAATTAAAGCTGCTATAAGTATCTTCGTATTGTCTTCTTTAAAGCCGCCTAAGAAAATTATACCGAAATATATTTCTTATCACCAAAACATGACAAATAAAGTTTCCAAAAAACGTCGTACTTTGATGAACTTCATCACGATTTTTGGTACACTTCTAGTTTACAAAATGGTGATCTTTTTACATTTACAGACTGATCATGATATCACCAATTGAATACATCAGTAATATTCTAGAAACCTCTTTAAACATATCTATAATAACGTAATAAAAAGAGTCCTCAAACTCGATGCACGGGCCGCGAGAAATTAGTACCGGCCGAGGCCTTCCAGAGAGAGGAGGTATCACTTTATTTCCCGCGTTCCCAGTCAGGTATTATCGTAAAACTTTGAGTGTGCTCAACGCCACTTGATACTTTTTCAATTTTGTCCGCGCTGGGTGATAAACCCTCTTAAGACAAACAACTACAATCAGCTTTTTATAGTAAGACAAATTACAATCACCTTTTTATATTGAAACAAACTACAATCACCGATCTATAAAATACATGTAGAGAAAGCTTTGTAGAATAGAATAGAAGAAACTTTATTGCACACCAATGTTCAAATTTCTTACGCAGATATTACATTTCATACATTTCATTTGTACTCCTTTTTAAGAAAATGGCATGAACGGATGAACGTGAAATTCAATCTAGCCATCGTTTATTTGGAGAAGAAGTGCAGAACGCTCTTTTTTTCCTTATTAATTACTACTGTGGAATTTGGACGACCAGCGGATCTCTAGCAGGCATTATAAGCCTATATATATTTTTTAATACGTCATAAGCCGCAATTTTCGCCCAGAAAAATCTTTACCACTGCGAACGTGTTAAAACATCAATGAAAGTTACAACGAACTACAAGAACTTTTATACTATACTACTTGCTGCTACGGAACCCTTCATGGGCGAGTCCAACTCGCACTTGGCCGGTATTTTTCCTTATTAACTACTACTGTTGAATTTTGACGACCAACGGATCTCCAGCAGGCATAATAAGTCTAACCCAGAAAAAGTTTTTCAAAAAGATTACTTTTTTCCTATGAGCATTATTCCATTTTTTATGTTTATCTCGTGTGACATAACCAAGTGTTAGGTAGGGATACATTTACTTTTTTGTATAGAGAATGCGGAATCGGGTTTACCGGGTCAGCCCCCATGGGACGGGTTATGTAAATTGATGTCAGCTATAATCACTATACAATTCTTATCCGACATTATGAAGCATAGCTGAGGGATACATGAAAGATAATAGCTTGACTGATATTGCATTTCATACATTTGTCAGGTTTTGAAAAAAGCTTTCAAAGTCATTGAAAATTACCTTTAATGACCGCGGTTTCGTCTGCGTGGTAAGTTTTTTCCGTATTCAATTCTTATATGAAGTTCTTCCCGGGATAAAAAGTAGCTTATCCCAAGCTCTATCCTATTTGTACATACATACATATATTCACGCCTTTATCCCCGAAGGGGTAGGCAGAGGCATAGTATACGCCCACGTTTTACCTATTCTATTTGTATACTTACAAAATTTTTGTCAAATTGGGTGTAGCGTGATTAAGTTACAAATCTTACCCGGATAATATAACGGACTTAAAGATGTTAAATATGTGGTACTTGTAGTTGTTTAGAACAGCGATATTATTTTTGTAAAGATCTGTGGAGTCAGCCACCATTACATGAAAACATGTGTCTCAAAGTGATACATAATCTTAATTAGATAAATTAATGCGATTGTCAACTCTATTATATTAATTATGGACACTGACTTGATATTACATGAATCTCATTACTTTCCATAGTAGAAGAACTGAGTTACGAGACTTGATTTTTTTACAAGTTTTGTTTTAGATGGGATTACTTTAACTGCATTATAAGACAAAATATTCTACATCCAAACAGAATAAACTTCAGTAGTACTTGAAATCAGTACCCAATAATCAGATTAGACCCAACCTATGAATACAAATGGATGTTACAAAACACAGCCAGTCTCCTCTACAACAGTATCTAGAACAGTTCTTTTTTCAATCACCTAAACTCCACAATTTACGCACTTAAAAAACAATAGACACCCTAATCCGCAGCGACACAGTCAGTTTCCGCTCAATTGCAACGTTTACCCAACACCAAGCTAGGCGGACTTAAAACTCATTCCTTTACCACATTCCAACATATCCAGACCTGTAAGACCCCGACACTAGTTCTTGACTTGTTGAACTTCGATAGGTCATGTTAATCTGGTAAGTTTCATTAGGAAGGCGGCTCACGTATGAACATTCCGGTCTGATCTCACGTGCTTCGAAAATTGGCGAGTTCGAAAGAAATGTTCGACTAAGTCTAGTGTGCGGACTACCTAATTTTTTTTACAAATTCGTGTGAATTTGTTGTTTTTCGTTTTTAGTGTTGACGTGTTATTACTGTTATCTTTTCGGTAAAGGAAGGGACTAATTTGAATATTTTGGAATAGACTCAGTAGGTAAAGGTATGCATTTTAAGTGCTCATAGCCGCGTTTGTTCGTGTTCAGTAAACCGATTAATTTATTAAGCGACGAGCGTTATGGGCTGTTCTGAGATGGGTCAGCGTTAGGAAAATTTTCACTTACGAATGTTTGTTTGGAAAATTTCAAAACAAAGTAGTCACAAGCTACGACTTTTTAACACGCTTTTATTAGCTTCACTTGTAACTTACTTTCTTACTTAAGAAAATCTTGGAATGTTAATTTGACCCACTTTCCGTCCTTCGATCAGTCTGAAATATTGCACACGCTCTGAGTTCTGATGACAATACATGACTAGCTAAAAAACGTCATTACAAATCCAATATGGCGGCCTCCCCAAAATGGCGGACTGGCTGTTTGAAATCCACCCCCATGATATGGGTATCAAATGAAAGGGATTGCTGTCAAGAATACGAAAAAAATAGTCACGTAATTTAAATACAATATCGCGAACGTCCAAGATGGCGGATTGGCTAATTGAAATGCACCCCCATGATATGGGTATTCAATGAAAGGGTTTGCTGAATGGGATACGAAAAAAATAATCACGTGACCTAAATCCAAGCGTGTTTTTTTTGTTTTTTAAACTATTATAATTATTAATTGCTATATTATACAGGCTTACGCGGAATACATTATTGCAATTTGCGACGTTAGAAAGGGCAAAGGTGTGATTGGTTGTTGCCAACACGCCAGTTTAGATTTACCCATTTTTAGATTCATCTTGTCTGTGTATGATTTTTTAAAGTGATATAACCGATTGACAGGAATTAAACACTAAATGATAAGTGGAGCAAACCTTAATACAATAAAGAAATCCGCATTGCAATCGGTTAAGCGGTTACTGAGATTAGCGTGCACAAACGTACAGACCAACAGATATACAGACAAACAGACAAAATTTCTAAAAAATCATTGTTTCGGGTTAATATTTTTTCTTATTTATCTTGCATGTACAGACAGCGACCTGTTACGATTTTATTATATGTATTGATTTGGGGGTTGACGCAATATGTCATCTTCCCTATTACTCGTCGTCTCATCATTCACTCCCTTCACGTTCCTAACATTCTTAATACACTCCATCAATTTTTTCATTCACTTTCCTCTAGCTCTCCATTCTCCAACATTTAAATTCATCGGTCTTTTCATTACATTGATTAAAAAAAATAAAAAATTACATGGCTTTCATCTCTTCTCATTTCATGTCCATACCAAGAAAATATACATTATTCTCACTAAAATATCATTTCGCAATAGCGACAGTAAATAAATAAAAAATCCTATGTACCTATGTAGGTATATTTGCCAATGACGTTTTCATGTCTGAATCCATTTTTTTTTTTCAAATATCTACTACAAGTTTCATGTGTATTTTTTAAGGCAGAAAAAATATTTTTTCATTTGTATATAGTACAGTGATTTCAAAATGAAATTGTGCAAGCGCTCGATGTACCGATCGCAGTTATTTATTTAAGCCTCGCTTGTACCCTAAAATCACACAATATTCAAATTTTTAGCCACGCATAGAAAATACCATAAACGTGTGCATATTTTCTTTGCCATTTTCACAGTGTATGGAAAAATGAGCTAAGAAAAATATCTGTAGTGTACTAAAAAATCTGTGTTTTATGTATACAACAGACTTTAGGGTCGGCAGCGCGAGTGTGGCGCCTCTGGTGTTGCAAACGTTCAGAGGTTGCGGTGACCACCATTCCTTCTGGTGGGCTGTATGCTCGTCTGCAACCTTAGCAGTATAAAAAAAAACATAATTACGCCTGGCTTCCTACAATTATAAAATACTAGCGGATGTCACGCGGTTTCACCCGCGTAGTTCCCGTTTCCATGGGCATACGGGAATAAAATATAGCCTATGTTCACTGCAAAGAATGTAGCTTCCCAACAGTGAAATAATTTTTCAAATCGGTCTAGTAGTTCCGGAGCCTATTCGTTACAAACAAACAAACAAAAAAACAAATCTTTCCTCTTTATAATATTAGTATAGATATACATAGATTGAACTTGCTCTCAATAACATACCTAATTTTCTACACAGTACAATATTAAAGGTATCCTTGTTCTAGACTTCGGTAATGAAAAGGTCATTCAATGAAATTCAAGTAGATATTTATGTATTTTTTCATTCCTTCTATTCGAAAAGAATCACTTTGAACCACGATAACGGGGCGCAAAATAGCTCTTTTCTGTTAAGAGCTTTTTAGCGGGCGGCAAAGGATTTGAATTTGGAACTTGAAAATTTCATAGAAATCGAATGAAAATTGTATGTTTTACTCGCTGGTAAGTGTTGGCTGCACAGCGCGGTGTCCTGAGCTAACTAAAAAAAACTAAAGAGCGCCATTCTGTTCGTGTTCGTCATTATTAATGTTCTTGTAATCAGTAAACATATTTTATTGTATTCTGCAAATTATATAATAAGTTCTACGTCAAGTTATGAAAGTGATAATCTATGAACTCCTGGAACAATGACTATAGAAGGTAACTACGTCGTACAAAACTTATTTTTTCTCATAGAAAGGGAATGAAAAGTAGAGTATATTACTCGAGGGCAAATTATTTTTCCCTCGGGCGGTGTACTTTGAATCCCTCACTGCGCTCAGGATTCTACGTTAGAATTCCTCGCTATGCTCGGGATTCTATTCTAGAATCCTTCGCTTCGCTCGTGATTCAAGGTAGCGCCCTCGCCGTAAAAATACTATTCTGCCCCCTTGTTATCAATCTACTATTATTTGCTACTTTAATATTTTGTTGTAAGTAATTATTAACTTCTTATTAGATTGCAAGCAAAGAATTGTTTAACAGTTGTTTGTATACAAGATTCACAAACAGTTTTAATTTCCTATTTATCACCACTATTCTTGGTCACGCCTATTATATATATTCGTGACGTCAGTAAAACTAACTAAGCTATTAAAAATAACATTTCAATGAACATTATAAGTAATTTATCTCTAGTCCTACTATCGTACTTTCTACTAATATTATAAATGTGAAAGTTTGTGAAGATGTATGGATGTTAGTTACTCAATCACGCTCTAACGGCTCAATGGATCTGGCTGAAATTTGGTACAAGCATAGAGTATAGTCCGGAATAACACATAGGCTACTTTTTATCACGGGAATATGCTCCCACGGGAAGCGGGAACGGGAACCAAATTTCACGTCGGCGAAGCCGCGTGCATCAGCTAGTTACAAATAAGACGCGATTCACAGTGACACAAGGCCTGATTATTTTCATAAACTTATTGATTTTTTTGTAACAACGGGGATAGGTAGATATTAACATAATGGTTCTGTTTTTATTGCTTTTCTAGCGTATATATAGGTAGAATACAAATTACGAACATTGATATAATTTTACAGACATTTTTTACCGTAATATCATTACCAGGACCGGAAGTGCTCGTAGCGCCATTGGCTCTAGTAGGCAGCTTTTGCTACTCTCGGCTATAGGCAGTTTGTAGGACACCATAGGCTATGGCAGGCCCTTGGTTTAGTCCACTTTGTGGCCGGCATTTGCGAGGGTTTTCGTACTTCAGAAGGCAGGTTAAGCTTTAGTCTCTGTTATCGGTAACATTGCACATGTTAAGTCATATTGAAGGTTTTCTGGGCGGCTTGATAAATTTCAATAAACGTAGTCACAACCCGCAATTGTCCATTTGTAGCGTAGCGGCCTCTGCCAACCCCTTCGGCGATAAAAACGTGACATTATGTATGTTTCCAAACCATAGCATAGCATGCAATTTAAATCGTAGCAATAACATTGTGTAACAGCCCTCAGTTTGATACAACAAACCAATATCATTAAACATCGACTGATTTATAAATAAATATGATGTAGGAAGTATTTGTATCAGTTTCAGCGACGGTAATACAAAAATATCTATTACGTAGGCAAACATGAATGTGTCTTAACAAGCTACTCTGAAAGACGGAACCCTGTAGAGGAGGCACTTTAGAGCATACGACACGATTTTGAGCTGAGATTGGAATGTTAGTTATAATCATAAAGATTTGGTACTAGTTGCCAGTGGGCTTAAAAGTTTGGGTCGTCACAAGCTGTGCGCGTGTCTTTAGCGCTTGTTTAGTCCTTCTGGTGTTGTAAACGTCCATATGCTACAGTAACCAACCAACCAAGACTATAAAAAAGCAGAACCGTTGAAAACTGTACACTGAAAATATACGTTCAGACTCTAAACTTACGTGTTTGTTTTTCATTACCCTTCCCATTCTTCATCCAAGCGTTATTCTGTTCGTGCCAACTTATAGTTGCACACCAACACAGACAATGCGAGAAAGAAGGTATGCATACGAGGCTAATGATCAGTCTATTTTCTGTAATACAAAAGTTTATAACCAGCAGACATCACGGTGTTTTACCCGTGTAGTTCCCGATCCCATATAAATACGGGAACATATATAACCTATGTCACCCAGGGATAGAATTGCTACCTAATAGTGAAATAATTTCTCAAATCGTCTCAGATTTCTGAGCCAATTCAATACATAAAAAAAAATTTACTCTTTATAATATAGGTTAAGCTTAAAGACAAAAGTCGTAACATATAAGAGCACGCGCGTAGGGCGGGTCGGTGCCACAAATTACAGACAACGCACTACTCGATAATGTCACACTAACGACTGATAGTAGGTAAGCGGGTTTATTTTTGTTTGTTCTATTGAATCGTGCAAAAAAATATTTATAATTTAAAGACATTCGAGCTAAATATGGAAAACAAGAAAGCCGTGAGATCGTTCTCACCAGACTAACCCTCTCTAACACGTTTATTGTGAAAGTGAAAGTTCAATCCGATTGACGTTGTCATTTTTGTTTTATTTCAAACTTGATCCACGTGACCTAGTGATGTAGTTTAATGCGACAGAGTCACAGACTACAAACACAAGTCTCGCCATAAGCCCCTTTGCACTCTATTTTATAGAGAGGAGCTAAAAGTTGCTTGAATGGCTCAAACGCCAACTACTGAAGACGGACCTTACTAAAGTAGTATTTTTTTTGTGACGTAGAGTTTAGGTCGAAACAGTTTTAAATTCAGCATTGTTGGAAGCCGTTGTTATCTGACCAACCATTCTCATACATCACATTCTCCACCAGCCTATTTCTGTTAACCTAAACCAACTTTGTTGAATAAATTCTGAACAAATGTGGCTGAAGGGCACCACAAAATAACTCTTATTCAACAAACATCTGATGCCTTCGCTGACAAACATACACATGATAACCTACAGGTAGTATATCCTTCTTTCCGAGCTTGTGTGATAAAAAACCTTTGATAAATTCACATCTTTCTGTAACGAAACTACGTCTCATAAATATCTACTTACCTCGAGTCCCATCAAGCGGAGTTGCATACTACTTCGTGTTCATACGCCGCGATTCACCGTCTCTCTTTACCCCAACACGGGTAATTTACTTACTCATGTAAATAAATTCAGTGGTAAAAATCACGACGTATACATTCTTAGAATATTTATCATCATATTTTGAGAGTTTGTCGCAAAATTTGGGGTACATTGACGCTTTGAACAGTTGAATTAATTTCCTAGTTTCGTTTGAACGAGCAATGAATCTTGCTGTTGAGGTTTGCTCGATATTTTCAATTCAATTTAAAGTGATATAGTGCTGGGGTTTAAAAGACACTTTTCCTGTAGACGGATGCCTCTGTTTTATATAAGAATCGATTTTGTACATAAAAATATTTTTTGTTATTTCCTATCTTTGGTATACATTCTTGCGGCTGGCAAGTTTAGTGTAATTGTATAAATTTGAGTTCAAAATCTGCAAGTGATGGTTAGTGTGACTGTGATATTGAATAAAGAGTATTGGCAGGAAATCAAGCGAATGGAATTATTAACACATTTTTGAACATCAAGGTAAAGTGCTTATCCCTACACTTGTGCATGGCAGTTAAAGGTAGGTGTGGCAGAATCATAAAACTGAAATCAACACTTTTTTCTTTATTTCTTGCGGAACATAAACAATAATCGGCATAAAAGATGTTGGATAATGCGTAGTCAGTATGTTTCTACCAATAGGCATGCATGATACACTATGAAAATGATAATTTGCAAAGTATTGCTGGAGTGACATTGACAGATAAGAATGAAAGGAATGGTGTGTTAAGGGATAACAGAAGATGTAATCTATACTAATATTATAAAGAGGAAAGATTTGTTTTTTTGTTTGTTTGTTTGTAACGAATAGGCTCCAGAACTACTGGTCCGATTTGAAAAATTCTTTCACTGTTGGGAAGCTACACTCTTTGCGGGTAACATAGGCTATATTTTATTCCCGTATTCCCACGGGAACGGGAACTACGCGGGTGAAACCGCGTGACGTCCGCTAGTAAGTAATAAAGGAAGGAAAACACAGACGGTTCGGACGTGTGACGAGAGTTGATGGAAATAGATTGAAAGACAGATTTATAAAGCGAGAATGAATGTGAAAACTGAAAGGCGTATAATTGATGTCAGGAGAACTTGCACATTACCTTTTTCGAATGAAACCATTATACCTACAAACTGCCTACTCGAATAAATAAATTATGACATATCGAGAATCACAGACGGTACGTTACAGATGCCATATCGTACAAACTCCATTTACAAGAAATGTATCAGTTAATAAACTGCATTGCCATTCTACGCCGTTTCGTAGCACTGCTACGTATTCGTAGCAAGATTGCTACGACAAATAATGTAGGGATTTGTGTAGAACTGTAGAGGTATGTTGTATAATATCATTGCTACCTACGGTGGTAAGTGCTAGATTGCTTTATGTGTAGATACCATAGAGCAACGCGAAAAGGCACGCGGTAGATGCTCATCATATTCTTATCCGAGTTGCTTCCATGGCTTTCCTTTGTAACCTAGGACCGTAAATAATGGTGAAAATTAAGGGATCTAACACTGAATTGCTATAGTAAATTAGGCTATAAAAACCTCCTAACACAAAAAAAAAGACCTAAAACAATTTTTTTTTGTATATTTAGCTCGCCAAATTGACGTTGCTACCAGCCTGATGGAAAGCCATAGTGTGTAAGAACCATTACTAAGAAACTAGCTTTCCAGCTACAGACAAACACACACACACACACACACACATAAGGCCCAAGATCATAACACCCCTCATTTTGAGAAAAAAAAAATAAAAAAACTTAGTTCCATTCAAGAATACACCACCCGGATAATCTAAAGGAATGATTCCAAATTATCAGTGGAATTAATTCCCGGTAGTGTCCAGCAGGTCACATGGCCCCGGAATACGATATTAGCCGGGTGGGTGACGTCGATAGCCTCTTTACGGATAATTACTGAGCGCTGACGTCACCCGGCCCGGATAACCTGTCGATTTACGCTGTTCATATATTTTACACGGTATAAAAAAGTTTTGAGGTTTTCGACATGTATGGTATTGCGTGAACAGCGTGATCAGCTAGTCCGTGTTGGGTCACGCTCAGTAAAAGATTCCGACATTGCAGATTTGTAATAACTCAATTGACGACCAAGAAAATATAGCTACATTTTCTAGAGGACCAGGCCACGCGTTGTTATAGCTAAGGTTTCTGTAACCCGGAACTCCCGGCCGTAGCCATGCCTGCACACGGTGTGCCAATTCGGTAAAAATCGGTTAAGTAGTTTAGTAGTTCATTGCAGACAAACGTAATTTATATAAATAAAGATATAAGTATATTTTGTAGGTTATCTATACACTGAATGACTTGACTGCCTTGTTGATCTTGTAGTCATATAGTGTGACTGCTGATCACGATGTCACTGACATTTTTCCACATATCAAAATTCGTGTAATATCCAGCACAGAAAGCCCATAACCCGTCATGAAACTTAGATAGGATACTTCCAGCATTCGATTGTAATTGGCCGATTTGATTGCGTAAAACTGTAATCATTCTCAAAGCTTATGTATATATCGATTGATAGCACTTTGTGGAACCCGTTACACACATATTGGAAACATGACTTGTATTCGTATGTACTGTTCCACAATATCTTCAATCAATACATATAATAAAATCGTAGCAGGTCGCTGTCTGTGCATGGAAGATAAATAAGAGTAATTATTATAGGAGGGCTTTATGAACGCAATAGAATCCAAAACAATGATTCTTAGAATTTTTGTCTGCATGTCTGTATATCTGTTTGTCTGTACGTTTGTGCACCCTAATCTCAGTAACTGCTTAACTGATTGCAATGCGGTTTTCTTAATTGTGTTGAGGTTTGCTCCACTTAGCATTTAGTGTTTATTTCATGTTAATCGGTTAATAAATAAAAACTTATATCACTTCAAAGAATCATACATAGACTTATGAATCTAAAAATGTGTAAATCTAAACTGGCGTGTTGGCTTAATCATAAAAGAGCTTAAAGATTAAGTCTATTCTAAAACAATTCAGTCCACCCCTTCGTCAATAAGCTCTTTTATGATTAAGCAAACAGGGCAGTTTCACACGCTGCTTGATGAGTCTCATGAAGAAATACATCTCCGTTCATTCACCTTATGTGACGTAAACAAATTTCCGGGGTCAGCTAGTTAATAAAATATTGTAAAACAGTACAAAAGTTTAGTTCCCATTATGTATCTTTCTCAAACCATCAGAGACAGACATTATCCTAAACATGAAACTAGCATCAGTAGGTGCTCGATACAGATAGCATTAGCTCTGAACGTTGAAGAGCGCACGTGCCTCCCTCTGGCGGCCATGACACGTACTATCATATCTATTGAAAGTGTCCCTCCCCTGTGAGTTCGACTCAGCGATACCTGACCGCTTTGCCCAAAGTTATTAGTGTTATCTAAGTTGGTCGTGTTTCCTCTACTATTGTTATTATATCTATATTAGTTGAATAAGAGATAGCGTAGATATAAGTGATTGCGTCAGTCGTGCTGAGGTCTGAAGTTCGAATGTTTATAATATGTCACTCTACGTAATCCGACCCTTGCTCTAATGAATGAACAAAGAATGAACTTCTACATTTTTTTAAGCTATTGCATAGCTTCTTTCGCGGGCCTTGAGCGTGGACACCGAATCCAGAAATTCCGTCACGAAAAACACGTAACACTCGGCTATTCTCGGCCACGCTCGGTCACGCTTGTACATCTCGCACTTCATAATCGCAGTCGTTATATATTAAGTCAATCCAAAAAGTGACGCTTGTACCCAGAATCGATCTTGCACCTTCTGCGTACCGATCCGCGTCTTAACCACTCGACCAAAGTTGGATTAAGAGCACTGGTCGAATTTAGAGTTCTTAATGTGAAAACAATTTCGATGCTCCGATTGAAATGCGTCATAGATAAGAATATTGACAGCACTTTGCAAATCACCCACTAACTTTTAATTCCCAATTTTTCACAACGGACACGGTAATGTTTATGTAAAATAACGACACGAATCTATAAGGGTTCCGTTTTTTGTCATTCGGCTACGGAACCCTAAAAATGCTATGCAATAGCTTTTTTTTATATTTGTAGATATTTTCACACAACATCATCTAGCCCAAATTTAAGCTAATATAAGCTTGTGCTATGGAATCTAGACGACTGACAAACATAGCTATATAATTCTAAATACATATTATACTTAAATTACACCCAGGAACACATGACAAATCAATTTGCGCATCATACAAAGAGATTTGTCCTGGGTGGGACATGGATTCGGAGGTCGTGGGTTCACACGACCTCCGAATCCATAGTCAGGTACACTAACCACTGGACCACGAGGCCAGTCATACACTATACAAATCAATACATATATTGATACTGTTGATTGATGGCACTTGATGGAACTTGCTACACATATTGAAAAACTTCACTTGTACTGTTCCACAACATTTATTATTGTAATACCTAACCGGTTTCGCCTTTCGGCATTCTCAAAGGCTATTTACTTATTTAGATCATAATTACACTCCGAACGCATAAACAATGACAATTGTTTCCATGTAGGTATACCAACAGACAATGTTGTCAGTTTTCAAATTTACCCCAAAAATTAGGGAGAAAGCAAAGTATTAAAATATTTGAAAATTAAATCATTTCCAATCATATTACAATATTTAACTAATTTTAAGGGTTGCCAGTTTACAATTTGCCCAGAAAAAATTTTTTGACTTCTGAAAATTAAATTATTACAATTCAAATTTAAAAATTATTAGTATTGTTGAAATGTCAATAGTGTTAATTAATATTATTAAATATGAATAACTCAAAATGTCCAAACGATTAAATGTCATACACTGCACCAATTTGATTTGTCATATCGAACCATGTCAAGTAAAACTAATTCAAATAAATTAAATGTCAAAATATCTAGGTACTCAATTAAATGTCAAATTAACTAATCAAATTAATGTCAGAATATCCTATTAATTAAATGTCAAAATATTCAATCTTAGGTATACATATGTAGATGTCATTACCATATCACTGTTTATAATAATGCAGCAAAGGTGAACGGTTCAGGTCTAATTGTTGGTTTAGGATAATGTTCGGGTCAGTATTTAAGAGTCTACCTATTTCGAGTGTCTCAAGAGCGTTCATTTTTCGACCTTTATCACAGGAATGTAAAGCTTTAAAATTAGTTTTTCGATCAAAACTGTGTTTCAGTAAGGAGGTGCTCTGCGAAATTGGACTCCGTTTTCTTGAGCCTCCAGCCACTAATATGTTCCGAAACTCTGATTTTAAACGATCTCCCAGTTTGACCGACATATTTTTTATTACAATGGGCACACGTCAGCTCGTAAACCCCACTTTTTTGATCTTTGGGAGTTGTGTCCTTGTTGTTACAGATCAAATTGTGTAGGCTGGGAGTGGTATAAAATGCTGGCTTACATTCGGAAAGACTCCTAGCGCACCTATATGAGATACTACCAATGTACGGTATGCGAGCCCATCTCTTTCCGTCGGTATTAGAGTTCGTGGGTATACCACCCTTGTATGCCAAATCTCTAACAGTCTTTGCTCGTTTCCGTGATAGGATACTGTCTATTAATTGAGGTGTGAATCCATTATTTATGGCTATCGTTTTGATACAGGACAATTCCTCCTCAAAGTCATTCCGTGACATTGGTATCGAGAGCAACCTATGCACCATTGAATGGAAGGCGGCATGCTTATGACTCTGTGGGTGTCTAGAGCCCACGTGTATCACACTATCAGTAAATGTAGGTTTTCTATAAATTTTGAATGTATGTCTTTGGTCAACTAAGCTAATGGAAATATCTAGAAAATTGATTTTATTATGTCCTACTTCTATTGTAAATATAATATTAGAATTAATGCTATTAATAAATGTCAAAAAATTGTCTTAATTGTCCAAATCTCCCGTCCATAAACAAATAATGTCATCTACATATCTATACCAATAAATAATAAACCGTCTGTAAATAATGTTGTACAAGATCTGCTCTTCAATGTGGTTCATGAAAATATCTGCACAGAGTGGTGAGAGGGGACTACCCATAGCAAGGCCATTGACCTGCTTATAAAATTTATTACAAAATTTAAAATAATTTTGGTCCAGGCACACAGACATGGCATGCTCTAAATCTATGGAAATTTGAGGATCTACTACCGATTGAATTAAAATATCTTTGATGGCACTTTTACATTCGTTTATGGGTATACTTGGAAACAGATTTTTAACATCGAATGAAATTAGCATGGCCTTGTCCGGTACCCGAACGTTTTCTATCTTACTAACCAGTTCAAGACTATTTTTAATAGTATGGGCAGGTACAAAGTTCGTATGCTGTTTGAACAGTCGGTGCAGTGTATGACATTTAATCGTTTGGACATTTTGAGTTATTCATATTTAATAATATTAATTAACACTATTGACATTTCAACAATACTAATAATTTTTAAATTTGAATTGTAATAATTTAATTTTCAGAAGTCAAAAAATTTTTTCTGGGCAAATTGTAAACTGGCAACCCTTAAAATTAGTTAAATATTGTAATATGATTGGAAATGATTTAATTTTCAAATATTTTAATACTTTGCTTTCTCCCTAATTTTTGGGGTAAATTTGAAAACTGACAACATTGTCTGTTGGTATACCTACATGGAAACAATTGTCATTGTTTATGCGTTCGGAGTGTAATTATGATCTAAATAAGTAAATAGCCTTTGAGAATGCCGAAAGGCGAAACCGGTTAGGTATTACAATAATAAATGTTGTGGAACAGTACAAGTGAAGTTTTTCAATATCAATACATATAATAAAATCGTAACAAGTCGCTGTCTGTACATGGAAGATAAATAAGAAAAAATATTATAGGGGGGCTTTATGAACGCAATAGAACCCAAAACAATTATTTTTAGAATTTTTGTCTATTTGTCTGTTTGCCTGTATGTCTGTATATCTGTTTGTCTGTTCGTTTGTGCACGCTAATCTCAGTAACCGCTTAACCGATTGCAATGCGGTTTTAATTGTGTTGAGGATTGCTCCACTTAACATTTACGGTTTATTTCATGTCAATCGGTTTATAAATAAAAAAGTTATATCACTTTAAAGAATCGTACATAGACATATATATCTAAAAATAGGTAAATTAAACTGGCGTGTTGGCTTTGACTGAATTGTTTTAAAATAGCCTTAATCATTAAGCTCTTTTATGATTAAGCAAACAGGGCAGTTTCACACAATGGTTTATAAGTCTGCTGAAGAAATACCTCTCCTTTCATACATCTTATGTGATGTAAACGAAGTTGCGGGTTCAGCTAGTGAATAATATATTAGAACATCGGATTGTATTTTTATTTTGTCATTGGCTTGTTGTGTCACTTTGACACGTCCGTCCACTATAAATCTGCAGAGTAAAAAAAAATTTTTGGAATTGAAGAAAAAATCGAAATCAACTCCTATGCAAATCTTTGTCCTTGTGTAGGATTACTCTGATCGCTCTAAAACCCTTCTGTATAATAGTTGAAACAAATATATTCCACAATCTTTTCTCTATAACCTCATTGTGATCTGTACAATTTTGAGCGGAACCCTTGCCTCCCGAATCCAACTTTGTCCGGCTTATGTACCAGAGGACAACCCCGACTCAGTTCACGCCAAATTTATTTATCCGCACATAGGTTTTTCCCGTGGGAATAACCATTTTTCCTGAATAAAAAGTAGCATTTGGCACCCTGTAGACCTACCGCAATAAAAAAGTCATGTTAATCCATTGCTTGACGTGAAAGAAGGACAAACAAAAGTACTTTAACATTTTTCAATATATTTGAATTAAAGTTTAATGTTTAAGCAATATGTATGTTGGAAATAAAAAGTGTTTTTACTATTTGTCAAGTTATAAATTAGCCGCCGAAGTAGCACTACACACAGCGGAATAGAAGTGGTTGCTACTCCGTTGCCCAGGATGCACCACGAAGAGGATCGGAACCATTGGGGTCCAGGGTGTTAGTAGAACCCCGTCTCCCGCACAAGCTCTATTGGGTTAACTTGGGCATAGGCAGTATTGGCTGTAGGCAGTGGTAGGACAGGGTATGGTTGTAGTCGCTAAGAGTCCGGCATAGCATCTAAGATTGATTTTCGCACTCAAAATAAAAGCTTTAGTTGGGCTAAATAGCGTTGTGTAAATTCAACATTATTTTTATTTCATAGCTCGCGATTCTGGGTTCAAAAGTATTATCGCAAAAAAATACTAAAATGAATTTTAAAAGATTAAATAGAATACAAATTATTTTTCAAAAAAATGCGACTAAAATGAATTGAGATTTCCTCCATACGACATAGACAATTCAAAAACTATTTTTCCTTAAGCCCATTTTATTCCCGTTTGTCTCGTCGATACCCGACCGATTTTCTTTAGATACGACCACAATTTACCTACATCAAAGCGTTGACAGCCTCGTACCATTCCGAGCACGTGTTGAACGAATCATCGTTAAAATATCTACGCGTCGTGGATTTTTTGTATTGAGCAGTCGAGTTTCCGATGCAAACAGCTTTCCAATCCTATGCAAATATTTTATTTTTTAAAGTTCCATTCCGTGCTTACATAACTTAAATACTGATAACTTACAGATTTACAGATAAGTTTAATAGATAAATACATGTTGATTAAATATGTGTGTGTGTCGCAAATAAGTGTATTTTAACCTTTTGGTTTTGAAAAAGTGACTAAATCAAAAATGTTGTGGCTTGTAATGGAGGGTGTGACTTGCAAATGGCCTCAACATCAGGACAGATTACGTTTCCACTTGAAGTAAGAGAGAAAAGTGGAATTGCGTCCTGTCCAAAAAACTAAAACGTGTCCTTCTCATTCTTAGGGTTCAGCTAGTTAGGCAGACAGACAGACGGACGACGAAGTCTCGTGAATAGAGTTACGCTTTAAGCTTAAGGAGGTTTATAGCGGAACCCCATTCATGAGACTTGGTCGTCCGTCTGTCTGTCTGTCCGTCACGACGTTGTATTTCAGGAACCGAGACAGCTAGAGAGTTCAAATTTTTATAGATGATGTATTTCTGTTGCCACTATAACAACAAACCAGAAAAAGGGGAAATTAAGGGGGGCTCCCAAAAGTTTTGCTCGTATCTTGTCATGCCTTACACCTCACTATTGTAAGTTCACCATGAGTGAGTCGTCTTGACGTTGACAATACGTGCCAGGACAGATATTCCTTACATGTAAAAGGACCCTACGCATGTTTTCACGTGAGTTCTCAGAAAATGATATAACTCAGTGATTTTATTCTTCCCGTCAATTTTTATTGCACTATTTATCAATTCAGTTCTATTGAAATTCAAAAAGGGGGATCTCATATTATGTAGAAAGTTTTACCCAAAACGCAGTGTTCCGTGTCAAGTACATACTTAGCGTGTTGGAATCAAAGATGGCGGTAGGTTGAGTGGCCGGGAATCAAATCCGAGCACAAAAGGAGCCATCCCGAGTCACACAAAGCCACTTCGACACAAGCGAATGCTTCTGACTGATGAAATTGTTGGACTAGCGTCGCGACGGATTTTGCGCTGTATTTTACACATGAATTTTATATTGGAATTGACATTGTGTAAATAGCATTACTGAATATATTAGGCTTCTAAGATGTGACAAGAGATTGAAAGGTTTGTGTGGAGACAGGTGGTTTAAAGCACGTTCTCGATGAATCTAATTGTTTATTACTTCACAACAGAGATAACATTTGATTGGTCTAACCAAGGACAATGAAGATCATAAGACCTACTTACATCTGCTGAAAGCAACAAGTAAGAAAATTTGATAATAAATATACAAATCACAACAAAGTAGCTGAAATGAAGACTGAGACAATGCTGATGACTGAATTACATTCTTCATTATGATAACGAACGTATTAGTAATTATTTTTTGTAACGCACATTATGTAAATGAAAATGGTACAAAGTGGTCCCCATCTCAGGACCAGTTGTTGTTGTTGCGTGTGATACAAGTTCTATAGTTTTTTACATAATTTTATCATCGCTAACACAAAAAACCAGCCAAGTGCAAGATGGACTCGCCCATGAAGGGTTTCGTAGCAGCAAGTAACATAATATAAAAGTTCTTATAGTTCGTTGTAACTTTTATTGATGTTTTAACATGTTCGCAGTGGTAGTGATTTTTCTAACCGAAAATTGGGGTTTATGAAGTATTAAAAAAAACTACAAACTTTATCTAGTTTAAACCAATTTTCGTTGGTAGTTTTTATGGCAATGTATATCATATATTTTTTTTAGATTTATCATTCTCCTAATTTAGAAGTTAGAGGAGGGGGACACATGTTTCCACTTTGAAAGTGTCACTTGCGCAAACTATTCACTTTAGAAAAAAATGATGATGAATCCGCAATAGCATTTTTAATGACCTATCTATAGATACCCCCCACGAATAGGTTTCATAAAAAAAATAAGTTTTGAGTTTCAGTCCTGAGTATGGGGACCCCCAAAATTCACTGCTTTTTTTCTAGTTTTATATAAAAATCTTAATGCGGTTTACAGAATACGTCTACTTACCAAGTTTCAATAGCATAGGCCGTATAGTTTCGAAGAAAAGTGGCTGTGGCACACGGACGGACAGACAGACAGACAGATAGACATGACGAATCTATAAGGGTTCCGTTTTTGCCATTTGGCTACGAAACCCTAAAAAGGAGATATGTCATGCATTTTTTTGGTCTGAAAGTTTCTATTCTAATTTCCACAGTCTTATATAAATAACACATACACACAAATATTAAGTAAATCTCAGAAATCGTCACGTGAAGTAATCCCTCACGAACAAACAGATTCGCACACCACATTTTTATCCTCTCCATATCTGTAATAGTGATCAGGAAATGGTAAGTTAGGAATTCCGGCGTATGATTTGTGGCGCATTTTCAGCGGAGGTTCAAACCACTTTATTTAGATGGCGGAGACCTCACTGTGTTAGCATAATACTTTTATTTTCCAATGAAAATATAGACGGAGATTTCGAGAAAATAAAATGCCAAGTGTTTAGGAAAATAGAAAAAGGATTTTGGATTGAAAAATATTGTTGTGTTTATGAAAAAATGTGAATGAAGGTGTATGATTGAATAGTTTCTCAAGCAGAATATTATTTTATTCCACAAAGCTTATTTATAATCTTAATTCAATTGGCCAAGCTGTGTAAAAAACCCAAACTTATTGCTATTTTTATTGTTAACAATAAAACGTTTGTCATCCGTAAATCTCATAAATCCTTATTCGGTAGACCACTGGTTCTTACCATAAATCATTGACAGTGTATCCGAATGCAGTATGTTATTCAATGATGACAATATTTCATTATTTAATATTTGAGCGCCAAAATTCGACAACAATAAAATTATATGCATATGAACATAAAATAAATAATGTTAGTGGCACACTCCGATTTTACTGTCATTGATTTTTGAAACAATAAATAACGATTCAAAATGTGTACAGTATTCTTGTTTCCACATTTTTAATTAATAAATATTATGGAACTTCAACGGTAGATGCGCTGTGTGAAAATGCTAATGAATTCTCTAAATCCTGTAGCACATAGAACCTTGCACTATTATGATACATTCAAACTTACGAAACAACCATCTACAGATCCTACAACGCTATCAAAAACATTTTAGATATTGTTAAAAAATACAGTGAAACATAATTATTATTACATTACATATTTACATTATTTCCATCTAAACTAAACCTAAATATGGCCCCCGAGGCATTGTGCCCAAAAGACTAGCAACATTCTCCCTTTGAATAGCAATAGGAAAGAAAACTGCCAGTCCTTAGGTCACCAGTCGA
Source organism: Miltochrista miniata (assembly GCA_933228765.1). Classification (NCBI taxonomy): domain Eukaryota; kingdom Metazoa; phylum Arthropoda; class Insecta; order Lepidoptera; family Erebidae; genus Miltochrista; species Miltochrista miniata. The sequence continues at coordinate 1,484,931 of OW121765.1, read as the reverse complement.
CTCTGCTACTATTCGTACATCATCGAGGCAATTAAATTTTTTCGTAGTCCAACTCACAATGAATACGAATTTGCAGATCCTCAGAATAAAAACAAAGCCAAAAGAACAAATAAATCTTTCCGCTAAAATAATAAACTTATTAGGTATCTTCCTGGAAACATATCTCTTCCCAGCCATACATCAGAAACATCCACACGCCCACCTCCGTCCATACATCAGCATCCTACAAAACAACCCCACAGCAATAAAATGCTAAATGATAATTTCGCGAGATGTCCGTTCAGTTTCCGGGCCAGGACTTCCGGCGACACGCATTAGCCATTAGCATGGCGGCCGATGGTGACGTCACATCCGTTCATCCCCTGTGCTATATTGAGAGCGTTTGTTTTGGCATTCAACCCAATTGATTGCTAACGTATTTGCAGTAAATTTGATGAAGATACGCTGGCGTTCAGTGTCCTGATAACGATCTAAGGTATTTGTTTTTGAATGGCTGTGTTAATAGGTAGGGCCGAACTACAGAGACTGTATGTGTGGAAGTGTTATAACTTGGCTCTTGGAAATTTGGTTCGGATTATACAATGGTTAGCGATATTTTCCCTTTAATAAATGTATAGTGACCAATTCTTGCAATCTGCTGGCTGTAAACATTACAGTCAAATCACAACAATTATGTTTCTGACATAAGTAGATTTTTTTGTGAAAAAATCATACGAATCGCATGATATACAAATGCATATCATAGGAAATTCATTGGTAAAATTCAATATTGAAAAAATATTTATGTTGCTTTTGTATAATAACAGAAACAATATTCCAAAATTGAAACATTAAATTTCAATATTTCACCAGTCACTTACATGCCGATACGTGCTATTTGGGCACTCTCTACTTTGTCAGATTACTCTATAGGTATAATAGAATAAATCTTTTGAGGACATTCTCACTTAACACCATCTAGCCCATATTTAGCTAATCAAGCTATAAGGATCTAGACGACTGATATACATGCTTATATATTTCTAAATACATACATATTATACATAGAAAACACCCAAACTCCAAAACAAACATTAATGGATTACATAAATATTTGGACCGACCCGGGAATCAAACCCAGGACCTCGTCGCGGCATTCGGTTACATTACCGAATGCGCCACCGAGACAGTCGAGGTAGGTAGGCAGCTGATAAGCATGGAATCTGTGGTAAACGAATGAATATAATGTTTGTAGCGCTTATCGCCAGCTCTGATTTCTGTAGACGATCACAGTCTTACATAACAGCCTGTCCTAAGATATCTTGATATCACGGTTCATTTGATACAGATGGGCAGACCGCGAAATTTCAGTAATAGGTCCCGTTTTTACCATTTGGAAATGAGGCAAAAACGAACCAAATTTTCCATCTACACCAATATTTTAAAAGGTAAAAAAATGTATGTTTGTGCGTGTGTCTGCTTGTTATGAATAAACACAAAAACTACTATTCCGATTTCAAAGATAGTTACATTAACCATGAATAACATAGGTAAAATTTTATTCCCGTATTCCCATGGTAACGGGAGCTATGTGGGCGAAACCGCTTGACAGCCGCTACTTTATAACATTTGGAATATATCAAGTTTAGGTCAAACACATCAGCCTCTCATTCAGTACTTGTCGTGGGTCGCTCGCCATTTTATTTTAGGATAGTGTTTACCATGCTGTACCGTGGTCACACCACGCTTACCGGATAAACTGGTACAAAGTTTTCTTTCAACTTTTCCTTCTTTTGTCATGACCTCCTCTTTTAGTTACAACTTGCAGATGAGGCTAATCAGAACCCGAAGACTTCAATAGTGCTCTACAGCACCAATGTAAAGAATAATCATCAATTTTCTATGCAATTAAATTATTCATTTCAGCAAATTTGATCAAGCACTAACTTCGAAAACTTACCTGCAATATATTCGCAACTAAATTCAACAGTACATAAATCGGCAAAAGTTAATTCTCGACAGGCCATTGCTTCTATTGACATTAAGTCTGGCTAGATCCAGCTTGGATTAATATCTCGGCTCAACTTAAAATCTATATTTGCTTATGGAAATCATGAACAGGTGTTTGATGTTGTATCGAAAGTTTGGTTCCAGTGAGGCATGCTATGTACTTAAGATAGAGTAAACATGCACTGAGCTAAGCATATTTTATGCTTGAGTTACAGACTGCGGGGTACAGCAGTTTGATTAGCATTTTGTTTGTTTTATATGTTCACTAGCTGATGCGCGCGGCTTCGCCCGCGTGAAATTTGGTTCCCGTTCCCGCTTCCCGTGGGAACATTTTCCCGGGATAAAAAGCCTATGTGTTATTCCAGACTATACTCTATCCCTGTACCAAATTTAAGCCCAATCCGTTGAACCGTTAGAGCGTGATTGAGTAACAAACATCCAAACATCTTCACAAACTTTCACATTTATAATATTAGTAGGATTAATCTACGGCCATATATTAATAGGTGAAGTGAAAACATTCGTTGGATAAGGAACACAACAACATATTTGTTGCATAAGGAAGCCTGAAAATGACCTGCTCTGCTGGATTCTCAAAAAAAAATTTAAAATGCTTAATTATTAGGTTCTTTAAAATTGTAAATAGAGCACAAAAAAAAATAACCCGTTGAGTTTCTTGCCAGTTCTTCTCAGGTGGATCGCGTTGTGAACTGCTGGTAGAGTTTTTTGTTTCATATTCTGGACGTTTTAAAAGCGCATCTGTATAATGCCTAAGTGAAATATCTACTACTATTTTAAGGAAAGTGTGTAAATTAGGTATATCAGGTCTCTACTAATTCTTGATTTAACATAGTAGTAAGAACTCACGTATAAATATTATATGCTAAGCTAACAGAAACAGAAAAATCTTATTTCATTTCCTTAACAAGTAATGGTCATTTATATTGTGCGTATATTGAATGGACATCTTCCTGATTTTTCATCACACAGAAGCGTCTTTTGGCGATCTGAGCATAAAAAAATCTAATAATATGTACCTAATAATAAAACCTATTGCTATTCATACTCTCCCCTCTTTTGCAAATCAGGTAAATTCACCCCATCCCGTATACACATCCGTTCGATACTAGCTCGTATTACGCCATCACGCCGACTCAAATCGGTGGTGAATAGTAAAAGTGAAGTCGGTACAAAGCGAGCAAACATTCAAATAAAACGCATAAAAAGGGGAGTAGTTTATACACAAAAGCAAATGACATTTATATGGTAAGAGGCGATCGTAAAAGTTGATATTATACGTCAGTGCTGGGATAAACCTATACAAGATTTTAGATATCGATAATACTAGAAAACTGGGATCAACTTCTTTTTTGGGAAATTCCCAGATGTTATGCCGTTTTCAATCCCACGTAAACCACCTGTCCATAAAAGAAATCCCACTCTGACGACTGAACTGGTTGGTCTAAAATTTGATACAGGAATAGATATAGTCTGGACTAGAATAACACAAAAACTTTTATCTCTGAATACGATCCCTTGGGTTCCGGAAACGCAATCCGAATTCTGCCTCGCTTTGAGCCGCAGGCATCTGCTAGTTTCAAAAATTATCGGGCGTAATACTGGTAAAGGTATGAGTCCTAACTCGACCGCAAGCAGAACTGTGGTCGCTGCAGTGCCGCAACAGCACCACCGGTCCCCATACATTCTGTATAGATTTGTATTAGAATACATTCCGAAATCGGCAGCAGCGTCGCGACTGCACTCAGTACTGCGCGGCACTGTCGCCTTGCCGCCGCGCCAGCAATGCTGCTTGCAGTCGACTCATACCTTTAGTATGTGTTTATTTGCTTAGTATTATTGCAACATAAAATTGTAAGACAAAATTAGTTCAAGTCATAAAAGGTCGATGATCTAGTAAGTTTCTCGAAAATAACATCAAAAACCGTTCACATATCGATGAGTTGCCAACCCCATACCTAGCACACATATAAGGACACTAAAATTCGAGCGCAAAATTCTAGCGGAATAAATACACAGCTCTATAAACATGGTGGCCAGGTATTGGTGCTGAGATTATTTGCAAATGGCGGTCCTTCCTTTATTTACTTATTCGGATTCAAGCTATGAACTCCATAACTGGTATCGATAAGTTACGTTACTATGTATAGGGTGCAATATTTGAGAACTTCTTCAAGATATATCTCAATGGGATTAATAGGAACTTGTATATACGAAGCTTTTGAAATAAAAATAATACAACAAATAATAAAAGGAAAACCTAATAATGATAACCAGATTTTAATGCGGTTCTATTTTTACGTGTAAAAATCTTAATTATTCCCATTAACCCCGTGTGGCGACGGGAAAGAGCACAAAATGTCGGCACCCCAATTCATCCCAAGGGTGTACGAGACGACTAAGGGAACACTTTCGCAAAACGATCCATTGCGTAGAGAAGAAAAACTCGAAGTGAAACCCGATGTCAGTAGAATGACAATCGTTAAGCAAAGTTGAAGGCCTTTTGGGCGGCTTGAAAAACTTCAACTGAGAGTCCATTTCAACACGGCAATAGAATTTCCACTTATTACGTGAGACATAAAGCTATAAGGTGAAATGTAGGCGTATACTAATCCCCTTTGAGGATAAAGGCGTGACTTTAGGTAATGTCTGTAGTAACATAATCACTAGATTTAAATGCAGCCTTTTTTTACCTATAGAAATCCTAATGGGTTGGATGCCGGACTCCTACCAGCTAAAACTGCACGGTGCCTATGGAAGAAACAAAAATTTGAAGGGGCTCCCAGACAATAAACGTAATTTTTCGTTCCTGTGCCCCTCTGTCAGTGAATCCAACTGGCGCTTGGCCGGTTTTAACTTTTAGCTCGAATTACAACAGGTTTATAGATTTTTTCCTGAGTATTACCTGGTTTAGACAAAAGCCAGGTTGTCTAAGCCAACAATACTAGAATATTTGACCTAAACTCTGGATAGACAGGAAAGGATTTGTAAACGTTTCTTGTTTACTACAACATCCTAAAAGCATGAAATGTAAAACATATTTCAACCTGACCTGGATCCAGACTGCAGTTTTCAAAGCTACTTCCAACCCGTTCTCTTCATATCTGACTAAACATAAAACCTAACTGAGCGTGCGGAACCCGCCTCGCTTAAATCCCGCCGGCCGATGTCCGTGGCAATGGCCCTTGTAAATGAACCGCCGACGGAAATTCTATATTCCTTCGCCCTTTGCGATACTTTATACAGAATGATTTCAAATGCTACCGGTATTCTTATACTACTAAGGCAATAAACGATACGGTAACTGTGTCTATTGCTCACAGATTCCTGTTAATTTTAGCAGAATTACGTAGGTACTAGTATAAAATACCATATCAATGTAAATAAAGCAGCGTTTCTTTACTTTATTTTTGCTCGCTTATCTGTTTCTACGCCATTTTACTCCGAATGCATAGACACGCCCACAGTTCATCACTCGTTTTTGGTTCTACTTATTATTTTCGACTGCCTCTGTGGCGCAGTCGGTAGTGATACCGCCTGCGGCGCTGGAGGTCGTGGGTTCGATTCCCACCGGAGACAAATATTTGTGTGACCCATAAATGTTTGTCTCAAGAGTCTGGATGTTTCTATGTATAATATGTATGTATTTAAAAGTATATAAGTATTAATATCCGTGGTCTGATACCCATAACACAAGCAGGTTATTCCTAGCTTACTTTGGGATCAGATAGCGTTGCTTGAGATGTCCGTGAACATTTATTATTATTATTATTTAGATGTGACCATCACAAAAACTAAAAATATATTAAATACTTACCTAATATTTTGTAATTTATTTAATCCTTTTATATTTTTTTTCAACTAATTTGATCCTTATTATCCTGTTATTGAACAGTGACATATTTTTTTATAAACATCAAATAAGTATGAAAATAGTGCTTTTCCAACTAAATTCTGTAAAATGGTTTTTAATAATATTATTGTCAATCAAGTAGGACTTAACCACGTACCAAACTTAAAAGTTACGATAGTCTTTGGGTCCCAAAACGACCACGTTTCGATTGTACTGCACCGCCTGCAGTCACGAAGAAGAACTTTAAAACATTTATAGGTGTAATAAACATAACTTATGATCACGTCTTTTATCCCCGAAGGGGTAGGCAGATTTCACCTTTTAAATTTGTCCCACGTGATAGGTGGTGAGCTTATTGTCGTGTTGAAATGGACAGGCGCAGGTCGCGACGACCCGCAGTTGAAATTTTTCAAGCCGCCCATAAGGCCTTCAATTTGCCCTAAGGATTCTTATTTCACTGACAACCGGGTTTCGTTTCGAGTATTTCTTTTCTAGGCAATAGATCAGTGTTCCCTTAGTCGCCTCGTACGACACCCTTGGGATGTATTAGGGTGGCGACATTTCGTACTCTTACCCGTCGCAACACGGGAATCCGTCGCCACACGGGGCACATTATAGGTATAAGTTTGTACAAAAATACCTTGCAAAGAAATCAAGCACCCTGTACAAGTCTGGCCGTCTATATTTAAGACCTACATGTCTAAGGCTTGACAACTTAACTAGTAAGCTTCAGTGCACTTCGCTTGTTTTACCACCACATCACTGTATAGCTGACAAGGTCGATTCTCCCTTGAAGCCTTCTCCTACATCTCGTAGTGTAGTTCTCATAACACTCTGATAACTTGGAGGCTTTCCAAAAAATTTCACGATTAACTACTTTTGCTAAGCTAATATATCCTCTACGGTCGAGTGGCTTTAAGAATGCTATTAGTTTGCACTCTCACCTATGGCCTTTTTAACCCCCTCCACCTCGTGGTAAGGAGGGTTATAAGTTTGACCTGTGTATGTGTAATGATTTCACTATCATAGCTATTAAAATGGTAAATCGGTTTTGAAGATGTTTTGCATTCATTTATCAATCTTAGTTACAATTTATGAAGGCCTTAAATAACCAAAAGCTCTTTACCTAGTTGTCTGTCTATCTAACGTCTCATATCTCACTAACGTCCAAAGTTCAATATGATTTAAATATTCCTATTACCTTTTTAATTTTGTGCAAAGGCGCCGACTTGAACCGACAAAGTCCATTTATCCATAATTCTGAAAATTCAGCCTTGCCGTAGTTTGGGTATGATACGCCACCCCACTGTAATACAAAACGGAAAATGGTACATTTCTGACCGAATCTGATAAGTCTATTTCACACTAGTCAATAAATCAAGTCAGCCTATGGTAGTCAAGTTGCAATTTGTTTGATGATGGTCAAATAAATAGTACTTTGTTGTTTACTGAAGCAGGCACTTTGGGAAGACTGTCGGTTAACCTGTTCATGTATAGATTACAAGCTGTTCCCCGCGGCTTCGACCGCGTAGAAGTCGTTATCGCGTAGAATCATAACCCTTCTTTTGCGCAGTCGGTTAAAAAGTAACCTATGTCCTTCCCAGGGCCTCGAACTATCCCTATACTAAATTTCATCTCAATCGCTCCAGCCGTTCAGGCGTGAAAGCGTAACAGACATACAGACAGACAGATAGACAGACAGACAGAGAGAGTTACGTTCGCATTTATAATATTAGTAGGGATTAGTAGGGATAGTAGGGATGAGTTGAGTACTTAAGACTTTTACATTGATATCTATACTTCTATACTAATATTATAAAGAAGTAAAGTTTGTGTGTTTGTATATTTGTTAAATTGTAAGGGGTAATCTCGGGATCTACTGAACCGATTTTAAAAATTCTTTCACCAATAGAAAGCTACGTTATTGTGGAGTGTCATAGGCTATATAGCATCACGCTACAACGAATAGGAGCGGAGCAGTAATAGTAAATGTTTCAAAAACGGGGGAAAAGTTATTCCTTTTGAGAGCTTCGTTGCGAGTGCTGCGTAAATATTTATAGTTATGTAAAAAATATGTACTACAAATTTGTTTCTCTTAAAAAAAGTTCTAAAATAATTGCGCAATAGCATGTGTCAATATTTGGGTTGGTGCGCAATAACCATTTTAATGGCAATCAATTTTTTTCTACAATAATGCCACGGGAATCCTCTTTCATAAACGAAATTGTTTTTAAATACTGGTTGAATTTATAGTCGTTTTGGAACGGAAAGGTTTAGGCCCAGTTTCGATAACAGAACCGATCGGCACTGTCAATTTGAAAATCAACAATAAAAAATTACGAAAATGTCAAAATCTACATCGTTTGCCAAAATCAAAACGAGAACACCTGGTTATTCCTTTAAATTTCACGAAATACGTTTACTACGATTTTCTACTACAATTTTTCATTCAATGTCTAACGTTCCAATCAGTTTACCGCGCCGGGAAAATTCGACCAATCACAACGCATGAACGCATCGGTCCACGTGGACTCGTTGCCAAGTAACGTCGGTAGGTACTCGACTAGTTACGTCTTGTAGGTAGGTAAATACGCTCGACCGACCGCGCCGCCGCCGCGCCGACCGGCGACCGCGGCGCGCAGTTCGACTATAACTCGCGCGCAGTATTGTCGTCGCGATCGACTTTTATTTGTGGTCGGAAATAAAACGATTAGTTTACACTCGAGAGTACGAATCTCGTGATGAATTACGCAGTGCGATAGTGGACGCCTTTGAAATAGTGAAAAGTGACAGAGACACATTGAATAAACTAAAAGACAATAGCCTAAAACGTGCCCGTTTGTGTATCGAACGTTCTGGACTCCATTTTGAGCAGTTGCTAAGGTACAGGGAAGTGTAAATAAACTGTGAATAGGTAGGTCTAGGTATTTAAGTTGATTATTTTGTAAATAGCTCCAATTTTTTAAATACGCCGGAAATACTCCCTATTTGTTCGTGTTTATTTTCATTATTATTACATAAACCTTATTAATTCACCGTAAAATAGAACAATATTAAAGTATTTCCGACGGTCCTAAGCCCGCGTAAAGTATGAAGGAGAAATTGGAGTCCTTTATTATTATCTAAGTACCTATTATTATCGAAACGATGCATTCGGTCAATGAACTGATCACATGGAAGCACGCGCCGCGGCTTAGGTACCTATGGGTTCGGAGTTTCATTCATTGAAAACTTCAATGAATAATCGAAGCGCTACTAATGTTTCAACTCGAACGAGTGATAAAGATTACATAGAAGTCATTTTTTTATTATAACCTGCACAGCTGTTTTGACACTCCGAAATGGTTCCATTATTGATTCCGAGTAACCCCCTCTCGGGTCCAGAACGACTATAAATTCAACCAGTATAATGCGACGGGAATACACGCGACCAGAGACCTTTCTCTCTCTCACGTAGTATTGAAAATTAACGACGAGACGCTACGGGAGTACTGCAGTACACTAATACTCTCTCTTATGTGGCGCAAACGAAGTTGCGCGAGTCAGCTAGTATCCTATATTTACAAGTGCAGCCGTTAGTATAGGTATGCAAGTGACACTGTAGCCGGAATCCGTGGCAGTGCAGCAGAGCGTGTAAGCCTGCAGTGTCGGGTTACAGAGGCGACCGCCAGACGGCGCGGCACCGGCACCGCCTCGTCGGTCGCTCACTCGTGCACACTACACGAGGTTTGTATGTCTGTACAGCGCAGCGGTGAAAACTTCAGATCTTGTTCATCCTACTAATATTATAAATGTGAAAGTTTGTGTAGATGTTTGGATGTTTGTTACTCAATCACGCTCTAGCGGCTGAACGGCTGAACGGATTGGGCTGAAATTTGGTACAGACATAGCTTATAGTTTGGAATAACACATAGGTTACTTTTCATCCCCGGAATATGTTTCCATGGAAAACGGGAAAGGGTAACGAGTTTCACGCAGGCGAAGAGGTATGAGAGGATTAAGTATAAAATATTCTTCAAATTAGACTTTCGTACCAAAAGGATAAAAAAGAGACGCTGTTATTGAGACTTTCTTACTCTCTCTATCTGTCATGAGGCTGTTCTCAGGAACCGCGATAGCTTGAGAGCTGAAATGTTCACAGACGATGTATTTCTGTTGTTGCTAAAACAACAAATACTAAAATCAGAAAAAAACATGAAGCGGGCTCCAATTTAGTAGTTACACGTAATTATATGTTTTTTTTTTGTACAGATCGGAACCCTCCGTAAGCGAGTCCGACTCGCACTTGGTCGAGTTTTTTACGTGTGGAAATAAAGATAATAATAAGCCAGGCACGTGAAATAAAGATAATAATAAGCCAGGCACGTGAAATAAAGATAATAATAAGCCAGGCACGTGAAATAAAGATAATAATAAGCCAGGCACGTGAAATAAAGATAATAATAAGCCAGGCACGTGAAATAAAGATAATAATAAGCCAGGCACGTGAAATAAAGATAATAATAAGCCAGGCACGTGAAATTTGAACCGACTAAAGCCACGACGGATTCCCTCATAAAGTACGTACTATATCGACGAAATGGAATTCTGGTATCTAGGCTGCTTCTGCCAGAACGACAGCTAGCATGGAACGTCTTCCCCAGGAAGGCATAAGGTCATTGAGGATACCGCCTACACAGTGTAAATGGAGTAGAAATTTATTATACCAAACCAGAGAGCTCACTTGGATACCCCCGCTATGGTTATATAAATGGAAATTAAATTCAAATGGGTACCGTGGTAGTTTTTCCTGTCGAACGTAGAGACGATTTGAAATTGCTAAAACACGACCCTTGTTTTCCACCTTAGAGGTTGAACTAGAACTAGAACTCTGATGTTGAAAACAAGGTTCATGTATATAAACATAAAGCATCAAATTTCATTAATAGATATTTCCACTTGACACACACCTTCTTGCGTCAAAAATAATTCAAGAAAATCAACTTATAGCAATCAAACTTTATATCAAATTACTTTCATTAGAAGTAAAGCAATTATTCCCCAATCCTATCGCGTGTACAATTAAAAGTTGTACAATAACACCACAGGATTGTCCTCCCGTAAGAGCGCAGCCTCCGCACAAAACTGCCTATTTTAATGGCCTATTTAAATCTGTTTTGCGGGCACGAGAGGCGAATACCAAAATTTATCTCTACACTCCACTGGGTTGATTTGAAATTATCGTTGTTAAGGAGTTACGCACTTTCTGCGCCAATGAGTCGCTACTGTGATTTCACATTTATATTGCAAACTCTTTAATAGCAAACAAAAACCTTCCCTCGACTTTTATTCTTTATACAATAGAGTCTAATTTTACATGACAAGTTTGCACCTGACTTGTGAAGTTAAGTTTGTCATCCGATCCCCTAAAGGTAAGGGGTTTCTGAATAGGTGTTTTTTTCTGTAGGCCGTAGACGCCATTTACTTTAACGCTGTATTCTGCATGCTATACTCGTAAATATTGTAGATTTTCTGGTGGATGCACCGCGTTTCTTGTGCCCACATGTCTTCTCTCACGCGAAGAAATAATCTTTAAAAGACTGAGGATATTAGAGCGCACGGAGCGTAAAAGAAAAACGGATGACTTTAAATAAGAGTTAAGTTCTTTGTTCTAATGTTATTTAAGATCATTTATTTTATTTAGAGCTCGTAGCCGCGCTTTCGTGTCTGCGTTATGTATCTTACGCTGCGGTCAGTTTTGAAAAGGGTGGCCTTGTTTCAGAATGCACCAAGAGCTGTTGCCGCGTTTGTCTCGAAACATAGTTTTCGTTGAAACAAGTTAAAGGCCTTATAGCTGGCTTAAAAAAATCAGTATCAGTTATCCACAAGCTGGCCTTTTCTCATTTATACTCTTGATTGTTGGCACTTGCACATTATGCACTTTTTGCTTCACCACGTATACTTTATTCATATATTAAAATTATTAAGCAAGAAGAGCATAATGTGCCTTTCTATTTCAAGACGGTAATAGACTAACCAAAAATCTCCTATCTTGAAGTTATAAAAATTATATTAAAAATTTACAAAACCCCCGACTCACAAAATAAAACAATAAAAAGCCCAGTAAAAAGTAAAATAATAAATATTATATTATGACCTATCCACCCTATGTATTGAACCTTTATTATTATTATAGGTAGCTATATTATTTACGTATTCATATTTTTAACTAACAGTTTGTCTCGTCGGGGGAACCGCTCTATACCTAAACTATTGAGCATATCAAGGAACTTCAAAAATATTCAACGAGTACGCGCAAAACATCTACAGTGGATCTTGCGAGACAGACGTACGATTAGGTTATGATAAAGACAAGACAAACTGTTTGTTAAAAATATGAATACGTAAATAATATAGCTACCTATAATAATAATAAAGGTTCAATACTTAGGGTAGATAGGTCATAATTTAATATTTATTTTTTACTTTTTACAGGGTTTTTATTGTTTTATTTTGTGAGTCGAGGGTTTCTTAAATTTTAAATTTCATTTTTATTTCATGCTTTTTATAGGGGATTTTTAATATCATCATACGTATAGACTATCAACAATTATTCAGAGCTAATGCGAATAGCGCGGTGTGTGGTTACAGAATTAGAAATACATTCCACTCCTCATATCTTTCGAATGGCTAAACCAATTTTCATAAAACGGTATCGTAATGTATAAGTTATGACCTTTCATTTGATACCCAACACGGGTATATTAGTACACATTAAAAGTTTTATCACTACTTTTACCCCTCATATCTTTGAAATGGCTAAACTGATTTTTATAAAACATAGCTAAGAACACTCTCCCCTAACCCATCTTTCAAACAAAAGAAACAGAATCAAAATCGGTTCACCCGTTTTGGAGCTACGATGACACAGACAGACTTACAAACACACACGCACACACACCCCGTTCGGGTTGCCGTCGGGGGTTAAAAAGACGTGACTACGCAATATCTATACAAGGTAATTTAAGACTGCCAAAAGGGCAGGAGGTTTATATCTCCATAACATCATTCCCTCAGATAGAAGACAGAAAAATGATGCCCCGCGGCTTCAACCTTCAAATACTTTGAACCCCCATTAACCCTTTATTTACAGACTATCTTTGTTATATCTTGGTCAAAACACCCTACGTAATAACCTATATATCTTATTCAATATGCTTTGTATTCCATTCAACAGTTTTTCTTTAAACGAGTACCTAACATACAAAACACATTTCATTTTCAACGCACATTCATCCACACAAATTTTCGCATTAGTAGGATAGAGATTTATAATGAACAAACTTAAAGCCTGCGCTTTGTCTGCATAATGATTTTGTTTTTGGACATCATCTAGCCCAAATTAAGCTAAAATAAACTTGTGCTATAGGATCTAGACGACTGATATACATAATAATATATTTCTAAATCTAAATACATACATATTACACATAGAAAACACCCAAACTTCGAAACCAACATTTGTGGATCACACAAACAATTGAACCGACCCAGGAATCGAACCCAGCACCGCAGGCGGTATCACTACCGACTACGCCACAGAGGCAGTCTTTCCCGTTTTTTCCTGTTTTTTTTCCCGTACTTGTTTCCCACATGGACTTTGTTACCGGGATAAAAAGAAGTTCGTATTTATTAAAATTCTAAAACTTTATTTCGTAAAACATGGTTACATGGATCTTCTATTATTATTCCAGACTTTATTCTATTGTTGGACCAAACGGCCAGATTCATTGAGATAGTAGAGCGTGATTGAATAACAAATATCCAAACAATTTCACAAACTTCTACATTTCTTCTCTACTATTATAAAATTGTAAAAATAGCTGTGACGACATTCAAGATAATTTAAAATGTATCGACTAATTTAATGTAAGGCTTGTGAGTTCAAATCTATTTTTTTTTCTTTTTATCTGTTTGTTTGTTTATTTGTTCGGTGTTGGAGCAAAATTCAGAAACTTGAACTCCAAAATGGCTTATTTCGGGTTTCGAGAAATTTCGTTTTTTTGATGGAAATCGATTTTTTTTATATAAACACATCGTATTATCGAAGTTTCCCGTGATAAAACGACTTATTTCCCTAAGAAAAATGAACCCAAAAAACACGTTTCGAAGCAAAAAATACTTATTTCTGGTTAGCTCTTCCCATACAAAACAATCTCGGTAGTATTCTTCAAAATGGCTTATTTCTTAAACATTTTAAATACCAAGTTGACAATCTGTATCAAAGAGGCTTATTTCTAAGTTAGGATTAAAAAAAAAATAGGTGTTTTGGAAGGTGAATAGATTTGCTTTATTTTCTGAAAGCGAATCGAAACTTGTGTTTTTTACATTGGTAACACTACACACTTACCTATGGTAAATTAAAAAAAAAGTTCCCGGTAACCTAATATCAGGCTTATTTGTAATGAGGGCTGAAACAAAACGGCTTATTTCTTTTTTTCTGTGCATAATGGCTTATTTTATTTTAATAATATAGTAATAGGTAGCAAAATTATGTTTTTTTTTTTCAAAAACTGAGAAACTATTAACCACAATAGCTAGAATTATATAAATTTAACATAGTTAAAATATTAATATATGATAAGTTATCAGTTTTTCCAGTTTCTGAAATAACTGTTTATACTGAAATAAGACCTTTTGGAAAGTCACTCCTCAATTACACTATTAGGATTCTGTACGCATTTTTTCAACTTAAATATCGCTATAAGTTTCAGCAAAATCGGTTTAGCGGAAATGATAATACGGCTTGACCTATGTTTTACTAGAAGCCCTATGCATTGGACAGGTCAAAGTGGAATGATTTAAGCTTATTAGATATAATTATCTCGCGAACGAAGTCGCGGGCAAATACTAGTTTATAAATATTACTAGGATTCAATTTATGTCAATCACTTGACAGGGCAAGCAATGACATCCTTTGTAAGCTTTTTAAGAAAAGGAAATTATATTATTTTGTGGCCACATTGTAGCTATTCATTTAAAGATGTCTGTTGAAGTCATTGTCATTAACCCCCAGCCCTGACCACCCAAAGTGAAACTGTTTCAGCAGCGAACTTACTTAATTTCCTTACCCTTGTCGGGTCTCAAAGATATTGTCTCTCTGGTAAATATTGCAATGGGGCACGCTGTCAGCGAAAATGTCCACTGGTAAATTCATTGTTATTGGTTACATTTTCATTTCTAAGTTCATTAATAAGAAAGGAATTACAATGGCAGCATTCTGAGAGTACAAAATATACTTTAGAATTCATTTTGGTTAAAAGGTGGAGGCCTTCAGGTTTGTAATATTGTCAACAAGATGTAGGTGAATTGTTTACGATGACATGGGCACAATTTGCCCAGACTTTCTGGGTATATGGAAAGCAAGAGTTCCTATAGGAGTATTATGACCAAGAGATCGTGGCTATTAAGTTGGAGTTTGGGGAGTTATTTAAATGGAGCCCGAGCCGGAACATTTATTTCAAACACTACCAGGCCTGATGCTCAGATGAGACTATAATATTTTTTTAGTTTCTTGTTGGGCTTGCCACACTCGTAGTCACGGTGAAACATCTGTTATGCGTTACAGTGCGTGATACGTTTCAATATTTCCAACAGAGTTCTTCTAATATAGCCAGATACGCTGGTAATAGAAGCCTGTAGACACGCCACGAATTCCCCAAAGCGCACACCTATACATCAAATATGCACTTTCTCATAAACCAAGGCGTGAACTGTTTTAAATTCAATCGTCACTTCAACGTGTCACCGACGATGCCACAGCGAGCATACGCTCAAACCTCCTGAGAGTCAAGCTCAAAATATACATCAAACAGTCTTATCCGCAAAAGGACTCGCGTAATGATAACACACTTATTTGCACTTGTACTCCAACTCCCGTTGCTCATTATGAAATCCGCAGATACACAGAAAAAAACATCGTTTACAACTCGTGCAGAACATGCTTAAAGTTTACCAATCGAAAACAGACCGTAAGTCATCGAGATAATGTTGATAAGAAATTGTTGAGGCGTGGGAAGATAAGTCGATATGAATGTGTAAAGGAATGTAGGTCTCAATCAGCAGACATCAAAGTAGGAAGATCAAAGAGACAGCGCTGAAGGCACAGGTATCGCGATATTGAGCCTCGTTTTAATAACGAGCCAAGATACCGCACGGGTGACGGGTGACGGGTGACGGGCGACGGGTGACGCGGTAAACAAATTGGCAATCACATACTCGAGATTTATTTCAAGTGTGTCGAAGAAGGTTTAAGGATTCATTTTAATATAAGTACGTAGGAGTGATTGCTTTTTGGGCGTCGGCTGCTTATTGAAAGAAGTACCTCGAGCGGAAATTATTCTATGTATACCCACATGAAAAATGTTTTATATTTAAAATTAATTAAACAATTACCCGTTTTCTGGAGATCTGTAATTGATTTTTTACAAGAAAATATAATAGCATAAGGGAAAAGGTCATGTCATACATACAGCGAATACAGAACCTTGTTTTTTGACATATTCGTACAGCACCTCAATTTCGTTGCAGCATTTAGTCACTGCTTAGTTACATACTGAGCGTGAAGTTTAGTTTAAGTTGTGTATTCTTGGGGTCTGTTGAGTCCTGGGACATCCTTCCGAGGGCTTACCCGGGGCTCCCAACCATAGGCTGTTGGGCGTTACGTGAAGTTTTTTAGTCGGTAGGAGTCCGGCATAGCATCCATGATGGATTTTCCCTCACGTTGAAAAAAATTGCTGTGTATTCCTATGTGTGTATTCCTAAATTTCTCCTTTTCCTGACATTATATGACACGTTGGACCTTATCTCACAAAAAAGAACATCCGTAATTCCGCCACTACACGAATGTAATCTCTGTATCAATCTGAAATCGAAAAAGTTCCGAAATGTCCGGGGTTGTCAGACTAGTTGAATGACGTCACGAACGCCAATTTCTCCCCGTTCCTATATAGGCACAGTCCCTGGAGGAGACGTGTCGATCCCAATCACTTTGTTGCCACCTGCCATGTAATTTAGAACTATATCCCTCATACATATGAGATTAACATTTTTTTAATATTTTGTACAAATTCTGAACGCATAAATATGTTTGATCTTTTATGTCTGGTGCTGCTTAACTCAATCACAACATAGTAATATTTATAAGAATTTCCCAAGTTTCGTTCTTTAAGAGCGTATGGGATGCAATTTTTTAAATCTTTAGTTTTGTTTTATGCACGATGGCTCGAAACTGGCACTATGTGTTTTAGAATTTGTCACTTAAACATTTCTTTTACTACGGTCGGTTTTGGGCAGTTACTAAGTCAAGTTGAAGGTTATTTATACTGTTGATTGACGGCACTTGGTGGAACTTGCTGCACATATTGAAAACGACACTTGTACTATATTCCACAATATTTTTATTATAAACCTGACCGGTTTCGCTTTACAGCATCTTCAAAGGTCTAGATGGGAGGACAAGGTATTACTGTCTCGAAAACACTTCGTTATTGTTGGTGTGTTTTCGAGACAGTAATACCTTGTCCTCCCATCTAGACCTTTGAAGATGCTGTAAAGCGAAACCGGTCAGGTTTATAATAATAAATATTGTGGAATATAGTACAAGTGTCGTTTTCAATATGTCAAGTTGAAGGCCTTAAGGGCGGTTTGAACCTTTTCAACAGCATTTACTCACAACCTCTTTCAATACAGAAATAAGGGTTGTCATCGCGAAAACCCAACTTTTGATCCATATAATATGCTTGTCAGTCACCTCAGTAGCATAATAAATCAACACAAAAACCAAACAATTGTAGACATCGATGTTGTCTCCGCTGTAAAAAATCCAGCGTAGACCCATGAAGGACCAGTTAAGTTCGTAGCACGTTCACCTTATTCATATACCTTACGTAGCGATTGAAGAGTAGATCCATTACAAAGAAACATAACACCCTTTAACATTTTAATGTTAGGCACTTACCATATTCTTCGAGAAGCATATTCTATAAGGCTTTTATTGTATTTATTATAAGAAGCCTCCAGCTGCAACGGCTTAGAAACCGCGAACCTTTCTGTGAAATTTACCTGTCTAGACACGCTTTTAGGTAGTAACATAAATAGAATTGAAAGCGTCTAACAAGATATAAGTTCTACTTAAAAAAATCGAATGAGACTACACAAGTATAGAGTAGTGTGACAAATTGATAATAACAATTATGATTTTTATTTTTTATACCAATAAGGGCACTCAAACATACGGCCCATGAGATGGACTGGTGGTCAGCGCAGCCTATGAACGTTTGCAACAGTTGCAACACCAGAGGCGCTACACTCGCGCTGCCGACCTGTAAAAACCTTTTAAGACCTTTGAAGAACCTGAAAGATTTTAATAAATGTTTTTTTTTTCAGGACTATCTACTGCAATGGATTCACACGGGTACAAACTCTCATGGGACAAAACGTTACTTAGATATCTATTTAAATATTTAGTAACTTGAATGTCTCGAGTTTTTTTTTTTGTAGCTGAAGGCCGCTCGAAATGGTTTTTTTTCGTTACTGGAGTATAATCTAATAACCCCACAGTTTACACGTTTTGTTGAAGTATTAAACTGACTGAAAAAGTACGCCGTGTCTGTTCATATTACGTTTGTTTGAGAAAGGTCGGTAAGCCTTTGGGAGGAAGTATAAGGAGAGAGCTTTCGTGTGTTCTATTGAAAAACACTTGCTTCCCCAATTCCCCATCTAATCAATCCAGGCAACTGCATAGCACCATTAAATCAATCAATCATTATTTATTGTCGATCGTAATATATCGTTATTTTACATCCAGGTTATTATAGGACATTGGTCTGTTTCTCAGAGAAAGCATCAAAATTATCTCTAATATCACGTCTAGGTCTCACATTGACAAAGAAACTGAACTTCGGTAATATTTGCCCAACCTTAATAGTTTTCTACAGAATAGAGCGCTCTTCTGCCTATATTAACCCCGAGAAATGCAGAGGCTGAGCTGCCTGAAAAGCGATGTTCATCTTGGAGACCTTGCCGTCTCGACGAAACGGTCCTCATCATGGTGTTATTCTATCTGACTGAGAACAACATCAGTCGGATGGTAAGAGAGGCTGCTATGATAAACCATCATCAGAGAATGAGAGAAATTCATGAAAATGTCTTCAGCCAACGGCTTGGTCCCTTAATTAGAGGGTAAAAAATCTTAATTACGTTGACCAATCAGAATTAATAGTGAAGTAAGAAAAAAACTGATTTCGTAACAGTAAGAGTATGTCAGTAACACAGTAAGTTAATGAGGATAGACAGACATATATGTATATATCTAATTACGCTTTACCGTAAACAAACGTACCAGCCAATAAAGTTTCAAGCACACGAATCTCGAGATACGCTTCTTTCATCAAATTGACGTCATTAAATATTAAATTAATTCTGGGTATAACCCATTTTGCTGGGGCATTACTTCCTCGTTTTAATGAATGACAGTATAAATTTCCCTGCTTCTTTTAAGTTATTTCAAAGGGGAGCCATGTTTTCCCAGCATTTACGTCGTTACGGCGTCGAAGCCAAACATTGTTAAGTATTGCACTTAAATAACTTGGCGCAATTTGTAAGATACGGCGGTATTGTTGTCCGCTTGATTTATGACGCTGTAAATTTTAATGACAAAATGTTATTATGGAACATTTTCTTGGTAAGTATATTTTTTTATTGAAGATTCGTCTAAATTATGGTATAGTGTATCTGTAAAGTCAAGTAAGTTAAAAATAATCAAACCGTTAATACTATAAAACCTGATGCAGTCACTCGGATTAACATAACACTCTCTATTTTTACATTGCAACTTTTATGAAGCGCTCGTGGCCCCGCGGACTCAGTGTTCTGTAAACGATCACTGCAGTAAGCAACTTTCACTATGGCCGGTCCATGGATGGGTGACCATTCATGTGATCACTTTGTGACATTTATTAGAGCGTTTCCGTGCTTCGGAAGGCACGTTAAGCCGTTGGTCCCGGTTGCCAGTAAAATGGCAGTCGTTAAGCTAAGTTGAAGGCTTTATTTCAACAGCAGGCAGTCACAACCTGCGCCTGTCCATTTAAACACGGCAATACGGCTCACCACCTATTACGTGGGACAAATTATACAAAGGTGAAATGTGGGCATATTATATGCCTCTGCCTACCCCTTCGGGGATAAAGGCGTGACCATATGTATGTGATGTATGTAACTTTTATGAGCGTTTTTCATATTTCACTATATATAAATAGACTAGCTGACCCGCGCAACTTCGTTTGCGTAAGAGAGAAAGAAATAGAAAGGTTCCCCGTCACTTCTACTCTTTTCGCGTGGTTTTCTGTCGCGTGTACATACTCCCGTTGTATGATTTTGGCACTAATTTGATTTTCATTATAATGGTTATTTTAAACGAACCTAATTCGAAGCACTATCAGTAGGGTTACGGGATAATTTACTTTCCCGTGACTCTACTGGGTGCCAAGCGGTAGTGCCAAGGGAAATATGGGTTGAAATGCAGCAGCGCCACTGGTGTTGCAAACGTTAAATATGCGAATTAGTCCGCTACAGTAACCAACTATCAGGTGGACCGTAAGCTTCTCTGCCATCTTAGTGGTATAAAAATCGGACAAGTGCGAAGCGGACTCGCGCACAGAAGGTTTTGTACCAAAAAATAATCCCCCTTAATACTTCCCCCCCCACCCTTTTCCGACGTTAGTATTTGTTGTCATAGTGGCTACAAAATATATTATCATCTGAAAATTTCAGCTCTCTAGCTATCACGATTCCTGAGATACAGCTTCATTTCGGACAGATAGACAGACAAACGGACTCCGAAGTCTCGTGAACAAACAGCACCCCGTTTAAGGGTACGAACACTAAAAATCGTTTCTTTCTACGCACCTATGCCATTAATCTAATTTCAAGGTTCTAAGATCTCGATCAGAATTTAAGTCAGTTTTTGTTTTTATATAAATCAAATCAGCATGTACGCTCCTGGACTTAGGCCTCCTAATTTACGTCCTGCGCCTTTCGCATCCAGCCTGCGACCTATTCTAGATCTTCAATCCATCTGGCGGGTGGACCAAGTCGCGATGCCCGCTTTAGAACTCGTTTGATCCATCTGCCATCGTCTGTCGTCTTCTGTGGCCAGCCCGCTGGCACTTTACAGTAGGTACTGTTTTTATATGTACCTATAGATATAATTCTGACTAAATAAATAAAAACATACGTTACGTATTGAGAGTAAATCTATATTTTTGCAAAAAAGAATACCTAATGTCTTTGTTAATTGGTATAGAGCATTCTCTGCATTTGATTAGGAGTTGATATCTTAACTTCTTTATTTTTAATATTTCTGGATTATGTAGGTCTTCAGACTTTTGAGGCTGAGGCAACCCGTACTTTCATCCGCTAAATGTTCATCTTTAACGCCTCTGGTCGTTTGTATTATCACCGTATAAAATAAGAAAGTAAGCGAAGATTGTTATAAATACTCTCGTGTTATTCGGATGAACCGTGTACACCTTACCTAGAACTTTTTATTTCATAATTCCTAGCCAGTTATGTACAGGTTTTCCTTCTCACAAATGACATACAAAATATGAAGGCAATTCCGCATACTGAAGGGCAAAAATCAATAAATTTAGCAGTTTAAATAAAATTATTTGATTTTTTGACATTTAACAAAAATTTACACCATTTTTTTAAAAACTCGTATTGAGCTGTCAAACATGTGTCAAAAAAAAGTTAAAAAGTACCGACTAAGAAGTACTAATATGAACTTTGGGGCAATTCCCCCCAAAAATTTTTTCTACCCCATTTTAACCACGATAAAAGACAAATTTCAATAAAATACAAAACACGTCCCCTATCAATTCAGTTAAAGATGTTGTATGCCAAATTTGAAGAAGATCGGACCAAGGAATCACGAAGTCCCATACAAACTTTGTAACCCTTGTTTACCCCCTTAGGAGTTGAATTTCCAAAAATCCCTTCTTATTGCTCGCCTACGTGACATAAGGAGCATTTGTGCGAAATTTGCATGGTTCTAGACCCAGCGGTTTAGGCTGTGCGTTGATCGTCAGTCAGTCAGTTCTTGTTTTTATATATATAGACTAGCTGACCCGCGCAACTTCGTTTGCGTAAGAGAGAGAAAAATAGAAAGGTACCCCGTCGCTTGAATTCTTATCGCGTGGTTTGCTGTCGCGTGTATTCCCGTTGTATTATTTTGGCACAAATTGGATTTTTGAAAATGATTATTGTAAACGAACCTAATTCGAATTCAGTAGGGTTGAGGGATATTTTGCTTTTTCATGACTCTACTGGATGCCAAGGGAAATATGGGTCCACATGTAGCAGCGCCACTGGTGTTGCAAACGTTCACTATGCGAATTAGTCCACTACAGTAACCAACCATCAGGTGGACCGTAAGCTTGTCTGCCATCTTAGTAGTATCAAAAACTGGCCAAGTGCGAAGCGGACTCACGCACAGAGGAAATAAATAAAGAATAAAGTATAGATAGGAATAAAGTCCCTTAATGACCTGAATTCCATTCCGAACAACGGTTGGCCGGTTTAGTTGGTCGGAGTTGAAACACAGAGGGTTTCGTACCAAAAAAACAGCAAAGCATCACGTTTGTTAGATGGGAGCCCCCTTATTCCCCGCCCCCCTTTTCTGACGTTAGTATTTGTTGTCATAGTGGCTACACAGAAATATAGCATCTGAAAATTTCAGCTCTCTAGGTATCACGATTCCTGAGATACAGCCCCATGACGGACAGATAGACAGACGGACAGCAAAGTCTCATAAATAAGGTCCCGTTTAAGGGCACGAACCCTAAAAATCGTTTCTTTGTGCGCAACTATGCCATTAATCTAATTTCAAGGTTCTAGATCTCGATCAGGTATCTAAGTCAGTTTTTATTTTTATATCAATCAAATCAGCATGTACGCTCCTGGACGTAGGCCTCTCCTAATTTACGTCCTTCTAGGTCCTCTTCTAGGTCCTCGGTCCATCTAGCGGGTGGACCAAATCGCGATGCCCGCTTTGGAACTCGTTTGCTCCATCTGCCGTCGTTTGTCGTCTTCTGTGGCCAGCCCGCGGCACTTTACAGTACCTACTGTTTTTATATGTAAAGATATAATTCTGACTAAATAAATAAAAACATACGTTACGTATTGAGAGTAAATCTATATTTTTGCAAAAAATAATACCAAATGTCTTTGTTAATTGGTATAAAGAGCATTCTCTGCATTTGATTAGGAGTTGATATCTTAACTTCTTTATTTTTAGTATTTCTGGATTATGAAGGTCTTCAGACTTTTGAGGCTGAGGCAACCCGTACTTTCATCCGCTAAATGTTCATCTTTAACGCCTCTGGTCGTTTGTATTATCACCGTATAAAATAAGAAAGTAAGCGAAGATTTTTATAAATACTCTCGTGTTATTCGGATGAACCGTGTACACCTTACCTAGAACTTGTTCTTTCATAATTCCTAGCCAGTCATGTACAGGTTTTCCTTCTCACAAATGTATTTTTGACATACAAAATATGAAGGCAATTCCGCATACTGAAGGGAAAAATCAATAAATTCAGCAGTTTCAATAAAATTATTAGATTTTTTGACATTTAACATAAATTGACACCATTTTTTTAAAAACTCGTATTGAGCTGTCAAACATGTGTCAAAAAAAATTTAAAAAGTACCGACTAAGAAGTACTAATATGAACTTTTTGGCAATTCCCCACAAAATTTTTTTCTACCCCATTTTAACCATGATAAAAGACAAATTTCAATAAAATACAAAACACGTCCCCTATCAATTCAGTTAAAGATGTTGAATGCCAAATTTGAAGAAGATCGGACCAAGGAATCACGTTGTCCCATACAAACTTTGCAACCCTTGTTTACCCCCTTAGGAGTAGAATTTCCAAAAATCCCTTCTTATTGCTCGCCTACGTGACATAAGGAGCATTTGTGCGAAATTTCATGTTTCTAGACCCAGCGGTTTAGGCTGTGCGTTGATCGTCAGTCAGTCAGTTCTTGTTTTTATATATATAGATTAATACTCGTATCAGGACACTAAGGCCCAGGTTATATGACCTAAGGGTTTCAGACCCTACAATAGTCAATTTTTAAGGCGTACTTTTGTAAATCAAGAAGTGCACCATCTGCACAGTATCTTCCAAAGTCCTGTTAGACACTAAAGTAATAGACAAGTGGGTGCAATCAATAATTACAAAATAATGTCCGTTTGCTTTCTTTTGACGGTTAAAAAGTCATTAGCTGTAAATAAAATAAAGTATAATTCGCTATCTCTTATGGCATATCCCATACCCCGCCTTAAGAACTCACTCCTAAGTGTATTTAGCTTAGTTTTAACTTAGCTCTTTTGATATGAGCACGTTCTATTATGCTAATTCATTTAACTCGACTGAGTATATGCCAGTTGGTTTTTTAAATTTAAAAGTCCCTCAGCTAGTACTTGTTTTCATAATATAATTTATGCCTCTATTTTATTAAATATTATGAATAATTGTGATGAATGAGTTTAAGCATTTAGGTACTTAAGCCTGAATAAATTTCTCTTTTATTTTATTTGAGTAAATTCATTTTCTTTTAACAAAAGAAGAACTACGATTATACTTAAAATTATTACAATCTAAGAACTTGGCAATGTTCCTTTGAGTCAAGTACCTACGAAGTGTTCTTATAATACCTGTCACGGTTTTCCAAACGTCGGCATCATTTTCCTAAACTGTTGGGTCATGTCTGGTATCGCAAATACCATAGGCACTGTGACCACTTTCTATCCATATGCTGGTATTGCTCAGCGTGTCTTCTGAAGCACGGAAAAGCTCGTAAATGTAAAAGCCACTAATGATCACCTATTTCAGGACTGACATAGTAATTGTTAACAGGACACGTGCAGCGATACGAGCGTTTCAAAATATCGTATCCTACTAATATTATAGTGTGAAAGTTTGTGAGGATGTTTGGATATTTGGACATTTAAATGTTTGGATGTTTGTTACTCAATCACGCTCTAACGGTTGAACGGATTTGGCTGAAATTTGTTACAGAAATAGCTTATAGTCTGGAATAACACATAGGCTTCTTTGCATCTCGGGTAAAAGTTTCCACGGGAAGCGGGAACGGCTACCGAATGTCACGCGGGTGAAGCCGCGAAAATCATCTAGCTCATTATAAACAGTGAAATTTTTTGTTCTTATCTTTCAGAAGTTAGCAGTGAGTGCACAAGTAAGTAAGTAAAACTCTTACTTTAATAAGATTCGACAAACAAATAAAAAACCGGCCAAGTGCGAGTTGGACTGAAGGGTTTAGTAGCAGCAAGTAACATAATATAAAAAACATTTTTCCACTTTGGAAGTGTCTCTTGCGCAAACCATTCAGTTTAGAAAATTATGATGTTAGATACCTCAATAGCATTTTTGAAGACCTATCTTTTTTTTTATACCACTAAGGTGGCAGACAAGCATACCAGAAGGACCGGTGGTCACCGCAGTCTATGAACGTTTGAAACACCAGAGGCGCCTCACTCGCGCTGCCGACCCTGTAAAAACCTTCTAAGACCCCTTTTGAAGAACCCCAAACTGTAGGCGTTTGGGAAAACCGAGGCAGGGAGATCATTCCACAAGCTAAGCGTGCGCGGCAGAAAACCCCTATCGGATCTAACCGTGCTGGGACGCTCCGGACGCAGAGTGTGAGGATGAACTCCCTGTCTGTGGCGAGCGGTGCGGTGATAGAACGTAGCCGTGGGCATCATATCAAACAATTCCTCAGAGCACACTGGTGTGTGCTCTGAGGAACCGACTGTACAATGGTTTGTACAGTCGGTAGAACACGCATAAGGAGGCAAAGTCTCTCCTGTCGCGAAGAGGTTCCACACCACCTGTAAGTATAGGATCGTAGACAACTCTTACAGCACGTCTTTGCACCGAGTCAAATGGACGAAGCTGATATTCAGGTGCCCCCGCCCAGAGGTGACAGCAGTACTCCATGTGCGGCCGCACTTGCGACTTATACAGAAGCAGTGTTTGTGCAGCAGTGAAGTACCGCCGCGCCCTGTTGAGCACACCTAGCTTCTTGGACGCCAGCTTAGCCTTGTCCTCCAAATAACTACGGAACTGAACGTCACTGGAGATGTCAATGCCAAGGATCCCTATACTTTTGGAGATGGAAAGAGATGTGCCCTGAAATTGCGGCGCTACAGTAATTGGGGTTTGCTTAGCGGTGAAAAAACACGCGTGTCTTGGAAGGGTTGAACTGGACAAGATTTAGTCCACCCCAATCGGACACTCTAGTAAGAGTAGCCTCAATTTCAGACACAAGCTGTTCACGATTTTCCTTCACTGTGTCCCGAGAGATACCGGGGCGGCCCGTGTAACAAGTGTCCCCCGTACTGTCGTCCGCATAACAATGAATGCCGTCAATAGACAACATGTCATTGATATGCAGCAGAAACAGAGTAGGGGACAACACTGAGCCATGCGGTACTCCAGCGTTTATGGCTATGCAGTCTGAACAGCTGCCGTCAACGACGGCCCTGATGCTTCTACCGGCCAGGAAGCTGGACACCCATTCGCATAATCTCTCGGGCAGTCCATATGAGGGCAATTTCGTAAGAAGACCACGGTGCCAGACCCGGTCAAAGGCCTTAGAGATGTCGGAGCTCACTGCTAGAGCCTCGCCCTTACTCTCGATAGCCGTCGCCCATCGGTGTGTAATGCACACCAGAAGATCGCCCGTCGAGCGACCGTGACGGAAACCGTACTGCCGGTCACTGAGCAGGTCGTGTTCCTCTAGGTACCTCAGGAGCTGTGTATTAATTACACGCTCCATCACCTTAGATAAAAGGGAGGTGACGGCTATAGGCATATAGTTGGCCGGGTCGGTCCTGTCACCCTTCTTGGGCACAGGATGCACATACGCGATCTTCCACGATGCCGGGACTTGTTACTTGGATATGAAAGCGTGAAAAGACGTGTAAGTACCGGACACAACTCTGGACCACACTGCTTAAGTACCACCGCGGGTATACTATCCGGCCCACTCGACTTATGAACGTACAGGGATCGAAGCTCACGTCGCACATTCCGCTGTGTAAATTTTACTTCCGGCATGGAAGTTCCACACCACGGAATATCCGGCGGCAAAGCACCCCCGTCGCTCATGGTCGAGTTAGAGACAAAGAGAAAACCCAAAAGGTCGGCATTCTCCTTGGCACTCTGGGCCAAACTACCGTCGGGTTTAAGTAAAGGTGGTAAACCTGATCGACAGAAATTTCCCTCAGCAGCTTTGGCAAGCGACCAGAATTCGCGATTCCCTGAAGGGTAGCCAGCTAGCCGTTCACCAATTCTGCCGACGAAATCGAACTTAGCCCTGACAATTGCTCTTTTGATGGCCCTCGATCTATAGATAGCCTACACGTATGGTTTTGATGAAAAAAAAATTTGAGTTTCAGTTCTGAGTATGGGGACCCACAAAATTTACTGCTTTTTTTCTAGTTTTACATAAGAATTCACTATATATCTATATCTATATAAGAATATATCTAGTTACCAAGTTTCTGTGACACACGAACGAACAGACAGACGGACAGACAGACAGACAGACATGACGAATCTATAAGGGTTCCTTTTTTGCCATTTGGCTACGAAACCCTAAAAAATATTAATTCAATTCAATTAAATTAATTCAATTTCATGTATTGCGATATATGGGATAATAATATGTATATTATGTACAAACGGCGCACAAATGGGTTACTCATTGAAATCTATTAAAGAATAAGTAATGCACAGCGGATTGTTGAAATTGTAAAATCGAATTCAAAAAATCAATCTATCAACGTAGATTTGCATGTATTGCTTCTCAAACTTTAGACAACAAGTAGTCTTGAAAGACATTTTTGTCATTAAAGTATTATGCACACTCATGTCTACCTCTACTTTATATTAACTTAAGCGCAGCAATTAATGGATGAGCCTAACCACTTATTTTTTACTCATTTATTCGCAGGCACGACCTACAGTAAGTGCGAGTTAACGAAGCTGGATCGTATGAGATAAAAATGCACAATATGGTAGTGAATATTTGCCACGAAGTTTACAATTTTGACGAATGGTCTAGTATATAAAGCTTTTAGGTGTTTAAGGTCTGAATTTTAAAATGACATTGGCCTTATAATTACTAAGCAGCAATTTTGAATATTGATTTCTACGATATAATGTAGAAAATGATGTTGTGTAGGATTTATTACAAAAAAAAATGTTTTAAAATGATTACCACGCGAGAAGATAAGTGATTTAAAAGATCGTTTCTTTTATATTTTTTTTATTATCATTTTCATTTAAATTATTTTCTAGGTTATTAAATAGTAAATTAATTATATACAGAGTAAAATATACAACGAAAAAAAGGTTTAACTACAACAACAAAAAAATAAAAGAAGAAAAAAAAAAGGGAATAAGTAATTCGTTTCTTTTAGATATGGTCACTATTCAGAAGGATTAAAGAATCACTCTGTTAGCGCATTTGTCCCTCCGACTATAGCCCCCCGTTTTTCTGAGTGTGAAGAGGCACGTTATTGATCCACCCACTTGAGAGTCTCTGTCAATAGTCTTGAGGAGCGTGCAACTCACTAGTTATCACCGTGACTGCCCATCAAGCGGGAAGATTCATTATCTATATCCATACTAATAACGAGAAAAGATTTGATTGTTTTTGCGTTCGTTTTTTTGCATCGAATAGGCCTTGAGAATATGATATACAGCGACGGAGGGAACATCGAACTATCGCCGGTGAACATAGGCTATATTTTATTTCCATATTCCCACGAACGGGAGCTACGCGGGAAAAACCGCGTGACGTCCAATAAAACCCAATAAAAGTAAGTTCAAGCACTACCAAGACATCACTGCAAAGCTAGACTAATCCCATAACTAGTCAATAAACTTGTTTACAGTACACAGCCATCTATAATTTCATCCAATTTACTTTATTTAGCTAATTGCCATCGCTGGCTGTAACCGAGGTGGCAGTAACTCCTACTTTTATCTGCAGCAGTAACAGTACCAAGTAGCTATAAAGCCGGTGATAAAGTAAAAAACTCGTTGAGTACAGGACATAAACACACTGCCTTGTAGTTCAAAGAAAACATCGTAAACGTTTACAAGTCAACTAAGTATTGACGTCTGGCGTAAAGCATAAGCGGAGGCGATTGTCATTGATACACAATATCTTAGTCATTAGTTGCTCCATTGATGACCACACAAAAAAAAGCGAACTAAGGTAGATTACTCCGCGATATTTTTCTTTTCTCAATTTCTTCCGTGAAATATACGTAATGAAAGAAAGTCGTCGTTATCATATCAGTTTCTTTTATTCTTAGTAGCTACAAATTTGAAAGTCAGAATTACCTTGGTGTATGTAGTAATTAATTGCTATTGTGTTCCTATTAACTTTGATGAATTTCACAGGATGTCTAATCAGCAAGAATTTTCCCAACCATCTAGTACCTTATGTTTCAAAAAATGTTTTCTTCAGTATTCAGTATTTTATTTGCCATTCCAAAGTACATACATGGTGGTAGATGTCAATTTAAGATACAATTTGTTCAGTGTGGACCCTGTTATATAAAATTGAATTTAATATACCTATAACAAATTTGAATTGTCAAATTATCTAATCTCCACTGTGATGTAATTAATTAAAATTAATTTGTTTGTTAATATGATCACTCCCGCTTACGCCCGGTTCTGATCCCATGCCCTAGCTACTCGATACACCCTCCCCCGTTTTCCCAATCAGTGACAGTCACTTATTGAATTTTGTTGTGTTCGCGAGTTTCAATAATTCCACCGGCACTGTGGAAAACTTTGACAATTTCCTTAACTGGGAACATATCTCGGTAGGGCAAATTCGCACAAGTTTGGGAACGTTTTAAGATTTCGTTCTTCCAAAAGTAAAGTTGGACAGTATTAGGTTGTTTGGTTATTAGTTTTGGTACCTGATTTTAGCACTTCAAGTGGAAAATTAGAAAATGTTTACCTTAAGGTAAGATAAGTACAAGAATTACGTTGAATTTCATAGATTGTATAAAGCGTTCTAGATGTAATAAACAATATTAAAATTATACCAATAATCAGGTATCTTCATCCTTTTCTAACCAAACTATTTAAAAACATCCTCGTCTTCTATCTATACTTATAATAAAACTGTAGAGGGTCGGGAGTCTGTACATGGAAGATATTTTGAAAATTTTAAGTGTAGGGCGTTCTCTAATCGATACTGAAGCCGAAAATGTAATTAATTTGTCTGTCTGTCTGTCTGTCTGTCTGTCTGTATCCCGACTAAGTATCACGCCGAAACTACTGAACCGATTTGAATGATACTTTGTACGATCTAAGCTTATAGTCCGAGGAAGGTTCTTAGATACTTTTGATCCCGATATTTTGCGCGGTTCCTTCAGGAGAGGGGATGAAAGGCAAAATAGGTTTTTAGCTATAATTTCTCACTGCGTGGTTCGATTTCAAATATTTGTTTGGTGTCTGAAAGGGAGTACTTTAAGCATTATTCCATACAATTTTCAATATTGAGGGTTATGTAGTTCAGAAATTAGGGGCATCTCAACTTTCGGTAAATCTAGAATTCAACGTTTCTTTTGAAAGTGAGTCTAAACGGGCGTGTTGGCTTAATCATAAAAGAGCTTAATGATTAAGGCTATTGTAAAATAATTCAGTCCGCGCCAAAGGCGGCAAAACTGTAGAGGGTCGGGAGTCTGTACATGGAAGATATTTTGAAAATTTTAAGTGTAGGGCGTTCTCTAATCGATACTGAAGCCGAAAATGTAATTTAAAATTTTCATGTCTGTCTGTCTGTCTGTCTGTATCCCGACTAAGTATCACGCCGAAACTACTGAACCGATTTGAATGATACTTTGTACGATCTAAGCTTATAGTCCGAGGAAGGTTCTTTGATACTTTTGATCCCGATATTTTGCGCGGTTCCTTCAGGAGAGGGGATGAAAGGCAAAATAGGTTTTTAGCTATAATTTCTCACTGCGTGGTTCGATTTCAAATATTTGTTTGGTGTCTGAAAGGGAGTACTTTAAGCATTATTCCATACAATTTTCAATATTGAGGGTTATGTAGTTCAGAAATTAGGGGCATCTCAACTTTCGGTAAATCTAGAATTCAACGTTTCTTTTGAAAGTGAGTCTAAACGGGCGTGTTGGCTTAATCATAAAAGAGCTTAATGATTAAGGCTATTGTAAAATAATTCTAAATCTAAATTCTAAAACAATTCAGTCCACGCCTTCGGCGCGGACTGAATTGTTTTAGAATCGACTTAATCTTTAAGCTCTTTTATGATTAAGCAAACAGGGCCGTTTCACACGCTGCTTGATGAGTCTCATGAAGAAGTACCCCTCCGTTCGTACACCTTATGTGACGTAAACGAAGTTGCGAGGGTCAGCTAGTTTACAATAAAACTGTAATTAAATATTCAAATGCAGGCGATCATCATTACTCGTTAGTCGCTATCGCTACCGTTGAGTAAGTTGCTACTAAGATTAATGAAGTACACAACACATAAAAGAGATTTACACTAACCTCAAACTAAAGGTAGATCCATCCTACCTTTAACAGATAGGTAGATTTTTTTTTCTTTATGCCACTATAGCGTTGGTGGTCACCTTAGCCTATGGACGTTTGCAACACCAAAGGCGCCACACTCGCGCTGCCGACCCTATCATTATAGTAGACTAGCTGTGCCCGCGACTTTGTCCGCGTGGAGGTTTTTTTCTGAAATAAAAGTTGCCTTAGTTACTCCTTACTACATAAGCTATCTGCCAGTGAAAGTTCCGTCCAAATCGGTCCAGCCGTTCCAGAGATTAGCCGGAACAAACAGACAGACAGACAGACAAAAAAATTTCAAATATATAAATATTTTGGTATGTGTATTGTATATACATTCAAATGCATGTAGTAGAAAGCGGTTATTTTAATATTACAAACAGACACTCCAATTTTATTTATTTGTATGTATGTATGTGTAGATAGGTCATTGCTAGTCATGCTAGACGTAAGCCATTGCAAATTTTATTTTAGAAGGTTTAATGGCCTTACTGGACCACTCTAGTCAGACGAATTGGTTTCGAGTTGCCCTTCTTTTCGCCATGATGTTGTCCGTCAACAGATGCACCACTCGCATGTGAAGCTGTTCTGGGCCCCGAAGATATCGGTAGAAACCTATCTCACCTTATATCACTTTGAACAGTCAATATTTTCATAAGATGTTACAATTTCTTTTACACATTTCCAACAACCCTCAGCTCTCAATAATGTTACACAAACATTTTATTGACGTAAATGCTATCGTATGTTGCCGTCATCTGAACGATTCAGCTCAAAGCGATATGAAATCAAGAAGTGATTCCGTTTACAGGAGAAACCACTAGTGGGCTACGTGCGATGGAGTGGTCGGTAAAAATAAACACACTTGTTAAGGAAACGCTGACTACGAACGTGGTTTACTTACATCTAACGATATTTTGCTTTATACTTAGATTTGGGAAATCGTATCGGACAGGATGATCTTTTTAGGAGGATATTTTTTCATCCCGTATCAGTTCTGTACAAGTCAACTTTCGAGTGCTCGTGCCTGTTTTTGCATCCTGATAAAAAGTGGAAAAAATAGGTACATACACACCCTAAGGCATTTTGTAAGAGCAGTATGTGAAAATCTTAAAAGATAAAGCCGATAGAAAAGTACAAAAAAATTAAATTAAAAATTTAAAAAACCCCCGACTCACAAAAAAAGAACAATAAAAAAACCTGTAAAAAGTAAAAAAATAACTATTATATCATGACCTATCTACCCTAAGTATTGAACCTTTATTATTATTGGTAGCTATATTATTTAGGTATTCATATTTTTAACTAACAGTTGGTCTCGTCGGGGGGACCGCTCTACACCTAAACAGAGACAGACGTACGATTAGATTATGATTAGGTGAGCGGTCTCCGACGAGACAAACTGTATAAGTTATGACCTTTCATTTGATACCCAACACGGTTTTCATCACCACTTTCACCCCTCATATCTTTGAAATGGCTTAACCGATTTTTATAAAACACTAGCGATGCGCGCGGCTTCGCCCGCGTGAAATTTGGTACCCGTTCCCGCTTTCCGTGGGTTCATTTTCCCGGGATAAAAAGTAGCTTATTTTAGAAGGTTTAATGGCCTTACTGGACCACTCTAGTCAGACGAATTGGTTTCGAGTTGCCCTTCTTTTCGCCATGATGTTGTCCGTCAACAGATGCACCACTCGCATGTGAAGCTGTTCTGGGCCCCGAAGATATCGGTAGAAACCTATCTCACCTTATATCACTTTGAACAGTCAATATTTTCATAAGATGTTACAATTTCTTTTACACATTTCCAACAACCCTCAGCTCTCAATAATGTTACACAAACATTTTATTGACGTAAATGCTATCGTATGTTGCCGTCATCTGAACGATTCAGCTCAAAGCGATATGAAATCAAGAAGTGATTCCGTTTACAGGAGAAACCACTAGTGGGCTACGTGCGATGGAGTGGTCGGTAAAAATAAACACACTTGTTAAGGAAACGCTGACTACGAACGTGGTTTACTTACATCTAACGATATTTTGCTTTATACTTAGATTTGGGAAATCGTATCGGACAGGATGATCTTTTTAGGAGGATATTTGGGGGAGGATGTAGTGTGCCTTCACGAAGAGCGTTACCTGTGCTCGGGCCCTCCCCGTAAGTAGCGGCGAAAGCGAAAACGCGAAACCAATCACTACCGAGAAATGAGTCCCGACAGGGCTAGGGCGTCCCCCCGAGGCGACGCATACCGGTGTGCCCCCGTCGGTATGACTGCATGCGCATGCGGCGAAGGGGGCCGCCACCCTTCACGCAGCGCCAACTCTGGCGGGATGCGAGGAGCCGAGTGCCGGATAGGCACGTGGAATGTGCGTGGTGGTATGGAAGGTAAGATGAATGAATTGATAGATGTAATGAAAGAGCGATGCCTGGATGTATTGTGTGTCACAGAGACGAAGCGGAAGGGGAGCGGCATTGACGATCTTCCTGGCGGCATAATTGCTTTGTGGTCCGGAGTGGACCAAGAGGATCATGCCAGTAAGGGAGTGGGTGTCTTGCTCTCCTCCCGTTTCGCTTCTGGAGTGAAAGATTATGGATTGGCAGGCCCAAGACTCCTGTGGGTACGTATAAAACTGGGGATCACGAGAGTTTTTTTTGGTCGCAGCCTATGCTCCCGTCAGCTCGGCTAATCCCCAAGTGCTCGCGGAGTTCTGGGATTCCGTTAGGGACGTCCTCGATTTGGCTGAGGGGAATGAAAAGTTGATCATGTGTGGTGATTTGAATGGATGGGTGGGGACCAAGCGAGATGGCTTCGATGCTGTCCTTGGTCCGTATGGAGATAAGAGAGCGAATGATGCTGGTAAGTCAATCTTAGACGTATGCTTGGAACGAGACCTCCTTGTGGCGAACAGTTTATTCCGTCACAAAGATATCCACACGTATACTTGGAGACGGAAGGAAGAAAAAAGTGTAATTGATTTGATTTTGATAGACAGTCGTCTCCGAGAGGCTATAAGGGATACAAGGGCCTACAGAGGCCCCACTCTTGAAACTGACCACTACCTGGTGGTAAGCCGGTTTGTTGGTCTTTTCAAGAAGTGGAGGCACTGGCGAGTGCGTGTCCCCTTCGGAGACTATGAAAGGATAAAGAGTGAAAAACTGGAAGATGAAAGCGTAAGGAGTATGTATGTAGGCTTAGTCAGTGAAAGGCTTGCAAACGCGAGCCTTTCCGACTTAGATGTGGATGAATGCTGGAATATTATGAAAGAAAGTATAGTGGATAGTGCAAAAGAAGCATGTGGGAGTGCAAAGAGACATGAACATTCGAAAGGTGATGCCTGGTGGGATGCAGAGGTACAATCCTGCGTAGCAAGAAAGAAGAAAGCGTGGTTGGATTATGTCTCATCTTTGCAACTGAATGACAGTATGAAAGACACGAAGAAAGAAATTTACCGCCTCTGCAAGAATGAAGCCAAAGCTTTAGTGAAAGAGAAGCGTGAAAGAATAAATTTGATTGCGGAAGAGAAGCTGACGAGGAACTTCGAGACAAATACCAAACTCTTTTGGAGGGAGGTCAAGAAGTCTCGGAGCTGTTCGTCAGTTTCCAGAATGGATAAGATAAAGAGTAAAGCTGGGGACATTCTTGCGGACCCATTAGAGGTGTTAGAGCGGTGGAATGAGTACTTTGGAGAAATGTATGAATACCTCCCGGATGCGGGCACTGCGAGGGAGTCGATGACTGATCTTGCGGTGCAAGCATCAAGCGGAGATATTACTTTGGAAGAGATTGAATGGTCGATACGAAGCTTGAAAAATGGAAAGTCTGCGGGAATTGATAGGATATCTGCTGAAATGATCAAATTAGGTGGTCCTTGCGTCCGAGACGCCTTCTGGTCATTGAGCAATCTATGCTGGAAGACTGGAAGGGTCCCAATGGACTGGAGGCGTGCTATCATCGTGCCCTTGTATAAAGGCAAGGGCTCACGTATGGAGTGCGCCAACTATAGGGCCATCAGTTTGATCAGTATAGCAGCTAAAGTGTATGGCAAAATTATTGAAAGGAGAATGAGGGTGGAATCTGACGGATTACTGTGGGAGGCGCAGGGTGGTTTCCGAAATGGAAGGGGATGTATGGACCAAGTTTTCTCTCTCCGCAACATCGTAGAGAAGCAGCTGGCTGTAGGCCGGAAGGTTTTCTGCGGTTTTGTGGACATGGAGAAAGCATTTGACAGAGTTGTACGGAAGGATCTCTGGGATATATTGCCAGGATACGGGATTGATGGTGCGCTGCTTCGTGCTGTGCAGTCTACATATGTGGGATGTACGGCATGTGTGCGGGTGGGCGGCAGCCTGTCTCCCTGGTTTGACGTCAACATTGGCGTCAGACAGGGCTGCGTGCTGTCGGCTCTGCTGTTTGTCCTGTACCTGGACGATTGTCTTAAGAGAGTAAGATCGATGAATGTTGGATTGCGAATGGGTGACTTACTTGTGAACTGTTTGCTGTATGCAGATGATGCCGTGCTCATAGCCGAATCGCCATCAGAACTACAGTCACTAGTCACAACGATGAAAGATGATTGTCTAATGAGAGGCTTACAATTGAACGCGACTAAAACGAAAGTGATGGTATTCGAAAGAGAAGAGGACAGAACGAATGCCAGGATAACTGTAAATGATGTAGTGCTGGAACAGGTGGATGAGTTTGTATATCTTGGATGTGCATTTAGCAGGGATGGACGGTACACCGCTGATGTAGAAAAGAGGGTAACTGCGGGCAATAGTGTGAATGGAGCGTTAGGCAAACTTTTAGGTACCAAGGGCTTAAGTCAAAAGGCCCAGCTCGCAGTACACAATGCGGTGCTGATACCTACGCTAACGTATGGAAGCGAGAGTTGGGTATGGCAGGAAACGCATGAAAGTAGAATAAACGCGGTCGAGATGCGCGCGCTACGCAAAATCTGCGGAGTAACGCTCGCAGATCGCGTTCGGAATGAAGATGTAAGAAAGAGAGTTGGTCTGAAAGAGAGTGTCGGTGTTAAAGTAAGGAAGGGCATGCTACGATGGTTCGGGCATGTGGAACGAATGGGAGATGAAAGAATGACAAAACAGATATACAACGCGAAAGTGGATGGACGTAGGAGTCGGGGAAGGCCACGACACACCTACCACGACCAAATTAATCGTGTGTTAGTTGAAGGTGATGTCAAGAGCCGTAGGAACCGACGTGCATGCATGAAAAGAAAAATGAAAGTTGAAGAAGCAAGTGAGGTGTGTATGGACCGTGCCGTGTGGCGCTCGGTTCTTTCTGCCTACCCCGCAAGGGATTTGGCGTGAAGATAGTTAGTTAGTTATATTTTTTCATCCCGTATCAGTTCTGTACAAGTCAACTTTCGAGTGCTCGTGCCTGTTTTTGCATCCTGATAAAAAGTGGAAAAAATAGGTACATACACACCCAAAGGCATTTTGTAAGAGCAGTATGTGAAAATCTTAAAAGATAAAGCCGATAGAAAAGTACAAAAAAATTAAATTAAAAATTTAAAAAACCCCCGACTCACAAAAAAAGAACAATAAAAAAACCTGTAAAAAGTAAAAAAATAACTATTATATCATGACCTATCTACCCTAAGTATTGAACCTTTATTATTATTGGTAGCTATATTATTTAGGTATTCATATTTTTAACTAACAGTTGGTCTCGTCGGGGGGACCGCTCTACACCTAAACAGAGACAGACGTACGATTAGATTATGATTAGGTGAGCGGTCTCCGACGAGACAAACTGTATAAGTTATGACCTTTCATTTGATACCCAACTCGGTTTTCATCACCACTTTCACCCCTCATATCTTTGAAATGGCTTAACCGATTTTTATAAAACACTAGCTGATGCGCGCGGCTTCGCCCGCGTGAAATTTGGTACCCGTTCCCGCTTCCCGTGGGTACATTTTCCCGGGATAAAAAGTAGCTTATGTGTTATTCTAGACTATACTCTATCCCTGTACCAAATTTCAGCCAGATCCATTCAGCGGTTAGAGCGTGATTGAGTAACAAACATCCAAACATCTTCACAAACTTTCACATTTATAATATTAGTAGGAAGTAGGATAGCTAAGAACACTGTCCCCTAACCCATCTTTCAAACAAAAGAAACAGAATCAAAATCGGTTCACCCGTTTGGGAGCTACGATGCCACAGACAGACTTACAACACACACACACACACACACACACACACACACACACACACACACACACACACACACACACACACACACACACACACACACATGCCCACACACACGTCAAACTTATAACACCCCGTCCGGGTTTCCGTCGGGGGTTAATAAAATAGTTGAAAATAGTAGGTACTTACTATTTTTTGTACCACTAAGGTGGCGGACAAGCATACGACCCACTAGATATACTTTTGGTCACCGCAGTCTATGGACGCTTGCAACACCGGAGGCGCTACACTCGCGCTGCTGACCCTGTAAAAACCTTCTAAAACCCCTTTTGAAGAACCCCATATACCATACCCTATTTTATTAGATCTTTATACGAACAAACTGAATTAAGTGATCATCATTATCAAACTACTATATCAAGTTTCAAGGAAAGTGGTGTAGTTTACCTAGATACTTTTTTATTATTATCAAAATTATGTAACATAAAACTGAGGATTCGTCAACCAATTATAAAGACGGCATCGACCAAGGTCGAATGTTGTAAAGGAGTTTTTACGCCAAACAGCAGAATCGCTGCGTCAACAAAACACCACAGCGGCTACTGACTTATTGCTATTAAATTGAGCACAGTACTTTTTGGAAAATTCCTAGTCTTTCAACACTTTTTGACACAATATTTTTTCGGTAATTGTACCAATTTTTCGTGACATGAGTGACAATTAGTTTTTCTATTTTTTTTTTATACCACTAAGGTGGCAGACAAGCATACGGCCCACCAGATGTACCGGTGGTCACCGCAGCCTATGGACGTTTGCAACACCAGAGGCGCCACACTCGCGCTGCTATTTTTGCAATGATTTATTGGACTCTGCTTTTCCTCTTAAATTAGTGGTGATGATATCAAGCTATGAAATATATTTTTACTGTATAAATTTAATATATACTTTCTTTATACTTAGCTCGCCAAAATGATGAGATGATGGAAAGTCATGACGAATTTGGGGGTACTCTCACATTCTATAAGACTATTGACAGTGATCATTAAGTTGGTGGCCCCATGATGTGCTTCTTCATGCTCCGCTTGAAAAATGTGGGGTTGCAGGAGGAGGAAACCAGTGCGCTTGCAGGATATTCCAAGTTTTATGGTACGAACATACATACATTTTAGTCACGCCTATATCCCCGAAGGGGTAGGCAGAGGCATATTATATGCCCACATTTCACCTTTAACATTTTGTCCCACGTAATTGGTGGTGAGCCGTATTGCCGTGTTGATATGGTCAGGAGCAGGTTGTGACTGCCTGCTGTTGAAAGTTATCAAGTCGCCCCATGAAGGCCCTAAGCTTGGTTTAACGACTGCCATTTTAATAGCAACCGCGACCAACAGCTTAATGTGCCTTCCGAAGCATGGAAACACTCAAATAAATGTCACAAAGTGATCACATGGGCGTGGTCACCTATCCAAGGACCGGCCATAGTAAATATTGCTTACTGCAGTGAACGTTTACAGAACACTGAGTTCCCGGGGTCACGAGCGCTTCTTTATGGTATGAAAGTGAAACAATATTTTGAATAGCTAGAACTGAGCTATTCAAAATATTGTTTCACTTTCGGCTGAGAAACTCATACTTAATTGAATTCATAAGAAAGAAATACCTATTAAATTATATTCCTTACTCACCCGACCCAGATGTTTATAAAGTGCCATGGGCCTAAATAGTTGAGCACATAGTTGATATAACAAGGGTTTCTGTAAACAACAGAAAGATAATAACAATCAACAAACAGAAGGACACCCGCATCCCAT
Source organism: Miltochrista miniata (assembly GCA_933228765.1). Classification (NCBI taxonomy): domain Eukaryota; kingdom Metazoa; phylum Arthropoda; class Insecta; order Lepidoptera; family Erebidae; genus Miltochrista; species Miltochrista miniata. The sequence goes on along the minus strand of OW121765.1, from coordinate 1,445,376 downwards.
ATTCCAATGAAATGTGCCTCGTTGTTGACACAAAACATTTCTGCAGGGACCTTTACTACGACTGATCGAGGGCAGAAAAAAAACAAAGACAAAAAATTTAATGATGAAAACTGTTGATATTATTTGTGGAGTCCCGTCGTGGGAAAATTTTGTGTACCTAGTACATCCCTGTTTGTTAGTGTTTACTTCGATGGTGAAGTAAAACAAGTATCAAATCGTTTATTGGTTCAAACGGACCGCACCTGAAAGTATCAATATTGTTTGTTATGATTTAGATCGTTATTTGATCTTCGTCGGTAGAGTAAGATTAGATAATTTTTGAATTGTTTTTTGTTTACGGTTAATTTTTTCACATTTTTATTGCTTACCTCGGTAGTTTGACCGCTTAGATAAAATTTACATTTAATTCAAATAACCAATTTGGGAGTATTCCCGTTCGTCCCCTTGACTTCGTCCCCCTAGGGGGACGAACGGGAATTTAATATTTTATTTTCCCGATGGTCCCCTTAATTTTTTTGGGGGGACGAACGGGAATATTTTTTTCATTCTTTTTTTGTTCTATTGCTCCCAACAAATAATTAAGACAGGTGCGTTGGTAAAAAATCAAATTTGAAATTCTATTTTTATTTACAAATGAAGATTAACAAAACAAATGAAGATCAACAAAACAAATGAAGATCGACAAAACAAATGAGGATCGGCAAAACAAATGACGGTCGGATAAACAAATGACGATCGAAAAAACATAATCAGATCAATAAACAAAAGAATAAGCAAGTTGATAAGGTCAAAAACTACTTGCAGCCATATTTTGTAATCTAGATCAGTGGCGGCTGGTGGATCCTCGATCTGGTGGTGCACTTTACTTGCTTTCTTGTTTTAAAATTAATAAGTGTTAATTTTATATCAACTTTATTTCGAAAAGTTTTGTATGGGTAAGTGTAAGTACTTAGTTAATGTTTATGCTCATTTTCACACACTCCACAAACTTTACACGCAGTATAGAATAGAACTAAGAACAAAATAAAAAGAGATAACAATTTAAAAATCAAACCAATCAATAAATATTTAACGCGTCACAGATACAGCGAAACAATACCGGGAGAATTTGAATTTCATCAAACAAAACATCGAGTACTCTCGGTAACCTTCGGATTGCCCGAACGCGTGCGACGCACGAAAAGCGACTCATTGCCCGGTACATTTTCTATGAACGATGTTTTGTCTCATGCGCCAAGCGTGTTAGCTCGTATCTAGTACAAGATGTATGGGCAGCCCTCGTGCACTCGGGAAAGTGCACGCCGATTATTTTTACAGGGATACTAGGCTTTGGTACTATTTGGTAGTATAGCAAAGGGCTTAAATTGTTTCGTCATAATTAGGTATGTTATATTTTTGAGTTTTTGTATGTTTAAATAATAAGTGTTACATACCTAATGGTAGGATTGGTAAGTAATTTAATAATAAAGAAGGCGTAATTTTTAAATCTTTTGTGCTGGTGGTTCACCACACGAGCGCACTTAAGGTACGGCCGCCACTGATCTAGATGCGAGAGCCATTCAAAAAAATAGGTGCAAGCTCGACCTTAATTTCATTTATCTAAAAATGTGCTTTTAGGCGTTTATGGACATCACTGATCACGAATATAATTAAAAAATAAATAGATATTATGCATAAGGTCGAAATTTGCTTGGACCCTTTTTGTATTCTAGTTGCGATAAACATTTGAAAAAAATAGGTGCAAGCAATTCTTTACCTTATGGACATGCATAATCTTTATTTATTTTTTACATATTCATGATCAGTGATGTCTATAAACGCCAAAAAGCACATTTTTGAGAAGTGTTATTAGGGTCGAGATTTGCTTGCACCTATCTTTTCGAATGGCAATCGCATCTAGATTACAAAATATAGCTGCAAGTAACTTTTGACCTTATCAACTTGCTTATAGTCTTTTGTTTTACTGATCTGCATGTTTTTTCGATCGTTATTTGTTTATTCGACCGTCATTTGTTATGACGATCGTCATTTGTTTTATAGATCTTCATTTGTTTTTTCGATCGTCATTTGTTTATCCGATCGTCATTTGTTTTTTCGATCATCATTTGTTTATCCGAAGGTCATTTGTTTTGTCGATCTTCATTTACTTTTTTTTTCATCTGTTTATCGTCATTTGCTTTTTTTTCATTTGATTTTGGTCGAGGGGGACGAAAGGGGGACGAACGGGAATACTCCGGAATTTGGCCCCCGTTAAAGTCTTTCAAGATTTGAGAAGATTGAAATCATATTTTCTTAAATCAATAATAATAAGTGTGTGCCGAGAAAAAGGAAATATACGTTTTTTTTAACTTAAGGAAAATCCTACATGGACATGCTGGTCCCCTACCGACTAAAAACCACACGTTTCCTACCTAATGCCTACGGTTGGGAGCCCCGGGTATGCCCTCGGAAGGGTGACCCCAGGAAGGAAATATACGTGGAAGATTGCAAACTTGCACTGTAAGCGATTTGAGAAAAGATTGGGCACGTCTTCTTGCAAGGCGCTATCTATACGTTGTTGGATGTAGGCCTGTCCCTCTCTCATTTTGATAAGGTAATAGGCCTTACTGTCCCACACTTGTCACACACAATTTTCAGGGTCGGCAGCGCGAGTGTGGCACCTCTAGTGTTGCAAGCGTTCATAGGCTGCGGTGACCAGGGCCGAAGCCCCGTCCGTCCGCACGGGTGGCTGAGGGTCCACGTTCGCGGCAGGGTGGGGAGATGGATGTTCATTAATGGGCACCCATATCCGCATCCTGCAGGTGAACCTGAACCACTGCTCTGGTGCTCAGGACCTTCTGTACCAGAGCATCAGGCAGTGGTCCATCAATGTCGCCGTTGTCGCCGAGCCGTACTGGGTGCACCCGGGAAGCCCGGTGGATTTGGACGGCCTGGCGACTGTCTTTGGGGGTACCGGCGCGGACGACTCGCGCCTAGCGTTTATCGCTAGGGGCCCGGGTTGCGTCGCGGCGGAATATGAGGGTGTGGCGGTCGTGGCCGTTTACATCACGCCGAGCCTCGACCAGCATCAGTTTGAGCTATGGCTCCCTGAGCTGGACGTCGTTCTCGCTGCATGCCGACCTCGCCCTGTCTTGGTCCTGGGAGACTTCAATGCCTGGTCGCAGGCTTGGGGCTCCCGGGAAACCAGAGATAGGGGGAGGATACTGGAGGACTGGGTCACTACACGTGGCCTAGTCATCCTGAATCGGGGGAATGTCGCAACCTGGACGCGGCGGGGGCTCAGCTCGGTCATAGACGTCTCGTTTGCGACCCCTGAGCTTGCCCGCCGTGTCCAGGGATGGCGTGTGGTGGAGGAGGAGGAGACGTCGTCAGATCACCCATATATTCGGTTCGACGTCTCCCCTCCACTTAACCTGCCACCAGCAATCGCGAATCCCTCGGAACCGCGTTGGGCACTCCATCGCCTTGATCGGGAGGCTCTCCTGGAGGCGGCCATCGTGCAGGCCTGGATTCCGACAGCGGATAGGCTTGCCGATGTTGATGCCGAAGTGGAGTGGTTTGGGAGAGCCATGTCGCACATCTGCGATGCGGCGATGCCCAGGGCTAGGCCCAGACCGGCGAGGAAACACGTGTACTGGTGGACGCCGGAAATCGCGCAGTTGCGCGCGGAGTGCGTTACCGCACGACGCCGGTACACCAGGTTCCGCCGGAGGCGTCGCCGCCCAGACGATGCGGCAGCCCGAGAGACGGAGCTCTACGATGGGTACAAGGAGGCCAAGAGGGCCCTCCAGATGGCCATCAAGCGGTCCAAAAAGTTGGGCCGCGAAGAGCTGATGGAGACTCTGGAGCGGAACCCGTGGGGGCGCCCGTACCTTATGGTAAGGGGAAAATTACGCCCGAAGGAGCCCCCACTGACCCAGAGTCTCCAGCCGGAGCGGCTGGAAGGGGTCCTGGACTCCTTGTTCCCGTCGAGAGCGGAGGAACACATTCCTCCGCGCATGGCTCCGTCTCAGGCGCCCAACGCGGAAGGCAGCGAGAACGACGTGCCCGCAGTCACCGAGGGTGAGTTAGGGGCGGCTGTCCTGCGGCTTAAATCCCGCAGAAACACCGCCCCTGGACCCGACGGCATTCCAGGCCGAGCGTGGGTCCTGGCTCTCGAGGAGCTTGGGCCTCGACTTATAGGTCTTTTCAGCGCATGCCTCGAAAAAGGCCAGTTTCCCAAAGCCTGGAAGACAGGGAAACTGGTCTTGATTCGAAAGGCGGGGCGGCCGGCAAACTCCCCATCAGGGTACCGGCCGATCGTGTTGCTCGACGAGGTGTGCAAGCTCTTTGAGCGCATTATTGCACAACGCCTCGTCGGGCACCTAACACGTGTGGGGCCTGATCTGGCGGATAGCCAGTTTGGCTTCCGTCAGGGGCGCTCCACTGTGGACGCGATCATGCGCATTAGAGGCCTGACGGAGGAAGCAGTCTCACGGGGTGAGGTGGTGATGGCGGTGTCTCTTGACATCGCCAACGCCTTCAACACCTTGCCCTGGAGCTGCGTTAGGGAGGCGCTTATTTACCATGGAGTGCCTCCCTACCTCCGTCGAATTGTCGGGGCCTATCTCTCCGAGAGGGCCATTACTTACCCGAGCTGGCTAGGGCCGGGTCGGCGTGATGTGTCGTGCGGTGTTCCACAGGGATCGGTATTAGGACCACTCCTGTGGAACATCGGTTACGATTGGGTGCTGCGGGGTCCGTTGCTTAGAGGGGTCAGCGTAACGTGTTACGCCGACGACACCCTCGTTACGGCGCGGGGAGCAACGCACCGTGACGCAGCACTAAAGGCCACGGCAGGGGTTGCTCAAGTCGTGGGTCGGATTCGGCGGCTGGGTCTCGAGGTCGCACTTCATAAATCTGAGGCTCTGTGCTTCCACAGACCTCGGATGGGGCCACCTGCGGGATCTAGCCTACAGGTGGGGGGCGTCAGCATCGGCATCGAGCCCTCAATGAAGTATCTAGGGCTCGTACTCGATGGCCGGTGGAACTTCGGACATCACTTCCGAAGTTGGGTCCCAAAACTTAGGGGAGCATCAGCCGCACTCGCGCGGCTGATGCCCAACATAAGGGGACCCAACGCTCCCTACAGGAGACTGTACCTGGGGATCGTGCGAAGCATGGCCCTATACGGGGCACCCGTTTGGGCAGAGACCCTGACGGCCAGCAATGTGGCTAAATTGCTGAGCCCGCAGAGAGCGATGGCCATCAGGGTGATAAGAGGATACCGCACGGTCTCCGGTGAGGCGGCATGTCTCCTAGCCGGAACCCCTCCATGGGACCTGGAAGCGAGAGCCCTTGCGTCACTGTTCAGATGGCGCAAGGAGGCGCTGGAGCGGGGTCAAAGGCCTGCGTCTCGAGAAATCGAGGCCCAGCGGTCCTTGCTCCACCAGGAAAACGTGGAGACATGGAAGGTGCGACTTGAGCAACCAAAGGGGGGATTCGCCACAATCGCGGCCGTCAGACCGGTCATGGACGAGTGGCTGGAGAGAAGACACGGTGCTCTCTCCTACCGGTTGTCGCAGATACTTACCGGGCACGGTAGCTTCGGTAGGTATCTGTGGCGAAGACACCGGGAAACCACGGCTGAATGTCAGCACTGCGAGGACCGCAGCGATGACACAGCGCTTCATACGCTAGTGGAGTGCACGGCGTGGGCGCAACAGCGCCAGGTCCTCGTAGTGGGTCTGGACGTGGACACTCTCTCGCTCGAGACCATGGTGCAAGCCATGCTCTCCAGCGGGAGTAAGTGGGACTGCGCCGCCTCTTTCTGCGAGCAGATCATGCTCGTGAAGGAGGCGGCGGGGCGGGTACGGGAGAGAACTCTCCCACCCGAGTTCCGCAGTCGGCGGCCTGGGCGCCGCCGACGTGTCTTCGCCGAGGACTATCGGCCTCCATGACCGGGGGTCTGGGGACGGTGAGAGGGTCGCTCACCGTCCTTACAGAAGCAGGCCCATGACGGCAGCGTGACGTGAGAAACTCACGCACGCTCCCCCCTCCCCCCCTTAGAAGCGGGATCACACCCGAAACCCCCCAAAGACGCGGCTAGTACCCGAACCTCCCCCTGGGCGAGGCCGCAGTGGCGGCTGTAGGTCTGTTGGGAGTCCTGGGACATCCTCCCGAGGGCTTACCCGGGGCTCTCAACCATAGGCTGTTGGGCGTTACGTGAGGTTTTTTAGTCGGTAGGAGTCCGGCATAACATCCATGAGGATTTTCCCTCACGTAAAAAAAAAAAAAAAAAAAAAAAAGGCTGCGGTGACCACAGTTCCTTCTGGTGGGCCATATGCTTCTCTGCCACCTTAGTGGTATAAAAAAAACACTGCCGCGGGATTTAGTTTCATAATAATACTGTCCTTTGCGTCAAATCTAATTGTTGGAGAAAATCCAAATTATAAAGAAATACTAACAGGTTATACAACATCAAAGATATTACAATAATATTACATAGTAACTGATCTACTAAGGTCATGCCGTGGAAATAATTATATTTACAGATTTTAGGGCACAAGTAATACTCCCATTACTGACATTCAATTCTAATGGTAGCGTCCAGGGCGAGGGCCCAGCCTGACCCGAATATAACCTGATGACGAATGCTGATCTGACTTTCGATGCATGAAAAATAAAACAGCACTGGAAACCCTTTGGTACTGATTTCTTCTCTTAACACATTGCTCTAAATGTTCCTAACCCGAATTATTCACAATACCCACTTTCCTAACGAAAACAAGTAAAGTAAAATAGAGAACATCCCAATTTCTCCTTTTTAAATTTACGAGACATATTTATAAAAATGTAAATACTAAACTTCTAAAAGGACATCGGTGTATTATCAAGATATATTATAAATACCTTCCCTTTCTTCTTGGTTACCTCGCAAAATGTCAAATGAATGAAACATTTTCTCAAAGAATTAAGCGAAGATTCGGCAGCGCCAGTATCGGACTTATCGACAGGGGTGTCACTTTTATGTAGTAAATTAAAATGAATATCTGACTACTCTATGACTCGTTTTACAGTTTATGGATAAAATGTTCCTATTTTTGTGGATTTTCCGTCAAGGAGACCAATAAACGAGGAAAGGAAGCATTACTTAGATATGTTAATAATTACTTACAATCCCTACAAATATACTGCATGTACAGAGTTACCACGTTACTACGCAATTGGGCCACCGGATTCGATACTTAGCATAGCATTTGTATGTAATAAGTAAGTGCTTAATAATTTAGTCATAGGATACGCCACCACGGGAACTAATCGATATATTGGATTATAAATATTCGTTTACAGTATGATTTAAATGACATGATAAGACGTAAGAATAGAACAGAACAGACCCACTCCTTATTCTAGTCATTTAGGTTAGATGGAGGTGTTAATATTAATTTTAGGAACAACAATAGCCGGTTTCATTTTAAAAACAAACAAAAAGCCCTACCTTCAACTCAACAAATAAAAAAATTAATTAATAACTGAAATATTTTTTTCAGTTTCCACGATTTATTTTTAAATAGACACCGGGCTGCCGGGCAGCCCTGGGCATCGACTTAAGGCCGTATTTTATTTTTATTTATGACCCGTTCCGCCGGCCTCTGGCCTTCGACAATTAATCAACTTTGTACCGACCGCCTAATGGCTGTTTTCCTTTGCCTAATGATCTAGGCATAGATTCATGAATGATGCCCTATCATATCTACTTAATTGCGCTTCAATTTTCACAGGGAAAACAAATTATCATTTCTAAAGTACACATTTTGTTATAATTTTGCTCCTCTTATTTATTTGATAAAATATATACTGGCACTTTATTATACATTGTATCACGTAGATCGTTAGAAAACATATTGAACACCTACTTAAACGTGATAAATTTAACTATCTTCTTCAAGATCTCAAAGATTGGTAACCGTTTGTGTCTTTTCCGTTTACAAGTCGCAATTGTGCTGAAGCAGGCACAACCAGTTACTCCATTTCAGTCATCGCTGCCACACTTTTCATCTTGTGAAGACTGCGAAAGGGCAATTAAATGCCTATATGTACGTACCCCTCGTTTTGGCAAAATATAACTAATTGCATAAGGATTCTACATAATCTTATTCTTTCCTAATCCCAAATGCTAAAGATCTTGGTCCAATTTAAATCCGGACATGATTTACCAAACCGCTTTTAAAAGGACTGTCGTTATTTACCCGCGAACTGGAAGTTAAGTGCTTGATGTTTGGAAGATAAAGTGATTTATTGATTCCCGTAAAGAAATACTATCTGTGTAACGTTTTACGATTTGTTTGTTCTACTGAGTGAGAATTTACTAAAATATACAGTCGTGATTTTACTAATATACTTCAAGGACAAGCTTTGAATTAGAAAACGTTACCGGGTTGGGTAATACGTGGTAATTGTACATTGGTCACGCTTTTTCCCTGGAAGGGTTGGCAAAGGCATACGCTATTCGTCCACATATTATTGTACTAGCTGACACTCGCAACTTCGTTTACGTCACATAAGAGAAAGAGCGAGAGAAAGGGTTATGAAAAGGGAGGTATTTCTTCATCAAGCTCATAGAGCGTTTGCAACTACCCTATTAACTTAATTATAAACTTACTTACCCGAGCTGGCTAGGGCCGGGTCGGCGTGATGTGTCGTGCGGTGTTCCACAGGGATCGGTATTAGGACCACTCCTGTGGAACATCGGTTACGATTGGGTGCTGCGGGGTCCGTTGCTTAGAGGGGTCAGCGTAACGTGTTACGCCGACGACACCCTCGTTACGGCGCGGGGAGCAACGCACCGTGACGCAGCACTAAAGGCCACGGCAGGGGTTGCTCAAGTCGTGGGTCGGATTCGGCGGCTGGGTCTCGAGGTCGCACTTCATAAATCTGAGGCTCTGTGCTTCCACAGACCTCGGATGGGGCCACCTGCGGGATCTAGCCTACAGGTGGGGGGCGTCAGCATCGGCATCGAGCCCTCAATGAAGTATCTAGGGCTCGTACTCGATGGCCGGTGGAACTTCGGACATCACTTCCGAAGTTGGGTCCCAAAACTTAGGGGAGCATCAGCCGCACTCGCGCGGCTGATGCCCAACATAAGGGGACCCAACGCTCCCTACAGGAGACTGTACCTGGGGATCGTGCGAAGCATGGCCCTATACGGGGCACCCGTTTGGGCAGAGACCCTGACGGCCAGCAATGTGGCTAAATTGCTGAGCCCGCAGAGAGCGATGGCCATCAGGGTGATAAGAGGATACCGCACGGTCTCCGGTGAGGCGGCATGTCTCCTAGCCGGAACCCCTCCATGGGACCTGGAAGCGAGAGCCCTTGCGTCACTGTTCAGATGGCGCAAGGAGGCGCTGGAGCGGGGTCAAAGGCCTGCGTCTCGAGAAATCGAGGCCCAGCGGTCCTTGCTCCACCAGGAAAACGTGGAGACATGGAAGGTGCGACTTGAGCAACCAAAGGGGGGATTCGCCACAATCGCGGCCGTCAGACCGGTCATGGACGAGTGGCTGGAGAGAAGACACGGTGCTCTCTCCTACCGGTTGTCGCAGATACTTACCGGGCACGGTAGCTTCGGTAGGTATCTGTGGCGAAGACACCGGGAAACCACGGCTGAATGTCAGCACTGCGAGGACCGCAGCGATGACACAGCGCTTCATACGCTAGTGGAGTGCACGGCGTGGGCGCAACAGCGCCAGGTCCTCGTAGTGGGTCTGGACGTGGACACTCTCTCGCTCGAGACCATGGTGCAAGCCATGCTCTCCAGCGGGAGTAAGTGGGACTGCGCCGCCTCTTTCTGCGAGCAGATCATGCTCGTGAAGGAGGCGGCGGGGCGGGTACGGGAGAGAACTCTCCCACCCGAGTTCCGCAGTCGGCGGCCTGGGCGCCGCCGACGTGTCTTCGCCGAGGACTATCGGCCTCCATGACCGGGGGTCTGGGGACGGTGAGAGGGTCGCTCACCGTCCTTACAGAAGCAGGCCCATGACGGCAGCGTGACGTGAGAAACTCACGCACGCTCCCCCCTCCCCCCCTTAGAAGCGGGATCACACCCGAAACCCCCCAAAGACGCGGCTAGTACCCGAACCTCCCCCTGGGCGAGGCCGCAGTGGCGGCTGTAGGTCTGTTGGGATAATGATAATGATAATGATAATATTTATTCACATATAAATAGAGTACATTAGGTGTTCACTAGTTACATAGATTACAGATCTTCTATTTAGCCACACAGGCATGTGAAATATACATAAACATTAGTTACAATCATGTCACGCAGTAACATCAGTGATCAGACAATTTATCATGCACAGAAATGAGACAGTTGCATGCAATTAATAAACCTAGATACTAGCACATTTCCTTAATTTCATAAAACGCACTCTCTATTAGCCAGGTTTTTAGTTTTTTCTTAAATTGAGTCAGTGGTAGATCTTTAAAGCGTTGTGGTAATTTATTGTACAATTTTATGCACATAGCATAGCAATTTTTCCGGTACATTACAGTTCTTGGCACAAATTTATGTACCAGCCTATTGGGATTCCTTGTATTTCGTGGGTATATGTCCTTCGCGGTAGCAAATAGCGAAGGATTATGTTTTACGAATACACCTATCTCGAAAATATACATTGAAGCTAAAGTCAGTATTCCAAACTTTTTGAAATAGGGTTTACACGATTGATCAGGAGAAATTCCAGCTATGGCTCTAATACAGCGTTTTTGAGAAAGAAAAGCTCTGTTAATGTGTGTAGAATTACCCCACAATAGCAGCCCATATCGTAAAACAGAGCTCACGTAACCGTGGTAGGCCAACATGGTCGTTTCAAGTGTAGAAGTTTGCCTTAATCTACTTAAAACATATACAAATTTATTAATCTTATTACATACTGTATTTATGTGTTCACTCCAGTCAATATGCTCATCTATGGTTATTCCCAAAAATTTTACACTGTCACTTTCATGTATATTAATGCCATTATAAATTATTTGTCTATCTATTTTCTTTGTCTGTTTACTATGAAATTGTATAAAGTTAGTTTTTGTCAAGTTTACTGCAAGATTATTAAAATTTAACCAGTCCATAATTCTGGCTAATGTGTTATTAATTTCGTCATCATAATTTGTCAATTCATTACATGTCAATATTACAGAAATGTCATCAGCAAATAAAATACATTCATAATTTGTTATGTCAGGAAGGTCATTGATATATAATAAAAACAACAAAGGTCCAAGCACGGATCCTTGAGGAACCCCGCATTCATTTGTTTTATATGTTGACTTATATTGAATTTTTGTAGAGGCTTTGTCTATATTGCTAATTTCTACGCACTGTTGCCGATTTTTTAAGTATGATTCCAACCAATCAAAAGCAGGCCCACGAATTCCATAGTTTTGCACCTTTTGTAGTAGCAATTTGTGTGATACAAGATCAAATGCCCTAGACATATCAAAGAAAACAACTATGGTAGGGACTCTTTTGTCGACATATGTTGTCACTTTATGGATCAGGTGGAATGCTGCTAGTGTTGTAGATTTCCCCCTTTGGAATCCATTTTGTTCCGGTTTTATTACACTGTACTTATTAAAAAATCTGGTTAATCTGCTATGCATCGCCTTTTCAAATACTTTTGAAAACACGGGAATGAGGGTTATAGGCCTATAATTTGACATATCTTTTTTTTCCCCTTTTTTATAAAGGGGTTTTATAAGTGATTTTTTAAGACGTTCGGGAAATATTCCCTGTTCGAAAGACAGGTTTATAATATATGTTAAAATAGGAGATATAGTAACGACACATTTTTTTATTATAGCTGTGGAAATACCGTCATAACCTACCGAGTGACTATTACTTAATCCTAGAATAATTTTATTTACCTCTGTATCACTAAATGGTTCCAAAAATATACTATTTTTTACAGACGTTTTATTAGTGTTACACATCTTTCCATTTCTTTTAGCTACGTCTATAAAATAATTATTAAAGTGTTCCGCTATTTGATCTGGTTTACTTATTGTTTGCGACCCTATAGATATTTCATTAATACAATTTGTAAAATTTGTGCCACTATTTTCGTTTATTACACTCCACGCCGCTTTACATTTATTCTGGGATCCCGATACGAATTTATGATTACAATTTTTTTGCGATTGGAACAAACAGCGCCTCAAAATAGTCGAATACTTCTTATAATTTATCTTACTTTGCTTAGTTTTTAGCTTATAATATTTATAGCGTAGTATTCTTTTTGTATTACAACAACGTCGTAAGCCCTTTGTAATCCACTTCAGATCACGTTTTTTTGTATTAACTTTATGAGTTAGGATCGGAAAACACAAATCATAAAAAAGTAGAAAATCGTCATGAAACTTATTGAATGCCACATTGACATCATTCTCTGAGTATACTTCGCTAAAACTGAGGCAATTAATACATTCTATAAACCTTGCAATGTTATACAGATCGTAGTTTCGTCTCTGAATTAACACTATTGGAGGGTGCTTAATCACGGCCTTGACTGGTATATTTAACATTTGGGCCGTATCGTGGTCTGATAGTCCTAGTTTTAAGACCTTTCCCTGCGCGTTTAACATATTACTCCCTATAATATGATCAATGCATGACTTCTGCCTTGTTGGATCCGTAATATAAAATTTTAAATTATAATTATTGACAATTTCTGTTAATTGTAGATTTTTTTTATTTGAAATAAGAGTATTCAAGTTCAAATCACCTACTATTATTACTCGTTTTTTCTTACCTCTAAGCAGCTTATAAAGCACAAGCTCCAATGATTCAAAAAATATTTCGGTTTTTGATGTGGGAGTCCTGGGACATCCTCCCGAGGGCTTACCCGGGGCTCTCAACCATAGGCTGTTGGGCGTTACGTGAGGTTTTTTAGTCGGTAGGAGTCCGGCATAACATCCATGAGGATTTTCCCTCACGTAAAAAAAAAAAAAAAAAAAAAAAAGGCTGCGGTGACCACAGTTCCTTCTGGTGGGCCATATGCTTCTCTGCCACCTTAGTGGTATAAAAAAAACACTGCCGCGGGATTTAGTTTCATAATAATACTGTCCTTTGCGTCAAATCTAATTGTTGGAGAAAATCCAAATTATAAAGAAATACTAACAGGTTATACAACATCAAAGATATTACAATAATATTACATAGTAACTGATCTACTAAGGTCATGCCGTGGAAATAATTATATTTACAGATTTTAGGGCACAAGTAATACTCCCATTACTGACATTCAATTCTAATGGTAGCGTCCAGGGCGAGGGCCCAGCCTGACCCGAATATAACCTGATGACGAATGCTGATCTGACTTTCGATGCATGAAAAATAAAACAGCACTGGAAACCCTTTGGTACTGATTTCTTCTCTTAACACATTGCTCTAAATGTTCCTAACCCGAATTATTCACAATACCCACTTTCCTAACGAAAACAAGTAAAGTAAAATAGAGAACATCCCAATTTCTCCTTTTTAAATTTACGAGACATATTTATAAAAATGTAAATACTAAACTTCTAAAAGGACATCGGTGTATTATCAAGATATATTATAAATACCTTCCCTTTCTTCTTGGTTACCTCGCAAAATGTCAAATGAATGAAACATTTTCTCAAAGAATTAAGCGAAGATTCGGCAGCGCCAGTATCGGACTTATCGACAGGGGTGTCACTTTTATGTAGTAAATTAAAATGAATATCTGACTACTCTATGACTCGTTTTACAGTTTATGGATAAAATGTTCCTATTTTTGTGGATTTTCCGTCAAGGAGACCAATAAACGAGGAAAGGAAGCATTACTTAGATATGTTAATAATTACTTACAATCCCTACAAATATACTGCATGTACAGAGTTACCACGTTACTACGCAATTGGGCCACCGGATTCGATACTTAGCATAGCATTTGTATGTAATAAGTAAGTGCTTAATAATTTAGTCATAGGATACGCCACCACGGGAACTAATCGATATATTGGATTATAAATATTCGTTTACAGTATGATTTAAATGACATGATAAGACGTAAGAATAGAACAGAACAGACCCACTCCTTATTCTAGTCATTTAGGTTAGATGGAGGTGTTAATATTAATTTTAGGAACAACAATAGCCGGTTTCATTTTAAAAACAAACAAAAAGCCCTACCTTCAACTCAACAAATAAAAAAATTAATTAATAACTGAAATATTTTTTTCAGTTTCCACGATTTATTTTTAAATAGACACCGGGCTGCCGGGCAGCCCTGGGCATCGACTTAAGGCCGTATTTTATTTTTATTTATGACCCGTTCCGCCGGCCTCTGGCCTTCGACAATTAATCAACTTTGTACCGACCGCCTAATGGCTGTTTTCCTTTGCCTAATGATCTAGGCATAGATTCATGAATGATGCCCTATCATATCTACTTAATTGCGCTTCAATTTTCACAGGGAAAACAAATTATCATTTCTAAAGTACACATTTTGTTATAATTTTGCTCCTCTTATTTATTTGATAAAATATATACTGGCACTTTATTATACATTGTATCACGTAGATCGTTAGAAAACATATTGAACACCTACTTAAACGTGATAAATTTAACTATCTTCTTCAAGATCTCAAAGATTGGTAACCGTTTGTGTCTTTTCCGTTTACAAGTCGCAATTGTGCTGAAGCAGGCACAACCAGTTACTCCATTTCAGTCATCGCTGCCACACTTTTCATCTTGTGAAGACTGCGAAAGGGCAATTAAATGCCTATATGTACGTACCCCTCGTTTTGGCAAAATATAACTAATTGCATAAGGATTCTACATAATCTTATTCTTTCCTAATCCCAAATGCTAAAGATCTTGGTCCAATTTAAATCCGGACATGATTTACCAAACCGCTTTTAAAAGGACTGTCGTTATTTACCCGCGAACTGGAAGTTAAGTGCTTGATGTTTGGAAGATAAAGTGATTTATTGATTCCCGTAAAGAAATACTATCTGTGTAACGTTTTACGATTTGTTTGTTCTACTGAGTGAGAATTTACTAAAATATACAGTCGTGATTTTACTAATATACTTCAAGGACAAGCTTTGAATTAGAAAACGTTACCGGGTTGGGTAATACGTGGTAATTGTACATTGGTCACGCTTTTTCCCTGGAAGGGTTGGCAAAGGCATACGCTATTCGTCCACATATTATTGTACTAGCTGACACTCGCAACTTCGTTTACGTCACATAAGAGAAAGAGCGAGAGAAAGGGTTATGAAAAGGGAGGTATTTCTTCATCAAGCTCATAGAGCGTTTGCAACTACCCTATTAACTTAATTATAAAAGAGTTTAATAATTACGTAAAATAATTCAGTCCACGCTGAAGGCGTTCGTTATTTCATATTCGGGTTTCAGGTTTGCCAAAACATTTTTCAAACCGCCCAAAAGGTATTAAGCCGAAGGTCTTTTGGGCGGTTTAAAAAATGTTTACTTCACTCGCGAAACACGACTTATCTTGTTATACCAAATACAATAAAGTATGTCTACGAATAGTGTATACCTCTGCCTACCAGTCCAAGGAAAAAGCGTGACCGATGTATCAATAAAATTATTACTATAATCAAGCAAGTATTCATTTCTAAGCAATAAACCGAGTTACATTTAGGGGATTGTGTAAACGTGATTTGGCTACCTAAATTGTGACGAATACAACCCATAAATATATACAGTTGGCATGTATACACATTCATAGCACAGATAACACAGCTGTCATAAAGTGATAAAGTAACTGCTTTTACTTTTTTATATACGAGTATGTTCATTTCCAGCAAACACAGAGGACATGTCGGAAAGACGGTCAATCTTCGATGACCTTATAAAAACGGATATAAAAACCATATCAGAGTATATATGTACGAGTATATGTATTTATATATCACGTTTCGTAGGCAGTCCGTTTGACAAATGGACAGTATTTATCATATGAGCAGCCAAGGTCGGGGGACGCATTTATATTATCTTTATGCATTGGATATTATCGCTGTACATCAATCTATGGAATAATGGCTGTCCAAGTTCTGATGGGAGCATCATCATCGCGTGTGAGATTTATGTACTCCGGAGATGTACCCTCGGTTTGGTTTTAACAAAGGTTTATTTTGTGTGGAAAAATTCGCTTTTGTTGACTTGGTGTTCGGTCGAATAATTGTGAGTTTCTTCGTGACAGTTGATACCCAAGTTACATTTAGGAGATTGCTTCGATTTTATTACAAGACGCCTATATTATGATGACAACCAATATGGCATTAGTAGTCTAGGTGAAGATTTTCAACTAATAAAGAAATCCAAACTTCATTCAGACTCGCTACAAGGATGCAAATGGTGTCGAGAACCCTTCACGATCGGAGGGATTTCGCCTTCTTGAGCGTACTCTATCTCTTGTATAATGGTTTGAACCCTGAGAAAGAGTTTGAACGTACACGACTACTTTCTGACATCGCACCACTCGCCGCAGACAAGGTTAACATCTTCATACTTTGCCTCTGGAGTGCTCGAATACGGTAAGGTCCGATAGGAGATTTCTTCGCGTTAAATGTTCAATGAGCTCCCAGTGTCAAAAAGAGGCTTTAGAAGACTATGCCAATAGTGTCAAGAGAAACTAAAAATTCCCGTGACATTATGGTAGTGCCAAGCAGTAGGACCATGGGAAAGAAATGGCTTTTGCAATCGTTAACATCTGGAATGATGTAATGTTTCCAAATCGCCTACTCCAGGGTCGATAGATATTATAGATAGATAGCAGATTTGGCAGCGCCAGTGTAATGCTTCTGGTGTTGCAGACGTCTAAAGGCTACGGTGACCACTCTCCATCAGGTGCGTCGAGGTTGTCTGCCACCCCAGTGGTACAAAATAAAAGTATTTATATTCTATGATGACCAATTACAATCAAGTTGTCCGTAAGCTTGTCTGTCATCTGAATAATCCTTAAACATCAGTTTGAAGTTAGTCCAAAACTAAATGTAACAGTCCAATCAGCAGCCAATTATTCTCAGCTCAAACTAAAACAAGTCTCAACAGAATCATTCTAAAACTCTCCAAACAGTGCCTAAATACCTTTCTTAAAGCAAAATTACAGAAGTTGGGCTCACTTAACGAATTTGAATATCCTGGCATTGGCCCTGTATAACTTTACGAGTACACTGCGAACTTTGTTCGTTCTTCTGCGAACGTGTTGCTTTGAGACCGGCCAGTCATTAAGAAAGTAATTATTTCCCTTTTTTCAGGCTTTGTTCTTAGTTTTAATTGTCAAAGTTAGGTTTAAACTGTAATGAATTGCCGATGAGTTCACTATCTTTGAGAAGCTGTTTGCGCGGTGGAGCGAGAACGCTTTTAATAAAGACTCTTGTGTCCGACGCTCATTCAAGTCTGAACAGAATTGAATAGTTCCATTTAGAGTTCACTTACATTTGATCACTGAAATGGACCACAAATCTGATTATAGTATCGTATAGTAAGCGTATTTGTGGTCAAAAGTATCCCAATATTTCGTAGTTAGTGTGGGTGTAAAAGGGTTTAGCTAGACCAAATCTGTGGATGCAAAGGTCATAGGTAATAGTCAAATCCAATTCGTATCTATAAGTTATGTACAAGAATTTACGCACCGAGTTTGGTTTCCATGTATTACAAATAGCTATCTGTAAAATGTCTCAAGCACAGAGCAATGCGTGCCTTTACAGACGTGCCTTTAGACAGTTCGATAGGGTCTTAAGTGATTACAATTTACAACTCTTTTCAATGGAGTTAGAACTTTTTGGCATTCAACCTATTTTTAGGAGCTAGTATCATCCTACCAAGTCTTGTTCAAATCATGGTTTTAGATAAAGATATAGAAACACATATTTTTTAACTAACCTCATTTTCGTCTTTTAACACCCTTATTCCGGGTCCAGTATTTTTTGTTAAAAAGTCTATTTTTGAGATTAAGAAATAGGATAGAATCTGTCAAGAAAGCACCTATCTTTTTAACAGTCCTATTATATTTTCATCACCACCAGAGTCAAATATAATAAACGAAGCTACTCCGTCCGTTGCCGCTCCACCGCTGTGTTAATACACATTTTTAATATACCAATTACCTTCAATATTAAGTCCATGAAGGCTCCGACAGTATCTGAATTATTAATTTCAATTTTTCCAAGTCGAATACTTGGCTCACTTATTACGCCGGTCCTCTTGTATTTCACCCCTCGAGCTTTCGCCCCATATCTCCTTCGCCCCTTCCACAGTATAAAATAAAAAACCGGCCAAGTGCGAGTTTGACTCGCCCATGAAGGGTTTCGTAGCAGCAAGTAACATGATATAAAAGTTCTTATAGTTCGTTGTAACTTTGATTGATGTTTTAACACGTTCGCAGTGTTAGTGATTTTTCTAGCCGAAAATTGCGGTTTATGACGTATTAAAAAAAAACTACCAGCTCTATCTCGTTCGAACTAATTTTCGTTGGTAGTTTTTATGGCAATGTACCTCATATATTTTTTTTAGATTTATCATTCTCTTAGTTTAGAAGTTAGAGGGGGGGGGACACTCATTTTTCCACTTTGGAAGTGTCTCTTGCGCAAACTATTCACTTTATAAAAAAATGATTTTAGGAACCTCAATAGCATTTTTAAAAACCTATCTATAGATACCCCACACGTATGGATTTGATGAAAAAAAAATTTTTGAGTTTTAGTTCTGAGTATGGGGACCCCCAAAATTTACTGCTTTTTTTCTAGTTTTATATAAGAATCTTAATGCGGTTCACAG
The DNA here is from genome assembly GCA_933228765.1 of Miltochrista miniata. Taxonomy (NCBI): domain Eukaryota; kingdom Metazoa; phylum Arthropoda; class Insecta; order Lepidoptera; family Erebidae; genus Miltochrista; species Miltochrista miniata. Next base: position 1,426,568 of record OW121765.1, on the reverse strand, counting down.
AATACATCTAGTTACAAAGTTTCAATAGCATAGGCCTTATAGTTTCGGAGAAAAGTGGCTGTGACACACGGACGGACAGACAGACGGACAGACAGACAGACATGACGAATCTATAAGGGTTCCGTTTTTGCCATTTGGCTACGAAACCCTAAAAAGTAGTAATACGGTATTTCGGCAAAATGCTTATTATAGAGCTACACAACGGTCATACGTCACGAACTCTAGAGTATCTTCAGATTTTATGTAAATTATTTTTCTATACTAGTCATTGCTTAGGTGCTTTTGTAAAAAAAACAATTTAGCCACTTCTGATTAACTACTTTTAGGCAAACATTTTGAATAATCGCTTTATGCCCATAGTGTGCATCGAAATTTTTCAAAATGTTTTGTAAACTAGATGAAGTTTTTGAAACTAACTTAAGCAGAAACTCAGAAACTGAAAAGAAACCTATTTTGATCTTGTATTTAAGATCGTAACTTTTCTAAGCTTAATACAAGCTCTAAAAAGGTGTTTAGGGTCCAGTTCTTAGTTTTATGTTTTCTATACTATAATAAAATAATATAATAATATTATAATATAATATTAAAAAAAAATTCAATAAAAAATACAACCGACTTCAATGAAATCCTGAAAACTAAAATTTACTTAGCTCAAAGTAACATGTATTTTGATTTATCTGATTTTTTATTCAATATCATATTGAAGTCGGCGCCAAGTAAATTCATAGGTTTAGGTAGGTATTATTCATAGCACCAACTTCAATATTATATTGAATAAAATCTGATAAATCAAATTACATGTTACTCTGTGCTAAGTCAATTTTAGTTTTCAGGATTTCATTGAAGTCGGTTGTATTTTTTATTGAAAAATTTTTTTTCATTATTTTAAGTGACGGGTGAACGGAAAAATATATCTATTCAGGTGAAAGTTCTCATCAATACAAATTAATCAAGCCCCAACACAAGGTTACTGCTGTAAATCGTTAAGGAATTCCCTCAAATCTCTTTTGGTTCCATCATCAGATCGACTCCAGACCTTCTTTAATGGTAGTACATTAAAGCACTGAATTAAAAAGTTAACAAACGCACTAGTTGTCCCTATAATTTTCGGTGGTTGCCCTCGATTTCTCCAGGATCCCATCATCAGATCCTAACCTGGTTAAAATGGGACCACCTCAGAAGTAAACCCTTTTCAACAAAAAAATTTAAATGCGTCTATAATTGACGGAAATATCGGTGAACATACATAAAAAATTGAGACTTTTCTTTTTTTTTTTAAGCTGGATCTATCAATCTAGGTGTAAAGTTCTCATCAATACAAATCAATCAAGCCCAAACACAAGATAACTGCTAGAAATTGTTAAGGAATGCCCTCGACTGTCTTTCGACTCTATCATCAGATCGACGCCAGACCTTCATTAAAGTGTAGAACATTAAAGCACTTAATTAAAAAGTTAACAAGCGCACTAGTTGTCCCTACAATTTTCTGTGGTTGCCCTCGTTTTCTCCTGGATCCCTTCATCAGATCCTGACCTGGTGAAAATGGGACCACCTCAGACGTAACCCCTATTCAACAAAAAGAAAACTTTTGAAATCCGTCTATAATTGACGGAATTATCGCTTAACATACATAAAAAAAAATACATACAGACGAATTGAGAACCTCCTCCTTTTTTGAAGTCGGTTAAAAAAGAGGATAGATTTGTTTTTGTTTTTTTGTTTGTTTGTTTGTAACGAATAGGCTCCAGAACTACTGGACCGATTTGAAAAATTCTTTCACTGTTGGGAAGCTACACTCTTTGCGGTGAATATATTTTATTCCCGTATTCCCACGGGAACGGGAACGACGCGTGTGAAACCGCGTGACGTCCGCTAGTGTTTTATAAATTTGTCAGTCAATCATTCCCAGCTGTTTAATAAATGTAGATTTTGCAGACTATAACATTCTTTGCTATGCCTAATTAATGAGTACCAGTTAAAACCACTACAAATATATCTATGAGTAGAACTGACGTCAAGTAGTTCGTTCGGGCTATGAAGATAAAATACTTTACTTCTATCTACTGTGCCCCTTACCTAGGGATATTATTAACTTTGACCTGACGAATGGAGTTTTGACACTTTTTTCGTGTCACAGAAGTAAGATGGTTTGTACGTGGCGCTTTAGTAATGAAGATGGAAATTGGAATGGCAACTTGAGTTGGCGAGTTTCATGTCCTATCTGGCCCACTTTATGTTTTGTTGAAACACTTTCAATATTGTTTGAATTTGCCTTGTTCTTTCACAATGGAGATTGTTCATTTGTCAAATTATAAATGACATTTTTGTTGTTACGTTGAAGCGCTCATGGCCCAGTGGAGTTAGTGTTCTGTAAACGATCACTGTAGTAAGCAACATTTACGATGGCCGGTCATGGATGGATGACCGCCATATGACCACTTTGTGACATTTATTTTCGAGCATTTCTATGTTTCGGAAGGCACGTTAAGCCGTTGGTCCCGGTTGCCAGTAAAATGAAAGTAGTTAAGCCAAGTTGAAGGCCATTAAGGGCGGCTTCGAAAAAAATTCAACAGCGGGCAGTCACAACCTGCGCCTGTCCATATCAACACGGCAATACGGCTCACTACCTATTACGTGGGACAAAATTAAAATGTGAATAATTTGCCTCTGCCTACCCCTTCTGAGATAAAGGACGTGATCATAGATGGTGTTACATTTTTTGATGCGTGGTTGCTACCAAGTACTAGTTTGTTGCCTGAGGATGATAATAATGTATTGATTGATGACAAAAGTGCACAAACCGAGAAATTTAGAAAACTAGATAGATATTTATAACAAACCGAACCTTAAGCTTCGAAATGAAGAGTTACGCTTGAATTACGATGACCGAGAAGTTAAGGGATCATGAAAAGAACGTAACGTTAAGCTTACTTATTAAGCTTTAAGAAATCAAATCAATTTGAATCTGTTCAAAAGTGTTTATTGGTAAACATTATTTTCTTCTCATAAAACAATAATAACATAGAACAGTGCCTATTTCATACAGCATTTTCTATATGGTCTTACACTTCGCAATAACCTTTAACCGAAGACAACATTAAAGGTAAAGGTGAAATAAATAGCATAATATAAGGTTGATATTGGGTAGTGGTGATAAAATTAATTCAGTTGATGCCAATAACGACGTCTCCGGGCGATGCGCGCCTGAGTGGGCTTGTTGTAAAGTGTTCAGCGCCAGCGGACCGCCTCACTGAGAGCGGGAATCAAAGTCAAAATTCATATTTGGTGTAAATGGAACCATATTACTTTTTAATTTGAAATTTACTGCCTCTGTAACGCATTTGGATACCGCCTGACACGCTGAGGTCCTGGGTTTGATTCCCGGGTCAGTTCAAATATTTGTGTGATACGCAAATGTTTGTTTCGGAGTTTGGGTGTTTTCTATGCATGTATTTAAAAATATATAAGTATGTATATCAGTCGTCTAGATCCCATAGCACAAGCTTATATTAGCTTAATTCGGGCTAGATGATGTTGAGTGAGAATGTCCACAAAAAATCTTCGAACTTGCTTTTAGAGGTCAGAAGCCAGTCTCTCCTGCATCCTTATTTAAGTTATCTGTCTAGGGATGTTCCGGCTTATTATTGCTGAGACGCAATTTCAACCTCATTTGTCTTATCAGACGTTAGTTCTTCTTCAGATATGGGCAATGGGCAGTCCATTAAAGTGCTTACTGCTTACTCTGCTATCAGGAAGGTTTATGCCATGGATTTAGTTTCACCTAACATCTTACGTTACCATATTCAGACACACCACACATCTAGACCCACGGAACATTATTGTCGCGGCAATCAATCAAATCAGCCTATATCAGTCCACTGCTGGACGTAGGGCCACTCCCAGTTCACCCCACAGTACGCGGTCCTGAGCCTGCGACCTTTACTAGGTCGTCAGTTCATCTGGTGGGTGGACGTCCTCCCTTACGCTTACCGAGTCGCGGTCTCCACTCTATAACTCGTTTGCTTATATGATTATACTAGCTGACCCGCGCAACTTCGTTTGCGCCAAGAGAGAGTATTACCTGTTCCCGTCGCATTAACTTTTTACATAACTATAAATATTTACGCAGCACACGCAACGATGCTCTCAAAAGGAATAACTTATTCCCCGTTTTTGAAACATTTACTGATCCATTACTGCTCCGCACCTATTAGTTGTAGCGTGATGCTATTTAGCCTATGACACTCCATAATAACGTAGCTTTCTATAGGTGAAAGAATTTTTGAAATCGGTTCAGTAGATCCCGGGATTACCCATTATAATTTAACAAACACACAAACTTAATTTCTTTACTAGCTGATGCCCGCAGCTTCGCCTGCGTGAAATTTGGTTCCTACACTGTCTCTAACCTATCTCTGAAGGTACCAAATTTCAGCCAGATCCGTTCAGCCGTTACAGCGTGAAAGAGTAACAAACATCCACACTCATAAACATTCGTATTCGTAATTGTTGTTAGATAGATAGATTACTGATTAACAAATTCATAATACATATTATATAAGTTATGTAAATTTATTTATTAAAACATTTCTTAATTCATTGGCTAGACTACTACTTGACTTAACTTCTCTCTTAAGCAATTGACATCGTAACTTCGCTCCTTCTTCAGGTAGTCCCAGTCATACTGTAAGCCTACTACGACGTATGGAAAAACCGAACTACGGTGGACTTTGTGCTCTTATTACAGATGGTCCAACCAAGGCCTGTTAACTTAATAACCATGTAAATTTCATCTGCTAAGCGTTCATGTTCATTTTAATGGCTCTTTTTACTTGTCAAATGTAATCTTCGTAGAGGCCATTGCCGTATTTTACAATGACTTAGTGAGTCAGTGTCCTGCACCGAATGCAGCCAGCACTATTGACTAAAGTTCATACCTTCCATGACCAGTCGCTTAGTGCTGCAGACAATATTTCATTCTAATGCACAGTGGGCACTACCGGAAGCGTGGTCTTTCATTAGGCTAGCCATCTTCGAATTTTCTTCTTTTTTCACATATTTATTTTTTGTTTTACAAAATTTTAATAAAATAACAATAATATTTCCGATAGTACATATTTAAAGCAAAATCATGAAAATGACAATGTCAAGCGTATTGAACTTCCACAAATGTGTCAAAATAAAAAGTAATTTGAATCAAAAATAAGAGTATTTAAGGAGTACTGATATCAACTCCGCTCCAGAAAATCAGCTCCAAAATAATTTACATTCCCTTTTTAGGTCGATAACGTATAAATTTCAATAAAATAAGGAACATGTCTTCCATCAATTATTTTAATAATGCTATATGCCAAATTTTAAGTAGATCGGACCAAGGAATCGCGTTGTCCCATACAAACTAGACCTTCCTTTTTTATACCTTTGGACTTGGAATTTGCAAAAATGGTAAAATTACTTTTTTCAAATTGTAACAAACAACGCTCATGCTGAATTTCATCATCGTACCATTAACCGTTTATGCAATAATTGATAATAACGTTATACGATTTAAGTTCGTTTTTTATTTTATAATAAGTATACTTTTCCGGGATAAAAAGTACCCAGTGTGGTGCCCAGGATATTAAAGAATAATTATACCAAGTTTCATCGTAATTGAACCGGTAGTTTTCGCGTGATGCCTGAACAAACAGACAGACAGACAGACAGACAGACATACAGACAGACAGACAGACAGACAAAAATTTTTTTAATCACATTTTTGGGTTCGGTGTCGGTCTAGTAACCCCTGCCATTTATTTTTTTTATATCTTCAATGTACAGAATTTTTACTTCTACAGATTTGTTATAAGTATAGATAATATTAGTATAGATTGTCGCGCATGAAGACTTTACCATACAGGCAAATGTATTCCCGCTGTCACTGAAACCGCACAGTTACACAAGCACGTAATGTTTCCCCGAGGAGACATTGTCGGCATTGGCCCGACATCCAGCTCCGTCCGCTCCGCTCCGCTCACCCTCGTTTTGTAACTGAACTCATTTGGTGCTGATCGTTATTAGCCGAATGCTAGTTAATAGTACAAGTTGGACGTTTGAAAACGTACCAATTTTGCTAATATTATAAATGCAAAATGGTATATGTATGTTTGTTAGTCTTTCACGCTCAAACTGCTAAACAGATCTGACTGAAATTTGGTACAGGGATAGATTATAGTCTTGAATAACATAGACTTTTCCTTAATCCTGGAAAATACTTAAACAGGAACTGAAATTAACGCGGGCGGAGCTGCGGTCGCCATTTCGTATTGAATAATTTAGATTATCGTGCTCAAAATAGAAAACTTCTAAGTTTCTAATTAATTACGAGAATAAGATATTTGTCTTGGGTGTAAGGTGACTAATCAAGTACACGATAAGTAGGAAGATAGGAATACAAACAAGGGCTTACAACAGGTAGGCTCTCCAGGGATCCTTTTCAGAATGTACCTATATACTGGTTTCCAGACAGCCTTGAAATAATACCAATAAACCCAGTATGGGAAAAAAGAGGTTTGGGTTCCTTAAGTAAATAAGGTAGGTACCTAATGCCTGATATTCTCATTAAAATATTACGATTATCGCAAATTTACTAATTGATTAGTAGTCAATAATTTTCTACAACTCTGATGAAAAGCTGGATCAAAATTAAATTGAGTGCGATCTGAACAAACGAATGCGTTGGTTTTTGTGGACTGAATTATGATTATGACATACCTATTTACTATTAATTAATCAGCATATCGCTGTCTACTTAAAACAATAGGTATATATTTTGGGAAGGTATTTGAGCTTACTGTATCACTTTGGCCAGACCAGACCAGACGGGTTGGTACAGGGTCAAAAACCAAGTTTTTCTTCTTCGCGATAATCTCGTTCTTAAGTCACCTTTTGCGGGTAAGGCTGACATGGTTCCCAAGGATGTCAATAGGACCCCCTTACAACCCAGGATACACTAAGCACGCAACTACTATAGTTATCTCTATCTAGCTAGATGGTCGTCAGTAAAAGCTCTCCCCCACTTAGCAGTATACCAATCTACAATACCAGCCTACTAATAGGTCCATAATTTGTACAGAACCAACAGTGGTGCAGGTTTTTATGCCACTTTGTCACGGCATACGACCGTAAGGACGCGGATTACATCCCGAAATGGACATTATTATTTATAGAAGTGGTGTCTGGCTAGTCTGTTATTATCGTGTATTTTTCTGAAATCTGCGCTGTTCTGATAAATTTGTCTAACCTACAATATTTACATTGTTGTAGGTAACAGAATCGATCATAATGCGGTTGATACAGCTTGGATTTTGTAGCAACAATGTGTTGCTAATAGCAAAGCTTGAGAATGACTGTATTTGGAGTAGGGTGCTTAATATTATCTTGCTTTCAAATATACCCTATAAGCCTATGAAGCTTTTAAAGTAGAGAATATTTGTGAAAGCTCACACACAATAAAACGGGCAAAGCTACGTCTGTTAAAGAAACCGCAGCTCTGAAATGAGTGAACCGATTTGGATGCGGTTTTTTTGATTTCAGAACAAATTTTAAAGATAATTCTAAGCCATGTTTTGTTAAAAGCAGTTTAATGATATTTTCAGAGAAATTTTTGCATCAGAAGGTTTTTGTTATTTTTAAGCTATCGCGGTTTTTTGCTCTAATTCTTATAGAACTCGGGACTTCACGCGAAATACTTTTATTTACATACACCGAGGTTTCGAGCACGTTGCAGCGCCCCTAGTCGTGGTTGGACTGAGGCGAGGATGGACAAAATCCATTTTTTTTTTATACTACTTAGGTGGCAGACAAGCTTACGGCCCACCGGAAGGTTGGTAACCGTAGCCTATAGACGTTTGCAACACCAGAGGCGCTACACACGCGCTGCCGACCCGGGCGCAGGTTGTGACGACCCACAGTTGAAATTTTTCAAGCCGCCCGTAAGGCCTTCAACTTGGCTTAACGACTGTCATTTTACCGACAACCGGGACCAACGGCTTATCGTGCCTTCCGAAGCACGGAAACGCTCGTAAAAAAATGTCACAAAGTGGTCCACGTGGTGGTCACCCATCCATGTCCGGCCATAGTAAATGTTGCTTACTGCAGTGATCGTTTACAGAACACTGAGTCCGCGGGGCCACGAGCGCTTCCATGAAGTAACTTCTTGTCAAACTACCCTCCGTTATTGTTACAAAAAAGGATAAGGCCGGCGACACACCACGCTCACTACGTCAGTCTTAATTGGCATAGTTTTACGTTCAAGTTTATTAATCACTGAATTTCCAATCCCAGAGAGCTTATATCCATTATCCCTATTGAATTTTTTGTATGTTCTGATTTCTATGACTTCACGCACCATACGTGGATAATAATGGCGATCAGTGGAGAGGACTTTCGGTTGGTGAAGTTCGAGTGATTACTGCCCGAATCGAGGTATTTTGCTATTGCCGATTTGTTAAACTGACGGTTTTTCACAGCTGCAATGTGTTCTTTGACCCTTTCCGCGATGATCCGCTTGGTTTGGCCTATGTAGGAACTACCGCAGCTGCAATCCACCTTGTAGACACCTGTTGTTTGCAGAGGAATGACGGTCTTTGGTGTTCATACCTACCTAGCTGGTAGCTACGGATCTTGTCTGTTATTCCCTTTATATACGGCATATAAGCTGGTTGGAGTTACACCCCCGGTTTCACTTTCCTCGGTGCACGTCGTGTCTTTCTACTACTCGCTGCATACTCATGCATCTTGAGTAGATATCTTCTAAACATAGTCCAACTCCTGCTGTAAATGCTCAGGGTCGCAGAGGTCATTAGCTCGCTTGACAAGCGTTGCGCTGACTGATTTGAGATGAAGTGGGTGATGATGCGAGGAGGCGTGCAAGTATATGTTTGTGTGAGTGGGTTTGTGATACACAGTGTGGGCCAAGGAATCATTACACACCCACTCTTTATGGGTGTGTAATGATAAATAGCACTCCCACTCTTTTTTACAGAGATGAACCGCGGCCTACCTACACCTTTTCAGAAATAGACAAAATTATATGATCATGATATTTTTGATTTAAATTATTATTCGGATAACAATAAAGCGCTGTGTGGCGACACGGGAGCCCCGTTTGGCGACGGGAAAGAGTACAAATTGTCGGCACCCCAATTTATCCCGAGGGTGTCCTAACAAGCGACCAAGGGAACACTTTCGCAAAACGATCCATTGGATAGAGAAGGAAAACATGTTAATCGTTAGGCCAAGTTGAAGGCTTTATGGGCGATTTTAAAGAAATTCAACTGCGCGCCGTCACGACCTACGTCTGTCCATTTTAATACGGCAATAGACTCACCACCTGTTACGTGGGACATTAAATTATAATCTGAAGTGTGGGCATATGCCTCTGCCTACCCCTTCGGGGAAAAAGGCGTGACTATGTGTGTGTAGGTATGTATGTAGCTTTAAACCTAAACAACAAAAACCTATATATTCCTACATGCTAGACACTATGCTGTTTTACACGTAGCACACATGTCGTTCACATAAATGCAGATAACTAGTTAATAAATTAACTAAGTTATATGGCGCTCGTCACGCGGATCGTAAAATATTGTAACAAATAAAATATGGTGCGTTCACAACACATATGTGAATGAGTTCGTGTATTACTTTCTGTTGAGGGGTTAGCAGTGAATATAAACTCAACAATGTGTATGAACATGCAAGAAACTCTTCTAACTAAATAAAAAAAAAAGATGTTCTCAAATAAGATAAAGATGTAAATGGGATTGTAATTGGGAATGTTGTTGACTAACATCATCTATTTATTTATTTATCTGCTAACTTAAAATCTAGAAAAACTTTAGCAAAGTTTCTCCCCTAAACATGTATTTTTTTGTGGCGTGGAACGCATTTATTGAAGTCACTGTTGCGATTAGTCTTACTGTGCCACGTTGGCGAGACGGGTTGGCGCAGGGCTTTATTTCTGATTTCCCTGCGTTTTGCTATAACCTCGTTCGTTAGTCAGCGACGCACTGCCCGCAGGTCACACAAACTCGGGCCCTCGTAAAAGTAGGTTCAATAGTATAAATATGTCGATATCTGAAAATGACATGTCCTTAGAGAGAGTCCTAGATAGAAATTCTGTACTGAAAGTTTGGTAAGCCCTTACTAATACCTCTCATGTCCGGGTCCTAGTTTGGGCTTAGTTTCCAATTTTCTGTCTCCTCGTTATGGCTTTGTTCATTAGACAGTTTTGTGTACTGCCCACAGGAGAGGCTGACTTGGGCCCTCAGATCTAGGGCTAGGGCCTTCTAAAGACTGCGTGTGGTAGGTAGAACTTAATGTCCCTATATAGGTATAATATTGATAGAAATTTCGCAGTAAATCTTTTGTAAGCTTGAAATCAGTTCTCATAGTTCTACTCCTATTCCATACATCAATCCGTCAGCACGTACAGTCGCGTACAGCTCCGCTCCGGATGCTCTGTCGTCGCGCAGGCCGCGTGTCGCAGCGACAATTAGTTGCGCTTATTACTTGTTTGTCGTGTGTCGCGATATATTACGTGTCTAAGACGATTGTTAGGGTTAGGACACTATGAGGTAATGCACTATTGAGTTAATGGTGTTTGTTGCATCTAAGAGGATTTTTTTCTCAAATATTTCATCAGTATACTGTGTAATTTTGATAGAAATTATTGCAGCACTAGACACCGAAAACTCTTAGTTGTAAATCAAAATAAAGGATATAAGTTCACTATAGTCTTTATTCAAAGCAAAACTTCCAATTTACCATTCTTCTCTTTCCTCATTTTTGTAATTTTACAATTTGATTAATAACAACTGACGCTATCCAGTAGTACTTAAATACATTTAATTAAACAACATCCTATTGTGAGAATTACTCCTGGGGAAAGGTACTTATCACTCCTGAGAGCTTGAAAGAGCTTTTTTATTTTTCGTTCCTTAAGCTTTTTTGACTTGTTGTAAGTAGATAATGTGCGTATTAATATACTTGTGAAGATTTCTAAGCTCAGTGTATCACTACCCTTACTGTACCATATGCGACATCACAAAATCACTAGTAGCATTGTCACGTGTGAGTTATTGACGTGATTATACTCACGTATTTATGTACACGACTGTACAAGATACATCTGCCTCTATGCAGTTGAACGAAACGTGCACTTGCCTATTTCAGAATACACTGCGTCTTTTGTTGTAGTATTATAGTACTGAAATCATTTAAAACGCGCAATGAATTTTGTACATAGATATATTGAAATTTACAGGGAAGTTGAAATAATTTATGTTCCGTTGAATAATATCTTCTTCGGTTATTATGTGTCAAATAACTAAAACAAAGAGTTTTGTGACACCTTTTAGTGGCACTGAAAAAGTTGGTCGCTTTACGATAGCTGTATTATTTTAGTGAGATATTAAAATTGATTTAGTGACACTAAAGCTTGATGTGTTAATGTATTGTTCATCTAAATTTAGCTGATAGGCAATAAATATTATAAATGAAACAGAAGTAAGAAGGTACGTAAGTGTTAAAATAAAATTTCAAGAAGAAGTTCTCTATTCATCAGCATATTCTATTTTTTTACCTATCCTTGTTTCGTATTTAGTTGTTGTTATTTGAACATTCATACGTAAATATGTATACATAGTCACGCCTTTATCCATAAAGGGGTAGGTAGAATCGCCCACATTTCGAGGAACAGCTATAGCAAAAGACCAGCATTGATAAGAAGTATTCACATGATGTAGTGGTCATCAAGTTAGTTTTACCAAAGTTTATAATTTTACCTTTGAGAATGCCGAGAGGCTAAACTGGTCAGGTGTAAAGTAAATAAATGTTGTGGAACAGTAAAAGTGGTGTTATTCAATATGTGAAGCAGGTAACACCAAGTGCCATCAATCAACAGCATAAATTATGCACTAAGTCAGTGGAGCTACAAGCACTTCAATCTTTGGACAATGGTTGCCTATTATGATTGCTTCGGTGGTGCAGCCGGTAGTGTAACCGACTGACGCTTTGAGGTCCTAGGTTCGATTCCCGAGTCGGACCAAATATTAGTTTCGGAGTTTGGGTGTTTCTAGATGTTTGTATTTAGAAATATATAAGTATGTATATCCATTGTCTAGATCCCATAACACAAGCTTATATTTTCTTAATTTGGGCTAGATGATGTTGTGTGAGAATGTCCACAAATATTTATAAAATATTTATTTTATATACAATGGTGGTCCAAATCTGTTTACATATTTAGTGTACAATACCTATTACTATACAATCTATACAAGAATAAATAGATTAAGCCGGGGTTGTCGAGTGAAACTAATTGGGGGCCGGAGACGAAAGCGTCGTCAAGTGTTTGCCCCGCATTCCTGGACACACGGCACACGAATATTTTATACCGACCAGGGATTTTGGCTAAATGGAGAAGGTATTATTGAGAAAACTAGACTGAACTTGTCCTATCGTGCATTAAACTTGTAGGCATAAAAAAAAATTGGAAGGGTAATAAATGCATAATTAAATGAACATTCAATATTTAATAAATAACAGAATTTATAATTATTTAATTGAATAAATAAGTATCGCTTTCTCTTCTCTTCTGTTTCTGCCGTGCCCGACAGGGTCCATATTGTACCTAATACTAATGTAAAATTTATAACATCTGTAAAGAACATATATGGTATGCAATAAATAAATATGAATATGAATTATTTTTGTTATGTACTGAAAAGTCTTTCATAGATAATAGAGAAAAGTATTTCTTAGTACAAGTACTGTCTTAGTTTTTTACCCTGAATATTATTCTCACTATCCAAGCAACCAATTCTTTCTTCTATTTAAAATAAAAATGAGTAATGAGAAAATAAAATCCAAAATTTTTTCGTTTGGACATAAGTCGTGCAAAGCTATTCCCCTTTGCCTTGCATGTTTGTTTGCATTGAATGAGCTCCGAAACTACTGGACCGATTAAAAAATTCTTGAGGAAGAGATAATTGCATATCTCAAAAACGGTGGCTCGTAGGAAAATATTATTGACATATTTTTTGTACTTACCTAATTTTTTGATCTACAATTTTTATCTGAAGATTATAATATCGATGATATAACTTATCGTTTTGCCGAAATTCAGCTTAGTAGGAATTTATGTTATTTATACTGTTGATGGACGGCACTTGGTGGAACTTGCTGCACATATTGAAAACTAGCTGACCCTCGCAACTTCGTTTACGTCACATAAGGTGTACGAATGGAGGGGTACTTCTTAATGAGACTCATCAAGCAGCGTGTGAAACGGCCCTGTTTGCTTAATCATAAAAGAGCTTAAAGATTAAGTCGATTCTAAAACAATTCAGTCCACGCCTTCGGCGCGGACTGAATTATTTTACAATAGCCTTAATCATTAAGCTCTTTTATGATTAAGCCAACACGCCCGTTTAGACTCACTTTCAAAAGAAACGTTGAATTCTAGATTTACCGAAAGTTGAGATGCCCCTAATTTCTCAACTATATAACCCTCAATATTGAAAATTGTATGGAATAATGCTCAAAGTACTCCCTTTCAGACACCAAACAAATATTTGAAATCGAACCATGCAGTGAGAAATTATAGCTAAAAACCTATTTTGCCTTTCATCCCCTCTCCTGAAGGAACCGCGCAAAATATCGGGATCAAAAGTATCTAAGAACCTTCCTCGGACTATAAGCTTACATCGTACAAAGTATCATTCAAATCGGTTCAGTAGTTTCGGCGTGTAGTCGCAATCAATTTACCTTTCATCACTGGCATCCAAAAGAATTTTAAATTAGAACTTTTGTTTCTATTTGGTCGCCATGTTTTATTCAAAAACTACGCACTGGGATTAATTAATGCAGCGTTTAATCTCCTTCGTAAATTAAGTAATTAAAAACCGGAAAATTGTTAATTAATTTGATGATAAAATTGTATTTGATGGAATGTAACAAAATGATTTATATTTTGATGAATAATTTATCTTCGGTTATTTTTTAAATATTTCGTTAGGTTAATTATGTCTTGGTGAGAAAATTTTACAATATATTTTTATTTAAGCATTTGTTTTACTGTTGTTATTTATTTTAAAATAATTATTGTGTATTTAAGTTTGTATGTTGGTAAATTTATTTATTCACTTTATTGTACACCATTAAAATATAAATAGAGAACATAGATTTCGTACAAGAAGCAGGTACAATGGGCAGCCTAATCACTAAATGGGATTTTTACCAGGCGACTTTTAAATTAAATTTAAATTTAGTAATTTTCAGATTTATTTGGACAACATTTACAACTGAAGTGATGTTCCCAGCAAACGCTGGTAATGAATGATAGTAGCGTAATTTAAGGAATATTGTGGAACTGAGAACTAAAGAACAGTGACAGTGTGGTTTTAGTCGGTTTGAGTCCGGCATGACATCATTGAGATTTCCACACGTAAAAAATTATCTTCTGGCACATTCGTAGCAATGTTTATTCTGAGCGTTTATATGACCTAGTGAGTATCACCAGACATTAAGGTCTTTGACACACCTAGCGTTGCCAGACGATGTTAAAAACTAAATTTTAGCTTTAATTCAATCGGACGGACCTAAAATCTGGTCGGATCTTTTTTGAAAAATAAAACCTAATTATAGTCCTTTGTGTTTATGGAGGGCGATGACCTTTGGAAACGTTCCGATCAGGCACCTGTATACACGGCATTATGGGAGCATAATATACAGGTGTAGGGCATGATAAGATTAACAACAGACTTATGAACAACCTGATGGTTATCAGTAGTCGTGGTATGTTTTGGTTCGATTTCAGTTATACGATAAGTTTTTGTTGATTTACAAGCTCATATTAGCTTAAGTTGGGCTAGATGTGTGAATGTCCACAAATATTTATTTATTTATTTATTGTGTTTCTCGGGACCCTAATCTTTAAAAAAAATTGAAGTTTCTTTACAGTGCCAACAGTAGGTATCATTTATGAAAACTTCGCCTGTGACACACTTCCTAAATAGTAATCTCATTTTTTATACTAAAGAATCCTTCCTTAGCGGGTGCCAACAGTTATAATTTTATTATTTTTTCTTAACTTTAAGGGTAGTTAACCTAAAAATTCAAATTCCTAATCCAATTCTAAAAATTAAAGTTTCTACGTCCAAGAATTTCAGCTGGGTGTTGATAGGTGAGTGACTCACCCTACAATTGTATAACTTTGACATATAAGCAACAACTGTACTTTAACAATTAGAACTTGTCATTAAATGAAAAACTACCCCCTTGCGTCACCCTTCCATTTAACACCACAAATCTATAACAACGTTACACTTGCGCTTTCCCACACATTTATCAATCCGTACTCTTTAATATTCACTTACAAACGGAAATATATAGATGTAGCCCGTTCGCGCTAAGTTTGCCGCTGGCGTAGAGGCTGTTGTAAAGGCGTAGTATGGGAGACGACCAGCAAACTTATCGCGAACGGGTAGTACCTACTATCCGCATCACCCAATCAATACTGTCAACTTAATGAGTACCCTCCTCAGTGTCGTGCAGTCCAAGTTGCTCAAGAATAGCATAGCGCAAGGCGGTGCGGCACGCCGAGCTGACCCGGCGATAAATTAGCATGCATAATGTATGCGCGCGCGGCGAACCCTTCCAGCCCTGCAGGATTACACGGACCTACCTAACAGATAGAATAGATGCGGTAGGCGCCAGTAAATAGGTGCTTTCGACGATATAGTCCGGGCAATTTAGAAACTCGTAGCTACATAATTTTGTTGGTGTGTTTTCGAGACAGTAATACCTTGTCCTTCCATCTAGACCTTTGAAAATGCTGTGAAGCGAAACCGGTCAGGTTTATAATAATAAATATTGTGGAATAGTATAAGTGTCGTCTATATACTTATAATAAAACTGTAGAGGGTCGGGAGTCTGTACATGGAAGATATTTTGAAAATTTTAAGTGTAGGGCGTTCTCTAATCGATACTGAAGCCGAAAATGTAATTTAAAATTTTCATGTCTGTCTGTCTGTCTGTCTGTCAGTCTGTCTGTCTGTCTGTATCCCGACTAAGTATCACGCCGAAACTACTGAACCGATTTGAATGATACTTTGTACGATGTAAGCTTATAGTCCGAGGAAGGTTCTTAGATACTTTTGATCCCGATATTTTGCGCGGTTCCTTCAGGAGAGGGGATGAAAGGCAAAATAGGTTTTTAGCTATAATTTCTCACTGCATGGTTCGATTTCAAATATTTTTTTGGTGTCTGAAAGGGAGTACTTTAAGCATTATTCCATACAATTTTCAATATTGAGGTTTTCAAATTTTTCAAATTCAATTATTTTCAAATTTTCAATAATTCAGTCCACGCCTTCGGCGCGGACTGAATTATTTTACAATAGCCTTAATCATTAAGCTCTTTTATGATTAAGCCAACACGCCCGTTTAGACTCACTTTCAAAAGAAACGTTGAATTCTAGATTTACCGAAAGTTGAGATGCCCCTAATTTCTCAACTATATAACCCTCAATATTGAAAATTGTATGGAATAATGCTTAAAGTACTCCCTTTCAGACACCAAACAAATATTTGAAATCGAACCATGCAGTGAGAAATTATAGCTAAAAACCTATTTTGCCTTTCATCCCCTCTCCTGAAGGAACCGCGCAAAATATCGGGATCAAAAGTATCTAAGAACCTTCCTCGGACTATAAGCTTACATCGTACAAAGTATCATTCAAATCGGTTCAGTAGTTTCGGCGTGATACTTAGTCGGGATACAGACAGACAGACAGACAGACAGACAGACAGACCGACAGACATGAAAATTTTAAATTACATTTTCGGCTTCAGTATCGATTAGAGAACGCCCTACACTTAAAATTTTCAAAATATCTTCCATGTACAGACTCCCGACCCTCTACAGTTTTATTATAAGTACTAGCTGACCCTCGCAACTTCGTTTACGTCACATAAGGTGTACGAATGGAGGGGTACTTTTTCATGAGATTCATCAAGCAGCGTGTGAAACGGCCCTGTTTGCTTAATCATAAAAGAGCTTAAAGATTAAGTCGATTCTAAAACAATTCAGTCCACGCCTTCGGCGCGGACTGAATTATTTTACAATAGCCTTAATCATTAAGCTCTTTTATGATTAAGCAAACAGGGCCGTTTAGACTCACTTTCAAAAGAAACGTTGAATTCTAGATTTACCGAAAGTTGAGATGCCCCTAATTTTTGAACTACATAACCCTCAATATTGAAAATGAAAATTGTATGGAATAATGCTTAAAGTACTCCCTTTCAGACACCAAACAAATATTTGAAATCGAACCACGCAGTGAGAAATTATAGCTAAAAACCTATTTTGCCTTTCATCCCCTCTCCTGAAGGAACCGCGCAAAATATCGGGATCAAAAGTATCTAAGAACCTTCCTCGGACTATAAGCTTAGATCGTACAAAGTATCATTCAAATCGGTTCAGTAGTTTCGGCGTGATACTTAGTCGGGATACAGACAGACAGACAGACAGACAGACAGACAGACATGAAAATTTTAAATTACATTTTCGGCTTCAGTATCGATTAGAGAACGCCCTACACTTAAAATTTTCAAAATATCTTCCATGTACAGACTCCCGACCCTCTACAGTTTTATTATAAGTATAGATATAGACGACACTTATACTATTCCACAATATTTATTATTATAAACCTGACCGGTTTCGCTTCACAGCATTTTCAAAGGTCTAGATGGAAGGACAAGGTATTACTGTCTCGAAAACACACCAACAAAATTATGTAGCTACGAGTTTCTAAATTGCCCGGACTATATCGTCGAAAGCACCTATTTACTGGCGCCTACCGCATCTATTCTATCTGTTAGGTAGGTCCGTGTAATCCTGCAGGGCTGGAAGGGTTCGCCGCGCGCGCATACATTATGCATGCTAATTTATCGCCGGGTCAGCTCGGCGTGCCGCACCGCCTTGCGCTATGCTATTCTTGAGCAACTTGGACTGCACGACACTGAGGAGGGTACTCATTAAGTTGACAGTATTGATTGGGTGATGCGGATAGTAGGTACTACCCGTTCGCGATAAGTTTGCTGGTCGTCTCCCATACTACGCCTTTACAACAGCCTCTACGCCAGCGGCAAACTTAGCGCGAACGGGCTACATCTATATATTTCCGTTTGTAAGTGAATATTAAAGAGTACGGATTGATAAATGTGTGGGAAAGCGCAAGTGTAACGTTGTTATAGATTTGTGGTGTTAAATGGAAGGGTGACGCAAGGGGGTAGTTTTTCATTTAATGACAAGTTCTAATTGTTAAAGTACAGTTGTTGCTTATATGTCAAAGTTATACAATTGTAGGGTGAGTCACTCACCTATCAACACCCAGCTGAAATTCTTGGACGTAGAAACTTTAATTTTTAGAATTGGATTAGGAATTTGAATTTTTAGGTTAACTACCCTTAAAGTTAAGAAAAAATAATAAAATTATAACTGTTGGCACCCGCTAAGGAAGGATTCTTTAGTATAAAAAATGAGATTACTATTTAGGAAGTGTGTCACAGGCGAAGTTTTCATAAATGATACCTACTGTTGGCACTGTAAAGAAACTTCAATTTTTTTTAAAGATTAGGGTCCCGAGAAACACAATAAATAAATAAATAAATATTTGTGGACATTCACACATCTAGCCCAACTTAAGCTAATATGAGCTTGTAAATCAACAAAAACTTATCGTATAACTGAAATCGAACCAAAACATACCACGACTACTGATAACCATCAGGTTGTTCATAAGTCTGTTGTTAATCTTATCATGCCCTACACCTGTATATTATGCTCCCATAATGCCGTGTATACAGGTGCCTGATCGGAACGTTTCCAAAGGTCATCGCCCTCCATAAACACAAAGGACTATAATTAGGTTTTATTTTTCAAAAAAGATCCGACCAGATTTTAGGTCCGTCCGATTGAATTAAAGCTAAAATTTAGTTTTTAACATCGTCTGGCAACGCTAGGTGTGTCAAAGACCTTAATGTCTGGTGATACTCACTAGGTCATATAAACGCTCAGAATAAACATTGCTACGAATGTGCCAGAAGATAATTTTTTACGTGTGGAAATCTCAATGATGTCATGCCGGACTCAAACCGACTAAAACCACACTGTCACTGTTCTTTAGTTCTCAGTTCCACAATATTCCTTAAATTACGCTACTATCATTCATTACCAGCGTTTGCTGGGAACATCACTTCAGTTGTAAATGTTGTCCAAATAAATCTGAAAATTACTAAATTTAAATTTAATTTAAAAGTCGCCTGGTAAAAATCCCATTTAGTGATTAGGCTGCCCATTGTACCTGCTTCTTGTACGAAATCTATGTTCTCTATTTATATTTTAATGGTGTACAATAAAGTGAATAAATAAATTTACCAACATACAAACTTAAATACACAATAATTATTTTAAAATAAATAACAACAGTAAAACAAATGCTTAAATAAAAATATATTGTAAAATTTTCTCACCAAGACATAATTAACCTAACGAAATATTTAAAAAATAACCGAAGATAAATTATTCATCAAAATATAAATCATTTTGTTACATTCCATCAAATACAATTTTATCATCAAATTAATTAACAATTTTCCGGTTTTTAATTACTTAATTTACGAAGGAGATTAAACGCTGCATTAATTAATCCCAGTGCGTAGTTTTTGAATAAAACATGGCGACCAAATAGAAACAAAAGTTCTAATTTAAAATTCTTTTGGATGCCAGTGATGAAAGGTAAATTGATTGCGACTATGCAGGCGATTCGGAGAACAATCCAGGATTTAGAAAGACTTGAGCTTTTTAAGCAGGTTTAGATGAGCTAAATTGTTGATATATCTTCAATAATATATAACCTCTTTTTATGAACAATGTTTTCTTGGAAGCAATGCCGTTATACTTACTATCGTAAACTTTGTCAATAATACGTTCTAGAAGGAGGATATCTGATTATTACAGTTTGTGCTAATATGTGAGAACTTTTGAAGTCACAATAAATAATTATATCCCAATCTTAATGAATAACATAATTATGTTGATTGGTATAGGTATACGTCACTGTAGTCCGTCTCTTCGTCGGTTTAAATAAATTACTTCAATGGCACTTTAAACCGCTGACAATGCAATCAAGATGGCAGAGTTTAATGCCTAAACAAAGTATATAGAAGTCAATAGAGTGAATCATTGACACGATAGAAGAAGAAGTCCCTGTTGCACAAATATAAAAATTCTACTTCTAGTTTCTTCGATAACACGAAAAATACTCGTTTTTAAGCTTTACGATTCTTGTTGTTGAATGATTTGTGTGATGAGTGTCACGCGTAGAGATAATTACATTGACAATTAAATATACTTGTTTGATTTTTATAATGATAAAAATGCAAGTGCATATTTACAGGAATTGTGTGAAGATGCAGCATACACTAAGAAACCCATCGTGTTTCGATGGGGGCTAAAAAGATAAACAGAAATACAATAAACACGCAAATAATAACTTTCCTCCACGTGCAAATGCCACTTTGCATTAGAAGTGTACAGGGTGATTCAAGAACGTCATACGAAATACGTTCACATAAATAAGTGATGTATTTACTTCGTATCGACCTTCTGCGCCAATTCCCACGGTTTTTAAGGGGCCCTATAACTCTGACGTCACGCAAATCCACCATAAAATTGGTGCGTTTACGAATATCCTGGGACACCGCTGCCGGCGGGGATTGTAAGTGAATTATAATTTCCATATTGGTGTCGGGATAAAAGAAAAAGGTCGTATATTTCCCCGGTACGGACAGGCGTGAGCTGACATAATGAAAAACCAATTCAGGTTTTGGAATATTGAAAAATAAACTGCTTGAACGTGTTGAAATTAAAACTGATTTAAACGGGTTATATGGACATTAAGTATGCGAAACGTGCTGTTACTTTTATGCTTACAATTTTCTTCATTACATGTGATTATAATTGATTTTTTCAAGCACTAGCGGATGTCACGCGGTTTCACCCGCCTAGTTTCCGTTCCCATGGGAATACGGGATTAAAATAAAGCCTAAACACAACACTATAAGTGAATCATTTTAATTATTTTATTTTATTTCAAAGTCTAAAGTATAGTTTGATTAAATGTCATTTGAAATGGCATAGTGAAATTATTCAGTTTGCTTTGGTGGTCACCAGCTTTCTCGGTTCATTAGGTCAGCAAAGGTCCCGAGTTCAAGTCCCGTCTGGACCAACTGGCCTTTTTTAGGGTTCCGTAGCCAAATGGCAAAAACGGAACCATTTTTTTACTTTAATTTACGTCTATTCAAATAGCAATAAAAATTTTCTATCACTAATTCATATTTTTAAAAAAATACTTAATAAGAATGTAAGCACGTTTTATCGGAAGTCATAAATTCGGTGCCCAGTGATTAAATGGCTGCCGTTTGGCAATTTGACGCAATTGACGTTGTTGGGACTCAACAAGAAAGCAAAGAGTCATAAAAGGTAATTATAGGACACCTGGGCACGATTACGTGGTTATAATTACTGACGGTTAAGCAGTTAATCGACGGATGGCGGATGGGTACAAATACTTCGTAAAAATCTGTTATAGTCAAGGAGATGAGAACCATTCATGTAGTACAAAAACTATAATTTTCATGCACACGAAAATCTGACAGAATTCATTGCGTGACCTGTGAAACGCCTCTCATGCAATTGTAATGGCATAAGGCATAAGCTTCAAAACAAAAACAAACAATTATCTAAATCGATTTATAAATGACTACCTATGTTTGGATTTGACAGGTTACCTATATTTAGAGCAGTTTTAACCTATTTCCAAATAGCCGGAGATTCTCAACTTGGCTGCTTATTATAGATATCAATCGATTTATAATTTAAAAGTTACGATAATTTCTGATTCCGGACGATTCGTTTGGTTTTACTTACCAATTATAGTCCGTTTGAAATTATATAAAAATCAGAAAAGTTTACAACAGTCATTGACTTAGTTGATTGCCTCATGAATCCGAAACTTATTCACCAGTTTGGATTACTTTTTGTCCTGAAACTTAATATTTAGTATAATTTTAAAGTATTGAACTATTTTTTTTCGAATGTGACTCCTTTTTGCGCGTAATGGTCTCGCAAGTTGAAACCTACATTTGTTTTGAAAATTCCTGCTGATAAGAGAAACAAAATCGTGATACCTCTTCTTGACAGATTGCAATAAGTCCATTAAAAAGCTTTTGTGAGAAACTACTTGTATTTTTTTACACAATAAAATGCATCCACCTCCTGCACTACTAAGATCGAGTTGCGAGTTAAAGCCTGCATTTGACCACATTCAACACTTGTTCACAACTTCGCAGAAACATCTCTTTTATTTTATGGCTAATGCTACTGATCTACGAAACTGATTATTGTCCTTTTATATTTTAACAAATATTATTATAATAATCAATCTTTTAAGTCTCTATATACATTTGTAAATTATTTATACCACTAAGGTGGCAGACAAGCATACGACCCGCCAGATGTACTTACTTCGTGTACAGTCACTGTAGCCTATGGACGTCGGCAACAACAGAGCCGCTACACTCGCCATATTATGACATTTTATTATACATTTGTGTGTGAATAAATAAAAAAACTTAGCTCGTGCACTTAAGGTTTTGTACAAACTTGTAAATATTATTTTTTCATCATCACACTCAACGGCTAACATCACTCGCGAGGCCATTGACGTGGTTTACGATTTCTCTTAAAGCTGGATCGAACCACTTACCCTTTTACATATTCAAGGTGCAAATTTTCTTTCAATAATCACGTCTTGATGACTATCTATATTCAATTGATGTAATATTAGCTTTTAGAAATTGTAAACTATTTCAGGAAACACAAAAATCCGCATTGACTATTATCGAATGTACATTAGGCTTTATAAATGAAAGCTTCAGAAATACTCTTAAATAATGAACGTTATTACCAAATACAAATGGCAGCCCACTTTTGAAATTCAAGTAATTCAAATGGATGAAATCTTACCAACGTCTCAATCGATTACAAACGAAGCAATAATGCCAATTAAAGTTCGAAGCTTTTTAGAAAATCAGTCGATATAAATCAGGGGCGATGCGTTACGAATTCAGTACATTTACATAATCGACCACTTCACTGCCGCTTGACTATCGGTTCGTCCAACCATGTTTCATTGTAATTTTAATGCGCGGCAACCCTGACTATACAACTAAAATTTCCAATCCACAACTCTATTGCATTGGAAATAGAGCTGAAAATCTGACTAATTGTCAGTAAGAACAGGGTTGTGTTGGTATATTTAAGTGAGAACGGACTACAATGGGACAAAGAAGCGTCCGCAATTAAAGTGGAGCTTTTTGCGTGGGCCATTTCAGCGCCGGAGGCTTTTATGCCAGGCGACGCATTGATCGTGTTTATTGATGTGACAGATAGAGGTAGATGCGATTGTTCTAACAATGCTTATACGGCAGTCGTTGCAATAATGGCGTTGATGCTAGTTGACGACGATTAATACATGTTTAATACTCTGTCTGTAGTATAGCCTAGCCTAGAAGGTCTCCCCCTTACGAATGTTGATGGATACTATTTACTTCACAATTTATTATTGCAACATTAACCAAAAAATATTACTTTTCAAATGTCGATGTGATCGAGATGGTTCTCAGATATACATTTCGAGGATTGTCCCGGGTCATAAAGAAACTTCACATAAAACTCACAGATATGAGTGATCTGAAATTTCATATACTGTTCTTTAATGATAATTCCACGACATGATAACAAGGAGTTTGTTGCCGCATCAAGAAGTACTAGAGATACCCAACTCTTCAAAAAATTACCGCAAAACCTTTGGGCTTTTTAAAACAGCCTCGTGTCGGGTACCCGGGTGCTTTTAATTTAACACATATTGTGCACAACTTATAAACTTATAAGCCGTACACCAATTAACTTCAGGGTGACGAATTTTGGCGGTCGATATCGGATATTTTTCAGGAAGGCGTCAAAATAAGGATAACTTTAAAAAATTGATTAGGGATAGATTAGATAATGGCGTTAGAATAGTAAACATTATTTATAAAAATTCAAAAAACAAAAACAGCCAATACAAAAATGATAAGCAAAAAAACTAATAACGAATTAGAGTATATTGGACAGACAGTAACACATTACTGTGCTACATGCGCAAGTGGTACGACCCTTAAACAAGGTAGTCTGTCAAGAGGCTGGTAATACTAGCGTTTATTAAAAACATCTCAATGATGTATTGCCAGTAATTTCTACGGAACTCCCCGAAACAGGGGTGCGTCCCGCCGATATAACCATTGCTGGGGTGTGAACAGGGATGCCTTAAGTTTCAGTTTTGTTATCAATTTTGATAAGGATAACTTGTGAAAGATTTCATTTGTTAGCTATTATTAAATATTTATTGATCAAGAATCGGCACCCAGTGCATTAAACTTGCGGTGACCACTAATTAAGTGTTGTCTGCTATGGCGCCTACCTTAGAGTATAGAATGTTTTACTCTAAGACGCCTACTGAGCTATATCCCCTAGCTGAAGCGGGGAAAGTTTCCAATGCACAGCCATTCCGTTCCATCTTGAGGTTCAACTAATTTTTCTAATAACCTTTGCTTCGTTGAGACCGTTTTCTCAGCACTCCTTGGATTCACCGTGCGGACCCCGAGTCCAGTACATATGGAAACACTGTGTGGGCGCCGTGTCTGGGACTTGCAACCCATTTAAGTAGACTTTACAGTTCGTCACCAAGTCTGAACTAAGCCATGCTTATGTTTTCCTTAGAGTTCTAGTATTAAACCTTAGTCTCCGAACCAATGCAAACTGTATACCGAAGCAAACCGTGATAAGATTGTAATAATTACGAGTACCTTTGTCGACCGTGAGAATTTATTAAGCTTTTTGACGTCACCATAACTAGGCTAACGATGTAAGGTGATGATGAATTGTAAAGTGTAATTTAGAAAATATGAATATTTTGTCTATCGAGTAGCAGCCCTGACAATTGTTCTGATTTATGAATTTCTTAATAAATAAGCCGAGTGGCACCGCGATCGGTGCTGTAATATTAATTGTGGTGGTCGTTAATAATTAATGTGCTACTACCCGCGACGGTTATAGATTGTCTCGGCGCCTCCCAACCGCGCTCCTTGACTATCACTGGCTGCAATGCACAAAAGGAATAGCTATAGATATTGGAAAAGATTCTATTGATTTAAAATATTTCAATAGGGTGAGTATAATCTATAAGTAACTGACTTGTCTTAAAACAATAACTAGGTATCTTATAAAATTATTTAAGCTGTTGATTGATGGCACTTGGTGGAACCAGCTGCACATATTGAACAGCACCACTTGTACTGTTCCACAACCTTTATTTATTTTACACCTGACTAAGTAGTTAGTTTTATCTTTGAAAATGCCGCAAGGCGAATTAGTTGTACCTTTGAGAATGCTGCAAGGCGAAACCGGTCAGGTGTAAAATAAATAAATGTTTTGGAACAGTACAAGTGATGCTATTCAATATCTTAAGAAATCTTAATAAACTCAATGTTTCTTTCATCAATCCAAGGAGTAGGTACCTAAGTTAAGTAGCTGATATTCTGTGTACATAAATAATGAGTGTTTGTTATTATTCATTTACACAGAATGTCAATTACTCTAGCTAACCCCACTAGGTATATTCCTATTATAATATTAGTGAGGAAATATGGATAATATATAAATAGGATAAATATTTTATTGAGTCTAGTAAGTTTGGATGGAAGAAAGGCGAAAAGCATCCGCTAAGGATGGTTGATAATTCTACGGAGATATTTCGAATGATTGAAATGGGAAACTAATTTTATTTTTTCGTATAAATTAATTTTGTCTAGAAATGGACTAATTAAACTTCTTTATATTATTTTTCTCCTAAAATATAGTCAAAGAGATGTTTTAATAGTGATTAGAAAGTTTATTTATATTCTGGCATAAGGCGCGTAATTTTTTGTCTGGTAACACACCAACTGGGTAGTTTTCATCCTACTAATTTTATAAATGCGATACATAGTTTGTGAGTGTGGATGTTTGTTACTCTTTCACGCTCGAACGGCTGATCCGGCTGAAATTTGGTACAGGGATACATTATAGTCTGGAATAACATATAGGGTACTTTTTATCCCGGGAATAAGTTCCCACGGAAACAATTTTTTTTGCGGGCGAAGCTGCGGGCATCAGCTAGTATATAAATAAATTTATTTTGCCTTTGGTTGTTATTCAAAGATTTATATATAAATGAATTGCGTCACATGCGAAATTTCAACTTTATGTTTATAATAACAATTTTTAACAATTAATTTGTTTGTAATGTAACATTTGTATGTTCATAAAAAGTTTTGAAATACACAATAAGTTGTAAGTGTTGGTGATGTTATTTGTAAACATTAGAGGCAAAAAGAACATGTGCCCATCATAAATATTTTTATATCTTACAAAATAAATAATAGTAGCAATTTGTCATATAATTTTGCGTCGTCACGTTTTTTAAAGATTAGGTAGGTACTGATAACCTTTTACTTACTACAAAAACATATTCACCAGCCTAGCAAAGATTTTTTTTTGTTGTTGTCCGCTCTATTTTTCTTTTGAAGTCGTTACTTATGTTCCAATTTAATAAAGTTTTAACATAATGACTACCAATTCAATTCAGTTTTTTTATCTATAGAAAACTAATAAAGATGCCTATCAAATCTATTAAAATAAAATTATCAACTGCCTGACGTGACGGAAGTCTGGAGCAATTGGCGCAGCGAAGAACTATTGCATCTTTGGCTGCATTCTACCGTATCTATCACGGTGAGTGTTCTGAAGAACTCTTCAACCTAATCCCACCCTCTCCTTACCGATACCGAAGAACGCGTGCTGGACAGAGGTGCCACTCTCACACAGTGGAGAGAATCTTTGCTAAAACTGAAAGATTCAAAAGATCGTTTCTCTGTCAAACCATACAAATCTGGAACGACCTGCCAGCGGACGTGTGCGGACGTGTTTCCCTCCTCTTACAATCCTGGGTTCTTCAAGCGAAGCGTGAAGAGGCACATCATAGGGCCGCCAACTTGAGGGCCGCTTTCTATAGACTTACAGACTGGGACGGTGGCCCCCAATCGCTAGATGTCGCTGTGACTTTCCATCAAGCGGCGGCATAATTTTGGCGAGCTAAATAAAAAAAATGGTTTCGTATTAATTTTCAATGTTGGTATGTATGCCTCCACGACCAGGGTCAGGGGTCCGTAGGCGACGCTGGGTTGTTGGTTGTCCTTACAAAGCAGAAGTCTAGCGACCTCAAGTAAC
The DNA here is from genome assembly GCA_933228765.1 of Miltochrista miniata. NCBI lineage: Eukaryota > Metazoa > Arthropoda > Insecta > Lepidoptera > Erebidae > Miltochrista > Miltochrista miniata. The sequence goes on along the minus strand of OW121765.1, from coordinate 1,399,087 downwards.
CGGATAACCCTCAAACCAATCCCCAAAATAAACGGGAAAGCACCTGAATCAATCCCCATACAAGCGGACCCAAATCCCTTTGCGAAGCAGCTGTGGTAGCTATACTCTGCAGGGAATTCTGGAACATCCTTCCGAGAATTTAATAACCTGTCCAGTACCTAATTATATTTCTAGAAATTCCTATGGTTGTTTAAGGCTTATAATTGTCCCTCTCTGATCTATCTTTATTGTAACTTCTTTAACCACGCTTTTAGTTAAAAACAGGTTGCCTAAACCTGATTCAAAGCACTAACAATTTTAATTTGCTAAAGTCTCTGTGGTTTTCAACTCTATGACAGTGTGTCAAGAATTTTTGAAAGCCCATGGGTTCCGAGTTCCGACTCAGTAAAGAGACACGGTAAGACACTTGTTCCCCAGATACCTAATCGAGGGTTGCCTAGCAACGTGACAGTGCGAATAAGTTATAGGAGAACGAGTAACTTAATGTTGAAGTCTGAAAATTGGTTAAAGTGAGCAAATTACTAAATCAAGCTTACCATTTTTATTCACGATGACAATAAACTAGTTTCCTGAAAATTATGGCGCGAAAATAACTTTCTCAGGAACAGAAAAAACATCCCTACCGAAAACCAATTTGAAGTTTACATATTGTATCAAGTCGAGTGTACAAAAATGACCAATCTAAGTTTTTTCTTCCATTAATCATAAGCCGAAAGGCGGGCGAGTGGGCCGTGGGCTGAGGGAGAGCGGGAGAGCGGGAGATCGGTCAGTGGGTACATAAACAGCAGCCAGTTGTCTCGCACGCGCAATTTGAAGCAAATGGGCCGCGGCTCATTTAGCACCGGCTTGTTTTGGACGCGGTCATAGACTAACTTCGGTAAATAATAGAGACTTGCCGTTGGTTACGTGGTTCAGAGATCTAAGTAATTGTGATTATTGTCTTAACGCTAATGTATTTATGCACCATCAACAACGAGCCTGAAAGTAATTTCTGCCACCATAATTATATCGAACGCCGGTTGCACTCACGAAATAGTGTCACGTTCTGCCTGAGCCGAGCGTGCAAGCGAGAGCGCAGAGGCACGATCAGCCGAAGCGTTCGGCTTGTGACGCATCTATCTCTCTTCCACACCATCGGTCAATTACAGTCACGTATTTTTTTTATGACGTTGTCACATAAAATTACTGTCTGTAAACTGGTTTAACAGAAACCTCCTTAATGTATTTTATATATTTAACTAGTGAAACTTCCGCGGATGCGCTAAGCAGTTCAGTTAATTCCTCGGAAGGATGTGCCAGGATGCAAGCAGATATTGGCTTCCAACGCGACTATGCTAATGGTTCGAATGTTATCCTGCTTCTTTGGGGGTTGGTTATGGTGTTATCGTGCTTCTTCGGAAGTCAGACATGTCTGACAGCTTATACTTACACACTTGGGCCTGACCTGACCGCTTGCCTAACATACGCTAAACTTCCAATAAGTTGATTTTAAAATAATTTTACTTTGAAGCGGGTGTCTGTCTATCTAATTACTTTGCAGACGCCAACCTCATAGCCTCTTCTGTCAATGAGTAAGTGCAATGCATAGAGGGAGACGGAACTCGTCTTGAGAGTCTTGGGGACGTACTAAGTCACCAAAATTTGCCCTGAACAAGTAATAGCACTTCTACATTTTTTCATTAGTCTATGACTACCATGGACAGTAGTTGCGAACTATCGCACTCAACCGCTACCACTGCCCTAATAAAGAAGAAACATTTTTTACACGGACGTAGCCGAACATTGCCGACTACTGCCGAGCATTACTTCCGCGCGGGCGCACCTTCGCACAAATAATAAAAGTTTTTGAACTGTATGTAATCCTGTCTACTCATACGTCGGTTTTATACGAATAACAGGTTTGTTATGTTATATGAATGTGGGACGACATTTGGTGGAAATAAAAACATTTATTCAGTCCTATTTGGCTTATATTAGACGATTGTGTTATTATTTATTGTTTTTCCACAAAATATTATTGGATGGGTAAAGTTTGGATCGCCTTCGCTGTCGGGGGTTATGTTAGATAGACTTCATTTCCGATTCATATAAAAGTTCACGATCAAATGGTTCCAAGTAATATGGGGTGAATACAAGTTCACAAAGGGAATTAAATCATAATAAACTCGCACAACTTTTTGTTACAGCTTAGTACTAGTAAAAACGCAAGGAACACCTGAAACGGCCCGCGTAATGTAATAAGCATTGCAGGCTTCTAAACAGAGGTTCATGCCTTCGTAGAGGTCTTGACGATCGGTAGCTGGGCGCCAATCATCGCTGAAATGACATTTGTCTCAAATATAGGATCAGCAAAATATAAGACTGTTGATGTTGACGCATTCGTCGTGTGGTTGAGAATGTATGTATACGTCTGAGAAAAACTGAGCAAAATGCACACTGATGGAGTCCATTCCTGGACTCCATCAGTGTGCATTTTGCTCAGTTTTTCTCAAGTTGTCCCCAGCAAGACGTACATACATCTTTCCTTTAACCCTAATTTATAGGAATTAGGGTTAAGGAACACTCAATGTTCACGTTCTCGTGTTCATGGTAACCGCTTAACATAGACCAGGTAAGTCAAGCTAGTTTGTGGACTCAATAGTTTTAATTAAAGCAAGTCGAGCTTAAACTAGTCAATGTTCGTGTAGTACGCGGAAAGTCGTTAATGAATAATGCGATTGTTCGTGCGAACGGTACGACCGCGGCACGAGTCGCCGCTCGGTCTCGGTACGGCACGGGTACGGCAAATTAAACAAATGCAATGATTTGTATAAATAAATTCTTGTTCTTGCAGCGTCCACTGCGAACCAATCAAATTACTTCACTTTGTTAGTTGATTGCGTACAACGAGCGCGAATAGAAGGACGCGGTGTTTCGTCACATGAACTGTAAAAGCTGATTCTTGAGAACAACTTGAGAACAAAACTGATTCTGATTATTTATACTGTTGGTCGATGACACTTGGTGGAACTTGCTGCACATATTGCATATCACCACTTGTGTCTTGTACTGTTCCGCAATATTTCTTTACCTTGCACCCGACCGGTTTCGCCTCTAGGCATTCTCAAAGATAAAATAACTAACTTGATGACCACTACATAATGTAAACAAGATGTAGTGGTCATCAAGTTAGCGGATTCTCACAAAGAGACCGCTTGGCCCAGATTGGTGACTGCGACGCGGAGCGGCGCGGGCGTGCTGTTAATATATGCAAATTTTTGATCCTCTACTATCACTGAAAAAGGTTGGTCCGCTGTGAGGAGGTAGGTATACTCGTATGGCTACGATACGTGCTATTCCCCTTTAGGCAGGACATGTTGCATGACAAGTAACGTGGAAGTAGGTTCAACGACATTACTGGGCTTACTATTTGCCACAGTATTCATCGAATGTATAGCCATGGCCAGATAATGTCCTTGTTAATATTTTGATAATTTTAAAAGAAATCTTCTTTTATCATTCATTCTACGTCTGACTAGTTCAATTACATCTATACCTCTTACCAGCGCACGTGTACAATTGAGGGTTTATGATGCTAAGCGCTGAGGTGATTGTTCCACAATCTAAACGTTTGCGTAAGAAAGCCTCGCGGACCTCGCCGTGCTCGAATGGTTGAATATTTTAATAATTTTAAATTAAATCGTATATTGGTTTCAAACTTTCAAAACAGAACAAACAAAATAAAATAACTCCTTAATTTCAAGTTTATTTTGGCATATCCATAAAAAAATGAAACACAGCTCCGGAACTCCCAGTTCGACGTCCATGTTGGTCTTAATTAATTTACACCCGTTCTTGTCCAGGTACGAGCCTGTTTTTTGTACACACGAGTACTAGAAAATCGGCACACAACTGTTTTCGAGAGCAAATATACTTTTCATTTGCTTTTACCTACTAGTCCACAGAGATTTAATTTCAACTGGATGAGAGTATAGTGGGAATCCACGAATCAGACTTGGCTAGGACAAAAAATCACATATTTTGTTGTATGGGAGCCCTCCTTAATCCCCTCTTTTGTTCTGATTTTAGTATTTGTTGCTACAGCGGCGACAGAAATCTGTGAAAATTTTAGCTCTCTAGCTATCACGGTTCCACGGTTTCTAAAATACAGCCGCGTGGGGGACAGACAAACAGACAGGCAGACGAACAGTGAAGTCCCATGAATAGGATCCGGTATACCCTTTGGGTACCGAACCCTAAAAATAGCCTTATTTATCTTAAACCTTGAAAACAGCACAGCCGACATCTCTTTATACTGTGATAATAGTGAGTTCAAGGGTACTAATTAACACGGCGTGGGCGCAACAGTGCCAGGTCCTCGTAGTGGGTCTGGAGTCTGGACTTGGACACTCTCTCGCTCGAGACTATGGTGCGAGCCATGATCTCCAGCGGGAGTAAGTGGGACTGCGCCACCTCTTTCTGCGAGCAGGTCATGTGATTGAAAGGAGCGGCGGGGCGGGAGCGGGAGAGAACTCTCCTATCCGAGTTCCGCCTGCCACCGACGTGTCTTCGCCGAGGACTATCGGCCTCCATGACCGGGGGCCTGAGGACGGTGAGAGGGTTGCTCACCATCCTTACAGAAGCAGTCCCGTGATGGCAGCGTGACGTGAGGGATTCGCGCACGCCCCCCCTTAGAAGCGGGATTACAACCGAAACCCCCCAAAGACGCGGGATAGCACTCGAACCACACCCTAGGCCCTAGGCGAGGCCGCAGTGGCGACCGTAGGTCTGTTGGGAGTCCCGGGACATCCTTCCGAGGGCTTACCCGAGGCTCACAACCGTAGGCTGTTGGGCGTTACGTGAGGTTTTTTAGTCGGTAGGTATCCGGCATAGCATCCATGAGGATTTTCACATTAAATTAAAAAAAAACAGAGTAATAGTTAAAATTGCAGTAAAGACTGGTTCTAGGAGGTAGCTGATGGGATCCCACGTGCCTTGTGGTGAAAAAGGGTGTTGAGTTGACAACACTTATCACAAAGTTTAGCTAACTCCAACCAGGTGACAGTCTGCAGAGGTTTCACTTTATGGCAGTACCGGCAGTCACTTCCCTTTTACCCGCCCGTTATTACTGCTTCCAATTTGTTACTTTTATTTTTGAACAGTATTAAACTCATTGCAGTGGTCTATATACGACTACTGAGTTAAGTATCTCGCGCTATGACTGTTACTGAGATGGGTGACCACTTTTCGGTATTTCCATTTAAGAGCGTCTTCTGTGTTTTGGAAGGTACGTGAAGCCGTTGGTCCCGGTAGTTGCATTAAACCAAGTATAGTGCGTGACTAAGTTTAGCGCAGCTTGAAAATTTGACCATCTGGTCAACACAACCTACGCCGGCCTTCAATTTCAACACCACAATAGACTCACCAGCTATTATGTAGCACAAAAATACAATAAGTGAAATATGCGCGTTTAGTATGTTTCTGACCCTCTTCTGCCATTGCCTACATGCATACATATATGTATAGTCACGCCTTTATCGTTGAAGGGGTAAGCATAGAGTCAACGCCCACATTTCACCTTATACTTTAATGTCCCACGTATTAGGTGTTTAGCCTATTGCCTATTTGGGGATAAAAGCTGCACTATATTAATGTAAACTGTAAAGATCTATTAACCGAGATCCACAGCCGTGTTCTAGCAGTTCACAGCTGCAAGAACACTGCAACAATTGATTGACCATAAGGCACATTGTATACAGACTTGCTAAAACGCTATTTGCACAATAAAATCTGACCCTAGTTTAAATTCATTTCACCGAACAACTGCTTATCCAATAAGCGTTTCGTTTTACGCGATTTCTTTTCAAGTCTCGCGGAGTGCCGCCGGTTGTCGTTATATTGTTTTAGTTTATTTCCATAATGCAGTTGTGCAGTTGTCTGTTCAATTGTGAGGAAATCATATTTGTTAGCACAGTTTCTTTAGCTTGTTATGAATCGCGAGCTGCTTTATGCAATAATACGGTTATTTAACTTTATAATGCACAAATAGGATGGAACAAGTTTCAAAAACTAAGTATCTGAGACACTCCTTTTGAAATGACTTAATCTTCAAACTTCAAAATGAATGGTTCCCGAATTAAATGTATCTTGAGAACGAACTTAACCGTAGGTAGTGCTCGTGGCACCGCGGACTCAATGTTTTGTAAACGATCACTGCAGTATGCAACATTTACCATGGCCGATCCTTGATGGGTGACCACCAAAAGACCAATTTTTAACGAATTATTTTTTGAACGTTTTCGTGCTTCGCGTTTAAGCTGCTGCTGCATTAAATGTTTATTTACTAATAAAACCTAAAAAAAAAGCTTTATCATACGAAAACATAAATAATCAAGTTGATCATTCTGAGTAAGCAGTTAGATGCACTTAACATTTCCTTCAATGTCTCCAAAAGTAGATTTTGAACACAACTGAAAAAAAACTGTAACGGATTACATTAAAAAGACATTATTTTTGTTACTCAGATGGTACCTATAACCCAAAATGCAGACACATTTATAACCCAAATAGAACCTACTTTAGTAAATAACACAAAACGATACTTTCTAAAGCAGTTTAAGATATTCCAAATACCTTTGAACGGAGATAACTAAGTCTAGGTATTCTAAGAACTGCGTCTGGTCCTGTATCTGGGTGAGGTCAATAACATTTACAAAAAACCGTCTGGGTTCCGATATAAGTTTAGATGGCCTGATATCTTGCTTAGTATTTATTTCATGCAGGTTTCTTTAGCAGGTATATTATTAAGATTTAGGATAAAGCTTGAATATACTGGGTGTTTCTTTTAGGGTGTCAAGCCGCCACTAGCTGGTAGCAGGGTTCCATACCTATCGATTTAAACCCCATGTATGTTCTACGATTTTTTGTAGTTTTTGAGATATAATTTTTTTTCGTTATCTATTATATAAAAATAAGTCGGGTTTTCCTTCCTGACGATATAACTCCAGAACGCACAAACCGATTTCCACGGTTTTGCATTCGTTGGAAAGGTCTCGGGCTCCGTGAGATTTATAGCAAAGAAAATTCAGAAAAATTTTCAACAGAAAAGCGGGAAAATCATTTTTCACATACAGCGCCATCGCGGGCGAAGCTGCGGGCATCAGCTAGTTTTTTTATAATTACGTGTCCACGTGGCTTTCTTCTTTTTGGTTCGACTTTTCTTGGAATTTTTTCGGTTCTTTCCCACCGTCCACCTGCCCAGACCACCTGGGTGTACGGTGGTAATTTTTTTTTAACTACGGTTCACCTTTGTCCACATAGCCCTAGGTGTACCATTGAAAATATTAAATTTCCACGGTACACCTTATTATAGAAACTATTATCAACTAAACAAATGAAAACCGACAAAACAAATGACGGTCGGGTAAACAAATGACGATCGAAAAAACAAATGACGGTCGGGTAAACAAATGAAGATCAAAAAACAAATGAAGGTCGGGTAAATAAATGACGATCGAAAAAACAAATGAACTTCGATAAAACATATATTATGCAGATCAATAAAACAAAAAACTAGAAGTTAACAAGGTCAAAAATTACTTGCAGCTATATTTTCTAATCTAGATGCGATTACCATTCAAAAAAATAGGTGCAAGCAATTCTCGACCTTACTGACACTTTTAAAAAAATGTGCTTTTAGGCGTTTATAGACATCACTGATCAAGAATATGTAAAAAATAAATAAATATTGTGCTTGTTCATAAGGTCGAGAATTGCTTGCACCTATTTTTTTGAATGGTTATGGCATCTAGATTACAAAAAATGGGTGCAAGCAAATTTCGACCTTATGAACATGCACAATATTTATTTATTTTTTACATATTCGTGATGTCTATAAACTCCTAAAAGCACATTTTTATAAAAGTGTCAGTAAGGTCGAGAATTGCTTGCACCTATTTTATTGAATGGCAATCGCATCTAGATTACAAAATATAGCTGAGAGTATTTTTTGATCTTATCGAATTGCTTATAGTCTTTTGTTTTATTGACATGCATATGTTTTTTCGATCGTCATTTGTTTTGCCGTTCTTCATTTGTTTTGCCGATCTTCATTTGTTTTTGCTATATGATAATTAATTCACTACTTAACTGTACTTTTATTCGTGTAATGGAACTACTGGGACACGAAAAAACAAGATAACAGTTCCATGGAACTACTGGGATAAATATATTTTAATTAATTAACTGTACAATGAGTCTTAAATGCAATTAAAAAATTGTAACCCAGCCAGCATTAACTGAGGTGAACCGTCACCAATATCTATTAATGATATACCGGATAGGTGAACCGTAGTTAAAAAAAATTACAACCGTACACCCAGGTGGTCTGGGAAGGTGGACGTTGGGAAAGAACCGAATTTTTTTTATTATTATAATGCCTATTGATTGCAGTATTATGGACAAAATAATCTCCTTCCTAACTTTGATACAAGATGAAAAAATTTTAATCGATAGTAAAAAAATAGGAAATTATGCAGAACATTATATCTCGAAAACTACAAAAAATCGTAGAACATACATGGGGGTTAAATCGATAGGTATGGAACCCTGCTACCAGCTAGAGGTGGCTTGACACCCTAAAAGAAACACCCAGTATACGTACATACTCATTGGTACATACAGTACTCTTTGGAGCTTGAGTTTCCTTACATATACATACAAAAATGATCACGCCTTTCATCCCCGAAGGGTTAGGCAGAGGCATATTATAGGTATGAATACATTTTTTCAGAAATTGCCCCACTTAATAGGTGGTGAGCCGTATTGCCGCGTTGATATGGACAGCCGCAGGTTGTGACTGCCTGCTGTTGAAATTTTTCAAGCCGCCCATAATGGCCTTCAACTTAGCTTAACGACTGCCATTTTACTGGCAACCGGGACCGACGGCTCAACGTGCCTTCTAAAGCACGGACCTGCTTGCATATAAATGTCACAAAGTGGGCATGTACAACCCCACTGATGGACTATTGTCACCGCAGCCTGTGAACCTAGCCTATTAGCGCTGCCGACCCTGCAAGAACCTTCTAAGACTCCTTTTGAAGAACCCCATAGTGTAAACGTTTGGGAAAACGGAGGTTGTGAGGTCAATCTACAACCTAAGCGTTCACGGAAGAAAGCCTCTATTGAGCCTTACCGTGCTTGAACCACTTATACTCGTAATAAATCACAAACACACAATACAGTGACATAATACATATTAACACCATTACATAATGAAGTTTAATTGGGGTTCCGCGGTAAATGTAGCGAGACAGCCGGGTTCAGTACACTACTCAGGATCGGATTAAGCAAGTTGGGTTCGAGCGGCCGATCGTGACTACCGAACTAACAGCCAACAAATTAATAAAACCACAGGCTAGTTAGTGTACGTGGGAGAAATATGCCACAATATGGTTTGGCTACTTTTTTGGGTGCCGATTGAACATGAGAATGAGAGAAATCATAAGGTATTAGTTGCTTATCTTCTTGAAGGCTATGCAGGGTCTGGTGTGTCTATGTTTGAGCGACGGAGGTGGCAGACAAGCAAACGGCTCACCTCAACGAAACTTTTTAACTTAGCCTATCGACGCTTAAAATTCTTGCAACACCAAATGTGTAACAGTCACGCTGCTGATCCTTTTGCCGTGTTAAAACGGACAGGGACAGGCTGTAATTATCTGCCTCTAAGGACTTTATAACTTTGGCTAACGACTTAAAAATTACAAAACGAATTCCCTTTAGAAATACATGACTTACTACTTTGCTAACTGTACAGCAAATTTTGCAGGATAAGATTCATATTTATCGAATGAAAGTCAATATTTACCATCAACTTGAAAGCCTTCTTTTTTGTTCCCGAACTCAGTTGATAAAATCAATTTTCTTTGGACAAATACACACACAACAGAAGAATGTGCTTAGGATTTTACCCTTGTCTTAAATATATCAATAATTTACTTGCAGATATTTTATGTATCGCTATCGTTCCATAATAATAGAAAGCACAATCGGACATTTATATTTGTTACACCCAATAATCACGTCCGGCCGAAGATCGAATGATTCGAATGCTGGACTGTAAATCAAGATACGCTGGATTTACCATGACCTTAGGACATTTGGGTCACACACCCCAGCTCGACATGAGAAAAAACTATTATAGCATAACTATGTAGATATTTGTTTGTGCTTGCAGATGGACGCTCGTGGCCCCGCGGACTCAGTGTTCTGTAAACGATCACTGCAGTAAGCAACTTTCACTAAGGCCAATCCATAGATGGGTGACCATCCATGTGATCACTTTGTGACATTTATTTGAGCGTTTCCGTGCTTCGGAAGGCACGTTAAGCCGTTGGTCCCGGTTGCCAGTAAAATGGCAGTCGTTAAGCTAAGTTGAAGGCTTTATTTCAACAGCAGGCAGTCACAACCTGCGCCTGTCCATTTAAACACGGCAATACGGCTCACCATCTATTACGTGGGACAAATTATACAAAGGTGAAATGTGGGCATATAATATGCCTCTGCCTACCCCCTAGGGGATAAAGGCGTGATCATAAGTATGTATGTATGTATGCAGATAATATTTACATACATACATACATATAATCACGCCTTTATCTCCGAAGGGGTAAGCAGAGGCATAGTATACGCCCACATTTCACCTTATAGTTTTATGTCCCACGTAATAGGTGGTGAGCCTATTGCAGATAATATTTAATAAATAAAATAAATTAATATTTGTGGATAATAAGCTTTTGCTATAGGATCTAGACGACTGATAGACATACTTATACATTTCTAAATACATACATATTATACACTAGCTGACCCGCGCAACTTCGTTTGCGTCACATGAGAGTGAGAAAGAGAGAGGTATGATATCAATATTTTGAGTATTATAATGTTTCCCGTTGCATTTACCCCCGCGCGTCGCGTCGCTTGAATTCATTAGAGCTTAACCGCATATCTTCGTTTGCGTCACATGAGAGTGAGGAGGTAAGAGGTCTTAAAGTGATATAATGTTTCCCGTCGCTTTTACTTCCACCCATCCGTTATTCGGTATGGAACTCATCGTGTGCGTGTGTGGTTTTTATCGTTCAGTTGACTGGCTGCCACTGCAGACCAAGTTTACTCCCGTCGCGATACTTTAAAACTTAATAAGAGGGTTATTGTTAGTGAACTTTAAAAGATAGACATAATGCTGTTCAGGACTTACTTTTATAACTTTTTAAGAGAACCAATTTTGTAATACACAATTTTTACGTAACTTTACCTATTTATGCAGCGTCCGCAATGGGAGCTCTCAAAAGAAAGAAATAATCCCCGTTCTTGAAACATTATTCATGGCTGCTCCGCTCCTATTCGTCTTAGCGTGATGTTATATCACCATTAGCCAGCCTCAATAAATGGACTATGAAACTGTAAAATATTTTTTGAGGTGCAATCAGTAGTTTCTGAGATCCTAGCACAAAGAAATTCTTCAGTTTCATTATATCGTGAGCGAACCTTAAGAGATAGACAAATTAGATTATTGTGAGCGAACCTAAAAAGATAGACATGCTGTCGTAGACTTTTTGTAGAACTTTTTAAGATAAACAATTTTTTAGTACACAATTTTTACCTAACTTTAACTATTTACGCAGCGTACGCCTCGGAAGCTCTCAGACGGTAAAAAATATTCCCCGTTTTCAAAACATTCTTGATTGCTGCTCCGCTCCTACTCGTCTTAGCGTAATGGACACTACAATACACACACATGTGACACAGCTTCGCCTGCGTGAAATTTTGTTCCTAGACTACAACATATCTCTGTAGGCGCCATATTTCAGCCAGATCCGTTCGGCCGTTACAGCGTGAAAGAGTAACAAACATCCACACTCAGAAACATTCGCATTTATAATAATACCCAGTTAGGTAGATTTCTGATTAAGGGGCGGTTATTGCGCACAAGTAAGCATTTGGCGCTCCCCTCGCCCCGGGCGCAAGACACACCGCGCGCCGGCAGCGGCAGTCAACTCTCATGCCACAGTATACAGTATAGTAGAAAGAAACAGCATGCTAACTTTGTTTGACGTAGTAAATGCATCTAACTTTATTAAGTGTAGTGATTTATTAGTTACGTAAATAAAAATAAAAGAGTTAATCGTAAATAAATTATGTATATTATACTATTATTTTTAAGCTAAAGAGTTGGTTTGTTTGTTTAGTTGTTCTAACTCTAGAGTCTAAGAGACTGCTAGTTGAATTTTTGTGTATTTGACCTGTATTTGACACAAATTTGTCACATAGCAAGTATAAAGTCTATAATAATCACAAGGGTAGGTATTGTCTACCCAAATACTATAAAAGACAAACAGCAAGTTTGCTATTCAATTTTATTATTTTTACTCTATTGCCAAAAACTTGGCTGACAAAACTGCTCTATTTGAGCAGAGTAGATTTAGGACTTTGGAATCGGTTCCAAGTAATTTAAATTAACTTCTGGGACAACAGAGGATTTACCCTCTAGCCAAAATTGTAAATTGATAGAGTTGAATTTAATTGCAAATCATAACTATATCGGAAACTGTCCTCCGAACAAAACTAATTTAAAAAATGTAAATTGTATCAGCCTGGTGCATTATAATATAGCAACATTAACGCAGGTCAAAGAGTTTGAATTGGAGCTGTTCATGAGCTCAGAAAATATTGAAATTGTTTGTCTTACAGAACATATGCGTAAGGAGTATGAGCTCATGTTCAGCTTCAGTAGTCACCGGGTTGGTAGTGCGTTCTGCAGGGTCAACACAACACGGGGGGTCTCGTTGAATTTATTAAATAAGAAGTTAAAGTATAAGGAACGGAAAGATGTTGTGTCCCTCTCTGTAGAGTGTACAGTTGAAATATCGTGCGTAGAATTGGAGCAATTCATAGTAGTATGCGTATATAAACCTGGAGTCTCACCCTTTAGTGAGTTTGAGGAAGTAATGGATAAAGTGCTATTTAAACTTGGAAAAACTAATAAACACCTAATAGTGTGCGGTGATTGTAATGTTAATATACTTATAAATACACGTCAGACCAATGATATCTTAAATTTATTTTAATCACACAATCTCTGTAACTTATTTTTAGAGCCTACTAGATATTGTGATACAACCGCTACTTGTCTGGACAATATATACAGTGATATGTTGCCAAAAAGTAAGAGTATTATAAATAAGATAAAATCAGATCATACTGGGCAAATAGCATCTTTCAAGATCACAAGAGAAAAAGTTAAAAGACGTAAAATATTATGTAGACCAGTAACTAGTGACCGCTTGGAACGTATGCGAGTTGGACTTTGCAATAAACTTCCATTTTTAGACACTGGCTTAGATTCAAATGTAATGTATAAGTTATTTTTTGATTCCTTTTACAATGAGTTCAACTCCATATTCAAGTCTAAGGAAGTCACAATCGGAGACAGGCCAGCCTTCAGTGAATGGGCCACTGAGGATATACATAAAAGTAGACAAAAACTGTATGATCTATACTCAGAAAGACAGCTTAATAGAACAGATGAATTTCTAAATTATGTTAAAACTTATTCAAAAAAGTTTAAAGCAGACTGCTTAGCGGCCAAAAGAAAGTATATAAGTAATAAAATTGTCAATAGTGTAGACAAAGTTAAATCTACTTGGAAAATAATTAACGCAGAAAGAGGCCAAGAAAAATCAAATGATAATAATTTTAAACTTAAAGTTAATGGTAACATCATTACAACAGATGCCGAAGTCGCTAACGAATTTGAACATTTTTTCTCTCGAATACCAGTAGATTTGACCAGAGCCCTAGGTTCTTCTACCCCAATAGCAGAATCCTTGTTAAAAGCAAATGTTCCTTGCTGTAATGAAATATTCAAATTCAGTAAAGTGAGTATACACTCTATCATAAAAACTTTCAAATCTTTAAATATTAAGAAAACGGCTCACCTCTGGGGAATTTCTGTACATTTAGTTAATTCGTTAATTGAAATGGTTGCCCCTGAATTATAAATAATATTTAATAATTGTGTTGATAGTGGTGTGTTTCCTGACTTAATGAAGTTTAGTAAAATAACTCCTCTGTTTAAATCGGGTAGCACCTCGGATCCGTCCAATTTTCGTCCTATTTCTGTACTACCCACGTTTAGTAAAATCTTTGAAAAGGTAATGCTTAATCAAATGCAAAATCATTTTAATACAAATAAACTATTCCATACTAAACAATTCGGTTTCACGCGCGGTCGGTCTACCACGGATGCTGGAATCAAATTATTAGAGTGTATATATGAGGCCTGGGAGGAGTCGTATGATGCTTATGGTGTATTCTGCGACTTATCTAAGGCCTTTGATTGCGTCCAGCATCAGACTTTAATTCAAAAACTTGATCATTATGGGATCCAGGGGACGGCCTTGGATTTAATTAGTTCTTACCTAAGAGATAGAGTACAGAGAGTAGTTATAAATGGTAAACAGTCACATGGGTCTGCTGTAACAATGGGGGTGCCTCAGGGTTCAATTCTGGGACCTTTTCTATTTTTAGTGTACATAAATGATTTCCCTCACCTTATAAGAGACGATCACGAGGTAGTTTTGTTTGCTGATGACACATCTTTAATATTTAAAGTTGAACGTGGACAACGCAATCTTGACGAAGTAAACAATGCCCTCTCTAGGGTAGTCCACTGGTTTAACGCAAATAATTTATTGTTGAATGAAACTAAAACAAAATGTATTAGATTCACCTTGCCAAATGTTAGGCTCGTTAACTCCAGTATTAGGATTAGGGATGATCAAGTAGAATTGGTCGATGAAACTGTCTTTCTCGGCATAAAGTTAGACTCCAACTTGCAGTGGGGGCCTCATATCGAGAAAGTCTCGGGCAGACTGAGCTCTGCAGCCTATGCCGTTAAAAAGATCCGACAACTGACAGACATTAAAACAGCGCGTCTTGTCTACTTTAGCTATTTCCACAGTGTCATGAGCTATGGCATACTATTATGGGGTAACGCTGCCGACATCGAATGTATCTTTGTGTTGCAGAAAAGGGCTGTCCGGGCTATCTATAGTATGGGGTTTCGGGAGTCATTAAGAGAAAAGTTTAAGGATATCAACATCCTTACTGTGTATTCACAGTACATATATGAAAACTTATTATATAGGTACTCATAAAAATAATAGTAAATTTATTAAAAACTAGCGAATGTCACGCGGTTTCACCCGCGTAGTTCCCGTTCCCGTGGGAATACGGGAATAAAGTATAGCCTATGTTCACCGCAAAGAGTGTAGCTTCCCAACAGTGAAAGAATTTTTTAAATCGGTCCAGTAGTTCCGGAGCCTATTCGTTACAAACAAACAAACAAACGAACAAACAAACAAACAAACAAAAAAACAAATCTTTCCTCTTTATAATATTAGTATAGATAGTGATATCCATAACCTAAACTTAAGAAATAAGAATAAATTGGCTGTACCTAGATTTAGGCTTAATAAAATAAGCAATTCTTTTGCGGGCAATTGTATTCGAATGTACAATACATTGCCGACAGCCGTAACAGGTTTGTCAGTTAATAAATTTAAAAAACTAATAAAACTTAAATTGTGCCAGAAAGCTTATTATAGCATTAAAGACTTTCTAGAAGACAAGGCTGCCTGGCAGTGACACGAATTGCTCCATTCTACATTTTAAAAAAACTGTATTAGATACTAAGATGAATTAAGAGGGACCGGACTGAGTTTCTTGGGGTGTTCTTCTCAGTCTGTAGCGTTTCCGAACCCCCGGTAGAGTCACACAAATTTTGACAAACCTAAATAATTTTTTAAAAATTTCAAAGGGAATAAATTTTATTTTATTTTATTTTATTTTTATTTTATTTTATTTTATTTATTTTTTATTTTATTTCAAGAGTTTCTTAACAGAATGTCCATTTTTGAAAAATACCAAAATATATAACATCACGCTAAGGCGAATAAGAGCTTAGCAGCAACGAAACATTTTTCGACAACTAGGATATTTCATTTCTTTTGAGAGTTTCCGTTGTGTACGTTTGCTACAGTTGCGTAAAAAATGTAAATTACATAAAAGCTGGTCATAAAAATTTCTAAAGTTTTCTGAAGTTGGTATGCTAAGTATGAATCACGGGATCATTGTGCAATCCAAATGGGGCGGCGTCCATATTGGATTGCAAAATTAGTACGTGATACGAATCACGTACAAAATTTCATGATGGGTGTCGTTTAAGGGGTTTCTTGGTATGCTGAGTACGAATCACGTGATAATTTTGCAATCCAAAATGGCGGCCGCGCCGTAATCACACAATTTCATGATGTGTATAGTTTAAGGAAATTCTTGGTATGCTAAGTATGAATCACATGATAATTTTGCAATCCATAATGGCCACCGCGGTGTGATTACAAAATTTCATGATAGGCATCGTTTAAGGGGTTTTTTGGTATGCTGAGTACGAATCACATGATAATTTTGCAATCCAATATGGGCGCCGCGCCGTAATCACAAAATTTTATGATGGGTATCGTTTAAAGGGTTTCTTGGTATGCTGAGTACGAATCAAGTGATAATTTCGCAATCCAAAATGGCCGCCTCGGTGTAATCACAAAATTTCATGATGGGTATCGCTTAAAGGGTTTTTGGTATGCTGAGTACGAATTACGTGATAATTTTGCAATACAATATGGCCGCCGCGCCGTAATCACAAAATATCATGATGGGTATCGTTTAAGGGGTGTATTGGTATGCTGAGTACGAATCCTGTGATAATTTTGAAATGCAATATGGCCGCCGCGCCGTCATCACATAATTTCGTAATGAATATCGTTAAATGGGTTTTTTCGAATGCTGAGTACGAATAACATGATCATTTTGGAATTCAATTTGGCCGCCTAAGCTATTTAGGCCTACTTGCGCGGAGAGTCGAGTTAAATATATAAATATAGAGTTAGTAAGCTCTGAGTTAAATAAATAACTTCTTAACTCTGACCACGTCTTGCACAGTTGCAAATTGGCACGCGGTTAACTAACTCACAGTAAACCGAACAAGTTTTTTTAGTCTGTCGTTCCATGCAATCCAACCACACACAAATGTTAGAACGAAGAATGGAACATATGTCTCTATCTCTTTTACACTACAGTCTGCTACGTATGATTTACGATACTATCAAACTTACGATACTACCATTTACGATACCAATCATAAAATTTTGTGATTACGGCGCGGCGGGCATATTGGATTGCAAAATTATCACGTGATTCGTACTCAGCATACCAAAAAACCCCTTAAACGATACCCATCATGAAATTTTGTGATTATGGCGCGGTGGCCTTTTTGGATTGCAAAATTAGTACGTGATTCAAACTCAAACTCAAAAAAACATTTATTTCGCATAATCCTAATACATAGGCACTTGCGACACGTCAATGAATACAATGCAAATAGTACCACCAGTTCGGAACGCGGCCCGCTTGAGAAGAACTGGCAAGAAACTCGGCGGGCTATTCTTTTTGTGCGCTACATATTTACAATAAGTAGACTCCATCAGTAGAGCAAGCAGATCACTTCCAGGCTTCCTTATCAATCAAATAATCGTCAATTGTATAGTAGCCCCTGCAGCACAATTTACTTTTTATACACTTTTTAAACTTAATTAGAGGCATGCTTTTAATTTCGCTTGGAAGCCTGTTGTAAAAACGTATACAGTTACCCAGGAAAGAATTACTGACTTTGTTCAGTCTACAATGATAAACGACAAGGTTGTTTTTGTGTCTGGTGTTCACATTGTGTCTATCGCTTAACTTAGTAAAACTAGATAAATTTTTCTGAACATACATAAGATTTTCAAAAATATATTGTGATGCCACTGTCAGAATATTTAATTCCTTAAATTTTTCTCGCAGAGAGACCTTTGGACCTAATCTATATATGGCTCTTATGGCCCGTTTTTGTAAAACAAAAATTGTATTTATATCTGCGGCATTGCCCCATAGTAGCATACCGTACGACATTACACTGTGGAAGTAACTGAAGTACACTATTCGCGCTGTTTCTACATCAGTCAAATGCCTAATCTTTTGGACAGCAAATGCTGCTGAACTTAATCTGCCAGCCAGTTTTTCAATATGTGGGCCCCACTGCAATCCAGAATCGATCGTCAACCCTAAGAACGCAGTAGATTTCACAAGTTCCAACTCTTGGCCATTAAGTTGCACATTGGTTTCTGCCTGTGTTACATTGGGCAAGGTAAATTTAATACATTTAGTTTTGTTTTCATTCAGGCTAAGATTATTAGTGTTAAACCAATGTACTACTTTTAGGATTGCACTGTTAGCATCGTCATAGTCATCTAGTTGTCTTTTAATTTTGAAAATTAAGGAAGTGTCATCTGCAAACAAAACAATCCCGTTAGTGTCCCCTACGTAATAGGGTAGGTCATTAAAAAGTTCGTAGGTCATTAAATTCGTATTCAGCATACCATAAAACCCTATAAACGATACCCATCATGAAATTTTGTGATTACAGCGCGGCGGGCATATTGGATTGCAAAATTATCACGTGATTCGTACTCAGCATACCAAAAAAACCCTTAAACGATACACATCATGAAATTTTGTGATTATGGCACGGCGGCCATATTGGATTGCAAAATTATCACGTGATTCGTACTCAGCATACCAAAAAACCCCTTAAACGATACCCATCATGAAATTTTGTGATTACGGCGCGGCGGCCATCTTGTATTGCAAAATTAGTATGCGATTCGTACTCAGCATACCAGAAAACCCCTTTAACGATACCCATCATGAAATTTTGTGATTACAGCGCGGCGGCTATATTCGATTGCAAAATTATCACGTGATTCGTACTCAGCACACGAACAAACCCCTTAAACGATACCCATCATGAAATTTTGTGATTACGGCGCGGCGGCCATATTGGATTGCAAAATTATCACGTACTTCGTACTCAGCATACCAAAAAACCCCTTAAACGATACCCATCATGAAATTTTGTGATTACGGCGTGGCCGCCATGTTGGATTGCGAAATTATCATGTAATTCGTAGACATTTTAATGCATTAGGTAGCTGGTTACCATGTCGTGAAAACACTTAAAAAGTAAAAGATCACCACATTTTTACCAAGAGTCGCGTATGTATTTGTAACGGTTAATCTAATTACATTTTGCCCATTACTGATATTTTTATACTGTGGCGCGATTTCAACGTAATTTGGCATAATAATTACGAAATAGTTGCGAAAAAAACTGACACAGATCCTGCCTCCACAAGCGCCAGGGCGAGACTGATCGGCCGTCAGCGGCGCAATTCTATTGCGTTTGGTAGATATTCGTACATGATAACTATGTAAATAGTTGTTTATAGAAAAACGCTCGGAAAATGTGTATAAAAACTTAATACCTTTAATTGAGTGCAAAAAAAATATATAAAATGTTAATAGTTTAGCCACAGTTTTGAAAAAACTTTTCTGAGAGAGTCAACTTTGGGATTTTTTTCTATCTAGTGAAATTTATTGGATCGTGTAATGGGCTCGGAATATGTTTAGCTTATATCCTTAACTATTATATATATATTTTTCAGATTTAAAAGCCCTTTACTTTTTGACTAGAATTGTTTCAAAAAACTCAAAATCTGACCCACGCGGCCTTAACAAATTCATAATGCATAATAATATTTTAGGGTCGGCAGCGCGAGTGTGGCGCCTCTGGTGTTGCAAACGTTCATAGGCTGCGGTGACCACCGGTCCTTCTGGTGGGCCGTATGCTTGTCTGCCACCTTTGTGGTATAAAAAAAATTATAATAATATGAGCTAAGTAAATTTATTTATTAAATACATTTTTTAATTCAACGGCTAAACTACTACTTGACACAACTTCTCTTCTAAGCAATTGACATCGTAACTTAGTTCCTTCTTCAGGTAGTCCCAGCCTACGACGTTTGGACAAACCGAACTACTCTAGGCTTTGTCCTCCTAATACAGATGGTCCATCCAAGACCTGGTAACGCAATAACAATGTAAATTTCATCAGCTGAGCGTTCATGTTCATTGTAATGGCTCTTTTCAGTCCTGTCGAATGTAGTCTACGTAGAGGCCATTCCCGTATTGTACAAAGACTTAGTGAGTCTGTTTCCAAATTTCAGCCAGATGGTAACATGCGGTGTTATTTTATTGACCAGTGGATACTACCTGAAGCGTGGTCTTTCATTTTTTCTGGCTAGCCATCCATCTTAGAATTTTCTTATTCTTTTCACAAATGTATTTTTGTCACACAAAATTTTAATAAATTAGCAATAATACTTCCATAAAGCATATTTGGTTAATATTATACCAAAATAGGGCTTTTTTATTTATCTTTATGAACATGTAGTGAAATCATCTGTTTGAAGTTTGAAATAAAACATAAATGAAAACGTCAATTGTATTGAACTTTCACAAATTATGTGACAAAATAAAAAGTAATTTAAGTATAAAATAAGGGTATTTAAGGAGTATTGATATCAACTCCGGAGAAAATCAGCCCCAAAATAATTTACATTCCCTTTTTACCTCGTTATAGTACAAATTTCAATAAAATACAAAACACGTCTTTCATCAATTAATTAGGCTAATAATGCTATATGCCAAATTTTAAGTAGATCGGACCAAGGAATCACGTTGTCCCATATAAACTTTACCATCCTTTTTAGGGTTTCGTAGCCAAATGGCAAAAACGGAACCCTTATAGATTCGTCATGTCTGTCTGTCTGTCTGTCTGTCTGTCTGTCTGTCCGTCCGTGTGTCACAGCCATTTTTCTCCGAAACTATAAGGCCTATGCCATTGAAACTTGGTAACTAGATGTATTCTGTGAACCGCATTAAGATTCTTATATAAAACTAGAAAAAAAGTAGTAAATTTTGGGGGTCCCCATACTCAGAACTGAAACTCAAATTTTTTTTTTTCATCAAACCCATACATGTGGGGTATCTATAGATAGGTCTTCTAAAATGCTATTGAGGTTCTTAACATCATTTTTTTCTAAAATAAATAGTTTGCGCAAGAGACACTCCCAAAGTGTAAAAATGTGTGTCCCCCCCCCCCCCCCCCTCTAACTTCTAAACTAAGAGAATGATAAATCTAAAAAAAATATATGATGTACATTGCTATAAAAACTACCAACGAAAAATGGTTCGAACGAGATAGAGCTGGTGGTTTTTTTTTAATACGTCGTAAACCGCAATTTTCGGTTAGAAAAATCACTACCACTGCGAAAGTGTTAAAACATCAATCAAAGTTACAACGAACTATAAGAACTTTTATATTATGTTACTTGCTGCTACGAAACCCTTCATGGGTGAGTCCAGCTCGCACTTGGCCGGTTTATTTATACCTTTGGAGGTGGAATTTGCAAAAATGTTAAAATTACTTTTTTCAAATTGTAACAAACAACGCTCATGCTTAGTTTCATCATCGTATCATTAACCGTTTAAGCATTAATTGATAATAACTTTGGGTCTAAATAGTTTGAATTCTATATAATTTTCCGGGATAAAAAGTACCCAGTGTGGTGCCCAGGGTATTAAAGAATAATTATACCAAGTTTCATCGTAATCAAACCGGTAGTTTTTGCATGATGACTGAACAAACAGACAGACAGACAGACAGACAAAAATTTTTTTGATCACAGTTTTGGGCTCTGTGTCGGTCTAGTAACACCCCCTTCTATTTATTTTTTTGATATTTTGAATGTACAGAATTTTCACTTCTACAGATTTATTATAAGTATATATAAGTATAGAATAGATAGATAGAAACACCCAATGTGTGTGTGGATGACACAAATATTTCGGGAATCGAACCCAGCACCTCAAGCGCAGCAGGCGGATACACTACCGACTGCGCCACAGAGGCAGTCAAATGTTAGAAAATAGCATTGTGAAAGTGAATTTCATAAAATAGGTCAATTTTAGGTTGCAATCATCACAGGAACAAATAGGTATGAAGGATGTAGGACAATAAGGTCTTAGTTTAACCATGGCGTACCTATAAGAATTATTCATATGTATCGCATGTTTTCTCTTCATTAGAATATTTAAAAGTGCTATCGTAGTTTGAGACAGAAGGTTTGGAAAAAAGTTGTCTACTTGATGTTTTCAACTTTATCGACAGACGCTAGATTTAAAGCAATGTGGTGAGTGCTTCGAATTCAACCGGGAGTAACGCCCAGATGATGATGCATCTCATCAAATCGCTCACAGTGATTACTGCAGCCTTGTTATTAAGATAGTTGATTACACAATCAGCTAAATAATTGGTGAACAGGGATCTAAATAGGTTGGTCCAATCGACCGATAATTACATTGAAATAGGAAACAGACGGGATGGACCACGGACGCTGAGTTGTGTGTTATTGACGGGTTATGAATGACTGTCTCTGTCCAACCTATGTAGAATAACAGGTAGTTAGCTGGGTTTGACTTCAATAGATTGCATGTGGCTGTACTAATATTATAAAGAGGAATATTCGTTTTGTTTTGTTTTTTTTTTAATAAATAAATATAGACACGGACGTTTTCATACAACGTTATCTGATCGCAAAGTAAGCTAGGAATAACCTGCTTATGTTATGGGTATCAGACCACGGATATTAATAATTTAAAATACATACTTATACTTATCATACATAGAAACACTCAGACTCTCGAGACAAACATTTATGGATGGCACAAATTTTTGTTTCCGCTTTGAATCGAACCCACGACCTCGTGATCCGAAGTCGCACATTTCGACCTCTAGGCCAACGAGGCAGTCTGCTGGAATTAGTGAGCTGAACCAACTTTTGCTGACCGTTAAAAAGCCAAGATACCTATCTGGCCTAGTGGCATAAGATAGAAAGAGCTAAGTATAATTACGTTACTACCCAAGGGGGTGGAGCAGTAATAGTGGTCTTAGAAGGTTCTTAGCAGAATCGCTAGCGTGAATGGGCCGTAAGCTTGTATGCCTCCTTAGTAGTATGAAAAAATGTTTGAATCAAAGTGCATAAATTCTAGCGCCTGATAGAATACAAATAGCTTCTCTTTCGGCTGCAACTTGTAACCAAATATTTGCATAAGTCTTTAACTTCAGACTTCAATAACTCACTGGAAATTGATGCCAAGTTCTTAAATAGTACAAGATCTAAACTGTTCTACAGTACCCTTAATGACAATAACTGCCAGATAAAGTATTTAACGAACTGCAACAAATATAGGTCGCCACTCCGTCTAATAAATGTGACATGCCGCGTCTTTGGATGTTGGCATGGGTGTTATTCTGCTTCTTGGGGCAAGAAGCGTGGGTGAAACTCTCATTTAATTTTAACGCCACGGTACTGGCTCACCGTTTTTGCAATTACAAATGGTGAGCCAGTAGGTACCTACAGCAGTAAACGAAGATTACTATATGGAGGAGGTTTTGGTTCGGCTCTCTCCATTGTGTTCACTGGAAGGTGGATATTGGATAATCAAACACTTGCTGTGGAGATAATTACATCTGTTGTATTCTCTTGCTATAGGTACATGTTACACTTGTTGTTGTGGCTTATTGGCCATGGTACGGATAAACAACGTAGAAATAACTTATTTTAGAAGTTAGCACAAAGTAACAATATATATGTAGTACATGACATAACATTTTTTCTTGTTCCCCAAATCTCTGTGAGAACCCCGGTCGCTCCAGACAGATCATAGATACTTCCGGGTGGCAGTGTTGCCATGCAATTATTTAAGTGGTGTTCGCTTCACGAACGCCACACCACCCCCCTAGGGAGATAAATAGCCCAGCTATTTAAAGAAATTTAAAAAAAATAAAAATAATTTTTTTGAAAGGGTTTACATCCAAGACACAATCGCTAGATAAAAGTGACGCGAGGATGTATACATTGTACAAAAATTAAGGTGGCATCACCCAAATATACACACAAAAAAATGATATAACACCTTATCATTGTAAAAAATGGCATAACATACAGTACACATTAAAAGTACACAGATTCCAGTTTATGAAAATAAAAATTTGGAAGAATCAATGAAAACATGACGTTAAAAGCGTCTGTAAGTCACAAGCTACACATTTTGTGAAAATATTTAAAATTGATAACGACATGACATTCCAGCATACATTTAAAAATACCTGTATAGGTATATGTATACAATACGAGACGATATTTATTCATATTCATATTCATATTCATTTATTCATTGTTTGTTACAGGTTTTTAAGATGTTACAAATTTACAATTAATGATCTACCGTAACATGCCTTACTGGCGTACAATAATATTTTTAGGTACAAAATTTCTTATGTGTCAAATTCATTAATACAAATTTCAGTTTTGCTTACATCTAAAACAAAGTATCATTAATATTATTGTAATTATTAAACTAATTTCCATTCAATAGTCAAATTTATTCATCTAGATGTCAATAACAAATTTAAAACAATTATTAGAATTAATTAACATTATTAAATCCAAAATAAATAAACAAACTCTTGCTAACAAAATGTCATAAATTTTTATCGTTAATATATTCCTCTATTGAATAATATGTCTTAACAAGTAGAAGTTCACGAACTCTGTCTTTGAACAGATTGATAGTCTCCGATGATTTAATATAGCCTGGCAGTCTATTATACAGCTTTGCACTCATTCCAAATACACTATTCCTGAATTGTTGTGTCCTACACCTGTCTATGTGCAGTTTACTTCTATGTCTTTTAGACGACAGGGTTTTATATTTCTTTATGTTCTGTCTTACGGTTATTAAGGCTTCATAAATGTACATAGACGGCAGGGTTAGTATTCTTAATCTACCAAACGAGGGTTTGCAAGAATCCGTCTGTTTAAGTCCACAGATACTCCTGATGCACTTTTTTTGAGCCCTAAAGGCAAGTTCTTTATGGACTGAGTTACCCCAAAATAAAATGCCATATCTGAGAATGGAACCAACATTTGCATGATATGCTGTTAATAGAGTTTCTTCGTTAGCCACCTTTCTGAGCATAAACAAGGCATAAGAAAAAGAGTTTAATTTGTTACAAATGTGATCGATTTGGGTTTTCCAATTTAAATCTGAATCAATATGGATACCAAGAAATTTAGTTATGTTTACTTCACTTATTATTTCATTTTTGTAACTCAGTGATAGATTGTCACAAATATAATTTTTGTTTTTAAATGTCATGTAAGTAGTTTTCCCTAAATGTATGTTTAAGTTATTTTCTGTCATCCATTTAATTATTTCTTTGAGTGATTTATTTATGTCAATTTCTAAATTTATGTTTCTGTCATTGTTAGCAAAAATAGCCGTACTGTCATCAGCGAATAATATCATGTTTTGGTTAATGGTTTTTGGAAGGTCATTTATATATATCAAAAACAATAGTGGCCCAAGAATGCTACCTTGTGGAACACCATATTTAACAAGTCTTGGATTGGATTTATAGTGTACTTCAATTTTCGAGGTTTTACTAATATTTTTGATCGTGGTTACCTGTAGTCTTCCAGTAAGGTAAGATTTTAATAAATCTAGTGAGTTGGCTCTTACTCCATACTTTTCCAGTTTCAATAACAGGATTTCATGATCTACGTGATCAAAGGCCTTGGTCATATCCATAAATAGAGATATTATACTTTTTCCTTGGTCTAGTCCTGTCATTACTTGCTGCAGATAATGAAAGAGTGCAGTGCCAGTTGATTTTCCCTTACGAAAACCAAATTGTTCCTCAGTAAATATATTATTCTCTTCAAAATAGTTATATATATTATTATAGATGACCCTCTCAAATATTTTCGCAAAAATTGGAATTAATGCAATTGGCCTGTATGACTTAATATTTTGTTTATCCTCTTTTTTGAGCAATGGATGTATTACAGTTTTCTTTAATTTTTTTGGAAAAATTCCCTGTTCCATGCTTAGATTTATCATATGACTAAGTACGGGTGCCAAGTATTGAGGTATTAATTTAATTATTTTTGTATGTATGTCATCATATCCTGTGCTAACAGAATTTTTTAATTTCATTATAATGTTAAAAATGTCAACTGGGTTAGTAGGTTTCATAAATAATGAATTATATTTATTGTGAATAATATTTTTATAACAATTCATATTTTTATTTGTATTTGATTTAATGTCGTCGATAAAAAAGTCATTAAAAATTTCAACAATAACGTCCGGATCTACAATTAGGTGTTCATTGTGTTTAATTTCTGTAATCTCGTTTCTTGGCCCTGTGCTCTTATAGCTATTTATTATTTGCCATGTAGCCTTACTTTTGTTCTTTGCTGAATTAATGTAATAGTTATTCTGTGTTTTCTGCGTTTTATTTATTATACATTTTAGTCTTTTAGTGTAATTTTTATATTGAGTTTTGTTTTCTGGGGTCGGTGATAGTCTGCTTTTCCATAACATATGACGTTTTCTTTTAGAACACAGTTTCAATCCTCTGCTGAGCCATTTACATCTTTTTACAGCGCTTATTTTAACTTTTTTTATTGGAAAACACAAGTCATAGAAAAACTTAAACAGTTCAAAGAAGCTATCATACGCTTCATCTGGGTCCGCACATGTAAAGCACTCTGAAAATGTAAGACTTTTTATGCATTCTATAAACTTTACAACATTGTTATTGCTATAGTCCCTCTTCATCTTAAACCAATGCCCCGCACTAATATTTGCTCGTATGGGGCAAGATAATACCTGGGCAGTATGATCGGAAAGAGACAAGTCGATAACATAAGATTTGGACCCTCGAACATTATGGGCTATGTTATCAATACATCTCTGTGAACTCAAACGTGTTGGTTGGTTTATAGATAACTTTAAATTGTAGGATTTTAATAACTGTTCAAACTGACATGAGATATTACAAGTACTGGTCCTGTTTATATTAAAGTCCCCGCAAATGATAATTTTCCTACCTTTGTATCCTATTTTAAATAATAATAATTCTAGTTGTTCAAAAAATAAGTCAATATTTTCTTTTATGTTTCTAGGTGATCGGTAAATGCAAATAATAATAATTTTATAATCTGTCAACTCAATGCCACAGCATTCAAAAATACTGGATATACACAGAGATTTGGTCTCTGGTATATTTCTAAATTTAAATGTCGACTTAACGAGTATACAAGATCCTCCATGATGGTTCTTCCGTGAATAGCAAGCGCCAAGTACAAAATTAGGAAGCCTCAATATTTTTGTATCTATTTGAGTCATGTTGTGTTCTGTTACGCAAAGTATATCGATGGGACAGAAATTCTGATTGTTCCCTAATGAGTGCAGATGTACAACAAACTCACCCGACTTATTTATGAGACCATTTATATTTTGATGGAGCAGGTATAATTGGTTATTCTCGAAAAAGCAACTTATTCTCAGAAGACGAACAAGGATCATCTTGCATTAAAATACTATCTGTTTGTGTATATTGATCACAAGTATCAAATTTACTAACACTTCCAGTAGAATAAGCTAATCGTTTTGTACAATATTTTACATATTTTTGTTCGTAGTCCTTTCGCAATATTTCTTTAAGTAATATTTGACTAATGTGTAAAGGAAAACCGCTGTAACCTGGTACATACGAACCATACCCCATGTCCAAATATGTTGTATGTGAATAATAAGAACATAAAAATTTTAACAAGTGGTTAATTTTTCGTTCATTCAAAAACCTATTATACGGAACTTCTGAGATAATAATGTTAGTATTTGTTGTTCTACCTAAAAAGTTACACAATGCAAGTTCGAGCTGTTTTGGATTCGAATCGTTAGAACCCCCCAATATAACAACATAGTCATCCCGATTTAGTGTTCTGATTTGCGAATACTCCGACTTCAGAACTTCAAGCAGTGGCGCGCCAGATTTCCAGAAGCAGGTGACGTTGAACCGAGAACCTAGTAAATTCTGGAGTATCCTTTGTATGTGACGCCCCTGTTGATCAGCCAATACAACTATTTTTGGAATATATTCCACTAAGCTCCCTGCTGGTACTTTAATATTATTCTCATTTTGACTCTCTATTGGTATTTCTGTAAGTGTTGAGGTCTCCTTCTGATTACTTAATGATATTTTATCATTGTTACAACCTTTTATGAACTCCTGATTATTAGCGCCTTGTACTTTTAATATAGTATGTTTCCCACATGCAAATGGTGGTTGCAGCAACTTTTTAACAGGCGCTGGACGTGAGTTTCTTTGTACATATTTACGTACCGAGGGTGGTGTTGACATAACAATGTCCGTACTGTTGATTTTCTTATACGCGTCTATAATCTTAATATATTTGGAAATATCCAGTTTCAACTGACTGTTCTCAGAGTTCAGATTGTCTACTTCCTGATGGGCGGATTTCAACTCACTCGAGAGTTGAGTAATCCTTTCTTGGAGTTCGAGTATGGTATAGACATCGTTTCTTGGAGAGTCTGGTAGGCTTCTAATTGTTGAGTCTAACATGCTTTTGTCGAAAGTACTATTCATGGTGTGAGATGTAGTATATTTTCTGATTGTAATGTTTTCATCCATCGTTTATTATGATTATATTTGTAGACTGAATCAATTGGAAAAAGTTGCTCCTTCAATTATAAATTCAATAAACAATTACAATATAAAATTCCAAATTAAATGTCAATAAGAAGCAAGTCAGAATGTCAAAAAATAATGCCAAAAAGAACGTAGTCAAAATCCAGCAATCTTCGGATTTGAACCCCGGCACTTAAAAATGTGAAGCCGCACTTGATCGTAGTGAGCTATTCTACACATATACATTTTACAAAATCCAAGGCAATGGTATCACATGTAAGTACTTAATCTACATGACGCCCAATAAAGTCTAGAGTGCAGAACACAAGAAATATAAATTTAAATTATTTAAACATCAGTTGGAGTTTTAAATTTAACGCTACGACCCGAGCGCGTCGTGTATGGTTTTACGGGTGCTGTATCAGCAGGTGCTGGATCAACAGGTGCTGGATCAGCAGGTGGTGTTGGAGGGATAGCCTTTGCCGTCTCAGGCTCAGCGCTGAGGTACGCCGGCTTTACGCGGTCGATGCTGACTTCGACGTTTTTGTTCCCAATTGCTATTGTTAATGTTTTGTCCCTCCTAGATAAGACCTTGTATGGGCCAGTGTAAGGCGGTTTTAAAGAGGGTCTCACAGAATCGTCACGTAGGAATATGTGACTAGAAGATGCCAAGTCAGTATGTACGAAGGTAGCTTTCTTGCCGTGAGCGGAGGTTGGAACAGGTTTTAGTTGTGACATGAAACGTCCGAGCTGTGAAGCAAAGTTAGAAATGTCAACAGTGTTACCGGGAGACGGGGACGGAGAGATAAATTCGCCGGGTATACATAGGGGTTCCCCATAAACTACTTCAGCGGGAGATAATTGCAAGTCTTCCTTCAAGGCTGCCCGCATACCTAATAACACAAGCGGCAGGACTTTGCACCAAGAGGCTTCGTGGCACATTAAGGCTGCTTTAAGCTGGCGGTGCATTCGCTCAACCAAACCGTTTGCACACGGGTGATAACTCGTGGTGCGTACACGTTTGCAAGAACAAAGTTTCATTAAGGCCTGAAAAAGAGAAGACTCAAATTGGCGTCCTTGGTCTGTAGTCACTACGGAAGGGACTCCATAGCGAGCGATCCAATTGGCGAAGAACGTCTCTGCCACCTCTTCAGCAGTAATGCCAACCATTGGCCATGCTTCAGGCCAGCGGCTGAATCTGTCGACCGCTGTCAGGCAATAATTAAACCCTTTACTGTAAGGCAAGGGACCGATAATGTCCAGGTGGACGTGGCGGAAACGCTTGGAAGGCACGGCAAAATTGCCAAGAGGTGAGTGGACGTGCCGGTTGACCTTGCTGCGTTGACAAGGCAGGCACTCTCTGGTCCAGTTGCGACAGTCTTTTTGTATTTTAGGCCACACAAATCGGTCGGTAATGAGTTTGACTGTGGTTCGAACGCCAGGGTGGCTAAGGTTATGTACCTTATCGAACACCGCGCGTCGAAATTTTTCTGTAACGAACGGGCGAGGTTCCCCGTTGAAGTGTCACAGTATAGAAAAATGTCCGTTCCTGGAATTATAATTTTTTTAAGGTTAAGTGATGACTTACCCAACATCTCTAGCAGTTCTATGTTATTCTCCTGATCAGCAGCAAGGTCAGTGAATGCGTCCTCGAGACGAATTGTCTCGATTCGGGACATAGAGTCTGCTACCACGTCGTCTTTGCCACTGATGTGGACGATGTCTGTGGTAAATTGGGAGATGAAAGATAATTGATTTAGTTGCACTGGTGGTAACTTTTCACGGCGCTGTAAGAACGCGTAGACCAAAGGTTTGTGGTCGGTGTAAACAGTTACATGGTGTGCTTCTAGAAAGTGGCGGAAATGCTGAACGGCCTCATAGACAGCTAGTAATTCCCGGTAGTAAGCTGGCCAAGTTGTTTGGCGAGTTGTGAGCTTCTTACTAAAAAATGCCAGAGGCTGCCAACTATCTTCAACACGTTGTTGGAGACAGGCACCGACTTGAGTAGAAGACGCATCTGTGAATAGTCCCAGTTTAGCTGTGGTGTTTGGATGAACAAGAATGGTCGCGTTGGCCAAGTGATCCTTGCATTTGGCGAAAGCCGCTTCCAACTCTGGTGTCCAGGGAACAGGTTTCTTACCTTTAAGTTGAGTAGACGCCAAAACGTCAATCAACGGTGCTTGGTATTCAGCTGCATGAGGTAGGAAACGTCGGTAAAAATTTACCATACCTAAAAATCTGCGGAGGCCTTCTACTGTTTTTGGCAAAGGGAAATTTTTTAGAGCCTCGATGCGTTCGGAGGGTGGGAAAATTCCTTGTTTGGAGATTCGATGACCTAAGAAGGTTACTTCATTGGAGCCAAAGACACATTTAGATATATTTATGACGACGCCGAATTTAGACAGCCGTTGAAAGAGGGCACGAAGATGTGTTTCGTGCTCTTCCTTCGAACGGGAAAATACCAAAATGTCGTCCACATATGGGAAAACAAAGTCAAGGCCGCGCACCACCTCGTCAATAAAGCGTTGAAAAGTTTGTCCGGCATTGCGTAAACCGAACGTCATATAGGGGAACTCAAATAACCCGAAAGTGGTAATAATAGCGGTCTTTGGGACGTCTTCAGGCGCAACCGGAATTTGTTGGTAAGCCTTTACTAGATCCACGGTGCTAAAAACCGTTGATCCAGCCAGGTTCTGACCAAAGTCCCCTATATGCCGGACGGGGTAGCGGTCAGGAATGGTGCGAGCATTAAGAGCGCGGTAGTCACCACACGGACGCCATCCATTTTCACCCTTCTTTGCCATATGGAGAGGTGAGGACCAAGAACTATTGGACGGCTTGGCAGATCCGCATGCAACCATCTCCTCAAATTCCTTTTTTGCGGCTTGTAGTGTTTGCGGTGCGAGGCGGCGTGGGCGCGAAGAAACAGGTGGCCCCTCAGTAGTCACAATGTAATGAACTGTGTTATGGCTGATGGTTCTCAGGAGGCCAGGTGGTCGTGTGATGTCGGGGAATTCCTTTAATAATTTGTCATATGGAGAGTCTCCAGCAACAAGACTCTTCACACTCTGTTGGGAAACTTGTGCAATTGTGGCTGCTATGGCTATTTTAGTGGAACCATCAATTAATTTACAATTGTGACAGTCAGGTAATAAATGATAGTGAGCCAGGAAATCGGCTCCAATTATGGGAGTGCCCACATCGGCAATGATAAAATTCCAGCGGAAGTCGCGGCGGAGCCCAAGGTTGAGGCATAAGGCAATAGTGCCGTATGTTTGGATGGGGCTGCCATTAGCGGCGCGCACGTCGAAGCCGGTGGGGTAGTGTTTACCTTTAAGAAGCTGGCGCGGAAAACAGCACAGGTCTGATCCTGTATCAATCAGAAATCTGACCTTGGAGTTGGTGTCCACTAAGAATAACCGACGGCTGGAAGGGCTAAAGCAGTCAGAAGCCGTCTCTACTGGCTGCTGTTGGCTTTTCCCTGGTCAGACTGGCTGCTGTTGGCTTTTCCCTGGTCAGACTTCCAACTGCAGGGAGTGGTGCATTTGCTTGCTCTGGGTCCAAACTTTTTGTGATACCAGCAGAGGCTGTCACCAGACTGTGAGGTGGATCGGGATCCGGACCTAGAATGGGAACGGGAATGTTGCCTTTCCCTTGTTAGAGTTTCTACCGTCTTTGTCAGTTCAAGCAAAGCTTTCTTAATGCTGTCAAACTCACTAAGTGTAGATGATGTGGATGCGGCATGAACAGCTTGGGGCGCTGAGAAGGGTGTTTCAACGATGGCGTCTGCTATTTCAGCAACTTTTTCCAGAGATAAATCACGCTGTGCCATCAAAACACGTTGTACATCAGGTGGAAGCCGTCGCATCCATAGCTCCCGGATAATGCCTTCATCACCTACTGTAGTGCCAGCTAAAGATTTCAGATGGCGAAGAAAAGCTGTAGGCTTTCTATCCCCTAGTTGCTCTTCGCTTAGTAGTTTTCTGACCCGCTGCTCTTTAGATGATGATAAGCGACGAATGAGCTCCTTTTTCAGGTGCTCATACTTACCAGTAGGGGGCGGATCAGCAATGATGTCTTCAACCTCGCTAGCCAACCGAGCATCTAATTTGGATAATATGTAACCATATTTTGTTGAGTCTTGGGAGATGCCAGCAATCTCAAATTGGGCTTCGGCTTGGGCGAACCAAAGTAGCGGTTTATCTTCCCAGAAGTCAGATAACTTTATCGAGACTGCATTTACACGACTATCAGTAGAATAGGGGGTTTGTACGGACTGCAATTGCTTTTGTAGGTCCAGCACCTGCTGTTTTAAGCTTTCCTCAACAGACATTTTGTAAAAAAAAAAATATACAATTACAGATGAGAAATACCATCAATTAAGAAGAAAACACAAGATAGATGCGGTTAGTGGAAACCCAAACCATGCAGTAAAATAGGGAATAAGTCACCTGTCTAAGTTACATATATGTAGGTATACTTAAACACAAGTACAAGAATTAATAATAATAGATGTAAAACTTATGAGAAATCCACCCCGTTAGTGTTACTTTAAATTTGTTATTTAAAACACTCAATTACTCACATGTAATTAATATGTTATAATATTACTTGCACAGTCATGCATAACACAGTTATAATATTGTGTATAGATAATGTTCCACTAATGTAAATACTGTAAATAGAACAAAAGTTTGAACTTGAACTTGTTAGTAGGCACATTTAGTTGTAAAAGAAATGCTGATTGTGTACATACCTTTTTATAAATAGTATGTTTTTAATTATACTAAGTTTACTTTTCTTTTTGGTATAAACAGATGTAAAAAAGAACTTTGAATGAGTAGAGTTGTATGAACATTACTCAAAGATATACATTTATTGAGATAATGTTTGGTTATAAGTTGTTGAGCAAAATAACTATTTAGTAAATGTAAATAGGTAGTTACAACTTTACTGCTAGTATATTATTATGTCCATAATCCACAGGTTAGTAGGTAAAAGGTGAACACTATTAGAATGATTGTTGTAGTAGTTGTTATGACTAAAACTTTGTTAATCACTTGGAACTTCTGTGTAGTAGGCGCCAGGTTAATGAGATAAAGACATACCAGTGGGCCGCAGGTAAGTATGTGGTCACATGCAGAAGACAGCTCCAATAGGTACATGCAGAACAGGCTAGCAGGCAAGTGTTAGTAACCTGCAGTTCTCTCACCGTGTTGATGCAAATAAAAACTAACATGCAGTGCGCTGCGCAGAGGTGATAAGTGTTTGTTGTTCGAGGTCACCAATATGGAGGAGGTTTTGGTTCGGCTCTCTCCATTGTGTTCACTGGAAGGTGGATATTGGATAATCAAACACTTGCTGTGGAGATAATTACATCTGTTGTATTCTCTTGCTATAGGTACATGTTACACTTGTTGTTGTGGCTTATTGGCCATGGTACGGATAAACAACGTAGAAATAACTTATTTTAGAAGTTAGCACAAAGTAACAATATATATGTAGTACATGACATAACATTTTTTCTTGTTCCCCAAATCTCTGTGAGAACCCCGGTCGCTCCAGACAGATCATAGATACTTCCGGGTGGCAGTGTTGCCATGCAATTATTTAAGTGGTGTTCGCTTCACGAACGCCACAACTACTTCATACAAGTCTTTCATTGTCTCCAACCTCAATGACGGCACATCTACCGGACACCGGACATCCTTGAAGCCATAACAGCGCCAAAACGGTCTAAGACCTGCTCCTGTCCTGACCTAACCATTGACCGTATTAACCATAACAGCCCATTATACTGTCCTTATACAAGTATTGCTCGGTGAAATACACAAAATTCCTCAATCAATATAACATATGATTAAAGCCCGGACAGCCCTTAGCCCTCTAAATCCAGCTTCGATCAACAATAGCTCCAGACTACCCTATTATCTTATGAAAATAAAAATAAAAATATGTGGTTACATTAATATGAAATGAATTACTCCAAGCCTCCAAGCACCTCCAAGTTAATATATCAGTCTAATTGTATTTGCCTGTACAACGCATATAGTGTCTCGCAGGGAAGGGTGTTTGCTATTAAAATATAACAGGCGCTGAGCAAACAGCTCTGTCATATTGTTTCGTTCTCTCCGCGTAATTCATAAATTAGGATTCATTACTTTGTATCTATACAACACGTCACATTGTTTATCTATAGTAGAATTATAAAGAGACTGAGTTAATTATGTACAAAAGTTTAAGAAAATTTATTATTATTAGTATCTATGTATGGCTTGATGGACATACCTACTCTAAAATATCCATAGAATTATGGGTTATAAGATATAAGTAATAAATCACTGAATCAATTTGTTAAATCGTACAACTTCTATATAGCTCCCAATGTAACCAGTAACTCATCAAAATCACTTTCAGGTCATGCGAAATTAAAACTATTATTTAAATAAAAATTAATACCAGCAACCGTAATCTAAACTAATCTATACTTCTATACTTTAATTAATTAATAATAATAATATTATAAAGAGGAAAGATTCGTTTTTAGGGTTTCGTAGCCAAATGGCAAAAACGGAACCCTTATAGATTCGTCATGTCTGTCTGTCTGTCTGTCCGTCTGTCTGACCTTCGTTTTCGTTTACTTTACAATAACATTATACATTAAGATTTAATTGTTTGTTTGCATCGAATAGACTCCGAAACAACTGAACCCATTTGAAAATTCTTTCACTTTTGGGAAGCTACTCTATCCCGGGGTGACATAGGCTATGTTTTCTTCCCGTTTTCCCACGGGAACGGTAGCTACGAGGGTGAAACCACGTGACGTCCGCTAGTTTTTAAAATTCCCATTAACCCCTCCAGCTGAAGTAAATTGCATTATGCTAACATTAGATATTCCCCCTACTTAACGAATGTAATGAACACCCAGCGTTTGCCATATAGCTATATAATCCAGAGATAGGCCCGGCCACTACTTTGTGCTATCATATCCAATATTTATAACACACACGCAGGTAAATAATGCGGGTTCTGTAGGGATATTTTTGTAAGGCGTGGAACAAGGTATAAGCGATAAGTACTATTCAAAAATTTCATTTTATTGAGCACTAGCTGTTCTCTGCGGCTTCTTTCACGTAGAAGTCGTTATCGCGTAAAATCATTACCCTCTTTTTGCGTAGTCTTTTAAAAAGTAGCCTATGTCCTTGACAGGGACTCAAACTATCGCTATACGAAATTTCATTTAAATCGCTTTAGCGGTTTATGCGTGAAAGCGTAACAGACAGACAGGCAGACAGACCGACAGAGTTACTTTTGCATTTATAATAATAGTAGTGAAGTAGGGATTGAAGTTTAGAATCAGCTAAGTTATTGACCACATTAATAAGCGTATAATGCAGTGATAATAACTTAGAAAAATTACAATTACATAATCTGTGCAATTACCTACTAGCTTTTTTTTATATGAGGAAAATCCTACAGTCTTACAACCGCACCTTTTCTACGGTACCACGTACCTAACAGCTTACGGTTGGGAGTCCCGGGTAAGCCCTCGGAAGGATGTCCCCAGTACTTGCAATACAATTATTAGCTTATCCATTAAAGACCTGAAAATTAAAGATCCAGATAATAAAGCCAAAGCAATTGTTTTTCGTATCGTTTCAAACTAAACCATGCCAAGGAGTTTCAGACTTTCACAAGTATTTGTATTTTTTGCTACAGGTAGATTTATATAATGCCACGTATAGAAAATACTTTTACAAAACGATCGATTGCGTAGAGAAGGAAAACTCGAAATAGAACACGGTAGTCAGTTAAAATGACAATCGTTAAGTCCAGTTGAAGACCTATGAGAGCTTGAAAATTTTCAACTACGGGTCGTCACGACCTGCGCACGTTCCATCCAGGCTCTCCACCTATTACGTGCATACATGATGTGACAATCTTTAACGTGAAAAGTGGGCGTATACTATGCCTCTGCCTACACCTTCAGGGATAAAGGCGTGACCGATGTATTTTTCACAAAGTAGGTATTAACAATTAAAGTTTAAAGCCGCTTCAGCTCATCGCCTGCGCTCAATCCACATTCGGCAATTCAACCAGATTTGTAACCGACGAGGTCACTGAAGTATGACAGTCCCACCGTTTTAACTTTATCTTCCGCACAATGTTGACTAAGTCTGTACGCCATTTACGCACCATCTCGGGTTTTACTATTAACGGCGAGACAAATGGTAGGTATACGAAACGATAACTGTCCACATTCGGGTTTAAAGTGTTTAAACGCAAGGATTCGCGTTTGAATTTATTACCTTGATAATGTTATGCGGTGGGGACTGATAACGGACACATTTGTCATGACGCTGTGGAAAGGGTTACAGGTGCGGTGATTCGTATGTCAGCCCTTCATGCAGGGTAAGTAAATCACCTGTAATTCAACAATAATGACGTCAACAATGTGACCTGTACTCCATAAAATAGATAACATTGTTGATACACAAGAATGCTTGGGGCAAAATGTGGACTCCTATTCCATGTTATTTCTGGTGCAGTGGTTACCTATTTCGACATCCATAGTTCCACCTTTACACCAGGTACGGTTAGAGTATTTGACTAATAAGTTATGCATTTTAATTTTCTTTATTTTTGTGCTTGGAGTATTTTATAAATATGGCACGACTTCTAAACGCTTTGTAAGTTATGTTTTATACTACCTGGTAAAAACTCTTAGGTGCATAAGGTCCGTAGTATCACTACGTCAAGAGTATCAAAATGCCCATAGTATCATCTACAGTATAATTTTGTCCACAGTATCATTGCGTCTACAGTATCAAAAAGGCAATATCAAATTTATGTGTTCGATTTGTATCGCACACGTTGCGATCTTGTGTACATCTAACCAAAACATTAATTTTTAAATTACATAAATTTCCATTCCTGTGACATTCTTCCGAGGGCTTACCGAAAGCTCCCAGCTGTAGAAAGTGCTGGGGCAATGTGTAGTTTTAGTCGGTAAGAGTCTGGTATGGCATTATTGAGGGGTTTCCATACGTAAAAAAACTTAAATTTCCATTACCGACATAAAATTGCTATCCCCCCATCAAGTTAGACGATAGCAACACTGGAATGTGCGTCGATAAACCTTTAGAGCACATTTTCAACCCCGACGAAATATGTCCGCATGCGGCTCCCGATAACATAGGATTATGGAAAACAGTATTCGACACTAGGGATTATGGGTATTTTCAGGGATTCACTATTTCAAGGGAATGTTTCACCATGACTCATATTCAATTCCTTTATTATTTTTATGGACGGTGCTACTATTGTTTTTGTTATACACAATCCATACTAATATTATAAAGCTGAAGAGTTTGTTTGTTTGTTTGTTTGAACGCTAGGATCTCAGGAACTACTGGTTGGATTTCAAAAATTCTTTTACAGTTTCATAGTCCATTTATCGAGGATGGCTATAGGCTATATAACATCGCGCTAAGACGAATAGGAGCGGATCAGCAATCAATAATGTTTTGAAAACGGGGAATATTTTTTACCGTCTGAGAGCTTCCGAGGCGTACGCTGCGTAAATGGTTAAAGTTACGTAAAAATTGTGTAATACTAAATTGTTTCATTTAAAAAGTTCTAAAAAAACGTCCGCGACAGCATATGTCTATCTTTTAAGGTTCGCTCACAAAAACCTAATTTGTCTATCTCTTAAGGTTCGCTCCCGATATTATAAAACTGAAGAGTTTGTTTGTGCTAGGATCTCAGAAACTACTGGTTCCATTCAAAAATTGTTATACAGTTTAATAGTCCATTTATTGAGGATGGCCAATGGCGATTTAACATCACGCTAAGACGAATAGGAGCGGAGCAGCCATGAGTAATGTTTCGAGAACGGGGAAAATATCTTTCATCTAGTGTGTTTATATGTAGCAATCAAGTATCTTGGCTACTGTTTTTGAGTTTACTGGTCCAAAAGGTGAAAAGATTGGTTTAAAAAAATGATTTCACATTTTAAAAATAATGAATGCGACTGAAGAGGATGACATTCTTATCAACGGTCAATGATGCTGCCGAAACCGAGGGAAGGGGGCATCAAGGAATCAATGGAGGGGTAAAACTCAAAGAATGAGGAGGCACCTAAAGAGGCTCCCATATGATGATGATACATTAATGTCTGATGTTTCGACTATAATATGATTTAACGCTGTGGAATTGCACGGTTTCTTTGTTTCCTGTGGAAGTCCCTCCTGGAAGCTATGCAATGCTTACCAACTAAAACCACACGTGCTCTGCCCACGGTCGGGGGCCTCGGAAGGATGTCCTAGGATTCCCGACAGCCTTTGACTTCCACCGCGGCCTCACCTGGCGGTTCGAGAGCCATCCCGCGCCTTTGGTAGCTGATCTGGGTATTATCCGGCTTCTTGGAGCGTGTGGCGTGCATGACATTTTTGAATCACGCCTCTGTCTTGGGCCTGACCGGCGAACAGTCCGCACGCCGCCCTCAGGACTCCGTTTGATGGCATCTGCCCTCCGTCTTTAAAACTTAAAAATACTACTATCAATACCAAAGATGAATAATTAGGTACAGCAGTAAAATAACAAGAGATTTCTTTGCCTTTAAAAGCTTTCTGAAACAGAAAAATAAACAATTTCTAATCACAACAACGTGTACACAATCCCAAAACACAGCTTTAGACTCGACGAATTCCCATTAACTTTTTATAAAGGTTTTCTCATTAAACAGCAAACAATAGTAAGCGCGGTGGTGTTTGGGCGCTTTTCTCCTATTTACACAGCGGCTTAGGCGACCGACTGGGCCCAAGATTAACCGGGATAGTTTCACAAACACTCATTCATTCGGCCGGCCCTATTCAGGCGGCTTTAATAAGAGACCGACACGGTAAGCGGCTTACATTCTCAAATACCGGAAATTTAGTTTCCGTGGGATCTAAGGTTTTATTTTAAGATGGCTGATTAGAGGACGTTGCTAATGCTGCAAACAAATTATTTGTTTTATGTCCTTGATTGCTTTTCAATCGGACACAGCTTTGAGTTTAATGATGAAAGCTTTGATCTCCCTCGCCTCCTTACGATCAAGAAAAGCGTGTACGGTGCAGATACTGTAAATGCAAATTCAACCAAAACTAAATGGTTTTAGTTAATCCACAGACTACATGTAGGTATAAAGTTAGAAAGATAGTGGAAATCCTACATGGATGCTTTACAACTTTCTAGGGTCGGGAGACCCGGGTAAACCCTCGGAAGGATGGCCTAGTGCTCTCGGCAGGCCAGGGCTTCCGGCAGGTCAGAACTATTGTCACCAGTTTAGTCAGCGGTCTGGGCGCCGTCGACGTGTCTTTCTCCATGACCGGGGGCCTGAGGACGGTAAGAGGGCGGCTCACCGTCCATACAAAGGCAGGCCCATGACTGCAGCGTGACGTGAGGAACTCACGCATGGTCCCCCCTTAGAAGCGGGATCCCACCCGAAACCCCCCAAAGACGCGGGATAACACCCGAACCACCCCCTGGGTGAGGCCGCAGTGGCGGCCGTGGGTCTGTTGGGAGTCCTGGGATATCCTTCCGAGGGCTTACCCGGGGCTCCCATCCATAGGCTGTTGGGCGTTACGTGAGGTTTTTTAATCGGTAGGAGTCCGGCATAACATCCATGAGGATTTTCCCTCACGTTAAATAAAAAAAAATTGTCTCCAGTTGCGCAGCTAGTTATAATTTATGAAATAACTGGCTAATGTCCGTGGCTCCGCCCGCGTTGTGAGGTGCTCCCGTAACAATCACTTGACCAGCAACGCGTTGTGGTCAACTTTTTAGGGTTTCGTAGCCAAATGGCAAAAACGGAACCCTTATAGATTCGTCATGTCTGTCTGTCTGTCTGTCCGTCTGTCCGTCCGTATGTCACAGCCACTTTTCTCCGAAACTATAAGAAATTTCTCCTATGCTATTGAAACTTGGTAACTAGATGTATTCTGTGAACCGCATTAAGATTCTTATATAAAACTAGAAAAAACGCAGTAAATTTTGGGAGTCCCCATACTCAGAACTGAAACTCAAAATTTTTTTTTCGTCATACCCATACGTGTGGGGTATTTATAGATAGGTCTTCAAAAAGGCTATTAAGGTTTCTAACATCATTTTTTTCTTAAGTTTGCGCAAGAGACACTTCCAAAGTGGAAAAATATGTGTCCCCCCCCCCTCTAACTTCTAAACTAAGAGAATGATAAATCTAAAAAGAATAAATGATGAACATTGCCATAAAAACTACCAACGAAAATTGGTTTGAACGAGATAGAGCTGGTAGTTTTTTTTAATACGTCGTAAACCGCAATTTTAAAAACCGTAACCGAAAAATCACTACCACTGCGAACGTGTTAAAACATCAATCAAAGTTACAACGAACGACAAGAACTTTGTTATTATGTTACTTGCTGCTATGAAACCCTTCATGGGCGAGTCCAACTCGCACTTGGCCGGTTTTTAAAAATGCATTTCCCATGATCCAATTTGTAAATGGAACGAGGGTTCTACTATTTATCTATCTATAGGTTTTCTACTATCAACTATTTTAGAATGGGGAAGAGTTGATTCCCCATGACACCACTGGGGGTACAACTTGGTGGTGTCACGGGGAAGGAACGAAAAAATTTATTCAGGACAACTAAACTCCTACAAACTTGAGTAGTTTTAATCAAAATACGTCTATACCCCAAGTTGAAGTCAAAAATGTGCGGAGCTCCAAAATTAATCAAAGTACAAGAGGCTGGGCGGAGGAATTCAACACATTGCTGACTCCTCATTCCCGCAGTAAAATAAATAATTCGTGGGGTGAAATGTTCAAAGTTCACTCGGGCCGACCCTCGGAGATGCTCGCTGGCCTAATTAGGGAATGCACTTGAGTGTCCCTCCGGTTTACGAGCGGAGGTCAATAGATGGGTCCGCAGTTGAGCCAAATGAGTGTAGTTTGGATCTGTGGTGATCTGCGCAAGACGCCGCATTCATCCTTCATATTTATTCTGTGCTATCAGCGTTTACGTAGCGTTCTGATTTAGTACCTTGTATTATATTATCAGTATATTCATTGAAATAAGTAGAAAACATTGCAAATTTGTTACCGTAACGTAACTTCTGAAAATATAATACAATTAGGTATATTTTAATTTATACTAGAGGACGTCACGCAGTTTCACCCGCGTAGTTCCCGTTCCCGTGGGAATACAATATTTTTTCTTCCATACGAACCTTTTCCTGACAATAAATTACACAACAAAAAAAGAATTAGTGAAATCGGTCCACCCGTTCTGAAGTTATGCGCTTACCAACACATTTTGCGATTCATTTTTATATATAAGATTAATGAAAATATAATTAGTGTTGCGAGTTTTACTCCATTATAGTCTTCACAACAAAACTAACAAAGCAAGTGTTTATACGATACAAGGTAAAGATGCCATTGCCGTAATATTTTTTTTGGGAAAGGAATTGGAAGATACACAAGAAAGGATGTTGAAGAGCAGACAGAGCGAGCCTTTTAAAACAAACAAATAATGGCTTATGGCTTGTCCGGGACAAAATTTGCCCACCCATCCAAATTTACAACGGAGCTGGGACGACGCTATATCAAAATTAACCTTTGACTCTTTGTAAACGCCAGCATAGGCCCGGATCGGGCCAGATTATTAGCGCTCAGTAGAAAGGAATCCGGTGATTGGCTGAAAGCTTTCCCTACAGCCAACACCGGAACTTTTTTGGAACCGAACATCCTAAGAATTTCAGTTGGTTTGAGACTTGGCGTCACGCTTTGCGCTCCACATCGGTTTTAACGTTGACACTTTGGGGCATCATGGTCTTTCATGTTTAAAGAGCGCAGGCCGCTTTTCACGCCACGCTGCGCCGAACGATATCATTCACCGTACTCTTGCCACCGCCAATGTGCCTCGCTCCTAGAGCCAAACGGCGTTTTCAGGGACGATGGCAAGAGACCGGGTGGTATAACTTTAATACCGTGGGAGATGGGTCGGGTCCTGGTCTGGGATGCAACTTGTTGTGACACTCTGGCCCCGTCCCATTTTCCTAAAACAAAATTAAAAGCCAGTGCAGCAGCGGAAGCGGCTGAAAATATTAAAATTAATAAATATAAGGGTCTCGACTCATCGTATCGTTTTTGTCCAGTCGGTGTCGAGACCCTAAGTCCAAGGGGTCCCAATGCGCAAAAATTTTTCAAGCATTCGAAAAGCGCCTTGTGTGGTGACCCAAGGGCTGGCAGTTTTCTCGCTCAGCGAATAGGTATTGCTATTCAAAGACGGAATGCTGCTAGTCTTTTGGGCACAATGCCACGGGGGCCATATTTAGGTTAAGTTTAGATAGTAATATTGTAAATATGTAATAATTATGTTTCTCTGTAATTTAAAACAATAAATGTATTTTTAACAACAAATAATTATGAATTACAAAGTTGTGGTAGGGAGTCTGAAACGAACACTGCGACATGAAATTGTTGGTTATAATAACAATAATTACATCATAACTACTGACCTTCGCTTTGCTAGGTGATTTATTTTATTTTATTTTAATCCTTAAGTAAAAGTTCAGCAAAATAAGGACAATAAAACATATTATACATAACATCTTCTTCTTCTTAGAGTGCCTCTCCAACTAGTGAAGGTTGACGACCAGCATGGTGCAGTCCTCTCGGTCTCTCGCTCGTCGGAACAGTTCAGCCGCTTCAGATATTCCGGTCCACCCTCGGATGTTTCGCAACCATGACTTTTTTCTACCCCCCACCCTTCTTTTTCCAGCAACTTTACCCATCATTATAAGTTGCAAGAGCGCGTAACGTTGGTGCCGGAGAACGTGGCCCAGTTACGAGATCTTGCGTTTTTTCACAGTTAGCATGAGACTGCGCTCCTGGCCCATCTGTTGCTGAACGCTGTCGTTAGTAACTTTCTAGGTCCAACTAATGGAAAGCATGCGTCTGTATGTCCACATTTCAAATGCTTCATATTTGTTATAATACATAACATAATGAGGGCCAATTACTAGTTTGCACCGCTAACACTGGCTTCTTCGAAGTCATACATTTAAAAAAGAAAGAAAAAATCGGAGACTCAGTCCCAACACAAGTGTACAATAACTTAATTCTACATAAAGTCGGATTATGTACGACTTAGTTATACTATTAAATATTATTAAATTATCTTATGTTTTCGTTTTGGTTTTCCCACTGGAACGTGATTCTTTTTTTTTATTTGTTGAACATAGTTACAGAGTTTCATATAATTAAATATAATTCTACAATATAATTCTACTATGACAGTTACTTTAGTCTTTTGGGCACAATGCCATGGGGGCCTTATTTAGGTTTAGTTTAGATAGTAATAATGTAAA
This sequence comes from Miltochrista miniata, assembly GCA_933228765.1. Lineage (NCBI taxonomy): Eukaryota > Metazoa > Arthropoda > Insecta > Lepidoptera > Erebidae > Miltochrista > Miltochrista miniata. The sequence goes on along the minus strand of OW121765.1, from coordinate 1,355,091 downwards.
TATAGATATGTAATAATTATGTTTCTCTGTAATTTTTAACAATAAATGTATATTTTAGTTGAGACATGGATGATGTTATTACATAATAAGGTACCTTACGTTCCGCAAATTTTTGGCGTACAAATTCAGCAATGATTTCAACCACCGCACCGCTAATAAAAGTTAAATAAATAAATATTCACGGACATTTCACACAACGCTATCTGATCCCAAAGTAAGCTACGAATAACCTGCTTGTGTTATGGGTATCAGACCTCGGATATTAATACATACATAGAAACACCCAGACTCTTGAGACAAACATTTATTTATTTATTTAAACTTCATGCACAATGTACATAGGCGGACTTAATGCCATAGGCATTCTCTAACAGTCAACCATATGTGATGCAGAGACAAACAAAGTAGGTGCATTATCTTGTAGAAGTTAAGCAGAGATAATTAAGACTTGATCTAAAAATTTACATAACAAGATACCTAAATAATAAGCGTAGGTACAACCCATTAATATTAATAACATAACATATTCCTAACACATAATATATAAATATACTGATTGAATTTATAGTCGTTTTGGAACGGAAAGGTTTAGGCCCAGTTTCGATAACAGAACCGATCGGCACTGTCAATTTGAAAATCAACAATAAAAAATTACGAAAATGTCAAAATCTACATCGTTTGCCAAAATCAAAACGAGAACACCTGGTTATTCCTTTAAATTTCACGAAATACGTCTACTACGATTTTCTACTACAATTTTTCATTCAATGTCTAACGTTCCAATCTGTAACAAGAGTCACCGCGCCGGGAAAATTCGACCAATCACAACGCATGAACGCATCGGTCCACGTGGACTCGTTGCCAAGTAACGTCGGTAGGTACTCGACTAGTTACGTCTTGTAGGTAGGTAAATACGCCCGGCCGGCCGCGCCGCCGCGCCGCCGGCCGGCGACCGCGGCGCGCAGTTCGACTATAACTCGCGCGCAGTATTGTCGTCGCGATCGACTTTTATTTGTGGTCGGAAATAAAACGATTAGTTTACACTCGAGAGTACGAATCTCGTGATGAATTACGCAGTGCGATAGTGGAAGCCTTTAAAATAGTGAAAAGTGACAGAGACACATTGAATAAACTAAAAGACAATAGCCTAAAACGTGCCCGTTTGTGTATCGAACGTTTTGGACTCCATTTTGAGCAGTTGCTAAGGTACAGGGAAGTGTAAATAAACTGTGAATGGTAGGTCTAGGTATTTAAGTTGATTATTTTGTAAATAGCTCCAATTTTTTAAATACGCCGGAAATACTCCCTATTTGTTCGTGTTTATTTTTATTATTATTACATAAACCTTATTAATTCACCGTAAAATAGAACAATATTAAAGTATTTCCGACGGTCCTAAGCCCGCGTAAAGTATGAAGGAGAAATTGGAGTCCTTTATTATTATCTGAGTACCTATTATTATCGAAACGATGCATTCGGCCAATGAACTGATCACATGGAGACACGCGCCGCGGCGTAGGTACCCATGGGTTTCGGAGTTTCATTCATTGAAAAGTTCAATGAATAATCGAAGCGCTACTAATGTTTCAACTCGAACGAGTGATAAAGATTACATAGAAGTCATTTTTTTATTATAACCTGCACAGCTGTTTTGACACTCCGAAATGGTTCCATTATTGATTCCGAGTAACCCCCTCTCGGGTCCAGAACGACTATAAATTCAACCAGTATACACAAATATTAAAATAAATATTTACACTTACCTATATAAATACATACATCTATAGGTACAGTTACACATAAGTACATATATAAGCAATATGTAGAAAGCTAAAGCTTCGGTAATATGATGAAATATAAAACTACTACTAACTATGATTCTGCCAATCTATTCCAAAATAATTTGCAAAGTCGTTTCTAAAATGAATAAAGTAACCTTCCAGACCTCGAGCGGCAGCGCGTTCCACTGCAAGACCGACAGCACCACATTTATGGGTCACACAAATATTTGTCTCCGGTGGGAATCGAACCCGCGACGTCCAGCGCCGCAGGCGGTATCACTACCGACTGCGCCACAGAGGCAGTCGAACCTGAACCGGAACCTGAAAGTTATACCTGAATTATTAGTTAAATTTCATAATTACATTAGGTATTAGGAGTCAAAAATTGAAAATATTCAAAATAAAATAAATTAAGATTAATGTCAAAAACTAAAAATTTTACTAACTAAATTTTGAATTCAGTACATATAATTGTTTACACTTTTTCCTATACTACATTCAATCATAATAAATAAATGGTTTAAAAAACCCTAGAAAAATACGCTTTTATAATGCACGAAAAAACCCAAAAATAAATTATGGATCGTTCAAGTTGCCTCTATTTCTGGGCTGAAGTGTAAACTATGTGCTTTTAGTTATAATATTTGATTATAAAAGCGTGGGGCGCTGGAACAGGAAAGACTTTTTTGTAAGCATATTCCTATTAATACTAATACTTATATAATAAAAATCCTGACGAAAGCTGCATGAGGTCGCACAAGAGCATAACGTTTATGCTGCCAAAGGGAACGCCTTTTCTTTCAGGCAATTAAGTAGATACATGAGGGGAATACGTTAACAGTGGCAAAATGTAGAGTTCTTGTTCGAGAACGAGATATTTTTGGTTACCGTTAAAAACCAGCTTGGGGATACAAGCGTTTGTATTCCTATTACATGATCACTACATATTGTACGTGTGTGTCATGACGCTACGATCCTTGGAAGATGCTTAAATTAGTTACCTGAGATTCCATTGCATAGTTTTACAAGTCAATTAAAAAAAGGTTTGTTATAACCTTGAAACCTAAGCCTGGTCAAAGTTCATTACAAGACTTTTCTGACGAATCCAAAAACAGATATAATACGATATTCCATCATGAAGTTCCAGTGCATATCTTCCAGCTCCATCATCAGATCAGTTTGACAGTACCATATTATTGTACTGTCATCAGAACTACATACAGCTGCCGATTTTCATGACGCTACAATCCTTGGAAGCTTGTTAAATTAGCTACCTTAGATTCCACTTTTTCCATCGAAGTTTCAGTGCCTATCTTCCGGCTCCATAATCATATCAGTTTGACAGTACCATATTATTGTTTTGTCATCAGAACTACATACATCTGCCAATTTTCATGACTCTACAATCCTTGGAAGATGGTTAAATTAGTATCCTTAGATTCCACTTTTTCCATCGAAGTTTCAGTGCCTATCTTTCGGCTCCATCATCATATCAGTTTGACAGTACCATATTATTGTATTGTCATCAGAACTACATACAACTGCCAACTTTCATGACCCTACGATCCTTGGAAGCTGGTTAAATTAGCTACCTTAGATTCCACTTGTTTTCTGTGCCTATCTTCCGGCTCCATCATCATATCAGTTTAACAGTACCATATTATTGTATTGTCATCAGAACTACATACATCTGCCAGTTTTCATGACGCTACGATCCTTGGAAGATGGTTAAATTAGTATCCTTAGATTCCATTACATTGTTAGTTACATACACGACGACCTAATAAAAGCTTATTAAAAAAAAATTAGGCTAGGCTAAGTCCTTTCCCAAGCTATATTCTATCTTTATAGCCGTAGGTCGGTTGGGAGTCCTGGAACATCCTCCCAAAGGGCTTACCCGGGGCTTCCGACCGTAGGCTGTTGGGCGTTACGTGAGGTTTTTTAGTCGGTAGGAGTCCTGCATAGCATCCATGAAGGATTATCCCTCACGTTAGAAAAAAAAGGGATTGTTATAATAACCGGCAATTTCATATCGCAATGTTCGTTTGTGACTCTCTACATTCTACAACGGGAGTCATACGTGGGATCAACAGTTCCTAAGATCAACAATCAATATGTCAACGCCATGAGATCAGTAGTTTAAAATACCAATAAGTTATGAGTTCAATTGTTCATTAGATCAACAGTTCGTTTCATCAACAGCTGACTACATGAATTGTTCATGAGATAACATGATAAAAAAAAACCACGAACCTATCCTAACCAACTTCTAACCTAACTAATCGGCAATTCATGTCGCAGTGTTCGTTTGTGACTCTTTACATTCTACAACGGGAGTCATACGTGGGATCAACAGTTCCTAAGATCAACAATCAATATGTCAACGCCATGAGATCAGTAGTTTAAAACCCTTCGGCCAGATTGGAAACCAAAGTTTGGAAACCGGTTTCGAAAAAAGAATTATTTTTCTTTTAACGAAACCTGGTTTCCAATAAAGAAAAATAATTCTGTTTTCGAAACTGGTTTCCAAAACTGAAAGTTAGATCTTCTTTCGAAACTCTTCCAATATAACTTTAGAACTCTATTCGGCAAGATATAATTTCTTGGCCACTTACAAGTAGTGACCGACCGAAGTTTCGGTTTCGGTTTCGGTTTCGGCCAGTTTCGGCCAAAAAATTGAGTTTCGGCCGCAGTTTCGGTTTCGGCCAAAATGGGCCGAAACTTTCGGCCGGGCCGAAACTCACGTGTTCATGAATTTTGAGAGCCTGGCTCTGCTTGTGACGTGGTTGGGGTCAGCCCAACCAGTTAATATATTACATATTACTAACCAATGATTTAGAGATTTACAAAGGACTTCCTATCAATAGTTATAATAATACAACTTTATTTAAACCACAAGCAATTACAATCATTAAGAAGTATTATACAGTGTCAGTGGTCTAAGACATAACACAGGGGGTGTTTAGTCTTAGACCTTCTTTTTAGGGTCACATTTTTACTTTTCATTACTGAATCCTGAAGATCTAGGGGTGTTTAGTCTTAGACCTTCTTTTTAGGGTCACATTTTTATTTTCACACACACACATTTTTACAATCATTAAGAAGTATTATACAGTGTCAGTGGTCTAAGACATAACACAGGGGGTGTTTAGTCTTAGACCTTCTTTTTAGGGTCACATTTTTACTTTTCATTACTGAATCCTGAAGATCTAGGGGTGTTTAGTCTTAGACCTTCTTTTTAGGGTCACATTTTTACTTTTCATTACTGAATCCTGAAGATCTAGGGGTGTTTAGTCTTAGACCTTCTTTTTAGGGTCACATTTTTACTTTTCATTACTGAATCCTGAAGATCTAGGGGTGTTTAGTCTTAGACCTTCTTTTTAGGGTCACATTTTTACTTTTCATTACTGAATCCTGAAGATCTAGGGGTGTTTAGTCTTAGACCTTCTTTTTAGGGTCACATTTTTACTTTTCATTACTGAATCCTGAAGATCTAGGACATTACATAACCCTACCCCTTTGTTTTTCGTGTTTTTCAGTTGACTGTGTTGGTCGACTATCTGTCTGTCAGCAGACTGTAACTCGTCCGCCGTGATAGTTAGACAGTTATTTTTTTTACAGATGATGTACTTCTGTTGCCGCTATAGCAGCAAATAATAAAAATAGACAAAATAATAATATTAAAAGGGGCCACCCATACAACATATGTGACTTTTTTGCCGCTTTTCTTGTAGGGAACCCTACGTGCGCGAGTCCGGCTCATTCTTGTCCAGTTTTAGTTATACACTCCTAGAATGTAACCAAAATCGGGCAAGAGCTAGTATCAGGGCACCGTGTGGTTTTAGTCGGTAGGAGTTAGCATCTATGTGTAATTCCACACGTAAAGAAAGAAACTCATCTTTAGGTGGAGATATTTCTATAATAAACACTTGAGAAGATTTATACCGTTGACTGATGGCACTTGGTTGAACTTGCTGCACCTATTCAAAAAATAACCGGTCAAGTGCGAGTCGGACTCTCGCACGGAGGGGTTAAAGCGGGACCCTATTAACGAGATATGAGGCCTAGTCGTCCGTCTGTCTATTAGTCACGAGGTTGTATCGTTGGAACCGCGCCAGATGGAGGCCTAAAATTTTAACTGATGATCTATTTCTGTTGCCGCAATTTTTTTAACGTGAGGAAAATCGTACAGGGTTGCTATGCCGGAGTCCTACCGACTAACGAAAAGCCCCAAGTATGTCCTCAGAATGATGCATACTGCGGCTGCGTCTCTGGAGGGTTGTTATCCCGCTACTTGAGGGGGGCGTGCATTAATCTCTCACTTCACGCTATCGTCTAGGGCCTGCTTCTGTAAGGACGGTGAGTAGCCGTCCTCAAGCCCCCGGTCATGGCAGCTGATAGTATAGGGCGCACCGCCGCAGGCTGTGCAACTGGGGTGGGAGAGTTCTCTCCCGCTTCCTCCCCGCCGTCTCTTTCACGAGCTTAACCTGTTTACAGGAAGAGGCCTATAGCGCCGCTCCAGCCACGCCTTGCGCAATTTAAACAATGACGCAAGGGCCCTCGCTTCCAGGTCCCATAGAGGGGTCCCGGCTAGAAGACATGCCACTTCAACTGAGATCATGCAGTATCCCCTTATCCTTACCCTGACAGCCATAACCTTCTGTGGGCTAAGCAATCTAGCCGCATTGCTGGCCATCAGGATCTCCGCCAATACGGGGGCCCCATATAGGACCATGCTCCGCATAATCCCAAGGTACAGTCTCCTGCAGGGAGCGTTGGGTCCTCTGATATTGGGCAACAACCGCGAGAGTGCGGCTGATGCCCCACTCCATCAGTTTTGGGACCAAACTTCGGAAGTGGTATCCGAAATTACACCGGCTATCGAGTACGAGCCCCAGATACGTCATCGAGAGCTAGATGCCGATGTTGACGCCCCATGTAAGCTGGATCCCGCAGGTGGCCTTTAGGACTGCGTCTCGGTGCGTTGCTCCTCGCGCTGTAATTAGGGTGTCGTCGCAACACGTTACGTCGACACTTCTGAGCAACGGACCATGCAGCACTCAATCGTAACCGATGTTCGACAGAAGCGGTCCTAAGACCGATCTCTGTGGAACACCGAACGACACATTTCGCCGACCTTGCCCTAGCCAGCTCGGTTTAGTTATGGCCCTCTCGGAAAGATAGGCCCCGACAATTCGATGGCGGTATTGAGGCATTCCATGGTAAATAAACGCCTCCCAAACGCAGCTCCAGGGCAAGGTGTTGAAAGCGTTATTTATAAAGACACTGCCACCACCAACCACCTCACCCTGTGCTGTTGCCGCTATGACAAAAATTACCTACTAAAATCAGAAAAGAACACCCACACAACAAACGGAACTCTCTGTGCGGGAATCCGACTCGCACTTGGCTGTTTTTTTTTTTTTTTTTTTTTCAATATGAACACGCGAGTTTCGGTTTCGGTTTCGGTTTCGGCCGAAACTGACCCTGGGGCCGAAAGTTCGGTTTCGGTTTCGGTTTCGGCTGGAAAACCAGTTTCGGTCGGACACTACTTACAAGTAACATTATGTATAAAAACCAGACGTTATCCACAAACCATCTTGAGGAATGGCATCTATACATATTATAAAATGATAGAAAAGTCAAGACTGTACATTGGAAATATTAAAAAAAAAAACTCGCTGGGTGTTCAACATAAGATACCGAAGCCGAAAATGTAGTTAGAATTTTTTTTTGTCTGTTTGCCGGTTTGTCTGTTTGTGTTTGTCTGTTTGCTTTGCTTTGTCCGGAAGGATCTCGAAAAGTACTCAATAGATTTGATTCAAATTTTGCACAAATATTAACTAGGAGTAGGGTCTTCAAATAGGCTATATAATTATCACGCTACATATCCTAGGGGCTAAGCAGAGAGCAATCAAATTGGCATTATTTTATAACATAATTTTCACACGTACGAAGTCGCGGGCAACAGCTAGTTCAACAATAAATAGGTACCTACATTGGCCGTCGACAGCCCAAATAATATGAGAAGCAAAAAGTACAGAGATATGATAACAAAAACAAAGCTTCCAAAAAACTGCTCAAGGAAGGAAAGATTACAGTAGGACACTGTAAGTATAGAAATTATTTCTCCATTTCTTTTTCTAATATAGGTAGGTACCTACTTAATAATATATGATTTCACTAAGTGTAACTTACCGATTTACGTGAAATTTATTATAATTGATATGAAATATTACATACATACATACATATAATCACGCCTTTATCCCCGAAGGGGTAGGCAGAGGCATAGTATACGCCCACATTTCACCTTATAGTTTTATGGCCCACGTAATAGGTGGTGAGCCCATTGCCGTGAAATATCATTGATAATAAAGAATAGATAGGTACCAATTGCAGTTGAATATGTATTTTGTAACTGTAAACATAAATAAACAGCTAGAAGAGTTTTGAAAGAAGATCCAACTTTCTGTTTTGGAAACCGGTTTCGAAAACAGAATTATTTTTCTTTATTGGAATCCAGGTTTCGTGAAAAGAAAAATAATTCTTTTTTCGAAACCGGTTTCCAAACTTTGGTTTCCAATCTGGCCGAAGGGGTTTAAAATACCAATAAGTTATGAGTTCAATAAGTTATGAGTTCAATTTTATTGTTCATTAGATCAACAGTTCGTTTCATCAACAGCTGACTACATCAATTGTTCATGAGATCAACATTTATTTGGCGAGCTACTTAAAAGTAGTGAAAGGGAAAAATTATTTAAAATTCGTCATATATAAAAAAAAATAAGCACGAAGGCTAAGGCGGGTGCGAAGCGGAGCGGAGCTCCCGTCTTAGCCTTCGTGCTCTAACCTAACCTATCCGAGTGTAGTAGTGTTCTAACGTAACCTATCCGAGTCGGGGTACTCTGAGTCGGGGTTATAATCATTCACTTATTATGGTTAACACCTCGACTCGGATTAGTTAGGTTAGAAGTTGGTAAGGTTAGGTTCGTGGTTTTTTTTTATCATGTTGATCTTATGAACAATTGATGTAGTGAGCTGTTGATTGAGAAACAAACGATTGATCTAATGAACAATTGAACTCATAACTTATTGGTGTAGTAAGCCATTGATATTTAAACTGCTGATCTCATGGCGTTGACATTTTGATTGCAAAACCGCCGAAACCACAAATAATACTGCTGGGAGACGAATATCTGCGAGGTCTCACAACACGCTTCATCAAAAGCAGAAAAATAGATAACTACAAGATATCGGCGATAACTAAGCCTCAAGCAAAGAGTTTCCAGGTATTGAACAGCATTGACTGCTTTGTTTCTACGCTGACTTGCTCTGACATTGTTATTTTATCTGTTGGTTCAAATGATAAATCCCCTTATAATTTATTTTCAGTGCTCAGTACCTATAGCCTTAGACAAATTAAAATTGTGTAAACAAGTATATATAATGAAGATACAACATAACCCTTACTTAAATGAACACATGTTGAACCAAAATATAAAATTGTTACTAAAAAGCTATCATAATTGTGAATTTATAGATATTTTTGATAATTACAACAGAAAATTTACCACTAGAACTCATATTAATTACATAAACGCATTTTGTATCAAAATGAATGTAGAAAATAGAGTACCTACTATACAAAACCGGTCTCCTTATCAACAAAAAACGGGTATATACCAAACAAAAGCAATTCCCAAAAGGTATCAACAGACAACCATATCGCATTATTTTAGGCCAATTACATGTAATGGTAGCCCTACAATACAAGCAGAGAATCTAACGAACCAACCAAATCTCAAAAAATACAATTCACCAAAGAATCGTCCCTTTCGTGCATAATTTTGATTTTGAGATACTCCTTTAGACATAACCCTTACTTAAATGAACACATGTTGAACCAAAATATAAAATTGTTACTAAAAAGCTATCATAATTGTGAATTTATAGATATTTTTGATAATTACAACAGAAAATTTACCACTAGAACTCATATTAATTACATAAACGCATTTTGTATCAAAATGAATGTAGAAAATAGAGTACCTACTATACAAAACCGGTCTCCTTATCAACAAAAAACGGGTATATACCAAACAAAAGCAATTCCCAAAAGGTATCAACAGACAACCATATCGCATTATTTTAGGCCAATTACATGTAATGGTAGCCCTACAATACAAGCAGAGAATCTAACGAACCAACCAAATCTCAAAAAATACAATTCACCAAAGAATCGTCCCTTTCGTGCATAATTTTGATTTTGAGATACTCCTTTAGAATACTCAAGGTTTTAATAACAAGCGAGACTTGATAGAGGCACTGACAAGGGATCAATCATTGCATGTACTTGGCTTGACTGAAACGTGGGCAACGGACTCAAAAAGAGACTTACTAAAATTGGAAGGGTATAATTTGGCAGGGGCTTTTTACCGCAAAAAATATGACCGGGGCGGAGTAGCATTACTTGTAAAACAGAATATAGAATATTCAGAACGAGAGGACATTTCAGATATTAGCGTGGAGTATATACTGGAAACATGCGCTATAGAAATAAAAACATTAAATCTTTTGGTAGTAGTCATATACTGGCCGGAAGAAGAAAGAGAAACCGAAATTTTCTATGAGACTTTGGAAAAATTATTAAGACTAATAATAGTAAAGGACTCGTCCAGGGATATCCTGATAGGCGGAGATTTTAACGTTAATGTCCTACGGAAATACTCTACATCACTCACCCTACTGAATACAATGGCCAGCTATAATTTCCGCCAAATGGTAAATGAACCCACTAGGATAACCGCCACCTCTTCTAAATGTATAGATTTGGTTTTCTCCAATATTCCCTACAAAGCAAACGTACAAGTTGTTGAACTTGGTATATCGGACCACAAGGGAGTTCTGAGCATATTACCCATAGGAAACACCGTAGAGAAAAGTAAAAAGAACTGAGGGGCAAGTGCGAGTTTTGGTGAGCGCCTGTCGACATTCACGAACGAGCGCGTTATCACCGATTTGTATGGGATCGAGACAAGTTCCCGCGTTTACAGCTAGGTGGCGGGGTCTCGATTCCAAACGAATTGGTGAGCCGTGAATGTCGACAAGCTCACGCAAAAATCGCACTTGCCCCTCTGGTACACATTCAAAAGGAAATACAACGAGCGCCAAATCAAACAGTTTAAATCTAAATTAGGTAAATTGAGTTGGGAAAAAATCATTCACTTGGATAAAACCATCAACGAAAATTATGCCTCATTTCACAATACTCTACAGGTACTATTAAATATATGCATTCCAAAAACGAAAATAAGGATAGTACCTACAGTTTCTAAGACGTGGTTAACAAAAGGAATACGACGATCTTGTAACCATAAGCGACTTTTGAGAGCATTGACTAATACCAGTAACAATCCTGTACTATATGCTCATTATAAAATGTACGAAAAGATACTCAAAAAAACTATTATTACTTCAAAAAAGCTACAGTACATCAGAAAAATGTCAAAGTCCCATAATAAAACTAAAGCAATGTGGCAGGTTATAAAAGAACGTACAAATAAATTAACAAAAAAGCGAACAAGTAACATCACCTTAAGCATTGGGGACAGGTTGACGGATGATGCCAATGAGGTCGCGGACACATTTAAGGTGAAGTGGGACTCAAAATACATAATTTTGACATATTTCGAACCAATTTTGCAACGGTGTTAACAAAGATTTCACAATTTTTTAAATGGATAATTATTATTAAGTATATTGACTAGGGATGTCAGTTCTCCAAAACACGATTGAGTAAATTCGTCTCGATAGAAAATAATCCCAAAGTTCCCTCGAATCTGTAAATTTACCTGTGACCGCCTTGACTTTAATCAATTTCATTCAGTAGTTATATAATGTACCACACTATTTTTTTATTTCCATGTCCCTAATAAGTTACCTCGAGGTCCTATGCAGTTATTTATTAATTAAAAACATATTGTTTTAATAAAAAGAACGTTTTGTTGAGTGGGAGTGCATTTTGCCGCTATCAGCCACCTCACAGAGCCCGCTCAGTCAGCCGACAGGCTTCGTTGAGGACACCCGTATACAACTTTGTCACGCCCGCTGACGTAATTCGCTGCCGTAGTAACGAAAATAGGTAATAAAAAAAACGAAAAAAGGAAGTATTCAAGGCTTAAGATCATGAGCGTAAAAATATCGCATCTGTTTGGGGAAGTTTCTTTGGTGTATTATATAAGTTATAGTACTGAACGTTTTCATACTTTCCAATACAAAGTTTGCCTGATGCCACATAATAGATGAATGCCAGAAGATTCACCTATAAATGCGCTAATGTATGTGACGCCCTGACCGAGCGTATAACATGTACATTATTTAAATTAATATTTAAGTAAAATCAATGTCATAACGAGTATAATACTAATGACTGATAAATCAGTGGGCCAATTCTCCTAAATTTACAATATAACAGAAGGAATAAACATTAATTGAGTATATAATAAATTAAACTCAAAAAATTGGTATTCTTCTATCCAAAATTACAGCTTTCAAGGCACGTATTGCGTATTGTTGATATTCTCGTAGACTTACTTTACTACTCGTACGTCGTAGTTGATGTAGGTAGGTATTGAATTTGAAGTTGTAAGTATGAGTTTCTTTTTTTTTTATATTTAGCTCGCCAAATTGACGTCGCCACCAGCCCGATGAAAAGCCGTGGCGCTCCTAGCGATTGGGGGCCACTTCTGACAGTGGTCCTCAAGTTGGCGGCCCTGTGATGTGCCTCTTCACGCTCCTCTTGAAGAACCAGGGATTGTAAGATGAGGAAAACACGAGAGCGGGCAGGTCGTTCCATGTTTTTATAGTTCGACAGAGGAACGATCTTTTGAAACGTTCAGTTCTGGCGAAGATTCTCTCCACTGTGTGTGAGTGTCATCTTTGCCCGGCACGTGTTGTTCGGGATCGGAAAGAAGAGGGTGGGATCAGGTTGAAGAGCTCTTCAGAACATTCGCCGTGATACATTAGATAGAAGGCAGCCAAGGACGCTATGGTTCTTCGCTGCGCCAAAACGGTTCGAGGCCTCCCGTCACCTCAGTTTGAATTTTAACCAACAGTGAACTGAAAATAAACAGCTTACATACAACCCGATACAGTCAATACAACCCTAACTTTGTTTTTAAGCCATAATGTAAAATAGTAATACAATGTTCAATGGATAGTGGTACTTATATGTTAAGCGCTACAAGATGATTTTGTGAATATATATGTTACTGAAAAGGCCTGATGATTTAATATGACTTACGAATTATTTAATTATGATATATGAAAGTCTGTGAAGATGTTAGTGACAAAATCACGTTCCAACGGTTTTTTTTTTTTTTTTTTTTTTTGACGCGGGGAACGCATTTACGCGCCTTCATCCCAGCTTCAGGGGCAGCTGGGATGGTGTGTGGGACTCCCGGCCCGGTCCGGAATGGACCGTCCTACCCACTAAACCCCGCGGTGTTCCTCCTCACCCTTTAGCCGGGCCGAGGGATATCAAAAGATTATTCACGTCGACCCGGCTAGGGGCGCCCCGTTAATTCGGAGCTCTCCTCGGGGGAGCCAGATGGGCGGCTCCCCAAAGCTCTCTAAGGAGCTGAAAAAACCACGCCTGCACCGCTCTCGAGCGCCCCTCTGTCATAGAGGAGTCAGAGAGCGGCTGGCGCAGGCGTGCGATAATGGGCACCACCGGAACACGGGGAAGGTGCCCACCGCCATGTGACCGTTGGAGGGCGGGGTCCCCCAACCTTACGCCCTCGGTCATGAAACAATCGGGGGACGTGCGCTAGCTCCTAGCGCAGGCGCCCCCAAACTGCATGACAGGGCGGGAGCATTTACCCAAACTCCCGCCCTTCCATGCAGTGCCTCTCATACTTCGCCACTATCGCCTCGCCAGCAAATGTGGTGGAGCGACAGCAGCAACACGATACAATCGGGGGCGCGCAGTGAACTCCTTACTGCGCCGCCCCCGAACTGCACGGCGAAGCGGGAGTATTTTCCATTACTCCCGCTCCCCCGCGCCTCCCTCTTTGCCGCCATCACCTCGTCAACTGACGAGGCAATAGCGGCCCAGCACTGCTGCTGCCGACCGTGTTGCTACTTACGACCGGCAGCAACACACACCACCGAGCACCCCACAGGTGGGCTGCTCCCGCCTCGGCCGGAATTTGCCAGAGTAGCACCACTCCCCCACAGAGGAAGGGGAGTGGTCGCTACTCCGTTGCCCAGGATGCACCACGAGGAGGACCCGACCCATTGGGGTCCCGAAGATGTTCGCAGGACCCCGCATCCCACGTTCCAACGGTTGAGCAGATCTGGCTGAAATTGATGGCCTATCATAATTATTTTATGCTTTTCCAGACTGCAATGTATTCTTGGACATATTATACACTAGTTGACGCCCGCAGCTCTGCCCGCGTCTAGTTTTGTTCCCGTTTCCGCTTTCCGTGGGAACTGATTGCCGGGATAAAAAGTGGTCTATGTGTTATTCCAGGCCTATATCTACCCCTGTACTAAATTTCAGCTATATTATCCGCAATACGAACTGGCACGTGGGGCCATAAATCATCGGATTCGTGCCATCTCTTTCGCACCTACACAGTCTTATGGAGCGGGACTCGCACCCATAGTTCTGTGCAGGTAATCTTTTACGTATTCCATAACAGTATCGACAAAAGTAATGAAATGAAAAAATTTGATATGATTAATTTATTTATTTATTTTTATATCAGCATTGATTTATTAAGACAAATGTATTAAATTAAATAAATATATTAAAATAAGTAGGTTGAATAGGTGAATTACTAACTAAAAAAATTTCTAATTTACTAATTTTAACTTTTTTATTGCTAAAATTTAGCTAATTATTTAAGAAAATGTTATTTGCTATTAATATCATATTTACAACTAAAAGCAAATTACCCACTTAATATCATATTACGACATATCAATTTTTTTTAAATATTTTATCGACATGGTGCCAGTTCGTATTGCGGATACTATAGATCCGTTTAGCCGTTAGAGCGTGTGAAAGAGTAACAAACATCTACACTCACAAACTTTCGCATTTATAATATTAAGTAAGGTAAGATAATTTAGAAAATAGCATAAAGGCTATTTTATCGCTGGATCCAATGGTAGAAGAGAACGCGAACAGAATTCTACACAGCTGAAGCTGCAATAGCTATGCGAAGTGAAACGTAGAATGTTTAATTTAGGAAATGGTAATCATTTGGACAGGACTAAAGCCTAGTCTAGTTTAAATAACTAGTATCGAAATTTATTCCTTTACACCCTTGCATATATGCAAATAGCAATATTCGTTTTTGTATATTCTTCGTTTTCTTAGCCAAACGGGACCCTATTACTGAGACTTCGAAGTCCGTTTGTTCATCCGTATCTCATGAACTACGCAGTAACACATTTCAAAGATGTGTTTCTGCTACCGCTGTAACAACTATAATAACACTAGAAAAAGAAAAAATAAGGTTACTCCCATACAACGTAATCTTCTGGCGTTTTTTTTTTGTTACGAAATCCTCATCAGTGTGCCAGTTCAACTTGAACCTCGGCCGTTTTTACAGTTCCGTATCCAAAGGGTAAAAATGGAACGAGGAGAAAGTATTGCCTTTTGAAAATGCTAAGAGGCAAAAGCGGTCAGGTGTAGAGTAAATAAATGCTGTAAAACAGTACAAGTGGTGGTTATTCAATATGCGCTGCAGGTTCCACCAAGTGCCAACAGTATAAATAATCTGTAATAACGCGACCCTATTACTGAGACTATCTATCTGTCATCTTATGCACCACTGCAATAGCTAGGCATTTGAAATTTACGAATCCTAAGAACAGAAAAATAAATTAAGGAGGGCTCCCATACAGGTATATTTTTCAGTCTTTTTTTGTACAGAACCCTCCTTTTTCCTTTTAAGGAAGTACCAAAAAAATTATAAAAAAAGGATAGGGGCAGCAGATTCTTACTTTTTCAATAAACCTGGCAAAAATCGTCACAGGTAAAAAAATAAATTGAAGTACTTCTTAAATATATTATGTTCTATTCTTGTTATGAAAATAAATTTCATTACATGTTAGTGATAAAAATTGCATCAAAATCAATTATGTAGTTGCTCACGAGTAGAAGATCTAAAGAGGTTTATCTAAACAGGGCGAAAAAAATTGTTATGTAAACTTGTACTTCTGTCAATGATTTCAATTGCGTAGTGAACGGGTTAACGCGCGAAAACGTTTCCGACGCACGGAGCGTCCCGAACATCTTGCGTCTGCTTCACCCCCTCCGAATCGCTTGAGACACAATTGCACTTCGCCTTAACAACTATTTTGTATCAGTAGGATCTACAGGTGGCTCGTGCCCTCCTGGACGCCCAGTGGCAAACCCTAATCTAAATAGTATTTATTTTAGACCCACTGACCCCAGTGAAGTAAGCTACATTTTGCGAGTTATGAAAAATAAGTATAGCTATGGTCAAGACGAGATTCCTCCGTTTCTGGTTAAAGCATGTTCAGACGAATTAAAAATTCCATTAACAATGCTTATCAACCAATCTTTGGACGAAGGCACGGTGCCCGACCTATTGAAGACTTCAATTATAAAGCCGATTTTTAAGAAAGGAGATAAGTATGACGTTGGCAACTATAGGCCTATATCTCTGCTACCAACGTTTTCAAAAATATTTGAAACAGTAGTTTCCAGACGTCTATATAGGTACTGTGAGAAATATGAAATATTCAATGACAGTCAGTGTGGATTTAGAAATAAACCGACCAAGTGCGAGTTGGACTCGCCCATGAAGGGTTTCGTAGAAGCAAGTAACATAATATAAAAGTTCTTATAGCTCGTTGTAACTTTAATTGACGTTTTAACACGTTCGCAGTGGTAGTGATTTTTCTAACCAAAAATTGCGGTTTATGACGTATTAAAAAAAAACTACCAGCTCTATCTCGTTCAAACTAATTTTCGTTGGTAGTTTTTATGGCAATGTACATCATATATTTTTTTTAAATTTATCACTCTCTTAGTTTAGAAGTTAGAGGGGGGGGACACTCATTTTTCGACTTTGGAAGTCCCTCTTGCGCAAACTATTCACTTTAGGAAAAAATGATGTTAGAAACCTCAACAGCATTTTGGAAGACCTATCTATAGATACCCCACACGTATGGGTGTGATGAAAAAAAAAATTTTTAGTTTCAGTTCTGAGTATGGGGACCCCCAAAATTTACTGTTTTTTTTCTAGTTTTATATAAAAATCTTGATGCGGTTCACAGAATACATCTAGTTACCAAGTTTCAATAGCATAGGCCTTATAGTTTCGGAGAAAAGTGGCTGTGACACACGGACGGACAGACAGACAGACAGACAGACAGACAGACAGACATGACGAATCTATAAGGGTTCCGTTTTTGCCATTTGGCTACGAAACCCTAAAAACAGGTCTACAACTTTGGCAGTATACAGATACATACAAGAAGCATTAAACATACTAAACAAAAAAGAATACGCAATAGGAATTCTACTAGACATGAGCAAAGCTTATGACCGCGCGTGCCATACAAAATACTATTGGAGAAGTTATATTCGTTAGGGGTAAGAGGTAAAGCACATGAATGGTTCACTTCCTATTTAAAGGGCCGCACTCAGTGCGTAGAAATAGATCACCGCTCACACTGTGGCCAAATCACTCAAGTCAGATCAAAACAAGTAGAAGTCCACATGTCCATACCTCAGGGTAGTGTATTAGGATGTATCTTATTCCTATTGTATATAAACGACTTACCAAAAGAAATTGACGCACAAACTATTTTATTTGCCGATGACATATCTATAATATTTCCTTGTAAAGACACTGCTAATTTAAATATAATTTTGGACCAAAGCCTTTCAAAAACAATAAGTTGGATGACTGACCATAACCTGGAACTTTACTTTAATAAAACAAAAATCATGCAGTACAGACCATATCAAAAAAGAGAATTAAATATAAACTATGCATTTAATAACTGCAAAATTCAGTGTGTGGATGAATTCCCACTATTGGGCTTAACAGTGGACACTAGGCATGTGTAAGTAACGTAAGTAATGCATTACTTGTCATGTGACTCGCTCGAGTACCATGACAGTGTACGTTACTCGACGAAATGTATCATGACAAAATATAGTACAATCGGGACAAACGTGCCGTCTGCGGTGTTGAATGTCGATACGCGCGCATTCCATGCAATCGTCACTCGTCACACGTTGCCGTTCCGCACGTGTGTGAGCGAAAAAGCGTTATTTGTTTAGTACTAGCCGCCACGCGTTACTCGACTCGGGCGGCACCACAGAAAAGAAAAAACATTAGAAGTGCGAAGTAGGCGTGGCACGCATGTCAACAGTAAGCGCAAAACCGCAAACTTGAGCTCATTCGTGCCCAGTCGTATTTAACATCGTGTCTAGTCGTGTCTAGTTGCTCGTTACGCGAACTTCATAAATTAAATCTATTTTACAGCAAATATGCCTAATTGTGCCATTTTGCAGTGTAAAAATGATAGTAGGAGAATTAATCTTGGGAATGCAGGTGTTTTATACCACCGGAAAGTAAAGATAAGTAATTTTTCTAAGAAATCGTAAAGAAATTCAATTTGTCAAAAATTAAATAAAAATTGCCACGAAAATCAACCATATCGTTTTAGAAATAAAGCTCGTTTTGGGTTACGCACACTAGCGTATTTTTTCTGGATCTTTCTCTGCTACTCATTTAGTGATGTGGTGAAATGAGATGGCAGACTTATCGATATCATCGATATCATTTTATACCATGTAAAGATGAAGTTCGCAGGGTCCACTATTTAAAGAATAAAAGACTTATTTAAAATTTATTTCCATCTATCTTTAGCAAACTCGATCAAACGTAACCTAGCTATTTACTCACTTCTCCTAACTTATATTTATTTATTTATGTATTGGAAAGTGATTGATAAGGGAATGAATAAAATGCACCTTTTCTCATTAGACAACTTATAGCTTGAAATGCTTTTGAGACCTTAAACTGATTTCGTTATACGCCAATTACTCTTTCATTAAAAAATAATAAATTATAGTTATGACTTGAATACATCAAAGAACAGGATTCCAAAAGAAAAATACCTCTCATCCATCATTATGACTTCAAGTTAGCCTAAAATCTCAATTTTTATAATAAAAATGCATTTTGTAAAAAAACCTGACGTGCTGGAATGTTTTTCGTTTTCGAAACACCTTTAAGTAAGTTATAACATCCAGACAGCTTTTATGTTGCAGACCTGTGATATCGATGTAGATTTCGTCGTCTCGGACTTCCGGCTACACTGTGTTGCTTAAAGAAATTGTTCCTTATGAATGAAAGATTCTTTCAGTTGGCATCATATCATACAGGATGTTTTTTTTTTCACATCACACCGGTTCGATTCCTGGATTAAGCAGGTATTTTTCAAAAAAATCTAAATGCAGTTTTACTTACTTTCGAAAATAAATGACCGTTTTATTTTCAGCTTTGCTATCATTTATATTAAGGGTACTTTTCCATCAACCATGGTCTTTAATTTCCAGCCTGTATATGTTCTGTTTCTAAACTTTATTGCCAAGATGTTCTCTTACCTAAAATGTATCATATTTTGCACATTGCAGAGTGCTTAGAAATACAGCTATTGCTTACTGCAGTGAGCACTAGCTGTATTAGAAATACAGCTAGTGCTGCAATGAGTTTTGTCTACTAATATTTTCTCCACGAAATCTTAGTTGGTCACAGTCAGTATACCCCTTGTTTGTGTCCAGACTGAATCAGCTTGCGCGTTTAGTAGCATAGTGTTCGTAGCATTACACTGTGTCTATCTTGCTCTAATCTATACCAATCGTTAGAGGTAAGAACGAGCTAGAAATATTTTTTACGCACAAAATAAACAAAATATTAGCCATAACATATTAGTTTCTATTTGATTTTATTTGGTTATAATTTTGTTAGTGGTGCATGCAACTTGAATGTCATTTCATGTTGCTAGCTTTGAAAATGACGAATTTTTAACGGTAGGTGGTAATCTAAGGTAAGGTAAGGAAAACTACAAAAAATCGTAGAACATACATGGGGGTTAAATCGATAGGTATGGAACCCTGCTACCAGCTAGTGGCGGCTTGACACCCTAAAAGAAACACTAAGTATAATCTATTTAATGAAAACTACATATTGTCCTAAATTTATTACTTACATGTTCAGTGGGTTTGTCTCCACGTTTATGAGTCAGTCAGTCCCATTATCTCTTTTTATAATAGAATAGATGCGAGTAGGTAGGTACATATATGTACAATAGAATTGAGAAACCTCGTTCTATTTGAAGTCGGTTAAAAAGACATGAAATGAATACAGTGAGTCTTTTTTATACTACCAACCGCACCGCAGTCTATGGACGTTTGCAACACCAGAGGCGCTAACTTGCGTTGTCGATCCTGTAAACACTTTTAAAAGAACCCCAAAGTGTATTGAAGTTTCTGTTATAAGTGTTAATTTGAAAATTATAAACCTAAGATCTTCGATAACAAACATCCTTTTATCGATATTGTAAATATGTTTTGCCCTGCACTAGCTGATAAGCGAGTAAACTAAAATGAGTTGAGGCAATGTCAAACATATTCCAAGGGAATAAGGTTTACAATATTTTGCTTGATATACACTGCCATCTCTCGCTGAGTGGCTGAACTTTTGCGTAAATCGAAGCATGTTTGATTTGTATCACAAAACGTCGTAAGTACTTTTCTTTATTTATAGTATAGCAAGTTCTATTTTGAAGGCGTAAAGACGTGTTTTCGCTTTGTAGTTTATATGATTTAGGTCAATTTGAAATTAAAATTATGCGACGAATCAAATCAATTGTTTCCTAGTAGTGCACAATATTATTCACGGTTTGTATGTGTGAGTTTGGCGACAGCGGTTCTGGTAGTAAATTTGTCTTAACACACTTCCACTTGTTTTTATTATTCCGTGGGCGGCACGACCGGCAGGCGACAAGTTTATTTTTATTTTAACTTTACGTTGACACAATAAGGTCTATTTTTTCTCAATGCTGCTTCGTTCGTATTCATTACGTTACGTACGTACCTATGTTTGACTCTGTCATACTTTGCAGTTTGTTTAGTTAGCGTTTTGATTGTTTACAAAGCGCAACTTTATATTATATTAATGTTATTATAAACTTTCAAGTTTTGATGTAGTCGGTAAAAAAATAGCTAATGGTGTAAATATATAATTATAATAGCAAAAAGTAGTAAATAGTGTAAATATAGTGTATAATACATGGACGAGTGTATTTACGAGATAGTGATTACGTGATTAGTTTGTAAGCATAATGGCAACAAATAGAAAAGCGAGCCGAGCCTGCTTTGTATTCATTTTGAGGAAGTGGTTCCTAGACAAAAATCAAAATGTGGTTATTGCTCTTGCACACATTCACACCAAACTAAAACTAACTACTAACAATTTTCAATAAAGGTTATTAGATCTATTATATATAATACCTATTCGAACACTATTAAGTTTACTTTGCATACAGTTACACATAAACCACATCATATGTTACTTTATTTACACCTTAACGTGCGTGCGTACATTCGCATTAGTCAAGTTCAGTTAGGACAACGTACGACACTTCGTCATGTGACTATAATGCGATGCGAACGAATGCTGGATTTGGCGCGCACGCAGCGCGCGATTAATATTTTATAACTTTGTGCCGCCGCCGCCGCCCGCCGCATGAGAATGTCATGATAAAAGTCATAGTACAAAGTAATGTGACGCAGTACGAAATGTAATGCCATATGACATTTCGTACTGCGTCACTGCGGCTTTTTAGTGTAACGTTTTGCGCATGTCTAGTGGACACACATTGACTGGAAGGCTCACATACAAAGTGTTTCAAGCAGACTGTCAAGGTTTACATACGCGCTATACGAATTGAAAAAGGCTACTGACCTACAAACTGCAATGACAGCATGTTATGCTTATACTTACTCATGGCTAAGTTACGGCATTATATTATGGGGGAATAGCACGGATGCGGAAAAGCTATTTATATTACAAAAGAAGTGTATCAGAATTTTGGCCAACATTGACAGTATGGAGAGTACAAAGCCATTCTTCTCTAAATTCAAAGCTCTAACTCTTACCAGTATATATATACTAGAGATCTGCAAATTTGTTAGAAAACACCCCACTATGTTTCCATTGGTTAGCGAGCAACGACCCCAAAAACGTAACTTAAGGTACAACAACAAATTAGCCTTGCCAAGTTGCAAATTGGCTAAATTTCATTCAGGACCTTTTGTCATGTGCATAAAAATATACAATAATTTACCTTATGATATAAAAACAATTGACAGCGAAATTAAATTTAAAAACGAACTTCAAAAATATCTAACATCCAAGATCTATTATAGCCTAGACGAGTACTTAAAAAAACATGGCAATAATTACGTTAATTTATTTCAACCTATGAGTGAAATTATTTTATTTTATTATCTTGTTCTTGACATGGATTGACGAGCGGAATATTCGAACATATTGACATGATTTAATTTGAAATTGTAATGTTTTGATCGTATCTAGTATTATATAATTATTGATGAAATTGTAAATTACATTGACATCCAATTAATTAGGAATTGACATTTTGTAACTAAAATTATTGAATACTTAATAGATATAGTGTAATGTAAGTGCTTTTTTGTGAAATTTTCAAATGAATTTAACAGCATGCCCATGTAGTGTACATGTTTCATACTACTGTGTAAATCTTGCTGTGCCCGAACTGGGTCCACAATTGATACTTTAATTTTGTATTATAATACCTGATTTACATTGTGGAAATGCAATAAAGAATACAAT